>JAJLQT010000002.1:0-1220212 GCA_024516245.1 Peziza echinospora | reverse complement strand
ATACATAGGCGGTAAAACTTACCTTAAACTCAAGCTTGCACTAGCATCATGACATGTGGAGGCTGCCCAATCCATCACATTTGTCAATCTGTCAATCTGTCAATCTTTCACCCGTCCTGCCTCGCTAAGTCAGCTTTCAGCTTTGTATATGTGTTTTCTTAAATCCACTTGCCATACTAGTGTGTGGTACCGTGGCCATAATGTTGGCCGGCGGGAAACGTCGCAAAATGTGCATTATTACCCTGAGATCAGAGATCAAGCTTGAGATAGTTCCAAGTAAGTACCTAAGTAGGCAGTCTAGTCTCGAACCTCAAGTAGGAGGTATGTAGGTAGTTTTGGACCACCCACCTGCTTCCATAGGTAGTATTTGAATCTTTACCACGTCGATTCCTTCTCCTGCAAGCCGAGGCAAATTCCCGTTTCTAATTTTCACCCGAGGGGGGCTCAAGTTGTATATTCATCATATTTCCAAACATAAATGGCCAAATGTCCCCAAGTACATATATCACAAGACTCAAAAACTGCAGAAGATTACCTTGAACCCTTGGATCCCACCCCCCTTTTAGAAACATACATCTTGATCGATATGTAGAGCCACCTTCCGCCACGTATTCTCGCCATCGTCGATAGGTAGATCCGGTGCCCTACGCTTTCAGCTTTCTATACTAAAGGAAATGTGGACAGAATACCCGGGGAGAGCTTCGAATTCCAAGGACGGCAAAGGAAAATAATTCGCTAAAAACGAATTAGCTAAGGCTCTGCAAGTGGGGGAGGGTTTGTGGCAAAAATTGCGGAATGAACACATACCTTCCAAGAAGTTACGTTTGCCTCCTCGCGAAGCCCCAAGCGTGATCAATCCCTCCAGAATTCTGTATATAAACCAGACCAACTCGCCCTGTTCTCAGACTCAGACTTCTTCACCAGATCTTCTTCGGTCATTGCATGCTTGCTATAAAGAGGTCAACCTTCTCACCAAGATTCTTCTTCATTTCAAAACACCGCCCAATTCTTTTTAAGAAAATATCCCGACAATTACAAACATGTCGAGCAGCAACGTTAATGAGCAATTTGCCCAATTGATCCAAGCCATGGAGCTTCTGGCGTCACGTGACTCCGTTGTAAGTACACCGCATCCCTGAAATTTACTATCTTCCACTTCACTATCTCTGTTATATAATTTCCCATCTATCCACCTGTACTCCCAATGCTAATTGCATTTCGATTCTTCTGTAGTCACATCCTGCATCTGATGCTGTCGAAACTGGCCAACAAAATACTGCTTCTGCGGATAAAGAAAATATAGCGCCACAGGTTGCTGGTGAGTTTATTGGTGTGAGTGTAGACGAAATGGGAAGGAGAGCTAACGAGAATAGCAGCACCAGTAGCAGCGCCGAGACACATGAGACTACCGAGACAGTCAACAGCATCATCCGCATCAGCATCTGAATCAGCAACAGCAACGGCAACACTGGAACCACCAGCACCAGTCTCGGCACCAGCACCAGGAGAATCAGCGACACCTGCAACACCTGCATCACTCGCATCACCAGCACTTCCAGACACAGCAGCACTGACAGTGGCACTAACGGAACTAGCTATTGCTCTCGAAAATGAATCTGCTAGTGAAGATGGTTCCAGCGAAGGAGCCATCCCCACCCCGCCCAGTACCCAGTCTCCCAGTACCCCTCTCACTGTGCGTAGCTCGCCAGTAGACTTTTTTGAAGATGACAGGATCCCCTCTCCGTCAAGCTCAAATCCACTATGGGCATCACTGATGCACATTCCCCCACCCAGACTGGAGCCCATTCCACATAACCAGGCGCCATGGACCGCATTAATGACTTCCCCTGATACACCCACTACACCGGGTCTCCCCAGAGACCCGATATTTACTAGAGGCCCTCGCCTCGTCCCCAGCAGAGGCCCTGCATTGTTGCCAGGTGGCGAGGCCCAAATTCAAGCCCAAGAAACAACCCTAGCTGACCTGTCCGAGGCTCTAACCGAGCAAACTGGCACGGCTCCAGAGCTCGAAGCTCCGACGCCCCAAGAATCTGATATTGTTCAGGAAGCCCAGCAAACAGACCAGCAGGCAGCCCCCGTTCACAAGGTCAGGGCTCCGATCCAGCAAACCTTTCAAACTAACCAGCCCCAAGCTCTAGATCAACAGACCACCTCACACAACCAGCCCCATATCCCAGCCCAGGAGGCAGCTCTAGCTCACCAACCTCAGACTCCCGCCCAACCAACCACTCCAGAACAGCAGACCCAAGCCCCATTGCAGCAAACCGCCCTTGACCCGACAAGCCCTCTTATTCGTAAATCCATTCTAAAGAGCCAAAGTTCCGAGGGAGTGACTTCATCCAGTTCCCCAGCCTCTGACGCCTCATCTATCTCACGCACCAAGAAATCCGTAGCGTTTGATGACTCAGTTCCCAATAATGAACGCGCCCCCCGACCAAAGCGCCCCAAAACAGCAGTTCAGCTCGAAAAGTGGGAAAAGAAAGTCAAATTCCGAGAGTACGGTAATAAGATGAAGGCTTTTTGTGGCTACTGGCCACGCGGTTGGGAGGATGATATCCTCATCCCAGCAGCTTCGCCGGAATACGGGATAGAAGTCACGCCGAGGGAACGGTTTCTGGCAAGCCTTGCTAGATATAGGATTCGGTTTAATCCGGATCAGAATTGTGTGCAGCCTGAGCCGACTCCAGGCTCGCCTAGGAATCCAGGAGAGGATGCTACCGACGATGACTTGGTGGACTTCTTTTATCAGTGTATGTCCGAGCAAAATGGACGCCGGTATCGAAATTGATTACTAGCTATAGCCACACTTTACCTGGGCTTGCTGTTGGAGGTTTTGTCTGTTGTATTCCCTTTTTCCGGGCTGTTTATTGTGGAGGCATATTCTGGGCTGGAGTTGTTGTGAGGCTCTTTTTGGTCATCATTTTTGGTCTTTATTTGAATTTTATATCTCCTGTATACATACTTAGCTATAGCACTGTTTGTCATCATGTATCAACATAATCCCCCCCTAAAACTAAAATGGCAAAATGACATATTTTAGCCAATTGCATTACCTATGATCGCCAAAATATGGGATTGAGACTACATAAAATTGACTGAGAACGCTCGAACAGACTTGTAGTCTCGTGCCCAGACCCTCGTAGAGGCCAGACTTGGGTAGTAGTCTTGCTTCAATCGCATCCATGTGGAAGGCTGAGCTTCGCCTACTGAGGCACTGAAAGCGAGCAGGATTCATTCCAGAATCTGCCAGTTCGGGCCGGGAAAAGCGAGAATTTCTGCCCAGTCCAGCAAAGGCTAGTAGGCCAAGATGATCTCGTTAAGATGTCAGCCGCGTGATGTAGTTGATAGTATTCAAATGTGGCCCGGATTTGACGCCTGGGCCTCGGTAGGGACGTCCTTGGTGTAGGGCGGCTGGGCATCTTATAGACTGCAGATAGCCCGGGCAGTTGAGATTGGGTATCTTTTTTGTTTTAGGCCACGTTCTTGTCTCTCGGGGTACGCTGTTGGAGACACAAGTAGTATTCGATGCTTCTTTTCATCTTATGTTTGGGTGGGGGGGCAGTTTTGAGGAGGGAGGTTTGAGAATGGCAAGTGGATTCAAATACGCGTACCTAACGCCGCAGTTGAGTCTATATGGGGTACCGGTACGAGAGTCTGGGCACCGTCACGTGGACTGGCACTGGGGATTGTGATTCTGGCTGATCCTGTTCTCGTGCCCCTGATCTGAGAGGCTGTTCTTGTGACTTCTGCCCTGCTGATATCATGTTATCCTGGCGGCTGCTGATCTTCAAGGCTTATACTGTTTTTTGAAAATAACGCGACCTCTAGTCTCCTTGCCAATTAAATCCTCAGGCTTTCCATATGACACGAGACTGAGTACTCCAAATATCGTGCTCTTTAGCCCAGCACATGCACGTTCCCAGTGATTCAGCCTCATATCTGGAACAAACTCGGAATCACTTGATGGATTTCTTGTACAGCTCTTTTTTTTGTGGCCTTAATTTCCAACCCTTCTCATAACATTGTCGAAGTCTGACTCATGAGGGCCCGAGAAACATCTACTTACATTCTCGCGGTGGTGTCTTTTTTTTTTTTATGAGGCCTTTTCCTGTATACGTAATGAAGTGACATAATCTTGAATAATAAACATACTCGTGCGTACGCGTTTAGCCTCGAGACTTGGGACGCGTTAACGCGTTGCCGCTTTCCCTTGTTTATATAAATCCACCCACCCCCCTTGACTCCATCCTCTCCCCAACATGCAACATCATCTCCACCTCCATCCCACACTTCACCTAAATTTTACCTATTCTCGTGCCCAGACCTGAATCTCAGCTTCACAATCGAACCTGAGTCCACATCTCGATCGTCAATACCAGAAGTAAACCTATTGAACTCACTTCAATTCCTTCACCATCGAGAATACTACCTACCACAGAACACAAAGCACTGTTCACAATCATCATCACAATCCCTACATATGTTAGAGACCAAGACTATCTCTATCTCGTCCAAGATAAGACTCGTCAGACAACAAACAATGTTGGGGAATGTATGTACTAGTCTCATGCCATGTATGTACCCGCTATTGCAACCACTCACTCGAGCAGACGAATGCTAATCCCATATGAAAACAAGTAGGCATCAGAGGTCAAGACTCGAGCAACAGCCTGCTCTCACTTTCCCTGCGAGAATAGGCTATGGTCAGGCAAGGAACACAACAAACCCAATTCTCCCTGGCAACATACCTAAGTCCACTCTCCCGTGCGAGTGACACAATATAGTCCACTCCCCCGTCAAGAGTCTCAATCACTTCCACCGCTGCATGCACTAGCGTGATTGTTCCCATCGAGGCCCCAAGCAAAGGCTGTGGAAGGAAAAACCGGCCCAATCCAGGCAAAAAAGAAAGAAAACTGGAATCCAGAATATATGAATCTAAAGAATTTAAACCGGCAAGCTGCCGTGTTCTCGCCAGCTGTATACCGGCCCACCCGATCGTGATTCCAGACAGCCCAGCGCCTGCGACATCTTGCGACGGACAGGCAGTTCGGGCCTCCCGAATTCGGTGCTGGTCCACCGCCCAAAAGCCAAGAAAAGCTCGAAAAGCGGAGGGCAGGGTACGGGAATGGCTGTGAGCCAACCAAATTATGTATGTTATGCCAGCGCCCGTCGACCGTCTCACCCTTCGATGCATGAGTCGAGAACTGCAAAACACTATAGTGGCAGTCACGCACAGCACAACAAATCGATTACAACTAGCTCCAAGCTTGAACCGTCAAAAGTCTCGCTCCGACGCACATCTCAAGCAGCATGTTTACTACTTCAATCCCTACTAGTAGTCTTCCTACTATGCTATAGCCACTGCCGCGTTGAGAGTGGACCCAAAGTTTTCTTTTGAAAATACTACACAACGCCGCATCACCGATTGCGTCTCCCTGTACATTACATCCGCCCTCGGCCCCGGCCTGGCCAAGCACCTCCACAACGGCCTTGTGAACGCCATCCTTCAGGCCGGAGGCTCTGTCCTCAACTGCGACCTCACCGCCTTCCTGGCCGCCGTGGTTGCAATTGCAAAGCGCATGACATTTACGTGTAGGAGCTAAGTCTTCACCGCGGACATTGAGAGTGGACCCAAAGGTGACTTTTCAATATACTGCACAAATGCTACAAGATGCAGCTGTGACAAGTTTGGGATCAGTTGAACTCGCGTTCTCCTGCCCGGGTTGCTGCGCCAACTCAAATCCTGCCCAGAGAGCATGCCCAACCCCCTCTCCTGTCTTTTCCCCAACCTACGCAGTCGGCTCGCCGCCTCATCTGCCCAGTCACCACGCCTGCAAACCCAGCCTCCTCACGCAATCCGACGGTGGATGTCCGGAGTGGGGACGCCAGCCCTTAATTCCTCAATTGCTCAGATGTTATGGATACTGTACACAGAAGCTGCCCCTCAAGCCGTTCAACAGATGAGAGAGCAGTTGCAAGTAACCTTGGGCCTCTCTGGATACGTCGCTACTTGTTTGACAACTTGTTCTCGTTTGACAACTCCTTATTCCTCTGGTGGGCAAGTCAGGCTGTGGAAAGACCACAGCCGCGGCCGCAATCCGGGCAACGAAAGATTCAGCGAGTACTACCTCACTGAATGGCAGACTGTAAGTACCCTCCCACTAAACCTTATGGTAAGGCAATAACTAACACGAAGTACCTACTGTTCAGGGCGGTACTTGGTGTCATCGACAGGATATTTGAGAACTTCGCGAAGCGGCATATACGCCCTCTGGGCAGAGTATGGAAAATCACCCATTTATGTCCTCGGAGTTCATAGTGGATAAGGTGAGTAATCGAGCCCCCGATTCTGCTTAATTTTGGAGCTGACTTTTGGGTGCAGGAGTACGGGGCTGATGTGGCTGGAGGCCAATCAGCATCTCTTCGCCTACCTTGGAGACGTGCTTCGACACGTAGACCCCGCAGCATATGAGCGCATGTCGCACCTAGCCTCGAGTCGCGCCATCCCTGGCTTGATCGCGCGCAAGGGAAAGCCTCTCACCTTGAAGGATAAGCGCGCGGTTTGTGAAGTTTCTGGACACTCATGTAGTGAGTGCCCGTCAAAGGAGTACTCGCTCAGTTGAAGGGGAATTGTTTAAATAGCTTCGTTTTTTTTTATTAATACATGAAATTTTTTCTCCGTAACATCTCAAATACTTATATATGGATGTACCGCCTTGGATACTTCACTTCGTTGCCCGTCCCGTGCATTGGCATCCATAGACAAGTTGTATATCTATATATAATTTGTTTAGTATCCCTCCTTCTTCGATCCCTTAACCGATCCTTCCTCACATCATGATAATCACTTCAAATTAGACGACTATCGGAGATCAGCTTACAAGTAGGTACGTATACTTCTAATCACGAGCCTTAAGCACTTCCAGATTCGCCCGAAGAACCAGCGGCAGCCATGCCCTCCGTAGAAGGGGCTGGGCACGAGACTACAGCCATGTAGCCTTGTGTGCAACGCGCAGCCATGCACACCAGACTAGCAGCCATGTAGTCTCGTGCCCAGCCCCTCCTATAGCCTCGAGTCAGGCGTTGAGAACCTTGGGGTGCCGTACGTATATCTACACTTAGACTCCACGTAACTTCTCTCGACCTTAATGCCACAGGATACGCATACCAATCCGCTTTCGAGCTTAATACCATAGTATACGCATACCGATCCGCATACCTAGGTAAGTACTTAAGTAGATATACGTACGGCACCCCCATGAGCCAGGCTACAGCCATGAATCCGCCCGCGCGGCATCACACCAAGAGCTGGAGTCGAATAGTCTCGTGGAGTCGAAGGGCTATTATAGGACTGCATTCTGAAGAGGAAGTAGCAGTCCTTGAACGGATGTTGAAATTCGCCATGTCTGAGTATGTGAGGTTTGGGAGTAAATCCCAATCCCGAGTAGAAAAATTCCAGATTATGTATGTACAGGGCACGAGAACAATGTACATGTACCTAGCGTGGTTAACTTGCTGCCCGGGCAACAGCTGGAAAAACGATGTTAGCAAGGCGAGAAAAGTAAGAATAAATAATTGTGAGGCACTTCCCACTTTCTTCCTCGCTCCCACGGTGTTGTTGCTTTTGCCTCGTATAAACAGAATCTAGCCTCGTCCCCAGGAACAGACTCATCTTTGTGTTACTTCTCACTTACCTGATGTTTAAAGTCGCATGCCCCTGTACACGTATCACGAAACTCTATGGCTGTCTTTGTGTACTCTCGCCGTGGTGTTAAGACTTTTTTCCTCATCGCCTGAGCTTCTCCCCTGGTCCCCTCGTCCCCTCATCACCTAGTCTCGCCTCTACTTATTACCTACACTGCCACCTTCCAGGATTCCAACCTTGTATTTACCATCATCAGCAAGAGGACAAGGAGGTAAAATCAATGCCAGAACTTCAAAGATATTCAGTACCACTTAACTGACGTTGAAATTAGCCCAGGCTTGGGAAACACACTTCCATATCTAATCAGTCAACAATGGCCACCAGCGGCAACAACAATAATAGGCCTTGTCCAGATCCCGAGGCACAAATCGACACGCACACAACGACACCGTCCACGGCAATCATCGCGCGCCGGATTCCAAAGGTTGGAAAGGGCAGAGACCGATTCATCACCCCAGAGGAGAGGAAGATGATTTCAAATTTTAGGGCGCTTCTGGCAGACTTGTTGAGCAAGATTCCTCGCAGGAGATCTGAGATTTTGAGAGATGCATTGGAGCTGGAGGATGAGTTGGAGGAAGCGCAGAGGAGACTGGCCACTTTGCGAGTGGAGATGGAATACGGGATGCAGTCTAAGGAAGGAGAGTGTGAGTTTGATATTACCCAAAAAAGGTCTGTGGGGCACCAGGTTAGATCTGTGAGTCCTGCCTCGTTGGGCGAGGAGACCTCAGGGCCATCAAGTCTTGTTTCCAGCCCCTCGCCTGTCGCTGGAGGCTGTGTCGATTCCCTAGCCTCCTCTCCATCTTCCCCCTCTTGCCTCTCTTTCACACCAGAAAGCATCACAATGCGAAGCAAAAACACCTTCAGCCTAGCTTCCGACGAGTCAATGAGTTACAATCCAGTTGAATCTTCCACCGAACGGTCCATTCCAGAGCCTTTTTCCCTTAGAAGCAGCACATCATCTGGCATTGGCAAACCCTGGACACCGGCGAGCTCTTGGGACGGGGCTAGGACAAGCTCACCTCGCAAGGAATTATCACACGATTAGTTTTCAAAAGCATTGCTTCGTTTTCCCCGAAACTCGACTGGGTGACTCATTTCTTTTCAATGCAATTCACTCAAGGATCTCGACAATTTCAAATTGCTTCCATCAGAAATATCGCCATCAGCGCCATCATCAATTGTGTCCTTTGATGGGTCGAGCGGCTGCCACCTAATTTTGGCGAGACAAGACAAACGAGGATCGGGCAAGATGATTTTGATGCAGATATCATCATTATATCCTTGAGATACCCACTTGTCATCATTTGATGTTTATGTTTTATACATCTTCAAACTTTCTACTGCAATATTTGTACTTTTTTCGTCCTCTTTCAATAATACCTTCCTGCAACATCTCAGTATTTGCATTATCTCCATTGTCATTTATTGGATCGTTGTTGGTTTATATAGCTTAAATATATTATGTTGGATCCTTTGACGTATTGCGGTCAACTCAATTCTTTTCGTTTCCTAAAAGTAGAATTGTAATTATAGCATGATGAATTTGCAGCGCTTATTATCAGGGCCTGGGCACGAGACAAGCATGCGCAGATACAGCACAGCTCATGTTGATATCACCACCTATTTCGTTATGTTCAAGGCTGTTCTCGTGTATGAGTCCTAGCGAGATTATGTCAAGTTGCTGTAGGAGACTCCGTCGTACAAGGACAGGCTCATGTTTTCTTTGGGAACAAGAAGATCAGAAAGACATGCGATTTACTCTGTTATAAACCTACCTACCTTAGCTCCTTATGCTTTATATTCTCTTTCCCCTACCCTCCTTGGTACGAGTCTACCTCAAGGCAACGTCTAGCAGCGGGGTGTTCTCGTGGAGATGGCAAGCGAAAGGGAGGGGGGGGTGTTTTTGTTGTTGCTGTTGTTGTTGTTGCTGTTGTTGTTGTTGCTGCCCGGGCAGCTGCACAATGGTACCAGTGTGGCCGGCGATCGAACACAAGATCAGGTGCGTTTAAGGGACGGAAAATGCGTGGCGGCCAGTCGTACCGTGCTCGGTTAGTGAGAGATAAATATCACCTCGTTTGTTTTGATCACTGCTGTCTCTACCTTACCACCTACCTCTCTTCTGTCAACACACATCCCTTGACGTTTACACTTCCCACAATTCCTCAATTTCACAGCGTATTCTATCCAATTCTTCATCAAGGGTTCAATATCTACTTCTTCATCGTTTTGTTCGAACAAGATCACAGTCCAACTGCAGTCAAATCACCAATCATCACACAAGAAGCGATATAGTCCATCATAACAGCAAACGAATTCATCAGTCTTGATTCATCCCTTTCGCCTTTGATTCCATTCCCTCGAAGTCAGTCTCTAAATCATATTCAAACCATAACGATGACAATGGACGCTGCGTTTGACGAGAACACTGCGTTTGTCTCTGAGGTAAATACCTACAAACCATGTTATTGCATTAACTACTTCATCCAATCCTGTACTAATTCAAAATTGTTGGACAGATGACTCCAAGAAAGCGACCCCGGATTGCAGATGCAGTGAAAGAAGCCCATGGCCCAGAGTATAAGATGGATTCCCAGAGCCTCGTTTTGACAGATCATTCTGTTGCTTCAGTTACAACTTCCGCCGTCGGTTCAGCAAAAGATCCATGGAGTCTGTTCGATTGCGAGAGTACTGCAAGCAACAACTATCTCACTTTTAAAGAGAAGGCTCAAATTATCAAGACTCGATCACTGGGTGCGTCCATCGTTCAAAGGGCAAAAATGGAACAGAAATTATATGAGCAAGAACGTGCCAAAATGTTGGAAGCCTTTGAGAACGGAGTTGTAAACTCGCTCCGTGAGCAGTATGTCCCAACAGGGGAATCGGACGCAGAGATATCCTTCTCCGGCATTGCTGTCAACGCCACATCGCCTCCAAAGACCCCGGAAAAACGCACACTGGCAATTTCTTCTTCCTCGGCCCTAAAATCGCCAAAAAAATCTCGGGTTCCTCCAAATACTACCAGTAGCCCTGCAAAATCAACCATTCCCGTTCCTGTACGACCCGGATCAAAATATGTTCTCACCCCAATAAAATTGAGGGCATCTTCAGCGAAGAAAGAGACCGAGGCCATCATTACACCCCAGGGGCCGCAAGGAAGGGAGAAGGCTGTTCCCTTTGTTGGCTGGGGAGAGAGAAGCCCAGCCAACCAGGGATACATGTCCTTTGAAAAGCCCCCAGGACCCGCAGCAAAAGTCACTATTCACAGAGGCCGGGGCCAAAGAGAGCCTTTTAAACCAGGACATCATTTGTTCGCCAAGCCCCCTAGGCCAGCTAGGGGCACGGATGGGCCCGTCGAAAGCCCCAAAGTCGTTGTGAAGGCCACAAGCAGGATACCAGCCCCGAAAACGCCACACTCTCAGAGGTCCCCCCTCAAGGACCTCAAGAGGAAGCATGGAGGGGAATAGTAGACTGCTGGTGGGATTCCGGCGTGAATATTTTTCTTGTGTTGTGTCTTTCTTCTGTACTTCTGTCTCCCATGGCCAGCCCGTGTTCATTCACGCCGCCTCGGTTTTTCTTTCATTTTCTTTTCATTTTCTCACTTTTTTTTTGTAGGGACTTGTTTTTTTGCTTAAAATGTATCTCTCAATTATCTCTTGCTCATCTCTCTTGCACCGTACTTTTTTTTCTTTGCTTCGCTTTGATCCTTCTTCTTTCACTTGCTTTCATCATTTTTTTTCTTCGTTTAATATAGTTTTCTTTTTTTTTCCTCTGAGCTTTCTTTTCGCTTTTCTTGATGTTTTTCGAATTCGTATGTGACATTTTTTGCTAGAGTATAAATTTAGTCCCGTGCCCAGTATGTTAAATACCTATGCATATATGATCATAGTCTCGTTGTGGTCATGCCTCGCAGTACTGCCTGATTTAGAGTTGTAGCTGTCTTAGCCTCGTCCCCAGTAGCTGTCTTGGCACGGCAGGGCGGTACTTTCTAGAGGTAGTCTCGTGCCACTACGAGGACGAGTCTGCTGCGAGGGGTTTGGCGCGAGTACCTAATTAAGCAGTCAGGTATAGCCTTTCTCGATCCTCAGATCCTCCAATCACTTTCACACCTCCCACTCTATCCATATCTCTTTTTTTCCCTCGCCTTCTACTTGATACAAAGACCAAAGACACGGCAAACTAGTCTTGGCACACGGCAAACGAGTACCTCAGAACTCCAGGCTTATCCATCTATTGACACATCACCACGACCTCCTTTTCCCCCCCAGGCCCCCTAGTTGAATCTGGTGTTGCTTTTGACGCAATACGATGATACTGACCCCCCTTCGATGACGATAATCGGCTAACTAACGTTACCGAAATTCATTTTAAATTGAACTTGGACTCTACTAATTTGAAGGATCCTGAAGGTAAAACTGCAACGTCTGGATATGATGTCGATATTGATGTCAATCTCGAAGACTATGAACATCACTTCCAGGAATCTCTTGGGTATAGTATCCGGAGTTTCAATACACCTATGCCTAGAACCAGCTTCCGGAAATTGAGATTGATGCTAGAGCTAATTGGAGATGATCATGGCATAAGTTTGTGGGTACAGTACGTATCCAATATCATATTATTTCAATTGCAACCACTTCAATAATATGATTGATAGAAGGGATTATCTTTAAATATATACAGTTCGTTGCAATTGGCCTAAATTCAGCTCAAATGGAGGATCTAACCATCACTACGTATACCCAGTAACTACGGAAAAAATAGGATGAATATGGTATTTGCGGATCATAACGGATATGTGGCCATGGTGGTACAAGGAGACGACTTCTACAACAGTTTTTGATGGAGCTCGGTTGGTGAACCGGTCGGATTGAACTAACTCAACGTGCGGATATTAAGTACCTAAGCTACACCTAGGAGAACAAATGACATCGATTCGGGAATCGGATCTAGCAATATTCTTGGAGGGCGGGTTATTGTCATACATCACATATGCGGAATATATGGCATCCAGAAACCGAGGAGAGACCCATACGGCAATCGGGTATATCGGGACTCAAATGCAGTTGCTGACATTGCGGGTGCAACCGGTATATCGATAAAGTAACAACTAAGTCTCACGTAACAGCTCACTTTCAACGTTCGAAGTCGAATTCCGCCGAATTCCGTCTTACAACCACCACCAAATGCATTCAATCAGGCAAGTCCATCCGGACCTTCATTTTCGATAAAGGAACGAAACAGTGGAACGAGATATATCAGTTTTAAATTTATGGTATCACTCGAGTATTTCCGTTGGTTTTTCGATTAGTAGTTTGATCCTAAGCTGATTGACATATTATGTGATGATGAAGTATAGGCTTTGACCATGGATTAGTGTATACTCGAGCTCAGTCCAGCCCTATATATATGCATGGAGGAATATTCCGCGGCCGATTTTCTGGATACTCCGGATCCGTGGGTTTCCTTAGCCGGGTAGGACCGGGGTGAAATACATGGAACTAGTCAAGAATAAATCTTCAATGCGCCCAGGAGGAAAAAGAAACCCTGACCTTCGACGCGAGAAGAAGAAATAATGTCAAATACCTAGGCATAACAATCGGAGAGAATGGCTCTTTCAGGAAGAATGGGGCCAAAAGAGAGTAGACCTAGCAACGGCAGCGGCAAGTAAGATCATGAGGGCTAAGATGCAACTAAGGCCCCAGTCGGCCATGAAGCTGTGGAGATCTAAAATAGAGCCCATAGCAAGCTACGGAGCCGAGATCTGGACAGGGGCAGAAGATTGCAAGACGGAAAGGGAGAGACTGGACTAGCTCCAAATGAGATGGATGAGGCATGCACTTGGGGCTCAACGCACAGCCAGTGCCAAAAAAGCCATGATGCTCATGAACCACGGGGAAGCGCACCAAGCCCTGGCGAGGAAACAGAGAGCTTGCGGATACGACATGTGGAAGAGAAACTAGAACTCCAACACAGCTCTGGTCAAATACATCCAGGAACAGTGCAGGATCAAGCTAGGAATTGGACAAGAAGTGGGGATTCTGCGAGGCGGGCCTACCGGAACTGGAGGAGGCCCCTTATCCAAAATGGACACCCTAGCGGAAGGGGAGTTTAACCTTCCAGCGTGGAAGAAACGCATCGGAGACCTGGAAGAAAAAGCGTGGTGTATCACATACACAGACGGCTCCAGAATGAATGGGTGGGTAGGATAGGGACTTTGGCAAGGCAACAAAAGCCCCGACTCAATCTCAGAGCGAAACCTGATGGGAGGGTGCGAACCGTGGGCCACCATCTTCGATGGAGAATTGAGGGCGATAGCGGAGGCACTCAAATGGGAAGAACCGCAAATGCACCTCATCCTGGCAGATGAAGCCGCCAAGCTTGGAACAAACCTCAGGAGGCCACCCCGGCAGGGATGAAGGCGAATGACAAAGAGAGCAGGAAAGAGAAAGAAGGAGGACAATTCCACCTTCTGAATAGATGGAAAGAAGCGAACAGGCCCAAGCTTGTTACCCTCTATACAGGAAGGGGAAGACAGAGATCCTGGAACTATCCCTTTGGCGGCCGAAACAGTGTTGTCAGTTCGATGCCGATTTGACAAGGGTGCGGATTGCAGAGTATTCTGAGGAACAATCAGAGTATTTTTATTCCTTTGGTGAGTTTGGGCCACTCGTTAAACCGGTACCTTTATCAGAAAGGCGAGTGACAAAAAACAGAAAAGTGAGAGCCAATAATCCTTGTCAGATTGGCATCGAATTGACAACACTGTTTCGGCCGCCAAAGGGATAGGAAGGAAAGGGGAATGGGAGAAAAAAGGATCTCGGACAGGACGCACCATATTTCCCACTTTTCATATGTTATATAAATTGCCGAGGATTTTTAAAATAAAAAAATTAAAAAGCAAGGGAAGGGTGACGAGACTACTTTAAAGGGCACGAGTCTACTGGAAATTTTTCGGCACTAGGCTAGATTCGGATTTCTCTGCAAACTATACCCAATCGAGTAGTATCAGCAATGCAAGGCCTACCGTTACGGTATAGCGCACTACATTACTCACCACCCGCAATGTTGATTTCAAAGACTGTCGAAGCAGCAGCACGCAATGCGAGATTATTACTCTACCCACCTGTGTCTTGCATTGTGCGATGCTTTAACGGCGCTGCAAAAGAAAAAAAAACCCGAGCTTTCTAAGCTTTTTGGCGTTTTGTCTCTCGGCCGAGTGTGTGTAATTTGATGGCGCCACGGCTTGAACCGATAACGGCAGCGCGCCGTGCACTGCAAATTAAAACTGCCAGGTTTATTTAAGCTCAAGGCTAAGGTCGCAGGGGAATTTGTACTCTAGGTATCGATGCCCTGCCAAGAGTGCTGTCTCTCATATCGACCCCACGAATTGTTCAAGAGTGCCACAGGAAGTTTTGATAGTTAAGCCATTTGTCATGGAGTTGTTGGTTGAATCATGCATATGATCAGTCTGCTCGTACTCATTCAAAAATAGGTAGAGCTCTTGCGCATGCCTCATACAATTCTATTATTAAGCCAGTGAGGTCTCATCCCGCGGTGCGCGAGGCCCGCAAAAACCCTCAGAGAATATGTTGCCGAATAACAAGCCTCCGAACACTAGTACGGGAAACCATGCTAGGGTGCCACTCGGTACTCGATGCTGGCATAAAGAATTGGAAACGACAGGGGAGCAGGTTGTCTGTGCGAAAGCTAAATTTGTATGTATTTTGGCCTTGCACTGACCTTTGCACGGACAACTCAACCCTTGCTAGTTTCCAATTCTTTATGCCGGTATCGAGTACATATGCTCAATCCTAAATGCAGTCTTGGGGGAAATTCCGATCACCGGAGGAGAAACAGGGCTACTTCTCCGAACTCCGTACTACCATTTATGCATTGCTGTACGGAGTTATTCGAGCGAATGGAGTTACCCCCCCCCCTCGAGTTATTGGGCAATAGACCTGGTAGCTGCCTGCCACCCGCGGCCGCCAATACTCATGATTATTATTACAAAGCAGCTGCAAATGCAATCACCAATATATCAAGCTCTCGGCCGAGAATATTTAATTTTAACGTTCACGTTCTTTTTGGGGTTTTTTTTCTAAAGCTCGTACAGACCTAAGTAGTATTTGCAATGCGGCCCATGAAATTCATGACGATAATCACCAATTGTATTTGCGCAATTGCAATTGGGGAAGTGTTGCTCATGATTGAATTAATTCCTAATCTGTTCCGGTATGCAATTCGGAAGGGTGCGAAGCCCTGGGGTCTACTCTATTCATCGGCGTACGCTACAGAGCCACGCGGCACTCGCATCCCGCATGTCCTCTCGGGCGAGACAGACGTTGAAATTATAGTTTACCTAGTGAGCTACGCCAAGAGGGGCACATCCGCTTACTAGCTCGATTACTGCCCTTCACGTAATGTGTTATCTAGTCTCGTTCCTTTGTTATCACGAGTTAGTCCGGCCGAGAAAGGAAGATGAAGGGGGGGTGAGAGAGACAGCGGGGGAGGGGGAGGGGAGGGTACTTGGTTTGTAATGGCCCCTTCCTCTTGGGGGCTGGCGAGGCGAGACGACTATCGTTAACATCCACTTACCTTATAAAGTAGTTCCTGCAGCCGGAATTTTAAGCTTCCGAACTTCCCACTCCAACAAACCAAAACCACTATAACCTCCTCCTCCCTCCGCTCCCATTACAATCACCTCCCCGCATCACCACTACTACTTACACCTTGCCCACCAAGGCACACACACAGACATACACACATCCTCCTCTCTCTCTCTCTCCACAATGGCATCAACGTCGCCTCTACAGATCGTCATCCTCGGAGGCAGCTTCGCTGCAGTCCAATCTGCACACTTCATCCTCAAACACATTGCCCCCACCAAGCCCGTCAAGGTGACCATCATCGCCCCCTCCCCAGACCTCTACTGGGTCCCCGGCGCCCCCCGAACGATCCTCAACATCCCCACCCGCCTCGACCCAGAGACCGCCTTCTCGAACATCCCCACCGCATTCCGCACGACATATGGCGCAGACAAGGAGGGTTCGCTGTGGCAGTACGAGCTCGCGTGGGCCCGCCAGGTGAACCCCGCTGCGAGGACAGTGACGTACGAGCTGATTGATTCCACCGTCACAAAATCAATCACGTACGACCAACTCATCATTGCCACGGGGACAAGGAACTATAACCCCCACCAAGCACCCCCGGCCGGAAGTGGCCGCGCGGCAGAGATCGAGCACCTCGCGCCCTTCAAGCCCCTCGGCACCACGGCAGAAACCAAGGCCAGCATCAAGCAGTGGGGCGACGCAATCCTGGCCGCAAACACAATCTTCATTGCGGGCGCTGGCGCAACGGGCATCGAGGTCGCGGCGGAAATCGCAGAGACGTACCCAAAGAAGAAGGTTATCATTGCCGGGAACGAGTTTCTCGGGCAGTGCCAGAAGAAGGTGCAGGATGTCGCGAGGAAGCAGCTCGCTGCTCTGGGAGTCGAGATCAGGACGGGCGTCTCGGTGACTAGTGTTCGTGGCGCGGCGACGGGCCAGGGCGTGGATGTTACTCTGTCTACCGGGGAAACCGTCCCCGCCGATCTCTACCTCCCCAGTTTCGGACAGAAGCCGAATACCGAATTCCTCCCCACGGAGCTCTTGGACAAAGACGGATATGTCGTGACCACCACCCACTTCAACCTTGCTTCGTACGCCAACGTCTGGGCCGTGGGAGACGTCACTCACTGGCCTGGAAACAGGAAGCTTACCGTCGTTGGCGAGCACATCCCCATCCTGGCATTTAACTTGAAGAAGACCCTCGAAGGCCAAACCGAAGGCTGGAAGGAGTACAAACACAGCACCAGCGTGGCGATCTTCGTCACCGTCGGAAAGAATGGCGGAACGGGCCAGATTGGCTGGTTCCGGCCATGGAACTGGCTGGTGTGGATTGTCAAGTCGAGGAACATGTTGATCAACCTCTTCCCCGGGTTTGCCCCGGGAACGACTACCCCAAAGAAGCTTTAGGGATCTCGATCTGGGAGGGTTCTCGGTTGGGCATGGTTTCTCTTGTTGGTTGCGATGGTGGTGTATGTGGGTGTCGAGATTACGAGATGGAGGCGTATTTTTGGGCTTACTGGGCTTTTGGCGATGTAATGCTGATGATAGCTGAGTTCGGAATTGTATTCGTGGTCAAGAGGTAGTTGCGGGGTTTGGATTTGTTTTGGAACGATTTTCGGTTTTTCGTTTCTCGGCTTCTTTCTCTTCTTTCCTATCTTTTTCTGGGCTCGTTTTTCTCTTTTTCACATATCCATGCTCTCTGCTCGTTTTCCTTTTGTCTGATTTTTCTTTTTTTCAAGATGGTCGCCTAATAATACCAATAATTGCGTGTGATAATTCGGAAGGAGAAGAATATTGGTCTCGGTGTTTGTGGACGGATCGGATTTATTTCGGGAGTCTAGTTTTTCTCTCTTTTTTTTCCTTGCTTTGCAACTGTTAAATCAATTAAATTATCTCTCAATGACTCGGGAATTCGAAGCTTTCATCCATGTCCATCTGCCCCAAATATAGGAGCTGGAGCCGCCTGTGACCAAAGTGAATGCATTCTAGCAATGCAATTGCAATATTGAGAAAAAAAATTTGTTTATTATGTTTACCCTCAAGCATCTGAAATTGGAACTCCTCCAACCTCTATTGCAGGCAATTTGCATCTGAACAAAAAAGTCCCCGAAATCTACAAGAACTTCTTCAAGAACTTACAGACCCTAACGTACCCCTCCTTGTATCCCAAGAGATACTTCTCCTCCCCGAGCCTGGCCCTGGCGCCCATCCACCCGTGGAACATGTCCGACCTGACCTCGACCTCACTCTTTTCACGCACGGCGTCGTTGGGGTGGCTTGCGAGCGCGGTCTTGAACGCCTCGATGGCCTCGGCGGGCTCTTCGCCAGAGGCGTAGAGGAAATGTGGGATCGTGAGAGCTTGTGCGTTTTCGGCTGTGACGAAACTGTTTTTTTTTTTAAGAAGAGAAAAGGATTCAAGGTTAGAATATTCATAGATTGCAACTGCAGCCCACAATTGCAAAAATTGGAAACCAGAACACTTACGCCGGATGAACCTGCACACTCGCCACAAACTCCGACCCCTCCCCGGAAACCAACGTCGAGATCTTTCCACCCCAGCAGTACCCAATCACGGCCCACTTCTCCACGCCCTTCCACTCGCTCTCCTCGCTCTTCAAGCTCTTGAGGACACTCTTGACCCTCGCCACCGCCTTCCCTTGGTCAGCCTGGTTCTCAAAGAATGCGCCCACGGCGGCCTTCTTCTCGGGCGTGTCGGGCGGGAACTGGCTCAGCGAGAGGGGCTTCCCGTCAAAGAAGTCCGGGAGGACGACGACGGCGTTGAGGTGCTGCGCGAGGATGTCGGCGCCTTGGAGGGTTTGCGGGTAGAAGCCGAAGATGTCGAAGATGGAGAGGACGCCGGATTTGGCGGTGGGGGCGCCGGTGATGTCTGTGTTTGTAGGTGAGGTAGGTAAGTAAGCAAGCGAGTGAGTGAGTTAGTCCTAGTAATGGGGGTGGAGTGGAAAGGGCGGGGTGGGGGGGGGGCTGATGGGCATAGGGGATTGAATTGAATCGGAATTGTTTTTTTTTTTTTTGGAGGGGAATTGCGATTGGAATTGGGCATTTTGAGAGGAGAGAAGGTTGCGTAGGAGATAGAACGTACATGACTTGACGCCATTGATTTCACTGTATCGGCCCTTTGGGTTGTATCCCTCCGTGATGACGGGAGGGAGGGTTGAGCAGCAGGCGTTATCAGACATGGCGATATGCCCTGCAACGAGTTTCAAGTATTCCGTAATGGTGGGCGAGGTTTTTTGTTCGAATTGATGCCGAGGATGATGATGAGGATCTGGATCGTGAGAGTTCGTTAGAGGCGTTGAGGTGGGGCTGGCCGGGCTAATGGTGGGGGGCACGCAATCGCGGCACCGCCCAAACAGGGTATGCCCGTAGCGTCCACTACCACTACGGGATGCGATGAGGGGCGACCATCGGCAATTGGCGGAGCAGCAGCCGGATAGATCGGTTCGAGACCCAAGTGGGATCGATCAATGCAAGGCAACCGAACCGACCTGCGAGGGGCCTCGTTCTATAATTACCGAGGGTATCGAGCAATGGAAACAGATAGCAGGAAGTTTTTTAGGCTGTGCCGCTCGCAAAATATATATCTGCACGAGCAATAACGTCTCATACGGAATTATAAACGAGCAAAGTGAGAAATTATTCCCATCAATTTTCCTAACTTGATATTTATGTGCATATACATCCCATCGAATTAATCCTCCGAAATAGTCTCATGCCTCCGAAATGCCATAGTGGACATCCGTGCCCATATTCTTTCCTCCAACTTTGCTTCCAATCCAACCACCATACGCATGTACTATAAACAAAACTGATAAACACAATCATTATGCAAAAAAAATAAACCACCCCGCTCCAAAAAAGATGTCTAGAACTGAACAAAAGTCAACACACAATAGCAAATGAAAAAGAAAAGCAAAACACTATCCCGCTCAAAATTTCGTTAATCAAGCATTTGGAGCGAAAGTTTGAACTCTCTGATTGGTGTCGTATGTAAAGGCCGTCTCAGCACGGTGGTTCACGCGGCCCTTGGCAGCCTCGCGAATCTCCTCCATGGACTTCTCCCTCCATGCACTGTATCCCAAAAGGCTGTATGGCCAAAGTGGTAGGTTCAAGTGGTTACCGACGAGGAAGTCTATCGGCTTCGGTGGTGGGGAAGATGTCATGATATTGAGATCATGGGCGAGTTGGTTGCAATATCTATCCAAGTCAAGATCGTTGACGTCGCGCCCGAATGGGTCTTCAATTTCTCCACCAATTGCCGCAATGCCGAGAATAATATAAGCCGCGACAAAAGTACCGGGGATTGTAATCCAACCGAGTTTGTTGTAAAGTTGGAAGGGGAGAACCTGATAATCATTAGACATAGATGGTGAGAGGGTGAAAGGTGTTAGCTTACCATGACGTAGAGCCAAGTAATCTGGGAGATGGCAATTCCGTATGCAATTGGGAGCGGTGTTGCAAGGACCCTCTCACATCCACCGTAAGCATCCATCATTGCTGTGATTGAGTTGAAGGCTTGTGTGTGAAGAATAGCGGGAGAGAGGGTGCCATTTTTGATTACGTGGTTGACATAACCTCCAATATGGTTCATAATCTCCAAAGGAAGATTTCCATGGTCGAGTCCCTGCATTGCAGCCTGTTTCAGTGCCTTACGAGGGTTGGACTGCCAAAAGGGTATTCCGAGATATTCGCCCCAACTCTCTTGATTCTTCGTCTTCTTGATGGTCTCATTATGAAGATCAACAGGAGCATCACCTTCCCTCGCAGATTTGGCAAAGGTGTCTAGGTTGTTGATGAGTGGCTTCAAGTCGGCATAGTCATACTCAGGCTCGTGGCGCAGCTTGTGTTTGACCGCTTGGGAGAATGCAAGAATAAGGTTGATAGCGGAGCTAAAATTATGTTAGTGATAAATTCTCTTCTCAAGGGATGCATATTGATTGGCAGCATACAGTTTATTTAGGACATCGTCCTTGCCTTCTGGCCCTGCCCTCTCCTCCGCATGAACCCAAAACAACCTGCCGAGATTTCGAGAATGGAGGATAATTTGCGCCCAAAGCCTGGAGGATAATCAGTATAAGTCTTATAAAATAATTAGTCTGCTATTCTTACTTTCTTCCTTCGCCATATCGCTCGTAGGCCGTTGAGCTTCTGAAACTCAAACTCAAACCAACCACGAAACCCAACACTGTGAGCAGTATAGAGTCGACACCCACTGGAGCGGTATATTAGTTATCTTAACCACATACTATGGGATTGCAAGTAGGGCATACAATTCTTATGATATTTGCTGATGACAGTGATTGTAGTAGACCAGGCGCCAACGAACAGAAGAGGCACAATCATCTTTGGAAGAATGCTACCATGTAACCTCAGAAACATTGGCAGCTTCGAGTGCCGGGTAGGATCATGGGGACCGGAGAAGTAATCGTCCCAGTCGACACCCTTGGAATGTGGTGCATTTGGTTGTACAGTCACCAGTCTGGTCAAAGGCTCCTCGAAGGTTGCGATGGGCTTGCGGTTAATGGGAAGCTGTGTTCCCCCGTATGGATAGCCACCATGGCCATTGTTCGACGCCGGTTGACTGACAAGATAGTCGTGCGCGTGTGAATTGGTGTATGAGTTCCGAGGACTGCCGCCTGCTTCAGACATTGCGGTTGGAACTATTTCCAAGTTGTGGTACACGTGTGTGAGGGAAACGGCCTAATTGAGATAAAAAGATCCAAGGCAATTAGGCTTTGTGAACGTTGTTGCTTCCTAGGAGCTAGGTGATGAGGAGCAATCAAGGCCTTGGGAAAGTCGATGGGTATATATATGTCAAGGGCCTTGGGAGCATTATGTGAAGACTAGCTCACGAGGGAGGGGGCAGTCTCGAGAGGAGGGGGGCCTGCAATTCCTCACAAAGAATTGAAAAAACGGAACTAATCCAATCGAGCATTGTTCTGGTGCCGTCACGGCGCCTCTCCGAGGGTCTGGGCACGAGACTATCACGGCGTGCATACAGGGCATGGATGAACCAGGATCCTGGGAGCACATTTTCAAAAGGCCCAGTCTCAATCCCTAAAAAGCCTTAAGCTTCAAGCCTCAGGCCTCAGCGTACGAGCCTGCCATTGGCGTGGCGGATTGACTGGGGGGCTGTTGTCGTGGAGTAGAGCTATTTCGGCTACTTCTTTCAATGCCTGCTGTTGTCCAACGAGTCGACATGCTTCTGTGAACGTACAGTCAGGCAAAATAAGTGATCGGTAAACGCTGGAAGTGCATACCTAGTCATACACAGGGATTAAATCGTACTTTGCTTAGTGATTTGGCAAGATAAAATTCTTATGCACCAAGTCGCGCACCTCTAGCTTTGACCGATCACTTAGGTATTTGATGTGACTGTACAGAGTGCTTGTACATACCTCACATGAGACTGTTAGTCTATTTTTCTTTTGGCTACATCGGCCATCGAACTTGCGCGCGCATGGGGGCGATGGCCGTGACGGTGACGGAGCAAGAGGCCGTATTGTTGGGAGGCACGCGAGCTGTCCCCGCCATCTCTAGTTGAAGAGTATCGCATTGCCTTTGAGCGAGGTCGGCTGTATTCTATTCAGAGTCGCACTGAGTGCTTTGTGTTTCTTGCTCCCGTCGAGCCGTTTGGGTTGGAGGACCGAGCACCAAGCGCATTTTGGTGGTAATTATGTGGAATGGCTGACTCCACTCACTAGCCATCCCACTACTTTCTTCCTCTGCAAGGCAAGCTACTGCGAACTGGAAATAGCTCCCCGAACCTTTGATATCCATCCACATCACGCCCATAACGGACGGCCGCATCTCACGAAATATGCCCGAGACACTGGCCCTTGAGGTGTACATAAAACATCATGCGCTTTCCACATCAGCCGATTTGGCGCCTTAATCCCGAGACTCGCCTTAGTCTGGTAGCAGATAATGGGTTGCCTCACTTCCGTTAAACGCCCAATATGTGTGTATCCACTCAATTAGAAAGCAACCATATACATCGGGGAGGCCGTACACAAACGTCCATTGTGTTCGAGTAGTAATCCAACTTTCAATATCAGCACATTAGGCGGCTCTTCTGCAGAACGTTGTCAAACCTAAATAAGGAACCACGGAGACATTTAGCGGAGACAATCAATTTAGTGTGAAAGAGAAATCTTGACAGGGGGTGTGTGAATATTTTAAGCCTCATCTTGATTCAAAGCTAGGTGGGCTCGGAATTCTCTAAGAATAGATGACACCTGTAAATAAGTGGCGCACGATTGATTGTCGAAAGGAATCCAGGAATCTAAGCCCCTCATTAGTCGACTATAGGAATCCTCGTAGTAGTAGCGACTGCATCATCGACCTCTCGATATCAGTGGGGTTCGTCTGTTCTTGCTTGGAAATTCTCGAGCTCATCTCTTCATCCCATCTATGGCTACTGCTCGTTTCCATCACAACAAAAGTTCCAAAATGGGCCACAGAATCTTGAGCCCCATATCTGCCTGATTTATCTCCGAGTTTGATGGTTGAAATAAGCGGTGAAAAGTTCCATTGGTTGATGCAACTGCACGGCTCACAACCGCTTGGTGTGGGATGTATAGAGTTCGCCCGGAGACTACTATTTTCAAGCAGGTATTTCCAAATGACAAGAATGGTACATGTCTGCTTTAGTAGAAATTTCGAGGAGTAAGTATCTTGAGTAGAGTGTAGTATGCTCGAGTAACTCGATGCATGCATCTCTAAATCTCTGCTCTCCCAAATTTTAGTCTCGCGCCAAATATGTACATATATGTACTCGAGTAATTCACCCATGGCCACGAGAAGCTTCGAAAGGCCACATGTGGCAGGGTTAGGAGCTCATACGGAAAGCTTGATCTCAACTCAAAAGCCCACCAAGTGCCCCCTGCACCTGCATCAAGTACTTTCTTTTTCGTAACCCCCATACCCGTTATCAAGAGCGGTGCCTCCTCTCTCCGAAAAAAGTAAGCTGATGGGCCCTCGTTTTTCCCTTATTGCAATACAAGGCTTCATATTTTTCGCTTTCACGATTGTGATACCTATATCAAGGTTCTAAGAGGCGAAGATCGACGGCAAATTATCGTGTGCAGCGTACTCGAGTACTCACGCCGCGCGCTGTGTTGGCCTTCTTGTAGCCAATGAGATCCACCGCCGGTATGAAAGGTAGCGGCCGCTAGGAACAATTCAATCATCCCAGTTGATATATCACCGACGATAATACCAAAAAAATTGCAAGCGAAGTATGGAACCCGTTCACAGCTGAGTGTCCGGTGTAAGATAGCTCCTACGGTGTGAATATCTTTAAGTTGTAGAACAATGCATTGTGGTGTGCTGCAAAGTCTCCAGAGAATTTGGAAATTTTTTCCTCTTGATTGGCCGTGGGTATGCCGGCTCTGCTCGGAGATTTTGTTAATTAAGGGGCAATCGGTTCTCTAAGGGCCATGTCTGTCTCCACCGTTTATGCCAATAAGCAGGGTATAGTTTCCTGGTAGTAGTATCCCAGGATTAGAAATCCATGGACTTGAAGGTTAGTTGATGTCTTATGAGAATCCCGCCTCTTTTGATTCTCGGCCACACGGAAATTAAGGAGCACAATCCCAAGGGAAACGGTGAACGTATGATGCGTGTGCTGGAAAAATATGCGAGAGAAGCGGGGACTTTGAGAAGCGGTGATCTCGTGAGAAGTGATAGTCTCGAGAAGCAGATGAGATTAGAGAAACGGCCGAGGCTAAGAAAGGATGTGGTGCAGAGAAGAAGTATGCCTGTTCTCGTGCAAGGGAACGAGAACAGTGCAAGTATGCCTCGAGAAGAAGCTACTCATCCCCAGGGGTAAATTATAAATTATAAATGCCCCGACAAATGTGCTCAATCTTGGCATTCAGGCGATTCGGTTGCATGAAATGTGCACGAGGCTTGTGTAAGCTATAGTTGGAGGTTTCTGGGCGAGTTCCCATCTAGGAAGTCCCCAATTGGTAGGCCAGTGTGCTCCCAGCCTGGTAGTCTCGTCCCCCAGCCAGAATGTGTGTGGGAATGCCCACATTCCCTCCTGCCCTCGTATTTCCTCCAACATTTGTCGGACTTCTCTCAACCGGGCGCTTCGATCAAGAGCTCGAGATCAACGACTTGCTCATCATGATATCACGAAAGGAGGTATTGTGCACCTTTTTGACATCAAATCTCAAACAACATCTTGATATTCTTATTGGAACAAAAATTTACCACCCCCAAAAGGACCCATGGTTATATGGCCACCCGCTTCAACCGTCCAAAATAAAACTATCGCCGCACGCATCTAAACCCTGGGCCCCGTCCTACGACGAATGAACATAAAATGTCCCCGGTCCATATAGAATCGTGTCCGAATATGGATCCTCAGCTCCGTATTTCTGGTTCGTGATGAACACGTAATTCAGACCTTCAAATCTACCTTCAGCAACCTCTGGAATAACTGCTTCAAATCCACCTTCCACCTCAACGGCATCCACATACACCACAAGAGGATTGCTTGCAGCATTTGTCAGATAAAATGCGGCATATCTCCTCTCCCTCCTATCTCGCTTCTTCAGCGTAACCTCTATCGTAAGTTTCTCTCCAGGCTTGAGGTCGGTGTAGGTGGGGTTTGTGGGGTAGACGCTGACTGCAGGATAGGTTTTGAAGGGGAACGTCGGGTAGCCAACCGGGCAGGAGACTGTCAGAGACTGTAGCAATGACCAGCCTTGGCTCAATGGAAGTGGGACATGGTATGCATATGCAGAATGGGGTTTCCCAACAACAGTCTGAAGGTAAGACGCATGCTGGGCATCTGATATCAATCCAGCAGCTAATTCCAGCGAATAATTGTAAGTATATCATATGCATGCCATCACAACAAGAAATTAAATTTTCAACTCACCAGCAACTGCAGCATATTCTGCTCCCATTCCTGAAACCCAGTATGGAATAAGGCCTTGGACGACACTGACATACACCCCAGCCATGATTCTGCCCAAGTTGACGAATCCAAAGGCACTGTTGACTGGAAACTGATAGGTACATGCCGGGACTGCTGTGGCGCCGAAGGCCCTCAGAGCTTTTGTCACTTCTATCGCTTGTGTGGCCTGCTGGCCCCGAATGCGTAAGAAATTGTCGAAAAAGATCTTGTCACAAGTTGGTGCCACGGCAGCATATTCCTCAGGCTTAAACCTTTCCAATGCAGTTTGGAAGTATGCGGCTTGTAAATGTCTGAATGCAAGGGCACTTGTGAACACATGCGTAAGCTAAATTCAATAATCTTAAAGAGAATACTTCTAATCTTACTAATTGAGGATTTCATCTATACAAGGCCACAAAATATGTCAGTCACCATCACGCATACACAACACAATACGTACAAGTGATAGTAAATATGTGGGATTATACGAACCTGGCCTTACAGCTACTTTGTCAAGTCCATGGGAAACTCCAACGTGTTGTATAAGGAGCAGAGCTAGACAGCACCAATTGATGGCTCTGCTCAACATCGTTTGAAGTATTGATATGAATGATTGGAAATTGCTTTTGAGTGATGCTCGACTGTTATTGATGGGAAATTGGGAAAGAAGCTGGAGTTGAGAATGAATTGAACATTGATGCGGATGATGAGACTATATAGCAATTTCTCTTTTGCCAATTCCGGGCCAATTGCAAGAGAGTCCACGACGGGCAGTTTTCGAGGGGGACTGCAATACCATGAAGTTGCGTCGTACGCATTCACAATCATCAGTCAATTATTGACTACGTACGTTACGTATGACTCTTTGTGGCGGAAGATTAACCGTATCTCACTTTTAGGTACTCCATTTGGTCTAGAAAACATTCATCTTCAAAAAAAATCTCTCAATCCAACCAATATTTTACACATCGCACTGCTTCGATTCGGACATCTTAACCGGTTCCTGCGGTAAGATGCAGTAATCGCCGTTTTGTTCCCCAAGGCAGATTTTATACAACGAAATTCCAACTATTGAGAAATGGAGGTGTCTATAGCTACACTGGTTAGCAGGTATACGACTGGTTCTCGCTGATTACCTACTTTGGACATTAACTTACCACTTTTGTTCCCCTACTTTACAGGCTGTTCCCCAGAACCCGGCTGCATGCCGATCAAACGCTAGTGAGCCGTTGTTACACAAAAGCAACGTTCGCACATACGCGGCCGTTTTCTGTCTGCCTTGTGAAAGACACCCTCCATGAGGATCTGGGAATGGGGCTAGGAAGACTCATAATTATGGACAACAGAGCCAGACTCAGGCACGAAATTTTTAGCAATTGGTCTTAGGTACGTATACCTATGTTTCTGGCCCCTGTGGTTCCGTTTTATAATAATTCAATGCACAACATTCGCCATGGGAAGAGCAACGAGTATTTGAATTCGTGCAGATTCTAAAGAGGGGGGAAGTGAGCCCGGGTGTGGGGGGGGTACAGACTACCTTGCACCAAATCATCGCTAATGTCAGATTAAGACGCACGAGATAATTAGAAGAGTTTTTGGGGACTCAATTGTTACAACCTTACCCCTCACATGATCCGGAATTCATCGATGAGGGAGTTTCGCCTTTTTATTTGTACTTTGGGCGTTCTGTGGTATGTTCTATATTACTGATTAATACATTTAAATTCTAGGGTATCCTACCTGCTATAGCCATAGCTTCGAACTAGTCGTCATACATAAGAAGCTGTATCCAATTGCAAGATCGTGGAATTTAGAGTTTTGGCCGAACTCTAACGCTATAGCTACCTACGAATTAATTACCTAAAGAGAATGGGGTGCTCCGGATCCGCAGCTTTCCGCGTACATGTCAATTGCAATTTGGCCATGGAGTTCCCTTTGCAGCCGCCTATAATTAATATTTACTATTCCGGTCGATATATACAGCGCTCCGGATCGATCCTATTCCTTACTTCATTTTTGGTCACACCACGGGTCAAATTCTCTCGAAAGTCAGTTTATATACCTACTATTCATAAGTATTTCTATGTTAACGTTTGTGTATAAATGTTACCTAACATTAACGTTAACTCGAGCTCGCCGGAAGTTTAACATTGATCACTTCCGGAAATTTCTTTGTGGTGTACATGTCAATACCCCACAATTGCAATATGCATGTTTCCATTACTCGAGTATATACCTCTATGGAGCTCGAGGTTCTTTAGACTTTCAAGCTAGGTAAGTAGCTATAGGCACGAGACTATCAACTCGGAGTACCTCGAGCTTTGGATCCGGAAGTTATTTCAGCTTTACTATCAAGGCCGGAATTGGCTGCAACTTGCAATTGCTTGCACACTAGCTATAGGCTCGCGCGTGGTCTCGATTCCATGGCCATCTGAGCTCGGAAAGAAAAGGCTGGCTATAGTTTAGGTACCTACCTACCCTATAGGTAGTTATGCCTCTGCCCATATATACAGAAAGGTAGGTAATCCTGAATTTCATGAGCTTTTATATATATGCTAATTTAATTATTGCCTAATTCGGAAAGAAAGGATTATTTCTAGGATCAATCGATCTGTTCTCGTCCCCATAGACCTAGGGTTGCATTCAGGCATACCTAAGGCATGTAGTTGATCTGGCCATGGTATACGTACCGGTGATGAGATAATTATAACCAAAGTACTGATCATGGGGACTTACCTAGGTAGGTACTGTCTAGGCCCTGCCTACCTATAGCTAAGGACTTCGAAGTCGGCCACGAAACCAAATTTAAACATGTCGATATCAACGTACAATTAAATTTAAAAATATATATTCAAAAACCTTCAGGGTAAGTACTCATGCATTAGTAGGTATGCTTCAACCTTCTAACGAGCCAGGAAATGAATGGATAAATAATAATAATATTATCTCAAGCGCTAAGTAACAGCTACCTAGCTAGCTATAGTACTTTTTCCATGTTTCGACCGAAAAAAAAAAAAAATAAATAAATAAACAAAAAAAACATAAAAATCAAGAACCGGTACCAATATGAATCATGATGAATGCCGAGAGAAATGAGATGCATGTGTTAAATGTGAAAAAAACACAAAAAAACTAAAAATCAAGATGCAGATCTGAAATATTAAAAAAAAAAAGCTGCAAAAAAAAAAAAGAAAAAAAATCCGAAATGATGAGGAGAGGAGAGGAGAGGAGGTATTAATTGAGGTATATATCCAAGGGGGATGGGATGATTAGTCCACAAATTTAATCGGGACTTGCAAAAAGCAGATGAAAAAAAAAACCCCAAAGGAAAAAAATAAAAAAAGAGGGAAAAAATGGAAACCCTCGAGCTCTCGCCCTTATCCCAACCCTCTTTTCTTCCAACAGCAGAATTTCATTCAAACTTGAATGCACATGCATCATGCGGCGCCCTCCTAATCCGGAATCTCACACGCAGCACTCCCCTTCGGCACCGGCGGCCTCCTCAAATACTCCAACGCCAACTCCATCGACGCCCTACAATCCTCAATACTATCATGCCCCGCCTTCTCCCCGGGCCCCTTCACACTACTATCCTCCTGGATACTCCAGCCCAAATACATCTCGGCCAGCTTCTTCAACCTCGACTTCTGGCGCAAGCTTGTACTCCACAGGATCGCCGTATCGACGACATTCTTGTGGATGACCCTCAGACACTTGAGATCGTGGTCGAGCCCGTGCCCCACGATTATCGTGTTTTCGTCACAGAATTCCCAGAGTTTGTCCCGGGCGGCTTCGATGCCCTTGAGCACGCGAGGTTTCGAGGCCGGGTTATGCGGGAAGAGGTCCTCCTCGGTGATGCCAGAGTAGATTGTGTTGTAGTCGAGGATGGGCACGCCGGGGTAGGCTTCGCTGATGAAGATGTCTGCGAGGACGGCGGCGCCCGGGAAGGAGAGGACCGTCATTCTTGCGAGCGTGAGGCCGTGTTTAGTGAAGCACATCTCGCAGTCGAGAGCAATGACTTTTTGCTATTTGATTGTGAGCAAATTAGAATTGGTATGTTAGCTCGCTCCATTCCGTTTTCATTCAGTACTAACTAACATGTACTACAATTTTGGGTATCCTCCACGATGAAAGGAAAAAAAAAAAAAAAAAAGACTTACAATCTTTGAATTTAAACTGCGTGTGGGAGATGCCGGCGGGGTTGGCAAGAATGGGCAGAGATGTGCTAGTCGAGGCGCACTCTCGTTCTCGACAACGTGCGTTCTGGTCTTTGTGCACCCGAGTCCAAACCCACGTTGCTTACAGCAATTCCAAAGCCTCAACGGCCTACCATTTTTGAGTCTCTGAAGAAGAAGAAAGAAAAAAAAAAGCAAGATTGTGAGTTACTTCTCCTGTATCAACAAGTCCGGATATAAAAAAAAATATGGACAGAACTCATACCTTTCCTTCCACAATCAAGTCGCATTTACCGGGATGGTGCCGACACTCTCCTTCAGAGATCCGATCATGGCCAATTTCCTTGTACTTGAACTCGGCTACGTGGGGTGCAAACGACAAAATCAGCTCAAGGGTCAAAACAGACGGCCATTTTTGGTTTTTAACCTACCTTTGCATCTACGACAAGTCTCGTCTCCAGTGACTAAAGATAACGCCCATGCAATCTCATGTTCATTGGGGCTCTCAGTGGTATATCCATAACTCTGGAGTATTGGGACCGGATGCACAAGTTCTTTCAAGCCCTCATACACCTCTGGAGTGATCTCGGCTGTCATTTCAGCAGAGGTCAATGCGGGAGGCCTAATCAAATATCCGAGGTGTGAACTCTCAGAGGTAGTAGTAGCAGGGGTTTCAGCTCTAGGTGCTTCAGCTCTAGGTGCTTCAGCCTTAGGCGCTTCAGCCTTAGGCGCTTCAAGTTCTCTGATTGCTTCAGCAGGAGCAAGAGAATCAATATTCTATTATGTATGTAGATACTTAGCAAACAGATACATACTCAGTATGACAGATGATTTATCAAGGAAAATTGCTTACGGCACTAGACTCGGGCCTGGGATCTTGTTTTGGGCGTTCAGCTAGGGTAGTGGTGGTAGTAGTAGTAGTAAGTTGAGCACCCTCCTTCTCCTTATTCTTCTTCTTATTCTTTTTGTTTTTAGATTCACCGGTTTTTGGTTGCTCAACCTTGTCTGTAGTAGTAGTGGATGCTCCCTCGGCGGTACCCTCAGACGCATTGGGCTGTTTTTCCTGGTTGTTGGGCAGGACCTTCACCTGCTTCCCATTCGACCCCCCATGAAGGCCAACCGGGAAATAGAATTGTGCACCGCCACCACTCGTGCTCGGGGGAATCATTCTGATGATTGGAACCGCCCCACCGGATTCCTTGTGTTGTCTTGCTGCCTGTTCTGCGGCCGCTGCAGCAGCCTCGAGCCTGGCTGAATCTTCATCGTAAGCGTTATATCGTTGATTGTGATCGAAGGAGCCATTGCTCGCGTTGTTGCGGTGGCCTTGGTAGCGATTGTTTCCTTGATGTTGGTTTTGGGTTTGCGGGTGATTATCGGTAGGCCGGGGTGTTTGAAATTCAGCCCTGAGCGGGGGGCCACTTAAACGTCTAAGATCGTTTGGAGCGCCAAACGAGCTTCCACCACGATTACCTTGTTGGCCTCCACCCCCGCCTCTGTCTCCTCCTCTGTTCGCTTGGGCACCGCCGCGGCCTCCGCCTCGATTCGAGAAACCTTGTTGGCCTTGACCTTGACCTCCTCCGCGGTTCCCTTGCTGACTACTACTACTACCGCCACCTCTCCCACCACGATTCCCATGATTCCCCCCGCCATTCTGGGAATTGTGATTAGGACCACCATGATGAACCGGCGCCGGTCCACCCCCACCCCCACTCTGTGAATTCGTACTCCCGCCTCTTCCCGCAGAGGAAGGAGAACCGCCACTACCGCCCCTCCCACCTCCTCTCCCTCCAACCCCATTATTCCCAAACCCGACGGAGGCGTTCGCACCACCGCCGCGGCCTCTCCCACGCCCACCTGAACCCGCTGCTACTACTACCGGCTGGGAAGTCGTGCTAGGTATCGCCTGTGGTTGTGCTGGTTGGGCGGCGGGGGTTGGTCTCGGTGCATTATTCCTTCTCTGCTGTTGCTGTGGCCGCGGGTTCTGGTTCCCTTGGGTACCGGTACTGGCTACAGAGGGGGTTGCCGATGCTGGCCGTGGTGCATTTTGTGGCTTGGGCACGCCTCCTCCGGTGGAGCTGGTGGTGTTGGTGGTGTTGGTACTGCTACCAGCACCACCTCCACGGCCTCCGGCGGCAGGTGCTGCTTTCCCGTTCTCGTCCCCCCCGTCGCCGCTTTTCCGCTGCCCGCCGCCGCGTTTACTCCGTTTGCTTGTGCTTGCTTTGTCGGGATTACCGGGTGGGGTATCCATTATTGTGGCTGGCTTCTATGGGTTGAGGTTGTGGGTGTGGGTGGGTTTTGTTTGTGTGTTGCTGTGTATGTGGCTGTGCTGCTGTTCTTGAGGATGCGGTTGATGTCGTTATTGGTAGGTATGGCAGTAGTTGTACTGCTTGTCTGTGTTGGTGTCGGTGGTATTGTTGATTTTGCTGGGGAGATACCAATGCAGACAGAGATCACTGAAGGATCGGTTTTGTTTTCGTTGCTGGTTGTGGACGTGGTTGTGGTTGGATGTGGATGCGGATGGGATTGGCTAGCTACATACAACACACATGCACATGCACACCCGGCAGGCCGCCAAACGAGTCAGAAGGTATTGGGTTTGGATAAACTCGAGCCCCGTTTCGGGTTCGGAGGGGGGGGAGGGGGGGGGGTATTCGGAGGAGGGTGATCAGGAGGGGGGGATATGTCGGTATCGAACCGACGATGAGGTGAAATTCCAAAGTCGAAGCCGAGGCCGACCTATGCGGGAGAGGGGAGGAGAGGATAGAGGACGGATGAGGGAGGGGTAAAGAGCAGCTGTAGTCAGAATAAAAGGAAACTCGGGGAAGAAAAAGCACTCAAGCACCCAAGGACCACCGCCTCTTTTATAAAGAAAGGGCCCCAGGTCCAGTGCAGTGTGCAGTGTGCAGTGCAGTGTAATACGATACAATTGAAATGTGATGCAACACAACCAATTGCAATGATTTACGACACCTCCCTCCTTCCTCCTTCCTCCTTTCTCGTGAAATGACGAGACAGCGGTAATCTGTACCGGTGACCAAGATGCATGGGATGGATGTTTGGGGAAGTTTTTTTGCAATTTGGTGGTTGGGTGTCTTATGTTTGTGTTCTGTTTTGTGTTTTTGTGTTTTTGTGTTTCCCCAGCCTTGTCTTTGCCTTGCCTTGAAACTCCACTCACTTACTCACTCACTCACTCGCATATCCATGGATCACACACATCTCAAGCTCGAGCCGCATAAACCAAACCCCGAATTCTGCTCCTGCCACTACTTAGTACTCGAGCGTCAATCCGATCCCTCCTGCCTTCCTGCGGCTGTGTGACGTGTCGACGCCGATGTATGTCGTGCCGCCGCTGCAACAACGACGACGGGGACGGGTGAGGCTGAATGCGGCAGCGATAAAGCCGCATATCCTTATCGTTATCGGCGGTTGCACCCCACATTGATCAGGATTATATCGATTTTGTGGTTCACTCTACTCGAGTACTGTTTCTCCGTAGTTAGGTAGCTTCTTGGCATGAGACTAACTGTTTCTCGCAATCGATTCTCTCTGCCTGCTCTGGGAGTTTATTTATATTGGAAGGTCTCGCCAGGCTTGTGAGTACGAGACTGAGCCTGTATCATAAGAGCAATCGAATTCTCTCCCGATCGCGAACCAGCACGCTCGAGCTCCCTGGAGCTCAAACCGCTAGGAATCAAAATTCTCAAAATTCTCAAAATATCATAATTTGTTTGCTAGTTGTAAAATTTAAAATTAATATTCAATCTACCCTTTCCACGTAAATATATAGCTCACAATTGCGCCCTGTTCGGGAACGAGAACAAATTGCAATTGCCAGTACAAGTAGCTCCCTCCATTTCTCATTTTTCTAATCCCTCAAAAAATCCATACAATCACGTGCACGAGGCACAACACAACGTTATCAGTCACATGTCACCGTCGTAAAAAATGTTTCCTATTACCCTGAACATCATGGCCGGCAAAACCACCACCACCTCATTACAAGCTCGCCAACTCTAAAATTTAAACGTAAACATCACACAAATTAAACGCCAAATAATCATGGTCACCATAACCTTAAAGTTAAGTAAGTAAGTAGGGCATACTGCCTACCTTATAGCTACCAACCGCGCGAAAGCAGAATTCTGGATGCAGATGCAATATTAATCCATAGCTATAGCATGATCAGATGCGCATGCTATTGCATTCCGCTGCAGTAAATTACCATGTGAACAAATTTAAAACATGCATATATAAAGCTTTAGATATGGCCATGGTAGACCTCGACGTTAACGTTGCAATTGCAGTCGACCAACGTTGAGATAGGTAGGTAGTCACATCAAATTATAAACACAAAAAACTCAAATTCTAAAACTCAATTACATGAACACAATTTAGGTAACGTATCCAATTATATTGATCCAATTTGAATAAGGTTTCGTTCGAATTCGGGGAGCCTAGAAGTAATATTCGGTCAAGGCACAGGTACCGGTGCTGCCATGTATCAATACCACTGGAGACAAAGCTTAAAGTTTACAGCAAAAGAAATCTAGGAGAAAAAATTCGAAACAAAGAAGGATTGAAAAACAAAAACGGGTATCAATGATCACGAAAACCCCCCATAGTACCAGAGACCGCATCAATCATTTATTACTACCAAAAACAAGGGCAAGCACAGATCCACCCCATGGCCAAAACACTAGAGCCACCAAAACGTACATTCCACCGGCATAAGAAGAGCGACAAACGCTCCAAAACAAAAAAATCATCAAAAAAAGAAACAAGCACTCTAATGCTCGCCAGTCCTCGAAGCAAAAATTTGCTTCATCGAAAAATGATAACAAGCAAAGGCATAGTTAATCATAGTCAACGTTGAGGCTTAAACAGTCTCGATATACCTCTTAATCTCCCTATTAACCAAACACACAAAAGTTAGCACACCATCACAGTAATACACACACAAATTAAAATAGAAGGAATCCTTACCAATCCGTCACCGCCTCCTCCCAAATCTTCACCTCATGCGCCCTCGTCCCTCCAAAATGATCCACAAACACATCCCCAAACACTTTTCTAGCCACACTATCCTTATGCATAAACCTCGCATTGGCCTCCTTGAGATTATTCGGAAGTCTCTCCCCAGCTGCAGCTCTACTGGTATCCTCACCCTTGCTAAGTGGTGGCACCGGTAACTCTAACTTATTCTCAATCCCATACATCCCGAGACCAAGGATCGCACCGAGAACGTAGTGGGGGTTGGCATCGGCGCCGGGGGTACGAATCTCAAAACGAGTGGATTTGACTGGTGCGGTAGGTGGTGCAATGACTCGGATTGACGCCGACCGATGTTCAAGGCCCCATGATACCGTAACTGGTGCCCAGAAGTTCTCGACTAACCGCTTATATGAGTTTATAGTTGGAGCGAGCAGCGGCATGACATCTGGAAGGCCATGTAAGATTCCGGCCAAAAAGTGAATTGCCGTTGGACTAAGGTATGCAAGGTCAGGGTATTTTGCATCAGGGTTTGGCTCCGATTTGGCAAATAAGGAATCATTTGTCTCGGCGTCAACCAAAGATACTATAGACACATCAGTACGTGAATTTAAAGTTAGTGTACGGAATAAATCTTACTATGCATGTGACCGGAATTTCCCGGTAAACCTTGTCTAGGCTTTGCCATGAAACATGGAACAATTCCAGCTTGGGCAGAGGTACTCTTGACGACATACTTGAAAAGTCCCGCCCTGTCTGCCATGCCCTCTACTTCACCATACTCCAATGCAGCTTCATAGACACCAGGTCCAGATTCTGTATGCCAGCCTTCAATATCCACCTTGAATTTCTTGCAGTTTTCCCAAACCGAATAGTACCAATCGGCATTTAGAACCGGTCTGGTGATGGAATACCCAAACATGCCGGGCGTGAGATGAGCTAAAGTAGCTGGATTTGGAGGTACTGGGTGTGATGGAACTGGGTTATCCGATGTAATTTCAGTCGACCGACTAAAGTTGAAGAATTCGTACTCGGCTGTGATAGCATATTAGCATACAATGTATAAAAATCTGCAAAGGTTTCGTAAATACCTCCTGCTAAAGCCTTCCATCCCTTTGCTTGAACCTTTGCATTAATACTCTTCAAGAATCCTCGAGGACATGGCGCAATAGGCTTCATCGTATCTGGATCCAGAAAGTCTACCAAAAAGAACGGTATGCATTGCCGGACACTACCCTTTCCACTAACAGACTCCCAAGGAATTCTTCTGAATGTGCTGAAATCAACTCGAGCAAGGATATCTCGATATCCGTTTTGCGCATTTGATACGCTCAGCTCCTTGTAGTATGTTTGGTCGTGCATGTCCCAACCAAAGACTACCGAGCAAAATCCAAATCCTGATTCCATTATGGACAGGAATTTCTTGACAGACATGACCTTGCCTAGAATTTTACAAAAATGGTCAGTACATTATTCTGGAGTGTGTAAATGATCTTTCGGTAGATTACCTCGCAAGATGCCGTCTACATCGAACCCAGCAAGTTTCACTTTGTCATCGTTTCGTATTTCTGCTCGAACCGCTTCTGCGGTCCATACTGTGGCCATTTTGGGAGTTTCTTGGAGGTGGAGCTCGAGATTAAAGATAAAGAGTGACGATATCGATAAGGTTTTATGGATAATCCTAGTACCGAGTCTATTCTATAAAAGTGACGTCGAAACGAAACAGTCTGACGGCGATGGAAGCGAAATGGTTACCGGATAAGGGTAAGGGAGAGTACTTGAAGCTGTTGCAGCGGATTGGACAGTATCAAGGGACGGCTGCTGCTGAAGATGTACCGGAGATCAGGGTGGGTCAGCCAGATACCGAGAAACAAGCTTCCTCGCACCGCGATACACCGATGGCCATCTTTCGTATCGAGCAGGGAACGGGGCGCGGCTTGCTCCCCTGCCATCTGACCTGCAGATTGCTGGCGGTCGATGCTCGTCATAAGGCCACGCGTCACGGGACCCGGCGATAACCCCACATACCCCACGCCCGAAAGCGTTGTGCCCCGCCGAGGGGCTAGCCGCGCTGGGAAGGACGGGCGCCGATGCCAGGCTAGACTTGGATGCCAGGCTTCAGATGGGATGGATGGGATAAGAGCTCAGAGGAGCAAGAGCACCTTCAGCAGCTGATAGGAGGATGTTCTCGTACTTGACCTGCGTTTCGTTGCACTATCCTGCGGGAGGAGGAGATAGCTGCACAATGGGGCAGAGGCAGTCTGCCTGCTTGCTTTCCCCGCAGCAGTAGCCATCGCCTCGGCCTCCTCACCATCACTTCCACACCCATCTCCACTCTCCATCTTGCCACCAGTATATATCCTCTGATAACCCTCCGCCAGCATCTTGACTTTATTCCCACCGCAATTGACTTTATTCCCACCGCAATCACTCACAACTCTCACGCCGCAATCCAGGCATTCATTTGACAATGGCTCGTTTATCCGGAAAGAACTGCATCGTCACTGGAGCAGCTGGGTAAAGCTTACCCCTCCGCCCCTCATCTCCCAGTTTATGCATGTAGCTTCTGCTGACACGAGAGCATGTGCAGTGGTATTGGTCTCGAGACTGCAATTCTCTTTCTCCAGGAGGGCGCCAATGTCCTGTTGGCCGATGTCAACGCAGAGGCCCTCGCAACTGCCCTGGCCAAGGCCAAAGCTGTTCTTGGAGAGCACCCCGGAAAGGCAGAGACCTTTGTGTGTGATGTGAGCAAGGAGGACCAGGTTGAGGCAATGATCAAGCAAGTCGATGCATGGGGGGGCCTGGATGTCATTTTCAACAATGCCGGGATTATGCACGCTCAGGTATGAATCGGGATGCCGATTTGGATTGTTGAGCTTTGCTAATGGTATTTAGGATGACGACGCTGTAAATACCCCAGAGAAGATTTGGGATTTGACGCAAGCAATCAACGTCAAGGGAGTCTGGTTTGGATGCAAGCACGCCGTGCTTTCCTTCCGGAGACACTCCAAGAAGTCGGCTTCGGTCATCAACACTGCCTCTGTCGTTGCGCTTGTGGGCTCAGCAACGCCCCAACTTGCCTATACCGCATCGAAGGGCGCTGTCCTTGCCCTAACACGAGAGCTTGCAATTGTCCATGCCCGTGAAGGATTCCGCTTCAATTCGCTGTGTCCAGCACCACTCAACACACCATTGCTACAGGACTGGCTTGGTGATGACAAGGAGAAGAGGCATAGACGAGAAGTGCATTTCCCTGCTGGCAGATTCGGAGAGGCTATCGAGCAGGCAAGGGCTGTTGTCTGGCTGGCAAGTGATGAAAGTGGATTTTATAATGCGCAGGAGTTGGTTGTTGATGGTGGAATGACCAAGGCATATGTGACGCCTGAGGGACCTGCACTTCAGGCACCCAGGAACAATGCATTTGGGCGATAGATTTCTATGTAGCAAAAGGGCCTGGGGACGAGGCTAGCAAAAGGGCATTTCTTAAAGCTTCGACCCCAGGCGGGTGGACATTTCATATAAGTTTGGAGCTAATACGAAGTACAAATGTTTCTATGGATTAGAGCTATCTCTCTTTGTGATTGCAATTGGGCCAATGCCATGCTCGTGTCGACTAACCTAGATGTGCAACACCGACCTCTTCACCCCGCGTATCAGCTATTCTGTTGTGAGCTTTTGCTGAGAGGTACGAGTGTAGGGGTGATTTCCGCTTGAGGCAGGTTGTCTGTCGATTGACGAGCAATCGAGTATAATCTGAAGCTTGTTGGAATATAAGAAGGAAACAGAGTTGCAACTGCATAAATTCGGTCAAAGCCAAAGAGTATGATACTTGAGAATACGGCTTGAAGATTTCCATGGAGGATGTGGCATTTACAAGACGGAAGGGCCGTACAGAAATTGATGGAAGATTAGGGGGGCTCATCACGATACGGCATTTCTGGCCTTCAATGTAGCCCATGTTTCTAATTTCTCACTGTTGCTAGCGTTGTATCTACTATGCCGTGAAGACCGCCCCGCATTACGTCGAGCTCTGGGCTCAGCTAATTGATAACGGTCCCCACCCCTGAGCAGTTCCCGCCCCAGCATTGAACGTAAAGCCGAGGCTAGCCCATGGTGTTGAGCGGCCATCCCACACACCAGCCGCGGCAAACCGCGGCACCTCCGCTCCCCTGCTCGCATTCTGCACAAGCGCGCCCACATCCCGGCCGAGTTCGAGACAGGCCGAGTGGCCCCCTCGTTCCCTTCGCCCTCGGTCTGCCAGTAGAGTCGAGTATGCGTCCAGAGGGCGAGTGCGGCCCTGCGACCTGCATACCCCACAACGCTGGGCCGTGTTGCACACGCACCAGGCGAGCTAGGGGACGGGCTGCTGGTGGGGGGATTTTTTCTTTTTTATTTGTAAGGCCATTGGGGACCATATCGACACGATCGAGCCCGCTCGGCTATGCCCCGTTATTGCATTATGCCATTGGGTTACTGCATATTCCCATCCCCATCATCATCGTCCGCACACCCCTCCGTCCTCCCCGCCACTCTAGCCACCCGAGCTGATTCGCTGCCCAAAGGTATGTATGCCCCCCTCTCCCGCCGCGCCCTCCCTCTCCCTCTCCTCCTCCTTTCTCTTTTCTCTTCGTCCTTCAGCACAAGAGCTAAAGTCCCCCTCCTCCTCCTTACAAGCCCATCATGTCTCTCTTCAGCCGAAATATCTCTCGCTCCGCAACAAGGCTAAGCCTCTCCTCCAGACTCGCTTCCCCCGCTGCCGCATTCCCTCTCCGAACAGCCTCAGCGTTCGCTGCCCCATCCACACCAAAGACCACATTCCCAGCCGCAGGAAGACGGTTAGCAAAGTTCAGCACAATGTCCACCTTCAATGCCGAGTTGAAGCCAGATACCACTGCCAAAACCCTCCAGGACAACGCTGCCGCAGACGTTGACCAGGTCCTCAAGGACATTGCCGACTATGTCCACAACTACAAGATTGAGAGCCCATTGGCTGTGAGTATTCCTCAATTGAGATATTTGCAATTTTCAGTACTGACATCTAAATGTAGTATGAAACCGCTAGACTCTGCCTCATCGACACCTTGGGCTGTGGGCTCGAGGCATTGAACTTTGAGCAGTGCGCAAAGTTGTTGGGACCAGTTGTTCCAGGTACCGTCGTTCCAAACGGAACTCGTGTCCCAGGAACCCCACACGTTCTTGACCCCATCCGTGGTGCCTTCAACATTGGCACAGCTATCCGCTGGTTGGATTACAATGACTGCTGGTTGGCTGCTGAGTGGGGTCACCCCTCAGACAACCTCGGTGGTATCCTTGCCGTTGCCGATTGGCTCGCCCGTACCGCAAAGGCCGACCCATCCGCCGGAATCAAGGTCCCAAAGATCAATGATGTTCTTGAGGCCATGATCAAGGCACATGAGATCCAGGGCTGCCTTGCTCTAGAGAACTCCTTCAATCGTGTCGGCCTTGACCATGTCGTCCTCGTCAAGGTTGCCACCACCGCCGTCGTGAGCAAGCTTTTGGGATGCACCCACAAGCAGACCATCGACGCTGTCTCCCAGGCATGGGTCGACGGTCAATCCCTCAGGACTTACCGTCACGTCCCAAACACCATGTCCCGCAAGTCATGGGCCGCTGGTGACGCTTGCTCCCGTGCCGTCAACCTTGCTCTTCTCGTCAAGAACGGTGGTGTCGGAGGCATCAACTCCGTCCTTACCGCAAAGATCTGGGGTTTCTACGACGTCCTCTTCAAGGGCAAGGAATTCAAGTTCCAACGCCCATACGGAAGCTACGTCATGGAGAACGTCCTCTTCAAGATCTCCTTCCCAGCTGAGTTCCACTCACAGACTGCCTGCGAGGCTGCCATGACTCTCCACCAGGAGCTCAAGAAGTCTGGAAAGACCGTTGATGACATCAAGCACATCCGCATCAGGACACAGGAGGCTGCCATCCGTATCATTGATAAGAAGGGACCTCTCCACAACTACGCCGACAGAGATCACTGCATCCAATACATGGTTGCCATTCCCCTCCTCTTCGGCCGCCTCACCGCCACCGATTACTCTGACAAGGTTGCCTCTGACCCACGCATCGATGAGCTCCGCGCAAAGATGGAGTGTGTCGAGGACCTCAAGTTCTCTGAGGAGTACCACTCCCCCGAGAAGCGCTCCATCGGAAACGCAATCTTGATCACCTTCAAGGACGGATCCACCCTCAAGGAGGTTGAGGTTGAGTACCCAGTCGGCCACAAGTTCAGGAGAGACGAGGGTATCCCACTCTTGTACGAGAAGTTTGCAAGGCACTTGAGGGGAAGGTTCGACGAGGCCAAGGCCAGCAAGATTGAGCAGGCCAGTCAGAAGGGCAAGGTTGAGAACCTTGACGTTGACCAGTACGTTGATTTGTACGTTACTGAGAAGTAAACAAAAAAGCAGTTTTTTTTCGACTTGAGCTTTCTTTGCGTTTGAGATTTATTTGCGTTTGAGATTTATTCTTTTTTTACTTCTTTAGAAATTGGCGGGTCTTTTCTTTTACGTTTTTATACATATTTTATTTTGGGAAATTTGCCAGTGGAAATTGGTTGGGAGGGAATTTTTAGGACATGCTGCAGCTATAGCACGTATATGCATTAAGCATTGGGGGCATTGAGCATTTGGTATTCATGAGGAGGACGTATTCTTTTTTTTTTTTTTTTTTTTTTGTGACTTTGACGGGGGGAATTTTGACCATGATTGATTTCATCGCAGTTACCCTCTTTTAGAAATAAAAACAATTATTCATGAGAAGATACCTTATAGTTCAGAACAACCTTATAGTGCCTTTCAATTTCTCCTCGGGGGTGGACGATTTAAAGTAGTGAAGGGACAATTGAGCAATAAGGCTCGAGACTGCAGCCTAGGGATGGGCGTGTGACTAGAGTATTTGCTATAGCTATCCCAAGCCATGATTAAGATTATAGTTGGCTGGAATTACGATATAAGGTAGCTATAGACTCTGCATTCCCGGCCCCTTTATGAATCTCTGTGTTCAGCAGTGAATTCCATTGTCCCCTCACTTTCGACCACCCCCAAGTATGTAGAGTACATGTTTTTACCTCAGGATTGAGCACGTTCGCCCTCAAAGTGAGTAGACAAGATTCAGCCCGCCACGGCTCTGATCACTTCCAATTGCAAATATCATTAATTGCTTTTTTTTTTTTAGTCTCGTGCCCTTTTTTTTTTTTTTTTTGGAAAACCGATTGCGAGCTTCTTCCTGTCGAATTTGTTCCCTTATATATGGTTGTATCAAAAAAAATCATAACCCCGTTTAACATGTGCGCATACCTTAAGCTTGTACAACTTTAAAAAAAAATGCGTGCAATCGTGGATAACAAAGCGTAAGGTCGACGTCTCGCACACACCAAAAACCCAAATAAAAACGAGCTCGGGCTCCACTCCTTCTTTCTGCCTACTCGCTCCCAGAAAAAAAAAAAGACATCTCCACAATAAGGTATATTTAAAACTTATATATGCATGCAGAGGGAAAAAAAAAAAAAAAAAAAAAAAAAGAGACTCCATAAATTACTGGCCAAACCAAACTCGGCCCATCTACCGCCTCCCAGGCCTCCCCCCACCCTACACCTCGCCTCTCCAGCTTCTTCTTCTTCTTCTTTACCAAACTCTCTAGCTCCAACCCCAAGATGTTCCCACGCCACCAAACCCATTGATAAAAAAAGAGAACCTCCTTCCTAGGCCGGCTAAAGCATGAGAAAAGAGGGTGTTCTGTCCATGTATTTGGGGGATGGGAAAGCCTGGGAGATGTAGATAAATCATTTCTCAAGATTTATCGGAACCAGGGCCAGACAGGTGACAATTTAAACCTGCTCGGAGCCCCACTCCTGGTCCAACCTCATGTTTTCTGGGGGCTCGATGGAGGGGATGAATTCCAGAGCGACTAATTTAACAAATAGCATGCATAGTCAGCTGCCGCTCAATCCGATATGTCGAAGATGGATAAGGGGAGATCGCAGATCAGATATTGGGACATACCGTATGCAGCACCGATTAAGGTGACTAGACCGCCAGAGATGTAGCCGAGGATTCCCTCGTGGAAGATGATGGAGCCGATGAAGATGTAGACTAAGTAGAACGAGTGGGTGGTCAGAATTTAGTTTTCGGCTGCAAAGCGAGCGAGCGGAAGAGAGGAGGTTGGGACGTACAAATTCCACGACCGATGAAGCTGAAGAGGAATGATCCGTAGCGGGATGCGATGGGTGGGATCTGGTATTCGAGGAGACCGACGGCTGTGAGGGTGAAGTGAAGCAAGGTTAGTGATTGGCTCAAAGTCAAATTCGTGGATGGTGTTGTGAGATCTGGCAACTTGGGAGTTTTCGATTTGGGACGGGACAAAAATAAATGGAGTGACATACCAGCTCCGAAGAGGATAACGTAGACACCGATGATTGTGGCCTGTAGTCCGATTGGGAAGAATTGCGAGATTCCGCCAAAGACCATCAGTCCCGCGACGGCGAAATTGGCAATACGACTATATGAGGAGAAGCTCGAATATTAGCTATGGCATGTTCATCTCATTTGCTCTTTCTCCGAACGTTTGTTTGGGGTTTGTGTTTTCTTTTGTTTTGGGTTTTCTCTGTTCTCCCCGTCTATTGTTTCTATTTCATGCCTTGTTTCTTTATCCGATGGAGACCAGACGAAAGGGAACCGAGCAGACGAAAGACAACTCGGGAAAACCGGAACCGTGATCGGACCGAGATGCCACTCGACAACCGCCCCACTCCCGTGTTCCACATAAGCCACTTTGCCGTCTCGACGGTATCGGCACGGGACGATCAAACGCATGCCCGAGCCCGAGGGACCATTGTGAGGGGGCTCGTGGGTAGGCTACGTCTGAGGAGTGGAGGGGTCCGTCGGGGATCGATGAAGCAGGAAAAAGGGGTGGGGGGTAATAGGAGGTATGTGCGTATCGAGTCTCAGAAGGGGAAGCCGTACAATATATTTGAGGTATCCATAGCTATGTTGTATGAGGTCGTGTGCTGTGTATGAGGCTGGAGTTGGGGGTTGGTTGGTTAGAGATTAATGATGAAGATGGTGGTTGTGGTGTTGATGTCTGCTCCTGGTTCTGGTGTGTCTGGCCTGTCGTCGATGTGCGTGTGTGCTTAACTTAACGCAGCGCTGCTTGTCGAGACTGGCTTGCTTGCTGCGGGTGAATTAAATAATGTAATGTATGCCAATTATGCAAATACTCCGAACTCAAGCCCCCTTTCGGGCCATTTATCCCAGAGTGCCATGTTCTATTGTTCTTCATACGCCTTGCCAGAATTACTCACTTTCATATTTCTTTATTTCGATTCACCGAGTCCCCGCGGCAGACCTCTTTCATGAGCTGACCTCTCCGCACATTGCCCGCGCCGGGGGCGCCAAGAGCAGCCGCGTCGTTCCTTGCGCGGTGTCCGTCGTCAGCCTGCAACGCAAGCTGGCTGCTGTGTCGACCGGACTATGACTGGTCTCTCACCGCCCATATGCATCAGGCTAGTTTATGCAATACATCCCTGCCAGGATATGCGACCGCATGCACGCATACCCCAGATGAACCCCCATCATCCTCGAGCTCCCCTCCCCCACCTGTTCTCCACACCCCGCACACCTTCCCCACACACTCTTTGTACCATAGCATCCCCTCTCTCTCCACAATCCCCACACCCTTCCACCTACCTAGCCGCCTGATAATATATCCAAGCGATCTTTAAAGCTCAGTGAAGCCCAAAGAAAACAAAATAGACAGATCTAGACGTACGAACCGGTACCTTTTCTGAATGGCTCCAACGGCAGAACCGCATCCAGTGGCCGATGCAATCGATAAATATGGGGTGGAGGAGATTGTGAGGATCGTGTATATCACTGGCTACGGTGTATGTGTGAATTCTTTTGAGTTGTTTTCCCCTGGTTATGCTTAAGCTTGCGAGGGTGCCATGAGCTATGGGTATAGCTACCTACCTGATAGCTCCACGAGCTCCCGGGTAGCCATACCAAAGCTATATACCCCGAGCTCTAAAACTCCATGAAAGCATAAATCCCTAGAGATCCTTGATGTTATGACAATTCAATTAACTTTTAACTTTCTTTTCCCATAACAGCCCTTCCGAAATATCCTCACCAACCCCTCCTCGCAAATCACCTCCTCCCTCCTCCCCCAAACACCCCTCTACATCACCCTCACGCCCACAAAAACCCTAAAAATCATAATCACCCCACACCCAGTCCCCCTCCGCGTCGCCTACGCAGACATCCAGCACGACGTCACACACATCTTCGACACACAGCCATTCGACTACATCCTGCACGTCGGCGTCGGCCTCGCGGGGGGATATAAACTCGAGACCGTGGCCCACGGGAACGGGTACTTCCGGGGCGACGTGGATGGGCTTGTGCCGGGCGGGGAGAAGGCGCACGATGAAGCTGAGCTTAAGAGGTTGGGACTACTTCGGCATTGGGGGGGCGAATGGGTTGTGGATGTTAATGGGGAGGGAGGAGGGGATGCGGGGTGGCTTGGGACGGGGCTAGATGTGGATTGGATATGTGGGAAGGTCAGGAGGGGGAAGTTGATGTTTAGTGAGGATGAAGCGGGGAGGAGGACGGTGACCGTGGATGATGAGGAAGATACCTCGCGGCATCATCATAAACCAACACTTCCCCCCATCACAACCATAACCACAGAAATCGATCCAACAACACAATCACACCACCCAAAACAGAAGAACGGCTACATAATTCACCCAAGCACAAACGCCGGCCGATATCTCTGCGAATACATCTTTCGAAAGTCTCTGGAGCACGCAATCGCCGTCCGCGAGGACCCTGACGCCAGGAAACCGTGGGACTGGAGGAAAAGTTCTTCCGCCACAAGTGGTGAACCAGATCCCGAGACAGAGGCTGAAAATATCTCGAAAAGAGTCCTCTTTATGCATGTCCCCAATGTAGGACAACCGTACTCCATTGAAGACGGAGTCAGGGCTTTGGAGCAGGTTGTTGTGGGGATGGTGTTGGATGGGGAGGGGTTCAGGCATTTGAAGAAGGGGAAGTAGAGGGAGAGGATCCTTGCTACTACTACTATCGCTACCACTACCACAAGGAGTAATTGGTCATGGGGGTTTGGAGTTGCAAGTACATATTTGCGTTTTTCTTCACGTTCAATTTGTTTGGAGGTTTTGTGGGTTCGTTATGTTCATCCTTGGGACCGTTTGCGGGCGGGTTTTCTTGTGGTTTCCGGAGGTGCATCGGTCGGTGTTAATGTTAGATGGGATGTTCTGCAGCTCCATGGAGGGTTCAACTCTAGATCTAGATGGAATCCAGAGAGGTAGTACTACTGTTCATGTTCATAATAACCAGCGTTCATATACATTTATTACAAGGCCTAGGTGCATCTAGATTTACTTTAAGAGGCACATACTTTCATAGGTTAATTTTGATTATATTTTTTTCTGTTTTTTGCAGTCTATAAATACTTATTAAGTACGCAACCACACACATGATGATGCAATGCTAATGCAGAACGTTAACATGCCGGGGATATAAAAAAAAACATTCATCCCATCTTAAGCTTCCGAATCTTCTTCCTGTACATGTACTCTATGTTCAATACTCCAAAATAGGAAGGAAATAAATTCAAAAAGGTAATGAATCATTTAAAAGGCTATATAAAAAAAAAAACCATCATAACGTTAGCAAAATCCTCCGTCTACTTCTCAAACAAAATACGAAGGGAAGGGGGGGGGGGGTGTCCGGAAAGAGAAAAACATACCATGCTCAGTACTATCACCACCAACGGCACTTGTTCCCGAGCTTCCACTCTGGATGCTCTGGATGATTCCATCCATATAGTTTGCTCCACTCCACCTCTGGTGCGTCAGGACATCACATCCCAGCTCCTTCTCCTTACTCTGCACCAACTTCACATACGCAAGCATGCCCTCATCCTTAAACAGCCTCGACAGCTCGCACGTGATCGCTGCTCCCGAGTGGAGGCCCGCGAGGGAGATGAGCTGGAGGACGAAGCCGGCCTTGCCGAGCGTCCAGACAAACTGCTTGAGCTCCTCCTGGGAGTAACCCTCGTTGAGCCAGTTGAAGCTCGGGGAGAGGTTGTAGACCAGGTACTTTTGGTTTTCGGGGCCGAGGGTCTTGCGGATGTGGGTTGCGAAGCCGGTGGCCTGCTTGATGTCTGGCCGCTTGGTCTCGAGCCAGAGGAGGTCGGCGTAGGGCGCGAAGGCGAGCGAGCGTTTCGTGGCGGCGGCGAGGCCGGCTTGGTAGTGGAAGAAGCCCTCGCGGGTGCGCGGGATGTCGGCGGACCAGAAGGGGGTTTTCTCCCCTAGGATGGATTGCGCGACTGTGCGGGAGGCGGTGTGCGAGCGGGTTGCTGTGCCGGCGAGGTATTTCTCGATTTTGGAGGCAGAGTCTGGGAGGGTTTTGAGGACATTTACGACGGCTGGAAAGGTTCGGAATTTTTGGATTAGTATGGTGGGGAGATTTGGGAGATCGGGGGTCGGATGGGGGGGGGGGAGTAATCACCTTCATCAAAGGTCACCAATTGGTGCTTGTCTACCCACTCCTTCTCGGCCTTGTTGATTTGCTCTGTGTTTGCTCCCCTTGCCTCAAGCTCGTAGAGGGTTTCTGAGAGTGGTTGGACATTCTCAGTCACTCCGAGGATGAACTCGTGATCGCGGACATCAACGTTGCTCGAGATGAGCTTTCCAGACTCGGAATCTGTGCGGGCAATGATCAAGTTTTCTGTTCCCATGAGATCCCATTGGAATCTGGTGGCGACAAGTCTGTTGATGTGCTCGCCCATTGGGACGAGGACCTTTCCAGAAAGGTGACCGCACTATTTTTTTGACAAGTGTTAGTCGTATTCATGAAATTTGGCAAGGTTGAAGTTGGAAGTACCTTCTTTCCACCATGCATCTGATCCTCGAGATGGATTGCTGCAGCGCCGTTCTCGGCAAATAGCTTTGCGAGCTTGATCACTGCTGAAAGGCCGCCATGACTGTGCGCTTCAAATTAGCATCTCTAGAAAAAACACACCTGAATTCGAGCTGGATTTATCTTACCCTGTGTCTGCATCGGCAATAATTGGCCTTAGGTAGTCGATATATGGCGTCGTCTCCTTCTTCTCCTTTGTGAGCTTTCTCCTCTCATCCCAATGCTTCCTGTCGTGCAATTGCTGCGCCTTGAACAATCTCTGGACCTGGTTTGGCACCGTGTTGTATGGGTAATCACCCAAATCTGGCGAAACCTCGTTCGTCGTGGTCAACACTGACGAACATGCCCATCCGCTGACATATAGGACTTCCTGATTTGGCGCCATTTGTGTCATTTGCACAGGGTCAATTGCGCCCACTATTCCATCGATCTATATATCAGCATACACGTTCCCCAAATTTCCGTCCCCCCATGATTTTTGTAAGGAATAGACTGACTTGTGTGTACAGGCTCGCCGCGGGAGCCCTTCTCCTGCAAGAGGCTCCAGAGCTTCTTCGCCTGTGTGCTACTTGGGTATGACTGTACGAGAGTTCCTCTCTTGGATACAACGTCCTCTGCAGAGTATGGCCTCGTCACTCCCTTCCACCGTGGCTGCGACCACCACTCCTTCACCTCCTTCACCTGCGCATCAAAGAAGGCATCCTCCTCGGCTACTGTAGGAGTGTGGTGGGGCACCGCTGCCGGTTGTGTTTGAGACGACATTGCCCTCGACGGCCCGGCGAGGATGCGGATACGGCTTGGCTGTGGGATTCTTGGGAGCGGGCGGGCGTTGGATCTCAAGCTGCGGAGGAGCATGATGGGCGGATGGATTGGAGATGGGATTTGAGGGAGGGAGAGAAGGGGGAACGGATGGGGATTTAGAGACTCACGCGGAAGCTCGCGGCGGAGCAGGAGGGCCCCAACATAAGCCAGCTCGGCCCAAGAGGGAAGGGCCCTCCCTCGCTAGCAGCCACAGCAGCCGAGAGGGTGTGCCTCCCGCTCGCTCGCACGCCGCCGCCGCGGCAGCCGGTGCACAAGCGCCCCCGCGATCGCACCCCGCGGCCGCTCCCGCTGCCATGCATGCACCGCAGACGCCCGGCAGACCGGAGCTCGAGAGGGCCTTCAATAGCCGAGTGGGCGATGTCTGTATGACGTGCCGATATAGCTTGCTCGCTCGGAAAGCTCTATACAACCCATGAGACTATATACAACCCTCAAAGAGTGGCAGGAGGTATCTATCATTCGTAATCTACTTTCGAGACGAAATGGGGAAACGGCGATAATTTTCAAAACGCAATTTTTATACATGACACTATAGCTACCTATATTTCTGTCCTAATGTCACATACACCACAACCCACTGCCTCCCCACCCAAGATGTTCCACCAAAATAAATGCCACCTACTCACAAAAAAAGTAGGGCATAGATATTCGGACAAAGCAATGGCGATACCGCACGTTTAAACAAAATTCCAAAAGTCCGTTTTCAAAAAGAAAGAAAGGAAAAAATTGCGAGGAAAAAGGAAAAAGAAATACATACGATAAAAGGAAGATGAAAACAGAAATCCTCTAGCCACAAAGCAACCCCAAATCCATCAATCCACCTGCCAGCGGGTACTGGTCGTAATTGTCAAGATCTAGGAATACAACAAAAATAGAAAATTGATAATGTCATTGGGGGAATATACAAGCACTGTTCACGATCCAGGCAAAAGCAGCATCCATGTTAATTATTCGAGTGGACGATATTCAAGGTGGAGAAGTAAGGCGCATGTGATATTACCCACACGACAAGATCAAGCAAGGACGAATTGCTGGACCAACCTACCTCCAACAGAACTTCTTCCCACCCTTCAACAGAATGATATACTGAAAGATGACTTCTTAAGCCACCATCCAGTATGCTCCGCTAAGGATACCAGTTAGGACAATCGCCGTCAGGAAGCCTGCGCCAACTTTGTCACCAGTACTGACTGGGTCGAGGTTCAATTCTTGGGTGATGCTGTCGTCACCCATTCCAGCAGTTGGGTCTCCTTTACTAGTTCCGAATTCTTCTGTTACTGGCGGATCCACGTAATCGATGAGGTTGCTCTGTATGACCTCCAATGCAGCCATCTGTTCTCCCAACCCCGTGTATGTCTGCTTTTCCGCAGCACTCAATTCAACCGTCCACCTCAACGTACAGGTTGTTCCCAATGGTTGAGCAGAGCATGCCTTGGCAGCGGCTTTCGCTGATATTTGGAGCCTGGGTAGAAGCACTCCTCGTGTATGTGGTGCTACTTTGATTGCTAGTGCCATAAACCGGGAAAGGTATGCCTTGAAGGAACGCTGGTCGACGTTGCAAATATTGTATGCTTCACAGGCAACTTCAAACATAACGCCATCTTCTCCTTGGCCATACTGAGCTTGAGCAAAGAATGCCGAGGCTGCACCAACTAGGCCATCCAAGCGTGTTTTCCACACAGGACTCTCGGTCTATCCACGAAACAACTGTTAGCTGGTAATTAAGGCAAAATTGCAATGCAGAGTATAGCTTACCACATTGTACATATATGCAGCTCCAGCAATGAAGGTACCAGCATTGTATGACCATTGCACAAGATCTTTCTTTGTGCAGTTACTTCCATCATTTTCGACGTCTACTCCATCAAAAACCCTGTATGTGTCGTCCAAAAGTTTCTGTTCAACAACCCAGTCATATGCCTTTTCTGCCCATTCCGAGTATGTCTCATTTTTAGTATACCTAGCGAGGCGGGCGCCGAGTTGGAAAAAGCAGCCGTTGGAGATGGAGTTTTTGTAGTCATAGCCTTTATTGAAAGTGAAAATCTGCCATCTTAGTCCACCATTGCACGTAGCCATCTCCCAGCGTCTTGTCTGGGAGTTGAACACAGCCTGGGCCAATGCAAGCCAACCCGGCTTATCGGCAGGTGGGTCGGGAAATTTCTTCTCTGCTGCAGCCATCACTGTAAGTGCCCAAAAGCATTGATCATCGTTACCCTAAGACATTTATCATTAGAAAATGTTCAAAACGAATTCTGAGTGTATGGCGTGGCTCACCAATGATTTAGACTGATTTCGGGGCATGTAATTGTTTTGTGGGCCGGTTTGAAATAAAAGTGCGTCGCTTGTAATGTTAAGGTATTCCGTACTTCCTGTGTAGTACCAGTAATCCACCAAAGCCTGTTATCCATAATGAGCAAAACACCAAAAAATATTTCGTAGATGGGATATCATACACCAAATGCTGCACCAGATTCCCACCAGTAATATGGACCGGGGAAAAGACCAGGGATCTGCCCGGGTTTGTCTCCAGTATAGATGCTCATCATACCCTTCGCAGCGACTGCTGCAGCGCTTTTTATGGACGCTATGAAAATCACATATTAGCTACGTTCTACAACGATAGTAGAGAATGTATCATCCTACCAGGGTTAGCAAGATCTAGTGGGATTTGGGCCTCAGTGATCTTGGGTGCGACTGATAAAAAAAGCAGTGCTGTTGAAACCAAGCGGCTAAGGCCGCCATTTCGCAAATTCGAGAATTTCATTTTCTTTCTATTCGAGTCGACCCTCCAGTATACGTTGCTTGTAAATTGGTGGTTTTACAGCAGCGCAGTCGGGAGAAATGCTCTTTATCGATGGAGAAGCTGCAAACTCCTAACGATGCAAACCCTGCTCACGACGATGCAAGACCGAGAGTGAACCCGTTGCTGTCGCCGAAGAAACTTTGGGTGCCGTAGCTGTGTCGGAGTGTCTTGCGGGCTGTTTACGGACTCTTTTGCGCCCAAAAGAAAGTAGGGCTGTGGTGTGGGTAGGCGAGAATCCTACGGGAGTGAGATGGAGGTGGTTTGACGGAGTGTACGGTCTGTGAAGAAGACCACTGCTGAGAGCTCGAGAGAGTGTGTGTGGAGTGTCGCAACAACGTCAGTGCAGTGAATGAGCGGATGCCGACAAAGACCGGATTTCAGACAGTCCCTTGTAGCAAGCTGGGGCTACGTGTGTGGTGCGTTTGAGGATATGGAGCAACAAAAACAAGGTTAGAAGCTAAGAGATGTGAACGATGGTAGGATGGTGTCGGAACTGGCTCTCGGCGGCGGAAGCAGCCTTTGCCAGACGATCGAACGGCTCGCAGCGTCCCTTGAGCTTGGGACAATAGATTGGATGCTGCTGTGCGCGGTTGCAAGTATGCTTCTGTACTGAAGTGAGTGCCTAGAGTAGATGAACGAGTGTGCTTGTGGTTTGTGGAGACCCGGGAGAGGTTTGTGCCGCCGAAGGAGTGAGGGTGGGTGTGAGTGGTGGAGTGGTGGTGGCCCTGGGGGAGGAGAGGGGGAGGCGGTGCGGGCGAGACGAAGCGGACCCGGCACAGCTGCGACCCACCCACGGCAGCGTACGCACGCACGCACGCACGCACGCAGAGTTGACACACTGCTAAGAGGGCACCTCTGGGGCCACGCTTACGTACCTGTAACGAGACTACGCTTGCGACCCCTCGTCTCGCGACCTCGAAGCTCTTGCACCGGCACCAGCACGAACCTCGAGATGAAAATGCATGGAGTGCTCGTGAGAAACACCCATGCACGGCATACAGCAAGGCGGGCATCACGGATTTCGATATCCAAGGATTCCAGGATTCAACTCTAAAATGGCAAACATAGCCGCCTCGCCTTGATTGTTCCTGCAAAGATGGATCTCGCCTCGCTAGATTACTGGACCCTCTCTGCCAGGGGTCCGTATGCGCATGTGGGCCAGTGATCATATACAGAATCACCCAAACACTGAGCTCATACATGTTGCCAAAGTACTAGTGCAATATAATCCGGTTTAAAAAAATACGCAACCAGAATGTGGAGGCCTTTGCAATTGACCACGTTGTGATGGATCGTGCATAACAATGCTCTAGAGCTTCGGTTTTGCACGCTCACACGCACCCCAAGTGTGCCTTCTTGGATCGATATTCTCCAAAGTCTGGGCACGAGAACAGATATTCTCTCAAGCCAATACCGTCCGTTTTGGTGAGACTTGAGAATATGTTCTTCTTTGCTTTGTTTCCATCCTAAAAATGAGCCGTGCGGTTGTCAGCCCTGGGCATGCCTTCCTTTCTTCTTCCCATGCACAGTGACCGCAAGTGATAGCTGGGGCAAGGCCCCTGTGCTAAATTCCGGCTTGGCGGCATGTTTTTCCATGACCAGCCCCATAAAGCAACTTTCAAAGGTCCGCCATTGTCCATAGTTTCCCATTCTTTAATTGTCGAGGGTTTTCGGTTGTGGCCTTCGGAAAGAAGGTGATTACGGCCATACTATACCCTTAGCCTGGTGGTGCTATGCCCTCCAGACATCGGCGGCATTGCGCCCGCGCATGTTTGCGGCATCAAGGGACGGACGGAACGGATAGAGCGATATGTGATATCCAGATTACCTGATGATGCAACCAACTGTCGGTCGTTGCCCAGATCCAGCCTGAACCCCCAGACGCTAAAATTAGAAGCCGCGTAACCATTGGAGAGCGGGAAGCTTGCCACGGACTGAGATTTACGCCAAGTGGTGGGCCGCGGTCATGTATTGCCGCCAAGCATGGATGCAAGCGTCGCAGGAGGAAACATCACGATCACAAGGCCTCCGTGAGAATCATGAGACCTGGAGAAGATGGGATCCGGTCCAGACTAGGTCCAGGGTGGTATAGTGCCGATTCTCTTGATGTAGAGGTGCACTCGAGTACTCTAGTGTTGAGAAGTGTAGATTGGCCAAATGCTGTCTCGCAGTCTCGAACCGTCATCTCGCACCGTGAGATTGATTTTGCAAACTGCAAGAGCACACTGAGGTCGACTGAAAGAAAGAGAAAAGAAAGAAAGCTGAGGGTAACAGCTGGAAGCTTCAAACTTCGCCTACCTTGCTAGGTAGGTAGAGTTGCTGCATTGGGTTTATATACCCACTTGGCTTATACTCTGTATGGTGCCTCTAATACTCTCGTTCTCTCCACTTGATGTTGCTGCACTACTCTGTTGGCCAAAGGTCGGTCTCGACTTTAAAGTCCACCCCGCGATCGCAGCCTGGTTGTGCAACGCCCGCGATCGATGTGTTCCCCATTGGCCTCAATCCAATGCTTGCCATCACTGGTGGAGACATACTGGTACCATCTTGTTACAAAGCAGAGAGCATTGCTTGCCAAGATTTCAACAGAACATCCCCTCGAATATCATCCCTTACAAGGCCCCTTGCAAGGGACATCCGCCCCCGCATAGCCAACAGTCTGTCGATACAGCCAGCATGCGAAGATCACGGTAAAACTGGCCTGGCCGGAGCAAATGAACGCACGGCCACCGCGGCGCTGTCACTGTGTCGCTGCCTGCAGCCCTATGAACTGGCGATGGTATACTCCCATAACATTTCGGATCCAAAGCTTCCAAAGACGCCGAGTCAGCTGAATGGTCGAATCCACTTCTGACGAGGCGTCGCACTGGGGCTGGCTGCACGTAAGCTACCCGCCCAGCTACCTGTCTCCTAGGCCACTTTCTTAAGCGCAGCAAGGCCCGCTTCGGCTCGCTGAAGCTATAACGAGGGCTTATTCACGTGGGGTGCTACTCAACGCCGGGCAGTGTACATGTTGGGGTGCGAGTGGAAGGGGCAAGCATGCATTCTTCAGATGCTGCCATACGAAGGCGAGGGAACTTTGTGATTGAATTCTGTTGATTGCCGTGGCACATATATATTAATGAAGGATATCGTCGTACATACGGATACACCCGCCGCATTCATTTTGCGTGGAACGCGCGCGAAACAGGATTCCATTTGTTGCGGCCCTGAAACATTTTGCGGGGATACAAGTACCGCTGGGATAGCACCGCTGAGCACCGCGTAGATGTCATCCCCCCCGGCGTACCCCTTCTCACCGGCTTTCGGGCCCATACACTTCCAAAACCCACGCAGCCCACCCACCCCCTCCAAGCCCTTAGCCTCTCTCTCCCTGGCGCAGCAGCCGATTCCAGCTTGAACCTTCCTTCATCTCCCACGCCCGCCCCCCCAAATTCACTTCTACCTCACAACATCTCCAACTAAAGCTTTCGAAAACTACATCACGACCGTTACGCTTCCCCCATCTACGATTACAAGCTTCTCACAACCTCATCCTATCTCAAACTAAACACCCAACACTACAAAATGGCCGAACAACCATATGACCCTTATATTCCTCAGGGAGGACAGCCAGGACAGGGCGGAGCCCCAGGAAATCAAAGGACCGCCGCCATTCAACAGGTTTGTCCACCAAATCTCCCCTTTCCAGCATCCACTTGATTCGCGATCGCCGTCATCTTGGGCAACGATATCCAAGTGACCTCACGCGATATTTCGCTTGCAAAACAAATTCAAATAAAAAAAAGAAATAAAAAACAAAATAAAAAATGCCCCCTCCCCCAGCGATAGCTTAGAGAGCTATTGGAGATGGACGGGATAAGGAGAGATAACAAAAATATCATTCCAACAACACAACCCCTCCAATAGCTCTCTATATCTGTCCTACTGGAAATAAAAGCGACATCTCCTCATCTCTCCCTTTGTTCAGCCGCTGGGGATACACTAGTGCGTGCCCGCTAACAGGTGCTTTTTACAGCAAATCGATGACACCGTTGGCATTATGCGAGAAAACATCAACAAGGTATCCGAGAGGGGTACTGTGTTGAACGATTTACAGGGCAAAACTGGTGGGACAAGCGCATTCCCTCAATTTTTCAGATCTTGAACAATCCACTAATTCCAGTTTAGAGAACCTCGCCAATTCCGCCCAGGGATTCCGCCGTGGCGCCAACAAAGTAAGGAAGAACATGTGGTGGAAGGACATGAAGATGAGAATGTGCATTGCGTTCGGAATCGTCATCCTGCTGGTCGTCATCATTGTCCCTGTTGGTATGTACAGCCGATCATCCCAACCTCCTCCAGTACTGGATCTATATTCAACATTGGCTCTAATTTTTGGTTGAATGCTAACATTTGCTTGTTTAGCCGTACATTTCAAGTAAAAATTCACGAATACGAACACTGCAATCGCAATAGCGGGCGTATTGATTTTTTTGTTTCTTAATGCGTTCGGGTAAAAATCTCTAGTACACCGGTATCTAAAGGTGCAACATGGGATTTGTCTTTTTTTTCTTTCCGGGGATAGACTGGTTTGGGCTTTGCTTATATGCGCAAGGGGAGTGCCAGAGACCTGTCTCTTGAGACGGCCGAATGGCGAGGGCTTGTGGTGTTCGGCTTCAGGTGTTGAAAAGGCGGGGGCAGAAGGTGGGAGTGGCTTTGGCTCAGGTTTCATGACTGGGCCTCGGGGGGAGGACAGACGACTGAAAGGGCAATATCTTATCTTACCTTGGGAGGTGCGATTCCCCTCGATGGGTACCTTCTTACCCCTTGCCTGTTCTACTTTCTGTTTTTCCTTCCCCCCCTTTCAACGTCTGTTGGCCATGGGTGTCTTCTATCTATTTTTGTGGTTTTTTTTTTTTTTTTTTGTGTTGAACGTTGCAAAGCTTAATGTGTGAATGTGTAGCAGCTTCTGAAGGATTTATGTCTCTGTTTTCGTTTTTTCTCTTTTTATATTTTTTTCTTCTTTCTGTTTTGCGGATATGGAGCTGTGGAAATTTTTTTTTTTGCCTTATCCGCGGCCGTTTTCTGGTTCACCAAAGTGGTTTTATTTTTTTTTTAACCTCCTTGCTCCTCCTTGTCTTGTTATAATCCTTGTTCTCTTTTTTTCTCTGTGTTCTCGTTTTTTTTTTTCCTTTCCCTCTGCTTCTATCCGGGTGCTTTCTTAATTATGATATTTATGAGACAGGAATAAAAGAAACATGCCGGTGTTATCTGTCAACTACGTAAATCACATTCTCGAGAGTCTAGTATATTGAGGATGATCGGTGTTGACAGTTTCACCGCCGGGACGGGTAGACCTGTCAAGTTCCGGATGACTATCGTCCCGTCTCATGTCAGGACCCAGAGCTACGAGTTACTAGGTAGAGGGATTGACTTGACGGGGGCGGGGGGGTGGGGTGTTCTCTCGGCGTCATGGTGGTGCGCAACATCTGTGGCGTTTTATGGCGGCGATGACGAGTCTGGTGGATGACGTCGGCTGTGAGTAATCTTCTACCTAGGTAGATTGAGGTACGGTGGCTTTGCAGGTGGTGGTATGTATTGCCCTGTTTGGTAAGAGACTCGGGATTGAAAATGTCCTCGCAGAAGGGAGACTCGTCGCAGAGTATGGGTACGAGACTATGAAAATGTTAGTCTCATGCTGAGGAGGAGAATATCATCTCCATAGTAATGGATTTATCTACGAGATGGATCCCACGAATTGAAGATTCTGATTAGACTTCGGATGTATAGGCTAGAGAGCTGCTCAGAGGGGCTGAGTACGAGACAGGTACCGTAGTTGAAGGTTCTGGGGTCAAGATTACCTAAGTCAGTAAATACATACTTTTTCAAGTCATGAGATTACCCGTTTAGGAAGGACTCCATTCGGACTCGAATTATATGGCAGAGAGCGAACCTCATTGGTCCCATACCTCCAATTACCGTCCAGCTCCTCTGCCTCCGACCACTTCCACTCTTTTAGCCTCTAATTCTTCACTGCCTTTCACCCCACAGATCTCTTCAGATTAAAATCTCAAATCTACCGTCCGAGGGAATGGGATTATAATTACCTCTAGATTCAAGCGGATGCTGAACTACTAGTAAGTGCCGAACCGAGCCGTTAGGAAATACCCGTTTATCATCAAAGACTTTTTGAGGTGTTCACGGGACTGGAGTGCCAGGAGGATTTTAATGTCAGATCTAGATCTAGATCTAGAGAGAACGAAAGGGTTCTTCCTCTTAAGACTACTTATTAGAAGATGGAAGGTTAGACTCGTAGGTATGTGCTGAATTTGAACTCAAACTGGAGGCTTGCAATTGCCTAGATACTTGCCATTCAGAATGAACGTCTAGACCGTTCGAATATAAATCCATCAAAGCTGGTCTTTACTAGGGGATACCTCGGAGTGGTTTGGACAGGGGACTAGTGAAATACCAAAATTACCCGTTACAGCCATTCTCTACAAATTCTGGCCTACCATGAAGGAAATAAGACGTTGACTAGGGTGCGATTATTTTACCGGCCGCGGAGTACACTGTGCACGAAGACAGTTCTAAGTGAGTTTTCAGATCTTGAGATACTTTCCGCGAATGAGACGTCTAGCTAGATCTCAAGATCTAGAACTACAATCGACACACTCACGATCGATCATATATGAACTGCCAATGTTCTCATTCATCATGATTGCTCCAGAGTCTGTAAGCATGAAATCCATCCAAGCTTGAGGCTGATTTTCTTTGGCACATATCTTCGTATTCAATCTCATACCAATTGTGCTGTTTTCCTGCAGTCTTGCACGCTCGGCTGAGCAATACTCCGATTAATGCAGAAATTCGGCATGGAATATTGCAGCTACAGGGTATCTTCCCAACAGGCTAGAGCTACATGATACCCACTAAGCCACGGAAGCGTCATTCGTTCTACAAATTCGGCACGTCTTCGACAGGGCCTAGATCCTCAGTTCCAATTATACGAGTATTCGATGCGGCATCCTAGACAAATCCGGCTAATCTGATCGATCAAGCGCTACCTAGATTAGATCGTCTGATAATAAATGCCTCTTTCATGCATTCTAAATTCATGACTAGCTGGGATCTGATAAAGATTTTTTTTGCTGAACGGAGGCGGAAATGAACTCATGAAGAAACTTGGAAGGAGATGGAGGTTGTCCCAGATCTAGACAATTCGATAATCTGAATGGCTAGGTAATGGGCTTGGTGGCTCGAGGAAAGGATTTTTTTGGTTGAAGGAAGTAAGTATGGACCTGGCCATGCACATGTGGGAATGCTGAAATGTCTAAATTCCAGAATTCGCACTCGTTGATTAGCCTCGAGTCAGGCGTTGGCCATGTTTGGGTCCAATTTATTTAAGGTTTACATCAGGTCGATACAGATAAGATTATTCCCGTAGCCCGATAAGGTTGCGTAACAGATGGGAGACTTATAACAGATTTGGCCAACTCCACAAATTGCGAACGTTGCATCATATTCGCAGGTTGGAAGGTAGCCTCGACCCCAGGGTTGGAAGTTTGTAATTGGTCTTTAAGATCCAGTTCACTGTCATTTCCATGCTGATATCCCTTAAGCTTACTATCAACTGCAATTGTCACTAATGGTACATCTTTAGTCGCGGAAGCGTTTTTAGCACATATCTTGTGTGAGAGGTAGGATCCGGAGGTACCGGTACATCAGTCTCGAGACTGCCGGTACATGTACATCGTGAGTACCCGTGTTTTAGGTATGCACCGGATACATCTGCAGAGCTATCGTGAAATTATAATGAGACAGTTAAGTCATTGTGTCATAACCGAGGCTGCTTTCCATCTTAGGCAATTCCCAGAGGAGAATATCACGGACAACTTGCTATATTGCGCGCCAGGCTATTGCTGTATTAGTCTCATGTTGATATATGCTCCAGTGTAGTCTCGTGCCCAGCACCTCCTACGGGCTCCAGTGTAGCCACCGCCCGGTAGAGCACACGGTGGATGCGCCCATGGTTCGAGACGATCGCGGTGTTACGCCAATAGTTCATTCGCAATGTTCACTCAAGGATACGAATTACGACAAGACCTCAGATTATCACGATAACATAAATTTTATGCATCGGAGGTTATCGGTTCTCATCACACCCAGTATCTATTGAAGTCTGCAAGCCTCCAATAAAGGATTGTGAAATTACCCAGGTGGCATCAATTTATAAGCATGGGCGCCCGTGGAGAAAGCTTTTCACAGTTCCTGTCAACCAACATGCATTTACGAAGAGCCGAAAAAGAAAGCATCCATTGCACCTTGAAAATCTGGCTGATGAGGGATGGCGAAGGCGAAGGATTGAGGCAACGATAGCGGGCGATTTATACCTACTACTCGCAATTAGCTGGTAATATCGTGCAGTGATGGGGACGAGACTAACTTGCTTCTTGGCCGTCAAAAGCGAAAAAAGAAAAGCCTAGGGGAAGAAGAAAAGGGAAAACAAAGAATTCGAACGAATAAGAAAGGAGGGAAAAACACAAGCCATTTCCACGAGGTTAGCTATTTTCGAGATTCTCAGGCTGATACAGAGACAGCTCGAAAGCGTACAATCAACAGCACATTTATCATTAGCTCTGGCCTTGCCCCTGAGATAGCCTGGCCCTGGGAACGAGAATAAGATGGCCCCATTCATCACCGGTACCATCCTGAACATGATAATATCCACAATGTACTTTCGATGCTTTCTTCTTCCTTCCCGCCACGCCATGCCTCCACTTTCCATGTACTCTCCCAGGCCTCCATGCATGGCGAATCTGTGCAATGGATGTCGGTTCGAGACTGACTGGTAGCTACCATCAAAGACTTGGTAGCATCCGGCCGTACATATATTGCAACTGGCTGCAAAGCATGCATGCCCCTCCCCTGTCTCTTCTTGCATCAAAATTTGCACGACATCAATGAAAGAAAAAAAAAAGGATATAAAAAAAAGCAGTCGAGGGAGCGGAAAAGGAACGAAGGCGGACACCACCAACACATGCAATTGCCGCCCTGCCATGGTGTAGTGCGCTGGCCATGGTCAATGGTCGCCGTTGCTCGACCTGCGTGCGGATATAAAGAGAAAGGCTATATTCTTGCCCTGTCAATGCCGTGCTAGAAGTGTGCTGAGAGGTGTAGCGGTAGGGTGAGAGAGGTACTTAGAGAGTCTGTTCCCGCGCCGGCGAACATCAGGATTCGAAGGCTAGCTTCTAACTTGCGCCTCTCGCCTCCAGCTCGACCCCTCGCCCCCTCCCTCTTCCTGTCCAGATTTTACTTATCCCGGAGCCTGTGCCTGTTCCGCATTACCAGCCCAGCTATCTCCAGCTTCGGGGCTCTCACCCAGGCAGATCACCACCGCTGCGACTGCGCTCGCTAGCCTCCCCGCGGTGCTTGCTTCTTGTAGACCTCTCTGCCCGCGGGCTCTCTGCGTGACTCAATTCTTACTTAGCCTGGGCCATTCCTCCCGTCTACCACTCTGCTTCAGCGCATCGTTGCAATTGACCCTCCCGGCCAGCTCAAGTGTCGTACTTAAGTTCCTGGGTGCCCACTCTTCACCAACTCGTACCCTGTCCCGCTAGGCACTCACCCCACCTGTCCCCAAGTTCGCTCCCACAACAGCCCCTCCTCTGCGCAGCCAAACCCCACACCCCCCATCATCTTCGCTGGAAACACCGGGGGACTTACGAGAAAAATCAGAGACAGTAATTGCAGGTACTAGGAGCTAAGATGCTGTCCACATTGCGCTGCGCAACTCGCGTTGCCTCCCAAAGACTTCCGGCGGTGAGACGGTCTGCTGGTGCTGCCACGGCCGTGTTGAGGCGGGCCACTGTATCCACCGCTGTGCGGCAGTATGCGACCGGAACGGCGAACACAGAGAGGCAATCAGCATCCACCCGCTCTACAGTAATCCAATTGCTCAACAACATTGGATCGAAGCGTGAGGTTGAGCAATACCTCTCACACTTCACCTCCGTGGAGTCCCAGCAATTTGCCGTCATCAAGGTTGGTGGGGCTATTATCACCGACCATCTCGACGCTCTGGCATCCGCCCTTGCATTCCTAAATCATGTCGGGCTCTATCCAGTGGTCGTGCACGGTGCTGGCCCTCAATTGAACGGGCTCCTTGAGGCTGCTGGTGTTGTGCCTCAATTTGAGGAGGGTATCCGGATCACAGATGGCAAGACATTGGGACTCGCCAGGCAGCTGTTTTTGGACGAGAATCTGAAGCTTGTCGAGGCTTTGGAGAAGCTTGGTGTCAGGGCTAGGCCGATTACCAGTGGAGTATTCCAAGCCGAGTTTCTGGATAAGGAGAAGTATGATCTAGTCGGAAAGATCACCAAGGTCGACAAGCGGCCCATTGAGGCTGCCATCAAGGCTGGCTGCCTCCCAATTCTGACTTCCATGGCCGAATCGAATGATGGACAGCTCCTCAATGTCAATGCGGATATTGCAGCCGGAGAGCTCGCAAGGGAACTTCAGCCACTCAAGATTGTGTATCTCAGTGAGAAGGGCGGTCTTTTCAATGGCGAGACAAATGAGAAGATTTCCACCATTAATTTGGACGAGGAATACGAACACCTCATGACGCTGTGGTGGGTTAGGTACGGAACCAGGCTAAAGATCAAGGAGATTAAGGACTTGCTGGAACACCTCCCAAGAACCAGTTCCGTTGCAATTATTCATCCTTCTGCTATGCAAAAGGAGTTGTTCACGGACTCTGGTGCCGGAACTCTCATTCGACGAGGCAACAAGCTTACCTCAAAGACAGACCTTCGCGAGCTTGATCAGACAAAACTCCGAACTGCTCTTTTGAGGGATGGGTTCATCGGTACCTCTGCTAACCCAAGCAAGGCTGTTGAAACTGCCATCCACCGATTGGCTGGAAAGAACATTCAGATCTACGCTGATGAACCAATTGAGGTTCTTGCCATCGTTGAACGCGCAGAAGGAGCAGAGCCGTCTGTCATCACATACTTCTCCGCAACCAAGGCTGGTTGGCTAGGAAATGTTGCCGACAATGTCTTCAACTCCATTAAAAGGGATCACGAAAACTTTGTATGGCGTGTTAAGCAAGACGATGAGAATCTCACTTGGTTCTTTGACAAGGCACAAGGCAGCTTTGCACACCGCAATGAAGTTCTCTTCTGGTATGGTATCAACGATGCCGCAAAAGTCAAGTCTGTGATCGAGTCTTTTGTGACCGAAGTTGAGGGTACCACTGCCACAGAACCAGTTGATCCCAAGGTATTCAGCGAGAAGTCTCATGTTACAGGAATCAAGCAACAAGCTCGTGCGTTTTCCACCTATGCTCGCCCAACATTTATGGGTGCACCGGTGCAGAAAGTTTACAACTCACGACGATCATACTCTACCACCAACCCCAACCCTCCTCTCGGATCCCAAAACTCTTCCAACACAAAGCCCTCAAGGGTGGCACTTATTGGTGCGAGAGGTTATACTGGCCAGGCTTTGATTAACTTGATCAACTCTCACCCACACCTAGAGCTTGCTCATGTGTCATCACGTGAATTGAAGGGTCAGAAGCTCGCAGGGTACTCGAAGAGCGAGATCACATACGAGAACCTCAGTGCCGAAGATATCCGCCGCATGGAAGAGAAGGGTGAAATTGACTGCTGGGTTATGGCACTCCCCAATGGCGTGTGCAAACCATTTGTTGACGCTGTCGATGCTGTTGGTGGAAAGAGTGTTATCATTGATCTTAGTGCCGACTACAGATTCGATGATAAGTGGACATATGGTCTTCCTGGTAAGTCTCTATCAATTTTACGAGGTAAACATAGAAACTAATACAGTGCTTAGAATTGGTTCCACGTGCCGACATCGCCAAAGCTACTCGCATTTCCAACCCAGGGTGCTACGCCACGGCTGCTCAGCTTGCAATTGCTCCTCTTGTGCCATACCTTGATGGACAACCTACAATTTTCGGTGTATCCGGATATTCTGGAGCTGGAACCAAGCCCTCCCCAAAGAACGATGTCAAGCAATTGACTGACAACTTGGTCGCCTACTCCCTGACCGACCACATTCACGAGAAGGAAATCACTTCCAAGCTCGGCGCACCAGTTGGATTTATTCCTCACGTTGCTGTGTGGTTCCAGGGCATTCACGTACGAGACCGCTATCCTTTATATGAGATTTAAATTCACTAACGCATTTTTTTTCTATAGCACACCATCAACATCCCCTTGAATAAGGAGATGACATCTCGCGATATCCGAAACTTGTACTCTGACCGCTATGCCGGTGAGAAGCTTGTGAAAATCACCGGAGAGGCCCCATCTGTCAAGAACATTTCTGGAAAGCATGGTGTTGAGATTGGTGGATTTGGAGTCCACTCGTCTGGAAAGAGAGTCGTTGTTTGTGCCACCATCGATAACTTACTGAAGGGCGCCGCAACTCAATGTCTACGTGAGTTTGAATATCAGAAATCGCATTCAGAGTGCATGCTAATTCTCGTCTTAGAAAACATGAACTTGGCACTTGGTTACGGCGAGTACGAGGGTATTCCTCGCGATAGCTTGACTTACTAATCTAGCTATCAACGGGCGAATTATGAAGAATAATGGACTATGATTAGGGAAGGATATAAGGAAACGGAATGTAGGTAGGAGGTTTAACTATTACTGGGAGGATTGGAGGATATGTGCTTTTTTTTTTTGAAATTTCATCAGTTTCTGTTATATTGCAATTGCATATCGTTCTGCGTGAGTAAGGAAAATATCAGACTTCATGACCATGGCCTTTTACAAGAGTATGGAGTGGATGTGCATCTGGGGTAGCCGGCTGGGTTTTTTTCATTCTTTCCAGCTTTTCATCGTATTTATTTTCATATTTTGTGTATTTTTATAGCTTTCGCTTCATGGCCTTTTTCATTCGTCCCTTTGTTGTTCATCTCATGGCCACGTGTTTGACGGAAAAAGTGAATTTTATCAGCTGTTTCACATGATCATGTTGTTGCATATTCAGCTTTGGCACTTTACTATCTTTTAAAATGAGATTCGGCATATATACCAGCATACCCATATTCAAGATTGAGCTCGAAACATGGACACTAGCACCTAGCACCGATGCCCCACGAGGTAGCTGCCAACTTGCATGAATTGTATTACGAGTTTATCCCGAATAAGGTTTGAGGACAGGTGTTTCGTTGCGGTGCAAGGGATGGAGATGTGCAAGCGGCGTGGCTGGATAGCTCGTGTGGCTGGAGGCCTCCGTCCATGTATAAATTACACGCGGTCCAGCGAGTTGCCGCGGCTTACCCGGCAAACCGAGAGCGAAATGGCGGGGGCGGGCGCCGGTCGGGCGCCGAGGCTAGCCGGCCTGCCCGCAACGACGCATCACCGCCGGAGACGCACCAGGCCCCGTTCGGGTCCGATCGCCCACGAGCAAGGCGGGGGAGCGCGCCTACCCCACGCGCTCCTCCGTTCACCCGCAGCCATCGCGGCCATTGACACCGCCTCCTGGTCATTGATATCAATCGTCCAGCTGTGGGGATATTTAAGGTACCGCCCCCATCCTCCTCGGTTATCACACGCCTCCTCTCCTACCCCACAACCCCCCCACAAACCCCACATCTACACACACAATGGCCGTCAACACAAGAGCTTCCACTCAGATCCTCCGCACGCTTCGGGTATGTGTCTATACATCATGGCGTAGCCCAGGCACATTCTAAGCTGACCTTCCTCTCCTCCTCAGACCGCATCCAAGCCCTCCAGCGTCAGGACATATGCATCTGCCGCAAGTCAATTGGACTTGAAGGCCACCCTTAAGGAGGTCATCCCCGAAAAGAGGGAACAATTGAAGAAGCTCAAGGCCGAGCATGGACACAAGAGCTTGGGCGATGTAAAGGTCGACATGGCTCTTGGTGGCATGCGAGGAATCAAGGCCATGGTTTGGGAGGGATCGGTTCTAGATGCAAATGAAGGGATTAGGTTCCACGGAAAGACCATCAAGGTTCGTTAAGCCAGTCCATTAAGATATCATAGGCATTCAGCTAATGGAAAATACTAGGACTGCCAAAAGGTCCTTCCAAAGGGAACCTCGGGAACAGAGATGCTTCCCGAGGGTATGTTCTGGTTGTTGTTGACCGGACGTGTCCCAACCACAGAGCAAGTCAGGGAGTTCTCAAAGGAGTTGGCAGAGAAGGCTTCCCTACCTGCGTTCGTTGAGAAGATGCTTGACAATTTCCCAAAGACTCTCCACCCAATGACCCAATGTATGTTGTCCTACCACGAGTCCTACCTCATTCCAAGAAAGACGCTCAGAACTGATTAATATCTATTTAGTCGCAATTGCTGTTTCCGCGCTCAACCACGATTCAGTATTTGCCCAAAAGTATGCCCAGGGGCTCAACAAGGCCAACTACTGGGAGCCAACTTTTGATGATTCAATCACATTGCTTGCAAAGCTCCCAACCATTGCCGCAAAGATTCACCAAAACACCTACAAGCAGGGTGGTGCACTTGCTCCTATCGACAAGAACCAGGATTGGTCACAGAACTTCGCCACCATGCTCGGAGCTGGTCAGAATGCTGGTTTCGTTGACTGCCTCCGTCTGTACTTGGCTCTCCACGGTGATCACGAGGGTGGAAACGTCAGTGCCCACGCCACTCACTTGGTTGGATCCGCCCTTTCGGACCCTTTCTTGTCCTACTCTGCTGGTCTGCAAGGTTTGGCTGGTCCCCTTCACGGGCTTGCAGCCCAGGAGGTTTTGAGATGGATTTTGGCCATGCAGAAGGAGGTTGGCGACAAGGCAACAGACGAAGAGATCAAAGCATACTTGTGGAAGACTCTCAACAGCGGACAGGTCGTTCCAGGATACGGACATGCCGTGCTCAGGAAGCCTGACCCTAGATTCGATGCCTTGATGGACTTTGCTGCCACAAGGCCCGAGATCCAGGCCGACCCCGTCTTCAGACTCGTCAAGAAGGTAAATACAATTCCGCTCGAATTGATGCCTAAAATGCAGGAGCTAACCATATAATTTAGAACTCTGAGATTGCCCCTGGTGTCCTAACAGAGCACGGAAAGACCAAGAACCCCCACCCCAACGTCGACTCTGCATCTGGTGTTTTGTTCCACCACTACGGATTCAGGGATACCAACTACTACACCGCCACTTTCGGTGTCAGCAGAGGTCTTGGGCCATTGGCACAGCTGATCTGGGACAGGGCTCTTGGACTTCCAATTGAGCGACCCAAGAGTTTGAGCATGGATGCTATCACCAAGTTGGTTGCTAATCAGGAGTAAATACGTTTCCACTTTTTAAGGAGTTGAGGGTAAAATGTTTTGTAATTGTGTTTTTGCTGTATTTGTTGTGTGCATCGATTGTCTTTGAGCTTGGGGTTTTCATTTTCGGGTAAACATTTTGGTTAGTTTTGTTCTTACCCTGAAACTCAATCATTGCGACCCTTTTTTTTGGCTACTTTTCATATCCTCTTCTCAAAAAGGAACTAGAATTATGGAGTTCGTTCAACAATTTACTTTTATTATATATCACAGATAATTTACTGTCATTGTTTATAAACAGGGGGTTGCCATCACTAGTGATTATTATGGGTGTTTGGAGTTTTCGTGCCGCTGCTTATGTCGTACGATTTTATCTAGTGCTCACTTACGTTTTCAAATTACTCCGTATCCATTGAATGTGAAGAAATTGAGCGATTGAGGTGTCAGACTTTGAAAGTTTTTCGGGTGCGGAAGGCTAGAAGTTTAACCTAATTATTTAGAACTGAACAAAATCAAATTGTACCACTACTCCTTCTGGAAGGGGTAATCTCAATTGGGAAGCATCCTGAAGTGGAAGTAAGTGGAAAAGGGTTAGACGCAGCCTTTCCCCGCGGAGTCTTCCTCTTGGACGACGTCCCCTCATCTCTCTTCTCCTCCCTCACCCACCCGGGGGATTTCACTTGCACTCTTTTTTCTCTTATCGTTCCCTTATTTATGAACCAGACTTCTAGCATTGAGTTGTGTTGACATGGAGCTGATGTGCAATAAGGTACTTTCAATGATTGAGTATCTACTCCTTTTCTAATGGAGCATCTAGAGCGAGACAAATGGAAAGGATACCTCAATCTCGAAAAAGGGGACACCAAACATGAACATATCCGAACTCTTGAAGATTTGCCCAGAGTACCGAATAACGAATTCCGGGCCAATGGGAGTTCCACATGGTTTGAATCTATACCCTCAAGTGGCTTAGTATCTCTGCTCCAGGACCTCGGAAACCCTGACTAGGTAGCAAAAAAGAAGGAACGGCTTGCCCCAATTCTCACAAGGGTAGGGCACATTACGAGTAGGTACCATCATTGCATGTAACTCATTTCAATTCCACGGCCCCGATTTTGTCCGTCACAGAGGGCCACATGGTAACTTTGGAGTGTACGGGTCGGTAGTCTCAATCGGAGCGCCCGGTCCCTTGGGTGGCTCTGGGGTACCGGGAAGTATGATAGGAAGGTACCGACCGATGCCGCGACTTTTTTAGCTGTGGAGAAATCGGCTTGCCTTTCTTCGGTATTCTGTTGACACGGGAGAGATTTGGTTTATTGTCTGTCGCAGACCACGCACGTAATTGGTTCATGTTCTTTACAGGTTTCGTGGGAAGGACAAAATATTTCTTGGGAGCAGGTGCGATAAATCGGGAAAATAAAGTGGCGATGCGTACCAAAATGATTAAAAGTTATGAGGAACATGAGATTAAGGTGAATTCACATGGGTACCAACACTTTCTTCTCACTGTTTCGATATGGCTTCAGATGGATCTGAGCCGTTGGCGGCAAGCCCCGAAGATCGAAGCCACAAATCTCAGCCCTACATGCACCCAACAACGTCTGGTAGCACATGGCACGTTCAGCTTTCTGACCTCCTCCAACAAGTTTTCACCATCACCATCAATCATCTTCCTTGATAACTTCAAGTTATTTACTCAAATATCAACTCCGATATCGCGTTCACTTATCACTACTTCGACCTTATCGATCAAAAGAGAATTAAAACGTCACACGCTCTTCCCAAATCATCCTGGCTCGGCTAGTCTCCATTTAAGTTTTGTTCACGAGACCGATCTTCCCATGTCCGCGCATGCATGGTGCGAGAAAAGTTCAACAATCTCACTTAATACCGGCGATTCTATTATTTCTGCACCACATGCCCATATATGAGCGGCTGCATCATACCTTACACAGATAATTCTTCTGCCCTGGCCCCGGCTATAGTGCGATCCCAGGCCTTTGGTTTTGCTCCACGGCGCACTACTGGATTCGAATAATCAGACAGTATGGGAGGTGGGGCACGAGGCTAGGGAGGTGGATATGTGATAGCAAATAAGCTTCTTTGGCCAAGCTTATTTTCTCATCAGAATCAGGAAGGTCGCTCGCCACTCCTCGACTCTAGGATATACAAGGAGCAGCGGCTATGCCTGCGCGAGTGTGAACGATACTGGCATTGGTGCAACATGAGAGGTAAACTGAATCAAATACCTCTATTTTTCTTTTCCATCAAGGAGAATTGGTTTGGGCTGTCAGCAAGTACTCGAATACGACTCCATTACCATGTGACAGCATTCGGCCGGCGGTCGACCCTCATGCGATTGTACTCCCCGCGGCCGAGGGTTGAGCTTGTGAGGATACGGGTGGGGGTGAATTAGGCGAGGCTGGCGCAGGTCTAATTAACTTTACCTCAACTCGACTTTCACACTCAGCTACTGTTATTGGGGGCCACATAACTGGCCGCTAATCGCGTGGGTACTTGAGTACAATCAAATTGGTGACTGAGAGATGGGGATGTCATGGACAGGGAAAAATAACCTAGACCATGGTTAGAGTAGTACGGGTTCCCTGCCTTCGGTGAACTAGATTCTAGGCTACTTCCCTGGTGAAGTTTTAATTTGTGCCTTGCGATCTTGGGTTCGGAAGGTAAGGGCAGATAAGATACAAAACTCAGCTCAAAGACCAGCCTTTTCGATCTTCGCTCCCCCCTCTTTCTGGTACTTCTCGTGCGCACCGAATATTCCGTCTCAATTCCGGCGCCCACGAGACCAGAAAAATCAAACTCGCCTCTGATTACCGTCGAATCGCCACAGCATCTGCCCACCGCAGTCTCACCGCAAACGCTCGCCTACGCACACACTTTAGGCTTCTCAAGATGTCTGACGAAAAACATGCAGAGGCTCAGGCACCCAAAACAGAAAATGCCGAAGCTGGAATTGTTGCAGATGATGTCTCCTCGCTTGACTACGATAATGCGAAACTTGTTGGTATGTGGCACTCGACGTCCTCCTCCCTCCCATTGGCCGAATGCAAGCGATTCGGAGATGTCTTGTGATGAATGTGAGGAAGCGCATTTAGCTGATAAACTCCTTGCGTGACAATTGTAGAGATGGGATATGTGCCAGAGCTCAGAAGAAACTTCTCGACATTGACTCTCCTCGGTATCGGTTTCTCCCTCACAAATTCATGGTTTGGAATCTCTGCGTCACTTGTGACGGGTATCAGCTCAGGAGGTCCCATTGTGACCGTCTATGGAATTGCCTGGATTGCACTTGTCAATGGGTGTGTCGGAATCACCCTTTCCGAGCTTGCCAGCGCAATGCCGAATTCCGGAGGCCAGTACTACTGGGCTCAGGAGCTAGCTCCTCCAGAGTGGGCAAACTTTTTGGCATACTGCACGGGTGCAATTGGATGGGCCGGGGGTGTCTTCACATGTGCGAGCACAGCATTGGCAATCTCGAGTGGTCTCATGGGCATGATCCAGATCAATAATCCTACACTGTATGTTTGTGCTTCCTCCATCCGTCTTGACAGCCTCGGCGGAATAGCTGCATTATGATGTGAACGTGGGGTGGTTGTGTGAGCAAATGGCTAATGATCCGAGTACAGCGTGATCGAGAGATGGATGGTCTGGGTCACCTACCAGATTTTCAACTTTATAGCATTCCTCTTCAATTGCTATGGCAGAATTCTCCCAACGGTTGGGTCAGTCTTCATGTACATTTCGCTGTGTTCCTTCACCGTCATCACCATCACTGTTCTCGCAAAATCCAAGACAAAACAATCTGCCAGGTTCGTTTTTGCCGATTTCCGAAATGAAACTGGATGGGCTTCTGGTGGCATGGCCTTCATCATGGGACTGATCAATCCCAACTGGTCATTCTCATGCCTTGACTCGGCAACCCATCTTGCTGAGGAGGTGCTCAACCCTGAGCGAGTCATTCCAATCGCAATCATGGGAACAATTGCCATTGGTTTCATCACTGCATTTTCCTACTCCATTGCCATGTTTTTCTCGATGGATGACCTGCCAGCCATGGTCAACACACCCACACTTGTTCCAATTCTTGAACTTTACCGCCAGGCTGTTGGATCCGTTGCAGGCGCCACTGGTTTAGAGTTTTTGATCTGTTTGACTGGGTTGGGTTGCCAAATTGCCTGCCAAACATGGCAAGCAAGATTGTGTTGGTCATTTGCCCGTGATAGAGGTCTCCCTGGGTCAAGGTACTGGTCTCAAGTGAACAAGACAATGGGAATCCCATTCAAGGCACATTGCATGAGTTCCATACTCGTAGCAATTCTCGGGACACTCTATATTGGTTCTGTAACTGCATTCAACAGGTTTGTCTCACAATTTCTCCTCTCTCCGTACCTCACACATTTGAAAGGATATTGATCTAATGCGGATATCAAATATAGCATGTGCACTGCCTGCATCGTCCTCCTCTACATCTCTTACTCCATTCCTGTCATATGCCTCCTCATGAAGGGCCGAAATAACATTAAGCACGGCCCATTCTGGCTTGGCAAGTTTGGATATTTTGCCAACATTGTCACTCTCGCATGGTCACTATTTACTCTGATCATGTATTCCTTCCCATACGTCATGCCGGTGAAGCCCGATAGTAAGTCTCCTACTCTATTGATGCTGTTGTATGTTATATGGATCACCTGCTAACCTTATCATTAGACATGAACTACGTCTCCGCGGTCTACTTCGTTGTCTTTGCACTTACACTCGGATACTGGCATTTCCGCGGAAAGCGCACCTTCAGGACAAAGGATGAGCGGGGTGCAGTTGACGTCAGGGCACTTGCCAAACAGCAATCAATTGCACAATAGAGGGCTCGCATCCCAAAAACCCTTCATTTTCCTAGGTCCTTTCTTCTTTCTCATTCTATTCCCATTACATATTGCTTGGTTTATTTTTATTTCTAGTTTTGGAAGTTTTGCTTTTTGGCTACATACACTCATCTTATACCCTCCGGATAGATTTTACTCCGATCATCATGGCCAGGACATTGTTTTTGACACATCAAGTCAATGCTTTTAATCATTTTAGCTTGAACATATACTAGATGTTTTGGTTTTTTCTTCTTCTTTGATGCCTGCAAACCCACATGCATTCTGACTCTGTCAAGTCGCATCATGGTTGTGAGGGGTAGGTTCAGTTTCATGCATTTCTGGAACCGAATTTGGTGGTTTTGAAGTCGTTGGGGATATATGGAGAAACGAATGGGGCAACTCAAAAAAAAAGTGTGCGGAGAAGAAAGGGGGGGGTGTTGCGGTTAGCGAAGGGTGGTGGTTGGTTCGGCTTTTGTGTTTCAAGGGTTTCCGGAGTATTTTCATTTCAACATTATAGTTAATTAACGGCACCAAGACATGCGGAGAAATGGGGAGGAGGGGCGAGATGTTAGGGGGAGGAGGGGGAGGAGGGGAGTGGAACAAAAGCAAGGGGCGTTAAAGTTTTTGGGTAAACGAAAAGAATGCCTTATGGATGTAAGGGGCCTTGAGGTTGGCGCTGCTTGGGATCATTTTATCATGAGGAATGCAGGAGCTATGGGGTTGGAGTTTTTTCTTCTTTTGTTTTTTTTTTGTCTACCATGTGCATTTCCATTTTGGTTATGCTTTTTTATTGTTTTTTTTATTTTCATGTTATACCTACCTACCTATGGCTATAGCTACTTGGTACCGGTGCTGGCTCTTCAACTAGCCATATTTATTACCGCGAGATCGTCGTGTGGTAATCATTAATTGATGATTTACGTCTATACATTTGTTTTACAAGCACATTTCATGATCATGCATTTTGTGATTTTTTTTGTCCTCGATCTTCATGAGTAAGCTTTGTTTCTTGGTCTACGTTTCAGCTGAATTACCGTAACGAGATCTTCACCAGACGTTTGTCACGATTGATCAGGAGGCCTAGGGCTGCATCTACTCTAGATCTACTCGTGGACAAATTCTGTTTTTTTCTATACATGTTTACTTTTCTATTTCGAACCTAATTTGTATCTCTAGATCTATAGCTATATAGCTATATAATACGTCAATGTCCGAATTAACTATAGCTAAGTAGGTATGTTTTAATTTGAGCTGTCAAATGCACGCCTAGGCCTGGGTGGGTGTTTGGAAAAAACCTTCTCGGGTATGGCAAGAATTTGGGTAAGTTATTAAGTTATTCTCTGAGCAATTCATGCATGCATGCATACACGCCTCTTTAAAGGCTATATAAGTTATACGAAAATTTAAAATCGTGTCTCCGCGCATTTACCGGGCGTTTGGGTTGTGTCTATAGGTAGTCGACTCTGGCCTGGCCTGCTAGAAGGCAAAGGTAAGCTGAAGAGATATCGATCGATATCGGTAATTGAAGGTATAGATACGGTATGTATGTAGTCCTACCTTCGGCTCTTCTTTTGAGGGGGGGGGGAGGAGGGGGAGTGCACGTGATTCATGATATTTTGTGTTGTGGGGGGGGGTAGGTAAATTCAGGTTAATTTTTTGAAGTAGGTTAAGACTGTATACGTAGGAATTCGACGGTTGTTACCTGCTGCTAATTAATAAAAATGTTGATGATAGACTACCTAGGTATATTATGACCATCCCAAGTTTGAAACTCAGTGTGGTACGTACCGGTGATGGAGAATTGGATTAATATCTCAGAGATCTTGTACCGTAAGCTTTGAAGTACGTTAGGTACTTATCTCTTCAACATGATGAGGTCTAGACTACTATAGTAGGTAGTTAGTGTGGGTGTAAACATTATTGACAATTACTGCAATATGGAAGTTGCGCTTGCCAAATTCGAACGTGAGCTTTCAGAAAATTGGCATGTAGGGTTACCCTGTACTACCGCTACCGTTATACATACACATGTATGTAACTACATCCTAAGCTTCGAGTTATCTTGATATGGCGTCTAGAGCCGGCTATGCACGGCGCCATGGCTATATGTTATGAAAGTTTATTGTGTTAAGGTTGCAAGCTTCAGGTCTGGCCGATCCGCGGAATTATAGTATATACTACAGATGTACAGCTCTCACGTACAAATTTCAAATTCGATGTGATACCTAAGCTTATTATATTACAATTACGTGATGAGATAATTGTGATACAATGACGATCATGATCAGAGCTGACGGTGTACAAGTACACATTTGCAGTGCCAATGGTGAATCATGACTTGAACGTACCAAGTTAAGTACAAGTTGTGATAATGTTAACTTGAGGTGGCACCGTCGAGGCTTGATTGGAGTTACATAAACTTCTATATCAGATCTTCAGCTTTTCAAAAATATGGTAATACTATGTCGACGAAATAATAGAGACTCACAAGAGAAGTTACTCGAGCTCGAGAGAGTCAATCATTCTGTGATTAAGATGAGACCAGTCCTCGCATATGCGCAGTTGGCATCCTTGAAAAAGAAACTTATAGAAATGCCATTGCATAGGTGATTACTTACCTTTGATCCCCACGTTCAGCTCTTATCATCCGTGAAATCATCTATATGTTTTCACGATGCAGATCCAGAAAAGATTCCAGAATCCTGAAGCGTTCAGAAGTTTAAGGTAGCACGAAGCATTGCAAATTGCATCCTTGGTGTTGTAGATGTCTGAGGAAACTAATCAGATGAAATGTTAACTCGAGTCTCGAGCTCGAGCTCCAAGCTTAGTCTTCCATTACACAAGGATACATACCTGGAATCTCGTCTCCTCCTTCTCGATTTGTAACCTATAACTTGCTGATCATGTAGAAGGTTTGGGCCCGGTACATACCGTTCGATCGCCCTGTTTCGCAGGTGCCTCCATAAAACATACGATGGCCATGGGTTGTATGTTTCTCTGATTTCAATGAATTATCTATCTTGTGGCACCCAAGATATTCCGAAACTTTGAAAACTCCCATTGTATGTATGCATGCATGAATACGAATCGATGCTGAACTTCTTGCCGCGGATCCCATTTGGAAGGATGTATGAACCGTGCCAACCTCCTTCCTCCATGTTTGTCGATTTTGATAGTATTACTTACTGGAAAATTTTATCCTTGCTACCAACACTAGATCTGGATCCCAGGCCCAACTCCTCGAGTATCCGGTTCCGTTTCGGTTCCGTTTCACAGAAATGTTTGTGCCAATACTATATAAAGTCAGACAGGTAGACAAGAGAGTCATCTGAACTCCAAGCCATGTTCCAGTTGAAATATATACTTACCTATAATATTGCAATAATGATTTTTTTTTCTTTCGTTCACGCAGACTCTTCAGATATTGAGCATGAAAATGTAGTGACACACTCTCACACGACGATCAGCTTCCCGCCACGCAGTGCACACACGGCCGGGAGACTGGGGTTGAGCTTGAGGTGGTGGGATGACTCGACTCGGGGGTGGGGGGTGCCATCTAATGTAGAGGGAACTCGAAATTGTGGCTTGTCTGATAATTTCTGTTTGAATTGATTCTTCGTAACAGAAAGAAATTGCGTCAAGATAGACGAGTCCATAGCCATCGATTGTGATGGTGTTGGTGGTGGTGATGATGATGATCGATAGCTGCAACTGCGTAGATCTAGAGACCAGTTCTAGATCAAGACTCAGGAAGATCAATAAAAAGACGGCTCAAAGAGCTCGAGTTCAGCTTCGTATGCATCGATGTCACCTGGACCTCCTCCCTAGAACAATATTTCCATGGTGATAGAACGTGGTGTGTGGGATGGATGCGTGTGTAGAGAATTCGGAGGATCAGGACCTCCGAGAGTCCTTTTGACTTCCTTAGCCTGCATGCACCTGCCAAGGGCCCACCCTAGCTTCAACATGTGAGGCTTGGGTATTCTCTACACAGAGGTCACTTAGTGAGGTACGAGATATTACTATTTACGGCTAGTCTAAGTCTAATATAACAACACATGATCATGTTTTTGGGGGGAACGATATGTAGAGTTCACAAATCCATCTCATCCCATGATATATTCCATGAAAAAGTCCAACCAATGTCTCAAGAGCCGTAAATTAAAAGATTCAGATAGACTGTGAATTGAAAAAAAGAAAGTACAATTATTAAAGAAAATGTGCATGGCTGACACACGGTAGATAAGCATTTCCGAACATGATCATGTCATGGCATGGACAGACTGTGCTCAAGTCAGAATGAAACTTTTACCCCCCCACATAGTATCGTGTCACGAACTTGCAATTGAAATTGAGTCATGAGTAAGGCAAAGTTAATTTCATTAATCTTCACACATAAATTTGTGCCATGAAACACAAACGAAGGATGAATTCGATGGCACTGCAGGCCAGAGGTCGCACGGAATGGAGCAGATATATTATGATTCGACATGCATCCATCACAAGTCCTAGCTATACCTATAGGAATGTATGTTTCTAATGACCGGCAGTCTGAGACTACCTACTCGAGGAAAGCTCGTGTTGTAGTTCATTCTGCGTAATAATTCTTGACCACCTTTCCTTTTTTTCCTTTTTTTTTTCAAGTCATGATCTCTGTGTGACTGCTCAGTGCCACCTGTAAAATGAATTTATCTTGATAAAATATGACATATACATGACGTCTCGTGCCAATATTCTCGTATACGTAGAGGGGGGGTGAATATGTAATAATTGAATTTCATTGACAGCCACTTCATATCTGGTAGATACATACCTGTATAAATACGGTCAGCTGAACACCTCTGGCATGGCATGGCATGGCATCGATATCGATTTATCTGGGGCTGGCCGGCGGGAGCCCAATTTTCAAGAATTCAGATAATTTGATGTATCATATTCCCGTATAGATGAGGTAGGCCTAGGTATACCGGTAGAGACTATGATGTGACCTACGAATTTACAAAGGCCATTTTAATCAGTCCTTAAGCTTAAGCTTAAAGCTTCCGAGCTTAGTCTGGCGTCTCTAGACATTCTCGATTCGGATATATACTTTGCACACGAGGATTTAAACGAGGATTCTAAACGAGGCGACCATGACCATCATCATGATATCATACATATATTCCGACAAAGTTATTGCTTATAGATATACAACGAGGCTAGGATATACATATGCATATGTGTGCGTACCTACCCTGGGAATTCAATGAGAGGAGACCTAGGGCAAGACTCTCGGGATACCAGTATACCCTTGGAGCTCTAGATGTCAGTCAGATGCCGTGTGCTAGAAATACGGGAGCTCGGGAGTACGGGACAGAGGTAGTTAGTCCTGGCCGAATACATTCATATGCTAAGCTTCGTCGATTACTGACCATATGCATAATATTGCGTAAATTCTATCAATATCAATCACTCTTCTCAAGCCGAGCTCAGCTCGCTTCGCAGCTTCGAGCTACCATGGAACCTAACCATCGGGTAGTAGCTGACAGCTTGTCAAAGGTGACTCGAATTCACGGACATATCCTATCTCAAGATCCCAAACACTACCTACCTACCTGGTATGTAACCAGCACCAATTCCGAGTTAATGGGGCTCTTGAAGGATCTAAAAAATCCCTATTACCTAGTATCATGATCATGATCAACAAAGGCTATCTTCATCATACATACACATATAATCTGTACACAAATTGCAAAACAATCTATAAATTAACCAGCAACACCAGACCATATATATTAAATATCAAAAATTTTGATGTGAAAACACTTCTGGACTATATGATCGACACCAGGCCTAAGTATTTAAACGTTTCTAAAGGGAAACAAAACCAATTGCGCATGCAATATTAATCTAGGTATACACCCATGCACGCATGCATCATAAACGACATGCATAAAATTTAAATACTCGAGTAATACCGGTATACCATCGATATCCAATCCAGTAGTGTGTTCAAAAGAAATGTAACCTCAACGTTCGTCGATATCGAAAATATAAACCAACTATGTACCTATGTATGTTGTGTGTGCAACGTCAATATAATGTATGTATGAGATACAGTATACGTAGTAGCATACGTACTCAGGTAACACGGTGATCAAGAAGGAATATGTGGCGTATATACCTAGGAGGTAGGCCTACATAATTATGTGTTCAACTACATAGCTGTAGGATAGTACAGCTCTCACCGAGTATATTACCTACCTGGTAGTGCGCAGCAACACCACCTACCTGTTCTCATCCACCTACCGAAGTTGTTGACTAGCCGGTATTCATTCCAACCTGACCATGGCTGACCATGGATTGCAGTTGGTTGTACGGAGTACAGTGCACTAATATGTATATCTAGCTTCGTGGGGTAGGTACGTGGGACGTGGGGTCCCATGACCTGTGCGGTGCTGTAATATAAACAGAAAAAAAAGAAAAAAAACCATCAAAATATAGAATGAACTCAACGAGCCCGAGCTCGGTTGCGGTGCAATTAAAGATATTATTCTATTTAAAGTAATGCATTAGTTGATGAGCGTTACATTGGTAACGTTGATAATGGAGCTCCGGAGATGGAGATGGACATGATGAGAAGATACCTACATGCATTCCCACATTAATTAAGAACGTTATTACCTACCATGCAGGCTGTACTCGAGTAGTTTGTGTATGCTCAAGCTCCAAATTCCCACAAGCTGGGCCCCGGCTGGAGGATGTGTTTGTGGATTGCAGATCTTTATTATCAGATCAGTCTTAGGGGTTCAATCGTATTCGTACAGAGGTAGTTATGCAGGTAAATAAATTTCACTCTTATCTTCAGATTATGAAAAAGGAAGATGGGAGCACAAGATATCAAGAGCCTCTCCACAAATCGAGCATGCAGGAGAGTAATAATATTTGCGTGCAAGGAACATGTGCAGTTGGCTGCAAGTCACTTACTGGTTCAACTTTCATAAGCCCCCATTACCCCATTCCTACACACACGGAAACCCCAATGAACCCTTCCCCCAAACAACAGCGGTCAGAAATCCATATAGTATCTGAGTATCATAAATATTTTGTGAAAAATCACATATCTTTCTTTTTGGAAGAACGTTTGACAAATGCAAACGTCTTGCCTGAAGGGTAGTCCTTGGAGTACGTCACTTGGATATATCATTATAATAATACATCCCCAGACTCCCGCCATTAGCTTAAGCTTATAATCCATGAATAAGGGGGATACCACGAATACTAGGAATACCAGCTGTACGGCAGAAGTAGGGGGGGCTAAGAATTCATCTCTCAGTACCGAACCCTATATATAGAATTAACAACGCACCGGAGTATCGGAGATCGTACGAGGTTTGCAGTACCAGTCTGGGCGAGCCTCGGGGGTTCGTCGGTACATCCATCGGTCTCCACTGTGCATACCTAGGTAGTTCACTATTCATCCTACCTCCAGATGTATGAAGCGGATCCCGGTTGCAGCGGCATTTCTTTCGAACAAAAAAAAAGTTCACTACCCAAAAAGTAGGAAGTAGGGTACCCACTCGAGACCAGGCTACCACTCGAGCCGACTTTAAGACCGGTTGTGTGACCCGATCGATAATTCGAGGGGGGACTAGCATGATCAGGTAAGGTGTGTATCCCCCCCCCATAGAGTAGTAAGTAGCTCATGCACATGGGCTCCGTCCATGGAGCCCCGTTGGCTGCAATTGGTCGTTGATGAGAGAATGCCACTACTTGAAGAGAAAATAGAATAATGAGTAATCAACATATTCTGCAGAGTTCCCATGTGTCAGTTCTTCTTGATCAGTTAGTTATTCAGCATGCATGCAGACCATACCCGGACTTCACCCGGCCGCCTATGTCCTTGGTCATGGCCTCTCCAGGCAGGCAGATATGAATTAGAATCTGGAAAAAGAAAATAAAAAATAGGAGAACTTGACGATAAAGGATATGAAAAGGGTATTACAAGCGGACGTTACCTCAAATTCCAGGTGCATGAGACAATTGAAACGTATCCAACCCCTTCGCTTAGAGCCACTCGTAAACTCCTCCGGCTCCGGGAAAGGATGTGTGCGATTTGACCTCCAAATTGTAAATGGAACCAAGGGACAGATATTTTCCATAATGCAGTTCCATGGGAAGCCGTGTAATAATGCATAATCAGATATTAGTATTGACCTGGGATTACCTAGGTACCTTTACGGCAATCAATGTATGACGCAGTAAAACATGATCCGATATTCTTCACGGCCCTTCATGTCATCCCGTTGAGGAACCCCGCGTAGTAGTTGAACTAGTGGCAGTATTAGCCTCGAGTGGCAGGATAAACTGATGGAACGATGGATTGCATCAATTTAGAGCTCCTTTAGTTATCCCTATTAATTCTAGTTAGCATTCTTCCCACCCCTCAACAGCGAACCGTTCAATACCAAGCCATAACAAAAGGAAAAAAAGAAAGAAAAAACATGACATTAAGCTCAACCTAGCCAGCTTTTCCCCCACCATCACCCCCACTAACCCCCGTCGTATCCCATCCCCCCAGCACTTTACAACAACCTAAAGCACTCTAGTAGTTCCCCATGCACACGAGGTAGAGTACTCTACATGCTCTACGGGACAAGGATATAGCATGTGTTCTCTGTGCACAAGCTGTTGTCTGTCCATTGTAGCCCTGTCTCTGGTCATCCACAATTTGATCAACAGTTCCACAAACACCACATGCAACTCATGCAGTTGAAAGTGTGAAGTGTCCGTATATGTTGAGATTCCCTAGTCGACTCGAGTATAGTGAGCTGTAAGGTTATCTGCCTCAATTCCTTCTACACAAATTATGGTACACAGTACCGGCACGTTGATTTTTCCAACCGGCATATGCATACCCGGCACCGGACCCGGGCCGAAAAAAGGGCTACTAGATCAAGAGCTAGTACAAAAAAACGTGGACTTGATGCTAATGCACGATATCTATTATTATACCATACTCTAAAGAACCCTAGTAAATTATGGACGGAATAATCTACCTACCTAATGTAGAGTTACAACGATCTGAATTGCAGTATGAAAGGGCTCTTCACATGAGAAGCGGGGTTCGCTGAAGAAATTGGAGCCGCAAGGCAGAGGATAAGCACTTGGCCAGTTGAACCGGTAGTCGAAAGGACGTTCTGTGAATGTACTCTAGGTCCACCTCTGGACAAAGTTGGGTATAATCCTAGCCCATGTTTCTTTAAATTCTGCAGAAGGAAGGAATACCTCCAGATTGAGAATGTTGGGCGGAACGAGAACACCGCCGGCAAATCTGAAAATCGTTGTGGGGCCAGAAAATAAAACAACATAATAAAAAGGGGGGCACAGCTAGAAGTAGGTAGGTCATGATAAAGGTAGGCCCGCTCCTTGACCGACAGATCTATTTTGAGATGCATGATTTCCAGCCATCTGATTAGGGCACACCCAGCTAGCCAGGGTAGTACATCATTTCGTGATTATAGCAAACACCGAGGGAGTGGTTGATTTGATAATTGGCTTGAAAGAAGTAGGTAGCCCTAAGTAGGCATTTAAAGGAAATATGTCGGGTACCTTGAGAGTTTCCAGATGTTGAGTAATGTGTTTCTACTTGATCGGAACATGGGGACTTACCTTTGCTATTGGCCAGTGAAATTTCATACGGCCACACATATCACATGTATATATGTATCTGGAAGACATCCCAGGAACTTATTTGATGTGATTCGTGTTTTTCATAAACTCATGATTAGATATATAGCCTGTTAATATTCTTTAGGAAATAGTCCCATCAGAACAATTGCCTCGATATCCTGACGGTGGGATGATTAGCACAAGAGTATGAACAAAGAACCAGGACAGTCGTTATTTTTGGATTTGATGTGGTGCACGTGGTTATCCGTGTGATTTTCCCTGGATGTAGTACTATTTCCACTATTTCTCAGGGGTTTCAAAAGCACTTGCTGTTGTGTTCTGTTCCCAGACGATCTTTACGATGTGGGACTTGCTCCAGCTGATAGCGAGCCATATTCTCATGAAATATATTCGAGTTGCTCGCCACTATCACGTTATGTCAGACATAAGGTCAGTATAAATTTCACCTGTTAAATAATGTGATGTCAAAACATCATACCGTACACCCAATTCAAATTGCAATATGTAGAATTCCTCGTTCCCATGGGAATTAGAGTATCAAGGCAGGGATTAAAGCAACTGTCAAGGTATGCTCGTTGTCGCTGGTGTGGTACAAGATGGGGCCTGGTGATGATGTACCCAAAATAGTAACCTGCTGCCGAACGGCGTGCTTGGCTAGGTCATGCCCACAGTTGTGCAAGCACTCGGTGCTCCAGATCTTTGATCATGATATGAACGGGGGATATCCAATTCGAGCCTTTGGCCGATTCATTCGCGATTTGTTCCAACAGTCCCCAATAATTCGTCAAATGCGAGCTACCTAGTGAAACGGTCAAATATTCATCCGCTCTTCTTTTTATAAACCTGGTAACTTTTTTTACCAACGATTCCATAATCGTGCACCATTGCAACGCCGGAACCTGACGGAGACAGTATTCTCTGATAGTTAGTCGTACTCATAGTACTCATAAATTAAATATCAGCCATGACATATCAATGCTGAGAGGAGATGGAAGACAAAGGAAGGGCATTGAAAAAACACCTAGACACCAGAAGTTAATTGAAATCCATTTTCTAGATATCCACACATTCAAAGGTACCTACCTAAGTAGGTAGCTCGTGTCTTTTTGCATTTCCGCGGTAGAGTTCTCATGCATGTCTAAGACACTCTCAAGCAACGGCTGCATGGCCGAATGACGGGCCCCCACCACGAAGACTGGCCCCTGGTAACTGAGTATGGATGGCAATGAGTGAATGGCTGTAATCCTCAAATCAATGGAAATCTGACTCGGAATGGAGTGCAGCCTTGTCCTCAGGAAGCCGTGAAGGCATCAAGGCGGCGGAGTGAGTGGCACTGAGCCAATGGTGGTCCAAGACCAGGTCTAGTCTCATTTTTAGCCATTATCTTGTGAGGTGAGTCCTGTTTCGGGAACTCCGGCAGTGCGAGGTCCAACGGAAGTGCCTTTGGCTGACAACAGCCAGTGAAAGGGTGCAGGGTATACGGGAAGCTGGTGGATGACAGGGCTGTCGGTGCGTGGGCGAGCGATGAGGAGGAGGAAAGGGCGACGGCAGCAGAGGGCGTGAGGCGATGGCCGAAAGTGACGAGCAGAATCCCAGGGAAAGAGACTAAGAATTCCATGTCATTGTGCCCTGCTCCAATAGGAAGTGACAGAAGCCGTTGTATTTTAACCACTGCTAAAGCTGGCTTTGAGGCCTAAAATGGAGCTACTCGAGTAGAACCTGTGTGTCTTGGCATTTGGTCGGACCTCGTACCTTGAATTCACAGATCTAGGCACATACCACGAACATGTCTGGAAAATTCTAGAGTGCTGCTAAGCTATGTCCTCTGTGATTTCGCAATAGCAAATTACAAAAGATTCTGGTTCCTGTCTGTCCCTTTCGCTGCGGGATTGGCTGTATACATGTGCATACGGCATGCACTGCGCAACATGGTACGTACCCCAGGGAATAAAATACGATTGCGTAAAATAAAACGGTCTGTCAGCTTCCCTTTGGTTTAGCGCAAGAATCGTACTCTGATGACATATTTCACGTTTCGTATGAGCGACGCCTCGGGATCCTGATGGAAGCAATTTAGCTCCGTCCCCGAGGTCGGAGCTACAATGAGCTAGCTCCAGGCTAGAGCTAGCTGAACCCGGAGGCTGCCCGAAAGCATCCTGAGTGTTTTCGGCTTGTATGCCTGGGCGGACCTTGTATACAAGGCCATGTCTGAATTAACTTTTTGTTTTTTAACATGTTGGTGTTAAGTGTTCAGGTAACTATTTAGGGACCGATTGCACGGGAGGGTGCGAGGGGCTGCGCCTCTCCCGGAGCGGGACCATGAGGCTGCAAGGTACCTTTGAAAAGATTTAAACAGTCTCAATTGATTAAGCCTCGCAGTCGGCCATTACCAGTATCATATTTCGCTCGAGGCATGTACACATTTACCACACTTCCCTTACGCATCATACCTTCTACGACTCCCTCTACGAGCTCGAGGGCACGAGACTATCTACGAGGCTGCGCTGGGAACGAGACTACTTAAGCTAAGTAGATTCACACCATGACCCGGCCCTGCGTAATTGCGAAGGTATTTACTGCTTTAGGTAGTACACTAGTCACGATGTGGCACCAGCCGCAAAGCTCAGCGTTCTTCACGAGACTAGCCGCAATGCCCCTAATTAGTCTTTAAAGGAAAGAATCAATTCTGCTGGCCGTGATGGAGACGAGATATGATCTATAGGTATACTAGAGCATATATGGCTACATGCTAATTGAGGCACCGGTATCTTTCTCTGCCATTTAGAGCTGCGCTCACCGGACTTTAATTTTTAACAATTGCAACTCAACCGTGAGAATAGTAGTAGTATCCAAGCCTCTTCTTACCTGTAATTTGAGTTTTGATCTTTTTATAAGTCGATATGTTTGGTTCGCCAGGGAACGTGTTCGGTTTTGGGCAAAGAGATCCAGAGGCCTGGCTATTGGTCCACAGAACCCTGTGCGGGCGAAGCAGTGAATCCCGTTCGATGCAGATGGATTCGTTCGGCCAGTTGAATATCTCTTGACGTCGACATTGCCAACGAATAGACCGAGAGCATCTAATTTCGGTAGGCAGTAATATATTGTACTTTGCACTTATAAATATATAATCGAGTAATTAATTTGTCGACTCATGATCGATCGCTTGCGCAATTGTGCCTGGAGCGGAAGGGCCATGCAAATAAAAATGTCACCTGCTGGCTAGGCGGCCACACTCAAGCGTTCGCCTACCTACCTCCTATAATATGCACAGTCTAGGTACCTACCGTACCTGTACGAACCTTTCCCCTTTCCATGTCTACATGTCAATATCGAATATTCTGTTCCATCGCCGACTAGCCGCCTTTTATTATTTCAAGTCGGTGTCTCAACGTGCACATAGCAACGTCTCCGTCATACGACATATATGGGTGCGGCTGATCTACTTACAGCTGCCTGCTGAGATGGGCGTACTCTTGGGGATACCTTGTGTATGATCCTGGGTTAACGTTCTATATTTATTTTGCTAGCATGGCCACTCCCGGGGCAGTAGAGCAGCAGCCTTACGGTTGGTAGTAACGTCAGGCTCGTTCATAACTCCCCACTTCCATTCAATCCATATCTCGTTCCGGTCTCGTGGCTCTCCTTTCCAGTTTATATTAGATCAGTCAATATGTGCTTCTAATTAAAAATACTCAGGCCTCTTGCAGTGTTACATGGCCAATTGCAGGAGCTGCTTGCTTCATAGCTAGATCTAAGCTTCTTTAGCCCTCACACGAGGTTACTGCTTGCACAGCCGCGCAAACAAAGAATATCGAACACTCAGTCTCGAACCTCGAACGCTCACCATTCTGCTGGGCTCGCCTTGAGCTTGTGTGCATCGTTACCTCGGACGCCCTCGGTGGCTTTAGAGTTTACCAACCTTGCGTCCGTGCCAAGTTCTGTTGACACCCGAAAGTTAAACCTGCTGACATCTTCGGTTCGGAGGAATTTGAATTACTTATCCTGCTCCCAGTTGTCCGGACCTATGTAGCCTCGGATACATGATCGATCTGCAAACTCCATATTGCGTCCAGCTGAAGAAAAACGATGGGACAAGTGGCTCCATCTCCCAGACGCTTGTGCCAAACTCGAGTCTATACGGGGACGAGGCTAAGTCTATACCAGGCTGTGCCTGGAAAGGGTGATGATGGGAACATGATAAGAATTTATGCTATTTCAGCTGCAGCATGAGTGCTGTCGCCGCTGCTAGTGGCCCGAACCGACGATGCGTGTCCGCCAGCAATGCGTCTACAGTCTACAGCGCAGGGCGTCTTGTGAGGTCTTGGCACGCTGCTCCCCAACGCCTCACGCACCAATGTCTCGAGTCCCCCCAATCCTCCTCCACTCTCGTGCCCCAGCTCTCTTTCACCCCCCAGAATATCCCAGAGACTGATCCCACCCCCCCCACACGGCGTCTTAACTTTAGCGTACTGCAATCCTCCCCGTTGCCTTAGGTGGTAGGGCGAGGACCACTCAATGCCACTCCTTCAGCCCTGCGGTCATCCAGGGTGCACTCCATGACAGCCCTCCCTCCGACAGATATTTTGTGATCTCGCTCGCTTTCATACGCCAGAGCGGTTATCCTCCACTGACAGGGCCTCGAACTTTGCCCAGAAAGATTCCCTGATGCTCGATCCTCGACCCTGGCCATTGGGACTCGCCAAATGCACCTCCCTACATGCCCCACTCAGCCCTACGGGACGTCATCTAAGTACTTAAGTATATATGTACGAGTACATCACTCAGCCGAGTTGCAGAAAGGGTGTACTGGAAATGGTACAAACGTCTCCCTTTAGTGCCATCAGCACATCCAAATAGCTGGAATGTAACACCATATCTAGCCGTTGTTGCACAGCCCAGCCGGATTGACCGTGGAACATAACACAACTCGTGCATTTTATCGAGACCGGATGGCAGCCTCCAAATCCGTTGCATGGAGTGATAGCAGGGAAACCCCCCTTAACGATTCATGAATCTTTCGGGCAGTTTCGAGATTGTGTTGTTAGGTAGCCACCATACACTTATCACGGCGCTCCTTTGCACATACTTCAAATAAGAACGAGATGGTTGAACCGGCGGCTACGTGCACAATTGCGAGGGACGATTCAACATCAGAGGTTGTGCAACAGCAAACCCCAACTGTACGCGTGCTAGCTGTTGAGTATCGTGGGGAGCTTCCATGCTCCCCCTCGTCCGTGTTTGGCTGGTCAATGCGAATGCCCCCACTGAAGCTAATGATCCTTGACAATAGTGTGACGACACCACAGGGCCGCTCCAGAGGGGTAGGCAGCGATGGGTGCTAGGGTCTGCCATCGAATGCTATCTGAATTGATCGGGCAACAGGCCATTGGCATCCATTCGAGTTATTCTAGTACTCCTGCAGGCTTTGGTACGAGCCATATGCTGTGGAACATACTAAAGAAACCGTTTATACCCCTCATGAAAATTGCCGAGGCCTGGTTAGCGAAAGAATTGCAGCAGATGCACCAGGGCAAGCAACCAATTACAAATGACGAGCATTGTACCAAGAATCATAAGCACAAATCGTTCTAGTCTGGGGACCTGTGACGAGAACATGGATCGAATTTTCCGCTGCTTTGAAATTCGGACATTGAATTATTGGACTGATTTGATTTCAACTTCATTGGAAATCCACAATCTCGTTCCCAGCACTCCACGGTTCCAGACAGTTCTGATGTGGGGTAGTCTTGATACATACTTTAATTTGAGACCCGTGAGGACCGCTTCGCAAGGATTCATCAACGCCAAGTGCCTGGGATAATGGGGCATTCGGGACTTTAGCCAAGGTTCAAGCTTGGGTGGGATTGAGGTGATTGGTTGCTGCAGAAGCTGGTCATCGCTTACCGATATGCAGTGTGGAACAGTCAGTGGAGGCTACATTCAGTGGGTGGTCGGCGATGCCGGCATGATTGTGCATCCAGTGTCTGTCAGATGGCGTAAGGGCACTGGGCAGGCATATGATACCCAAGGGGTAACTCACCACAGCCATTTCCGCCAGACTACCATTTCCGTACAATTCAGATGAGCCAATACATAACGATACTCCATTGCTACTGCTCAAAATAACCACTTACTTACTGCCCAAGTTACGAGACTACTCAAGTTTGGGGTGGGGCAGGGTAGTGGAGCTATCTGGATCATTACTGCAGAATGCAAAAAAAAAACATGGGCAGCGTTTCGATATTAGGCGACGTGGTTCAGAATCATTATGACCACTGCCTATGGCATTTCTACAGGGGCTACACGGGATTGATGGATCAAATATTTCGGGCGTTGCTAAGTCTCCTACCTCTATTCTTTTGCTGCCTCCTACTACTCGATTTATCTGTGTTGAAAAACTGTGGGCACTTGGAAGGCCAAATCCCCCACCCACCGATTGCGGCTGCAGGCAAAGTATTCAGGAGGCAGTCGGCCGTGCAGCTTCGAAGCAGCGAGTGATTAGCTTCGTCCCGCAATTAATAATGATGATGGCACTCGAGTGACTGCTTCAGCAAAGGCTAGGTAGTATCTGCTGCAGAATAATCGGCCAGCTTCTGTTCAGCTCCTGTTCAGCTTCCTACATTTGCTGAAGCACAATGGGCCTATTGAGCATAGAGAAGCTACTCGCACAACATATTACGGCATATGCATCAAGCCTATTCCGAGGTTATCTTGTGATGCCAATCAATGGGATTGGGTTCTCTGGTAGGAATGCACGGATACTCGAATAGTCTGCCGCCTCTGGACATCGAGGACTTGTCTCCTTCGAAGCAGTCTTGATGGGTGCTACTATACATCCCTCTCGAGTACTAGGGCTATAGTCTCGGGAAGGCTCGAGACATTGCGCCCACGGGTTGCAAGTGCTTGCTGACCCTAGAGATCTAGAAGTAGCATGGCAACCAGGATTGATAGCGTGGGGTACCACCGATTGCAGACATGAGCAACTTTGATTTATGACTTCGGAGTTTCTATTGATATTTTGCACCCCGAGGGCCTCGACAATAGAGAACCTTTATCAGGATCTCGCACGAGGCTAGGATCTCAAAGCAATCCATCAACCCAGAACGAGCGAAAGCCATCAGAAAGCCTAGTCCTGTTCCCATCCTCCTGGAAAAGTGAAAGACCCGCCCATGGGGCTGCACATCACAGCCTTGGCCTGCGAGGTCACTACTTTACTTGCAGTGTTCTAGCAGCCAAGCAGCCTAAACCTCTTCAACTGTGCCTTAGGCCGCGATGTCTTTAGCCTCGCTCGCAGTATCGTGTGCACAGGACAGGGAGCGGAAGGGGGCGGTTGAGCCAGAGGTTCTGGGGGAGGGGGGTGGGATGGCCGCTGAAGCTCGATTGACTACAGCCAAGCTAAGTACCAACCGTCGGTGCAAGCCACCTTCCAGCCCACCGCCATGGGATGGGGCATTCGCCTAGTTCCCACGGTGCAATAGCAGAGTGCGGTGTACGATGGCGGTGATCTCACATCCAGATGAGCTGCTACTTACCGACTGTCCAATTTTTTTTTTTTGGGGGGGGGTTTCACCAGGAAACCAAACTGGCCGTGTGTGCGCCCTAGGTGCGAGAGCGGATGTGTCCTTCAAGACAGCGCAATTGATTACAGAGGGGATTCGAAGAGCAGAGTACACCAGCGAGCGAACATCCACTCCGATGCTCCCACTCGTGGAGGATATTTGCAGCTTGACAGACTGCAGAGGCTGCTGATAGCCTCTGTGAGGCCCCCCCCTCCTCCAATACCCTTGTGAACTGGCAGTGCTCTTGTGGAACAACCGCTTATGTGGAGGGTGGTGGGGGGGTGGGGAGGGGGGTCTGTTCAAGGGAGGGGGGGCAGCGAAGAGGTGTGAGGGACCGAACAAGTTCCTCCACAGCATCTGTCTCAGGGCTGGCGATTTTTTTTAGGCCGGTCAGTGCTACAATTATGCAGGTGCCGGGACACTAAGAACTACTCTCCTATACTACATATTCCAACTCGGGCTATAAAGCAATAGGGCCCCACAACGATCGAAGACGTTCAAACTCCATCTGACATAACACAGTCTCTCGTTTTTGTTCTAGAAAGCTTCCGACCAGTGCAAACCATAACCCTCGGCTTACGTCTTCGATACGGCAATCTGCCTCACGAAACGACAACTACAGGTTCACAAGACGATCAGTAACTAGTATCATCCTATTCACCCTTTCAAAGCTCGCTCGCTACTTTGATTGTGGTCCCAGCCCTTGCCTACCAACTATCATAAAACGGCAAAGGCACAACTTCTTCGCAAACGGTTCAAGCTGGATTTCCAATTTCCACCTGTTGCCCCACACTCGCTCGCAATCCACAATTTTTTGTTTCCAAACATGGACCCGCTTCACTATTCATCTAGTTTGCACCCACAGGCCTTCACGGCTGCACCCTGCCCAGATGCCGGAGAGGGCTCTGGGAAGGCAGGAGGGGAGCAGTCCAAAGGCAAAGCTGCAACGAAGGACAACGGCGCTGCGCCCGGAGATGGGCGCACAAAGCCGAAGCAATCGAAAAGTCGCAATGGTGAGCAACCCATATTTCCTTCCACGGCGGCGGGCTGGCGGGCTGGCGGGGGGTCGTGGTGGGGACGGGGGGGGGGAGAGGAGGTGGGCTTCTGTGTCTCGAGGCTGGGCTTCTGTCGCCGACATACCCAGTCTCGAGACACGCCTGCCTATTTCCTCCCTCCTTCATCCTCCTCACCATCGTCTCGCCTGCGTGGGGCGGAGGAGACTCACCTCCGCCGCGGACGGGGGCCGCGCAAAGGGGACCGAGCGACGCATCGAGCTGAGCAGCGGCAGCTAGCCCCATGGGGCCTAGCGCGCTGCACACCCGCAGCCCTGCTTTTCATACCCAGGTAGTTCGCCACGGGACGGCCGTGCTAACACGAGAGTGATCCACAGGGTGCGTGACGTGCAAGGGAAAGCGGTTGAAGTGCGACGAGACGAAGCCGACGTGCCAGCAGTGTAAGTCGGCCCGGCCACGGCCATCTCCAGGCTTCTCGGGCGGCGGCCAGCAGACTGACGGTGCGTGCAACATCTAGGCGCAAAGCGCGGCGTTGAGTGCGGCGGCTACAAGAAGGACTTCAAGTGGCGGGCGTACGAGGAGACGCAGCTGACGTCCAAGGCGCCAAAGCAGCCGCGGAAGGGTATGTAGCAGCTCCACTCCTCTCTCCATGGGCATGCGGGCGAGTGCTGACGATGGCGCCGGGACACAGTGGCCACGGGAGGCGTGACAAAGGCCAAGAAGGTCCCCCCTCCGCTGCTCAATGCGGCCCTCAACGCAAGCGACGCTTCGCTGTCCGCCCTCGGGGCCGCCTTCTCGCCATTCTCGCCCACGTTCAACTCACCGCTTCCTTACGATGCGGGCCACCAGTATCCCTACGAGCAATATCAAACCCATGGCGCACCGCTATCCGCCAAAAGTGAGGCATTCGACCTGGACAGCGATCATAGATCGTACATGCTGTCCCAGGATGGCTCACTATCACCGCCGCCGCATCCCTACAGATTTGGACACCACTCACATGCAAGCCAGTCTAGTATCGACACTTATCTAGACCCGAATGATGGGTTGTACGCATCGGCAAATCCAAGTTACAACGACCTCTCGTCTAGCCTTACAGGCGTAATACCTGTGAGCGAAGCTGACCAGCATTCGGTATATCCTACTATTTCGGTTGGCTCTGAATTGTACGAGCGCGGCAGCCCTACCATCAAGGAAGAGGAGCTCGAAGACGACCAGCTATATAGCCTTGCCCCGACACAATACAGCAGCAACTGGGATATCGGGTTTCCATCGCCAGCGATGTCAAACCATTCCTCCTCGTCGTCAGAATCCCATACCACCAGCAATGTCATGAATCGGCCCATGCCCATCAGTCCCTCAGACCCTGCGATGCTGCTCTTGAATTTTGATAGGTTGACGTGCGGCATCATGTCTGTTAAGAACGGACCGAATGAGAACCCATGGCGAACTCTTGTCTGGCCTCTTGCTCTGGAGACGCCCGCCCTTTACCATGCCATCTCGGCTATGACCGCGTTTCACATGTCCCGTGAATCCGCCCTGTATAGAGTGCAGGGTGTTGAGCATGTGCGCAAGAGTCTAAGCGCTTTGAACAGTGGTATTGGAAATGGCTCCTTGAGTGACGAGGCGGCGCTGGCGACTACTCTGGTCCTTGCTTTCTCCGAAGCGTTCGATCGCCACATAACAACTGGCACCGAGCATCTCAAAGGGGCAAAGATTATGATCAACCGAGCTCTAGAAACATACCAACATGGCCAGAATAATTGGGGAGACCGCCTCAAACGGCTTAAATTTCTTCACAACGTCTGGGTGTACCTAGATGTCCTTGCAAGACTCACCTCAGATAACGACGACGATGATATACCAGACCCAGCCGTCTTTGGGCCAGCATCCCTAACAGAAGATGTTGATCCGCTCATGGGATGTGCTAGTAGCTTGTTTCCCTTGATTGGCCGGGTAGCAAATCTCGTGCGTAGAGTTCGTCGATGCATCAGTAATAGTATCAGCATTATTGCCGAAGCAATTGAACTCAAGTCTTTGATCGAAAACTGGGTACCAGCCAGGTCTTTCCTACCAATGGAGGACTCTGCAACAGAGATGGTGCATTGTCTAAAAACCGCCGAGGCATACCAGTATGCCACTTTGCTTTACCTTCTCCAAGCAGTTCCAGAGGTCTGCTCCGTCAGCCCCAGACAACTCGCCAAAAGGGTCTTGAGCTTGCTTGAAAGTATACCAATTACTTCAGGTGCTTGCATAGTCCACATTTACCCACTTTTAGTTGCTGGATGTGAAGCAGATACACCTGCGGAAAGGGAATGGGTCGATCAAAGATGGTCGCAAATGACTTCGAGAATGTGGATTGGAAACGTCGACAGTGCATGGCATGTCGTTAAGGAGGTCTGGACAAGAAGAGACATGCAAAAAGCAAACGACGAGGCGCAGAGAATAAGCGCAGCTTCTCTTCGTCCACCATACTCCAATCCGGGCTCTCGGTCATCGTCTTTGCCACGGAGCCTGAGTGCCCAAGACAATATGCGCCGGAGTTATCTGTCGTTTACCCCAGAGGCAGAAGAACCGATGCCTCCATTTTTGGCAAAGCAAAACTTTACGAGATCCAGTAGTGAAGGCCCGATTGAGGAATTTGGCCATGATGATCATTTTATAAATGTCAGAAGTAAGCTGCATTGGGTTGGAGTTATGAAGGATTTGGGTTGGGAAGGTATGTTTGTGTGCAACTGAATTCTTTTCTGTCAATCATACTAATTCTTTATCATTAGTCCTTCTCGGTTGATTGCATATTTGTTTCTCTGCTTCAAAATTGAGCATTGAAATATTGGCGTTTTTTTTTTGTTTATTTACCTTTACACACCGTCTGATTCGGGTGTTCCGGTTGCTGCAATCCTTTGGCGTTGTTTTTCCTTCTGATGCCTCTATCATTCCTTTAACTTTGGCGACAGACATGGATTCATACGGCGTTTCATCATTTTCTCGTCATTCCTTCCTTTTATTTTTGGCATTTTGGCTCTGCTTTTGCATGTGGCGATATATTTGGGTTTCTAGACGCAATACGCTTGGTATCTGGTGGATGTTTCTCTTTTCTGATGTTTTATTTGTAATTTGATGGGACTCTGAGATATCGTAAGATTTTCTTTCCTCGATAAGGGGAAGGACAGAGTCGGGCATTGATTTGACTTGACATACCTGTACGAATATCCTTAATCTTGGTTTTTGTATGTCTGGTGGTTGGTATGGGGGAGGAGGATATTTTGGTATTGAGTGCAGGATTTTTTATTTGAATTTATTTTGGGCTTGGAGGCTGTGGGGCTGAAACGAGGTTTGGATGGGATGGGTTGGATATTGGATAGTGAGGGTTGGATGGTGTGGGTGGAAGTCTCGAGGCTGTGTCAGCAGCGGACAGCAGCGGATGGTAGCAGCGTAGATACTTTAGTATTTAGCAATTATTCTTATTCCAGAAAATTGAATTGAATGAAGCTCGGAGTCTTCTTGCGTGGATTTTCAATTGCAAGTTGCGATAGCTGAGGTTTGACTGAATTCGATTGACGATGACTTTCGAGATGCCGCATGACTGTCGACCTGGCTCGAGGGGTAGACAGATGCGTACATTGCGAGACTTTGGACGAATTCCAGCGCGCGTCGAGGCCGCACACGCCTTAAGTACTCGCAGCGCACGCAGGCAATGCCACCGATTGCACTCCGTTAAATCACCTTTGAGGGGCAGCGCTTGCACAGAGCCAATTTACGATGCGGGGGACGTTAATCTGTCGAACATGACGGCGCGATACCCCGAGGGTCAATTGGGCTGACCCGCTTTACCGCAATAGGGGAAAGTATCCCGCGCCCAGCGAGGCTGCAGGGGACGAAGCATTACGGGGCACAGTGTCGCTATTGTCGACATTGTCTAGACACGCAACCGCACGGCCAGCACGACCGGCCTAACGCCTTCGGGGCGGACGAGACTGAGGGCGCCCCCCGGCACGCCGCACTCAATCTCGGGATCTCCCATGATGATACACGCTGGGCCTAGGTGCGCCAGCTCCGTCGGGCCGTGGTGGTGGTACGTACGCACTTTTAGTTTTTTGTTTGAATGGCAGTTGAATCTTTCGTGACGAGTGTTTATGACGGGGGGCCGTATGGTCATGACTCTGTGCGCGAGCAGGGATGCCGACCCCATTATGACGGGCGCCGTATCGATAAGGTGGGGGCCAGGTGCATTAGCGTGCGTGACCAATCCGCCCAGAATTCCAAAAGCGGTAGTGCCGGATTAGGCCAACGCCCCTCGCCCCTCTCCATATGCCTCCACGCCTCGCCTGCTGGCGAGCGGGCGAGGCCACCAAGGCCACAGCCCCTCTGGCCAGTTTGCTCGATGACGATGGCGATGGCGGGGCTGCGGCGGTTTGTCTCCACGACGGCCGTCTTCTCCACCGCCAGAGTTCGCAACATCTTCACCGCAGGCCTCACTTGCCGCGCCAGAATGTCCGCCCGCCAGCTCAGATCGTCTACACAGCTTGCTGCCGCAGCGGGGGATGCCGCTGCGCTCAGTGCACGGGCCCCTCTTGTGCCACCAAGCACTCCCGCAATTACCACCACTGCAAGAAGAGCGAAATTGCCGTCCAAGAAGCCTTCATCGGCGAGGACAGCGGCGGCAAGCACTCCCCGAAGATCGACTCGCAAACCACCGCCGCCTCATGAACAGTCTGCAGTCAAAGAGAACGAGGAAAAAGATGGAGGAGGAGTAACAGGAAAACACAATCTACCCACTCCTACCCCGACCCCCACCAAAGCTCGTGGCAGAGATGATGCGGAAAACACCGAGCAATCACATTCGCCCGAAACCAACACAGACCCCGACCCCCGCCCTCAAAAGCGCCAAAAGAAATCCCCCTCCTCCAGCTCCGGCGGTGCGCCCATAAAACCCCCTTCCCCATTCCAAAATCACCCGCACCCCACCCCCGCTGAAGTAAAAACCGTCGTGGACCTCCTCTCCTCCCTCCACGGGGTGCACACCCGCCCGCCAAAACCCCCCCTCCCAAACCTCCTCGTCACCGGCTGTGGGGAGGTCCCCTCCATCCTCGACGCCCTCATCCGCACTCTCCTCTCCGCCAGCACCACCGCGGCAAACTCGAACCGCGCGTTCAAGGGCCTCGTTGACACATTTGGGATATGTGGAAAGAGGGGCAGCGTGGATTGGGAGAAGGTGAGGAGGGCGAGTGAGAAGGAGGTCTTTGAGGCGATCAAGAGCGGGGGTTTGGCAAATGTGAAGAGTAAGAGGATCAAGAAGATTTTGCAGCAGGTGTGGGACGAGGCGCAGGAGCGGAAGAGGAAGATCAGGGAGAGGAAGGAGAAGAAGGAGGTGGAGGGAGAAGATGATGAGGCTGCAGATGATGGTGATGATGAAGGCGGGGATAGCATTTTTGTTGGGCGAAGAAATCGGAATGATGAGAAGGTTGTGGTGAAGGAGACATATCATGGGCATCAGCTTGTTCCGAAAAAATCATCAACGAATGAAATCAACACCACCACCACTACTGCAACAAATGGCAATGCAACATCTACTACTACTACCACCGGCGCAAACCCATCTCCACCTTCCTCCCCCAACCCCAACCCCCCCGACGACAGCGGCTACGAATCCGACGACCTCTCGCTCGACCACCTGCACCTCCTCCCCGACGACGAGGCAATGGCAAAACTAACCTCCTTTGACGGCATCGGCTTCAAAACCGCCTCGTGCGTCATGCTGTTCTGCATGGCCCGCGATAGCTTCGCGGTCGATACCCACGTGTTCCGCATCGCGAGGTTCCTGAATTGGGTTCCCCCCGACAAGGCGACGAGGGAGTCGGCGTTTTGGCACCTGGATGAGAGGGTGCCGGATGAGTTCAAGTATCCGCTGCATCAGCTGTTTATTAAGCATGGGAGGAGCTGTAGGTGGTGTAAGGCCGGGGGGCCGTTGGCGTGGGAGGAGGGGGTGAGGGAGGTTTTGAGGCAGAGGAGGGGTGGGGGGGTGAAGAAGGAAGAGGAGATGGAGGAGGAGGTTGAGGGCGGTGTGGGCGATGTGAAGAAGGAGGGGAAGAAGAAGAGTGGCGGGAGGGCAAAGAGGGGAAGGGCACCGCCAGTCAAGAAGGAAGATGTTGATGTTGATGATGAGAAAGTGGAGGAGAATGAATTGGAAGTAGACGAGGAGGCAGCACAAAACGGACGAAACAAGAGGCGAAGAGTGATCAAGAAGGAAAAGGCTGAGGATGCGGAACATGAAGTTATTCTTGTTTCAAAGAGCGGTAACGGTAGCGGTGTGAAGAATAATAAAGAAAATGGCAATGAGGGTAAGGCCAAGAAGATCAAGATCGAGGAACCGGAGGACCTCGACGAGGAGAAAATCGTGGCCGAGTTTCCCGAGTTGAAGAGGTGTCCGATTGAGCATCTGGTCAAGCGGTTTCATGGGGCGAGTAAAGGGCGAGGGGTGAAGTGGGAGGAAGGTGGAGATGGAGATGGGGGGGCTGAAGAGAAGGATGGCCATGGGAATGGCGAGGAAGAGAATAACACCATACCACGGGTTTCGAAGAACCAGGAGGTCGTGGTTAATTAAGCAGGAGCCTTCCTTGAGAAGATCTTTTTTTTTTTGAATTCTGGAATTCCCCCCCCAGTGGTTCGCGTGCGTGCTTGATTTACTTAACAAACTAAACAAAAGGAGCGGCTCAGCTCATGCAGTCAGTGGTCTCCGTTGAAGATCGGGAACTAGATGTCAACTTTGGCGAAGGGATGATTTGAAAGTAGGTATCTACTAACCACCCCTCTTTTCCCATGGATCCCAGCTAAGCTATTTTCCGGCCATACTGACCTTTTTCTTCTTTTTTTCCTTTTTTCTCTATTTGCTGTACAGAAATGCCCTTGAAGCTTGAGTATTTTTACATTTGATGATGATGAATGTTATGATTTTGATTTGACCCTGGGAATGCTAAGATCCAGATATATAGCTGGATATATCTAGTCCGGAGTTTTTGTGTGGAGTTGATATAAGGCCCGGTAGTTTTGTGGTTTACGTACGAAATTTTTTTTTTTTCAAAAGTGCCAGAAATTTGAAATTCGAGAAAAAAATAAAAAATAAAAAAAAAAGGCTTGCGGATATCGATTGTACATGTAGTTACATGTGTTTTTTCTTTCTTTTTTTAATTTTTCAATATTCGTATTTCGAATTTCGTCTTTGAAGCTAATTAGTTAATTATTTAGTTAACTATAACTATATATGGCGGAATTATTTAGGTATTTCTGTTTTTGTTTAGTATATACATATGTAGTTACGTCAAAAAAACCGATTGTGAGGGTTTATTTTTTTTTGAAAATTTATATTTACTTACGGTACTTCTAGATCTAGATCTCTCTGTCTATACGGAGTATAGCTATAGTAAGTATCAGCGCTAGTGCTAGCTACTTCTCCTATAGATACATGGTCGTTTAGATCTGTGTACCGTCGTTTATAGACATAGATCGTACAATTGTTTGAAGGAGCTCGAGGGAGAGATGAATTATTCGTATCATCAAAAGTACTTTGTACCCACTTAGAGTAGGACATCGATGTTTCCCCAGCTTGTCACATGTCAACTCATGATTAATCCATTCCATCTCTGTTACGTGAAATCGCACATCCGCTTTCAGGTCTTTGATTTATTTGAAGCAAAGTGATCATCACGATCATTCCATCCGAGTCAATTCAAGGCCGCACCTACAAATACATACAAACAAGAAAACCCGAACCCCAAGCCCCAAACCCCAAACCCCGAGCGCAAAAAACCCCCCTTACGCACACTGCGAAAAAAACTTCAAAGAAAAGATATTTGTTATACAAAAGATTTAAACAAGAGGGCCGGATGCCGGATTAGAAAAAAAAAAAAAAAAAAACACCACTAAACCCCGACCCACCTTTAATTTTCCCCCAGTCTCAAAATATCACCATTCATCGTACAAAACCGCCCACCGCACATTTATCTTTCCATGGCCTTCCACCCTCCTCACACAAGAAATTAAATAGATGCCTCAAACAATTCTTCCTGATTCAACCATAAATTTCAATATCTCCTATCCCCAGGGCTTCTCTTCGTTATCTTTTTTCTTCGATCCACTTATCCAAATAAAGTTAAGTCCAGCATAGACCTTCCAAAATCCCCGAAAAGAAGATCCAAGAGAAAACCCGAGAAAGAGATAGAAAGATATGGCGGAACCAAAAAGAAAAGAGAAGGGCGAATCTTGGTTACTCAAGCATTAGAGGTGGGGGATTCTTTTGGATATGAGAATCTATGCAGAGAGAGCAGCGTCAACACCATCGTACGCAGGCTTCTTCTGGTAGCTACCATTGTAAAGAAGTGGTGCGCTGTATGATGGGAAGGTTGAGTCGACCCATGAAGCCTACAATTAAAGACAACAATCAGTATCAAAAAAGAAAAATACAATAGGAGAGAGGAAAGGAAAAAATTACCGAATCAGAGATACCCCAAACCGTAATACCCACACACTTCGGCACATCCAAGCACGCCTGGGTAACAGTCTTATAATCCTCCTTCTGCTGCGCCAACTTGGTGGCATCGCTCGCTGGCACTGGGATTCTGATATCCAACTCCGTGATTGCGCAATCAAGTCCCAAACTTCCCAAGCGGGCGAGTTGAGCAGCAACACCCCCGACCTGTCCAAGGATCAAGTGCGCCTGGGTACCGATACCATCGATTGGTGTTCCGCGGTCAATCAGTCTCTGAACAATAGCGAGGACGGCATCGATCTTTGCACCAGGCCCGTCGAGATTGTAATCGTTGATGTAGAGCTTTGCGGCTGGGTCTGCTGCTTTTGCGGCCTTGAAGGCAATGTCGACGAATTCCTCACCGAGGACACGGTAGAAGACGGAGTTACGGAAGGATCTAAGGAAAATGTATCAGATATGCGGATGATAGATAAAAGTACTATTGTAGGAAAGATGTTTTACCCGTTCTCCTCGAAAATTTCGTTGACGACATCCCATGCATAGATCTTTCCCTTGAATCTTCCGGCAACGGTTGAGACGTGCTTGTTGATGACGGCGGTCAAAGCAGCTTTATCGTTGACATTGTTGACCCATCCAGGAAGCTGCGAGTGCCACACAAGTGTGTGTCCTCTGATCAAGAGATTGTTTGAGGTTGCAAAGTTTGCCAACTGGTCAGCGTTTCCAAATCCAAAGTTGTTCTGGGAACCTATAAATCAATCGTTGTCAGCAAATATGTATGCGTCTCAAAAAAGTGTCAGAATGAACACATACCCTCGGTCGAATCCCACTTCATGGAGTTCTCGGGAGTGACACATCCAAAGTCCGATTTCAAGATGCTGGCGACATTGTTGTTGTTGAAAGTACCTGGGTCAGCGCAAGATCCATAGTACAACTTGCCCTTTGCCTTCATTTTGGCATCAAGACTTCCGAGCACACATGCTGGCCCGAGGGCAACAACGACTGCAAGAAGTGCTGAGATCTTCATCATGAAAGAAGAAATGTACTGTGGACCTGCGAATTAAAACCTGGATTTGGAACAGAAAACTGGCTATAGATAGCTGGCTTGTTTATTGTGTAAAGGCCAATAGGAAATAATAGGGAGTGTGAGAGGTTTATATAGATCCTAGAGAATGAATGCCTCCTCACCACACCAATCATTGGGATGTATAATACCCAACTCTTATTATTGAAAGTTTTTGCTTGAACGTGGATAGAGAGTACCTGACCTAGAACCCTGTTAGCCATGCCATGATGGATCATCTCAAGTGGATATAAATGAAGCCCATATCAATAATTCTGAATTGCTGTTTAAAGTGTGAGCGTAGCATCAATATCTTTACCACAATAACATGCGTCTCAAATATGTTGGTGGTATGGGGCTGCTAGGTATCCTAGTCAGGTTATAATTTCATAGCACCCCTTGTTCAGTTAGTAATGGTTGGGATTTAACTGGAATACTATATCCACACAGAAGAATAAAAAAGGGTATAAGCACAAAAAGTACAACTTGATGTTGCGTTTAACTCTCACTAGAACGTCCAGTGTTCTGGAAAAAGGGTTTCGTCTTGTATATATGAAGGCCAGTAGTTTTCATGGAATTTCGAGCACAGCCAGTACCTATGGTTTTCACTTAGTATGGAAGTAATCGAATTCCTAGATAGGAAGTACCCAAGGAGGTACGTACTTACAATGTAATCTCTCCAAACATATTCGCGCATAACATATATAAATCATGACTGATCGCTGCGTCTAGATTTAGTAATGATGCAACCCCTGTTATGTTGAGCAGTACCGTTGCCAAAGTCAGGTAGTTTCTTTGATCTTATTTTTCTAAATTCAGCATCATTTGAATGCCTCCAAAACTCGTAGTTTTCCGTTTTTTGTGCCTAGGTAGAATTTAGGCTGTGTGAAATTTAATCCGGTCGATGTTAATATCTGTGATATGAGACAGGGTTGTATCGCTGGCTCAACGGTTTCCCCATATCTGACCCCACAATAGCCCCCATTAACGGCAACATGTTGGGGTGCGTTTGAAAATTCTCCTAAAGAGCCAGGAATATCTTCTCCGGGATTTGAGCGGGCAGGTTGGCTAATTAACACGGCTGAATTATATGTTTCTCGTGATGGTGTAGCAATATATGGTGCGTAGTTGAAGATTGAGCTAGGGGTGCCTGGCATCATTGCTACTGCCCCCGAACGTGGAGACAATCTGCTTGAATATATTCCCGAGGAAGTGGGGTACACCGGACCTCTACTCTCGAGATGCAAGGACGTCCGTCTATCTAGCGGTAAGCTATAACAAGTATTGACACTCGAGGTGGTAAAGACTTGTGGGATTTCTTTGGATATGTACGATAATGAAATCCAGTGTTTCCGTCTTTTCAATATGTACGGCTGTGACTGTGGGCATGTAATGCTATGTACCCAAACTCTGTCTTGAAAGGGTATAAGTACCGAACGACGACAATAAATTGAAATCAAAATTACCTGTAATCACTACTTACTTGGGTAGGTACCTAAGACCTTTTCCAATATGATCGGCCGTGAGGACGTTTCATCAACCCTGAACATGATCATGACAGACGCCCCCGTCTCAGGTGCCGTGGCACCCGCATGGCCGTTATTGCGAGATGCGGGATAAAGTACACTTGATAGCAATGCCGCGCCGGCTCCGAGCATTTGGTTTTTCCGTTGGATAAATAGCAGCTCGGGATGAGCAACGCGAACTGCGGAACCGTTCCCGACAAACGAGGCCGGTGGCTCTAGGCGGCGTAGATCTGCTGTGGGTACTATACGTCACTGCCATCCATGCAACGAAGCAGTCTTACGATGTCATCGCATTGAATTGTCGCAACGTGGAGTGGGAACTTTGAGTGTGTATTGGCAATGAAGTCCGGTATTCTGAGAGTGTACTGAGGATGGAGAGGAGAGGAGATGGGGATGGAGAGGAGGAACTGTGGGAGATCACACCATGAGTGTGGAGAGGTAGCTACTTCTAAGCTAGGCAGCTACCCTTTCGGGAATGGGGCGTCTGCCGACTTCCTGAAAGGGAAACATCTCTACATAGGGCCCCCTCACGTGCACAGAGGCTTTCTAGCTGTAGTCCCTTTTCTTCGCCCACCACAAGTAGTCTCGCTCCCCCCACCACCAGAACACCATCCATCTTCACAAATACTTTCGAGTTCGTCCTCAGCTCAGCGCGGGTATAGGCGGCCCAAAGATATGCCCACCTTCAGCATGCGTGCTTCTGTACTATCTTATGCACGGTATGTGACATCCTGGGCTTCAAATCTCTACTTTCCCATTGGCACAGGATTAAATCAGGAGTGATTTCGCTCTCTCGGCCTACACGGAGGAGTGGAGTTTGTGGGGCCACCATAGCCTCGTGCGGCCGGCAAGCGGTAACGGTGTGAACCATGAGATCTAGTTACAGGCGGTAAGGCTGATTTTAGGCAAAACTCTGATCTACAGACCTCGATACCGTCGTTGCATTGTCTGCATCATTTGTGCTTTATTTGGATATACAACAATTCTTCATTGCAGCTTGCGATACAACCATGCTCGCTTTATGCCAAACTCCTCCAGATTTACATCAACTGGAAAGCTGCACCCTCCAATCCATCTGCCAATATCAGATTCTGGACGGTGGCTGTCTGGGATGTCGACTGCTGAGCATGGCCCAATGACGCCCTGGCTCCGCTCTGCTCTGGAATTGCTTGAAAATCCAATTGCCCAAATCAATCCAGACACAAACACATTTACTATCCCTAGACCCATTTCTCCGGTTTTTATTGACAATGACCGGTCATATTGGAACCCAACGATTATTGGGCTGCCTTCTGGGTCACCAGCCGAGTATCTTCTTGTTGCTCGTATTCTCACAAATGGAGCATATCAACAAAATGTGCTGTGCCTGGCGAATTGGACTGAGATTGATCAGGGGTTGTCTTGTATCACTAAGCCAGAGATCATCAATGTTGCCCCAACGGCCACCCGACAATGCGGCCAAAAAGGAAGCGGTACGTGGAAAGTATTAGCAAATGTCCCGGGGTTCCACGATGGAAGGCTCATGTGGACCAATCGAGGCGAAATTATGATATTTGTTGGAACACAGTATTGACCCACCTCATATGATTATGTGTATATTATCCTCAGATATCATATAGGCTAATTAATTCTCGAAAACTCTAGATCCAGATACACCTGCTTTTCTTTGTCACTTCTGACACTGTCTTCACCATCATTCCCCACCGTCTTTTCAATAAACCCCCAGTCGCCAATATCCTTTCCTACGCTCACCGAACTTTCGAGACCAGGTTCATATGCGCCTATGGAGAAGAATTGGCTATTATTCTTCACGCCGGATCATGGGACATATGTCCAATACGAGCTCTCACCTTCGAAACGGACTATCTCAAAATTGATTGGAAATGGATACACGACACCAAACCTGACCAGTCCGGCAGAGACTCCATGCTTGTGTCACCCTTATCCATTTGACGAGGGAAGATCTGATGGTGGGGCTTTAACTGGCGATAAGGTTGACCATGCTGGGCTAGGTGGGTGGCACCAGGCGACAAATTCCCTAAGGGCAAGTTTATGTGCTAGAGAGGATCAAGAATGCATCGCCAGAGGTGATATGGAGGTGTTTATAGCCATCATTCAGAGGAAACGACACAACTCCTACGGAATCTTGAGCAGGTATGAACGGGTTGTGGTTCTGTGGGAAGGAAAACCACCATTCAGAATTCTTGCAATTGGGAAAGCAAAATTTTTGTTTCAAGGTGAGACATGGTCACATTCAGGTCAATCGTTTAAGACGAACCATAGTCCTGGAAAACCGTCAAGTCGCCAACCATCTTCAAATGCATTGCCAGCAGAAGTCGGGAGTGCAGCAAAGGCACTATCCAAAAGAAAGCCATCAGTAGACCTCCAGAAACCCCCTTTCCTTTTTGCCCTTTCTATTTCCTATGACCACTACCGGCGATATCGTGTTAATGGTAAGTATCAATCAGAGCCGAAAGACATGTATACGGGCTATTTGGATGACTATCTGGTGGTTAGCTTGGGCATCGGCGACGGTGGAACTGGATTGGTGAGGCTAACGGTCAAGGATCTGATTTCAGGCCTTGCAGTATGCCCAGGGTTCACCAGTCATGGCGTATGAAGTTCAAGTGTGAGAGTCGACGCCGGAGGCTTATTGAAATTTTCGCGCATGGTATTTCGCGTTCTGCATTCTTGATAGAGAGATATTTTAAGCTTAAAGTTGGAGGCGATCGGTTTAAGCATCAGCACGATGGCTCATGTTGATTGATGCTTCGGACGCCGAATACAACGGTTGATGTGACCGAACTAGCCTCGAGGCTATGACCGAACCAGATCTGCGAGCAATGGCTTTGTTTTGACAGGGTCTCCACCAAGGCGGCCTTGGTCACGCAAGCGTCAGCCGACAGACCTTATGATGTCACACAAGACATGTCGCACTCTACTTACTTGGACTTTGGCGGCCCAAGTCACTGTGCGCCAGTCGCGGGCCATCTCGCACGCCGCGGGAGGATTTGGTACCAGACCGTCACATCGACAAACCCCCTCCCGACATCCAGGAACCAGCAGCAAACAGCAGTATCCAGAGCAGCGCCCACTTACATACACGCAACAAGGAAGTATTCGGCGAGCGTGAATGCACAGAGCAGTCATCTGAAGACACAGGCCGCGGAAAATGACATCCCCGAGCAGCTGGAGCTCGGCGCCGAGCTCGACCGGCACCCCGCAACACTACCAAACCTTCCCCACGAAACCGCCGCCGGGAAAGGGCAGGCCTCCGTCGAACATCTCGGCCGAGCCGCTCTCGCCGCCTCCGACGTATCGCGGGCGGCGGCCGTCGCATCTCTCGCAAGGCTCGACTGACAGCCGCCGACAATCCGACGCCCCATCGGCGAACACGGGCGGGGGTGAGAACGGAAAGCCCCCAGGGCTCACAAGGCAACTGGTGATCCTGGCAATAATCAGTCTGGCGGAGCAGACGGCGCTCAACTCTATTGCGCCCTATCTGCCCGACATGGCACGTGGATTCCCGGAGGTCGATCCCGCGAAAGTGGGGTTGTATGTGGGTATTATTGCGAGCTGCTTTGCTGCTGCGCAAGCCACATGTAAGGTCACCCACCGTGGCACAGTTAAACTGTGAAATTGCGTTCGGTATCACCACCATTTTTGACCTTGGGCTAATTACTTGTCTTTTTCTTTTTTCCTTGTAGCAAATTTCTTTTGGGGAAGGCTTAGTGATAGGATTGGTAGGAAGCCGGTGATCCTATGGGGAACGTTTTGGACGGCCGTTGGGTTTTTTGCATTCGGATACGTCAAGACGTTATGGCAAGCTGCCCTTGTCCAGGCATTTATCGGTCTCGTGAATGGAAACCAAGGTACCATCTTATCCTCCGGCAAGAAAACAAGCAGCTACTGACTACGAAATTGCAGGCGTGGTCTCCACAGTTTTGGGCGAAATCACCGACAAATCCAACCAATCCACCTCCTTTGCCTACCTCCCAGTCGTCTATGGCATAGGCTCAATAATAGGCCCACTCATGGGCGGTCTACTTGCGAGGAGCACATTCCTACTCGGAGGCTCACTGACACGAGCATACCCATACCTTCTCCCTAATCTTTTCGCAGCGGTTCTCCTCCTCCTAGACTTTATCATCTCGATGATCTTCCTTGAGGAATCCCACGAGGAAGCCCAAGAACTCCTCCCTCTGAGCACACGAGTCAAGTACCTCTTTGTCTGGCTCTGGCAATTCACCTCCGGGGCCGTAAAACCCCAGTACCTCAAAGCACGGGGGTTGTCTGATCCGGACGAAACTCACCATACCCACCACCTCCACTTCAACCGCCCCACGAACTCCACAAGACCATCCCACTTCTCTACAACCTCCACAACATCAAACCCCCACTCCGGCGCCGCCGCCATCCCATCCTTCTTCCCACCAACATCCTCAGAAGAAGAAGACACCGAGAACTCGAACCTCTCGTACAAGACGATGATCAAGACGCCCGTCTTACTCCTCCTAATGTCCTTCTTCATCTTTAACCTCTCGAACATCACATTCGCCTCGCTATACCCAATATACATCTCTGAACCCCCTCCTCTCGGAGCCGGCCTCTCCCCCAAGGGCATCGGCCTGACGATCGCCTTCGCGGGTGTAGCCGCAATCCTCCTCCAAGTCTGCGTATTCACGAGATTCCAGGAGCGCGTGGGGAACAAATGGGCCTTCCGGGCCGCGATCATCGGCCTCGCAATCTCGTTTCTTGCAATGCCGATGGTCGGGAGCCCGAGTAGCAACGGGAAGGGGAAGAAAGCACTATGCCCATCCTCGTGGCTCCCATACGCGGAGATCTCGGGCGTGCTACTCGTCAAGTCGATGGCGACGGTGGTGGGCCTCACGAGCTCGATGTTGATGTTTACGAATGCGAGCCCGGATAATAAGGTCCTTGGAAGGATCAATGGGCTTGCGCAGACGCTGTCTGCGGCGGGCAGGGCGGTGGGCCCGTTTCTGAGTGGTGGGTTGTGGAGTCTTGCGTCGGGGGTGGGAGGGCATGGGGTTCCTGGGGGAGGGAGGAAGGTGGCGTGGTTGGCGTGGGGGGTGTTTGGGGCTGTTACGGTCGTGGGTGTGTTTTTGGCGGCGGGGATTAGAGGGGAGGAGGTGGAGAGTGAGGGGGTGAGTGAGGCGGGGGAGGAGGAGGGGGGCATGAGGAGGAGGGCGAGTAGTGAGGTTGTTGTGGTGGAGGAGGATGGAGAGAGTGGGAGGGAGGGGAGGAGCTTGGGGAAGCCGTTGGTGGGGAAGCCGCCGCAGCCGAGATCGATTAAGAGTCCGAGGAGGGGCGGGGGGGAGAGGGAGAGCTTGTTGAGGCCGAGTAGTGTGCACTAGGTGGGTTGGTTCAGGGTAATGCATCTTGCCCCGATAACACCCCTTCGAATTGGAACCGACACAGTCAAATCCAACAACCAACAATCTCAATTCATCCCTCCGCTCCGCTGGTCAATATACAGCAAACTGCATCCAACACAACTATTGCATCTTTCATCTTCTTTCGTCATCATCATCATCACTACTATCGTCATCACTATTGTTTTAAAAAAAAACTCTATTGCCATGGCCATGTTCAGCTCAACTCAACTTTTCTGCTTCTTACTTGTATTTTTGTAATCCTCGTGATCATCATTTCTTGCTTTCTCATTTCTACAATTCTGCATTTTGCATCTCTCTTGGTTAACGTACTGGTTTTCTTGTTTTTTATCTGTTGGTCATGATCATTCCTATAGCTATATATGGTTCTATCGATCGGCCTCTGCATATATTTCGCATCATAAATACATATGTAATTTCATCACGGATATCTAGGTATCTTCCCCTCATTTGGGTAATCACCTCCCGAGATCATACCTACCTAGCTTAGTATACGGTACCTATAGTATGCACAGTTCAATAGATTTCGATGGTCCCGTTCAAAAAAAAAAGGTTTGCGTATGCGCAATAAACATACAATATAGAATAACATCTCAAATTCGTAGAAGTAAAGCATACATAGGTAGGTATATATCAAAAAGAGCAAAAGACACCGCGCTAACAAAACTAACACAATTGCAAACCACAGAACCAGCCAGAACTGCAACCAAATAAGTACCTTAGGTACTTACCGTAGAATCGGGGCGATAAGCATATATGCTTAGAAGATTTTTGCAGAGCGAGGCAATAGGATTTGCATGCTTATAGGCCCGACATAGCTTATAGCCAGGACTGTGCTTATAGTATTTGAAGTTTTGGTTTTGATGTTGATTGATCGATAAAAGTGAACAAGAACTCAAAATTTATAGTAGTTCTTCCTTCCTTTTTTACTCCCGTTATGCATGCTCTAATTTCTTGCAATTGTTTAATCCTCCCGACATGCCCTATTACTTGAAATTATTCTTCACATCTTAGTGCTAATATCCTGGCACAAATCAATTCAGAACCGAGGTGCAGTTTTTCCGTGCTTATAGGTCAGTATGTGCTTATAGGAGTGTATGTGCTTATCGCCCCGATTCTACGGTACTTATGGAGATCAACATATATAACCAATCCACCGGCAACAAATTTTTCTAAAATAACTAAATATATATTTTTTCCAACGAAAGAAAATTTAAAGCTCAAGGTTGCAGGCAGCAAGCTGGCACGCCACGCCACCTAAGGGGGGGCCGCTCAACGGTCCCTCCTCTCCTCTGCTCAGCCACACATGTGCATGTACTGTACAACTACCTCATCGTCATCCCCAATCCCAAAAATACACATACACATACACAAAATATATAGACATTATACACAACACACACACACATACACACACACGCGCCCAAAAAATCTAAAACAAAAAAACCAAACCAAACCCGCAACATTTCCCCTCAAGCCATCTCAAACACCCCCGGCGGCGCCGTTTTTGGCGGCGGCGGGATCGGGATCGGCATCGGCATCGGGACACCATTCACCTGCTGCGGAATAACCGGGCTCCCACCCTGACTCTGGCCGCCATACACCATCCCGGGGCTCGGAAACCCCGCCTGATAGATATACGGCGAGACCGCGGGCGACCCCCCTATCGGCGGCGGCCCACCCGGCGGCGGGGGGGGGATCACGAAGCCCGATGCCTTTGGCATATTCACCGGCCCCTGCTGTGCTTGCTGCTGGAGGTGAGGTTGTTGTTGTTGTTGTTGTTGTTGGGTTTGGCCGTATCCGGCGACCATGAATGCCGGGCGGGCAGCGGGGGGTTGTGGCTGGTATTGCGGGAATTGGCTTGTGGTGCCGCTGTTTGTGTGGTGGTGGGGGGGGCGGGAGAGGATGGGCGGTGGGGGGGGGAGGGGTTGTGAGGGGGGTGGGTAGATTGCGGGGTGGGCGTGGGAAGGTTGGGGTGTTTGGGGGGCGCTGGCCATCTCGTGGTATGCGCCTTGGTGGTGGTTGTTGTTGCCGAGTTCGTGGAGGGGCGCGTGGCCGGTTTGTGGGCGGGGGGGGGAGTGAGGTTGGTAGATTGGTGCAGCTGGTGATGGCATTTCTGGGACGGCCACCGCGGAGATGTTGTTGAGTTGCATCTTCTCGGGGAGCTCGTTGACCATCCCGACTGGGCTCGACGGCGCAAGTTCACTGATGTGTGATGGCGGGAGTTCCGCTGCATTGTGTGGTGGGAGGACCAGGCCGGAGAAGTGTGTCGAGCCCGAGGTCTGTGGGCGCTTGATATCCGTCATGGCCACGTCGTCCGAGTGCAGCTCGTTCCTACCCCCGGCGGGGAGATCCACGGTGTGTCGTGACCCGGGGCGGCTTTCGTGGAGTTGCTTGTGCTTCTTGGCCTCCATGGTCTTTCTCTTGCGCTTGAGGAAGAAGATGAGGAAGATGAGTGCGCCGACCAGGAGGAACCCTCCTCCGGCGGCGCCGGCAAGGACGGCCATCGGGGGTCCGGATTTCTTTTCTGTACCGTCTGGATTTTTCTTGTCGTTGCCTGTGGGGACGGGGGTGTTTCCTCCGAATGTGCCTGTTGTGTCTGCGCCATTGTTGGTTCCGCCGGATCCATTGACTGAGACGATATCGCGGGTGCTGTTTGCATAGGCAACCTGTGAGATTTGAAAGTTGTTGGCATCGTAATTGACAAAGAGGTATGCTGCTTTCAGGAATCTAATTGATATCACGGGTATTTTAGTATGAAAATTCAAAGCAAGAAGCAGAAGGGGATACCACTCACGATCGGCCCAAGACTATTGGTAATTCCTCTCCACGATACTCTCTGATTGGTGCATAATAGTTATAACCTTCCACATTCCCCACCGGTTCCATGTTTCTCATATACCCAATTGGCTGGTACCACACTGTTGGGGGAATGGTGATATCGATTTCATCGCCTTTCCCATCCGGGCTTTTTAGAGTGATTGTGAGGTTTCCGAGATAATCCTCCATGCTTTCAATGATGGAAGTATAGAAAAAGTCGTATCCAGGCTCCCCATATGGTGCGCCCATGATCCTCCCAATTCCCCTCGCAAAAGTGTCCGGGAAATACATGTGCGGGGTATCCGGGTCGATGATAACCGAGTACGTCTTGTTGACGATATCATACGGGCTGTAAAAATTGCCATTCCGAAGAATCATATTGGTGAGTGAAAGCTTCAGCGATCCATCCGCCGCGAGAGGGATTGTCAGCGGCTTCGTTTTGTTCGAGATCTTCGACTTGTCGTACCCCCCCAGCGTCAGCGATCCGGGGAACTTGTGGCTCTCGCGAACCGGAAGTGCCGTTTGTTTATCCGCCCTGCTCTCCAAGCCATCCATTCCGCGCTTCCCGAACTCCCCATCGCCGCCAGTTGTAGGCACCCTCCCCGACTCGTCAAAAGAAGGGTTCAAAGCCGGATAAGGGTGATTCCAGATGTCTACACCGACGTGCAGCCCAAACGACTTGCTTCCGATTTTCTTGTCATCACGCAGCTTCTGCAGGAACGTGGAATCCTTCCCCAGCCCCAGCATGCCCGTGATGTTCGTCGAATCAATCACCCCAAACTCAAACTCCTTCATCTGCCACTCCCCCTTGTCCCCCGCAAACCCAAGCGTATCCTTTCCCAAAACACCCTTCGAGAATGTTTTGTACCTCAGATTCTCATACGATATCGGCGCTTTGCTTCCCGCGGCAAAAGAAGTTGATTTCGTCTCGTCAAACACACCGCCGCGGAACGCGATACATTTGTCTTTTGGCGCAGTAGCTCCGGCGGGCGTGCACGTTTTGGGCGAATTTATGTACGACTGTGCCTGGCCAAACGACGGGACGAGATTGACGGTTTGTTTGGCCGATCCGACCGCTACTGGAATTAGGAAATCATCCGTTGAGTTAAGGCTGGATGCCACGGGCGAGAATTCTATCCATAGCGTTTGGCCCAGTGTGTTGGAAACATTGCATAAAAAAAATGCCAGAGAAAGCAACCGACTTGTCGAGAATGATGGGCAAACCATCCTGAAACGTGTCTGCGAGTTGCAAATAAAAGAATGAAAATTTGACTGGAAATACGTGCTCGTAAACGCAATAGAGTGGAAGGATGTACAAGTACGCTGTAAATCCCAGGGAAAAAATGAATGACGGGTATCTTGCAGAGAAAAGAGTGACTGGTTTGATAAAACCCGAGCCCGCACGCGCAGACGAACGACTGTGGGGCGATGAAGGAAGGAACGAAAGAACGGGAAGGGGGATTTGTGAAAGTGGCACACAGCCCCTGTTCCTCGCGATGCAGCGACATTTCGAAAAGGGAGTTAGCTGGACATGTTGCGATCCTTTCGCACTCATCTTCGCCTGCAGCCCACCATGGCCACTCATGCAGTCAAGTTACACAGCGCGCATCCTGTTGGCTGTGTCACCAAATGCCGGCACTACAGCGGGCAAGGGTCCGACGAAGGGGCCAGCTGTGCCAGGCAGACAGGCACTTTACGACACGAAATTAACTTCACTAACGTGCAAGATCTGCTCTAGATTTGCCTATTATGTTAAACAGCGAAATGACCGCAGGGGCTTGATTCTGATGTAGGTACTCTACCTAAAAGGCCCAGTGAGTGACTCAGGCATCCGAAGGGCAATCCTGAAACCCCCGCCATTACAAAAAAAATTAAGAATGAAAAAAGCAAATTCCGCGGAACTAATAAGCTTTTACCTCATCGCATCAAGATCTGAGATCTAGAAATCACCATACAAATGAACCCTTGAGTCTCTTTTCTTTGGACATTCGTTTTTCTCGTTCAATTCGAGCGCCGTCTGGATTCACTGGCAACTGCCCATATCCCATGGTACCTCCGACTTCGCCTTCGCCTAGATTTGAACAATTCAGCCTTGGTTCCAGTGCTAGATATCGGCATAGCCGTGACTCTAGGTATGCAGCTGCCCTCGTGTGCCCCATTGCCGTAAGTCTCCAAGCTTCAATTGTGCCTTGTCGAGTCCCATTTAGGGAGCTAGGTTGAAAATTCCAGGATTCCAGACTGCCGTCGACCGTGCTCATCCATGCACTCACATCAACTTCATATATGCAGCACTCGGAAGTCCCACGATAACCCATATCCTGAGACAGTATCACCCGGCGTATTGCACTCTTTATCGCCGTCATCATGTCGGTGTTGTGGAACGGAGGGAGAATATAGATTGGAATGACTGAACTGTGGTCTCTTGCCGCAATTTCTGGCATTACTCCATGGCCATCATTCTCAAGGCCAGACCTAGGATCAAAATACATCGGATAAGCCCTTTGTCTGATTGACCTAATGAAGTCGACAAGCGCATTCTCAAATTGATTTTTCATGGCAAGAGAGGTCGTGCTGTTTTTGTTGGTGGCTGCTTGCAAATATAACAGTGCAAGTGAATCGGTTTGTCCCACATTGATAACCTTTCACATGCAAATGAGTAACATGTGCATAGAGGTGGATTGCAAGACTCACTATAACATCTGGTCTTCGCTGCCCATCGAAATTCCATTTTTGCCTAAAATATCTCGATTTTGGTGGACCACTATGGCGATAAGGGATTTTTAGTATTCTCCATTCAAGTGCTTGTTCAAAACACAGATTAGGGTTCATACGCGCGGAAAAATACACTACCAAGTCCAACATCAGGGTATGCCATTCCTGGGCAAGGTGAAGTGACACATATCCCTAAATTAACTTCAGGGTAAGCAAAAAAGGACGTAATATTTTACCGCAAATTGACACATACCATCAACCCCAATGAGCCTCATATCTGCTCCGTATTTTGCACTTAACAACCATCCCCAATGCAGAACGAAGCGGGCAGAGGAGTGAAAATTTCCTAGCTCTCTCCCAGCGGCCCCTACCATTGGACCCATTCCGAATTCACCCCATAAAGAGTCGGTTATTACTTCTATCAGTGGCCTGGACCGGTTCAGCTGTGCATATCCTCCATGCAATGAATCTTGTTTGGCTTCCTTTGGAAATTTATTGTGAGGTGGGCCCGTAGCTGAGGTTGGTGGATGTTTTTCAAGATACGCTCCGTGCAAACCCAATGCAGGGCGGTTTTCATCATCGTCTCCAAGTGGAAAAATAATCCTTGATCTTTTCAACTGGTTTGGCGGCAGTGATTCATCGGGTGGTAAATATAAGATCCCAGGCCCAACATCTACCATGGGATGATATACGGGCGTTTCGTTACCAGCAGAGTATGTGTATAGAATCGTGGTTGATTTAGCGCCTGGTTCTAGCGATAGAGCAATGGATATCCCAGAAGAATTGTGATATATTTCGGCGTATGAGACTACAAAAGAAAAGAAAATTGTAAGTAAATTTAACATGACAAAACCTCTTGATGGTATACTACCTGAAAAAGTAGGCACCATTGCCTTGCTATGTTCTGAGCGAATCCACCGCCCGAAAAACTGGATTTAAGCAGTATCAGCCATCGCTCTTGGGACCGCATTGGCTATTGCTACATAGCTGAACTACTTACAATGATTCTTCCACTATCCACATCAACGAATTCATTTTCTCGTTCAATATTCTCAAGAGAAATGGTAGTATGATCATTGATAGCCACAAGGGTATGGCTCATTGCGTGTTTATCAACCTCCATTCCCCCATCTAACTGTAAATCCTGAGTGGCATAAGTGTCAGTTGTTGAAGGCCCGACCGATGCTTGAGTTTTATCAGGCTTGAATACTGAATTTGTCGTGACTGCGTCAGGTGACGGCCCTGAAGCAGAACTTGGACTCAATTGTGAGTAAATATAAGCATGAATAGAGCTTGGAATACTAGTATTGTATAAATTCGTTTTTTCAAAAGAGTCCACAGAATCTACAGAAACAGACTCAATCGGTGTTGATTGTACTGGCTCTGTTTTAGTCTCGGTCTCCTCTGTATTCAAAAATGCCAATTGAGTAGCCACTTGGCCAGACAGTGAAGGTGTAAAGAGAGTGGACGCCAAAGTTGATGGCTCAATATTACTGAATGCCGCCTGGGTAGTAGTTGGCTGTCCATGCTGAGAAAATGCGAATAAATTGGGCGTCAGAGTGGATGAATGCCAGTTTTTGTTGGAGTCTGTAAGAGTAGAATAAGAATTTGTGGTTGAGAAAACCTCACTTGATTTTAAAAGGGCTGATTCCAAGTGGCCATCATGAATATGTTCGGGGTTTGCAGTTTGGTACGTGTCTGAGAAATCAACGTATTGCCCATTATCAGGTGACCAGTCATTGCCAAAGGAGAGTACTGAAAAGACGCCAATGAAAGCAACTGCTCCAACAAACCCAAATTTGCAGTTTGTGCGGCGGTTCCATCCCCTGGATCGATGGCTTCCCCGCTTGCCCTTTGCTTGTAACATTCGATACCGTACGAATGCATCTTGTCTTGAAGCCATTTGCGTGTCGCCGTAGCCTCTAGTCTTGATGCCGCTTTGTCTGAAACTTTGATTAGCTCTATTATCGGTCGTCTGAAGAGAGGACTTGGCTGCCCCCGGAGTTTTGCCTTACATTCAAGTTGATATTTGATCAAAGTTAAGTGGCAGGGGAATAGCCCTGCATATGGTGGCTCCACCGCGTGCACCCGAGTTCCCAAGGCCGATTGAAGTTGGGATTTACTTGCGAGATTGCTTTGTAAAAAAGAAGGTTGGCTGAACTTCAGCAGTTGGAAATGACAGAAGTGGAGGCGGAGGGCTTTGGTCCAATGAGATTGCCTCACAAGTACGCCAAGCCATGCTGTGCTCGGAGGAATTGCATCTACTTCCTCTTTGGGCCCCATTCGCCCAATGCAGAAAGGTCTATCAGCCATTTTGGCTAGTATTTACCTACCTAGGTAAGTAGTCTTGTGCCCGACGCTCGCTAGAACTCCCTCGTTCACTTCGCCCCACATCCGGGCTAACTTCGACCAGAGGCAAGCAAGAGGATCGAGTTCGAGATCACCACCCCCACCACAATTGCAATCTTTTTTAGCTGCAGCCACCTCTCCTGAAACATATCAAAGTTGAAGTGTAAGACTCCAGTATGCCAGCAATCTCAGGCCCTTTATTTCGCAGCTGCCCATCATGCAGGCTCCGACATGAGGCCACGGAAGTTTCGACATGGCACGAGAAGTGCAAACAACGAAACCCCTCAGGATTCCAAGACTACCTGCGAAACCATCGTTATATGATCTTTGATTCTCGGCCAAATCATAGGAGGCGGGCTGGGAACGAGATTAGCTATAATCGAACCCTCCCCTCCCTCCAAAGTCTGGACATGAGAACATCCTTCCTCCTCAATTGCAAGGCATGCAATCGTTTCTAAATTAAAGTTTCCATTAAAAGTGCAAACTTCAGACCCCCCTCATGGGAGCAGGCCATAGTAGAGCCAGAATTCTCCAACCAGACCAAACGGCCCAATATGCCCATCACGCCGTGCTCAACCGCTCCGCCTTGGCCTGCTAACACCTACTTCTGAACTGGGGGTACGTCTTCCTCCGATACTACATTCCGTTCTTAGTCACAATGATCTCATTTCAGTGCATCTTGACCGGTTGCCTCGAATTAAAACGCTGAAAAAGTTTCCATTCATAGGTAGTAGTAACATTTTGATTCTTGCATGTCTCATTTAACATCCTTTTCTTCTAAACATATACTTCAGTCTAACCAGTAGTTTTCTAAAAGCAGTCATTAACGCAACCCGACTACAGAATGCCTTAATTCGACGCATTGATCCGAGATCCATCGAGTTGAACTTCCATCGATGGGAGATGCTGCCTAGTCTACTGTATTCTACAATGATATCATGGCCGTCAGAACTTGAAGACGTGTTCACCTGCACGAACTGGGGATCAAATTGCGTTTTTCCCTACGCCTGATTTCATGCAAATATTCGTTACCTCGCCTCGTGCCGCAAAAGTCCATGTCTTCAGATGCAAGGGAAGCGCTAGAAAACCTTCTCGAAGGAAACACATACCTGGTTGTTCTGCTGCCTTACCAGGTAAGGATACGCTAGTTGTACCTAGCCTCAGTTGTACCGGTCAAAAATTGGGACGGAGGCAGGGTACGGTACTAATCGGGACGCATTGATTTTCATGCATGCATAAGGCAGTCGGACATGGGTGTAAGTTTGCGAGCATGGTGAAAAGAATTAGCATGTAAATGTCAAGGGGAAAGATGCAACGGAAAAAGAAAAAGGAAAAGGAAAAAAAGAAAAAAAGGAAAAGGATTTAGGAACGGAATAATGACTGAATATTTCGACCTGGTAGCCGGAATGATGGGGTTTATTCGTAATAGCGAGACGTGCATACTATAACTGATGATCAAAGTGTTAGGCAACTACGGCCAGGACCAGGGTCCAAAACATACGACATTCCAATTCCGACATCTTTCAATCGGCGTCTATCAAAATAAGGTTATACATGATACATTGTGACGTACATACATAGGTACACGTACGTAAGACGTGCCTATGAATCGCTTCGTACCGATGTACGTAGGCGTATGCGAGATGTCCGCGAGCTCGAGCCACCGGCATGTCTAAATTGTGTTTAGGCTAGCTATAGGGTTTGAGATTTAGAGGTATGTACGTGTATTTAACCTCTCGCTAAAATATCGTTCGCATAAACATTCATAAAAAGTTTATGTCTAATTTTTCGAACTACATGTTCACCGGACGTACGAAGTGACGAGGGGCATAGTGTGCGTTGACGAACCCGGCCACGCGGGTAGATGTTATTATGAAAAGCAGCGATTACTATATTCGGAACCAACGCCTCGGTACCGGAAGGGGGGGAAGTAATCGATTAGGGTTACGCTAGTCATTGGTGTGGTGTGTTCACATATTTGACAATTGTGTCTTGTGTGTGTGTGCTTGAGTAGCCTCGTCGTGCTTGAGAATGGAAGAAATATTCGACTCATACATCAATCATGCATATGCTTATGAATCCACAATTGCAGCAGCAATCCGGAAGGTATAGGAATGCCTGATTTTGCATCTTGGTTCTCGGTCGGATGCGGGGCAATAGTGGTCTTGCCGTTCCGGCCGTGGGCATGTCACGGATATCGGTGTCTGAGGGCCGAAATGGCCCGGGGGTGAAAGGGGGAGAAACATGTGGGTTATTCGAAGCCATTACTTACATACTGAGTGAGAGCATGATTCCTGACTCACATTGATCCAACTGACTACAAGTATACGTCCTCACTTACTTGCTTCCTACCTATAGGTTGTGAATAGGACGGTTACCTATAATTCAGCACATTAAGATTCAAAGAGGAATTATTATCCCCGCACTCTAGATACTTTACATCTACACTAAGCTCAAGAGGTACCTAGAGTAGAGTGGAGTAAGTACTCTAGGTACCATGTTCTTTGATCTTACGGACGTTTATAGGATTGAAGTTTATGCGGAATGCATGCATGCACAAGTACTCCTAAAACATACGTCGCCAACCGTTTTCTGACACCTGGCTCTTATAGGTATGCACGTACAGTATACGTGTGTATCATAGGCTGATATTAGCCGATTAAAAGCCACCCTGATGAGAGAGCCCGGACGGTCTTCCGGCCGGGGGTGAAGGAGGATATGCCATTTATCCATGTTTGTTTGTGAATGTTTGCATTGAAACGAATTCCGAAAAAGAATAGTTTCTCTTTGGTACGCATGAATTTGGCTGACATGCAGCAAAATATGTAACCTAGCACGTACCAGGTGAGCTTAGATATTGGGGTTTGCATTGGGTTAACGTTCCTAGGTATAATTGCAACTTCCGATCAGATCAGATCCGATAAATTGAATTAATCTATTTTATGCCCGGTTTTTGCATTTGCAGGTGGTTAATTCCTGATGGGCCGGTTCCGGGCGATATCTGCTAACTGATATGATGATGAGGAACACCTGGATGGGGTAGGGGTCACTTCCTATTGGCCACGAACAATGGCAAGGGCCCTGGTACGTATCGTATCTAGTGGTAAGCAACGAGCATTCTACTCGAGTACTTCTGGGGTATTGCTCGGGGGTCATATGCAACATGGTCACGAGTACAATGCTCGAGCTCCACTTGTTTAACACAAAAACCCATATCAATTGATTTTTGGCAATGGTCTGCATGCATATGCTCACAGCCCACGAGCTTGCAACAACAATTTCAAAGCAAAGGTTGCATTTGCAATTCCTGCAGGGAGAATTGAATTGCAAATTGGCCAGGTGGGATGTGGACTGGGATCATGGAGAAGGCGGCTTAAGTTTGCGGCACATGCATGCATACACAATTGCAGGGTACCTAAGTATTGCTGTTGCTGGCCGTATTTCTGCAGTTGCAATTCCTCCCCTCAAGAGTGCCTACTACTCGTAAATTAATTATGATGTCTACAGCAGATCTATGCAACGAAAGGCTGTGAGCCGAGGCAGGCCGTTTTATTGCGCCGGATAAGGTCATATGTGGCTGGTGAATTCGCCTCGAGGCCTAGTCATGATTATGATAGTGGTACCCGAAGGACTCGAGTGTTCGGCAGGGCATCAATATTGATTGCTGACAGAATGTACATAACACATCCCCTCATACATGCCGATCACGAGGCAGATATCGGCGCCGTGTTACCGGTTTAGGTAAATATCATGAATTGTTGATTGAAACATACCTGATGATCATGAGGATAGAACATAGAGAGCCGGTGATAGCTGAGTCTACAGAGTTGAACTCAAACGTTGACCTTGTTTGCTCGAACCCTCCGCATCATGATATCTGAGCTCACCAATTTAGTGCAGCGCAGGATTACCTCTGCCAGGCCTCCCGCTCATCCGCAAGGCAAGGCAAAAAAAAAGGAAGGAAGGAATCATGATGATGCCATTTAAGTCTGATTGCGTACGTATACAGAGCTTGACCATGTTCTGCCTTGCACTATCGTAATTAATTGTAATAGATCTAGATGTTTCTGATGCAGACTTCCGTCATTTTCGACGATAATAGCTTCCCGCAGCTTCTTCTACAAAGACGTCGTTCGACTACCTACAGCGTTACTGCTAGTACTAGTACAATTGCGAACAATTAGTCTCATTTGCAGTCGAGTAATGTATATTCGGCAAGACAATTTGCAATGCCTTGTTCTACTAATTACTAGAATCATATTATTACCCATAAATTTTTAAATAGCACCTAATTAGCTTTCTTTTATTTTCATTTTTTCCTAAAACAGATCATTTTGTGCGTTTCAGAATATTTGGGTTGATAAATTTGGCCCCTCCGCCGCTCCTGCAGTCTAGCTGCTTCGGCCGGGAGCATGGGCACACTAAGAAAAATAGACTGTCGTGAGATCCGGCGCTACGCTTGCGTGCGGGCCAAATTTATCGAGCGGAAGGCAACGATGATGAAGAACATACATGAGCGAGCTAGCCGGGTAAGCCGCCAAGAAAGAAAGAGTGAGACCCAGGCCGGCTGCGAGGTCAAGCCACAGCTGCCCGCCCGCATCAGCCACATCTTGGCATGCCTCTTGTGTGTACCGGTTGGGCCATCATGGGAGGAGCACGTTCAGACCGTCAGGAATTCAGCAAAGATGTATCTGATTCAAACAAAGCAACCAATGGATGAGACGCGAATACCATGGTGGGCCTATTCCCGTCCCCCAAAAGAGTCAGGCTGATTTCTCCTCCAGAACCCGAAGCTACAGGTATGTGGTACAACATCTCCAGCTACCAGATGTTCATCAGACGGAAGGCAGACAGATTCTGTATGTCCAACGGATGAACGTGCTCCAGGTGAGAGCATTCCCAGCTGAACCATCCATTTTATCGATCAATCTACAGAGAAGGCTTAACTGTAAATTCAACCATGAAGACTTTGGATATCATGGTTTCGGCCTTGGGCATTCGGCGCAAAGGTCACGGCGTCCACGGCGGCACAGCGACGATCTTCGGGCGGAGCGACGTCAGGCCGTGAGATGACGGCCGAGTGGAAATACATTGCCCTCAGTGGTGACTTCTGAAGACTTCCCATGCATACCATTATGTTGAGTGCCGTCTCTACCTGCATCTAGTGCTGATGAAATGGCCAGTATGTAGCCCTCGCACCCCCGTAGGTGGATGCAGCGGGGGTTGGGAAGAAACATCGGGCATCGTGACCAGGGGGACAGCTTGGTTACCAGCCTCCACACGACCATTTTTCCGCGAGAAGTTGTGGCGTTCTGACGGGACGCAGCACTGAGATCGGCAGCATCATTCCCATTAGAGGACATATTCAGACGTTGACAATGACAGAGGCGATACAGGTCAGAGATCTGCAGCCATCAACAACAGATATTTGGCAGTGCCTCGACTTTTCTATCAATTCTGACATTGCGCCCTGTGCTGTACCTCTGCGGCAAAGCTTCACCATTACCCGCAAGCTGAAAACAACCTCGAGATGGAGTTGAGGCCCTTGGGAAACAGATCGCCAATGCCCATCATGAAAGGCCACCTTCTCGTCTACTCGTATGGATCCCCCTCCCACCCATGGAACTGTTCTGGAAAACTATCCCGGCGCATGGTGCGGGACGGCCTGGGATACTGCATGTCCGAGTCGCAATGTTTGGGGGCAGGCACCCAGAATAACGACCAGTACATTTGAACAACAGGAACGATTTCTGCGAGCACGCATAGTTGGGCATGAATCCAACAACCCAGTCATTAACAACCATGAGCTATCTATGGCCTAGGGCTTACAAGAATTTTTGGGAACGGGTGCAGATTTGCAGGGATAAAGGAACATTCCTGGCGGCTTCCTTGCAGGGGATGCCCCCTGTCACGCTGTTTCAAGTTTGCCAGGTTACACGCATTGAGTGTGGGCGAGATGGCATGAGCATGATGTTTATGGGAGAGAAACAATCCTCGGCCACGAGCAAACGTATTGTCTGTGAGCGGAGGAGGGTGCGCAACTGTGGCGCAAACATCTGCAGCCAAGCTGTAACGATTCCGCCCGCATGGAACGGGCTGGAGGGAGGGCGAGCAGAGGCAGGCACCGATGCCTGCACGCATCCATGGCGCGGGAAGTCGTCTGCAGCGTCGATTGGGAAGGCAGCAGGCCCAGCAGACATCCCGATCTCTGGATCGCAGGAACCTGCGTACCGGCGGAGCCTCTGCAGAGGCCGGGGCGCCAAGGCCGGAGGAACAGAGCGCGGCGTCGCTGCGGGGGAGGGCGCTCTGGATCTCGAGATATGGCTATCGCGCGCTGGGGAAAGGCATCTCCAAGTGATCGACAAGAGGCCGTCGAATCCGCCCGGCACCGCAGCCCTCCTGCCCTCCACCGCCAGCAGACCGACCCGCCTCCTCCGCCTCCTCAGCCATGATGGCCAGTCACAGTCTTGCGGGCAAGAGGGCCATGGGTGAGTACGTAAGGATCTGTGACCAGAGGCCCGCCAACGGACGACCTCCTCGCCTCTGTTCCGTGGCAGCCTCGTCCTGCCTCATGCTCAGCTTACACCCTCAACACCACCCCACCCAACCATTTACGCTCACCCATCCCATTCACCCCCATCTGCCCACACATCCGTAGATGGCCCTGGCCTGACTACCGCTCTGCATCTGAGACGTGCAGACGACTACCTGTGGACGCTTATGCACCCTGGCCTCATCCCTGACTCCAAGCTTGGGCCACTTCATGTGAGGATGCTTTACTCTACCCTCCTCTCTATTGTATCTACCAACAGCAGTGAGTGCGATACTGACAGGCGAGGTGGGTGGTAACCCTTGCATGATTGCTTGCCCATAAGCGGAAGAACGTCAGTCGGCATCTCGTTCTATAAAGCAGATCCACGCCGCCCGTCCAGATAATCTTGAATATCCATCCTCACCAGCGGCACAGTCCACTACAATACCAATCACATCTCAATTCACATTCAGACCTCAATTCACAAACCACTTTCCTCCCCAGCAGCAATTACTCCAATCCGCATCTCAGCTCCCAATTCCAGCTCACAGCACCAACTTACAACCTGCAATTGAATTCTCCCTGCCAACAATGTCCTACTACTCGAGCTCCACCTCCGACTATACTTGCGATTATTGCCCTCCAGGGGGATCTGGGGGATCTGGAAGCATCATCTATCCGCCATCAATGAACAATCCTCAAATGATGAGTCAAGTTAGTCTCTCTTATAATTACTATCGTCCTTATGTGCCTTGCTTTGAAGTATATACACTTCTCCTCGTTTTTCAACCTCAATACCCAAAACTGCACATATCAAAAATTTCCAGAAAGAATACGAACGGTTTTACTTTTTAGCGGCGGTACTAACTAGACTTTTGTAATAGGTTGATAAAGAGCAACTTCTTCACACTCTGCGCACCCACAAGGTCAATACCCTCACCGAGCTTCGCCGAATCGAAAAGGTCTTTGCCAGCATCGACGTTCGAGAATATTCCCAGCCAATGACTGCAGCATGGAATCACTACGTTTCGAGCAACAGCCTTCTTTCCGAACTTCGAGGACTCACCAGAAACTACCCTTTCAGCAACGAGTGCTTGGATGATGCGAAATGGAGAGTGATCGAAGACCCAGATAGTGCACTCAGCTGGAACTACTGCTGGCTTGTACTGAACAAAATTCGCAAGGAGTAAGCATTGCAAGAGCCCCAAAAATTACTCATTCATCAACTAACATTTACTAGTAACTTGATCCCAAAGCACGCTCATGCCACATCAATAAGGCCACAAATGTGGGGCGGACGAGTCCCAGATGCCCACTCCGTTGCACAACTTACAGCGGTACTTACCCAGGAATGGACCAGGGCAGTTGACCAAATGCTTCGACATTGGGCTGTCCCACCAGTCATGACCATGTAATGGAACCGTTGGAACGACTGGATACATCAATTGGCACGACAACATCAAATTCCAACAGCAACTTTCGACTACTTGGGATGGAGCTTCATTATTGCAGATGAAATGGCCCCAACAATCGAATTTGTCATTCAGCAGTACTGGTAAGGCATATGCACGGCGTTTTAGATTTCGTTTTTTTATATTTCTTTACACTTTTCGCTATTTCTTTTCTGCGATTCTTTTTTTTTGAGCTTTGTTTCTTTTTTATTGGAGTACATGGGATGGGAAACCCTCTTTGGGGCTTAAAACTGCATGGGAACGAGAATTTTATTTACGGTTGACGACTACGAACGATATAGAGCATGCATGTTTAGACTAATATCAGGTTTGACCGGTTGTGTTTTTAGTTTTTTTCTTTCTTTTTTGTTTGACTTTACTGTTTGGTTTTCTTATCGCTTTCATATATTTCTTCTTAGACTTGTCGGTTTTTTTCTCAATATCTAGTGTATACGTATTGTTTCATTTATAAATTTCCTTACATCTTCACTCATACTGTTCAGCTTGTTATATCCAGATATCCCACTGATGGCGATTCAGTTGCAATTAATTGTCTTTTATAGTTTTGTTTTTTCTATTTGTTTGCATCAGCTCCGGATCCGTTACATTTACATTCTATTATAGATCTCATATACCAATTGCGCAATCATCTCCAAATGTTTGATTTTCACAAGTACCCTTATTTGAATTTTGATCATGGGTCCAGTTGGGTCCCATGACACTCGCGCGTACCGAAATGTGATCTTGATGATCATCAACTTAGGTATGATTGCAACTGTTTTATTTTCGCCATGACCTTGTAGCATACATACTTACCTGTTTGGAATTTGTTTTTGCTTTCCCGTTGCTACTACACTAAGAAATGACACAAAGCTAATCTGCTGGCGCAGGTTCCATAAGGGTAAGTCAGTTTCATCGGGTGTCATTGCGGAAAATAGTACTGGCTGAAACATAGGTATTTCTTCATGATTTGATAAGCTGTCATTCCTAGCCTGTGTCATTTCCACCACCGGCTGCTGCCTAGATCGGTAAAGGCTCGATAATTAACCCGCAGAGCAACAGTCATACCTATTGGTCAATAAAGTATTAACCTTTTTGCCTTGAAGTTTGGGTACAGATCATGATGAGCCATTGAGGGAGACGAACTGCCCAACTATATTTAGCTTTCCCGGTGCACCTAAACTTTTATTGACCGATCTATGCATCGCTTCCGAGCATTTGTTTACAATGTGTCTTCAGAGGGAAAGAATACCGAACACTTTACTATTTCAGTCTTGAACCATCATACAGGTACGTAACCTGCCAATGACCAGCCCTCGTCTGCAGCTAATCTCGAGTATTATTATCGACGCTCTTCAGCTACGTAGTAGAGCCTAACTTTACCGTGCCCCACCACTTCTAGAAGTCTAAATAAAGTTGCACTTTGTAGCAACTTGAAACCGGGTTGATTGCAGCTCCGACCGGATATGGAGAGACCCTTTTCCCCATCGATACCGAGGATTCCATTGGGCAAGCTTTCTGCAAATCATTGCGGAGCGAAGGCCTCAGAGAACGGATGAAAAGAGCTGATCTTCCGACGGAACACTACATACAAGACAAATGGCAAATGGCCTCCCCAGCAAAGCGTTCCCGGGCCACGCGACCCCCTGTCCATCCGATATCGCTTGGGTGTGGCTAGAGTACCTAGGTACTCCACCAGTCCTCGTACGAACTGGTAACCGTTTTTGGCCCATTTCCCCAAATAAGGTGCTGCGGGCGCAAAGTGGGCAGGGATTCGTTGCGTTGTGCCTGGGTTGGCGTTGGCAGGTTGGACTTGGGTGGTTGGGGTTGTTGCGGGATGCGGGAGGGGAGGGGTCGCAATTGGATGTTTCTAAGAATAGAAATAAGGTAGAGCGTACCTACAAGATGGGAAGTGCACCCTTTTAACTGCTCTACATCGACTCTTTTGACGTGCGTGCACGCCTTGTTTAAGTTGCACACGCAGAAGCGAGATTCCAGCGATCGAACCCCGCCTGTCTGCTGCAGTATGAGGAGAGAGATGGGGGTAAAAATAACACGCTGCCGCGGTTGTCAAGTTAAAAAAGAGAAGGAAAAAGGAATTACTCAACAGAAAGCCGATGCGATGCGGTGCTGTGCAGATGCAGAGAAAACCGCAACCGCGGCCGCGACCGTTGCCAGGGCGATGCCAATACTGGGGAGGCGGGGGGAGGGGAGGGCTCTGCCGACCGGGCTTTGCAATAACCTTTTTCCGGGCTCAACTAACAAGTGCACCTAGCTACTGACCCTCCCCTGGCCAGCAACTGATTTAATTGGATGCGATATGGCTATGATGGATAATGTTGAAGAATACTAATACTACTTACCTAACTTACTTACTTTATAACCGCGATGTATTTTGGAGTGTGGGGCAAGTGGGGCTGTGGGGCTGTGCGGGCGGTAAAACGTTTGGTCTCCTTATTTGGGAGTCGCAAAATAAAACATGATGGAATGCTAATAACGTTAACGTAACTTACACAGGTTTTAAGATGGTTGGTTGGTTACGAGGAGAAAATAGAAAAATGCAACTCATTCTGGAAATAAATTATTCTTCTGGGCCACATCATATACCAACTTTGGAACGAACTGGCCATGCATGGGTAGGATGTGTTGCATGGGCCGACGGGCCTGGGACGAGGCTAGGCCGACGGTAACGAGACTAGGGCCGACCCGATGAACAGCTGCAATATGGACCTCATCTCATCTGATCTGATCGAGATACATACATAGGTAGGTAGGATATCATGGCTGGCCGACCGGTTATGATGAGTTCCTGCAGCTAAGATTTAGCCAGGTGCTCATGAGATCTGAGGTATTACTTTGGGTACGACAAGATCACAGGTACGTACTTTCTATATTCTATATATTCTTCATCTACTACGTATACAAGTTTTTCGAAAACCAGCTGCAGCTGTCGACTTCTATTTAAACTTGATTGTACATGTACAGTACCTAATTTATTTATAAATCAACCTAGCTACCTACCTAAGTACCTAACTTTCGATATCGATATATCATTTCCGTCCTTGGGGTTGGGGAAATATACTTAAAACTGATTTTATTTCCATGATCACCCCGCGGGTCTAGTCATGATCATTACGTATACTTCTTACGGCCGCGGCCTTCTAAAATTCGAAGCTGGCCATGGAACTAGGTACGTATATACCTTAAGTGGGTACATCTGACCCAACGTTTAGGTAACCTCCTCCGGATCCTATGGACAATATATCCAGGTTCGGGACGGATCGATATTCCGCTATTATTGCAGCTAATCTATGACCATTAAAAAAAAAAAAAAAAAAAAAACGCCATGTGATAAAAAAGAGAAAATAAAGAGAAAAATACAAAGAAAAAGGAATAGGTATATGTAAGAAAAAGAGAAAAAGAGAAAAAAGCAGCCCAAAAATAAAAGTGTAATCTGACCATGATCTCATGACCCATGATCATGACGAGAAGAAAAGAAAGAAAAAAAAAAAAAGGTAGTGATACGAGATTGTGAGATGTGTTGGTAGGAGGTGGTGGTGTGCGTAGCTGCGTAAGTGTGTGTGTGTTTGTGAGCGCGGCCATGAAGCATTATTGGAATTCCCAAATTAGAAAAACTCCAACGTGACATCGTCGAGTCCAGCCGGGTTGGCATTGAACATAGGTATACCGGCGCCGGTGCCAAAAAAAACCGACTGTTGCGAAATATACCCCGGAATCTCCAGTCCGTGTTGGTATGTCCTGAAATTTTGTACCAACATTATCGGGAGTTGTCTCAATTTGTTTCTAAGGTGCGTGACGGCTTTCGTGAATAAAACTCTCACCATATAAAAGGCAACCCCCCCCTTCCTTTTCTCCGAATTGCGTGCATAGATGTACTACTATTTTGTCGTGGTCGCCGAGTCGTTATTCTCCCAAAGCTGATGGATGGTGCCAGTTTTGAGGGAAAGGAATCCAAACTTAAGGTAGACGTCGGTAGGTGTAACCATGTGCGGGATGGTATCTTCCCTGACCCGTTCGAATTTCCCCCATCCCTCCATATGCATGCACTGAGCATATCCAATCCCCCCCCCTTCTCCTTCCCCTCCCCAACTCTTTTACCCCCACCCCCTGACCCCCCACTATACTACCTCCCCAGCCGTCCCGGCGCTCCATCATTGCTATTGCTTGGGCTTGATATACGCCACCAAATGCCTATCAAACGCCTCGCATCTAATCGGCATCTCAATCTGATAGAACGGGTTCTTCATGACATAATCCGCATAGAGCTCATAGATCCGCTTCAATATCACGTCCGTGTTTGGTTGCTGCGGGTCCGTGAAGATGAGAAATTTGATGCCTGTTTTTTTGGCGTTTTGCGTCAGCGTCATTTTTTTCAATTCACTAAATTTTACACCAACTACAAAATACATATTTCGAAGCTGGTGGGGGAGGGGAGGCTGGGCTGTGATGTGGTGACGTACCCGTCAATGTCTGGAAACACTGCATCCGGAACGTATCCGACTCCATGACCTCCAGGCCCGAGGAATTCGATGACCCCAGGGGCGAGAGGCGGGCGGTGATAGCGTGCACGCCGTGGAAGGTGCCCGCGAGGACGAGGTAGTCGTTCGAGGAGAGCTTTGTGAGGGTGTTTGTGAAGTCGCGCTGGTAGATGAGCCCGCCGGCTTTGTTGAGGATGAGGAGGGAGAGGATCATGGTGTGGTGGTGGTGGTGGTGGTGGTGGCCACCTGGTTGTTTGAGGTGCGGATGTGGAGGTGGAGATGTTGGTGTGGGCGATATTCCGGGTGTCTCCAGAGCTGTTGGCGGTGGGGGGCTAGAAGCTCTGGAGTGCCAAGAGTTGGGCTTGGGAGGTTGGTTATCGATAAGGAACGAGGCTAGAGCTTACCCGCGGATCACACATCATGAGCTTGCGATTGTGGCATGTTTTACTGGATCAAAAGGATCAAAAGTGGGTAATGCACGTATTCGCTACTAAACAAACTCCAAAGAATCCAAAATAAACAACAAAAAACCAAATGTAAGCTTATAATTAACTTATGCATAGGCGCAATCGCAATCGCAATAATGCAATTGGAATGAAAACGAGACTTCAGGTTTCAGGTAGGTACTCGCAAAAAAAAAAACCGAATTACTCTCACGAGCTCTCTCCACAATCATCATCCTTTCAGTTAGGCTCAATCCAAAACACCCATAGCATCAACTAATCCTTCTTCTTCGCATCCCTATCCCTCACATCCCAATCATTCAAATACCCCGTTCCTGCGTTAAGATACGTCGCAAACCCGACCCACGCCAGATACGGCACCATCAGATACGTAGCCACACTATCCACCTCCGAGTACGCCATCGTCGTCGCCGCGACCGTGGTACCCAGGAGAAGGATGTCGACTAGCGCGATGCCGGGCCTGTTGAGCGCAAAGAAGAGGGGCGTCCAGATGTTGTTGAAGATGAGGGAGACGGAGTAGAGGGTTATACCGGTCTACATTGTAATTTATATTCATGTTTTAGAAACCATGCTTTTTTGTTTGAATTTAGATTGATTGTGATGGAGAAACTTACAGCAGCGGCATCACGCACGCTTGGGACAAGGGAGGTGGACCCGTGGAGGTACACTCTATGAGCAGCATACCCCATCATCCCGTACAACGTCGTCCATACCGGGCCAAAGACCCACGAAGGGGGGTTCAGTGGAGGCCGGCGGAGGGAGATGTATTGTCTTGCGGAGCGGGCCGGGTCGGAGCGGGGCGGGGAGAGGCCGTAGCCGATGAGTGTGCCGGCCGTGATGGGGAGGAGGGTGGAGTAGATTGGGTTTGCGAGGATGAAGGTTGGGAGGGTGAATGGCGCCAGGAGGCTGCCTACAGAGTGGAGTATCGGCATGTTTGTTTTATTGGCCTTGTTGGATGGAGATGGCGATGACTTTTTTTATGCTGGGGAGGCGGGGGGGATTCAACTACAGGAGATGCTTTATATGGTATGAGGATACGGGGAAGGGCAAGCCTGAGCTTGACGTGAGCTTGACATGAGACATGAGCCGATTTTCCGGCTGAATTCCAGCTTTGTGGTGAGCTTCTCGATCGCATCCGCAAGTTACGCGATGGCTGCCGCTCGACATTCGCTAGCTCGATAGGAATCAAGGTTATCAATCTGTGTCATTTAGAAATGTTTTGAGTTATGCTTTAACCTTGAGACTGGCTTCAACTTGAACGTGACTTTTTTTGCACATGTATTACATACATGTGCTATGGAGGAGCATACAGTGCACTGTCCCAGTAGCGACGGGATGTCGCAGCCTCGGAATGTCGCGGAGATGTTCTCGTCCATGGCGGCATAATGTTAATGCTTGGGCATCCAGAGAGGGTCACGGTATGCAGGCAGGCTGCATATTGCATAAAGGGCCTGCATAGCCGGCAAATGACAAAGCAGCGCACCTGCGCATGACTAACTAGCGCGGCCGCTGCGTGTGCTGCCCCTGCTGGGCGCACTGGGCCCACCGGTAGCTCCGGGCCCTCGCCCTCGCTCGCCGGCCCTCCCGTCGCCTCCCTCTCCATCGCCAGCTCCTCAGCGCCGCCAGCCAGCCCGCAAGCAATCCGCCGCACCGAACACGCAGCCTCACCCCGCGATATCACGACATCATCTCCGGAGCATCAATTGCCTCGTGTCCACAGCGTACGCCCTCGTCCGTCATTGCATCTGCCCTCCCTCTGTCCGCTCGCCCTCGCCGTTCTGCACCCTGCCCTGCCCCCGTTAGATTCTAGCTAGACCAACAAGCACAAAAGGCGCCCTTCGGCCCTCACAGCGGAGCACGGTCTGGCTCCCCACATAACCCCGCAGTCTGCCTCTGCCCCACACCCCACCTGCACTTGCTGTTGCCTTTGCTTGAGCAAAGAGGGCTCACTCTGCAGATACACACAGATAAACAAAGCCGTCTCGTTCCCTCTCGACTCCACCCCACGATTCCGTTATATCTCTCCTGAACAGGCCCGCATAGGGTGTCTTCTGCCTGAGGTATACCCTCTACTCGGTGCTTTGCTCTTCTCTGCTTCACCTTTCACGCTTTCTCTCTGCTCGTCTTTGTGCTGGTTGGTGCCGATCATCGTCGGCGCGTTCGAGCAACAGAGAGCCTCTCATCCTTCGTCTTCTTCACCATGAAGCCATCTTTTCTCCCACCTTTTATCCTTCTCTCCCATTCTCTGCCTCATATATGAGCTACTCCCTCTTTATATTCTAATTGGAAATTACACGCTTTATTGCTCTTCCCCGTCTTCTATTGCCTCTCTATTTTCCAAAACCTCACAACACCTCCCCTTCCCTACACCTCCTACGCGAGTTGAAACAACCCCCCTCTTTCCGAAATGCTCCTATCTGAACAAAGTTGTCGCGCAGCCACAGATTCTATTTTTCTCGCCTCCTCGACCACGACGTTTGACACGTCACGCGCCACGAGGGAACAAGAATTACGAGTCGAAAGGTAGCTACGACTTATGGCTCACAGTCAGTCGCCCGAGCGCTTCAGGAACGATCGCAGTAGGGACCGTGCAGGTGCGCCGAGAGAGCCTGAATATGGGCGGCTAAATAATGAGGTTGGCGATGTGTGGTATCCACGAAGGGCAGCAAGGTCCAGGTCTCGGTCACCAAGTAAGTTTGTTTCTTATCCAGCGTTATCTCGGATGGGCGGAAGCAACTGGCATCTGGTTGCCATGTGGGCAATTCCATCACGTCCTGCTCCAGCGCATGCGAGATTGAGAGGTTAATTTCTTTTAGGTTTTGGCCGCCGTCGCCCGCCTCGGTCACGCTCACCACCGCCAGACCGCAGCATAGATCGCTACGTACCAGACCCAAACCGCAGAGAAGAGCGCCCTCCACGCGACCGCGGCGATCGAGATGTATATGCACCTCCGGGAGGTGCATTTTACCAGCCGAAACCTGGAACCATCGATCGCTACGTTCCCAATGGATCACCCGCCTTCCCAGCTCAACCATCATTACAAGACCCACACAAACTCGACCACCAGGTTACGTTTGCATATTTTAGCGATTGGATCCACCAACAGCCATCGTCGCCTTCAGCACAGCGCTCGCCTGGCGGCGCGCCTCCACCGCCCCTCTCCAAGGACGAGATTAAGATGAAATATGATGCATATAGGGAGGAATTCAACACTAGAATGGCCAAAGTCTTTGTTATTCAGCACATGAACGAGGAATGGTTCAAGGAGAAGTATTTGCCTGGAGAGAAGGAGGCTGTGCGTCAAAAGATTGTGGCATTTAGGCAGTCGAGATATCAAGGTTTCCTCGAGGCCTTGAAGGAGGGCAAACTCGACGGCATTGACCGCGAGGGCGTCGTTACTCGTAAGTTGATTTTTACTCGATTAACACACCTCTCTAACATAAAAACAGCACATGCAAATGGAAAATCAGATGACGTGAAGGATGCTGAAAATGACGACAATGGTGTCACCCCCAATCCAAGTGGACATATCATCGACGAAACAATTTACAAGCCAACCCTCCTCATCAAAACCATTTCACCCACAGTATCTCGTGTACAACTAGAAGAACTTGCATCAACAATCCCCGATTTTCACTTTATCTCGCTATCAGATCCAAACCCTCTCAAGAAGTTTCATCGAATTGCATTCATCATTCTCAAACCAGATGCCCCGCCGGTTGACGCCGAAACAGTAGAGCTTTTAAACGAAAAGAAGATACATAGCGACACCCATGGAGACTTTACTTGCCATGTAGGCATTCATACAGCAAACAAGGAGTTGAAGAAGAAGGTTCTTAATGAAGGCATGTCGACGCCAGAAAACTTGCGCAAAGAAGTTGTGTATTTGGAGAAGATTGTCCGGAAATTTGAGGATGAGATGAACAAGTTGGGGGAGAATACAGAGTCTGAAAACAATGAAGAGGACATGAAGGATGATTTTGATGAATATCATAATAAATATGGTGCATGGGAGCAAATTCGTGAACGTGTAGAAGTATGGGGTGGGCGATTGCGCGAGGGTAGGAAGGAAGAGGAAGAGGAAGGAGAGGATAGCGAAGAAGAGAAGGAGGATTTGGAGATGGTGAGTTGTTCAATTTTGACGTGGGCATTATTTTTCAAACTAACTGGATGTAGACCAAGAAGACCATCGACCTTGGTGTTGAATATCTTCGTCGTGTGTACAACTTTTGCATCTATTGTGTTGCCGAAGCAGATTCGATTCATGAACTCACACGCAAATGCGCTGGTGGACATACTCGTCGCCCGACTCCAGCAGCTGACGATTACACACCCGATACTCGAACCACCAACTGGATACGTGTGTGGTACGAGAAGCTCGACTGCTTCCTCTCTCCTTCTACTCAGGATTTGAAGAAGCTTGGTGGCAAGCCGGTGTCGGAAGCAGTTGAGGATGAGTTGGAGAAGCACGTCAAAATGGAGGATGAAGGGAAATACCGATGCAAGGTGCAGCAGTGCACCAAACTCTTCAAGGCAGAAACATTTTGGCGAAAACACATTGAGAAGCGCCATGCAGAGTGGCTGGAAAGGATTGAGCTCGAGGCAAACCTGGTGAATGCATACGTCACCGATCCATGTAGAATGCACCCCCCAAAGGTCGACTATACCGGTAACGCGCAGCAAGGAAACGGCGGCGGATTTGGCGGCGACAGGAGACAGTTTCCTGTCGTGAGTGGTGGTGGTGTTGGAGGGGTGGGATTCGGCGGCCCAGGCGGGCCAGGTCAACCCCCGCTTGCTGGACCCGGAATGACGTTCCCGTTTTACCCCCCAGGCACAGTCCCGTTTGTGCCGGGCCTCGGACTCCCGCAGGACCCAAGAAGAGCCCCCCCACAGCCGAGCGCCCTTGGAGCGGGCGTTGGCCCAGTCAGGAACCACAATCGCAGAGACACGCCGCTGGGTGCTGGACCGCTACCGCCAATGGGCACGCCGGGCGGAGGCGGATACCGTGCCGCCCCGTACGGCGACCGCAGACGGGCACGAAGCCCGCCCATGCGCGGCAGCGGCCCACCTAGGGATCTGGATATGAGGCGGGATAGAGAGAGGGATGGGAGAGGTGGACCTGGACTAGGAAGGCCGCCGCTGCCGAGGGGGTTGCCCCCGCCGGTCATTGGTGAGCCTGAGGCGGCTATTCAGGGAAGGAGTCTCAAGAGTTATAATGATTTGGATGCGACGAGGGACGGCAAGATTGAGGAACTGGATTATTGATTTAAGTCTAAGGTTCAAATCTGTGCGCTGAGAGTTGCAGCCGTTGCGGGGGGAGGGTGTTGTAGTTGTGGTGGTGGTTGTAGTGGAGGGTTGGAGGGGGTGGATTAGTATTTTTATTTATTTTCTGGGGGGGATTGTGCGGGAATAGTGGAAGGGGGGATGGGGGGGGGTGAGAGCGAAAGATGGACAATGATAATGGAATGGGATTTTTTTTTTTTCCAAGAAAGGGGATTCGGATTCGGTGTCTAATTCTTTTTTTATTATTTTTTTTTTTTTCCTTAATTATTTCCCTTGATGTTTTCATTGTTTTGGATTTTCTTTTTTGCTTTTTAAATCCTTTTTTTCCCATCAAATTTGTTTTTTTTTTTTCACATTTTTTTTAAAATGAAAGCTAGATGTATCGATGTATTAGGTATGTTCTGCGCCGCTCATGGTTTTCCGCCGCCAGCGGGAAGCCTATGCCCCCCCGCGAGCGGCTGTGCCTCCCGTGGGAGACATACGTGCTATGCCTGCCAATTTTCCTTTGTGCTTTTTTTTTTTTTTTTAATGTTTGTTTTTGTGTTCAAAAAATTAATTACAAAATCGAAGTTCGATCGATATATCGAGGCTACATGAAATGCTAAAATAAACCTTTGCAGATTCTGTACCTGGCAGGCTAAAATAGGTTCAATTAATTGGTGAGGGGCACAGCACTTATGCCTGCCACGGTCGAGGCACAGCTGCTCGTGGGGGGACATGTGCTTCCCACGGGCGGCACAAAAACCACGAGCGGCCCAGCACATATGTTCACGAATCAACCCCCAAAAAGCTAAATTGAAAAATAAAAAAAATAAAAGAAAAAAACAGCTCGCACCATGCAGCCAACAATGATAATGATAATGATGATAATTATTAATATAGTTTTAATAGCTATAACGTTAACCTAGAATTCGAACGCCACAAAGAAGCTCAAGAAAAAGAAAGAAAAAAAAAAGAAAAAGAAAAAAAAGAAAGTAGGTACAATTCACACCACCCAATCTCAAGCATCTCTCGAGCGCTTCATCATTAAAAAAAGAACCATCTATGCAATTAAAAAAACAACGGGATAATGCAAGAAAGAAGCCCCACTTCTATCTAATGCTCCACACATAGCTACGCCAACACCTGCCTCAACCTTTCGACAAACTCGGCATTCAGCTTCAATATCTCCTTGACGACGGGCTTCTCGGGCTCGCCCGCCCTTCGGCGCAGCGTGTCCTGGTTCCTGCGCTTGCGCTCCACGGCCAGCAAGTCCGTGTTTGCGTCGTCCGCCTCGTCCTCGCTGTCGCCGTCAATGTATGCCAGGTCGTCAAGATCGCTCTTTATGTTAAAAAATAATCCAGTCAGTAAGGTCAAAAAAGGAAAAGAATCAGAGAGAAGGGAGGGACAAACCTCATCGACCCCAAAATCACTACTCCTAAACATATTCTCCGGCGCCGAATTCTGCCACGGGGTAGCATTACTCGCCATCTTCTGCCTCGTCTTACTCTCATGCCACAGCTTCCTCGCCGCCTGCCACTTAATCAAGTCATCAATCTCCCTCTTCGCAACCACGCCATCAACCACGCCCGCCTCGACCGCGTCCCTAAACAGTCCATTCATATCCAGACTTTTTCCCGGGCCATTGCGCAAAAACTGAAGAATACCCTCGAGCCAGCCCATGAGCTTGTCAAACAGTCCATTATCGTGAATGTGAACCTCGTGGACAAACTTGTAAAAGTTTTCTTCGTGGCGGGTGCACAGGTCGATGAATGCTTGCACGGTTTGGTTTGGATCGGCGGCCATGGCTAATAAAGGATGTCAGAACATTTATCCTTTTTTCGTCACAACATGAAAAAGAGGATGGGAGATTCAATCTACCTTGCGTCTGCGCCTTCTCAACAACCTGAATCATATCATCGACAAAAACCGCAAAGTCCGTGACACTGTTGTAGACATTTGCAGACTTGTACACCCTAATTAGCGGCTCATAAAAGATCAAAAACAGATCTTTAAACAGCTGAAGCGTAACCGGCTATAAGAAAAGGAAAAAGAAGTCAGCATACACATCAATAGAGATCCATCAAAATCAAAAGAAAAACTAACCTCCTGAATAATGTTCAACATCATAGTCTTATCCCTCTGCCTGGTATACAACTTCAATATCTGCTTCAAATCGGCAAAAAACACTGCCCCAGCCCTCGTAGACTCCTCCTCATGGTCAATAGCTTTCGACCACGCCAAGTAGGCATTAAAAATCCTCGTAACCTGGTCATCGCTCATATCCGGCTCCAGCATATCCGAGCGTAGTATAGCCACAACCAAATCGACATCCTCCGACTCGGCCACACGCTTAATCTCGTCTCTAGTATCGTCATCCGCCTCTACAAAGTTTTTAATCTTTTGGCAAATCGACACATCCCCAATTTTGGTGAGCATGGAATCAATAGCCTTCTGGAACTGCTTCATTCCGTCATTGAGCGCCATTCCGAGAATCCTCTGCATCAGTGACCGGGACTTGAATGGCGTGGCAAGGAAGAGATCCAACACCCCCGACATGACCATTGCTGGATTTGCTATACGGATGACGTTCTTCAGGATCGTGTATGGAATAAGCGAGTGTATCTTCTTTGCTTGAGCGAAAACTTCTGGTGAATTGTCCTCAGCCAAAAAGATGTGATATATTGTTGCAGCAACCCTAAACCGTGTGTTAGTAAAGCCAATCAACAATTGCAGATTATTTCCACTCACTCTATCCTCAGCCACTCTGCAAACTTTTTATAGTTTTGCGAGAGATCCTCCAGCTTATCAGCCTTTCTAATCTCGGCAAAAAGATTGGTCAAGCCATCTATTCCAGTCAGCGGCTCCATCTCAAACATTGGTGGGGGAAATAGATGTACATACTATCCTCAACAATCTCCCTTCGGAAACTCTCCATATAAACATCCAACTCCCTTGCCCTCTGTTGGGCAATCTCATAAAACCTCTTTTGCTCCTGCACTCTCGCATTATCCATATCCTTCCTCTTGGCCTCATCGAGCTTCTCATCCTTATTCAGCGTTATCGGGTCATTAAGCAAAAACGTCCTCAAAGATTTCGATTGAGCCAATTGAGGATCCGCCAACAGCCCGCGTAGGAAGGCACGGAATGATATTCTCTGTGTTTCCCTCCATAGCACCGTGACTCCAGGATTCGGCTTTTCAACCGCGTTGACAGACGTCGTTGAGCTACCACTGAATTTACTACCAAGCCCAAACAGTGAACCAGTAGAGCGTGAAGTTGTTCGGAGATGTGCTTTGCTATCCTTGACTGGCGGCTCGGGAGTTCGGGAGCGAGTAGGAGTGACGCCCTCTGTGAATGATGATGTGGAGGAAGTAGATGACGAGACCGAAGCACCATCATGATTGGTATTCATGGAGGCCAAAACGGCCGTAGATGCAGTCTGAGAAGTCTTTTCCTTTCGTGGAACCGACGGTAAAACCTTTCCTGGAAATTCATGTCGAAGCTGTCGGAAATTCATGTTAGAACAAGATATCCCACCTTTGGCTGGAAGGGGAGTACAAACAGCTTGATGTAGCGTAATAAATGCCCCATAACGGCGCCCAACAACCACATCTGCCTCACCCTCTCTTTTCGAGCGTATAATAAATTCCTAAAACCATGTTAACCAAATGTCGACCCCCCAAAAACTGCCCAATGTGTACGTACTGCATGTGGGCGCGCCTTCATATGCCTTTTGACCACCACCTCTCGCACACCAGAGACATTGACATCCCACCCATTAATCCAATGCCCTTCCGGGACATTAACCAACAACCCCTCCTCCACGGCGCCTCTCTCCACAACCTCCATCTCATCAAACCGTATCCTCTCCTCATACCCCGACGCCGTCGGAATTCCCGAAACCATCATCAACTCCACAACTTTTTGCGCCTTCAAGGCCAGTTTCCTCCGCTTCGTCTCTTCCAAACGATCCTCCGATGAAGAAATCCGCTTAATCGCAAACGATTCCAGAAACTAGGAAATTGAAACACCCGAATTAGCCCATCCATCCAAATGTCAAAAATGTCAAAAAAAGTAAAAGAAAAACAATCTTAGGGTAGCATACAGTCTGCAATCTATCCTGCCAAAACTCCTTCTCCTTTGCCTGATCCAAAAATGGAAAATTCCGAACATGGTGGACAAACAAAAACCTCAAAATCGGGAGTTCCGAGTCCACCGGCGCAACCTCTCCCTTATCCGACTTGAATGGTGCACCAAATCTCTGTAGCGCAGTTGGGGAAGATAGTTCTGAGATTTCCCATTTCACTTGCTGCGATACCAACTCTCGTTTTAGATCTGTGGTGGGGAAGAGAAGGCATCATTGTTAGCAAACCCAGCCTCTGAAAAGGTTCTCGTGGAAGGAGATTGTCGTTATCATACAATGCTCTTGTTTTCCCGTCAGGATCGGTTCAGCTGGTAGCGATGAAAGGTTGACTGTAGTTTGCGTTGATGATGTGGGTATCGTTGATGTCGTTGTCGTTCCCAAAGACAAACGCCCAATGTCTGGCTCGGCTGTATTTAGCGACGCCATTGCGAGAGGCGAATCCGGATGTGATGTTGCAGAGAATAGAATGTATTTGCTGCTGGTAAGGTAAACTCTTTATTCCTCTGTTTCTGGCGATGGAAGAAGATGAACAAGCTGCAGGTTTGCGTGCGTATTACGGACAGCAAAAGCTAAAACAGTTCCCAGGAAGCTTGGCTGTTGAGGTCAAGTAGGGCCAGGCCAGAGGGGTGTGTGAGAGTAGGGCAGGTTCCTGGCGAAGTGGCTTGCCAGTAGGAAAGTTGGAGGGGTGGTTGAGGACAGGGGAGAGGGGGTGGTGGGGGGATGATGTATGTATGAGAGGCTGGTAAGGCAATTGTTGTTGCAGTCGGTTTCCCCGAATCCAAGTGGGCAGCAGAGACACTTTAAGAGTGGAAGCAAGGTGCAGCACACACACACACAGCTGGGATGGAAAAGAAGCAAATATAAAAACGAAGAATTGTTCGGAGACAGTGGCAGGATAGGCTGGCAAGCGGAGAGGAGGAGGAGGTGGCGGAGGTGCGGGACGAAGGGGTGCAGGCAGACGCTGGCAGATGGTGGCCGCTCTCTCCTCTGCTGCTGCTACTGCTACCGCCCTTGCGGCATTGGCAGGCGGCCGCCCTCGCTCTGTGCAGCCTGGTCCCTGGCGCTCCCTTGCCTGTGATAGCCCTCGCACTGCGCCCGTTCGGTCGTTCGCAGTTACCTAGCCGTCGGGGCAAGTCTGGGACGAGAGCAGCCGTCGGGGCTGGCGGGCACCTGCTCTGGGCAATGCTCCTGGCCTACTCCGTATGCCCAGTGTATGCCCAGTACGCCCAGCAAGCTACCTCCACGACAGTACAGAGCCTGTGCAGATATCATTGGCACAGTGCCGTGAGAGCGCATACTTCCTCCACCTCCGCCGCAGCCTCCCCCGGCCCTGGGAGATGACGTAACTCCGTCCTGGACGCTTTAATGTTCTGCCCCCTGGGACCCCGCGACCACGGACGGGCACTTACGCGTCGGCTCGGCGGGGTGGTGGGGTGTTGGCGTATTGGCGAATATTGGCAGGCTTGCTTAGCCCTCGCCTTAGCTTTCGCTCTACAGTCGACTCGTCCCGCTTCTCAGATCTCCCTCTCGCCAACCACCGGTCCTCCTCAAGTGCGCACAGACAATTGCGATATGCGCGCACGCACACATGCCCAGTCTTCACCACGGCACTCCGGCAGTCTGCTGTGGGTTCGAGGACGGAAATAGGATACGAGAGCGAGGGGAAGCATGCCATTGCACTGCCTCCAGACAGTCGTCTGCAGCAGAATCGAGCGTTGGCCCTGCCCGCATAACCACACCCCAGCAGGCAGGCTGGCCCCTTTGCCAATGCGCCAGACCTCTTCGCTGATAGGCAGAACGAACGGGAGGTGGAGGAAGGGACTCTAAAGTACCTGCGCCACGACGATCCTGACGGTAGGCACAAGCCTAGATCTTGGGACCGATACCATGCAGTCTCGAGATACCATGCACCTGAAATAATTACCATATTCTAGAGTATGGAGATCATGTTGCCAGACTGTCTGGCAGTGTTGTCGTATATTGCAACCTGGATATGCCTTCAAATAACCTTACGTTGTGTCTCTTGATTTCGTGTATGCATCCAGCAAAAATTTGACTCCCTTCAGCCTCCAGCCTGATCCTCAGTTCTCGATCTGATTCCCATTCCTATTCAAATGTCCAACCCACACAGCATGTCCTACCCTGCACCCCTGCACCCCTGCATTGATAATCTTTTTTATATCAAATGCGCCAGCCCTGTCAACATTTCTGATTCGTTGTGTTTTCCCTTGGCCAGCCTCGTACCCAAACCCTCTGTAGTCAATGCATATGCATATGCTGCAGCACATACAATAAAACTCTCACTGTCCAGATTGACCTTATTTGGCACATCTATCCCTCTGTTGCTGTTTCTGGGCCCAACTCTTCGAATTCCATCATATTTTCGTCTCCTGACCCTCTGTGGGGCCTCTGCTGTCTGTATTGCTCCCACACAAGTAGTCAATGCTGAAGCCGTAGCCGTCTCTGTACCGAGTTCCACAATTTTGACTTTCCATTCCCATAATCCTCCCCATATGGATTCACAGCCTCCTCAACCGCCTTGACTTCCTCACAAGCTGCAGCCCACTTCTGCTTTTCCCACTTGTAAGTTCTCCACGGCGAAGTCCAAGTAAACACCCATTCGCCCCACAGCTTCATTGTAAAATCGGGCTCAAGACTATCACCATTAGCTTCAGCACCCTCAAACTCCTCATCCTCACACCCTGTTTCCGGTGCTTCAGCTGCTGTGGTGGTCAGTTCCTCCATAGAATCAGGATTATTGGGCGGTTGATTTTTATATTCAATTATCAATGCCTCTAATCTCCTTTTCAGCTCTCTGGATCGAGGATGTTCGTTTGTCTCCCAAAACTGCCGTTCCTCCCATAGCATCGTTTGCGCCTGAGACGTCGTCGTCATCTGTGGTTCTAAAATATGCGTTAGGTACTTTATACGTTTTAAGGTTAAAATTGGATAAATCTAGTGACAAAGTAGGTAGGACTTTCACCTCACCATACATACTCTCCCAACTCCTCGATGTGTGTAGTTGTGAATCTTGTGAAAGGCCCAGAGGTTTGGTGAACCGCAACCATTGTGTCTCTTCTACGCCTTTACATATGGCACAATCCCTGGCTTCCCTGAGCTCGATCAAGTTGCTGAGTTGCATTCGATAGCAGTATACTGCATTATAGTAATCGACTTTCCCCCAGTTGCACGCATCGTCGCGGTCGCTACCGCTACTGCCGCTGTGAATTTCCCAGTAATCGCGCTTGCAGTCGATGCAGTGACTTAGTGTTACTCGACACATATTTTTCCTTGGACTCTTTTCACTTCTTTTTGCCTTCTTTTATCTTTATGTTTGTGAGTAAACGAACTGCAGTACTAGTGAGGTGATTGAATAATCGGTGGGCTTTCAGTTATTGCAGAGATTGATCAGTGTTGAGTGATGATGGTGATGATTGATGGGGACAAGTCGATCCGCGTGGTAGATGGGACCAGATGGAATGGTGTGGTTATAAAGACCGGTGCCTCGTGGAAGAAGAGCAGAAGGAATTCTTAAAAGGCAGTTCCGTGTAGAAGCACAGATACCATGGGCTCATGACTTTATGTGTCCAGAAAACTGTATGCAGTCCCGAGCCTCTCTGTTATATTTCCGTTTGACACATATGTGTAATCGTATAACCTCCCCAAGCCCAGTTTTTTCTTTCCACCTGTGTTTCACAGCTGTGTATATGGAGGGCGGGTAGAAGCAGGTGCCAGATCTTTTTATTGTTTTTTATAATGGTATATAACAGGTAATTGATATTGATGGGTGGGACCGAGAAACGATCGGGGCTGGGGGCTGAGAGACAGAGACAGTTGGCCGGTTGACGTTGATCATGAGCTTTCCTGCTGGTGCTGTTCGTGCTGCTGTCGGACGACGTTACAGCACATCCAGCAGTCTTGGGGACACGGGAAACGCCTTGTAGTTATGGGAAAGGCTATTTCATTTTATTGCACTTCTGAAGGAAGAGACCCACACACACGGATCTGGCTGTCAGAAGATCCGGGTGGGTAGGCGTACTGTGAGGGTGCGAATGGCGGTGATTCGAAAGGGCCGGATGGTATCTTTGAAGGCACTTTGTAGTGAGGTGAGGTGAGCCCCATCTCCATCTCTCTCTTACTGGCTGCCGGGGTTGTAGCTCTGGGGCGATGCTGTGTAGGCGGATGACAGTTCTTCCTGCCTCCGGGTGCGCTGATACGGCGAGCGTTGCGGTGCGGGCCTGTGTGTGTGTGCGTGCGCATCGAGGGAATATTTCAGTGGATCCGCATGCAGCTCCGGGATCGGACAGCGCTTTATTGGGCGGGTCGGATCCAGTCTCTTTTGAGTAGCTGGGAGCAATTGGGAATCAGACTAACCACTTGGAGTATTCGTGTCACGAGCGGAATATACCTAGGTAGTCTCGTGCCGCGGAATAGCCCGTCCTCAGCGAACGGGCGAACTCACAACCAATCACGATGCAATCTTCCCTTCCACAACAAGTAATGTGTCAATTTCCCCTTTTGGGCATATATTTTCACATGTGAGAAACGGGACTACATACCTACTTAGGTAAGAAATATCACGAGACACATGATACATCTAGTTCTCACCACCACTGATCATGATTCAGAGCTCCACCTCGCAAAGAAACCTCCGACAAGTCCTAAGTAGGCTTCATCTGTTCTCGTGCGGCTTCATCCAGTCCCACTTTATTCATATTGTACCATACACAAACACAAAAAGTACCTCTGCAGCACCCTGTAAACGATGCCAGTCCGGCTTCGGAACACACCTCGAAATCGATTATATCGAAGAAACCCAGATGGTACACCCCCACCACCACCGTCACCACCACTCCCCCGATCCCCAAGCCATCTCGCCCTCAACCCAATCGCGCCCACAATACCATCCCCAACCACCACCACCACCACCACCACCACCTCGCACCCACCAACCCACCTCTCCGAGAACTTACTCGCCCCGCAAAACCCAAACCCCCCCTCCCCCTCCTTCCTCCACGACAGCTGCACCCGCGCACCGCCCTGTCTCCTCCTGATATAGCTCATCATCCTGGTCCTCCTTGTCATTGTTGCCGTTACCGGTAAGTACATAGTATCATGATCATGATCACATTCTTACCTACGTATACCTACTTATCTAGTTGGTACTGATATCGATATCGATACCAATATATATAGTCGTCCTCATCCGAATATCAGGCTACATATACGCTCGGTTTCTGGTGTATTTTGACGAGAGGAGGAAAAATAAGGAAAGGAAATTGGGAGTATAGAGGGCCCTGTGGTGCAAGTGCCTTAAGTGTTCAATAAGAATATACGCATACAATGTAGGCGATGGCATAATGACATGGAATGGATCATGATCATCATATGTGGTGAGGTGCGGCCCCCACAACTGCTGTGTGGGAATATGAATGAATTCGCAGAAAAAAATCCGACAGAATGGTATGGATGGATTCGAAACGGATCCGGAATGGAACAGATTTCCCGAATATGCCTGGGTGGGCCATGCATTGGGGGGGGTGGGGGGGGGAAAATCGTGAGGGTATACTATACTACAAGGTACCTAGGCTTCAGGGTTTTGAGCAAAAACATGCCAACAATGAAGGCCTAGGGGGGAGAATTATAATGTTTTGTACCACGTTAAAAAAAATATTGTGTGAAGGAACGAGAACATAATTGTGTGGAGTACTACGAGTCTAATTGTAGCTATAGAAGTACCTCTAAGCCATTAGAATTTGAATTCAGGGAAGCTGACCATCATGCTCATTGTGGAAGAGTAGCGGGGAAATAAAAAACGAATCAATTATTATCACGATATAAGCTAATAATCGGTTGATTTTTTATTCTCCGAATCATACCTAATATATAAGTTTATAAATGTAATGTAATTTTGAAAAAAGAATAATTTTGGAACTTTAATCTAATAGATCCTGAGGTACCTCCTACCCTAGGTACGGAACAAGCAAAGCTGTTGGCTTAAAAACGTATGAGGCTATACGAAACTCACGGGTTGTAGAGATCGATATCGATATCCATAACGTAACGAAAAGACAATTTTGGATGAACGTGAAAAATGGAAAAAAAAAAAAGTAAGAAGCAACTGCAAACTAAAGCCTCATTTTGTTGGATGGCTAGTGCTGCCTGCTGCACTGGTGATGATGGTGTCTGTAGTACGGTGGGACAGTAAACTTTCCCAGGATATACAAAAAAAGAGAAACACCTCCCCCATGCACCCCAAAATCCACATCATCTACCTGGACCCTCCTCCCCTCCCCTCTGCCCAATAGTAGATAAATATATAACAAAAAAAAAGGGAACCACGACCAATAACAAAAAGCTCCCGATCCGCAAGCAATTGACATTGACATCACCGTAAAACTACCTAAACTACCCCTTCACAGTCATAAAACTCAGGCCGCCCTCTCGAGTCCTCTTGATCGCAGCATTCAAGGCCTGCTGCTCATCATCCGTCCACTTGACCGTCAACTGATCCCAGTTATTCGTCTTGTACTCCTCCCTAAACCGCCTCTGCAGCGCATTCAACCTGCCCATCTCCCGTGGGTCCCCGGTGCCAGAGTAGACTATGAACGCCGTATTCGGCGGGAGCGAGGCATACATCTCCTTCAGCCTCGCCACCGTCTCCGCCACCTTCTCCGCAAGCACAGCGGGGGGAGGGTCTTTAGGGGCGGTAGGGAGGGTAGGGAGATCGCTAGCAAGAGACGGGATATCCGTGTCCTGCTGCTTCTCCTGCTGTAGCTGCTGCTGCCTCTTGTTTGCATTTCCATCCCACCCTCTTGCCATCTCAAGTTCCCGGAGACGAGCCCAGACAAAAGATACCTCTCCGTCCGCGGCCAGCCGTGCGCGGGGGTCGATGTTGGGGTCCTGCGGGAGCTGCTCGGGTTTCCACCCAAGGACATGCTTGACGCCCTCGACAACCTCCCTGTCTGTCGTGCATGCCACAACCTTCTTTGCGACCCCGCCATACACCATCGACGGGTTCCCGTGGTCCACGACGGCGCTCCAGCACAACTTATGTCGGTTCCCTTGACTGGCGTGGCCCCTCTCGAGTCTAGTGAACAGACTCTCGGTTTTAACCTCGTTATTCCCGAATGCGAGGCCCTTTTCGAGCTTCAGCTTGACGAGATCGAGACAGGCGAGGGCATCTTCGATGCTGTCGTGTCCTGGCTCGGTTTTCTGCGTGAGCGGGTTGAGGTGGGTTCCTTTCTGAATCTCGCGCTTGAGATACTTGTAGGTGAGCCATTTGAGGGAGGCTTTGTAGGGCCGTCCGCGGGGATGTTCGTAGAGGAGGGAGGTGTCAATAATGTAGGGGTGCATGAGTTTGAGGGCATTGAGGTCGGAGTTTAGTGATTGCCCAATGAGGATGACTTTGTGTGCTGGGGTGAAGAGTTCAAGAAGATGAGCTTGAACGTCTGCGAGGGTAGTGGTTATTGATTCCAGTTTCACCTTTGTGATGCCAGAGAATCTATTTTGACGTTAATTACTGAAGATTATCAAGGATTGAGATGAGGGTAAACTTACTGGGTTAGATAGTCTGTGATTGGTCGAGCAGGCTTGACCAGAGTATCATAGACGATTTTACCGTCCCACCCTATGACGCTGATCCTAGTCAATTCTTGTCCAACCTCAGTGTTGCACATTTCGCAATCTATCGAGTAGATTATCCTGCCCTCTGTCGTGCTCCCGGCTTCATTAAAGTCATCACCCTCCGTGCCAGTAACCTTTGTCTCCACCCATCCATCTGCAAAGAGTCTTTCCCTTTCCGCCTTTTCGTCAGCGGTCTCCTCATCCCCACCTCTAGCCTGCCGCCGTTGACGTGCGGAACTAGAATGCAATACATATTCGTTATCAAATAGCTGATCCGGTGTCATTAATAGCTTTGTAATTCCGATTCTATTAGATCCATAGAATGTATTCCTAATATCTGCTGGCAAATTCTTCTTATCGAGTGCTGGGTTGAGGAACATTGCTATCGGGGAGTGAATCTTGTTTGTTTTATCGTCCCCATCTGTCTTTGTTGGCCACACATGTGTGAATATATTCCGTAACTCTGCGAGACAAGGCGCAAGCGGTCGACCAGCTAGTAAGCTTGGATAGAATGAGAATGGCGTTGCCCCGGGATTTTTCTTGCTTCCGACGACCGTCCAGGCTGAATCTTCCTCCATGATCTCCCCTTCCTCCCCTTCGTCCTCCGGGGACTTGTCATCGGCGACAGAGGTCTTTGCGATCGCCTTCTCCAGATCCTCTTCCGTTGGCCCTCCATCATCGCCATTCCTCGTCAACACTTCCCCGACATCCTCCTCCTCCTGCTGCGGAACAACCTCCGGCTCCCCAATCAGGTCCACCGACCCATCCAACAACGGCATATCCAAGCCTGGGACCATCACCACCACAACCTTTCTAATCTCCTGCTTCCTCTTTACCAGTAGCCACTGCACAGCCACCCCATCCGCCAACAACCAGAGCACCAGTTCCTGTAGATCCGACACCCTGACCATCCTTTTAAGTTTAGTCGGGGACACACAGAACTCCGGCACTTCAGGAACATGCTCTTTTTCCTTCTTAAGCTTTTTTCGGAGAGGTTGCTGTGCGTCATCTCCATTCCCATTACCATTCCCATTCACATCGCCGTCCTGGTGATCACCATCTTCATCATTGCCATGCTTTGCGCCGTCTCCGCCCTTGAGGTGGAATATCGGCAGGTCTAACGATGGAAGCGGCGGAGGTTGTGGAGGAGGAGCTGCTGATTTTTGTCCGTTTGGCCTGCCCTTTGTGGAGGAGTTTCCGCCACGGTTCTTGCGCTTCTTGTTGGCTTTCCCCATTGTCCTTGAGGGTGTGTGGAGTGAGGCTACTCCGGGCGTGATTGTGAGGTGGGGAGACGGAGTATATATAGGGTGGGAATTGGATGCTTGGGTGCTGAGCTCCTGGACTGCGGAGGGCTGGATGGTGGGACAGGAATGGGGATTTTAATTTTGGTTCGCGTGGTGGGAGGATAGAATTGGGTGGGCATGCAAGCTGGGTAGACCAGGGTTCACTTTGACGGGAGCTAGAGCAAGTCATTTCTGCGGCTAGCCTATTTGGTGTTAGCCTTTCGTGGGGTTTGGTACCGCATAATCTTAGTCTCGTGCCCAGCCCCTCCTCCGGAGGTCTGGAAAATAAGACGAGGCCTTGTAAAATTGTCACGCCTTTCCGTTCACAGTACTCGAGTACGGAACGAGAACACACATAACCGAGACACAATACTAACCAGTTGGTTGCAATTGCACGAAATTCTCGATGCCTCATATATACAATTGACATACCTCGGGTACCTAATGTCCTCTTATTTTATTTTCCAGACCCCGCACGTGAACTGAGAATCAAGAGCCCTTGTCGGTCGATACCTTCGTCCTGAGACACTCTCAGAGTTTCTTTGCAACGGGCGTCAGTTCTAGAGCACGGCCCAAACTGATTCGGTTTTTCCCTTTGAACGCAAAAGATTCTAGCATGTGCACACAACACAACTGACACTCAAGGGATCATTATTCCCAGTTTACGCGGGTATGTCTCGTCAAAATTCTCCTGTTAGGTAGCCTGAACTTGGGCAGCTTAGACACACGTGCGCCCGTCCCGAGGTCATATTGTACATGTGCAAAACTGAACAATATAAAGGCAACTAGAAATCTATTACAACTTTTTTTTCAAGATCCAGAGATACGTATACGTAGGACATCTCTAAATCTCACAATGAGAAAAAAAATAAGTGGGGTAGTGTATAAAAGTACAAACATATGAAAAAGGTCAATCTATAGCTATAGCAATTTTCAAACGTAGCCGACGGCGCCGGCCCAGAAAAAAAAAAAAAAAACGAATACTCAATAAACTTAGTAAGAGATCTAGATCTATTGGCCTAGATCCACCGAGCTTGGAAAGAAAATTGGGAAAGAAATGTATAAGCCTATAATTCAGGCATTCCAAAATAACGGTATATGACAAGAAAACCAACCACAACCATTTATATATAAGCCCCAACCCGATCTGTCAATTGCAACTTGATTCAGAGGACGTAAAAAAAAAATGACCACAGAAATAGGAAATAATATTTTGGGAAATGAATAAAAAAAAACCACAAAAACTTTTTTTTCTTCCTAAAACTATATTCTTACTTCTTGTTCTTCAACTTCTCGGCCTGCTCCTTCTGGTGCTTCGCAATCAACTCCGTCTGCACCTGTGGCGCAGCAGGGCTGTAATGCGAAAACTCCATGGTGAACTCACCCTTTCCTTGCGTCGACGCTCTCAACTGCGTACTGAACCCAAACATCTGGTTCAAACTACAGTTGGCATAGAGTGTAAAGTCCTCAACACCGATATCGGTCTCCTCAATGACGGCGTTACGCTTGTTCATCAAACCGACAATGTTACCCTGGAATTCGTTGGGGGCGGTGATGGTAACCTTCATGAGAGGCTCGAGAACGGTGGGTTTGGCTGCCATAAAGGCCTTTCGGAAGGCCTGGAGGGTGGCAATCTTGAAGGACATTTCGGAGGAATCGGTCATGTGGGTAGCTCCGTCGTTGACAATCATGTGGGTTCCCAGGACGCGGTGACCAAGAAGTGGTCCCTTTTCACAAGAAGCCATGAAACCCTATATTAGGTATTAGCATACTATACGAGGCAAAATTTAGGAGGTGGATTATAAATTTACCTTCTCACAAGCAAACAAGAACTTCTCGGAAATACTTCCACCAAAGACTTGGTGCTCGAACTTGTTGGTGTTGATGTCTCCAGTTGGCTCCATGTATCCCACGACTCTGGCGTAATCTCCGGCACCACCAGTCTGCTTCTTGAGGGTGTGATCGAAGTTGGCCTTCTCCATGATTGTCTCTCTGTAAGCGACTTGTGGCTGTCCAGTGATACAGTCGACACGATACTCTCTCCTCATTCGCTCGACGTAAATGTCGAGATGGAGTTCTCCCATACCAGAGATAATAGTCTCTTGGGATTCGGCATCGACGTGAACTCTGAAAGTTGGATCTTCACGTTGGAATCTGGCGATGGCCTTGGAGAAGTTGGGGGTATCTTTTGTAATCTTGGGCTTGATGGACAATGAAATGACGGGTTCAGGAACGAACATGGAGGTCTATGATTGTGTTAAAAATGTAGATCTTGATCTCGTGTTTCATGAAAGGACTTACCAATGAGTATCCAACTGTTCCATCTGTGAAGGTATCTCCGGAAGCACAATCCACACCAAACACGGCGCAAATCTCACCAGCCTTGATCTCATCAACATCCTCCATCTCATTGGAGTGCATGCGGACAATTCTTGGAACCTTGACCTTCTTTTGATTGCGAGCGTTGAACACATTCATACCCTTCTTGAGCGATCCCTGATAAACTCTGATGTATGTAAGTTGACCATAGTTTCCTTCTTCAAGCTTGAACGCAAGCCCAACAAAAGGCTCATTCTCATATGGCAACAGGGATACGGGGGCTTCATCCCGCTTCCTGTCGAGAGCAACGTTTCTGACCTCTGCAGGGTTAGGTAGGTAGTCGCAGACTGCGTCCAACATGGGCTGGACAGCTGTATCTCCGAGAGCGGTACCCATCAAAACTGGCGTGAACTTCAACGCAATGGTAGCTCTTCGGATAGCAGCCTTCATTTGTGCGGCAGTTGGTGTCCTCTCATCCAAGTAAATTTCGGCAATCTCATCGTCAACATCAGCCAAGGTCTCAATAAGGACCTTTCTCTTTGTCTCGGCAAGCTCCTTAAGATCAGCTGGAATATCATCAGATTCAACAATGTTAAGACCGCGGGCTCCCTCATTGTAGATGGCCTTCATCCTGATCAAGTCAACAACACCCTTGAAAGCATCCTCTGTTCCAATTGGCACTTGGATAGCTGCTGCTGCGATTCTGAGCTTCTGGTTGATCTGCTCGACTGCCTTCCAAGGATTGGCTCCCATTCTGTCCATCTTGTTGATAAAACTCAATCTGGGAATGTTGTAGCGTTTCATCTGCCTATCCACGGTTGTCGTCTGAGACTGCACTCCAGAAACCGCACACAAGATCATGACTGCTCCATCCAAAACACGGAGAGCTCTCTCAACCTCAATGGTGAAATCGATATGGCCTGGTGTGTCGATCAAATTGATGTGGAAATTTTTCTCTTCTCCGGTTTCCCGGTCCTTGCGGGTCCAGTCGCAAAATGTGGCGGCGGATTGAATGGTGATTCCCTTCTCTCTTTCAAGTTCCATGGAGTCCATCTTTGCTCCGACGGCATCTCTGCCACGGACTTCGTGAATTGCGTTGATTCTTCCGGTGTAGAACAAAACTCTCTCGGTACAGGTGGTTTTTCCAGAGTCGATGTGGGCCTATGCTCGTCAAATTGTCAGCTCTTCTCGTTGCGCTGGGCTGTAGCGGGCGCTGGGAACACGAACAGCAATTCCGATATTTCGGACTCTATCGAGGCGCTTCCATTCCGCGGGTTCCATGTTCTCAATCACCGTGCTTAGATCGACATCCACATCGTTTGGCAAGGTCTCAACTCTACCCAATTCCTTCAATCAGCTCGGCATTCGGTCCAACATGGAAGGATGCTTGATTCGACTCACGCCTCAGCCGCGGCGCTGGTGGTTTGATACCGCGCCCCAAATACATTTCTGTGCTTGATTGCAGTATCCGCCTTTGACAGCGATGCCACCGCCGGGAAATTCTGGTTTGTGAGGTTGACTCTGATTCCAGTCGAGATCCCCGGGATACAAGCAGTCCGGGGGGTGGATGTGTGGAGAGCCCTCAATGCTCTGTATCGCAATGGCAGCGCAGCCGCCCTAACTCCATGAATAGCCCCCATTGCCGGTAATTGTTTTTGTTTTGTGTTGGGGGAATTGTTCCGTTACCGAGTAGGGTTCGAAACAGCTACAAGAGGTGGGATCGCCGGAAAAAATGAAGGACAAGGACCCCGAGCAGGCCAGTTAGCCAAGACCTCAATCGCCCACTTATCGCCCGTGGAACAACCCCACCAAAGTAAACTCCCCGCGTACTACTTCGAACCCTTGAACCGAGGTTGACCCTGCAAAATATCTACAGCTTGTTGCCTATGATCTCTACCTAGGAATATGATTATAATCTTCCCCGCTGAGATATATCTCATAATACAGCATATATGCATCAATTCGTGATTAAATATGAGCTGAATATGAGCTGAAGCTGTGTATATAATCAAGCGATGGACTGTGGAGCTTTTGCTTGACTTCCATCGACACGATTCATTTTTAGTTTGAGGGAATCCAATAATTAATTACAAATCCTACAACTCGTGTCACAAAAACAGAAACTCATGCAGCCTTCAGTCAAGCTTAAGCACAACAAATTGAAGATGAAACACGTATCTTCTATCCTGCCAGCTACGGAAAACAATCTATCCGCACATCCCTCTATCCAACGTCCTTATGCACAAAATTACAACATGACTAGCCCGACCTCACTTCCGGGTTTGGCCTCATTCAACTTTCCATGCTCATCAAGTCCGCCGTTGATGTGCTTTGTTCTCCAGTTGAACAAGTAATAGTGTAGAAGTCCGTCTCCTGCTCCGAATTTCTGGTCCGCTAGGAACAATGCGTTGTCAAGCAATGTCAAAGCATTGAAGACATCGAAGTTAAGCTATTTCAATTATCAGTAAGATGACGGATAGCATATTTCGGAAGTACGAGGTTTTAACCTTCTTTGCAATGATCAATGCATCGTGCATAAGAGCATTAAGCCTGACTTTGAGGTTCTTTTGGGCATCAGGTCCAGTCTCGAAGGCGGTTTCAGAGGCATAGTAGAAAAGATATGCAGCTCGGACAACGCTGTGCTTCGAGCTCTGGATAACCGAGCTCTCTAGGGCGTAGAATGAGAAGAAGTCTGTGACTTTGTGTGTTTTAGGGTCCTAAATCGAACGTCAGTAATATCCACGGAATAAAGGCATCTTGCAGCATTACCTCAACCACATAGGTCCAGATGACTCGCTCCCCGTCTCCCTTGTGAAGAAGCCAATAATCAATCTCCTCGGCGTCTAACTCTGGCGCAACCTCGAACTTTTGTAAATATCGTTGCAGCAGGCTTTGTACTTCTTTGACGTCTTTGCTCTCCATCAGCCTCAATCCTGGAGTAGCAGTATGGCTTGGTAAGAAGTATTTCGAGATCTGCCTTTGCTTAGTGCTTCCTGGGGGAAGAGGGCTGAATCCCACTTCATATAACTTCAACCAATTCAGACTGCGGTGATAGTATCGGCATGATGCCACTGGTCTTGGGAGAATGACTCCAGCAGTGAACACAGCCGCATAAATCTGTTCAAGGTTGCATCTACGTGTGATTTCCTTGATCAACACAGGAGCAAGCCTCTTTGATCGAAGCTTCTTGTGGACGCAAAGGAAATTAATTTCTGGACACCGTAGAGTTTCGCCTCGTACTCTGATATTGACTGGGATACCCGAGATAAATGCACAAAGTTTCTTGGATGTTTTGGCCCGAACACCAACATGCCATTGTGGATACCACCCAGGTGATTTGAGGGCCCTAAGATGTGTGAGTATTCTCTCATCGAAATCTTAAGAAAAGTAGTTAATCACCAGCTGAGGAATGCAGCGGAATAGTTGAATCTGAATGTGGCGTGATCATCTTCGACGTAATGTCCGCATAGCAACTCGTACACTTCAGTCATCTGTTTAATTGATTAGAGATAAATATTCCACTTGGAAGATGCATGTGAAAAGGTAAATGAACCTGAACTGGGTCATTGAGATCCATTGTAACCCACTCAAAGTTGTCGAGCATGGGGTATGGCTCGGTTCGAACTTTGGCAAGGTCCCCTGGCTGAATATATCCATCTGGAAGTTCTGTGTCGTCCTCACCTGTACATAAATGAGCATAAAGAAACATCCGATAATGTCAAGGGAAAAATACCAAATTTCGGCACAGGCTGGGTTCCCCAGAACTTGTATTCTCCCATGTCTTTGGCGTTTCTTCCACTCTAGTGCTTGTCAGCTGGGTTCGAAGAAACTCCTCAATTTTCAACTCGACAGAAATTCAACGTACTGCAGCTGTAAGCAACTCTTGCATTTTTGAGGTCATATATTCTCGGGCTTTCTCTTCCGACATTCCCTCCGTCTCTTTCTTCCATCCGGCACTCTCTACAAGCGCCCTCAGGTTTTCCTTTGCGCCCTGGATCTTCTCTTTTGGGGCTGTCTCAACACCTTTTCCCTTGTCCTTCGTCTCCGAGGGAGCTCCACCATCTGTTCCGGTCTCTTCTACAGTCGCAACATTTGTAGCTGGTTCGGTTTCTGGGGTGTCTTCGGGCTCTGTTATTTGCTTGGACTCGGCCGACATGGTGGGCAATCAATGTCGATGCGAAGCTTGGTGTTGCGGCGCTGGCAGTGTGGGCGTCGATTGACAAGTTGAATGGTTAACTTGACCTTGCAATGTGTGATGACAATATATGGGCGAAGATGAGGCAGCAATCTACCAGTTGAGATGGAGCTTGGGATCAAGCCGCTAGTTGACAGCTTTCCATCTCAACCCTCGGGCCCTGGGCCCATGGTGGGGTTCATTGGTGGGGTCGCCAAGACGTCACAGTTAAGGCAGGCAAGCGAGCACGTCGTAATCTGGACATGCTTGCACCAAAGATCTCCAGGCTCTCATGGATCCATCTCAGGAAGCATCCCGGCATCGCATATTTTCTTGACAGGCGATGATGGCCCAATGCTTAAAACCTAGTCGCCCTAAGAGCTTAAGCTGCTAGCTGCTTAAATGTCGAGATATCAGACGGGAGGAGGCTGGAAATGGATCAGGGATCTCGACCTGAGCTATCGATTTATTGATTCGCATTGTTCTCGTGCTGAATACAGAGCTTGGGAAGGCAATTAATGTATGTTGATATCCGTCGTATGCAGCCACAAGGTAGGGTAGTCTGAACAACAAGTGTGGTAAAATCTACAAGTTCCCGAATCGAGGCTACAAAGTACCTCTTGTGTATACGAGATCGGAAAATGACCTGAATCCTGTGTGAATCCTGTAAGACAACGAAATAAACTATTGCACAGAGCATCTTTTGTGCGGAAATATTCGAAAATGCGGCATGCTAAAGCTAAGATACCCACAACGACTACAAACTCAGAGCCCCAGAGCCCTAGCAATAAGCAAAGAGACGGATGCTGATGCGCAGATGCTGTTATGTGCTAAACGGAAGCAGAATTAGCATATGACAAGCCAAAGATTTTAGTATGGATATTAAACTTACCGCCCCAATTCACGACCCATTGTTCTATTTGCTGCCCCCCACTCTTCGCCTTCGGCCAGGTGTTGTAATAGCCTTCAGACCCAAGATCATGCGTTATGGTCTGTTCATGGATTTCTTGAAACTGTAGTCCATTCTCCCCCTTGACGGTTGCACCCGCAGCAGCATAAAAAAGTGATTGAGAATGCGAAGCCGGGATTTCTGCATCATTATCGGCGTGTATGAAGTATAACTTTAGCTTATCACTGCTCCGCTGAATCAACGACTTGATTCGCGTATCGGATTCCCAGGTCTCCCGGACAAAACGACTGAAGAACCTCTGAATCTGAGGGTAAGGTCTGAGTGGGGAGAGGACTGGAACCAGTCCTCCGGCATGATATGTAAGCAGTAACTCTTTCATGTTGGAGAAGCCTGCAATTGATATAACAGCGCCAACTTCAATCTTTTTGCTCTGCTCAATTGCATTTGGTGGGTTGACAAGGGCTTCGGCCACTGCAAATGTGACGGCCGTTCCAAGCGATTGCCCAACTAGGGCGATTCGATCGGGGGATATCCCTGCAACATCAATTGCCCACTTGACCGCAGCCAGGCCATCTGTAATGAGGCCATTCTCTGATGGGGTTCCAGAGGAGTAACCATAACCTCGGTAGTCGATCGTAAGGACATGAAGCTTTGACGGTGAGACAGATGATAATGATCGAAGGTAGATTGGGCGGAAAGCTGCGCCAACGGTTCCCGCATTCTGTACAGCTGTTAGCTATTATGTCTGCCTTGATGGTGGATAACTGGAACATGCCCCATGAACTACACTCTCCCGAATTAGTTGGTGATAATCAAGAGAGATAGAATTGAGAAGCCATACAGTGAATTATCAGTCGCGCTTCGGGATCATTCTTCAGGAGCTGAAACCCAGCAGATTGGGTGATATCTTCCGCCAAACCCGAATCGTGGTCCAGTAGAACGTCTCGATGTTCCGCGTATAGCCCGAGGGGAAGCACATGCCATGCAAAAAGTCGTTCTCCGTCTGGAGTTGGAATGTAGAATGATGCGACCTGGTTTTCTGATCAAATCTTAGAAAAACGTTCACACTCCCAGGCAGCGTTGGAGACATACTTGCGAATCCAAAAAGCTCTGGCTTGGTCAGGTCATAGAGCCAGGTAAGCTGCAGTCGGTGCATATAAATGGCTTCAATTTGTAGCTTTGGTGTGGCGAGAAGTCCAAGGCAGCCTAGATAGGCAGCCCCAAGCCCTACAAGAGGCCAGAAGGCCTTTTTGAAGAGCGAGGTCATTGCAGCAGTGCTTCGAAAAGTATCAGTGCCAGTCTGAATTCAGGTGGAAACGCAAGATTGATGATGATGATGATGGAGTTTCCAGTCAGGAGAGGCAATGCATCGGGCCGTCGACAGATATGGCGAGGCAGGGATTACGCTCGAGGCTAGAGTAAGGGTGACATGTAAGCCGAGCACGGCGAGTGAACCTCTGATTGTCGAGCTCCATCCGTATATCTGCAAGTGCGGCTCAACAGCTTACTTCGTACCTTGGCTTCGGTATTTGTCCAAAGACATGGCCTACATGTATGGATGAAGTGAATGTGGAGATGGGCGTAACGATGAGCAGCCTCGAGTATCTCGCGCCAGCGATAAGAGTACTGGGATTAAGCCGAGTGAAGAGTAGACCATTGACCGCATTCTCGATGTGGCAGCTGGATGGCTTTCCTCGACGTACCTAGTTTGCCGCCTTCACCGTGCGTTCGCGGGATCGCCGTGTGCGAGGGTCTTGGCATGCCGCTAACGCACGTGGCCGCAAGCTCCATTCTCGCTGACTCAGGGACGCCGACTACGCTTGGCCGGTGTTGGAATAGCGTAGATGCTAGACTGGCTGCCCTGCGAGCCCATGTCCAGGTGCTTGTTGGTTGCGCATTTGAGCCTTCACCACATCCCAGTCTCAACCACCTTTCAACATACACCGACCGCCATCTTACACTCCTTTCTCATCCAACTCAACCCATTCCTTCGCCATATATCTTTGCAAGATCAAGCAAAAACGAAAAAGCAGAAAAGACAACGATCAGGAACCACCCATAGCTGTTGTAGTTTCGCCCCGACCACATTCTCCTCTCACACACACAGCTCGACCAGACTTCCGGGCGTCATCACAATCCACTTCGGCATCGGCAGAAATTGATCGACGGCATCTCCACTGCATGTATGCTCTGAGGAAGTAGGGCTTGTGCGTTTGTTAGCACGGAATTGACCTGCTCCGTGATATTCGAGTGCCGTGGGATCGAAAATGGTGGACACCGGGAAACGGAAGCGTTCGTCTTCAGTCAGAGAGGTTGCTCAATTGAAGCAACACAGTTCATCCCCGCCATCAACACCGGCACCACGCTCCCGCTCACGGTCTCCAAGCATACCAACTACCTTCGATTACAACCGACCACTCCCCACTCTTCCAGAGCTCCAGCGTAATGATCTTCCCAAAGATTGGTATAGGAGCATAGCAGAGAGGTGACCTCCCTCATAGAGAGCGTGATTGTAATATAGTATACTAATTTGGGCTATCATTGTAGTGGGCTGATGGAAGAGTCTCTTCGGAGGTCACGGGAAAAATGGCTTTCGGAAGATGATCCAGTATTCGTTAAATTCTGGACAAAGCCACTTAAAAAAAGAATAGTTAATGAGAAGACGAACCCACCGAAGGATATCATGACGAAGATTGGAGATTGCGAATTGATCGTTCAACCACATGTATTCGAAATTCGGCTCTATGGAGTGAAGGAGACACAACCCCCACCACCGCCCCCCCCACCGCCACCACTACTATCAAAACCCCAACAACAATCACAGCCCATCCAACCTCAAGAACCTCAAACTCTACTTCGGCCTTTTCAAGTTGGGAAATCTCCCCAAGATGCCATTATTCCCAGTGGTACCGAAAACACTGAATCTTTCAAGCCTGTTCAGCCTCTTCAACCCCCCCAACCTCCTCAGCCTCCTCAACCTTTGTTACAGCCAGTGCCACAGCCGGCACCGCCGTCATTACTGCCACCAGCCCCACTTTACCAGGCCCCGTTGCAAGCACCGCAAGCTATCGCACATCCTCAACAGCCGCAGCAACAGCACCAGCCTCCAAAGCTCCAACACCAACAGCCTCAGCAGCAGCCCCAACCGGCCCAGCAACTGTTACAAACACCACACAAGCTGTCGCAGGCACCCTACACTGCTATTCCAGGCCCGCTCGCGCCAACACCGAAACTATCAAATATCCCCTCTCAAATACAGACACCGTTACCGCCTCCTATCAATGCACCTGTCCCTCCACCACCAGTGAATCCTTACCAGACTTCCCAAAGAGCACCAGTGACTTATGCAGCTCTACCACCACCACCGGCTTCGCAACGGCCAGCATATATGGTGCCTGGAGGCCCTCTCCCACACCCATCTCTTCACCGCCCTGGAGCTCCATCTCCATATACGCATCAGAAGCCTTTGATCAATGCAGTGATTCCAGCCGCTAATCAGAATGGACAGTCCAATCAAATTAACCACCAGCATAATATCACTCAGGCTCAACATGTGGCCACTCCATCGGTTCCTGTGCCCTTAAAGCCCCAGCCTGCCGAAGTTTCAAGAGCAGCCCCTGAGATTGTCCCGGCGCACAGGATAGCACAAAACCCTATGTCTTCCTCCCATGAACATAGACCGACCCAAACGGCCTTACCAGTCCCTGTTACTGCTGTACAGACAGGCCCTCCACCTCCGCCAAATCGCCCAGATCCTGTAATTCAGCTTCTTGCCACCAAGGCTGCTACAGATCCTGAACTGAAATCACTTATGCGAATTGTAGCTGTAGGTGGAGCTAGCACGGAGGCGCTTAAAGTATTTCAGAGGCATATTGATGAGTTAACGCCGGCGGCCAATGCAATCAGAGCAAAACACGCTGAAGAAGATAGACAAGCAGTTCTCGCGTGGCATCATCAGCAGCAGCAGCAACAACAGCTACAGAGGCAGCAACATCAACAGCTACAGGAACAAAAATTACAACAGCAACAGCAACAGCAATTGCAACAACAACAGCTGCTGCAACAGCAGAAACAGTTACAGTTACAGCAATTACAGCAGCAGCAACAGCAACAGCAACAACAACAAAGGCCACAGCCTCCGGTTGCCTACCAGCCGTCCCAAGTGACACTGCCGCCTAATAATAATGTTCGCACTCCACTTCTCAACTCCAATGTGACTCAGCAGCAAAAGGCAATCACAAATACTTCTGCACCCCCCTCACTTCCAAATCAATACCAACAGATTCATCCTCACCAAAAAGAGCCTCCTCAACCCACTCCTGCTAAGCCGCGTGCCGCTTATGCCCCTCCAGCGCCTCCAAAGCTCGTAACATTTTCTGCAATTGTTTTCGAGTTTGTCCATTCGAACCATGGCGACAGGTTTCTTTTCCCAAAAAACACTATTCTTGAGTACCGCGACAATGGCTGCACCCTTCTAGCATCGTTTCTCATTCTAAAGGATGGTAAAGATGATAATTCTGGTACCATAGAATTCTACGAACCTGTTACCATCTATTTGAAGTCTCAAAACCCAAAAGTATTGGAACATCTACAGCGGGTAGTCGCAGATCCAGAAAGTGTGAGAGAATATATGAAGGAAATAATGGGGAAGAGGACAAGGGCGGCGAAAGCGTGGCCAGTGTATAGGTTGAGAAAGATGGTTAGGAGTGGGGAGGATGATAGGAGCAATAGTGATGATGACGAGGCTGATTCCCGACGGGAAAGCACTACTCCGGCACCTACACGGAATGGCAGAGAATCTACACTTAGAAGGAGACAGAGCAGCACGCCCAAGGCCGAGGTCAAAACCCTTGTCCCTCCGAAAGTAGGTCCTCGGATTAAGGTCATCAAGAAGGTACGGGCCAGAACTTCTTTTATGTTTTCAACGATGTCTCGTGTCGAGGGTCTTAGGTCATGAGCGTCACATCCCCAATCAAAAATATAACATAATATATTCTTCCTCTCCACTCATCATGGTTGTAGCATTTTTTTTGACTGATTGTGCGCGTACTGTACAGCCATCGACAACTCGCCCAGCCTTTACCTCAAATGCCTCTGCTAATCACTCTTCCACACCCGCAACCCACACCATGCCCACTCCCAAGCCACCACCCAGGCCCAAACTTCCTCGCTCCAGAAAGGGGCGAATAGCAGACCCTACAAAGAGCTGCTACATTTGTAAAACTTCCAAAACTTCACTGTGGCGAAAAGCTGATGTCGAGAACGATTCTGTCACCGTTTGCAATGCCTGTGGAATCAAATGGAAAACCCAGAGTACAAGGCAAGCTGCTAATGCGGCAGCTGTGGCTGCTGGTGGAGAACCAGTTTTTGGAGAGGACGGTAAAGGCATCGTCAAGAAGCAGCGTACCAGTTTTGGCGCCTCTGGGAATGTCCCCTTTCAAGGCCAGCAGCCTTCAGGTAGTGAGAGGCCACCATTTGGAACATTCCCTCCTCATCCCCCTCTTCCTCCTCCTCCTTCAAATCTTCCTGATGAATATGCCAGCGCTACATATTCGCATCCCACCCCGCAAATGTATATGCCAGACACCACCTCCATACCGCCAACCGTTTCTCCCCAAATTTCCTCGCCTGATGCTGTTGCGAATGTTGCTCCTCCTCCTCCACCGCCGCATCAGATGTCATACCCACTCTCACAACCTCCGCCCCCGTCATCACGCTTACCACCCCAGACACAGGATACGGACAGTAGCCCACCTGAAGCCGTGACAGCTGAGCTACCGTTGACTCCGGTCCAGGCTCCTGCTGTTGCAACTGGCTTGTAATATTTCTAATTTCTATTTTTGTCGGACAAACATTACCTACCTAATTATCCCTCCTCCCTTCTCGCCGAGCCTTCTAATTTTTTTTCCACCTTTTCTTCTGCAGGCAGAGTGGGGTGGTACTGGTGTTTTTCCTTGAATATTTTTTTTTTTTAACATTTTTTGGTTTTGGGGTTTCTTTAGCTTTTTCTTGGGCATCATTTCAATTGCAACAGTACTATATACCAATTTCTTTTTATCATCTTCTTTCTTTCATATCTCGTCAATTCTTGTTTTGTTTCGGGTGTTTTGTCTGTGCTTTTTCGTTTTTAATATTTCTTTTCCTAATTTTTTGCTACATGCTACCTCCGGAGCCTCTTTTTATAATCGATATTTTCCCTAGGTACAACCTCGAGTTGTATAGCATTTAAATTTGCCTACCTAAGTAGTCACCTACCTACCTACACGCGTAGTACCGACCTATTCCGCAACCTTTTTCCTTTTCCTTTTTATCTACATTTTTTTGCGCTTGGTTTGGTTTCTTTTTGTTGCAACTAGTACTTTTGAGATCTAATTAACATGTTTGAGTTTATATTTGCGGAGTATATATAGGGTTTTTTGATTTTTTTCCATTGTGTTGATTTGGTAGATATTTGTTTTCATTAATCCATCGGTTAGGTAGGTAACTTAGTATTTGCTTTCCTACATACAACATACAACCAACCCCTTTCTGGGTGTGTCTTTCTTTTCTTGGTTTGTTTGTTTGATCCGGATCGGATGGATATCGATTGCTTATGTATGTATTTCCTGGGCAGCTTACCTTGCAAATTCGTGTAATACGTACGTACGCGTGTTGGGACATCTGAATATATTTGTCGTTTTTTTTTTTTTTTTTTTTTTTTTCACAATGTATATGTACATATCTAATCCATGGCCATCTAGATCTAATTTATATGTTTGCAAATTTAAACATAAAACATGATGTGATGTAAATGTAAATGTACGGTTGAATGAATGAAACTCTGCATGATTTGTCTTACCCCCCCAGAAAGTTACCCTGATATCTTCTTTTCAAAGAGGTGGTTAAGCGTGCACGTGAAAGCAAGAGCAAAAAATACGTGATATAAATAAAATTGAGTAGTGTTTCTATAGCTAGGTAAGTCTTTCGATACGCCAAACAAAAAAAAAAAAAAATTTAACAAAAACACACCTCAACTTCAAATCAATCAAATCAAATCAACTCAAATCAATCAAACATCCAACACAACCTCCCCCGCCTCCGCCATGCCCAACACCGCCTCCTCACACCTCTCACAAACCCCCTCCTTCTCACGCGCATGGTACACCCAGCACCTGACACACTTCTCCCCGCGGGCCCGCATGACCGAGACCGTGACCTTCTCGCCAGTGGTGGAGAGCGTGGTTTCCTTCACGGAGGTGAGGAGGGGTTGTTCCCCTTCCCCTTGCCCTGCACTTACACCAACTTCAACCTCAACCTCAGAAACAATAAACAACTGCGCCAGCTCATCCCTATACTTGCCCAACAACAACAGCAACCCCCCCACCCCCCCTTCACGCTCCGCAACCCCAATCACAACCCTCGCCTCCAACCCCACCCTAACCCCCCCGCCCTCTCTCGCCGCCTCAATCGCCGCATTAACACTCCTCCCCAGCTCCTCCAGCACCACAAACTCATTTTTCAGGACCTCATTATCCCACTCCTTGGGCGGGGAAAACCACCCCCTCTGTGCGGGTCCCAGGACCCCCCCACCAGGGCTGTGTTTATTGTGGTGCCAGAGCTCCTGGGTGAGGAGGGGCACGAGGGGGTGGAGTAGGGAGAGGTAGTTTGTGAGGATGTGGGAGAGGACGGTTTGTGCGGAGCGGCGGGAGAGGGAGGTGGTTGGGTCGGAGTAGATGCGGTCTTTGATGATGTTGAGGTAGAAGGCGGAGAGGGAGGTTGTGGTGTAGGTTGCTAGGAGGGAGGATGCTGTGGGGGGGGAGGGGGGGGGGGTGTTAGTTTGGTTTAATATATTGTTAGGAAGGAGTTTGGGAGGAAGGGGAGGGGGAGTGGTATACCTTTGCTGAATGATAGGTTTGTGTAAGCTTCCCTGGTCTGCTGGTTGATTTTATAGAGCTGGGCTAGAGCGTATTGGTCGATCTGTAATTATAAAATGGGTTAGAAACATGATTTTTCAGTAAATTGACAAAAAGAGAAAAAAAAACAAAAAAACACCGACCTTGGTAAGCTGCTCATACGGCACCTCCACACCATCCCAATCCTCGAGATTCCCAACCAAAAACCTCCCCGTCACTCTCACCTTCCTCAGCATCTCGCCCACGCTCGCAAGCACCTTCTCCCCAATATGGACATCCTTGGTATAATCACAGCTCGCAACCCATAATCTCAACGCATCCATCCCCGGCCCTCCGCTCCCCGCGCCATAGATGTTCTTCTTGGACCCCGGCGGGAGCGGAGGGTACTTTCCCGTCAAGATCTCCTGGGGGCTAATGATATTCCCTAGCGACTTTGACATCTTCTTTCCATTCGCGTCGAGCACGAAGCCATGGGTGAGGATCATGCCGAATGGGGCGACCGGTTTTGGGTTTGGATGGTCGGGCGAGGGAATCACCGGTGTATTTGATGCCGCGATTTTCGTGAGAAGTGACGACTGGAACCATCCGCGATGCTGGTCGGATCCTTCGAGGTACAAATCCGCGAGGGGCTTCCCCTCTTTGGCTCTCTCTGCGGCGGCGTCAAGCATAGCCCAGGAACTGCCGCTGTCGAACCAAACATCCATCGTCTCTGTTCCCCTCATCCATCGCGAGCCATCCATTTGCTGGGCCGGAGGAACGAAAAGTTCTTCCGGGAGGGCCTTGTCCCACCAGGAATCAATCCCTCCGCTAGCGGCAAACACACCAATGATGTGTTTAACGCTGTCCTCCGTAAGAAGTGGCTCGCCAGTCTCGACATTGTAGAGCGCAGGAATCGGAACACCCCATGCTCTCTGTCTAGAGATACACCACTCGCTCCTCCCCTCCACCATCTTCTCGAGCCTGGTTCTGCCGGACTCTGGGACAAACGTGACGTCCTTGAGGGAGTTGATTGCCGCGTCCTTGATGCTATATACATCCGCGAACCACTGCGCCGTTGACCTCACAATCACCGGCTGTTTAGTCCTCCAGTCGTACGGGTATTTATGTTTATACTTGTCCTGAATAGTCATCAGAGCCCCTGCAGATTCCATGAGCTCCAGGACAGCTTTATTCCCCGCATATAGAACCTCCTTTCCCTCCAGGACCGACGGGTCATGGGGGAGTGCTTCGTCTGTGAATTTCCCCGAGTTATCGACTGGAGAGAATGGCAGAATAGCGTGGATCTGGCATAACTGATAATCCTCCATACCGTGGCCAGGCGCACAATGGACCAACCCAGTTCCACTATCAGAGGTCACGAACCCAGCAGATAGAAATGGCTGCGGCTGGGCACTCTCCACAGGAAACAGTGGGTGTCTATACTGTGTTCCGAGAAAGTCCTCCCCCGTGATACCATCCGCCTCAATCTCCGCATCAGGATCACCCAGTATCTCTTTCAGATATTCCACCCGACTTTGCGCAACCAAAAGCCTCCCATGCTTTGCCGTCTCGAGAATGACATACTCCATCGCCGGATTAACCGCAATTGCCTTATTTGCCGGTAATGTCCAAGGGGTTGTCGTCCAAATCGCCGCAGAGAGGGGCGCATCATCTTCATCGAGGGTAGTCTGGCGGTGAAGACCCTGTCCTAGCTTGACGATTGGGAATTTCACGAACGCGGCCGTACTCGTGTGAGCTTCGTTATATTCGAGCTCCGCCTCTGCCAGTGCAGTGCTCGATGATGGCGACCAATAAACCGGTTTAAATCGACGATATATGAGGCCTTGTGTTGTGGGTTAATTGCAAAAATTAGTAACTGTAAAACCCCCAAATCACCCCCCCTCCCCACAAAAAAAAAAAAAAGGAATCACTCTTACCTTTCTTCAGCATCTCCAAAAACACCTCCAACTGCCTAACCTCATACTCCTTATCTTGCCACACAAAATTAGCCTCTCTCCAGAGCTTCCCCTGGAACCCTTTCCATCCCCCCAAGTAAAAATTTCTAATATCTGCAAGTTCTCCATACCCATAGTGCTATACCTCCCCTCCCAATCCCCCATCACCGCCCACCCGCGAAACCCCTCCATCTGCGATTCCACCGTCTTCGCCGCAAGCACCCTCGCAACCTCCCGAATCTCCCCCGGCGCAAGCCTCTTCCCCATCTCCATCGCCTGCGTCGCGCTCTCCTTCACGCCAACCTTCTTCTTCTTCTTCGTCGTCGTAGAGATACCACCGGCATCACTACTCTCCCCATCCAACTTCTCCCGCAACTCCTGCAGCGCCTTCAACTCAATCGGCAGCCCATGGCAGTCCCACCCAGGCCGATAATCCACCCTCCGCCCGCCCATAACCATCGTCCGGTTAACCATATCCTTCAGTATCTTATTCAGCGCATGGCCCATATGGAGTCCTCCATTGGCATACGGCGGGCCGTCGTGGAGCACAAACGGCGCACCCCTCCCCGCACCCCCATCAGAGTTCGACAAATTCGCCTGCTGCCAGGCATACAATTTATCCGTACACCTACTCAGCAACTCCACATTGAGCGGCTTTCTTGGGTCGGCATCGGCGACGATGGGGAACGCCGTCGTCGGGAGTCTGAGGGTGTTTTTGAGCGCGCCGGATTTCAGGAAGGAGGCGGGGAGCCTGCCAGCCCGGGGAAGCATTTGCGGGGGATTGGGATTGGCTTTCGCAAGCTTTTGCAATTGCCGCGGTGGGGGATTGTGGGGTTGTAAGTACTTTTGTTTGATTGATTGACCCGGGGCGAGAATGTGGGGGGTGGGTCAATTCGTTTTTACGGAGTGTGGTGGGGTGCGTGGGGCAGTCTCGAACCCCGGAGGTCGGAGACACTGCAGGGTCTACATGCACGCACGTATATCCGGATCCAATGGGAGGGTAATCTTATTCTAAAAAATGAGATATTGTTATCGGCACGTGACTATATCGATAACTCCTGTAAATACAGAAAGGTAATTGTATCTATTGCAACTTGTTCTCGTATTGCACCTGTACATGTAATCGGCGCAAGATGCAAGAAATAATATATATAAGAGATAGTAAAAGGGTAAAATAGGACGATACGGCTCAATATAAAACACCACGTACAGACAACAGGCTTTTGTCTCTCTCAATCATCATCATGAGCATCATAAAACTTTTCTATATAGGGGGAAGGGGCATCATATATATAGATCAATCGATATCCGGATCCACCAATGCTAGTTCGTTCTAAATTCTCCAAAAGAAAGAAAAATATATAAAAAAAGGTAATTCTACTTTGTGGCAACAAGATGCGATGGCTTTGAGGATAATAGCGGCACTGGGCCACCGGGGGAGTCTGGGAGTCGTGCAGTCAGGACCTCGACACCGTCTTCCGTGACAAGGAGGGTATGTTCTATAATTCGAAATCCCCGTAATTAGTATTTATGCAAAAAAAACGTAAAGAAGGAGCGAGAGAAAAAAAAACATACCAAACTGCGCACTCAACTTCCCATCTGTGGTCGTACTGGTCCAATCATCTGGCCACGTCTTATCCTTCCACGTCCCCAAGTTAATCATTGGCTCAATCGTAAAACACATTCCCGGCTTTGCCGTTCCCACGGCCTTATTCTTTGCATAATGGGGCACATTTGGCGCGCAATGGAAAAGCCGGTTGACACCGTGGCCGCAATACGTCTTGACGACGCTGGTGCCTCTCTCGTTCGAGAGCTTCTGGATGACTTCGCCGGGGTCGCGGAACATCATTCCTGGCTTGACGATCTCGATGGCCTTGTTGAGGCAGTCGCGGGCGGTCTCGACAACGAGAACGGCGTCGGGGTTGGCGAGCGCTTTGGAGCCAACGTAGTATGTCTCGTTGAGGTCACCGTGGAAGCCGTTGTGGTAGACGCTGACGTCGATGTTGATAATGTCGCCGTCGACCAGGACGCGCTGGTCGGGGATGCCGTGGCAGATTGTTTCGTTGACGCTTGTGCAGACGGATTTTGGGAAGTGGACGTAGTTGAGGGGGGATGGGTAGGACTGTTTGTTGGGTGTGTCAGAAATTGGACTGAAACTAGGGTATTGGGAAAAATTGGGGGGTGGTAGCTTACATTTCGTTCAATGGTAGCATTGTGAACAGCCTCATCAATCATGTCTGTCGTAATTCCCGGCCGGACCATAGCCGCGGCGATATCCAGCACCTCCCTCGTGAGCCTACACACCGTCCTCATACCCTCAATCTCCTGCTTGTTCAATATCGTGATCTTGTTCCCCCTGGCCCTCATCTCACTCTTTGGCTGTCCATCAACAGAGTAATCTGGGCGAGGGATATCCGGAGGTACAGCTCTTCGAGGGGATAGTGGGTATGCCGGTCGTAGTGGTCCAGTATATTTGAAGTCTGGGAAAGGATCGTATGTTCCATTTTCTGAATTGCTCGGATATGGTGTTGGTATGTGTAGGTCCCGAAATGAGCGGAGAAGGGATGGGTGCTTACTACTCGGTTGTCTGTGGAGAATCTTGTGATCGTTCTGGAGGGATTGCGTGAAGAATGTGGGCCGGAGAGGCGCACGACAGTCGGTGGTTAGCGCGCGGGTTTGGAAAATGGGGGTGGTGAAAGATGTAGTTGTAGATTGAGGTCTAATGATGTTGGGAAAGAGTGGGCGTTTCTATTTAATCCTCGGAGAATAGGAAAATAACATTCAGGATAGTTGGAAAGTGGATTTGGAAATTGGAACAATAGGAAAAAGATGAATGGAAGATGGAGAAATAAAAAGTGGGATGATCTCTCTCGATGCATGTAACTGCCGGTTGCGCTCCATCCATTGGAGAATTTGGGTAATGTAAGGGGAGGGCATGATGATTATGTAGGATGAATATGGAGGGGGGGGGGGAGTCTTGAGCTTACCCAGCTTCTCTTGAAACAATCCTGCGAGCAGAAGTAGCTCTCAATCCCGTTCTTCAAGCAGGTCGGGCACTTGAGCGAGACCTCTTTTGCGGCGCACGCCACGCCCATACACGCCTGGCTAATTGCTGTCATCTTGCTGGTGATCTGATTCGTCGTGGGTATCTATCTATGAATACTGCGAATGGGCGGAATAATCGGCCGGCGAAGAGTTTATTCCGCAGGCTGAGGAGCGGAGATGTTGCGGGTCGGGTATGCCGCGGCGATAGTGGACGTTGGGGAAAGAGTAAGCAGAAGAGGTAGCTACGATGTATATCACGGGTTGTCACGTGGTCGGCATGATTTTTACTCTGGGCTGCCGAGATGCAGTGGGCGCTGGGGTCACGAGACTGGCCGGGGTGCACATTAGGGGTTGCGGCTACCTTCGGAGCAGCGATGCATAGGTAATAATGCAACGATGTCCTGGGCTTGAGATGTGTGGCCGGCAGGCCCGTGTCAGTCTCCGGAATGACGATTAAGAATGTCACAACCCCGGTGTCATGTATGAACGGGTATCGATTTTCTTGACACACATCACGTTGGTATGCAGAGCCACGATATCTCGAGAGACACATATCCAGCGCCAATCGATCGTATAACGGCCGAGCTTACATCTCCAACTAATGTTGCCGCGGGAATTATGCTCTAAGCCCTACATGCAAATTAACCCCACCAACGTCGTCCCCGATGGCCGCCCGAATCTGCACCCACCTGCCTGGGTTACTCGACTGGTTAGCCTGCATTGCATGTAGCATACCCCCCCCTTCCTCTTTGGTATGAGGCACCTCTCCTCCTCGCCTAGCCTCCTCTCCTCCCCTCCCCCTCCTCCGCCTGCTCTACCCGAGACGCTCAATGGGCCAACATAAGTATCTATAGCTGCTAATTGCCGACCTCTAGCTCTATCCCTCCCCATCATCCGCAAACATTCGGTCATAAAAGGTAGCTCCACAATTGCACCTCCGGATTGCCATCCCAACACCGCACATCAAATCCTCTCCCCGAAAATAAATGGACCACTCTCCCCCGCCGCGGAGGAAAGCCGTCGTCATCGGCGGCGGCCCAGTCGGCTGTCTCGCGGCCCTCTACCTCTCGAAATCGGACTGGGACGTTGAGCTCTATGAGCTTCGCCCGGGTATGTTTTCAACATTCCACTTCCGAATACTGCCTCTACTCTAGCTAACATTTTCAATTGCGTAGACCCAAGAGCACCAGGAAACAGCGCCTTCGACAGTAAATCCATCAACCTCGCCCTCGCCGAGCGCGGCTACAACAGCATAAAAGTCATTGACGAGGAGCTATTAAATGAGATTATAAAGGAGACGGTTCCCATGGTTGGAAGATGTATCCACCCTGGGAAAGGGAACTTCAAGGGAAAAGGCGGTGGGGAGAGTCAGAAGTATGATGTTCATGGACGGGTGGGTACCGGTACTGGCGTTACTTATTTGAAGATTTTCCCTCATTAATATCAATTGGGGTGTTTTATATGCTGACATCAGATCCGGAGATAGCATAACTGGGCAACAGATCGAGCTCGGCTCAACATCATGTTGCTGGATTGGATTGAGAAGAAGGCAAATGTAAAATTGTTTTTTGGACATGGATTGAAGGGACTTGATTTGGATAAGAAAGAAGCGAATTTCGAGGATAGGTATGAATTCAAATATACATTGGAACTGAGGGATCACTTTTCTAACACATATATTCAAATAAATTACAGAAACACAAAAGAGCTCAAAACGATACATGCAGACTTCTTTATAGGCAGTGATGGCGCGCACAGCACGACCCGTCGATTCCTCCAGCGATACATCTTGTACGTTATAATACCCGTTCAGATATCTGAAAGTTGCTTTTATATTAATTTGATTTTCGATAATTTTTTAAGGATGGACTACGAGCAAATATACATCGACACCCTGTGGAAAGAACTCGAGATCCCGCCCGACGAAAATGGAGACTTCAAGATTGACGGAAACCATCTGCACATCTGGCCGCGCAAGGACTTTATGTTTATCGCCATCCCCAGCACCGTAAGTCCACCCAATCCATCCCCCCCCCCCCCCCCCTCCCTCCCCTTTTCCATCTCAAACAAACCTCCAATCTCAACACATCACTAACATCCTCCCTCCCCCAGGACAAATCCTTCACATGCACCCTCTTCATGCCCCAGCGCTACTTTGACCAACTCGGCACCTCCCCCTCCTCCATCCTCGCCTTCTTCACAACCCACTTCCCCGACGTAATCACCCTCATCGGCAAAGATAAACTCATCGCAGACTACACCACAAACTCCGCCCCCTCGCCGCTCATCTCGATAAAGTGCTCGCCCTACCACTACCTGGACCGCTGCGTCATCATCGGCGACGCCGCGCACGCCATGGTCCCGTTCTACGGCCAGGGCATGAACGCCGGGTTCGAGGACGTGCGCGTGCTCTTTGAGTTTATCAACGACAAGTTCCCGGGGGACCTGGCCGCCGCGTTGGAGGGGTATAGCCGGCAGAGGAAGGAGGACGCGCACACGATCAATGACCTTGCGATGCGCAACTACGTCGAGATGAGGGACTCGGTGACGAGTCGCACGTACAAGCTGCGCAAGGGGGTGGAGGAGACGCTGTATGATTACTTCCCGAGGCTGGGCGTCAGGACGTTGTATTCCATGGTGAGCTTTAGTAATTTGAGGTATAGTGAGGTTGTGGAGAGGGTCAGGTGGCAGAATGGCGTGTTGAATAGGGTGGGGTTGGCGTTGGCGTTTGGGGTGGGGTATGCGCTTGTGAAGGCGGTGAGTGTGTTTAGGAGGGCGAGGGGGAGGGCGGCGGAGCAGGCTGCCGAGGGAGCGGCGAGGGGGGTGTTTGGTGCGGTGGGGTTGGGGGTGAGGAAGTGGTGGAGTTTGCTTTGGTGATGATCGAGGTCGTTCAATTTTGACATGCATAAGAAAAGATTTTGGAGTGGAATGATAGAATATTGGAATATATGAATTTTGATAGAACGTATTATATTATTTTCAATTCTCGCCAGGCAACCGTATCGTTGGAAAAGACAAACAGTACGATAGGAGGTAGGCCCAGCTCCCCAAAATTACTGCACAAGAATCATGATCAAGATATTCACATGGTCCAAATATGTTTGAGCGAGATAACCATATAATTGATGTTTTGATGCGGCTATGCCTCGACTGACAGTGATATATATAACCCTCCAAAAAAATGAGAAGAATGTAAAAAGGTAATTTTGTGAATCCATCCCCTAAAACGCCGATAAGTCAAATAAAAACCACAATGGAAGAAAATGTGACAAGAAATGGTAAAAAGATAACCATGAGAGAACAAGAAGGTTATTAGTGAACCGTGGCTAAAATGTGAGAATGATGTGAAAAGGTAGACGAAGAATTGACAAAGGAAAAAAGGTTGGAGTGACCAGAAGGAGAAGGCTCTATGCACGCTTAACACGTTTTGTGTTTGGGACGGGCTTTGCCTTCTCCTTTGCAATGGTGCGGGACTCCTCCTTGGCCTGGAGTTGTAGACGCTCCATCTCCTCTTCATCGATTCGAATATCATCAATGTCAGATTCCTCATCATCCTCAGCTCCACTGTCACCGTCTTCTTCATCGCTATCTTCGTCATCATCGTCCACATCTTCACCCTCGCCCTCAGAGTTAACAACGGTGCTTTCACCATCAGTGATGCCAGTCCACTCGCCATCATCCTCAAAGTCATCGTCATCTTCGGCTTCAGCAACAGGCTTGACGGTTTCGTCTTCAGCCTTGCGCTTCCTCTTCATCTCGCCCAATCGCCCCTCACGGCCTTCGCCTCCAACTTTCTCATCAGCAGCGGAGGCATCGCCCTCAGCCTTAGGGCAAATGGTGAACCAAGGAAGCTTTCCCCTCATAAAGTCGTTCAAGATCATCTTGGCAACACCGTTCAAATCAGGCTCACCACCCTTCAGCAATCTTCCACCCTTTCGGGCAAGAAGCTCAAGGAATTCGAGATGGTTTGTCCAGCCCTTCACCTCATAGGTTCGCTGGACATGGCTTAGCTTGCACTTTTCGAGCACAGCTGGAATATATTGCTCAGGGTTGTCAACGTTCTCCACACGAACGACACCTTTGAGAAGGATGTCTTGTTCGGTATCGTTTGCGTTTGGTGGCACAATTCCGGGGCAATCGATGAGGAAAATCCTCTTCATCAAGGTGATGTACTGCCACACCTTGGTTTCACCAGGGATAGGAGCCACCACACAAACTGGCTTGTTACGGAGAGTGTTGATGATGCTTGACTTTCCCGTGTTGGGGTATCCAATAAGACCAACGGAAACCTGTTTCCGGTCCTTGTGGAGAATGGAGAATTGACGTAAAAGTTGAATGAGGGAACCTTTTCCGAAAGAGTTGTTGATCGAAGCGTGGAAAGCCAATGTGGGATATTCCTTTGAAAGTAAACGCACCCATGAAGCCTTGAAAGAAGTCAAAGTTAGTAAGACGTAATTTCAAGAAATTTGTTATCAAAAAAAATGGGTATGTATGAATCATTACTAAGAGTGCCGGTACGGAGGAGTGTTCCGAAGAACACACTGACCAGCCCTCAACTCAAACGAAACACGCTGATCTCTATAGTTGGCCTCTCCCAAAACGGGAGGTAACCGGTGAAACTCCAGACATCAGAACGATGAACGGTGAATCGGGCGAGAAAAGTTATTCTCCCAAAGTTGTAACAGGCAGTCTTTGAATGATTTTTGTATCCAAAAGAGGATGCACAAAGTTGCCTTGACTTAACGATGGGGATCGGAGGGTATGGGATGGGGAAATGGTAAGTGTTTGTGTGATTGTAAAAACTTACTGCAACGTTGGTTGGGACCAAATCACACTTGTTGAGAACGAAAACGAGATGCTTGTGTGGTGCCTCTTCTTTCATGTATTTCTCAACAGATCTGCATCGTGTTCCAAGAGGATCTCTGGCATCAAGAACGTGAAGAATAACGTCTGAAGAATCAATGACCTACAAAGATGTAAGTAAAGAGTTGAGAGCTGGGGGAGTAAGTTTATTACCTTGTACAGTTCGTTCCAAATACGCTTACTTTGGCCCTTTGTAAAAATTGGCTCTCTGGCCTCTTGAATGAAGCCATCGTTGGCGTTGTTGTCACCTTCTGCTTCAACTTCACCACTCTTTCCGCTCAAGAGCCTCTGTTTTTCAAGAAATTCTTCGTATTCCTTCTCCATTCTTGCACTCTCGCCCACGAGATCCTGAATGTCACTGACGGAGATCTTGGGACGTTTCCTCTGTGCCTTGGGTCCGAAAGTGCTGGCAAAGGGTTGGGACTCGACGTGGATCTTGGCTGCGTGTTGCTTGCCACCAGGGCCAGTTGGCTCATTCAAGAGGGACATTGGGAGTTTGTTGGTCTTGAGGAGGACCTGGTAAGGATCCGAAGCCTTTACGGCCATTGCCTCACGGAAGTTTTGTAGGGCATCCTGAGCAATCACTCGTGTATTGCCTATGATTGACGTTAGCAAAATGAAGGAGGATGAGAAGATATTTGAGAAAAACATACCAAACCACTTCCTGTTGGGCTCAATGCGGGCATTCGGTAACTCTCGAGACTGAAAGCTTGCAGCTTTGAGCTATACTTCCGACATGTTAGTATTGGTACCGAAGAGGTTTGATGAGAGTAAGTCTACTTACAATGTCTCCCTGAGCGTTCCTGATTGCCTTTCCTTCCTTCAAGATGTTCAACTTCTTGACCTTCTTTGCGTCTCTGTAGAAATTCTCTCCCTTTAGGCGGACATTGGCCATGCCATCTCCTGGGCCAGCCTTCTTGCTACGCTCTTTACGAGACGCTTCTTTCTTGAAATTCCCCATCTTTGGTGTGTTGTTTTGGGAGCGGGAGTGGGTTGGTCGGAGGATGGAGGAAGAAAGGCGAAAACTTTTCTTTTCTACTGTGCTAGTTTCCGCCGCTGTGAGAAATGAGCGCTAACGTGTAGTCCCTCGCCAAGATTTGCATACTAGGAAAACTAGGCGGTGTGTTAGTCAGCGAATCGGCCAGAAATTCTCGTGATCACGAAATTCACTGGCCTCGATTCATCTATTCTCACTCTTCATACTTCAAGAACTGTAAATCCTCAGGTACCGGTTCGAATCTTCCTATCGCACCTCGTGCACATGGCTGGAGTTGCATCGATGAGGATACCTCTGTTAAACCAATGTCACTACATGCTTTGAAGATGACGATCCAGATTTTTATCCGTACATACAAGGCAATTCAACGCCTCAACGCCGGTGCTCATTTTTGTTCTCGTGCTTTTTACCAGCCCTAGCTATCTGCGTTAATATTCTACAGCAAAAATCATCACCGGAATTCAAAAAAAATCAAACTGAATCTCCGCAACATCGATTTTAAGCAAAAATCTTATCAGATCCTTCTTTCAAACAAGGCTGGGTGAGGCTGGCAACTAGTTTCCGCAAAGCTGTTTTCGTAGCAAATCCGATCTCAAACAAGCTCAAGATCATCTTCATCGCATTGCAATTGATTGGATCGATATATCATGATCAACTTTGAAATTCCCCGCGGCCACCATATACTTGCTTTTAATTCAGATGGACCAATCATTAGTGCGGAAAATGTACAGTACGAATACAATTCTTCGTTCACCAATCAACGAATCCATTTTTCACATCAAGATCTAGCTATAGGTAGCTCTGATGACGAAACAACTTTTATTGTTTTTGTAGTTTTGAGGCAGAAAGGGGACGATATCGATATATGTGCATATGCATGGGTACTCGCAAGCTAGTATACGGTACTCTTGAATTCAAAAATGATACCTATATCCCGAACCCAATTGATCACGATCGCATGCGCAGAATGGAGGGGTTCGAGATCTAAGTAGACTGGAAGGAATTTCGAAATCTGCCTACCTAGATCCCCAGTTATAAAACCAACCCACAAAGATACACACCTAATCACCCTTTACCCTCCACCCTCCACCCTCCACTGTACGATTAGCATTCCAACCTACTCTACCTTTTTTTCGAGCGTGGTCTGGCCATGTATGTATACATGTACATGCTATTTTATGTCCATCATCTGACACCACTGTACCCTAGCCTCGCCCACTGTACCCGTACTTTACTCCGCACTCGTAAGTAGTCTCGACATTGCAGGTACCGATATCGTGCACAAATGCGGGGTGCTCCAAGTCGCAGACTATCCACTCTAGATTTAGTCCCGTCCCCTCGTCCCCTCTCTCCTCGTCTGTAGATTAGCAAGCTCCTGCAAGCTCAAGTGGATCTAATCGCTCTCGTGCCCAGCTGCAGACTCCAGTCCAGACTCGAATCTCCAGACGTACATACCTATGATCGATGCCGGGGCCTAAGGTTGTTTTCGACATATGTCTCCTCATGATAAAATTTAAAATCTCCCGGCCGGCAACGCAATATTTCTTTCATGCAGATCACCGACATGAGGTGCCTGCCTTGCTGCGCTGCATGCGTCCAAAGTAATGTAAAATGCTAGGTAGGTAGGTAAGTAAGTACTTTATCGAAATCATCGGACCAAAGCCTTGTTTGTATCTCAACTTTCTTTACGAGGTAAAAAAAAAGCTTCAATTCGTTCAATTCTTCTTCTTCATATGTGCCCTGCGAATAACTCGGGTGCGTGCTTGAATGAAAGCGCTCACTTGGGCAGTCAGCTCTACTCCCTAGTAGAGTACCGGGAGCCCACCTTAAGCCCTGAGCAAGAGGATCCATGGCTCCCTGCAGACTACGCTAGTCCCGTTTGATGCCAGTTTTGGTCGTTTTTCCAGAGCTCCAGCGCAGCACCGTTGCTGGTGGGAGGTTGGATAGATGTGGCAAGTCTGTCTGTTCACGATGGGAGAATGTCGGTGGCATATGTGGTGTATTTTGGTGTGTGTGTTTATCAGAGCAATCCTAAAATCCTAGAAGTCCAGGGCCTGTGGTGGGGCGAATGGGTGTGTGTGGTTCGTCGCCAGGCTGCTTGCGAGCGAACGTTGACCTGGGTGGGCCCACTCTGGCACATATCCGTAGGAAGGCTCGCCAGTGTGGAGTGAGTTGCAGGCAAGTTTCATGCTCCTCTCCGAAGCTGTCCGAGCTGTGAGGCCGAATAGTGCGCCCGTCGACTGTAAAACCTGTAGGGCGCGGACAGCGGAGGCACTTCTTTGCGGCCATCTGTTCTGTTTGGCTGTTTGCCCCTCATACCATCTCATACTATCTCATAGCCCTCTGTTTGTTTACCTCTATTTGCCTCTTGACCACCCAGCACCAAGCAGGAAGCTCCCCTCCCCCGACATCTCTGCAGGAGGGCTGCAGCATCGATCGAAAGCGCTTCAGTCAATCACACTGGCCGTCTGCCACCGGTCGTGGATCAAAGCAAGCAGCGCCGGCGTCCTCGTCAATTCTCAAGCTTAAGCCCCTTCTGCTGCACGGTGCCCCCCCTCCCAACACGCTTAAGCTTCCCCACCAACCACGACAACGACAGCAGTGCAGCAGCAGCAGCAAGGCCAGTGAGGCCGGGCCTTCCCATCAGTCAAGCCTCCCCGCCCCCCATAACAAACACCCAGCACACCGCTCCCAGAGCTCTCTCATCTCGTATCCAGAAAATCTACTCGTCCGTCCTCCCACGCCATCTCTGAAAGTGAAGCTCGCCTCTGCAAAAACCGCACTATCGCCATCGCATCATCACCATCACCATCATCGCCGCCGCCGCCGCCGTTATTGTTGACTTTCGTCGTCGTCGTTGTTGTTGCCGTTGCTGAGGATCATCACCCCCGTCAGGACCAAAGGAGCAACGGATATTATCGACACCACCCCTCTTGCCCGGGTGGAGCATGAGCAGTGCCTGCTCGTCATGAGATCAGATCAGAGTGTTACAAGCCGAAGCCGCAGCCCCGGACTCTCGCCCGTCACTGGCATGCTCAAGACGACGGTTGCCAGTCCTCCCCCGGTCACCATCACCGAACCTCCGCAAAAGACACTGGCGTCAAAGACCCCGAGCACTAGCAGAGCACCGCCACGAAAGCCGCCGCTGGCAATGCACAAGAGCACCAACAACCTCAAGTCGAACGCAAGCAGCGGCAGCAATTCCCCGGCGACGCTCACGCCCCGCCTCCCGGGATACAGGGCAGCGACAGCAGCAGGAGGAGCATCGTCGCCGTCGCCGTCGGGCCAGCCGGCCAGCGCGGCGGGCAGCTCGTCGCCAAATGCGTCCCCGCGGCTCGTGCGGCCGGCCACGGCACGGCGGCAGGGCGAGGCGGCCACGGAGTCCAGCGCGGCGCCGCGCCGCTCGTCGTACGTGGGCCCGCAGGTGCGGCCGATGAGCTCGATGAGCTCGGTGTCCGCGCTGTCGCCGGGCCCGCCGCTCAGGGCCTCCCGCCCCGGCAGCACCATCGCCAGCGCAAACGCACACGCATACGCATACGCAAGCTCGGCCGCGGGCGCCTCCGAGCCTGCGCCGCGCCCGAGCTCGCCGGCCAGCGCAAAGTTCTTTCATGCTAACGACCTGAAGCCGAGCCGGAAGCCCACGCCGGGCCCGCAGCTCCAGCCGCCGAAGCTGTTCAAAGCAGACGCAAGCCACAGCGCCCCAGCCACAGCCCCGATACTAGCCAATCCTGCTTCCACGACCCACCTCACGCCCAGGCTGCCAAGCCAGAGCACCCGGCCCTCGTCCCCCGTGGGCTCGCCCCAGTCGGCGTACACGGGGGGCTCCGTTCGGGGCGTCAAATTCGTGTATGCAAACGGCACGGAGGAGGTTCTGGAGCCGAGAGGAAAGGCCACCTCCACATCCGAAGGAAGCTCCCGCCCGCCCTCGCCGAATCCTCTATCGCCCGGCCTTCAATCCTCGTCCTCATCCACCTCGAAATTCCAAACCCCGCCAGGCTCCACAGTCGGCACACTCAGCCCATCACAGCCGGTAAACTCGCCGACGGCACAGCGGCCTCAACTCGGCGTTGGGAGAAAGTCGAGCGTGGGCAGTACCTCTAGGCATGGCCGGGCTCACTCAATTGGTGCAAATGGCCTACCGCAGGAAATCTTCCTGGTGCCAGAGGCCCTGAGATCGCCAGTGTCGGCACCGAGACCCACAGGATCGAATGGCGCCGAGGAAATATATATGGCACCTGCAGCCTTGACTCTGAAAATGAGAGAGGAGCTTGCTGCTAATGCCCGGCAAGAGAGAAAGGTACAAAGACCAGTTTCCACAAATAATTATAGGGTTGGAAGCTAATTTAAAAAAAATTGTGATAGGTAATGGATCTCGAAATTTCGAATAACTCTCTATTAGCAATCAACCGAACGATCGAACGGAAAATGCGGAAACAAAATTCCGAACTGCGCCGTTACAGGAGGCTAGCTCGGTCCGGCCAATTCCAGCCAAAAACACCCCCCTCCTCCTCCTCGAAACGACGGTCGTCGAAATCCACGGCGGACGATGTCGATTACATTACTAATGAGATTGACGGGGATCTTCTGGATGAGGAGGAGGCGGATCGGGATGCCGGGGATGAGGATGAGGATGACGACGAAGAGGATGAGGAGGATGAGGAGGATGAAGACGAGGACGACGATCTATCACAGTCCTCGGCGGACGAGAATGACCCGAATTCCACGACGGGCGGCGCCACATCGAAGCGGAAACGAACAATCGCACGGACAGACCGGGACAAGGTTTCCGCCGAGCTATCGAAACACCAAGCGCTTCTCGAGGCCTCTGCGAAAACGAACGCGTCCCTGAAGCGATGCACGTATATGATTGAGGAGCTGATCAAGGAGGCAAACAAGGCGTTGACGTATAAAGTCGCTGCGTCGGAGGTGAAGATTGGCGGGAGGATATTGGGGAGTGATAATGAGGATGAGGGGGACGAGGATGATGAAGAAGAGGACGATGATAATGGGCGCGGGGAGAATGGAGGGTGTGGGGATGGTAATGAGACGGAGACGGAGGCAGAGACGGATGATATGACGGGTACTGAGGCGGAGACGACGGATGATAGTCGGGAATACAGTGATGGCAAGGACGATGTGGATACGGAGACGGAGGATGAGGGGCATTCATCGCAGATTGACTAGTAAGATGAGAGAAGAGAAAGAAGAAGAAGAATAAGAAGAAGAATGAGGAGGATAAAAAAAGAACGACGTGGGGGAGTATTGCTGGGCGCTGCCTTTTCTCGTTATTATTACCCTCATGCTGCTTTGCTTCGTTTTTTGTTTTTGTTTGTTTAACTTGCTTCCCCCTTTAACGTCGCCTTTTGCTGCAATTGTTTGATTATCACCACTGGTACCACTCTGTTTTTTTGATGCCGTTCATGCCCCCAACACTATCTTCTCCGCGCAGCCTTACTTATAATTATAGCTAGCTATACTTCCTACTTTTTCTTACTTGCAATTGGCCACCTCTACTTTTCCTTCTCCTTTTTTTTTTTTACCCTGCACTTCCTTTGTTTATCGTTTTATCGTTTTATCAAATTTGCTGCTGGAGTTATATACATACATACAAGCCCTAGGTTTTTCTTCTTTCTTCTTTCTTCTTTCTTGCCGTCATTACCCTTCTTTTTTCTTTTTCTTAATTAAATTTGCTTCTATTGTTTTTTCTTTTCTTTTCTTTTTTTTTTTTCTTTAAAAATTTCTCTGCCATATGCATCGATATCGATATCGTTTTTTCTTTTGAATTCTTGCCCTATTTTTTTTTTTTTTCTTTTCCTTCCTTCTTTTCTCTTATGTATAAGTGTACATGTTCGACGTCGATTGATATATCGATATCTGTCTCTCGAGCTCTCTCTCTAAATTTTTCTTGACTTTTTCTTTTCAAGCATTGGGTGTTTTTTTTTTTTTTTGTTTTCTCCTTCTTTTTTTACCTAGCAGGCCTTTATTTGATTTTTTACGAGTACCTCCCTGCCCTATCCATGTGGCCAAAGTAACCCACCTCCCCTATTGTACATACCTACCTAGGTACCTGGGTACGAGATTGGTATGCGCAATTGTTTAATTTTGCCATGAAGAATATATTAAATAAATATAAATATAAAAATAATGAATATACTACATCTAGATCTATATCTACATCCACGGCCAGATCTAGACATGTACCTATGTACGTATACAATGAACATCACACACACACATAGAAATCTAGAGAAGAGAGAGAGAAAGAGAGAGGGAGAAAGATATATATACAGGTATCCCGCGACTGCGTCGCGTAAGCCCCCCAGGAGCCTCAGTAACGACGAGCGAAACAAAGCATTGTTGTCAACGCTAAAGCTGCGGTCAAGGATGGCTATAGATAAGAATACAATATGTTGTTTTATATGTTCTCACTGCATCAGCAAAGGTTGAGTTGGCGCTGTCGTGGCTGTAGCGAGTACATAGTCTACTGCTACAGCGATAACTCTTCTTCGGCATGGCACTGCAGCGACACTCCGCTCACGGCATGGCACTGCAGTGACAACGTGTGCACGAAATGGCGCTGCAGCGACAATTCTCGACAGAACGGCGCTGTAGCGACTGATTATGCCCCCCTCGTATGACGGCTCCATGGCGACCGCTGTCGCTACAGCGCCATGTCGTACGTCGAGTGTCGCTGCCACGCTATTACCTTGAGGCCGTGTCGCTACAGCGCAGTTGTACGGCAAGTGTCGCTGCAGCACTATTACCCGGAGGTCCTGTCGCTACAGCGGCATGTCGTACGTCAAGTGTCGCTGCTGCAGCGCTATTACCCTGAGGCCGTATCGCTACAGCGCCATGTGGTACAGCCGGCATGAAAAAGAAATCGGACAGTGGCGTTCGAATTCACATACAAATTTGTATGTAACGCCAAGAGAAAGTGTCCGATTTCTTTTTCATGCCGGCTGTACATCAAGTGTCGCTACAGTGCTATTACCCTGAGGCCATGACATGCAACAATTTTCTAGGCAACAATAAAATCGATGCTTGGCACGCTAACCCGATTGGGATTGATTACCCAGGGATTTTGATGAATTAGGCGTCACAACATAACCCATTCGCTTCGCTACGCTGAGCTCCTGGGCATAGAGAGTACTAGTGGGTGAGGTCATGATGAAAACGCACACATCCATCACAATAGTATACGTACAGTACGATCAGTGAATCCCAATTGCAATTTTCTTTTCTTTAATCCTTATAAGCTTGAAATTTTAATCTTTTTACACACTAAAAAAAAAAAGAAAAAGAAAAGAAAAGAAAAGAAAGAGAAAGAGAAAGGGAATGGGAAAAAGGTTTATAAAACAAGACTGACTACAGGAATTCGAATTCAAAAGAACAAAACAAACAACCTTAATCCCAATTCCCAATCCCAATCCCAATCCCAATCAATCAATCCACATCAACATCATTTATTGCAACCCCCCCTCCCCACTCACTAGTACTCACTCCCTTCCCTTCTTCCACCCAGCGCCCCCCCCCTCAACCTCCAAAAACAAAAAAAATCAAAAAAATCTAAAAACTAACCATCTCCACCCAACTCCCCACAAACGCAAACTTCCTCCATCCATCCTGCCTCATAAGCTTCTCAAACTCCTCGTAATTGATCCGCCCCGGCCCGCCGCGCTCCTTGATCTCCGCCTCGATGCGGTCCAGAAACTTTTCGTACTCGGAGCCGCTCTGCCGGCTATTGTGGCGCTCGTATTTGGGGTGTTTTGAGCTGGAGGCGGCGGCGGTGGAGGAGTTGGGTTTTGGTGTTGCGATGGTGGTGGTGGTGGTAGTGGGAGGCGGGGGTACTTGAGATGTTGTGGTGGTTGTGGTCGTTGTACTTGCTGTTTCTGGTGGGGTCGTGGATGAAGTGGTTGTGCCATCTGCTGGCTCGGAAGATGATGATGGTTGTGGTGGTGGTGGTGGTGGTGTAGCAGAGGATGATGGTCCATCCAAGATGATATTCGCCGCAGAGTCCCTGACCGCTTGTTCCTCAGCAGTAGTACCACCACTACCACCACCCATCGTGAATGTCGATGGTGGGGCTGCAACAACCGCGGCGTATGACGGCGCCCCGGATGCATTCGATGCACCCAAACTCTTATTCTCCCTTTCTCTCCTCTCGCGCCGCTTCCGCACCTCGATTGCGCCGTCTTCTTTCACCTTGAAGAGCAGGTTCAAGAGCTCGTTGAGGCCTTGTTGGGTGACTTGGTAGAGAACTTCGTTGCCGACATCCTCGTCGATTTCCGATGCGATTGTGTATGACTCGGAGGAGCCGTCTTCGGGGATTGGGGTGGAGGGTGTGGAAGGTTGCTCTGTCTCGGTAGGAGCGGAGATTGGCGAGGGACTTTGTACGACGGCCGGTGAGATATTTTCCGCGTCACCAGAGGGTCCTTCGCCTGCTTCAGTATCTTGGGTAGTTCCGGAAGCTGAAGCAATCCCGTTTTGTGATGATTCAGCGTTTCCCTCCTCTTGCTCATCTTCAGCCGAGGCCCAAGTTTCAGTTGTGCTTGTGATTGGGTCTTTCCCCTTTATGCTTTTCCGAAGATTATTTAATTCCTCCTTCGTGATCTGATCGTTTCCGCTCGGGAGGACAACTTCTCCAAATTGCTCGCGATCGGCATTTCCTTCTCCTTTCCCTCCTCTTACTCTGGACGTTAATGCCAGAGATGGAAATGCGGCAGAGATAGGTTGGCTGCCTAGGAGGACATTGAGAGCCGTCCCGCTTTCAATCATTTCCTCCTCCATGCTAGCCACGATATCTTGCACATGTTCTTTGGAGAGGGCATAGTAGGCTCGGAACATTTTCAAAAAGTCCCTCCTCTCCACGTAACCATCTCCATCATGGTCATAACCCCTATATATCCTCCTCCACTTGTCATCGGGCCGTAACTTGGTATGTAATGCGGCAAGTCCAAGGATGAACTCGTCGAATCCAATCAATCCATCATCGTTTGTATCGTATAATGCAAACATGCGGTCGTAAATGAGATTTGGTGGTGGGGGTCGAGCGGAAAAGTTGAGGGCAAAGCATTTATCGAAGGTTTTCCGAGATATTGCCCCGCATATCCGATATGGATCATTAGGATACTCTGTAGCAGCGAGGCATTTGAATTGCTCATAGAGGGCCTCGACCTCTGCTTGATCGAAACCGGATTTCTTTTCAAACTCCTTCACCAACTCCATTCCTAGCCCAAGTGGTAGATTACCTGGCTTGCCTGGGTAGCTCGGTGGTTGGACATGTCGAGGGTTTCCGAGGAATTGAGCCGGGATTCTGACTTTATAGAAGAGATGTGTCCGTGGATGTGACTCCAATGACTCGCAATGCTCGCACAAGTCAAAGTCAACGCAATTTGCACACCTGTATCTGATTCCCCGGATTGGTTGTGCTTGACACGAGTTGCAGGTCACACCTCGGTGGACATAGCCCTCGCGCTTAGCTTGGTCCTATATCTTCGTTTCAGCACGTTGTAGTTATAATTCAAAAAGCACTTCTGCCTCACCTCGGCAATAAGGTAGAGAAGGTTCAAGAGATTTTGGTTTTCCTTGGAGTTCTCTTGGTTGAACGAATATTCACTCTCGGCGGGTTCTTGGTGGGTCTCGGGGTGTGTCGAAGCATCCTCATCCAGGGCCGATTCATCCTCCAGTTGCTCCTGCAGCTGGGTGTTTGTGATCAAGTTACCCTCTTGATCGCTGTTGGACTCCTCTGCTCCTTCGGCGGACGTTCTGGAGGCTGCTTGTTGGCCGGTGGCCTGGGATTGAGTCCCCACACCCAGTGCTGCGTTGCCCAACGCAGCGGCAGTTGTCCTGCTCGAATTCCGCCTCACTCGTCGAGCATTGCTCCGCTTCAGCCGGCGCTTGTCCTTGTGTCTTTTTTGTGTATATAGATGGTATGATATTAGTACGGCGGCGACCGTAACGCCCGTAACAATAGCGGGGATGTGCCTGGTCAGAGAAGAGGGTGATGGCATGGCGAGAGAGTACCGGGTCGGTCCAGATATGGGCAGAGCTGCATCCCACTAACTTGTACCGATCTCGAAGGCTGTCTTGCGGGCTGTGGGGTATGTCTCGCTGGCTTAGTATGCTGTCGATATCATGGGAAGCCAGCCCTTGCAGGGGCAGTAGGGCTTCTGGCCAGATTCGTGGGGCGTGAGGCTGGTGAAGTTGTGCGAGAGAGTAGGTCAGAGGTGTGTGTATATTGGTGTGTGTGTGTTCACTCGTGTGCTTGCTCGTAGTAATTGTGGTGTGCTTGGCGGCGAGCTTCGAGAGCAGTGAGCAATAGCTGCTATAAGAGCAGGTAGGCGAGCTCGGCTGGTCACATGACATGTAGGCTGAAGTGCACTAACCTGTCGAAATGTATCATCTTTGATCATGATGATCCATCTTGGTGCATGTAGTGAGTATTGCTAAAAGAAATCCCGAGAGTCTATAAAGATTGTTTCGTGTATTGGGGGGTCGGTTGGGGAGTCTGAATTCAATAATTCACAGAGACTTGATTTATTAATCACTTGTTGTAGAATCATGGGTTACTTGCGCGCCTGCTCAGGGATGAAGTTACACTTAAGCTACATTTGGCTCTCCGATTGTAAACAAGCTTGCCGAGATCTCACGAGACCAAGGTGGATGTAACGAAAATAGCACGAAAGTGATGTCATGACCTGGTGGTTTGGCGAAACGTCACGTTGCGGGGCAGTTCCGGCGTGTGACGAGTCATCACCGCGCAGGACGTCATGACGCAACAAGGCCACATGTCGGAAAGCAAGCCTGCACGCAATGCGGCCTGCCGTGGCAGCGCTGCGAAGTTTACCCGCGCCGCCTTTTTTGCGTGCGCAAGACAGCAGCGGCTAACTGGCCTGTGTGGCTTGGGGGGTCAGGCTCTGCGAAAGCCAGGCCCAGTAGGCCAGCCACCTGATGCTCCGGGGGGTGGGGGGTCACAAGTAACGAGATATACCAACCCTCGCCCGTCCGCTACTTGTTCTCATCCCCGACCACCATCACTCTCCCGCACCACCCCCAACAGAAAGGCCGATATCCTGCTTGCTCGTGTGTATGCCCCTCCCGTCCCCGTCCCGCCCTTCACTCCGCCGCCTGCTTCCCCTCCTCCGCCGCCCTTCACACTTGCTGTCCTTGTAATCGGTTTTTGACACCTTTACACTTCCTCGCCTCCTACGTCGCTAATCTCGTTATCTCTGAACTTGTAGTGCGAGGTACCAAAGTCGCTTCCCCACCCCCCATCTACCTCATCACGATTCCCCAGACGCCCCTCGCTCAGAGGCGAAGAACGCACGCTGCCGAATACCCCCCCATTTGCCCTACGGAATCTAATCTCGTCTGGGTGTTCAGAAACCTCAGAGTACATACTTCAAAATTTGAACAGACGAATTTCGCCTCTGCCTTGCACGTAATTTTCGGAACATCATGTCGGGCGAATCATGGTTATACCTGCTGGCGGTGCTCCTAAATGCCGCAAATCTGTTTCTACAAGTCTTTTTCACCATAATGTCCGTAATACCTCTCTATTGTTGCGCCAGAAGTGTTGGATGTGATTGGTATTGACCCTCCAAATTAGGTACTCTGATCTTGAATGCGACTATATCAACCCAATCGAACTTTGCAACAGGCTCAACACATACATCATCCCAGAGGCCGCTGTTCACGCATTCCTCACATTGCTATTTTTGGTAAATGGGTACTGGGTTGCCCTCGCACTCAATCTGCCTCTTTTGGCCTACAACATCAAAAAGTAAGGCTACATCCAGATCACTAAAGTTGATAATCTCATACTAATTACCTCTGCGCAGGGTTACCGACAATGCACACCTTCTCGATGCCACTGAAATTTTCCGTACGCTGAACAAGCACAAGAAGGTAAGAGCGCATGCCCTGTGTTTGCAATTGCCAGCTTACTAAACATCGAATCACAGGAATCATTTGTCAAACTTGGATTTCACCTCGTCATGTTCTTCTTTTACCTCTACAGCATGATTGTCGCTTTGATCCGTGATGAGTCTCATTGACTCAAAGAACAGCCAGGTGGACACATGAACTATGGTCATGAAGCACGAAGATGGGGATGAAGTTCGACTGCATAATATGGTTTCTATGTTGTGAGATGGAGAGGGGGGATTTAATGAGTTCACGATGCGGAGGTTAATAATGCAATATTTCACTTTCCTTTTGACGAAACATTGGCTTGCAGTTACAGCGATATGCAGACACAGGGAAGGGGAAAAGGCGATGGTGGGAATTCCGGCAAAGTAGATGGAGACCCATGAGTTTATATCTTATTCATTTTGATAATGTGTTGGCATTCATACTTCATACATATTACTTGGGCGGGAGCCTTTCTTTTTTGTTTCAAACCACTTATAGATTTATGTTTGTTAGGATCATATGAGCGAGCATTACTCTAATATAGGGCCACACTGGGTTGTTTAACAAATAACTGACCACAATAACTCCCTGCATGAAACCACATCTTGTTCGATCGAATTAATGTTCCTCCAGATTTCTTCACCGACTCGTTTATTCCTCTCCTCTTGCCGAATGCAGCCGACTCGCCATTAAAGAAAAGCCAACTTTAAAGCGACCCGTTATCTCCACGTGACCAACCCGATAAGCCCTGCCAAGGCCTTTACGCCAAAGAGCTCAACACGTCCTCCCACTCGGGGTGCACGCGACGCCGAAACCCAAGCAATAATGGATTCGGCAAGCCAGTACAACGAATGTGCTTCATCGCCAGATCTCGACACGGAAAGCATTCTGCGGGGCCTCAATCCGGCGCAGCTCGATGCAGTCACCAGCCCGGCCAATGTCGTTCAAATTCTTGCTCCTCGTAAAGCTCCCACCGTTGTGAAATTGGCTTCTGTTGCGATTGTTTGTACTGACTGAAGCAGCGGGCTCTGGTAAAACCCGGACGCTCACGGCTAGGGTGGCATATCTCCTGGCAAACAACCACTACAACCCCGCCAATGTCATTGTTGCGACCTTTACCGTCAAGGCTTCCCGGGAAATGAAGGAGCGGATTGGGAAGCTTGTTGGAAATGGACTGGAGCGGAAATTGATACTTGGAACATTCCATAGTATTGCCAGGCGGTACCTGGTCAGATATGGCCATCTTATTGGCATAAAGAAGGGTTTCGGTATCGCGGATTCGGGCGACAGCGCAGGCATTATCAAGAGGATCATCAAGCGGCATCAATTCAGTGTCGACGCTTCGTCTGCACGATCTCGAATATCGAATATCAAAGCACAGGGCATGTCATATGATCAATATATGGCTCAGAATGAAAAGACCATGAAGAAGGATGTGAATCTGCAGGAATTTGTGGCCTTATACCAAGAATACGAGGCTGCACTCCAGCAAGCAAATCTGCTGGACTATGACGATCTGTTACTCAAATGCGTCGATTTGCTAAAAGCCCACCCGGAATGTGCCAGAAATATTGAGGCGGTCCTCGTGGACGAGTTTCAGGATACAAACTTGGTCCAATTCGACTTAATGAGAGGCTTCGCAAAGTGGAAAAAGCGGGTGACAGTTGTCGGTGATCCGTAAGTTCAATTTGATCACAATCCGTGAATGATCCGATTCAACTGATCATCGTTTTTGATATATGATAAAAGTGACCAGAGTATATATGGTTTTCGCGCGGCCGAGATCAAAAATCTCAAGCGAATGCAGACGGTGTACCCCGATACGCTGGTGGTTATATTGGAGGATAATTACCGGTCTTCCGCATCCATCTTGCAATCGGCGCAAGTTGTGATTGAGCAAGATGACGCCCGCCCGAATAAGATGCTGTTACCGACCCACTCTGTTGGCACCCGCCCTGTCCTACGACATCTGCGCGATGCATCCCAGGAAGCTCAATGGATTGTTTGCGAGATTAAGCGGATTATGGGAATGACTGGTGATGCAATAATACCGAGTGATATCGCTATACTGGTACGATCGGCCTCGCTGACACGAAATATCGAGGCTGCATTGGCCCAGCACGGGATATCCTACAAGATGGTTGGCGGACAAAAATTCTATGACCGGGTTGAAGTCAAGGCAGTATTGGATTATTTGAGGGTTTGCCAGAATCCCCAAAATAATGATGCATTATCACGGGTGGTAAATGTACCGCCGCGGAAAGTGGGAGACACAACCATCAAGGCATTGCTGGAGGAATCGCATCGGAAAAAAAAAAGTTTATGGGATCTGATCAGGGGTTGTGTTAGAGGGGAGCTGAAGCTATCGACAAATGTCACAAAGACTGCCGAGCAAGGTTTATCCGCATTCGTTAATGTGATCCTCACATCTAGGAAAATGCTTCTACAGGAGGAGGGGCAAGAGGCAGGGGGTGTTGATGCTGTGGATGAAGAGGGTGCAGCGAAATCACCTGGCACAACACTGGTTGACATCGTGTACTACCTCATGAAGAAACTGGCCTATCGAGATTACCTCGAAAAGCATTACCCGGAGGATCATGCGTCTCGATGGGCAAACATCGAGGAATTGGTGATGCAAGCTGCGGACTTTACGAATACGCTGGCTTCAAATCCGACGGAAGACGAAGAAGCACTCCCGGAAATCGATGGAATCGTACAACAAAAGCCATCTGCTATGGCAGACGCCCTCGACCGCTTTCTGGCCAATGTGGCACTGGCAAGCGAGGTGAAACAAGACGAAAATGAGGAGCCGAGAGAACAGGTCACGATCTCAACGATTCATGCGGCAAAGGGGCTGGAGTGGCCGGTGGTATTTATTCCCGGCTGCTACGAGGGCTCAATTCCTCACAGTAGAAGCGAGGATACAGATGAGGAACGGCGACTGTTGTATGTTGCAATGACAAGAGCCATGGGTTTACTGTATATGAGCTGCCCTAAGAAGAACAGCAAATATGAGAAATCGGCATTGTCACAGTTCCTGAAGGATCCAAATGTGCTGAAATTGATGGACAAGAAGGGCCCAAGCTTGACGCCATCGGTCTCGCAGGGGATCTTGCAGATTCTTGGGAAAGAGTGTCCTGCGCTATCGACGATACAGATGGCGATGGCACATTTGGAATCGGTTGAAGATGATTTATTCCCGATAGGGGATACGCTCGATTCCGATGATGAAGATAACAGGAAAAGCAAGAGGCAACGGGTTGAGCAGGATGATTACGATCGGGGGATGCAGAAAGCTTCGAGCCTGGGGTGGGGTGGTGGTGGTGGTGGTGGTGGTCAAGGGTTTTCGAAGCCGAAGGGCTGGTCCGGGAATAATAATGTACCCAGCGGAGGAGGAGGAGGAGGAGGATTCGTTTCGGCACGAACAATATCGACTTCAACCACAACAACTGCATCATATTCTACCTCGGCCACTACCACCACCTCTATAAACTCCGCAAGCAGTTTCTCGATTAGTGCAGCGTCAATGTCTGGGTTCACATCGGCAAGAGGATACATGACTACCATCAATCGAGGAACCACTGAAGCTTCATTAGGCATCAATAAACAAACACTTACATATACACAAACGTCTGGGTCGATACATCGATCCAGCATGCGCGAAACTGACACTTCCGAGACGAGGACGTATCCACCGAAACGGCCCGAACGTACTACAACAAAGCTCGGGAAAGACCCCGGGTCAGCCATTGCTCCTCCGGTGGGGCGAAAAAAGACCACCAGTGCTGGCCAGGGAAACTTGCTCGGGTTTCTGAAAAAGCCGAATCCCGCGGGAGAGGGTACCGGTACTGCTGGCAGTAGCAGTAGTAGACAAGGCGTCGTATTAGGGAATTCAAACACAGTCAAGAGCCTGAAGAAGAAGGAAGAGTTTGTCTTTCTATCCTCCAGCCCGGTGAAACCTACACCTATACCGATCCCCAGGAAATCACCGCCAACAACTCTGAGCAGAACAACCCCATCACCATCACCGCCTCTATATGAGGAATTCATGGCGTCGATAGCCCCGGGTCCTGCTCTTCATAGAACTACAACTCTTGAGCACCACCACCACCACCAGATTCCCGAAATTTATGAGGAGGAGGTTGAGGAGGAGGACAATCTCGACTCCTTACCTCCGCCACTACCACCAGCCCCTCCTCCCTTATCACATCCTCTAAAAACAACACCATCACTACCCACCTTCATCCCCGACTCCGACGCCCCCGAAGAAGGCGACATCGACATCGACGCCGACGCCGAAGAAGCCTACCAAGAAATCGAGTCCCTAAACCCCACACGCTACGAGCCCGTCCTCCCAAAACCCTTCTTAACCCGGAGTGGGAGTGGGAGTGTTGGTGAATTCGCCTCCGCCGCGTTCGCAAACAATAATAATAAAAGGGGAATAAGACTCGTTGACCCCCCCGAGCCAAGGGTTGCGAGCGTGTTTATCCAGGCGGCGGCGGCAGCAGCAGCGAATCCCGCCGCCGCCTCGAAGCAGCAGAAAAAGACGCTGGGGATACGCAGGAGTATGAATGGGTGGGAGAGTAGGCAGCACGTGCACCCGAAACCATCATCGTCGTCGTCGTCGTCGGGTGGGGGGGCGGGAACGGGAACGGGCGCGGGGGTGAGGAAGAGTAAAGGCAGAGGAAGGGGGTTTATTGGTGGGTTGTTGGGATAAGTTTAGTTTAGTTAATTGGGGGGTTATGGGTTGGGTACCACCGGTGTTTTTTTATGTATATTATTATCCAAGATGGGTTTTGGTTTTTGCATTCTGTGTTTTTTTTTTTTTTTTTTTGATTAATTAGCGAGATGTCGATGAGACGTAGGAGTTGAGCAAATTGCAATATTAATTGAGTTATAGCTAGGTAGCTATAGCTGGAAATATGGTTATTACAAAGTCTGCAGTGTACGTATGCGTACTCATCATCATCATCATCAAATCATCGTCGTGGTGTATTTAGAGCACTGCGATATAGATGTTATTGAATTATATCAAGTATAATTAATCGAACCATATGCATCAAAGTGAAGTAATATAAGGTATGTATAGAGTATTTATGTGTGTATGTGTATGTATAGCTAAGCACCCTGAATAATCGGTGCTTAAAATAATTAAAGATACATGTACTTCGAAGGAAATTGAAAGGTATGGAATCAGGAGAAGGGGAACGATGTTCGGGGGGGGATTAAATTTAAAGAAGTGATTATAGTATGTAGTTAACGTTAATAACGGGGGGTGGGGATGTTGTTTTGTGGGAAGATTTGCTGAGGAGGGAGGAATGTCGTAAAGTAAAGGGAACTGCCAAAACGAGAAGAAGAGAGAAAATATAAAATATAAAAAAGAAAAAAAGAAAGAAAGAGTAAAGCTAAACAACAAAAACACACCCATACGAACGTTAAACGAGAAGGGAAAGCAAGGGAAAACCATCATGAGAAAAAAAGAGAGCAAAGAAAAAAGAAAAAGAAAAAGGTGGGAAAAAGGTGGGAAAAAAACAGTATACGTAAATAAATAAAGAGAATAAAAAAAAAGGAAGACCCCGCTTGCACCAAGTATTTCCATGTTCTATTCCCCTCTTAACCCCTTCCCATACCCATCCTCATCCCCGCCCCCATGACCGCAGCCCTGCAACGGGTTTTCCTGGAATACCATTTAAAATAAAAAGAAAACGAAAACGAAAACGAAAACGAACAAAAGAAAAGAAAAGGCATTGTTGAATGCCAATCGATCAATCAGTCCACCTTAGCCATAGCCAAACCACTACCCGCTCTGCCACCCGTCATACTCGAAACCAAATTATTCGTCAACCGGACATTGACACTACCACCTACTCCTATGGCGAATGGGCTGCTCTTCTTCTTGGACTTTGAGTGCTGCTTCAATTTCTTCCGGGCAACCATGACTGGCACAGATGACTTGGTGACAAGGTAGTTTGAAAAGGAACCAAGGAGTACACCCTTGAGGGCACTCCTGCCACGAGAACCAAGAATTACCAGAGTAGGTTCAATGTAGTCAATCTGTCATGTAAACGTTAGCAAAGCTATAAACAATGGTCATGTAAAGAGGGGAGAAGTGGGTACCATTTCAGTTAAAAGATGTTTAGGGCTCTTGCAGTGAATAACTTCCACCACACATCGAACTTGTAATCTTGTCTTCTTAAGTAGCTTCGTCACGAGTTGGGTGATATTCTCGGCAGCAGAAATCCTCTCAACCTCTGCTTTCGTTCGATCAACGATGCTACTTCGGTCCCGAGAAATGCCACGTTTTTTCTCACCACTTCCACGTCTACTAGCACTCGGTGGTGGTGTCGAGGATCGGCTCACAGGTGTAGAGAAGCTAATCATGGGTGAGGATGGAGTGACATGCGCGGGCAATGCTGCCATGGGAGGAGGTAGAGGAAACCTTGGGGAGGTTGGTGCCATCACTACCCCCTCTGGAAGTCCATTATCCATCGTGGTGGTAGGCGTGAGAGCGCTGCTATCTACCGAATCTTCGTCCACTGCGTAAATGGCCAAAAGGGTGTCGCCGTCTCTCAATACCGTGCCTATCGTCCACTCCAAAGCGTGTGCTGCCTCGCCACTCATATCTGTTGCAACGAGATATGTCCTCTGTCTCCTTTGATCATTCTCAATTTCCTCTAGCAGCGAATCATAGTCTCCCCGAACAATTGTTCGCACTACCCTGTGGGTCTCTGGAGTGGAGGTGATTGGAGATATGATCATCTCCATGCGTTGAGCACGACGAAGGTCTTGTAAATCCGCCTCTGCTTCTGAAGACATCGGTGACGAAGCGTGTGATACATCAAAATTGGTGTTTGGATGAACTCCTGTGCGCTTTGATGATGAAATCATAGACGGTCCATTTGCCCCACTTCCAGGTTGTGTTACCGATATCGACGGTAGAAGCGACTTTACCTTGTACTTTGAGGATACACTGACGCCTAAAATTAGTCAATACTGAGTCAGTAAAAGAGTATTTGCATGGAAGGAAGCAGTCAGACGTACGTTCTTCCTCTGCGGCTGCTAATAAGCTCTGCGCCACTCGCTTCTTTTCGCCACTCTTTTTCTTACCAGACTTACCAGAGCTAGACAGACCAATGTTCAGAAGAGAGCTCACTGGCTTTCTCGCAGTTGCACCGCTATCACTCTCGCTCTCGCCATCGGGCCGACTCTGTCTTCGCCCTCTAGCACTTCCATCATCATCGTCGGATTTTTCTTCGCCACCAGACGACTCACCGTCGTCAGAAGTGCCATCATCGCTGCTATCTGCGATTGCCTTTTCAGCATTAGAATTGTAATGATAATCCTTTCGTAGCCGTACCCCTCCATCTCTGGTTATGCTTTCCCCTGAACCAGCACGAATGTGCTCCCCACCAGAATCCAAGACGGGCTTTTTTTCTGGCAACTTTCCCAATATTCCACCCGATTTTGAAAGGGCTTCATCATTGAGCCTCGCGTAGGCGTGAGTCAAATCGAGAGTATCGTCAGGTGGCAAAGAGTAGCGGTTCTCTGGAGGTGGGCTTGACAGTCTGCCAGAACTTGATCTTGCAGAATCCGTCCATCCTGCAATTGGTGATGTTGACCTCAACTGAGCCCGAATAGCTGCATTGGTTGCTGGTGATCCGGCTCTCTTGATCTTTCCCTTTGAATCGATAAAATCCGTAGGATCCCCAAGCATGGATCGAATAGGCCTGCTAGGTACCGGTCCTTTAGACTTTCCGGCTTGACTGACTCGTTTGGGCACTGCGGACGGTGCTGATGGATTCATATGAAAATTATAGCCCCCGTGCGGCACGGGCCCAGCAAATTCGGCCTTCTCGATGTCTTCGAGTAATCTTGGTGCACTTGCTCCACCCGAATCAAGCCGAGAGCGAAAGAGTCCATTGTTATTGGCTGGTGTAGCATATTTGAGCGATGGCGATGAGGATGGTGACTTTTTGTTATTAAGGTGACTGGGTGGAGAGGCGAGGTCAATCATCGATGTGACTCTGGCGCGGTTTGGCGAGGCTGTCCTACTGCCTAGCGGTGACGACGGTCCATAGCCTGATCGAGAGACTGGCGGTGGTGACTTTGTAGGGCGCTCGAGAAGCTTGAGAATTTCCAAACGCTCCTCCTCAAGAGCAGATTCGAGAGACATTGTGGATAATTGAGATTATATCCTCTGACGTTTGGTGAGGAATTTGAAGATACCGTGAGAGATGTAAAAAGCGTTGTCGAGTTGGGGGAAGTTGTTGTTAATGATCCGAGCTAGTCAGGCCTCGGAGGTTAGCTTGAGCTAGAGGTTGGGGCCCAGGGGGGGGGGGGGGGGGGGGGTGGGGAGTTGGCTGATGGGAGGCACCGCAGCATTTCCTTCGGTTTTGAGGGAGGCAACTCACATCTTATATTCGCCCTTTGGCTTTACGGAGATCGGCGGCTAGTGGTGGGCTGGGTCGATTTTTGGGAGAGGTTGATGGATGAATGCCACGCGAGCCCGATGAGGGTGGGAGATACGAAGGGGATGGAGATGGAGGGAGGGAGGGAGGGCCAAGATGCCGCGAGAGCTGCAAGGCTGGACACGTATGACCTCTGAAGCGGCTGGTGGCGGGCAGAATGTCAAAGTAGCCGGTAGAGAGATGTCGAGGCCGAGGAGGGGAGGGAGGAGCGAGATGTGGGGGGGAGGGGGGCGTGGGGATGTGGGATGGCGGCGGTGATGGTGATGGTGATGGCCGCTGCCAATGGCAGCTCTACCTGATGTGCGTGCTACTGCCGCTGGGAGCTTGCTGCGTGGGGACCTTCAGGCTGCTGCGGGACGAGATGCGCCTGCAAGCCTGTTTGCGCGCTGGGCTCCGGGTCGCACACGGCAGCGCAGCTTGGTGGGCAGAGGGCGGGCGCTCGGGCAATCTCCTACGGGCAGAGCTGCTCCAGGAGGCGGGCCAACGGGCGGGCGGCCGTTGGGATGCTGATGGTGATGGTGGTGATGCGGAGCGGTCCGTGTACACGACGGCGCTTCTGGTCTCGGTAGCTGCCACGGCGCTGGAAATGCAGGAGATGGGGCTCTATTTCGTCTGCAGATGGGTCGGGGAGAGCGAGCGCACGGCAGGTTGGAGACGTTATCCAGACCTTCAGCTGGGAGGAGCCGTGATATCTCTCCTGGCGGTGGGCCTGGCTGGCGGGTGGACCAGAGGCGGGATCGACTCGGCAGAGCGACAAGCTCCAAGTGGCTTCTATCCCTAGCTTTCTCCTTCGCCAGTGTTTTCCCGCGAGCTACTCTAAGTAGGCCATATATCGGCCAGGCGGTTCAAGGCAACGTGCGAATATGTCCAATGGATAATAGATGGAAGCTACAGCCAGTCGTTGAGTGCCAAACTGTTGTTGACCCACTTGCTTAAAAAATCCACGGAAAAAGCAAACAAAAGGCTGCAGATGATCAGCGGGGCTCAAGAGTAAAGTTTAGTATTGTTAGCATAGCCGAAAACGCAAAGGGAAATTCCAGTGAGTGGACACCCAGGTATCCTCAATAGCCATGCATGCCCAAAGTCAGATCAGATCGATAATGCGCAAACTGGTAAACAAACGATAAACGAAAATGTGTAATTCAAGTGACTATGAACTCTGTCTGTTTTAGATCTCGTCACTCGTAGGTAGCAATAACATTTGCAAAGTATCTCAGGTGTCTACGCCGGATTTTCTCAGGGCTTTGAGCCAGTACTCTGTAGTTGGTTGAGTCAACTCGTGCAAATAGAGTGCCTAACGTTAGTATGACCAGGTAGGTGCCTGCCAAGCTATATAGCTGTTTGTCTTGCATAACGCAGCCAAGTATTTTTCACCCAGTATTTGTGCCCGCGGAAGGAGGCAGTGCAAGAGAAAAAATGACATCTCGAAAGCTTGGGTTGGCCCCCCATGCTGTTCTCGTCCCCCCATGTAGAGTAGAGTACGCTTGCGGTGCATTGTGCCGGGCAGGAAGGAGAAGAATTGATATTATTTAGTTGCGATGTCTTTTGAGTTGGTAGAGTAGAAGGGGAAACTCCATCCCTCGCACCCCGGATCGTGAATTAAACGATGGTGTGGTGATGATTGATATCAAGTTCGATTAAGTTGTTTTAGCCCTAGCGAGGAGTCCATAATTAGCGGAATACCAATTCAGCATCATGAGGGTCATACTTTTACTGGCTGCTACTGAGCTCCAACCAATTCCCACACGTGACCACCCTTCTCACCTCCAGCCAAGATGTGGGTGGTGCGGGGCCTTCGCTGGCTGGCTTTCACCCACGAGGCTAGGCTTTCACTGCTTTGCAGCTGCACATTTGGCCACGAGGTGAGAATAAAGTAAACCTCAGACATAGCGCATGGTGCAGTTCCTATGTTCTCGTCAGATCCAATGGGCTGGGAACCAGAAGTCCGACAGGCATGAGAAAAGTACGTTGGAAGGCCAGAATTTATCTGCACTTCAGCCTCTGCAGCTGAACCATCCACTCATTTCTCAGGATCGGCAATGGCCGTCTGCAACAGTTGTGTCACGGCCAAGGTTGTGGGTGAAGATGCTCGGTTGACGACATGATGAATGCGATATCCCAACGGCCCACTCCGATTAGTCTTGCCGATAGAGTGTGTGCAAATATTGATAAATTCGGTCTGGATATGAAAAGTTCTAAAGGTCAGTAACACATGTTACTATCTCTCCGCTTTTTCCAATGGGAATGCCGGAACATACCAAGTAATAATTTCTCGCCGCGGTATACGACAGTTCCAAAGTTTAGTTATAGGAGTGGGTGCAAGCCGATCACCACGGTTGGGGGTTATGGTACCGGGGTCTTGAGGTCGAGGAAATGTAGTCTCGTGCCCAGGAAATGGGCCTCCAAGTTCGAGGATGTCTGGAAGTCGAGCAGGTATTCCCATGCCCTTGAAATCCTTCTTGGCTGCCCCAGCCCAGAGGGGAATCGACTTAAGGACAACTGCTAGGTAGGGCAGCTAGGCCAACTCTGAGGCCCCACTACCCAGATAGGCCTAGCTTAGGCCTAGCTTAGGATGTAACGACGAGGACTAAACGACGAGACAGACGAGATGTCCATGGGCTGCACTCCAGTTTATTCCTCGATCACAGACCACGATATCTTCTTCTTTCACTAGGCACAAGTCCGCGCTCTTTTGATCTCAACGCCAGATAGCTTAGGCGGCTATGGCTCCTAATACATGCTGCTCACAAGCCAGTCCGCACAAGTCAGACCAATCCCAGAGCCACAGTTTCCTCCTCGACGGCCTGGAGAGGCATGCCTCGAAGAGGTTATGGGTACGAGAATGCTGGAGATGGGTCTGTCGAAGCAGCAGCAACCGAAAACGTCAAACGTAAGTAGTGCTTACGCTCTTCATGCACGTCATATGCCACGTACATTAATCACTTACTTTTACTTTCATCCAGTGCACTGTCGAATCAAATTGATTTTATCTCCTTCTGTCCTCCACTGACCTCTCCAGACCAGAAAAATAAATAGTATTCTAAAAAACCTTGCAAGCCACACGACCTGCTACCATTCCTGGTTAGACCTTATAGCAGATGGATATAGGTACCGGAGTACCAGTTACAACTACTTATCCCTATAGTGCTCGAGTATACGATTAAACTATTTTCAACAACCATCGTTGCTTTTCTGTTTATTTGGCCTCGCTCTCATATATATACCCTCTTGCTTATGGGGGGAATATAATACATACCTCGGGCGACAAACAGGCTACCTCAGGCGCCTGGGCGAGATTTTCTACATGCAGATTTACCTTCTCGCCGTCAAAAGACTAGCCTACCAAAAACATAGTCTCGTCCAAAAACAGTCACTTATTGGTAGCAAACATGGTTTAGCTTGGCATTTTCCACTGGATGTCTGTAGCTAGTATCCACCTGTGCTTCCCTAGCTATAGGGGAGAAATTCTCACATGCATGTCCCGTCTTCACGGAAATTGAATTTAAAAAATTAAAAAAATTAAAAAAAATGGCCCGTCTTCACGGTACTGAACCCCCACTTTTCAATGCATTTATACATAAAGGCTTGACACTAATGCTTTTTTTTATGTTAGATGAAAGCTTTATCCCAATCAACTCATGATCACGTCCATCCACCCACTGCCCAAGAATTCCCAACTCTCAATGAACATTTGCTTCATGGTCTTGAAATTGGGCAACCAATCGGATTTCAGACAGCATCAACACCACATCAAGAATACAATCAATTCCCGTTATACCATTACATATGCATACCGATATCCATCAACCTAGCCAAGAAAAACATGAGAATCCTCGTTCAGTTTGTACGCGCGTCCTCCATCTCTGCCCAGATTATAAAAAGCAACAGATGCGGAATCTACTCAATTACAGAAAAAAAAGGCATCTCAATCGAGTCTACAGATTAGGTAGTACTAGTATCTACTTATAAAGTCGGCCAAGCATGAGATACATGTACATGTGCCTAACCTCACTTCCCCATCCCAGCACTTACTCAAACGGGAAGTAGCAAAACGCTTGGTCTGCATTGTGACAAGGATTACAGCCTTTTCCATTTTTCCTTTTCAGCTCGACTTTGGCTTTTGTTGGAGATCTGGAAGTCTTGGAATTTGTACTAATCACTTGCATATAGTACCAAGCCGGCTACAAAAATCTATTATTGAAAGGAAGATATTGATCCTTGAAAGGAAACGCTTAGAGTACATACATGCGTGTCTATGTGGGCTATGTGGTGGGCTGGGTATACGTTAATTTATGTGAGTACATACTTAGTTTTGACGTCGATGGAAGCTAGCTAAGGAGCATATATTGTAGCAAGGCCAGGGTGTACTCGAGCTCTATAGATACATGTCATCAGCATGTATACTTTTATATTGGATTCATATATACCGAGGCTAATATATACCCACGGATTCCGGATTCCGAGCCAAGCCATATATATGTACATGTATGGAAATAATTAGGCTACATCAATATATTAATGATATTGTACAGCCTTTTAGGTTGTTCTCGTGCGTTAGGTATTGGATTTGGAGAGGTTGAGGTTCTCGGTTATCTCGGTACGTACCCCCCCCCCAATTGCAAGTTTGACCTCAACTGCCTAGAATAAAGGCATATTGAAATTGATCAAAATTCGAAATTCTAGAGCTCGAGCTCGAATCCAAGTTCTCGTTCCCAGAGAACCCGGCCCCCTTGGTATGGGATATAACCGAGCGAGGAGACTTGTAGAGGGAGTCATTCGAGTGATAGTAAACCCCAAAAACTATACAGATGTTTTAATTCTTTCTGAATTCGAATATCGATATCTCTGATTACAGGCACGGAGGCTCCGTAAAACATTTGATCATGATGCATCACAACTGACACAGGTCTGATCATCATGTATGACCGCTGTATTCTGCGAAGAGGGGCTGTGCACTAGACTAACGTATGATTTCTTTCAATCCAATCCATATAAAGCTATAGCTAGTAGCAGACTTCTTGGGAGAGATGTCAACGAGATTGGAAAGGCACTCTAGCAGAATTAATTGATTCCGTTGCAATCTCAATCTCAGCAGACAATGACATCATCACCCAACAATACCTAATCATCTCTTGGCAATAGATTAGCGATAAGCCCACCTCTCTCTCTCTTCTTGCAGATGAGCAATTCGCATGAGACTAAGCAATTCGCACATTACCTGATCTCGCACATTACCTACAACGGAATGCACAAAATGAAACAAAGAATGAACTCGCGGAAAATTTTTAAAAAAAAAGGGCAAAAAAATGTTCCGCACCGGGGAGTCGAACCCCGGTCTACGCGGATCAGTTTGTGAAATGAAAGCGCGTTATGCTAGCCGTTACACCAGTGCGGATGGTGGTTGTTATGAGAGCTTGAGTTTACTTGTACTATATGTACCCATACAGGTTTGGCTGGTACCAGTACACGTGAAGCTGTCGCGGTTACCCTGAGTTAAGTACCCATGTAGTCATGTCCCTGTAACGGCAGGTGGTGGTGACAAGATGGGAAGAGCCCTGTACATGTCGGGATCTAGACAAGGAGGACTCTTACCCTGTACTTGTATACTTGTATACTTGTACTTGTACTTCACATCTTACCGATATCGATATATACCTCGATATCGATCCGGACTCCCATCTCTATCATCTCTATTTCGAATCCACACCAAAAAAAAAAAAAAAAAAAAAATTCAAAGTAGATTTTGTTTGTAACTTTAAATTTACTTTCTTTCGACCTGACTGATATCGATAAATGTCTATAATCAGACAAAAATATCCAGTTCGCCGACCTTTTATTTTTCAACGTTTAGAAGGAAGGACCTCACTTCAATACGCAGGTTATAATTAGCTAAAGTATATATAGGGGGATCGAATTCTGTGATCATGAAGCCTCTTTAACATTCATCACGTGCACATGTACAAGCTTTTTTTTGATCTATACTTGAAATTGTAAATGGTGTATGCGTGATGAGATTTCATTAGCGCTGTCCGGATCCGGTCACTTTCCATGCCCTATAGCTATTGTATATCTTCGGATTCGCAATAAAACGTTAACGCAGCTAGCTACATACCTAGATTTATCTTCCTTTTTTATAAATTTGATTATACAAATTTAAATGATGTTCCAATTGAGTAGAGTTTCGAACAAGGAAAGAGAAATAAGAAAAATGCACATGATCTCATGAGATGAATCAGAATCAGAATCAGAATCAGAGCCAAACGATATACAATTGAATGAATGAATGAGTAAGAGTAAGATAAGAGTAAGTTTAATGTTATAAAAGGTTAGAAGGTATAAGCACAAAGCTTGAAAAAAAGAAACAAAGAAAGGGGGAAAATATGAATAAGAACGATATGAATAGAAGAAGAAGAAGAAGTGAAAAAAGAAAAAGATGCACGCAATTAGAGATTTCGACTCATGAATGAAGCACAATAAGAAAGAAAAATAAAAAAAATAAAAAAATCGTACAAGAAAAAGAAGCAAAGTAATCCATGCCAATCAACCGGGCCCTCCACATGTATCAATGAGGCAGCAACATCACTAAAATAAATTAACGAAGTAGCTATCGGTCCCGTACCCTCCCGCCGCCGCCGCTATGTATTTCGAATTCCTCCCAATTGTGATTCCTATTCCAGTCACCACAGCACCCAATTGAGCATCAAAAAGAAAGAAAAGGAAAGAAAGAAAGAAAATTCCACATTCCACCTCTTTAAACCCAACTTCCATTTTTCTTTTTTTTTCTCCCTCTATAACTCGCATTTTATGCCCTTCCAACAACTCCCCCCCTTTCTTTCCTCTAAAAATCTACCAAATCCAACCGCTTAGAGTTTTCCATAGTACAGGTCGGCCGAGATGTTTTTATTTTATTTATTTATTTAAGCCTTGTTGATGTCAAGAGCATCGTTCAAAAGATCCTGCTCCTCCTTGATGTGACCAGACTTGACTCCAGTAGCGACACTGGCACTTGGTGGGCGGCCAGCATACACGACGTGCTTGGTGTTGTGGTGCTTGGTCTCCTTGAAGATGGTCTCAAGTCTTGGCTGGACGAAGCTCCATGCACCGGCGTTGAGGGGCTCCTCCTGGGTCCAGGTGATCTCCTCCAAGTTGGGGTATTGGTTAAGAGTATCACGGAGTTGAGCGTATGGGAATGGGTGGAGTTGCTCGACACGGGTGATGGCAATGTCGTCAACGTTGTTTGCGGCACGGTGCTTGTGGAGGGCGGTGTAGACTTGTCCAGAGCAGATGAGCATCTTCCTGATCTGCTCAGGGGCCTTGATGGTCTTTCCGTGCTCTGGGTCGGGGATGATCCACTTGAAGGAGCTTTCACCAGTGAAGTCCTCAAGGGAAGAACGAGCCATTGGGTGACGGAGGAGAGCCTTGGAGAAAATAAGGACGAGAGCTACACAAATGTCAGTAATAATCCCAACAAAGCTTATATTTATTCAAGACTTACGCTTCCTGAATTGCCTGTGCATCTGTCTCCTCAAAATGTGGAAAAGATTGGCTGGCTCGGTCATGTATGCAACCTGCATGTTGCAGTCCTGGTGCTGTCTGTCGAGCTTCTCTGGGGATGGGAAAATTCTTGGATCCTCGTTGCACAATTGCAAGAATCTCTCCATTCTTGCGGAAGAGTGCTCTGGTCCCTGTCCATCGTATCCGTGGGGCAGGGAGAGAACAATTCCGGAACGCTGGAGCCACTTCGATTCACCGGATGCGATGAACTGATCAATGATGCACTGAGCGTTGTTGGCGAAATCACCAAACTGGGCTTCCCAGATGACGAGAGCATCAGGGGAGGAGAGAGAGTATCCATACTCGAAACCAAGAACACCAAACTCACTCAAAGAGGAGTTGGACACAACAAAAGGTCCCTGCTCAGGGGAGATGTGCTGGAGAGGGGTGTATGTGTTCTCGTTCTCTTGATCGTGCAAGACGGCGTGACGCTGAGAGAAGGTACCTCTCTCAACATCTTGTCCAGACAGCCTCACGTGCTTTCCCTCATTTACAAGGGAGCCAAAGGCCAAGGCCTCAGCAGTAGACCAGTCAATGTTCTGGCCCTCCTCAACAGTCTTCTTCCTGTTGGCAAGAATACGCTGAAGATTCTTGTGGACACTGAATCCCTCTGGCCATGATGAAATGGCGTTTGCAATGTGCTTGATTGGCTCAGGACTCAATGCGGTTGGGAGATGGGGAAGGACCTCAGTTGCCAATTCCTTGGGCGATTTGAAGCCTTTGAAAGAAATTAGTACATGATAATGCTTCTCAGTAGGAAGGGATGCATACCGTTCCATGCGCTGGTGAGCCATTCGCGGGAAGTTGGCTGGTAATCCTTGGACTTGGCAAAGCTGTCTTCAAGCATGCCCCAGACCCTGAATTTGACAATCACACGTTAGCCAACTTGACTTGAATATGAACGGAAGAGAAATTTAATAACCCACCATTTCTTGTGCTCATCAATGTCATCCTGGGTGAAGCTGCCCTCATCAAGTAGCTGCTGGATGTACTTCTTCAACTGCGAGTCTTGCTGGGCAATCTTCTTGTACATGTATGGTTGTGTGAAACTTGGCTGATCAGTCTCGTTGTGTCCATACTTTCGGTAACAGACAATGTCAATGACAACATCCTTCTTGAAGGTTGCGCGCCATTCTGCAGCAAGCTGGGAGATGAAGGTGAGTCCTTCAACATCGTCGGCATTGACGTGGAAAATTGGCGAATCGGTAACCTTGGCGATGTCGGAGCAGTATGGGGTAGATCTGGCGAAACGGGGATCTGTGGTGAATCCAATCTGGTTGTTGACAATGAGATGAACAGTTCCTCCAGTAGAGTAGGCGGGGAGGGATGTGAAGCCCATGGTCTCGTAGACAACACCTTGAGCTGCGAAAGCAGCATCTCCGTGAACGAGGATAGACATGGCGGTATCGTGGTTAGATTCGTCATTGTTGAAGTGTTGAATGGCGCGGGTCTTGCCCAACACGACGGGGTCTTCTGCTTCTAAATGGGAGGGATTGGCCACAAGAGAAAGTTGGACTCTTGCTCCAGATGGAGTAGGGCGCTCAAAGTTCATTCCCAAGTGGTACTTGACGTCTCCAGAACCTTCGTCACTAGGAGATGCACTACCACCAAATTCGAAGAAAATAGATTCATTTGGCTTTCGGACGACGTTGGAAAGAACATTGAGACGACCACGATGTGGCATACCAATGACAATTTCCTTGATACCAAAGTCAACAGACCTATCGATCAATGCCTTCATTCCAGGCACCAAAGTCTCACAACCCTCCAACCCGAATCTCTTGTCGTTGGGGTACTTTTGACTGAGGAAAGACTCGAAAAGCGAAGCCCAGATCAAGCGATCGAGAATTCTGCGCTTCTCATCGATGGAGTACTTGTATGGAGTTGGAATCTCAACTCTTTCCCTGATCCAGTCGCACTGCTCACGGTCCGGAATGTGAACATATTCAACACCATAAGTTCCGGAGTAGATCTTCTCGCATGTTGCAACAATCTCACGTAGCGTCATCTTTTCCCTTCCATCAACGGCAAATCTGGGAAGAATTCCAGGGCCAAGAGTGTATTCCGTATCCAAATCCTTCTCGGTGAAACCATAGTGATCAAGGTCGAGTTCACGGGGATTTGCAGATCCGAACCTAGCATCTGCTGTCGACTTGATTCCGAGAGGATCGATCTTGGCCTTGTGGTGCCCTCTCACTTGGTATGCTCTGACGAGCAATTGAACCTTCAAATGGTTTGTGACATCCGTATTGCCACCAACGTTTCCACCTGGAACAAAAGACGGGACGCCTCCGGTTGGGGTGGGAACAAGTGTTGGTGGTGGCTGGAAAGCTTGTGATGGTGGCATATCTCCGCTCTCCATGTTCCTGAAGTAGACCTGCCATGAGATGTGCACGCTGGAAGGATCACGCTTCCACGACATGTACATCTCATCAATGTAGTTTGCACTGTTTCCTTGTAGAAAGGAATCATTTGGGTCCTGTCAACACCAATTGAATACGTTAGCGATCCAGTTTTGTTTTGTGCTTTTTCCCACATTTCCCACCCGATGCCTCCGGAAAAACATTCTTCCACTCGAGAAAAGCAAGGCATACAAGCAACCATGATGACGGGTGAATCTCAGCGTGGGGAAGAAGAAATGGGAAGGAGGACAGATCTAACGTACCACGCCCTTGTTTTTCGACGCATGAGCCTCATAGCCTCTCTTTTGCTGCTGGCCAACGGCCATGGCAAGAGGTCTTCGGCTGCTTGCCAGGCATTTCGTGCTGAATGCGGAGGTGGGGACCTTTAGTTTCGAGAATGTTGCGGGGGATTGAGTGTTGAGCGTCCGAGCAGCAGTGAAGCGGCTGGACGACCGGATGGAGGACCGAAGCATGATTGCTGTGGGATATTTTCACAGTCACTGGGTGAATATGACGATATCCTGAGCCGGAGAAGTGAGTTTGGGGACCTGCGCAGTGGCGGGCGTCAAGCAGTAGTAATAAGGAGCGGTCGGATAATGCGGCAGGAGTGGCAAATGGCCCGCTGTGTTTGTGTGGCCGAACTTCACCACGGGCGGTGCGGTGGAGGTGGAGGTGGAAGTGGATGAGGAGAAGTCAGCCGGACAAAGCGAGTCGGGCACGAGGGTTTCAGAGGTGGGAGTGTAGTGTATGGATTGGAGTGTGATGTGTGGTCTAGGGGGGGAGGTGGAGGGGTCGGGAGAGAGAGGAGGGGGGGGGATGGGATATGGGGGGGATGGGGGCGGTTGCGACGGGAGTAGACGAGAAACGGGACCGCGGGGGAGAGTACGGTGCGGTGCGTGGGCCCTCTGTTTGTGCCGGTGCGCACGCAGGCCACACGCTCGGCGGTACGGCTGGTACGGCGGAGAAGAGGATGTGCCCGTCGTTGAACTTTTACCGCCTAGCCCCAGTCTCGATAGCCCGCGCTCTGTTTCCTGTTTCCTCGGCGGGAGTGCACGCTCGAGGCTGCTCGTCTTCTCGTGCGCTCCACTTGCCCGTGCGGCAGTATGTTAGTGCTCGAGGGGCCGCCAAACCCGAGTACGCCTGGTCCCTAACAGCACCTCCACCAATGCGACTCCCTGCATTACCACCGGGCCGGGCGTGGGCCTAGCTGGGCACAATATGCCTGCTGTAGCCGGCAGGGCAGCCAACCATGGCCAGCGATCGATGACATCGACATCGGTCATCTGAGATGGATAAGTAGCAGCAGTGGTGGAGCACTCTAGAGCACCTTTCTCTCTTTGCGATTGTGCAAACCCCATTCAGAGATTGAGATTGAGACCGTTTCCTTCATCATGTCTCACAACTAGTTGACGTCGACCGCCGGCCGCAAAAAAAAGCCACAAGTGCGCAGGCGTCGGCAATGTATGTACTGTGACGGGATCCCGACCGATCGAATCAAAAGCTCAAGTCAATTACTTATTTCTGAATAGAGTACGTACTCCGTAGAAGGAAAAGAATTCACTCATATTGAAAAAAACTCACATATCTCCCGATCGATATCGATCTCCAACTTAAATTATTTAATTCTCCAATTGCAATGCAGCCCAAATGGCGACAGCAGTACAGGCACTTTATTATTCTTTCTCCTGTAATCAATCTCTGATTATAATTAATTAAGCAAATATATCATCGGGACTATCGCTAGCTAATTCGTGATCATGAATCCGAGACTAATTGTCTTCATTCTCAAACAATCAACGTCAACCGGCCAAGAAGGCCTAGGCGTCAAACATTCACTTACTGCAATTAATCTCGTGTCCACTATAGCTACAATACAATTGATCATGATCATGACCCAGCCCAACTAATTATAAATTTTACAAGCCTGCTCAGAAACACTGATATCCGTTGTCAAGTCCTTCACAAAACTCATGTACTGTCACAAAACAACAAAACAAGTAATAACCTCCTTCCTAACTAAGCCATTCAACCCCCCCCCGCTTTTATCTCGCTTCCATCGCTCAACACCAGCTCTATACCTCACGTGGTACCTCGCCACCTCAACTATATTTCTTTCCAAAAAAAAAGCCAGACCAATGAGTCTTAATATTCTTAATATTAATATTAGATCCCCATATATCCTGTATTCTCGTGCACTTCCCAGGCTGTCCTGAACCCATAAGCTTGCAATTGACTATCTACTTACGCTCTAAACCTATGTACTTCCGCTAAAAGTCTTTACAAATTTACATCGAATCTCGATCCGGATCCTTTCAGGTCTTCTATTCATGATCATTGTCCCAAGATCCAAGATCCTGTGTAATCACGAATCTACGAATCGATCGCTAATTGAAAACGTCGTCGATGTATCTAGATCTAGAGCTTTCACGATCTATAAATACCTTATTATATGGATTATAATTATAATTAATATTCCAAGGGCAGAGTGAAACATTAAATTTAAAAATATGGTACCATGGCCAGCTGATCATGATCCCTAAATGGGACGGGAGATAGCGATGCATGAACCCTTAAAAAAAAAAATTTAAAAAAAACTACCACAGCAATATTAATTATCTTCAAAACCGTGATGCATATGGCCGATATCGATATATAATGAAATGCCTCGCCAAAAGAACAAAAAACAAAATCAAAGATATTACTTCCAAGTAACATGACGCCCGCCGCCTCATATCCTTATTGATGACCCCCCTTCACCGGCACCAATACCACCACCACCACCACCACCACCACCACCACCACCACCACCACCAGCAGCAGCCCTCTCCGCCTCCTGATCAATCTCCAACCTCCCCTTTCCCACCTTCCTCTTCCTCACAAACACCACCCCCGGCGCCACAACCGCACACACCACGCCCTCAAACACCAACGCCCTCCACATATTCCCCTCCGGCCTCCCCGCACTCTCACTCGCCGCCCTCCCCTCCCTCAACGCATCCATCGTAATCAAAAAAATCGCACCAGTCAACTGCCCCCCCATCCACAAAATCGTCGTCGTAACCTCCGGGCTAATCGGGTGCGTCTGCTCGACAATATACTCCAAGCTAATCGGCAGCAGCGTAAAACTCGCGGAGCCCAGTAGGGCCGCAAGAACCATTGGGGCAGCAAGGCTTGCGGCGCGGGTGGTCGCAAAGATCATGCCGACGTAGCAGAGGGCGATGAGGGGCACTTGGACGCGGATGGCGAGGAGGAAGGCGTGGGTGCGGTCGACGATGGGGGAGAGGATTGCGGAGGCGATGAGGCCGACGACAATTAGGACGGCGCCGATGTAGCCTGCTTCGTCTGGGGTGTAGCCATATGGCTCGAAGATTTGGTTGATTAGGGAGGAGAATGCGTTGAAGAAGCCGAGATATACGACAAACTGTAAGGTGATATCATACTTATGTTAGCCTTTTTCTTTTAAAAAAGAATTTATTGAAAATGTATCGGGAAAATGATGTGGTAAGACTCACAAGCACAAACATGGTCCAGAAGTCTCTTGATTTTGCAATAATCTTCAGAGAAGGAATCAGGGCAAGCTTCTTCTCTGCAGAAGATGCACAAGGCGGCGTAGCTGGCCGCTCAGGAATGAAAAATGCTAGTAGAGCTGGTACAGTTGCCTAAATATGACGGATCAATATAACTGCCATCAATATTCGTGGATATGTGTGCAAGATTGAAACCTACAATAATGGCAATATACAGAACCATATTCGGAATCTCAGAAGCCTTCGTAGCCAAAAAAGGATTGATCAATTGTCCAAGCTATTCACCTGAACTATCAGCATCTCATCCTCACTGATTTTCCCGAACCAAAGAAGAGGCACTCAAAAGTGCGGATCCATACTCACAGCAGCTCCAAACGGATTTGACAGACTTGCCAGCGCAGTAGCAGTAATCCTTCCGCTCGAGTTGAACCATATATCACTGTAGTACGTCGGCGCATTAAGCACAAACGGTTGAGCAAAACCAATAAAAGCCTGCCCCATCATCACCACCCAAAAATTCCCATGTTCGCCAGTCCCGGCTGTAGTTCCAATATATCTGAGCCAGAATCCAACGATTGTGAGAACGGAAGCAATCCAAATTGTGTTTTTGATGCCATGTTGGTTTAGGGTGTAAATGACCACACTGGAATTGGTGGACTGTCAGTCGGCTATCGTGTATAGGAAAAATGATAGCAAGGGATTCTTGGGGCTCACGGTGATATTAAAACGTATGTAAAAAATACAATCGTCGAAAGCCAATTTACCGGCGTTTTCGAACTCAGTCCAAAATACTCTTGCGTGGCAGTACTGACGGGTGCGAATGTGAGCCACTACAACAGCTCAATTGTTAGTTTTTAGAGAACAAAGACATAACGGATCGATCAATCTCTCACCCCCCAACTAATAACCATATTCATGGTCATCAAAATCGCCAAACCCGCCCACCTCCGTCGGTAGAGCTTATACGCCACCCTAGTCCCCGTTCTTGTCCGTTCCAACTCCAGATAGTCATCCTTCACGTGCTGCCGTTCATTGCTTGAGATGAGCATCTCAACGTCGTTTACTGAAAAGGGCTCTGATGGTCGCCTTGTATTAGTCGAAGTAGCGAAACTATCTCCCGATCGCGATGCGTCAATGTTGCGGAGCCCGATTGATGATGGTGCAGTAAGCGCATTCGCGGGCGCGTTGAGATCCATGTTTCCTGGCGCGAATTTGATTCGATATCGTAGTTTACCAGGGGGGGTTCCTCCAGGGAGAAAGCTACTTGGTAGTTTATTGCACTGGCATATAGGGAATGATTATCGAATTTTTTTGAATATCTCACAGAGATAGAAAGAGGGAGAGAAGTGCAAGACAATCAAACTCTCCCACCTAGATCTCCGGAAGTTAGTTTATTTGAACCAAACTCGGACATGTGGTGAGGGGCAATATTTAAAGCTCATTAACGCCGCCCGAATTGGGGCTCGCGCCGCTGTGGCCAATCCCATCGTTGTCGCACAGGGGGTTGATATGTGGTCATGAGGCGCTGAGAATCCCATGGAGAAAAGCCGAGGTTGGCGGGAATTTGGGCGGTGTGAGACGGCAGTGGTTTGGGCGGTGTGAGACGGCGGGGGTTTTTGGATGCTTTTGGCTGTATCACCAACGTTAACATTCTTTGTTTTTTTGCAGCAGAGGTCCGTGGATTCGAAGCCGAACCTCGAGACTGGGCCCGAGCCCGTGGGTTCGGCTCGGAGCCCGACGTCTGTCGCAAGCCGAACGCCCCTTACGCGCACTCGGTCTTGGCAGTTACCCTTTTGAGTACTTGCCTCTTACTTGAACGGGCGCGATTGCACACAGGCTGCTCAAGGGGTAATGTGAATACCTCAGGCGCCATGTATGTATGATCTTTGAGGAATACAAAAGAGGAGCCTGGTTGTACGGGGCTAAGAAATACATGCATGTCGTATAGGCACATTCCGCGAGAAGGGCTTCGGGGTACTTACATGTAGGTATGTCTTGCTATGCAGTGAATGCTTGACTCGGCAGCATGGCACTGCCATGATGTACTAAACTTGAAGTATATGCATAGGGACAATTGGTGGGTACTACGGGGAGGAAGTACTTAGATTTTATACGTTAGATGCCTGAGGTAGGTACTTATTAGGTAGGCACGAATTCGCTATGCATGAACACGGGTCGACCCGAGAAAATCAACAAGTGGGTTCAAACGCACCTGTCTTTTTCAGCCCCGGACTGAGCTCCATTATCATCAAGACTGGTGTCATCATAACCAGATATCTCTCACCAAAAGCATTGGCTTCGAAGGCGCGCTCCAATATCTCCCACGAATTAAATCACAGGTCTTCCAAGAGATATTCCTGCTGTCCTACCCGAACCCCTCTCTCCATCGATCACCAGAACTCAATTGGCTTGTTTGGCTGCAAGTGGCGGAGTGAGAGCTGAAAGGGAGTGAGTACTCGAGGATGACGTTGCCAAGTCTTCATTTTGCATGAGATGGCACCAGGGCTTAAGGGCTGGTAACCAATCGATCGGGGGTGGATCAGATAATTTTTATTATTCAAAGATACATATTATTATCAAGTATCCGGGAATACAAACGTACTTAGTTAACAAGCTCAAGCTCAAGCAGAATAATAAAGGCTATCATGCCCCCCCATCCCTCCCATATCTGAACGTCATTGCCACATGGCGATTTTCGAAGTCTGTGATATCGTACACTAATTAAAGGCCAAAAGGAGAGGCAGAAACATCGGTTGAAAACATGTTTCGGCCATGTATGTGATACCACAATTCCTTCTACACCTGTACATGTATGCCCCAGTATTCCCCTTAATTAGACCCTTGCCGTAATCTGTACTTGCACAAGGGTGGCCGTAAGCCATTCAGTTTGGTATATTTTAGGATAATTATTATATCCTCCCACTCCAGAGCAGGTGTTCATGTAAAAGTGCTGAAACCTTTCAGTCATGTACTCAATCGAGTACTACCAGGCCTCCTCCTCACCCCACCAGGGCAGTTCCTCGTCTGCCCATACCACGCATGTAAGATATCCCCCGCCCCTTTTTTCTAGTTCTCGACTATCCAGTTTACTCTGATTCTTGCAAATAGGGTCCACAATTTCCCGCGCAAATTCTTTCAACATCATTACATCTTTGCGGAACCCACTTGCAGCACCCCCTCCTCCTAAACCCTCCATGCCGGCAACCCCAGCTGAAACCTGGGCTTCCTCCAACTGCCTAAAATACCCCGACTGCTGTAAAAACTGGTGTATGTCATCTTCACCAAGATAGGCGTCTCCTCCTTGGTGATAGATCCTAAAGTATTCCGAGGAGAGTTCGGGCCTTTCGAGACTGGTTAGTACTGACGTCTGATCCCGGCCATTGAGTCTGGCTGATAAGTCAGAGTCATAGGATCGGAAAAGACTGAGGGCCAGCCAGTTGGTCGAGTCACCGCTATTGTGGTTATAAGGCGTTGGGTCCCCGTGGTAGTTCAATGCTCGCAATTGCCTTTCCGTCACATGAATCATGCGCATAATTTCATTATATTTGTGTTGCATCAACGCTATCACCTTCAATGGCGTTTTTATTGCGGTGATTCTCGCCAGATGGGTGATTATTTGGCCCCGGCCAATGATGTGAATTGTAGCCTCTCGGAATATTGCAGCTGAGCGAATCTTGAGGCTTAGGGCAAGCCATGATATAGGGTCCCAAAATACGTGGAGCCATAATGTATCGCCCAGTGAAATCAGATCATGGTCAAGCCGTGTGGAAATGGCTCGGAGGGAACCATATTTCTCCGCAACTTCTGCCAATCGGAAATAGCACTGCTCAGCTGGTGCCTTGGACCGCATTATGTATGTTGGTGTGAAGTTGTAATAAATTAAAAAGAGGTTTTCATACGCATTCTGCGTATAAATGTCGAACCCGGATGCATCTGAAGGGTGCGGCTGTTGGCAGCTTGGACAATTGTCAGGTGACCCGAAACTGACATCTCCTAGTGTATTTCCGCACTTGAAACATGTTCCAGAAGGGACAACAAATTGATCTTCTTGTGGATTGGGATTCGGTGTCAACCCGGGTGCCGAAGACTCTGATTCGCTCCCGTCGTTTCTATCCGTCTCATCCTGGGAACCCTGGTTAGCTCATCTGGCGATTTAAAAGCACCAATTCTGCAGGATAAGCCCAACCTGGAGCACCAGTATACTCTCCTGCCCTTTCCCTCGGATCCGGAGGCTATACCGGATAATCGGCGCTTCTTCGTTTCTTTTGCCTCCGTCATCGTCTGCCTTCTTTCGTTTCGAACCGCGTGTCCCCGTCCCGCTCCGATCTCCGGCAGCACCTTCGTCCAGGACCTTGCGGAAAAATTGGGAGTTCATTGACAGAATTGCCCTGTGCATCTGGTACCGCCTGCCCGTGGGCAGTATGATTTCGACATCGCCATCCAGAAAGCGTGGGAAACCGGCGGCCTTCGCGGCTGTGTTCAACTGTGCGCGTGCAAATGGCGTATGCGAGGCGCCGGCCAAGGGTAGGGTGCGGCGCGACTTCTTCGCCGGCGGAGGCCCTGCCGGTGAGGAAGCAGGCGAAGTCAGAACATGCTTCGCAGCGGTAGGTAGGGCGGACATTTGAGAAGTGATTTTTTCGCGATGTCAAGAGATGGTTTTACTGTACTCGTACGGGCCAGATGGCAGGATCGATGCGTCTTCTGTATGTCTGTTTGTACGTCGAGCGGAGGGGGGCGGTGGCGAGTCTCCAGCGGTTCCGCCCGTCTCCAAAATCTCGTGTGGCGAGAGCTTGGGTGTGGATGCCAGGCACTTCTGCCAACGGTCAATCACAACCTCCGGACTCGGCCTCGGTGCCTGTGTGTCTGTCTGCCGTCGCCTAGCCGTTTGCGATGACGCCGCCCGCCTGATTCAAGTAGTCTTGTACCCGCTGGGGGGCGTGACGGGGGGGCACGCGAGCCATGACGGGGGCAGGGCGTGGCGGCGGCGTGCCGGCGGGACCCTGCCGCCAAGATATCCAGATATCATGTGACGGGCCATTCCCGTATGGGCAGGAAGTACGAGGCAAGACTACGAGGCTACACTCGTTACTCGAAATAAACTCCAGACTCCAGATGACCCGATCAAACCACTGGGCAGCTGATAGATATCACGCATGGACTCTGTCTCTCAGCTGTGGGCCGACCATCATACCTCTGATCACTCAAACCTGCCCTCTGGGCATTCCGCAAATCTCTATATAAGTACCCCAGGCACCTTTTCCCAAGATCTGGACGACTCTTGAACGGGGCGACGAACGACTTTAGGTATTCAAGCCAAAAACATGCCATTTCAGCCTGCTACAAGGTGTGAATTCCGACCTTCAATATGCTTTCATAAAGCCTTGAGCCATATTCCAGGCCCAAGACTTGGATTCTGTGAGCTGGGTGATTTCCACCCCGTTTCTAAAACATCAATAGCAGATTTCACTGGTTCGAGACTGGACTCCAAACTTTCCCGAGGCTACACAACCACCACATGTTTGAAAGACAACTCTCATAATCATTGGGTGGATTAATCACGATTACCTCGAGTACGAGGCTTCCTTTTTAGAGGTGAGGTGCGTTCAACCACTGTCCCCGCTTCATGGGGTGGAATAAGCAAGCTTTGGCGAGGCAGAATCTAAATAACGTATTAGTCTCAATGTGGATTATTTCTAACCAGTCGGATTACTCTACATCTAGTTACGCTTCTTCCCACAGCCAACCAGTTACAGCTAAGCTGAAGGGCGGTGTAGTAAACTCGGAATAGTGCTACCGCCCAATTGCCTATCTTTGAACGATGGAAGAAATCCGACCACCAACGTAGTAACGGCAGGCGTCCACTGATTTTTTATTTTACGAAAAAAGTACCCCGCTTAAATATCGAATCCCAACCATTATCGCTCAAAATAGCCTGCAGTGGGGAGTAGAGAAGTAGGTAAGTACTTATTCATTCTATGTTCTGACTGCCGCGTTTGTTGAGGTAGGATCAACGATGTTGATCCTTATAATTGAATCATGATGACTGATTTATGCATCTTGATATTAGGATTGCTCGCCCATCACCCACCTTCCAATGTTCAACGTATGATCCGTATGTCGACTTAACTTCGATGTCATTCAAACCATGCCAGCAGATAATGTCAATGTATCCGGTTCTATGGCCTGGAAATCTATGCGGGGATTCTATATTGTCCGCATATGCTGCCTCTGAATCCAACACCAATTGGTTGGTCAAAGCCTCATCACTCCTACCAATGGGATTGAAACACGAAATACAATATCCATAATTCACATTATAAGCACAAAATCAGGAGAGGTATAGTGCTTCATACTAACACTTAGTTGCCCCATAGGCAGCTCGCTGCTCAAGGCTGGCTGATCAAGGATATCCATTCCTATCATAGCCGTACGGGAGGCACCTGCTACAATTGGCAATTACCAGGTTCAACTCGGCCATTCACCAAACAGTGCATTACCAGCTCAGTCAAAATTACGGGTCGATGCAGGATGGTCATCATGAATTACTTGGTGATCTCAGTCTCTTAGCTTGTGTTAGGGGAGCTAACAGTAGGATTTGACCTCTAAAGACTTCACTTTGATTCTAAGCATTGAGTCTATGCAGGGAATTTGGGCACTATCACGCACTGATGTTGGAACATATCTTACTTTTTTAGGCTACATATAACGGCCACTACATGTGTGCCTAGCTTATATTATTTTGGGGCCAGCTTCAATTCACGCTACAGAATTCCAGCTCGGCTTTTCATTCATGTGGAGCTACATCAACAAACGCCGGGCTTATCGAATTTTGTGGGCGCATCCCGTTCAAAACGACCCACAGCTGCTGATTGAAGGCTGAGGTTGAGCAAAGTGCATTCAAATCTTCGTGGACGACAAAGATTGGTACGAAGCATGCTATTGGCATGTCGAGTGCCTAATCAGGTAGAAGACACAACAGCCCAATATCGGGAATGTGATCTCCTAGGTACCTACCTGGTTCATGACTACTATTTGTTTCTTATCGTAATTTCAATATGAATACTTAACAGCCTACTTCGGTACTTACATCTCCTTTACAGTCACTTGAAGGGAACTCGAGCTTGAGATTCTCAACAAATTTATGCATATTTTATCATATATTCAGTCTGTATCTCGCTCTATACATACAGCATTGATATAAACGGTGCCAACAGAGCAAGCGGCTGAATATTTACTTAGGGCAATACACATGATTTTTTTGCAAACATATCAATTAATGCGAGATACCAAGTAGTCGCGAGCGACCAATGGCTCTCCACATGGATCATTATACGCTATGCTATCATTTCAGGAGCAGCGTGTTCGGCATTTGCACCACACACACATTGAACCCTGCTTGCTAGGGCTCAACTGACAGGTGCGTCAAAATCACTAATGTAAGTAATGTGATGAACGCCATTCAGTGACAAAATCAGCGAGACTAATACGATCATAAGCGTAAAAGAATGGCACATCGAATTCTGCTTCTCGGCGCTCGATACTTCCTATACTCTGGACCAATAAACATCAATGCGAAGGAAAATTTCCTTTTGGGCTTACAATGCCAGAACGTTCATGTTACAAAGATGATAAACACTTGCAGAAGCCAAGCCCACTTGGTTGGTATGAAAATACCCACTTGGTGATATAACGATTTATTTTCATCGCTTAGGGCCACTGGGTTAGGTATGCGAACAAGCCCTTCATACGCTTCAACGAGGGATTCGTTTTGCTGCAGTTAGAGTCCTTTACATTACCTTCATGGGCGATTTTTTATGACATCAAGTACAAATCAAACAAGTTACCTCAAATTACGAAACGGGGTCTGAACTTTAGTATCATTCTCAAAGTTATTTCAAACTTTGCGCCTAATATTCGAAGATCATGATAATCATCAAACATTCCAGCAGGGCCGATTATGGAGTGGCGTTGGCAAATGTACGGACAATGGCCTAGGTCTAGCACTTGATGGTTATCTTCGGTTCATACATCTGTTTCACTTTTGACCGCCTTATCAGTCGGCACAACCAACTCTGAGAATGCCGAAAAAGATGAAAGCACCGAGAGGTAGCACCAGCTCGTCATACCAACAACATGTCGAAGTAGTGTTCGATACAACATTCTTTGCGGGTTTGAACTGTTTCTATTATTAATTAACTAATCTATGCACCCACATGGAGTATGCACCACTGTGACATCGCTATCAATTGGCCAACTTGATGATCCATCTTTCTGGGCAACAAGCGGGCTGTGTTTTTACATGCATCCCAATGCGGTAACCCTCACCACAGCCCAGGTTCCATCGACAAACACGCACTCAGGCGCCATGCATCACATCAAAGGGCTTGACCCACCGGGCGCCCAGTTTACAATTACGCAAAGCCACCTACATGCCCTGCCCTATCGAGCAACTCTGGTGCGTCCTGCAGAACCGAATGATGGTGATCGATGAGTTGGCATACCAGTATTTCAATTTTCTTTTTTTTGCCTCCGATTTTCTTCCGCGTGGGATCATCAAGTCTGTCAGCTCGAATCAACCTTTAATTATGGGAACGGAAATCAGTTTGCCGGAAAACCGTGATGATCATCATCGCGAGAAGAAGAATGAAGCAATATCAACAATTTCCTCTTTTCCTTCGAAAAAGAAAATCCACCGCTTGAAGCAACTACCAACCACTCCTAAATAGTGCATATGCCATCAATGATACAAAGGGAGGGGGGTGGCTGGGACGCGGGGGATTTGTGCGATCCCGACAGGTACTCTTGTGCATATGTATATTTTATAGTGCAGGCGGATAATCCTGCAGACTTGCACTCTATATTCGAATATGGCTCCACCGGAGGGAAGGAGCATCTAGGATCTCTGCTAATGTAGGCAGCTGTTGATGGGGCTGCAGGGTTATGTCAAATGAGATTAACTGACACTTCCCTTTGCATTTTTTACATTTTCCTCCAAACCCAATCTAGCCCCTCAACATTGGAAAGCACCTGGACAGAATTTGAACCTGTGGTCACGGGGCCCGGGGACACTCCCGAACGACCTCGGATTTGGCCATAGCTATATGTACGCATTGGTAGCCGCGCCTCGTACAGGGGCGGACAAATGATGAGTTGGCAAAAGAGATTCACAAAAGAAGCGGAGACCGAGAAGATCCACCAGGTGAGGGGTTCCTTGAGATCCCCAATTTCGCCACAGTCGTGTTGGCTTCATAAACTTTGAATCGAAGAGACAGGAGAAAAAAAATTAGGGCTAACAGTGAAAGATGATCACCCGGTCTTCCAGGATTTATTCCCCGGCATTTCGGTCGGTTTTCATCACTGCTTTGTGAATCCTTATGTTTGATGCTGCAAGGGTCAACTGGGGGTGATGGAAACAACCATGTTTTTCCCCACCACCATCATCCCTGTCTGGATTCGAAATCGAGCCTCGTTCCGCTCCGCAACCACACACCCAGAACCCGTTTGCAAGGGAGAAACATCGCCCCCCCCCCGCCAACGTTGCAACCCTGTGTCCATTACATCATGGCCCGAATCGCGCACAGCGGGTCTGCAATCTGGTCCACTCTATTCTAGAGCAGAGGTGAGCGCCCTACGTAGGTAGGCAACATTCAAAGCGTTTAGAGGCCAGAACCCTCATCATGCTATTATGTGCCCAAATTCTTAGAGTGCACTACAAGCCAGCTTCATACAGAGCTAGCACGAGGTGGACCCACACCCACCTCGCCCTCCGCCCTCGCGAACCCTCTGTTCTGGTCGCTGCCTAGGCACTCTGGTAGTTCCTGTTGCTCTGCTCGAGGCTGGGCTGCTGCCGCTGCTGCCGACTTCGCTGCTGCTGCTGCTGCTGCGGTTGGGCCAACTCACATTGGGAGTCTATCGCCCGTTTTTGGCCCTGGAAAAGGGAAGCTTGGGGATTTTTTTAGAGTGGTTGGCGCCGGAGGAATAGAGTGCGAGCCACCAGTATCACCGGTTCACCCCTCCAAGGAGCATGGCGCGCCATCCCTTGGGCGGGGAGTGGGACACCCCCCCAACGCTGAGAACTTACAGCGAATCCTCTCTATGCAACTTGATGACGCTTCTGAAGGATCCTCCAGATTGCAGGTGTGATGCAGCCCAAGTTCTAGAGTGATAGCTGGGGTATCTGTGGCATGGTCGGGTGGTCACGATAATGTGCGGGCGGCACCGTACTACGCCTCTGACTGGCCTAAGGTGTTGATGCGGGTCTCAGCTTGGTTTAAACTTGGATTTCCAAATATATAAGGTCAGCATCAAGTCCCCCAAAACAGTTTCCTCCCACCAGCAGTGCACTCGGAGTATACATTCAGCCTTGAACAGTGTTCAAAGAAGAAAGAAAAGAACAATCACAGCACACAATTACCACTTAGCTTACCTACCAAACAATCTAGCTCAAGCACCCAACCGCCCAACATGACTTTTTATCCAGCACCACCAAGAGACCCTTATCGTGCATCGACAGGGTCCATGCCTCCAAGAACTCCAAACCGATCGTCCTCCTATTCAGTTGCGGGCTCACCGCACTCACATCGGACAAGACATGACGAACCTCGCGACGACAGCACAGTATATGGAGGCCATACACCTAACCAGTCAAGCAGCGCCCTTCATCCTTCTTCCACAGGTAGCCATGCCCACCACCGGCGGTCTTCTAATGCTGGCCACGAGCCTCCCCCAGCATCCATGTCCCGCTACTATCACGGCGGAGCATTTGTTGAGCCTGCGGTATCCCACGGCGGAGACAGGCGGCGACGATCATCGCTTTCGGCGCCTGTAGCGCCACCACCAGCTGCGTCTGTGCCACGCTCGCACGCCCACCGATCATGGTCATCATACCACCATGAGATTGATATCAAGGAGGACTCCTCCCGCCGAGGATCAACCAGGATACCGAGAAAATATGTCAACAAGGAAGCTCTCCAACAAATGTCCCTGTTGTATGAGGAGGACCGCAGTGGTGCTCTAATTGTATTGAAGGCACTGACGAGGCCTGAAATTGAACACTTGGTGGAACTGACCGAGTATATTCGAGGTATGTAAAGGTTTCCCGAAATAAATTAATGTTTGCCTGTTAGTGTGTCAGTCAAGCTAACTCTACTTGCCCCATAGCACACCGACCTGGACACAGCTCTAGCCACAAGCGTGAGAAGCATGTCAGGATTATCACTGAGCCAACGGATGCCGTTCCACATCCTGAAGATGTACACAATCACCACTCAAGGGCACCAACGCTATACACTACAGGACCACCACCTTCCACGTCTGGCCACTACTATGCAGCTAGTAGCGTACCAAGATCGTCTGGCAGCCCCAATGCATCCATCTACACCCTTTCCAGGGCAGGGGAAGATGCTAAGGCGGCAGAATCCAAAGCGAGGCGCCGAGAGTACCGGGCCGAGTCATCGGGCAGTTGGCAAGATGACAGGCGGGTTGCCAAGGCTAGACATGAAGCCGAAGAGAATGCAAGAAGAGCAGAGGATGCTTCTCGAAAGGAGCGAAGAAGGGAGCGGGAAGTTGTTTTGGTCCGCTAGGAGATTGGAGGAAGTTGGTAGGAATGTTTGATGAAAGGAAAGGCAAGCGAACTTTGTATATGGCAGAATGCGGCTTTAATTTCTTTTTTTCTTTTTTCATACCTTGCTATTATTCTGCCAACACTAATCACTTTCCTTTTTCGTGTGTCCCTTTCTTGGCAAATCTTCCTACTTCGGGCTCACCGCTATGATTCAACGACAGCATTATGCATATCTTTCGTTTCTTTTTCGTTTTGTCTTCTTTTGTTTTTTTATTTAATGGCTATTTTTGGGATTCCTTATTTGATTCATGAATACTTGCGTGGCATCCTTTCATTTTCTTGGTTTTGATTACCGTTACTTTTTGCATTCTCGTGTGTTTTGTCCAGACTGGGTAAATATTGTTTTCCTTTAACTTAATTTTGTGGCCATGGGTGAATGGTTTGACAGGAGGAGATTGGTGTCTTGGTGTATTCGTTTCTTGGTGCGGGGTGGTGGGCATGATTATCACGAGTTTGAGGCGTATCTTCACTCGCGCCGTTTATCAAATTCTTGTTTTACGTTTATCTGTGTGCCAATAGTTGGTGGTCCTCATGAATGAAATAATATATGGAATTGTTTCCTATTCAATTTGACTTGGGCCAGTGCATCTATCGATGTCTATATCCCGGATCTCCTCATTAATAATAATTATTCCACAGATATACTCATGCATTGTTTGAACATTTTGTTTAAACGAAACAGAAACGATGTTCTTCGTTGTGAGCGAATTCGAAAGCCCATCACGCTTTCTTTCAGATGAGCTCAAGCCACCCGCTGCCAAGGATGCGGGCCGCCAAGTCCTTTCTCACTTACCGATGCAGCAGCAGTGACGCCACCCACCTCGGCTCGGCATGCCCAGCTATAGGATCCACCGCCGTAACCGGCAGTGACCGCGGTTGGTTTGTTTGCTGGTCAGCCGTTTCCGATTCAGGAAGTCGCACGGAACCCAACCCCACCTTGAACCGCCGGCTCTGCGGACACAAGAATCTTGGTATAAAGCCCTCCACAGTCCTCTTCCGCAGCGCAACAGCGATGCAGCATCTTACGGCGATACGGACCACAGCGGCAGCAGCGAATCGGGGCTTCAAGGTGCAGCTATATCGGAATATTATTCTCAGTTCGAATTCGACGGGGCTGGGGTTTAGAGCTAGAGGCATGGCGACTATATCGACGGTCCCGCATGTGGTCCCTCCAGTGAGTCCTCGATTCCATTCCTTCTTTTTCCTTTTCCCTGTACTTCGAAGCTGTCAACTCCAATCTAACATGCTTCCTTGGATATCATTATATCAATAGCTCAAAGACAGATCCCTCCTCCGAGAACAAGCCTACGTAAACGGAAAATGGGTGCCCGCCCTCTCAGGAAAAACCTTCCCCGTCACCGACCCCGCAAGCACCCTCGAAATCGGCGTCTGCCCAGAAATGGCCGTCGAGGACGTCCGCTCAGCCATATCGGCAGCACAATCCGCATTCCAGAGCTTCCGGACCACGACTGCGCGCGAGCGCTCGAGGATGCTGCGGAGGTGGTATGACCTTGTCATGCAGAATTCGGAGGATCTGGCGACGCTGATTACCTGGGAGAATGGGAAGCCGACGCCTGATGCGAAGGGAGAGGTGAATTATGCGGCGGGGTTTTTGGAGTGGTTCTCGGAGGAGGCGCCGAGGGTCTACGGTGATAATATCCCGGCGTCGATTGCGGGGAATAGGATCGTCACCACTCGGCAGCCCGTGGGCGTCTGTGGGATCATCACGCCGTGGAACTTCCCGGCGGCGATGATCACCAGGAAGGTCGGGCCTGCCATCGCGGCGGGGTGCACGATTGTTGCAAAGGCGCCATCGGAGACGCCCTTCACGGCACTCGCGCTCGCGGAGCTGGCGCATCGCGCAGGTATCCCGCCGGGGGTATTCAATGTCGTGACGGCCCACCTCAACACCTCCGATGTCGGGAAAGAACTCTGCGCGAACCCCGTCGTCAAGAAAATCTCCTTCACGGGATCGACCCCCGTAGGCCGCATCCTCATGGAGCAGTGCGCCCCGACACTGAAGCGGCTGAGCTTCGAGCTCGGCGGGAACGCGCCCTTCATCGTCTTCGACGACGCAGACGTCGACGCCGCCGTCGCGGGCGCAATCACGGCAAAGTTCCGCTCCTCTGGGCAAACCTGCGTCTGCGCAAACCGCATCTACGTCCAGTCCGGCATCGCCCCGTCCTTCTCCGCCAAATTCGCGGAAAAGGTCCGCGCATTCACGGTCGGAGGCGGGTACGCCGCGGGCGTGACCCACGGGCCTCTCATCTCCCCCGCCGGCGTCAAAAAAGCACACTCACACGTCTCTGACGCTCTCGCGCTCGGCGCAAAACTCGTGGTGGGCGGCGAAGAGCCGCCACACACTCTCGGCCCGAACTTCTACGGCATGACGGTGCTGACGGGGATGACTAAAGGCATGAAGCTGAGCTCCGAGGAGACGTTCGGCCCCGTGGCAGGCATCTTTGAGTTTGAGACCGAGGAGGAGGTGGTCAGGCTCGCGAATGAGGCCGAGGTTGGGCTGGCGGGGTATTTCTATAGTAAGGATGCTGGCCGGATTTGGAGGGTTGCCGAGGCGTTGGAGGTCGGCATGGTGGGGATTAATACGGGGTTGATTTCGGACCCGGCTGCTCCGTAAGTGCTCTCTCTTTCTTTTCTTTTCTTTTTTTCTGGGGGGGGGGGGGGGGGGGGGGGGCGGAGATGTGGTTGTGGTTGTGGTTGTGGTTGTGGATGTGGTAACTGATCGATCTTTTACTCCAATTTCTAGGTTCGGCGGAGTCAAGCAATCCGGCTTCGGCAGGGAGGGCTCGAAATACGGGATTGACGAGTACACAAACATCAAGATGATCACTTTTGGGGGGGTTTAAAGTTACCTCCCTATAGCTAGCCTTAAGAGGCAAAAGGCATGCTTAGGTACATTACATGTACATACATATCGTAATAATTTGAATTGGAGATGTCGATCAACGTCCCCTTCCTCCTCCCCACGCATCAATTTCGGAAATTTTTCATCACCATTATTTTCTTTTTTTTGTCAAGTTCAAGGCATTTAATGGGGTGGGGGTATGTATAGGTTTAGGTACATACCTAGGTAAGTGGGTCGTATCCATACTATATACATAATGATCATGATCATGAATTATTATAAATGAAATAAAAATAAATACTCTAGCTATGTTTAAGGTATGCACAAAATGTGGCCCCAATTGCAAAGACATGCGTGAATCGTGGTCGGTCGAAAAAGTGTGCAGGACGTACTTTGCATGTATAATGAAAGTAATCAATCAGATGAAGAAAAGAAAAAAAATAATAATAAAAAAAATTACAGAATGCATATGATGGTGAATCAATATTGTGATATCCCAACGGCGGTAAAACTCAAACAAGCCTTTCTCATCTACCTAATCCCCATCCAACGGGATAACGGGACAAGTCTCAGTCTCAGTCTCAGTCCCAATTCGGTATTGCCGTTACTTAATCCCACATGCATATGCTGGCCAGATCACCATAAAAAAACGCCATAATGCACAAAATTTCCAAGAAGCGATTGTAATTCATATCCCACAGACTGGGTAAAGCAACGACACCTTCTAAAATTCCAGAACCACAAGCAAATGCCCTCACATCAACCCTCACACATGTACATCACTCACAAATCACACCAGAAAAAAACCGCACACAAATTCTTCTTGGATCCCAAAAATCTATTGATCGTGATGTGTATATATCTCTACTGTCGACGTTGACGTCCCTCTTCAAATTCCCATATGTACTCCAAACTCTTCTCCATCCGGATCCACTACTACAATCATCCTCTTCCCTTCTCCATGGCCAACCTGACCACAAAGACCTTTCTTTCATTTCTTTGATCCTCTAATTCCCGCATCAATTACCAGACCTTTTACCCTCCACCAATATATAAACCACATCATTTGAAATCCAAATCGAAAAAAAAAAAAAAAGGTAAAGAGATCGATCAAAGTATAAACACCATGTGAAAAAGAAAAAACGGAAACCCGCAAGATATGGTAGCAAGAAAAAAGAAAATAAGAGCATGTTTAACGCCGCATAAGTCATGTAGAAGAGTTAACAACTCCAAACAAGGCAGAAAACAGAAAACAAAAAAAGTAAAAAAAGTAAACCCCCAAGAAGAACCACCACCGCATGAGAGAAAAAGAAAGAAAAAGAAAAAACACGCACGATAAGGCTACCCCAGACTCCACGCCACTGGCCTGGACTGCAACAAGCTAATGTCGTAATTTGAGAAGCAAAAAATAAAGGCCGAATGGCGGAGGTATGGTTGGCAGTAGAGTGAAGAAAGAAGAAAAAGGAACCCCAATGCGGATTTTTTTCGCAAAAAAAGCAAGAAAAAGCAAGAAAAGAACAAGCTAAAAAAAAAAGAATATGCCAATGCCATGAATCCGAGAAAAGGCAACCCAGAAAAAGAAAGCAAGGAGAAAGAAACCCAGGAGTTTAAAGAAAACGTGAGCAAAGAGAAAAGGATTCCCTCCAAAACCCAATAGAAGAATAAACAAATGCAAGCCACCTTGTATTGCTGATATTGATCAAACTCCGAATGTTGAATAGAGATATTATAAATGGAAAAAATGTAGATGCCTTCATAGCCTTCGTTGGATAAGAGTTTGTGAAAGGTTCTGGCAAGAAATGTTTCTGTTGGTTGTGTATGGCGCCCAATGGATGTTGATAAAGATAACGTCGTTGAGTCATCCGTAACATGATGATTTGTTGTGAATAGTAGACTGATTGAAATGCCAACGGAATATGTACCGAACCCAGCTCAAGTGATAGGCCAATTGACGGCAAACACAGGAACTGGAGGTTAGTGGTTCAACCCACACATAACCAATCATTGATTGGTTCCTCTACTTTTCTGTCTTTCCTTCTTTCCAATTTCATCCCAAATGATAAGAGAGAAAATTCAAGGCAAGAAAAGTGAAAACAAAGATCCACCCACCGACGAGCCTCCAAATGCAGCTAGAATGCCAGCGAAAAGGGAGGATGCCATTCATGATATTGGAAAGGTGTATAATTGTGACGAAAACTTGATGACTGGGGACAGGCACTACCGGTAGAGACGAGAAATGAAGAATGCTAGGGATACTGCGCATATTAGACTGTAAGTATGGTGCAAGGTCGTTTTGATGGAAATTGATGAAAGATAAAGAAAGAAATTCAAGCTGAAGAATCAATGGGGTTTACGAGTGTGGTATTCCCAAGAGTAAATCAGTCGTAGTCTTCATCAACTTCCCGCAAAGCGTGTCGAGCACCTGAACTACTATTGTCTTGCTCAGTGTCCATTCCAACATCTTCTTCATCGGCCTCAGTCATCTCAAAGTCCATCTCCAAGTCATCGTCTTCATAGAGGCCATTGTCGGTGTCTCCACCTCCCATTCGCTCCTCGAACTCTTCAAAATGCTCTCTTCCCAATAGAGAGCCGAGAAACTCATCTTCGGATGAACCGAGAAGTAGCTCCATGGCAAGCTCTCGGTTTGAATTTATCCACTCGGGATCCGACAAAATGCTATCCTCGCTTGTGGTTGACTCGTTATCAGAGGCGAACCCCGGGTCTTCAACAGGCGGGTCGGAAGCGGCGAATGGGCTATTGCGTGGTCGCGGCGCCGTTGGTATATTTATAAGGAAAGACGGGGGAATGCTGAAGCTCATCTTGCTGTTGTATCCGGTGATAGACATGGTGTATGCTCCTTTCCGTCTATTTGAGGTGGTATTTGGGGTGATTATGAGCGTTATTTGCTGTCCTTTCAATTGGGAAGGTGAGGAAGAATTTATCGGCCGATATGAGCTCGAAAGAAACTCTGACGGTAAGTTGTAGTTTGCGCGATTGAGAAGTGAACGCTGTGCGCGTCTGCTTCGTCGTACTCCCTGGCGTGGAGCTTGTGTACGAGGACTAAGCCGTGTACGAGGAGCGTTTCGTGGAGGCGAAGCTGAAGATGGGGGGGGTGTAGGATTAGAAGTTTCCTCTGGAGGATTCGATGTAGATTTATAAAGGTTAAAACCCATTATGGAGACAGGCGTGCAACAAAGCGCTGCCAGCGAGATGGGGGGTAGACCAGGGGAGGGGTTGGGGGGGTCGGGATTTCCTTTCCGGCAAGGAAAGAAGAGCTCAAAGTTTGATTCGATCGGTGTGGGACGTACGGGCGGTAGAACAACGCGAGTACAAGTCTCGCACCTTCGTTGGCCGTGGAGAGGGGGGTGGGGGGGGAGGTGGGAGGGTGTGGAACAAGAACGCAAGGCCGGGGTGGTGGGTGGAGTGAGCTAAGTAGCTAGCGAGCTCTGGACGCAACAGCAGCGTGCAATTGGATGTGCGCTTTTTCTCGACAGAACAAAGTGATATGCCACAAGCCGAAAGTAGATGCGTCTATAGTGCAGGAGCAACAGCAGTAGTCTCTGCAGACCGAGAATGTGCCTGGTGGGTGCAATGTGGGCGGGAGAAGATTATGGTGAGCTGTTGAGAAGCTTTTGGGAGTGCGTGTGTTGCAATGGCAAGACCGAGGGACGATGGGGGAATCCTGGCACCGTCGTGTGTGCGGGCAGAGCAGAGCGTGCAGAGAACGGGCTGTGACTAGGAGGGTCGGGATGGTTTCCTGTGTGTCTTGCCTGCTGGTTCCTGTTTTCCTTCTGGTAGGGTAGATGGAGTGCGGATAGAGAAGAAGGAGGTAGGCAGGCTGCGGTGGAATGAGAAGCAGAGGAAAGTGTGTGGGCGTGTGCGGTTTGTGGGTGCAGGCCAGAGGTGAAGCGGTAGGAGGCTAGGCAGGAGGGTAGCTTGTGCAGTTGCAATGGTCAGAGGCAGCAGAGACAGGATGATCGTGGTGTGTGCCGGTGGGGACAGAAGGCAAGAGGAGGGCCGATGGAAGGATCGATGGATGGATGGATGGGCGGGTGAGTCTGGGAGGGAGTTGCGAGTGCGAGGGCGGATGAGTAAGAGGGCGAGGAAGAGAGAGCAGGTGCTCTGGGCGTGGTAAGCTGTGTGTCTAGCGAGGCTCGCTTCCGCGGGGCGTGGAGCAGAGGAGAACGGAGCAGAGCAGAGCAGAGCACAGCAGAGCGGAGCGAAGGGAGCGGCGGCGGTAGGGCAGGGGCATGGAGGGGCGGCTGCAGCAGCGGAGGTGCACAGCGTGCCCGTGTGCTTGGTGATGTCGGTAGTGCAGCGGTGCTGCCGCCGCCGCTCACGACTGCGGGACTATGTTATTACGGCCATTCCCAATCCCCCTCCACCATCCTCAGATCTTCTTGTCGTCCTTTTTTTCCTCGCTTTCGCCGCGGCCATGCGTGCGTGCTTGCGTGCTTGCTGCCTCTCCTTCTTTGCTTTTCTCTGCGCTTCTCCATGCTCAGAAGAGGGCCGCTCAGTCGCTGCCATCACTCCGCGCTGCCTCTCGACTCCAGATCTGCTGCGCTTCTCTGTGTGCCTGGCAGGGTGTGGCGGGCGGGCGGGCGGGCACGCAAAGCAGGCAGGCAGGCAGGCAAGCCATCCAGCAGGTGGACGGTGGCGGGTGCGCGGGCGGGGAGGGAAGGGTGGAAGGGAGGGGGGGCGGGGACGGGGGCGGCCCCAGTGCTCCTCATGACTGCACGACTTGGCTATTCCCTTCTACACTGCGGATGCTCGCCTCACACCTCTTCTCGCCTTGTTGCTTGCCCTGCCGCGAGTTCTGGCGGCCCGATGATGGCTCTGCTTCGCCATGCCAGGTACCGCACAGCCTGCGGACCTATCCTGCCTCCCTTGCACTCTCCCTCACACACACTCTGCCCGCCCCGACCGGCCTGGCTGCCTGCCTGTCGGGGGTGCCTGTGGGTTGCCCGCCTGCCAAAACCAAGCCTGCCGCGGTGTTGCGTTAGGTAGGTGGTGAATAAAGTAGAGTAGTTAATGTAATCGAAGGCCAGGGCGGGAAGCCAAAACACCAGCGGACGAAGAAAAATGTCTGGAGCAGTCGGCCAGTCGTGCGCGGCTGCGGTGCCGGCCATGTTTCGATCGCAGCAAAAGACAAGAGTAGGTGCCTGTAATCGAAAGTCTGTGGTGCGAGCTGAGCGAACCGCCCCATAAACTCACCATTGGATTATTCGATAGTGCTAGGCAATCGTTGGTGTCAAAGACTCATTCCGTAGAACATGTATATAATTCAGTGTGCCCTTGCCTGTACCTCTTCCAGCAGGTACCAAGTACTCTCTGCCTGCCTTAGTGCAGTCCCACAAGATAGAGTACAGACGATTGGGAAACAACTCCCAAACTTAATAAAAATACAAAGAAAAAAAAGCCCGGGAAAGGATAAAGGATGTAAACCTTTACTTGAGCCTGACCTGAACAGAGCAAACATCAATGAACCCTGAGCGATTTTTGGCCTTATCCCACCCCTCCCCCCCTCCCCCCCTCCTCCCTCACCCCCGGCCCACACACGGCCGTTGTAATCCTCGGCCGGCCAGCGCAGATGATCGATGAATTTAACGAAATGAAGCATCAGTTAGTGAATCGGAAGGTGCCAGTGACAACGAGATCTTTCCCCCACCTTCGGTCATTGGCTGTGTGCTGCCTGCCATCTGGTGTCAAACAGAGCACAATCAATTCCATCGTTCTTTTTTTTTTTTTCAATCCTGCCACTGGGATTGCAGAGGTATTCTCTCTACTTTTGATACTTCTCTAGCTATAACTAGAGCGGGTATGAAGCAAGGTCATGTATTTCTTAGCTATCGTGCTCTTCAGACGTGCATCCGGACATCCCGCTCCAGAAGAGGGGCTTTAGCACACCCGCACCTCCGCAGTGTCTGATAGGAAGGAAGCTTGGGTATTCCTCTTGATGCTCCAGTGCGCTCTATAGCTGTGCCCGTCTCCGTCGGCATCCTCTCGGTGGCCCTCCGCTTGATGGCTGCAGGCCCGTCTGCCTGATGTGCCTGCCTGCCTGTCCATATGCAAGGTCGGTCAGCCAGCCAGTGCACCACGAGTGCACCCCGATCTCAGTGGTCAGGTCAGCTAGCTGGATAAAATCAGGCGTAGACTGAGTATCCACTGCACCCAGTTCAGGGCGCTACAGACGACTTCCTTCTTCATCGTCAAGAGCCGCCCCTAATAGTGTACCTGCCCCCTCCCGCGAAACTCGTACTTCGCATTGTGGGGAATGGGACAAATGCATGCACTGTTGATCCGTCGGCATTACTTGTCTGTCCTGCAATGGAGTTTTTGTTGATAGTTGCATCTTTTCAGAGTTCTGGCAGATTGAATGTGGTGCATGATATTATTTTAGTCGTCTTTTCTGGGGACTGAAATGCTCGCCAGCCTGCTCTCAGTAGGATTGTGGTGGTCTCATGAATTTTTTCGACAAAGTCGACTTTTCCCTGGAAAGCACTGGTTTCTAGGCACTCATTGAACATATTGCATACCTCTTAAAAATTAATAAAGAAAATAAAGAAAAGGTGAAAAGTAGAAGGAATTCACCTACCTAATAGCCACCCGCATATCTAGATAACGTGGGGCGGTATGAGATCCATCAAGGCCGGAGAACACAGGGCCGGGTCCGCCGAACATATCGAATTTTCATATCCACCTCTCCAAGTGGATACACGCTGGGTTCCTGCATATCTTGCACCATTCTGAATCCATCATGAAGCTTGAGTCTGCCCACTGGTCAAGTCCAAGAAAAATCCAAGAACACAGCAAGCAGGAATATTCCAAAACACCTTTATGAGTAAAAAGTATCGCACACTTGTTGTCCATCAGCTTCGTTCATCCGTTCTGGCATGTGCACCTGAACATGCAGTGAAAGTGGCAGCTCATACGGAACAGTTGTTTCAGTGGCCACCCCAGAAAATTATTTCGCAGTGCTCTCTGTCCAGTACTTTAGGTAGGTACGGTCCATCTACACCAGCCCTTCCAATCACCGGATCAGCATCATCATCATCAGCATCATCAACCACACACACACACACACACAACACCATACCTTTTAGTTGCCAAACCACAGCCAGCTGCATCTGCAGCAGGGATACAAATCCCCATGAGATTTTGAACCATCGCTAAAAAAGGTTAGCGGCGTGACCTTGATTAATCCTAGCTGCATTTCCCATGTTGCTATTCTGTATGGCCCACGACATCGAGCTCAAGACAACCTCTTTGGCAAATGGGAAGTAAAGTAGAACCGGAATAATAACTTTGTGATGACATAATGCAGCAAACGCTCACCTACCTTTTAGCTCCTTGCAAGCTATCGATACTTCAGACTTAGCAATTCTGGCATACTTTGCACATTTGGAATTGGCGCTCTCTGCCTTTTTGATGATAAATTGAAAGCTGGAGCACCAGGACTCATTTTCCACGACTTGGCATACTTCAACCGTCAAGTGACAGCTAGCTCCGAGCCCAGCGGCGGAACGAAGGGGAGCAATTGCGATATTAGCTTGGTATGAAATAGAGCTACACGTGGCCCCTGGTGCCGAGTAATTTAGCACATTACTAATTTCGGGAGCTTGTGGAACCTCTGACCTTGACGAGGCCGCTGACCAAGGTTGGTAAATGGCCATTCGTTGCGAGGGGCAAAACCCTCCCAAATGCTCGAGTAGAGTAGTTCATAAAGTAGTGCTTCAAAGTGTTGATTTGAGGGCGAGTCTTTCCCGGGGTTCCGACCATTGGAACAGCACATCAAAGTCCACTAGGCCAATGATGTAAAAAATGGGCATGCAATCCATTTCTCAGTTGTGGATTTTGCCGTAAAATTGACTGGTAACCAATATCATGAATGAGCTCTTCATTCTGTGTTTAGATGGTTTTTGGCGGATGGACAATGGAATTCCATGAAGGAGTCCTAACAACATAAACATGAGCAAAGGCTTATTATCAAACGGTTTAATCATATGCATTGGAATTACTTACGACATTCCGGGGTAAAAAGTATTTCCCTATGCTTAATTAAGCTTGGCTTTGAAATCTTATGGCTCCGAATTGCCACTAGAAAGACGTCCGTTTGGTCCGGAGATATTGAGGCTGATTACAGAAGTGCCCTCATTACTGGGGTTGCTTTCTGAATTTGCTCGTACAGTTGCACCTGGCTATACCGGACGGCAAAAATCTGCCACAAAGTGTCCGGTATAGCGAGTGTCCGGAATAGCAAATGCAAGCTTAGGCTTGAGTGGAATTATAAGGGCGAAATTAGAGGAATTTTAAAAATACTTAATCACGTGGTAATTTTTTGTGGTATTTTGGACCTAATACTTACCAAAACAGGCGTAATCCAAAAATTTTTGGGGGGATTTTGCCCTACTGTCCGGAATAGCCAATACAATATGTATGAAAAGAGGGGTTTTGAGTTTGAAAAGTCTGTCCGGTCCGGTGTCCAGTATAGCAAGTGGTATTTTGGTGGTAAAAAGTAGAAAACCACAAGTCTCGAGGGGCTGTGTCCGGAATACCAAGGTTTCCGGTATGTTGAGTTCCGGTATAGCCAGGTGCAGCTGTAGTTTGCTCCTAACCTTTATCATAGCTCTATTTTCGTGCATATTGGATTTATCCAAAGGAATGGTCATTGGCAACACTAGCCTCGTTGTGTGATAGCGTAAGGAAGGTAGGCATCCTGCTGTACATATTATTATAAAAACTTCGACGGTGGAATGCTTTTTTGTTGGTCGTGGTCTATGGTGTGTTTCCTAAGACCACAAAAGGTAGCAAGAAAGTCTAGTTTTGTTTTCAGCATGACCACACCTTCTTCTTCAGGAAGCGCTGGGTTTGTTAAGTGTACCCCATGAACCACATCAATCTGGTAAAAATCCAGAAGTATTTGACACCGGGAGTCTGACTATTCGTCAGTATCTTGCTAGATTCCTATTGGGGAGTAATCGAATTTCCTCACTACCCATGCTCCAGAATTCATGTAAGGTATTTGGAAAGGAAGGGGATTGAGGATCTGTTAACCCAGCTAGCGGACATAAAAATCCATGGCCATGTTTGGCTCTAGAGTTTATCATTCGCGCTACAGATCGTTGATCACTACATAGAGAAAGTTAAAGGGGTGTTTGTCGCTGCTTGAGCCACAGGTATTGATACATACGCGACCTTGAATTGATTCTCCATTTGTGAACAAAGGGCAAGTATTTTTGACAACACTGTAGTTGAACACATGGAATCCTGATCAGCTATGCCGGCCGACTGCGGCTCATCTGTCTGAGTGCTTTTTGTGTGATAGACGTAGGGAATTTTTGGCTGTTCGGTAGTCATGTCCAGTTGTTCAGCTGCCATGTCATCGACATCAAAAGGAAAAATGTTGTCCTGGCACAGGCTAACCGGGTGCTCGACCTTATGCTCAGAAGCTGACATGGCGTGGCTTGAAGTAAGGTCCAATGGCGGGGTGGTAAGTTCTAGCTGATTGAAGGCGCACCTCTCCTTGGGTAATGCAATAATCTCGGGTAATGGATGTCCAATTCTGTGTCTCATGGGACGCCGATGATGTTGATTGTGCCTTTGATGCTTCTCATCTAATCTCGTCCTCTCATCCACACCAGTAAACTCGATCTGCGCAGAAGTATTTCCTAGGTGTGTACCAAGTTGTGCATGTAATAAGGACCATATCCCATTTGATACCATCTCAAGTGTACTTGGTTTAATGCCACTGTGCTTTCTGCTGAGCCTTGTGAGCATGAATCCCAAATCCCCGGGTTGAATAGGGTTCCTTACTTAATCTTGACTGCCGTTTCAATGCAAGGCTCAGATGGAGTTAAGGTATCACTATCCTGTGTTCCCGACATTCTACCCGAGTGAGAGCTTAAGGGGCCATGAAATCGAGGGCCTTTTTTTCGTGAACCACTGCTGCTAGAACTTCGTTCCATTTTCGACTTTTCGACCTTGATCGTATCCATGTCAGACTCACAGTCATGAATCTACAGTATGTCAGCAGGAGATGTTGACTTCCAGTGTGACAAGCGTGTAAAGCTACCTGCATCCTCAATACAATTGGTTGGAAAAGCCAGTTGGTCCCCCGGGTATCTAGTCTCTCCAAACGATTCTGTTTTCTTAGATGTTGAAGTTGTAGATGGTCATTTGTATATTATCTGCACCATGGCCATGCCGAGCCGAGCTGTGGGATTGTGGCCGTTCCGTGCTGGAGTGTGTGTGGGTTCGAAGTTTCCTGCCCAATCTTCGCAGAGTTGCCGCGGTTGGTTCGCCCACACGATGGGTGGGGATCGACAGCGATGGCGGGTCACGTGTACTTCCCAATGTGGCAATTCTCGCTTCCGAATCCGAACAGTGTGTCAAAGCAGTGCACTAAAATTTGGCATATGAGGCATGGCTCGGGCCGGACCCTTGAGGCCCTAGGGCGAGAACAGCCCCCAGGGTTCCAGACTCAGTACTCGAGTAGACTGCCCTCAGGTACATACATGTACAACTTATTCTCGTGCCCAGGGAGAATGCTTCGGAGCGAGACTGCGTTCGGGGTATTGCGCAACGCAGGTCTAGTCTGGGTACGAGAACAGGGTATTACCAAGGGAGCGTGCTGCTGGTTCCCAGCCCCGCAAAGAGGCGTTGCTGGAGCGACTGCTCTATGCTTGCCCCAAGATCAGAATCTCTCGTAGGCGGACAAAAAAATTCGAATTTAGATTCTGTGAGCATAGCCTAACCTTGTTCTCGTGCCCAGACTTGGCCTAACCTTCGTGCGGCCGATGGCATTTGGACGCCAAAAAATCTATCTCAGTTTAACAACTCGGCATTTTAATTAATTGCAGACAAGGCTAGGTTTGCAGTATATATCGATTGAGAGATACTCGAGATATATATCGATGATGATGACAGCTTGGCAAGTAAACATCACTGAACCCTGGCATCACGTGTAACGCCTCACTGTCTCCACAGAGACGAGTAAATGATGACACCGAAAGCTCCAGTGGCTCTTTGCCAGTGGACACTTTGAACAACTCCTTCTCTCGCTTGACACCAGCCTCATTACTTTCTTTCTTCGGGTATTTGACACATTGCCTTTCCCAAGAGACCCTCTCCCTCTTTCTTGACAGCACACACACACACACACACACCTTACTGCACCTGCAACATTGCCCACCTCCACTATCTCCATCGAAGCCTTGTGCACATCAACAAACACACTCCATCCCCAGTGCCACTAGACTCGCCATCTGTTTTTGCAAGAGATCAATCTTCTTGAATTTCGTTGGGCCTGTTGTGTGCCTGCCTGAATAAAGTACATCAATCGTACAGTCCTCCACAGCAGCTCCATCGCTTTCATCGCTGCCATGCCGCGGCCCCGCCGACCCGAGGCCTGGCCCGGCCAGAATGGGCCCCGCCAAAACAGGCCTCGCCAGAACAGGCCCCGGACCAGGCCCCGCCGTCGTGTGGTTTTCTGGCAATACGGAGTCGGCGAGACACCGTGGAGTCTCGGGACAACCAAGAAGGCCAAGCGCCCAAACAAAAGAAAGCAGAGCGGCGTCTACAAGAAGCCAGAGACCCCGGATGCGGAGCCGACACTAGCCCCGCCGCTGCTTCCAAGCTCGGAGGTGCCGTGCCGCTACTTCGAGACCGGCTTCTGCGCGCGCGGGGACGGGTGCTGGTTCAAGCACGACGTCGAGGGCTACCGCATCCGGAGCATGCGGCTCAACTTCGTGCCCGAGGGCGGGGGGCCGCGGCCGAGCCCCGCCGTCACGCTGGCGAGGCAGCACATGGTGCCCGGGGGCGGCAGGGCGGCGCTCTGCAAGTGGAGGAGCGAGCATCTCGCGGCCACGGCGGCCGAGGCGCAGGCGCTCGACAAGAGGCAGAGGGAGGCCGAGGCCGCGCGCAGGGCCCCGAAGGTGAAGGCGAGGGTGATGAAGGATCTCGAGCGCATCTTGCGGAAGCAGGATAAGGTCGGCGAGCCGGTAAGACAGCTGGAGAGGGCGTCCAAGGGGCGGAAGGTGATTATGCTGCAGGATGATAAAGGTGTGTCCGAGAACCGTCCTCCGGAGTGTCAATGGAGAGCTGCTAATGCCCACTCGTGAAACCCCAACAGAGCCAGAAATCGGCATTCCAGGTCGTTCAGAGGCTGAAGATTGCGGCATATGTGGAGACACGCCAAAGACATATGGGCTTCAGTCCGGGTGTGATCACATCTATTGCTACGGTTCGTTACCAGGCCCGAGACGCTCATCGATATCACTACATGGCGGCTAATCTGTGGATCGTTAGATTGCCTTAAATCATGGAGAGCAGTTGCAGCAGATTCCAGGACCTGTCCAACTTGCAGAACAAAGAGTGAATTCATCTTTCCATCCTCAGTTTACCCTTATACCCCAGGGAAGAAGACCGCACCTGCCATCACCAAACCAGACACGGCCGAAGATAACACCGATGGAACCAGCTCTCAAGACGAACTTTCCCCCGTTACAGATGCTCAAAGTAACGAGTTGAGCAGCAACAAATCTGTTTCTGGCCGGGATAAATCTCAACCCGAGGGCACAGAGACCACCAATGGCGAGACCAAAGACACTACAACCCCCGCGAGCACTGAAAATGCAGGCGAAACCAGTGCGGCCACACCCCAAACCAAAAAAAGAACCCGCCAAAAGAAGAAACGTGCTTGCAAAAACTCATCAAAGATCATTAACGACGACCCCAACCCCGCCAAAACCCGTCTTTTGAACAACTACCTCCAAAAACTCAAAACAATTCCCTGCAAATTCTTCTGCAACCCCGCCTTATCCCTAAAAGTCCAGGCGTGGGACGAAGAGCAAAGTATCTGTTGGACTGGCAGCAAGAGGGACGGTAATTCTGACCGCAGAATTCCGTTCTGCAAGTTTGGTAATCATTGCCGTTTCTCCCATCCGCACCCAGAGAAGCCACTTGAGGAGTATATCTATGATGACTGGGAGATCGATATGCTCAGGATCAAGCCGCAAAATGTCAGAGGGAGAAACATTGATATGTGGCAGAACAGACCTATCAATGATTGGGGTAATGTTGAGGTTGACCCGGAGTTTGTGCAGGATTTGAGATTGATGGGGTTGGCCGAAGATTTACTGCTTGATTGGGGGGTGGTTCAGTAAGTGTATTGGAAAATTGGTTGCCCTTATTATCCCTTCTTTCTCCAAACTCAATTTCTTTGAACATCTCTCATTGCAAATTTTTTCATACCGACGAGCTTTCTTTTGGCAATGATTTCAACACGTCTCGTCCTCCACCCCCCCCCCCCCCCAACAACAATCTCATTTCTTCTCATCTATTCAGTGCTCTTTGAGCTCTAATCTCCTCCATCTCCCCCCTCACTCTTTCAAGACCTCTACCTCCCAATCTCCGTGGTAATAAAGAGGTGCACTGGGACCAGGACTACAACTGTCCCTGAAGAGTGGTCCAAAAAGTTGCTATATCAGGTTTCTGTTATTTTTCTTCTTTTTCTTTTGTTTTTTGAATTTTTCTTTTTACAAATTGCTCTTGGTTATTGTAATTGCAATTATTACGTTACGTTACGAAAGGATCGGTCGGAGCTATGGCGTTTAGGTGCCGTTATTAAATATAGGCGTTTTCTGGGAGGATGTACGGATTTTTTTTTGATTCCCTTTCTGTTTCTTCTTTCTCCTTTTTCTTCTTTTCTTTTCTTTCTTCTTTATCCCGGATTTTTTGCCCTCTTCCTATTCCCCCTCCTTTTCCTTTGTTTTCAACATTTTATATCTATGGGATCACAGGTGGGTTTGGGTACCGGCGTTTGGGTTTACGCTTTTACGCTTTTGGCTTTTCCTGAAGGATACGTTTTGCTTTGAAGGGGAGGGTAAGGGAGGGGGGTACCGGTACTGGCGTTTAAATTGTTTTTACGTTTCTGTTTCGTTAATTTTATTACAATTGCTTATCTAGTAATAAAGTGGAGGAGGAATGATCTTGAGACTGTAAGTGGTTTTGAAGGAATTCGGTGGGAAGATCGATAGGCCGCTTCAGGGTGTGGATTTTCAATATGGTCGGTCAGCCATGGATGGATAGATACTTACTTCTGCTTCAATTGGGTATGCTGTAACAAGTGGCCCTGCCCTGGGAATATGGTGTGGTGTTTGACATGATCATGATATGTCCACACTTTCTTTCTTTAATTTCCTACCAATCGATATTGTTGTTTCTTTTTATTTGAATTTGGATCTGTACTTTTTGTAATGTAATGTAATTGAGGTTTTGATCGGGGAAGCGCGGGGGGGGGGTGGGCAAGGGGAAGGGGATGGGTGCCTGTGGCTTCTTTCCTTCTTTACTTCTTTCTTTCTGTTGTTCTGTTTTTGTTTTTTTTTGTTTTTTTTTGATAAGCTCTTTAGATCAGCTTTAGACCAGCTAGAACAGTATTTACCTAATTATATGCCCTCTCCTAATTACTTCTTCCTGCTAATTAACTAATCAAAGTTTTGCTCGAGTTCGTTCGTTTTGACTACAAGTATTTAGAATCTAGAAATTGAAAATCTTCCTTAGGTAGGTAGTCAGGTAAGTAGCATACTTTTTTTCGCGTGTATATACCTAAGCCACTCACTCAAGTACCCAACCTATCTGATTATTAAATCAGTACACCTTGTCCCAGTCATACCGTGCATGTGGCCATGATACTAGTAGTACGTGGTCTCGTGCCTGAACACTTTCCCAATATAGTAGGTAACTACTCGAGTATAGCACAACTAGCAACTTCAGAATTCTGATACTGGCAATTGACCTCAATCTCAGAACAAAAAAAACCAAGTAACGAAGAGAACACTGTAACTTTCGATAAATCATCTATCTTACGTCCAACTACCAACTACGCTAGCAATGAGGAAATCACGTAAAACTAGTACCGCTATAGCTATACCATACCTAAAGTAGTAGCCATTAATATTTATTTCTTACATTTCTTTTAGTAAATCACATACATAATTTTTGCAAGAGGTTTTTTTATGACAAACATCATGATGATGCTCGCGAGAGATGTGTTCTAGATTTCAAAGTCTGTAGGCACGAGACTAATCAAGTTTATATGACGCACGATATTTCCCTTTAGATTTAATTCAAACGTTTTATGTATGTACATGTACACCACCCAATTGCAATATCTAAAGTTCAAACCCTAGCCAGGCCGGCCTTTTGAGATCGTACCCCATGTGGTCGACCTTGTATTTTTTTTTTGGTACCCGATATGTATAAGAAACCGACGAAGAAAGAAAGGACAAAAAAAAAAAAAAAAAAAAAAAAAACCAGATAAGATATCAAACCTGCCATAACTATGATACAAAACAAAAAGAAGAAGAAGGAGGTAAAAAAAAAAAGTACAAGAAAAGAAAAACATAAAAAAGCCAAGAATTTCGAAATGGTTTTGGGAGGAAGGAAGGACATTGCAAATAGGAATTCGAACACAGAAGAAGGGGATTTAAGTAATAATTTATAGCTTAACCTTCACGTTTGCTCTCGCTCCCACCGCAGTCTTGTGAACCTGCAACCTCCTATCCCACGCCGCACTCCTGCCCTCCACAACCGCGACAACCTCATCCGCAAACCTTTCCGCGAACCTCATCTTATCCGCCTTTCCATTCGACACGGCCAACATCCACCCAATCGCCGTCCTCCTCCTCTGCCTCTCATTCAGCGGCTCCGGAACCTGGTTCGAGAACCCTCCGGACCCCTTTGCGCTCTTCAATCTCATGAGCGGAGCGACAGAGTCGATTGCGGTTTGGAGATATGCGAGGGGGTTCTTTGGGAGCTGGTCGAGTGCGGGGGCGTTGGCGATGAGGTTGAATTTGGTTTGCTCTTTGGGGGGGGGCTTCGTGCGGAGGATGTCGAGAACCCTCTGGAGGTGGGCCTGGGCTGTGGCCTTCTTTCCGTCCCGCATGAACAAGTTGACGACCAAGTCCATCAGGGGCGAGTACCTGTAGTGGAGATGCGAAGTCGATGGAAGCGGGAGTGTTGGCAGAGGGTATTTCGATACCGGCTTGGCTGGGTCGATGTGGTGGGGTGTTGGCGGAGGGTGGAACATGAGGGGGTAGTTGAGAGACTCTGTCAGGATCGGGGAGGAGAATGAAGTTGAAGAGTTGGCGTCGTCGAAGGAAGCAGCGAGACGGGATGCATGGGCGGCTTCTTCTGCGGACGGAACATTCTCGAGGCCCGTGGGCTCTGAGGGGAGTGGGAAGTTGTCAAACGACTCAAACTGGTAGTTTGACATCTCCGAAGGGTTCTGGTAGACATTGGGATCGTTTGAATATTGCTGCGCATACTGTGTTTTCGACGTCAGATGCCAATTGATGCGGGCGAGCAAAGCATCATGGGATGCCATCTAGCTCACCTCTTGTTCTCCCACACCTGCACCACTCACACCAAAACCTTCTGGAGCCTGCCCTTGAGCTTCTGGGGCTCCTGAAGCTTCATTTGGCTGAACTGAAGCAGGGTCAATGGGCGCGCCGGTGCCTGCGGCCTGGCTCCATTGCCTCCAAAATTCCAGCTTGTCTGCAGGGACGTCGCTGGAGTACGCACGGAAGGGAATGGCCAACAATGCCGGGCGTATTTGTGGCCGCGCAATCAGCACTGCCCGGCGGCAGGCGATTGGCCGGAGAAGCGTGTGCAATGTCGGAGGCATTTGCAGAAGCCGTGGAGAGGACGGAGGGGTTCGGTCGGGAGCGGCGGGGGGACGGTGCGGAGGGGAATTGGCCGGCTGCGGTGCGCCACCATGGATGTGGTTGAGGTTGGATTTTGTGCCAAGCGGCCTCACGCTACAGGCCTAGTGCTGTGATGCTGCATATATGCACAGGCCAACTGGACATGCGCATGGAAGGGGGATTCTGGTGGGCGCACGATATTTCACTTTTGTGGGAGCAATTGTTTCACCAAGACACACGATTTGAGAATGCATGCTGAACTGTCGTATTGAATGCTACAGAGCTCGGTGGTACGCATCGAACGGTTTGAAAAACACAAACAGAAAGGATGAAAGCCAGACAAGCAATCGCCATGATGCCCTGCAGACAGCCGCTTCGCCTTCATCCCATGGGCATGCACGCCGTCATCGGAAGCAAGGGTCCACATCACAGGGCATCCACAAATATTCCCACACGCCTCACCCCATAAAAAAAAAAAAGCCAGACAAGAAAGCGCACCCGAATAACATAAACCGACCCCCGAAAAGCACATGAAAGACATGCAGAGAAATTGACAACCCATTCCCAGACCATTTTTGAGCAGACAAGGAAAAAAAGATACAACCAACAAAAAAAGAGCAAAAGATCGCCAGGGCCGCCATGGCCACCATCATGCTCGATCTAGAAAACGAGATCCCCAGACATTTAAAGAAAATATAAATAAAAAAAAGAGAAGAAAAAAAAAAGACAAAAGAAATAAAGTGCCCCCATACAAATATAGCAGTGCCTTATCTCCTCAAAAAACAAACCCTCGGAATGTAGCCATTCATCCTTGCCATCTACATACCCTTTGAGGAACTGGTGTTGTTCTCCCTACAACAATAAATGCATAGGAACGGAGAAAATAATTGCCAACCCAAAGTAGGGGTATAAATGGATAGAAAGATGCGAGAGAAACATGGTGGATGAAGAATGCAGAGAAGCAAAGATAACCAATAGGGACGCTAATGTAGGAAGAACATTACTACTTCTCTTCCTTCTTCTCGCCGTTCTCCTTGGCTTCTGCGGCCTTGGGAGCGTCGGCTTCACCCTCACCATCCTTGGTCTTGACGTACTCATCGTAGACAGAGAGAGCCTCGTCAACCTTGAGTCGGAGAGCGGCAGTGTCATCGATACTGTTTGAGATGATATTAGTTTAGATCAGTAGGCATGATTGTAGAAATGTAACTTACAGGTTGAACAACTCCAAGTTGTCCATCTCGAGCAGCATACCGGTGATCTTTCCAGCGAGATTTGGGTTCATCTCAGCAATCTTGGGGAACAAGTTCTCACCAAGGATTTGCTTCTGGGTTTGAGCAGGGGCGGCAAGGAGTGACTGGAGGGTAAGAGCAGGTGGTGCTGGTGCACCGGCTTCCTGGCCTTGTGGTTGTGCAGGCATGTGTGGGCGAGCGTTACCACGTGGACCGCTAGCAGGAGGAGGAGCCCTCTGGCCAGCAGGAGGGCCTTGCGGCCTTCCACCCATTGGGATGGGAATGTTTTGTGGGGGCACTGGCATGTTTGGCACTGGGCCGCCACGTCCACCACCAGGACCACCGCGGTTTGCCGCAGCGGCAGCCTGTTGCTGAGCCATGTAGTAGGCGTTTGGCTGAGGAATTGCCTGGCCGTACATCTGGGGTGGCATATTTGGGTTCTGAGGACCTCCACGGCCGCCAGATGGGGGTGGTGCCATTCCTGGCTGTTGGCCGGGCCATTGACCACGGCCGCCAGCAACTGGTGGGGGGACCATCATTGGGTTTGGTGGGAATGGCATTCCACGAGGACCTGGTCCACCAGCTCCTGGTGGAAGGTATGGAAGCTGTTGGGCTTGGAAGAAGGCAGAGTTGATGTACTGAAGATGTGTTAGCTTAACGTTCAGCAATTCACAAGGTGGAAATTAAAACATACCTGGTTAGGGACAACAGCAGCTGCCACAGCCTGTTGCATAAGGATCTTGTTCCTCTGCTGGATGTTGGCCTCGAGCTGGCTCTTCCTCACATCCTTGCGCTGAGCCAAGGCGACGTAAAGTGGCTTGTTGTTAATCATTCTCTGGTTCATTTCAGTGACCGCCTTGGTGGCCTCATCTGGGCTGCTGAAGCAGACGAATCCAAATCCCTTACTCTTTCCAACCTCGTCCTTCATGACTTTAGCGCTAGTGATAGTTCCAAAGGGTGCAAACTCGGAGCGGAGTTTATCATCGTCGATCTCATCATCCAAGTTCTTAATGTACAGATTAACACCTTGGTACTTTTGGGCCTTCTCAATTCTGGCTGCTTCATACTGCTTCCTGAGTTCCTCCTCACGTTCGTGCTTCTTCTGGGCACGTCCGACGTAGAGCTTCTGTCCCTTGATATCGGTCTCGTGGAGGGCCTCAACGGCCTTGGAGGCGGACTCGTGACCAGTGAAGTTCACGAACCCAAATCCTCGGGAAGCACCAGTGTCAGGGTCGCGTGCAAGAGAGGCAGAGGTAATAGCACCAAACTTCTCGAACATGTCGCGGAACTCCTCATCAGTCACAGATGCGTCAATGTTCTTGACATAAATGTTGGTAAAGTTGGCCTTCATCTCCTCAAACTTGCTTTGGCGATCCTTCTTAGGGATGTGGTGACCAACGAAAACCTTCTTCTCGTTCAACAACATGCCATTGACGTGCTTGATGGCGTTGTTTGCTGCCTCGGCAGTCTCGTAGTGGACAAACCCGTATCCTCGGGAGTTTCCATTCTCATCCTGAGCGACCTTGCAGGACAAGATGTTGCCAAAGGCAGCAAATGTATCGTGTAGGGCCTTGTTGTCAATAGCAACATCCAGGTTCTTGATGAAGACATTGCCTTGGCCAGTCTTGCGAAGGGCAGGGTCGCGCTGGGACCACATGATGCGGCATGGGCGGTTCTTGATGAGGGTGTAGTTCAATTCCTCGAGAGCACGCTCGCCATCAGCGGTGTTGTTGTAGTTAACATAAGCGTAACCAAGCGAGCGATGGGTGACAGCGTCACGGCACACACGAATGGAAGCAACCTGTCCAATGGAGGAGAAAAGCTCAAAGAGCATTGCCTCGGTCACTGTGGGGTCAAGCTCTCCGACGTAAAGAGAAGCTGAGTTGTTCTTTTGTGCAGGAGTGCCTGGGGTTCCGGATGCAGATGGAGCATCGCTGTCAGATTGGGGGTCGCTGTCCTTGCCATTCTCGACAGCTGGGGAGTTGTCGATGGGCTTCTCGTGAGAAGGAGCGGCAACGTTGGCGGATCCTTCGGCAGACATCTTTGTTGATATTTGGAAGGGTTAAGAGACTGTTGAGGTAACGAGTCTAGAAAGTAAAAGTTAGTGGGGGCCCAGATTCAAATTTATTTCCCACTCGGCCAATGTTTCTTGGCAAAGCGATTTGTGGGGGCGAATAGGCAAACCGAACAGTCAGGTGCAGAAAAGTCAATTGACTAGACCTGTGCTCGTTTGAATTGAGCAAGGTAGTAAATGGATATAATGCGGTGCTTGTGACTGTGAAGGAATATGTGATGAACGAATAATGATTGATGGGGAGAATGGTATGAGACACCTGGTATAAGGCAGGTGGGTTTTTCTTGTAACTCCTGACTGGCGAGAGGCAGAGAATGGCAATCCGATGCGGTTGTCTTGAAGGGGATGAGGAAGGGGAAGGGCGGGGGGGTGAGAAGGTTGGGAACACAGAGGCTGACCAGCAACTCAAAGGAAAGAAGGAATGTATACTCGTGGTTCAGGCCAGAATGGCGGATCAAGAGTGTGGGTGCAGTGTGAGGCTTGCGAGTGAAGTAGGAATAAGGAAAACGAGTTGAAGGGGTGATTTCATGGAGGGTGTGGTAAATACCTTTGAAAGTGTTCTTTCTGACGGTTGGTTCAAGAGTGATCGAACAAAGGTCTCGAACTTGGAGTTGTTGTTGCGATGAAGCGAACTTTTTTTTTCTTTCCCGGAGACGTAAAGCGGGGTGCTAGTTTCTCTTCGGTGGGGTGGGAGGGGGGGTGTTCAGGAAGGGTTTTCTGGACAATTTTACGGGTTTTTTTGGCGATTTTTAGATTGTAGGGGTGACGGGGAGAGCGGAGGATTTGGCCAGTTTTTTCTCGGCTGGGAGGAACGACACTGGGCGTGAGGTTGGTTTAAGTATTGAAGTGTGTGTGTGTGTGTGAGGTGGTGGTAGTGGGGGGGGAGGATGGGTTAGGTTGTGGTGTGTGTGGGGAGGGGAGGGAGGGGGGGTGGTGGTGGATGAGCAGGGCGGGCGCAGAGGGGAGGAGGTTAGGTTAGATGGACGGTGGTAGTGGGTTCCTCCTAGTGCTGTAGAGATTATGTCCAGAGCAGTCTAGCCGTCCGCCGTGGTGTGCGCGAAGTCTGTGTGAGGGCTGCAATTGACTGCCTTTGGAGGCTGCCGGGCGGGCGAGAGATTAAGTAAGGCGAGAGGCGGGGTGCGGTGCGGTGCGAGTGGGTGGGCAGAGATGATGGTTGACGAAGCAGAGGAGCTCGGAGGAGTTCAAATGGCAGCCTGTGAATCACGATGGTATGTGAATATGTGTCTGTTTCGCAGCCCATGTGGGCTTTGCGGGCTCTCTTGTGAACTGGCTTGCCTCCCCTCCCGCCTCTCGCTCTATGCTCGCGCTACTAATCATTATTCTCGCTTGCTTTGGCTCTGGCATCAACTACCAACCGTCATTCGGTATTCCAATCCATTCTGGATCCTGTCTTGACGGCGGCCGCGACAAGTCGCCTGGCGGGGAGTGGCTCGAGGGCCGCATCATCGCGTATAACGTCTCCACATCCATCACTAAAATCTCAACCTCGCTTCACCCTTCAATTCCCACATAAACTTCCCTGTTCTCGTGCCCAGCCAAACGTTCCTCCGCCAAAAAAGTTTTTTTTACACATGGAATTTTTCATCGTTCGCTCCCTTCATCTCACTTTGGATTTTTCGTGAATTTTTTTTTTCCTTTGGGTTTGGCCTGTGCCTGGTGCGTGTTAGCGGCCCCTTATCCATCCCCCACACACACACATCCCCCCCCCCGGCTTGTGCTGTTCGGGCCCAGCGTGACCAGCAGCACAACTTCTATCTCTTCTGCAGCGATGTTCCACGCTGCCCTGTCCGGTCCCTTGCAATGCTACTCTCCAAAGTGCTCCTCTAGACGCCTTGCCGCCCCCCTCCCGCACCACCATCTGACCGCCTGGCGCTGGCCCAGACATAAAGAGAATGGGATACATAAAAGGCATCGTGAAAGAAAGCCAAGCACAACCATCGCAACCGAGCCCTGAGTCCCCTCTCCCTAGTCTTGGCCTCTCCCCCGCAACGTAGGCTCGCAATTTTGACAGCCGCGTGGCTTGTCTAACCCACCTAATTCGCTTTGTATGGATATCTGGAGATGGGGCTTTGGCCAACTTGCGCGAATCCATCATTGTAAAAATGTAAGTATGTATGTATTCAAATACCTACATGTTTATCGATATGATATAATTATAAGTTGCTTTGCTATTTATAAGAATATAGAATATCAATCATATACATAGCATCAGATTGGTTCTCGTGGCATCAGATCATCCATTCAAAACTCATTCATACATTTTCCACAGCGGCCATACGGGACACCTTCCTACCTTTCCCTCGCACCCAACCACTCACGTGCACGTTTCTCACTTCTCACATGCAAAGCGGCAGATATCATAGAAGTATGTACTTAAGTACCTAGGTAGACGATAGCCTAGTCTCGTGACGATGCGCACAATTCAGGAAGTGCATGTACCTCCTTCGGAAGTTCAGAAACTCATGAAGTTCATGAATCAACAAATTCACCTCAATCCAACCCACTTACTAACTCACTCACTCACTCACCTACTCACACTCACTCAAGCAGGACAAGTACTTAAGTCTGCAGGGCAAGAAAAAGACAGATATGCATCACCTCCAGTCTATCTGTCAGTTGCAATGCCAGGGGGATCGACCGCCTCGACTCCAATTACTTTGCGGAGATATACCATGTCACATCATAAATGTGATGCCTACCTAAGATGCCGGTTCGAATTCTGACACTGACAGGCACACACACACACTCACACAGTGCACATCATACATACACATCATCTGTGTGTATGTATGTACAGCTGGCGTTGTTCAAGAGAGAGAGAGAGAGAGAGAGCTAGAGAGATGCCGAATTTGTCCCCCTCTGAATATTAATTCGAGGCCCCCTATTTTTCCATCGATATATATCGATCCGCTAGATCCATCCATCCATCCATCTCTCCTGCCAGCAGGTACATGCTTATAATTAAATCAACCCCTGGTAATGCATACAGTAAATTTTGGCTATACCGAACCTCTTTATACCGCACACCTTGGTATTACGGCCGATTTATAGTTTTTTTTGCTGCGTCCAACTTCTCTCACCAGAATCTACTTGATATACCGAATTATCGCACCGCACAAGCAAATTCATCTTCAAACCCCTGTTCACCATACAAAATAACCTACTATAACGAAAAATTATAGCAAATATACATGACAAAGCAGCTATTTTTACACTAAATATGTTTCCTTTAGCTTATATTGAGACTAATTACCCCCGCTGGGCCTACCAAACTGCTGTATTCCTGCCCCCAAATTGCTAGCTCCTTTTGTTATATCGAATATTGGTTATACCGCACCAATTTGGGCGGATTTCTGCCATTCGGTATAGCCAAAATTTACTGTATACCATATATGCTTACGATAGATACTTACTCTTGGCACGAGAACAGATACTTACCTCCTACTTAGATAGATCTTGCTATACGAATAAAAATGATGTAAAAAATTAAAGATACATCTATATACGAGTATGCAAGATCAGAGCTGGGAAAGAAGTCCGAATTCGTATTCATATTCAGTTTTGAAAATTTCAGATTCATGATATACAGAAATTTAAATTACTTACTAAATCGGTAAACTCCGGGCCCTTTGAGACTCGAGACTCGACTCTGGCTTTTATTTAAAAACCCCCTGTGGCCATGGCCATGGTATTCCAATTCGAATGCCTCACCGAAAACTCGAAATGTCTGAGAACCAGACCTCAATTTGAATCTAGACGTTGTGGAATGGTGATACTGCAGGTAGTAAGCTTACAGATGTCTCTTTCAAGTAGTCTTTCATACTCATGTATGTGTGACACGAGTCTGACGTCTCGTCCCTCTTTTCTCCTCTTCCTCCTCTTCGAGAATCGAATCCGGGGCTGGGAACGGCACGAGACAAGTACATGTATGTATCTTTAAAGCCTTTCTACCTACATACTATATCTAGAAATCTGATTACTCTAAAAACCGAAATTATCTTATAATCATTCAGTATCTCCACCCTCCCTCCAATGAGCAGAAATCGTGCATTGTTTGCACACCAGGCCTTCATACGTACCTGCCCATATCTCCACCAAACCTCCAAATTTTCGAAGAAACCTCCCCAAACGGGTAACGCACTTTCCAGAACAGATACCTAAGGTGAAGAAAGATACAAAATCACACATCCATCAAAACCTTCCAAATATTCTATAGTAGTACAAAAGCTCAACCCCGACCCAGAAGTAATACGAGCATCACCTAAGGAGTAAGATGCCCCACCAGACTATCATTATAAGATGCCAGTACATATTATACTGAACATTGTACCACCGTGAGGCTTGGACGCCACCAAAGTGGTCGAACGTTCCCCAAACTTTACATACTTACCTCTGACTTGAGCTTAAAAAAGTATTGAAATTGGGTGATTAACGAACGTTTCATCTGACCATCCTTCTATAGCTATATGTTATTCTTTGTTTGCATGCATGTACGTACACAAACCTCATTAGCCCAAGTACCGAGGCCTACTTTAAGTAGCCTTAGGAGTAACCTCAGGTAATTACAAAAAGACATAATTCATATTCTTCAGAAGAAAAAAATTAATATAATTTAATGACGTTAGATAATTATAAAGAAAGAAGGATCCGGAAAAGAAAAAAATAAAAGAGTAAAGAAATCGCAAAAGACACATCTCGGAAATCACACATATAGAGAACATATTGCTGAAGGTACAAGTACTACCTACTGAGTAAGTACCTATACTGAAGTACCTCACAAGGCCTATCCCTCCGCCTCCACCTCCACCTAGGTGCCAGCCATATATAACTATCTACGTCGATAACCCCAGCCCCTTCCCCAGATAGTAACGACATGATGCAGGCAAACACAATGCAGAAACACAAAACACAAAGTAAATACCTCGGTAGCAAATGAACAAGCTAAAAAGAAAAAAAAAGGCAAATATAAATGGACAAAAAAAAAGCCAACAAATAGAAACATAAATCTGATACAGCCTGGAATTGAGACTTTCCTCCCTCCCTCTCGAATTCACAGCCTCCTCCCCAAACCCAAACTCATCCCACCTCTCAGATCCATAGGATAGCGTAAATAAATATTTAGATAATTGAATCATCTCCCCCACCCCCTCCCACCCCCTCCACAAAACACCTAACTCAAATCAAACCCAGCCCCAGAATTAACAGCATACATCAACTTCGACCTCAACGTCTCCCGATCCTTGTATCGCGGTAACTTCAACAGATTAACACAAGTACTCGTACTCGGCAACCTGTCCTGATCATCCCCCGCATCCCTAATACTAAACCTCGGTTTCAACATCCCGAACCCCAACAACGGCGCCCTACTAACACTCGTCACAAACTTGAGAACCGCTCGACGTTCCTCATCCGTGAGATCCTCCTCCAGGACCTTCCAGAAGATTTGGATGACAGGGTGTTCCAGCTTATCATCACCTATCGTATAAACTCCTCCATAGTGTGTATGTCGACGGAGGTCGGAAACGTCGATAGGACTGTCTCCACCGCCCACGAGGGTTTGTAGTTCCTTCTGGTTAAACATGGATAGCCAGCTTAGTGAGATTATTGATCCAAGCCCTTGTAAGAACGCATTTATCTGCTGCCTTGGTTGGCCTAATAGACGGTACTTTGACACAAAGTGGATGTATTCCAGTCTGTTGATATTTGTCACCGGGATATTTGATCCGTTGGGCGTCAAGTCCACTGTGATGGTTTTCGTTTTGCCATTCGAAAGGGTGAGTGAAGATGAGATGGTAAAGTTGAGCGCAAAGTCTGTCTCCACATCTCCAGTGTAGTTCTTGAGCGCAACCTGTGATACCCATTAGCTCGTGTAATCTAAAATCGTAGATCAAGAATTACTTACTAAACCTTGATATAGCTCTTCATCAAGATCCCGAAGATCATTGACTCCAGGTCGATAGCCTCCTCCATCCTTCCCAACACTCCACTGGAGTAAGAAGACTCCTGCAAAATTGATATCAACCAATATGCCTTCATACATGCACTTGCCGACGATTCGCCCGAGAAATTCGTACTGTTTGAGCAATCTTTGTACTTCGCTCTCAATCTCACTACTGTCGAATTCCCCGAGATCTTTCATCAACTCCCTCGTTTCTTCAATTGACGTTGGCTTCGGGTAGAGCATGTGATGCTTATTTTCGACAAACAGGTTGTATCTTGATGTGAATGCCTCTTTCGTTACACTCGTGAGAAATTCCTTCGTGACACCTCCGCCATCAATACCGGCCTCTTGAGCCCCAAATTGATCAACAAAGGTAATTTGTATTGGCTCCTTCAATCCGTCGCCAAGGGGATAGAATTCATCTAATGCGTCCTCAAATACAGACTCGCGTCTGATAGTTGCGTGGTGCTTGCTTAGGACTTCCCGTGGATCCTCGCCTGGCCTGCGGTGTGCAGTTCTATGGAAGATCATCTCCCTCCAGGCGTCTGGATCTGTTTCTCCACCGCGCCTTCGCCGCTGATCCACAGAGACAAACTCTCGAAAGATCTGTACTCTGGTGTGAAATGGTATGAAAAAAGGAAGATGCTGGAGAATTTCAAGTCGAGGTACTACCACTGCAAGCATGTGGCTTCGCTGCTGCCCATGAAGCTGCCTTCTGGCAAACTCGTGATGGGTGTATTGGGGATCAGGCTCACTGGCCTCCTCCTCTTCTTCCATAGAATGCCGCTTTTCCTCTTCAGCTACCACTGCAGGTATAAAGCCCTCCATGTCAAAATGCGCAGTCATCAACCAATGATCCTTAGGGAGGAAGTTTCGCCGTGAACTAGAAGTTTTTTCCATTAAATTCTGTTATGAATGTGATGAACAAGAGACTTACTCTCTGAGATAAATCATTCTCAACAGTCCTGTCACTGCTGTCTTGACGAACTCAAACCCCATGCCTTTGACCCCTGCAACGTTAAATTGCTCTGTGCTTGTATTCGAATTGATCGGTTGGACTTCTCCTTGAATCTGGCTTGTATACCAGTACATTGCAAAGGCTAGATTTTTCAAGAATATGGTAAGATCATGAACATCTTTAAGGGGCGGCGCAGATTCACGAGTCCTGCTACCCTCCCCAAATTGCTTCGATTTGTGACCGGCCACAGTCTCCCCAGTAGAGAAGAATTCTTCATCATCCATCACAATCAATAGGAAGGTGTAGAGCTCCAAGAACAGTAAAATCACCTGCCATTCACTGTTGTCGCCGCCACTAGGCTCATCCACGGGTTGGTTCTGCGGTGTCGTTGGATATGTATGATATTGGCGATGTGCTGGACTGCCATACCTCGGTATCTCTGCTCTGGTTTGATTTTCTTGTGGCCATTCCCTCTTTTTTGTCTTTAGGCTTCGAACGGCTGCCTTAACGTCATCACAAATTTCTTTATAAATTTTCCCTCTCTTTGCAGCCTCCCAAAGGTACCTTACAGCAGGAACTCCGTCTGCTGTGCTCGCAAGGTATAACCACATCCTAATAGCTTGCTTTTGCCGTTCAAATACCAGAAGCAGCGTTAGAGCATAAGATGCCAGTAATTGGGCTTCTACGCCTCGTGTGCTGTCTGAAGATTGGCTGTTTGCTTGACTGAATGATGTTGTAGCGGAAAATAGTGAGGAGACAGATGACTGTTCAACGAGGGTGTTGAGCTGGTCTTTGATAAAAGGAGGCAATGGCAGCATTCGCCGGGGGTGTTGCTCGCTGCCGTTTTCCATTTCAATTTCAACATCCTCCGCATCACGATCTGATATTGAGTAAGGGTCATCCAATGTGCCTGTTCCCGTCATCTCTTCGTCTTCCAAGTCTAAGCGCTTTCCCACTTCTACTGCGACTCCACCAACAAGATCGGTAATGCATTTGAGGTAGTTATTATTGCTTCCATCGAATGCGCCTGATTGACTTCTGCCCCGAAAGAAGAATATGATGTATGCTGTCAACCATAATCTTTTTTCTTTCAAAATTATCCTGTCATCTTTAACCGTCTTCACGTTGAAAGGTGAATTGGATAATTTGCCTTTCCGCATGGTAGATTGGTGGCGTGCTTGCAAATCTTCCTCGATATTTTCCAGTACGGCACCAGATAGATCATTGATGTGAATAATAGAAGCCAGTTGTTGGAAGCCCTCTTCTCCCAAGCGTTCCAACAAGTGTGGAGTCAAGAGATAATAACGGGCAAGGGCTCTGTATAGAGTTGGCCCGACTGGTGTAGGGCATGGTAGATCTTGAGGTACTGCAGCTGAGAATGGGCCAATGAGACATTTGAGTACATTTTCCCGGAGTTCTGGGTGTTTGTTAAGATTGAAGGTAGTTGTTATATATGAGAGGACCCCAAAGTATGTTGGTGCTACCATTGGTGTAGTAGTGTAGGGAGTTAGAGATCTCACTATTATGAGGATGGCAACCGAAGGTGTCTGGGAGATGTAATTCAGGATATGCTGGATCAATGTGGTTTGTTGAAGATTCTTGGTAGAGAGTCGGGTAATCGTGTGCAATAAAATTGCCATGAAGCGATAAAGAGTGTAGAGATCATCTCTTTCCACCAAGTTAACCGGCATGTAGTGTGGGCCTCTTTCAACAGTGAGTGCTGCCACAAGGATAGCCAATCTATTCAAGTCACTACCTGGGTCTGCAGGTCCCACCCTTTTCACTCCAGTTCTCAAATCCCACGTCCTATCATAAAAACCGAGAAATAATCTTACGCTGTCCAGTGCCTCATTGAGATTTCGAACCTTTCTGTTTGCGAATTCCGTCCCGTATTTGTTATCCCATTCATCCCTCCATATCCGCCTTTCCCTGAAAACTACCTTCCGACTTCTCCAGGCACTCTGGATTTTCTTCGCCGCTTCCAGCTCTTGCCGCTCAGTCTCACGTCTTGCCCGCTGTTGCTGTGCAATCTGTAAAGAGCTACTATGCTGCTGTGGCTGGGTTGATAATCCAGGTATCTGAGGCTTCACGTTTGAAGGTGTTCGACGGCCAGATAGGTTGACATTCCGCTTGCGGGAGGATCCAGTAAAATTGGGGAACATCCTGGCTTGCTGTCGTTACGAGGAACCCCAGGTGTAGGTGTATGTAGTCTTGGTATGTCAATTCGAGATTTGTCTTTATTGTGATCAGGGTGCTTCGGTTGGGGCGGGTATATCAAGCTGTCATCAGAGCTTCCAAGAGAGCAGGCGGGATGGTGGTGATGCGAGGCGCGAGTTGAGAGATTTCGGGCCGGCCTTGAATTACACGCACCACGCAAAGGCCTTTGAGAGAATAAGAGAGGGCTGTGGGCGAGGGGGGTAAACGTCGTGAAGCGGGGGAGCCTGTGTTTGTATGAGGGGCAGACTGTAGATGGGCCGTAGATCCGGCTTGCTTGCTTGGTGGGGGTGTTGATACTTTCGTGGTGGTGAGCTCGGCCGGAATTCGAAGTAGCGGTCGTCGAGGTGGGGGGTGATTGTGGCGGGTGAGTGAGACGTGCAGCCCCCACGGTACAGAGTGTAGGTATTCTACTGGTGGGTAGCAAGCGAGAGGGACGATGATCGGGATCGATGTCCAGGCACGAGGCTTCGAGGCCACTACGTGTAGACTACTATAGATTAATTAGATTGCACTATTCGACGAGCCGACGCCCGGTGCATCTTGCCAGAGGAACGGGGCCGTCATGAAGACCTATACCTGCCATGTACAGGCCCGCCTTCTCGTCTTCTTGAATTCGTCACATGATCGTAGCCTACCTAAGCTATTACCGCTATATACAGCTACCCATGCATGGACGTCCGTGAAAGAGAAAGCTTTCGACGCTGGGATCATTATCTCCACATGCCATGATTGATGAAACCTCTCGATTGTATCCTTCCTTGCATGACGGCATGCCGGAGACAAGACCGTGCCCCAAAACTGCTCAACGGCCGGCTTCCGCCGTGTTGTACGTATATCATCATGCCAGTGCTGTGTTGAATTCTGCTGAACGGCAGCGTATCATCTTGATATGAAAGCAGATTGTGAAACACAAAGGGATACATGCATGAATACATGGTCAATTTTGAATCGTTATTAATTCTGACAAATGGCCAATATTAAGCTGTATCTTCGGAGACTATATCTTCGAAGAGTTAATCACGACTACGACGGCTTGTCAATTAGTAAGTCTCTCACAGCTCAGTGGTCATGCATGCCACTACTGCACCCAGGTGGCCGAGCTTGGGGTAAGGGGACAATGCTATTGTTGCGGCATAGCACAGGCCCACCGCCATACCCGAGTCCACATGGCCTCTCATTTTCCAGATTATGCGGTAGTGGGGCCACTTTGACGAGTCTCACGTGGGGCGCGCCAAGCCTCTTCCCGTCCATCTCCCTCTTAATCTCCGCGCTAGGATCTGATCTGAGAGCCCTAAAGCGCCCAGCGTCGGCGCACGTCATACGTCATCTGCATTTTCGGCCGATCTGCGACCTGGTTGAGCTCTAGACCAGGAAACCTAAAAATCTCAAAACTGGCCGGGAAGCAGGATCGATATCATCGTCAACTGCAGAACCTTGGATGCCAACGGCATGGGCGTAGGAACGCTGGCTTGTGCGCAGGCAGACACAGTCTATATAGCCGGCCTAGAGACCCTCCTGAGATGCTCTACCTCTATCCTAGCATTGAGTTCAGCGATACCTCGCTCACTCAACACCACATCGCCAAATGTCAAGCTCAGACCGTTCGTATCCCCAACCATACACCAAGCAAAGGCCTGTGCCCACAATATCAGCATATGAAGAGAATTTGAAATCCAATGACACGTATGCCCAACGGCGCGAGTCAACTAGTGGCGACCATGGAGATCTACCTCAAGGATTTCCGGCCTCCAGGGCAACGGCAGCGGGTGGGAATGAGGGTGACATGGGTGAGGATGTGCACAGTAGCTATACCGAGTCCTCGGCCGATATCGGCAATGGGCTCGAAAGTGATGATGGCTTGCACACTCCACCAGCCTCAACGCACTCTTATGACAGAACCCCTCAATCGGAGCAGGAGCTTCATCTCTACGATAGCCGAGAGCACCCAAACGACCAGCCCAATGGAGGACCCACTGATGCTAATTTGTTTGATCAACAACTCGAACCCGTCAAGCAAGATACCAAAGGCTCGAGCACTGGCTTCTCGAAATCAGACGAGTCAAAGGACAAACCCAGAACTGTAACCGATCCAATCACTCATCTCCCAATCAAGATTCACGACAATACAAGTGAACAATTGAAAGATGTTTCACAACTCGACAGTCGGACAAGAGACGTCGATGGAGGGAGCAACCAAGAGAAGCATGACTTTCTCCACAAGCTGGTCTCAAAAGAAATTCTTGACTTCGAGTCTCATAAGAGTCGCCAAAATCCGCTTGGTCGGCTGCATCTTGAGGTTGCCTTTCTGATATTTGTCTCATTCACTCTGTGGAGCATGTTAGCATCACACAGACAAGATAAATTGTGGAAGACTTTCATTTACCACTTATCATGCAGTTCGGTTGTAGGCGCAGTCATTGGCTGTGTGGTTGGACTATGGGTGAAAACGGTCGTGGCTTCCAAGAAGAACATGGAACCTCAAGACCAAAAGGTAATTAATCCTAATCCAGAGATTATAGCTTGTGCTTATACCAAACACAGAAGGATTCGAAAGATGCATACGCAGCGGAAACAACATTGTGGCTAAATAATACCCTCGGTGCTGTCTGGCCTCTCGTTAACCCCGACCTATTCGTCTCACTCTTCGATACACTGGAGGATGTAATGCAGGCATCTTTGAAAACCGCGACCAAGCTTCCTATCGAAGGTGTTTCAATCTCAGATTGGGGCCAAGGTAGTGAGCCTTTGCGGATCATTGGAGTAAGATGGCTTGATCAAGGACGTGCCAGCGAAGAGATGGAAGGAATGGAGGCTGAAGAAGGAGAATTTGTAAATTTAGAGCTAGCATTGTCTTATAAGGCTCAGGAGACGGGAAGAGAATTTGCCAAAAAGATCAAAAATGCTCATGTTTTCGTTGAATTTTGGTGGAAAGGTGGATTCAAGCTACGTAAGAGTTCAAATCCGATAAATTATAGAGATAGGTCGCTGATAATCTTCTTTTAGCAATTTGGGTCGATGTTCAAGGGTTCATTGCCACAGCGAGAGTTCGGTTACAACTCAGCCCAGATCCACCTTTTTTCACTGTGTGCACACTTACGCTTCTTGGGCAACCAATGGTGGACATTTCGTGTGTCCCACTCACAAAAAAGTTTTTTAACATCATGGATATTCCGATTGCTTCTGGATTTATACAAAAAAGTATTGATGCTGCTGTTGCTGAATACGTCGCGCCCCGTAGTCTCCGACTTGAGTTGAAGCAGATGCTCATGGGCGATGACTTCAAAAAAGATACCACCGCTCGAGGTGTTGTCATAGTCACGATTGGAGGTGCAAAGGGATTCAAGAATGGCGATGGTTCAAAGCAGTGGCTTAGGGGGAAAAGAGTGGTGGAGAAATTCGAGAGCCACAAGTCAAAGAGTAGTGATGAGGAAGAATCTGTTGGAGGCGATGCATATGTGACTATTGGATGGGCAAAGTTTGGAAAGCCAGTCTTTAAAACGAGGTTTGACTCATGTTCCATCAATTGTCTGAGCTCCAAATACTTACTTACATGATGTTAGGATAATCACTGATTGTGAATTTCCAAATTGGGAAGAAACAACAGCAATTCTGGTTGGGCCTAATGAGCTAAACGCAGGCGAGAGACTGCGTGTTCAGCTTTGGGATTCAGGTAATTTTGAAAACGGACCCCCTCCCCACAATGATGTTGTGTGGCATTAACATCTATGTAGATCGAACCAGTGCAGATGACCTCTTGGGCACAATTGAAGTCACCCTGTGGGAATTAATGCACAATCCAGCCACTCTTAAGAAAATGTCACATCGCACAGACAGCCTCTTGGACATGGGAAATCACACCAAGATGCCAGGAGAGCTCCGATGGAGCGTTGGTTACTTTGGCAAAACAGTACTCTCAGAAGAACAACTTGGATTACATTCCCAAACAGACGAATCAGACTCACCAACAGACGAAGTAGGGCATAACCTCCTCAGGTCTATCCAGCATGAAGAAAACACTCAGGGCACCAAGAAGAACAAGGCCAACACTCCAGAATCTAATAAGACCGGCCAAAGCTTCGTGGACACCGGAAATACTCAAGGCGCCAAAGAACCCGGTACTGATAGTGACGATTTACTAGCCAGTGCTGAGGCATTCAAGAAGGATGTTGCACGTAGAGCAAAGCGGAAAATGCGAGAGGCACCTAATACCCCTCTTCGCGCACAGGAGATTGAACAGCAAACTAAAGAGGATCTAACTGAGTATGTCGAAAAGATAATGGCAAACTCACCGCCTGATCCAGATTTCCCTGCCGGAATATTGAACATCCAAATCCATCACGGCATGGGCTTTGAGCTTGAGAAGCAGAGAAATCCGGATAGGAAGATTATAGATACACACCCACCTGGTGTGCATGGGATGGATGGCGGGGAGGAGGAAATAAGGGAAGATGGCGATGACCTACCAAGTACATACTGTACGATTCTTGTTAATCATATCAAAGTTTACAAGACAAGAGTAAAATGGAAGACCCCAAAACCCTTTGTAAGTCTGCTGATAACCGTTTACCCTGAAACCTGTCTTTTTTTACTGACTTCTCCTTAAAGTTCAATGCTGGAACCGAAAGATTTGTTCGAGATTGGAAAAATTGTGAAGTCATAATTGCTGTCCGAGACTCCAGGATACATGAGAACGATGCCTTACTTGGTGTGTTGGTATTGCCATTGGAGGATGTATTCAAGAATAAGAGTTTCTGTAATGATGTCTATCCCCTTAGTGGAGGAGTTGGTAGGCTTTATCTCTTTCTTGACTTGGTAAAATGCGCAAAACTGATGATTCAATGAATAGGATATGGCCGACTCCGTGTATCAATGGTTTTCCGCAGTGTTCAGGCCAAAATTCCAATGGAACTCTGCGGTTGGAATGTGGGTACCGTTCAAATGAAACCAAAATTCACGGCAACGCCTGGAACCCCATCCACTCTCTACACATGCAAGCTGGTTGTTCGCACCCCTAATGGAAAGGGGAAACTCTCTCCTACAACGGGCAGTAGTGACCATACCATCTCATGTTGGGAGCGAAAGAGTCACAAAGATCTATTTTTACCGGTCAAACGAAGATACTCGTCTTATGTCCTCATTGAGTTCCATAAGGAACATGTAGCTTTCGATGAAATACTTGCACCACACCCGGTTTTGGCCTTCTGTATCTTGTGGCTCAAGGATATCCCCGACTTCAACGGACATGAGAGCGAACAGAGCGGAAACACCTGGCTTGATCTCAAGCTACCAATCTGGAGCACCCTTGAGCTAAAGAAAGGCCCCACGAAAGATGCCCTTGCCAATGCTACTAAGAGTACCAGCGAGTCATATGGGGAGAAGGTTGGGGATCTTGATGTTCAACTCCGTTTCCTCCCAGGATTGAGCGGCTATCATGCAAAGATGTCTGGGAAAGACGAAAACATGAACGATGTCTTGGAGATTCTTGACTGTGCATCCGAGGCACATGAAGTCGGCAAGGACGTTGAAGGCGGAAACTACCAAAGTGGCGATGACACGAGTAGTGATAGCGATAGTAGTAGTGATAGTGACGATGGTGAAGGCCATGGAGATGGGGAAGAGAGTGGGGGAGAAAAGGGAAAGACCCATAAAGTTTTGAGCAAGCTTGAGGGTTCTGGGAAGCGCGGCCCATTGTCGGATTTGGAGGAGTACAAGCAGAAGAAGTCTCAATTGCATCGTCACAATAGGGGGATGATGCAGTGGAAGGTCAGTAATCTATTACCGGATAGATAAATACAGTTTGAAATATCCTGGTTGTCGGTGCAATGCTAACAATTCCTCATTCACTACAGAGCGTCCGAACACTGAAATGGATGAAAGACGAAATGAAGTACAAGGGTGGACATATGAAGGACGTCATGAAGGGAAAACTCAAACACGATGGAGGAAAGGATGCTGGGAGAGATGAGGTTGAGACTGAAGTTTAAACCATCGCATTGATGTGGCATGAAGTAACGCAGATCATGAATTTCCCTATAACCCCATTATTCTTATTTATTTTATTTATTTAGTTCATTTATTACAAATAATAAGTTTCTTTTTTACCTATTACCTGATTTGGAAGTCGGATTTAGAGTTTAGTTTGTTGCACTAGGAGGAACCCAAGGTGACACTTAACTTAAATCACGTGACCCATGTTCATTTCGCCACCTGCAAGCTAGGACCCTTGCCTTTGCCGACTTCAACCTCCCATTCATATTCACACTTCCTTCCCCTTACGTTGGATATACGGATACACGACACATGATGCTCTAAGGTTATTTTGGAACCGGTGAGATATGGTCCGTGCACCCCTTCTCCACCCCTCCACCATCATTTCATTGGGGAGACCGCATCCCTTCACCTCATGACGTCAAATTTGTCAAACCCAAACCCCGTACCCCTACTAGCCAATTAAGCACAGATCGATTTCCGTCCAATGCTTTGAGCTTATTGCACGGACCTCCACCCCCTTCACTTTCCGTCTGGCCACATTTTTTTTTGCTCCTAAGCCCCGTTTCTCACCACAACCCCAGCAACAGCCTTGTGACAACGACAACCAACGGACATTTTTCAGCTAGGTAGGGAGGGCTTATGGACGAACGAACGACCAGTGCGAGTACCGTATTTTAGTTTACTTCCAACTCGTGGGAAGTGGGCTGTATCCTACCTAACTTCAACAAAACCCAGGGATCCGGTATAGAGTACAGAAAAACGAAAAAAGAAAAAAATGAAAGTGTGGCTCATATCAAACCCCAGCCCACAAGTACAATCCCAGCAACAACCAATCCCGCTGCGCAACAAGCATGCCCGAGGATATCGTTCACGGAAAACAAGGCTAGCTAACGTCGACGATGGGAGACGACTTCTGATCCTGGGGGTTTGATTCGTTCGTTGGGTTGATGGGATTGGGATTGGGGATTGGGGATTGGGAATTGCTGTTGGGGATATAGTACCTACTTCTACCTAACCTACTTACTCGAGAGAAAGGAGGAATGGAAGTTAGGTAGGTACGGGCATGTGAACGCATACAGGAACGTGACGCGAGCAAGAGAGAGAGAACGAAAGAAAAAAAAAGGAAAAAAAAAGGAAAAAAAAAATGTTAGAGCTACGGGGTACTTTTGCGCGGTACGGGTAGATGGAGATGTGGAGGGAAGGTTTATCCATGTGGTAAAGGATCTCCGGCCGGAGGGAAGGTTTTCGATCGATCTACCAGGCCCTTTCATGACACTTTACTCTACCTACATACTCTAGGTACCTCTCTAGCTTACAATCGATAAATTGGAATCAGCTTCGAATGGGACGAGTTGACCTTCCTACGTGGTTCCTAGGCAGCAGAGTTATTACGCACAAGGTAAGGTTAGCAGAGCCCTGGCGATTGATCATATGAGCTCGTACGTGGTTTGCTTTAGAGTACTGACGTTAACCGATTTATTTACTGGGTACCTACACTGCCTCTATAGATCTCCCAGAATGGATAAAAAGAAAGAAAAACCTAAGGATAGGACGGATAAAGTATACTCGTTTCATTGGTCGACCATGGCGAGATTTCGAGATTTGGATAACCAGTCCTCCTCCCCTCCTCCTGGTCTCCTCCCGTCCGGATCCGCCTTGAGCTCCCATGCACAGCAATACGTATGTCCACAGGGAAACAAAACACACGACTAACCAGTCTGGCTCGAATTTCCAATAACCTTCGTAGAGGACACACGACTCCCTTTTTTCATCGATCCCGGAACTTGTGTTATTCACTTTCACCAACACCACAAAAAAGTTTCCTTGGCAAAGAAAGGGCAACTCCACTAACCCCATCAGGAAGTCCTAGAAGTCCAAAATTGGTAGTCTCGTGTCCAGACCCATCCTTTGGAGGAAAATACCCATGTCTTACCCTAATTTTTCCCTTTCTAAAAAACATTTTTGGGGAACTTTTTCACTCAGCATCAACACCAGATACTACTGGCATAGCCAGCTCTAGCCAGCACCATACACGTGGGTTTGCCAGACACCCACCCACCCCACATACCTACCAACCGCAGAGTCCAGAATTCTGAAACATCGATACATACACATAACAGGGCGAATGGGAATTCCCGTCGTGTTTCCCCCCTCCCCATTAAGCTATCAATGAATCCGGTTCGCTAGTCGCATGCAAATTCCACATGAACATCCTAACCCAGTTTTCCTTCCTACAAGTACCAGGTAAACAGCGCTCAAGCTCAAGCTCAAGCTCAAGCTCAAGCTCAAAGCCCCGCGTCGTTCGTCGTCGGGTATGCAGTCGTTGAAAGAGGAAGGTGTGTGAGCGTGTACATGTGTGTGTGAGAATCACATGCCGAGACAAAGGAAAGGGAGAAGGGTAAAAAAAAACAAGGTATGTGCAGTGGATTCGAGGTTATGTAGAGTACCTAAGGTATGAGGTATCATCCAATTGGGTTTCAACATGGAGTTGCGGCCAATTGATGCAATGAAGTGGTTTCTTTCTTTTTCTTTCTTTTTTTCAGCAGGATTGAAGCATGCTTGAGGTAAGATGGGAAACGAAACGTACCAACCCCTATGGCTAGGTATGAATGCACGGCAACGGCAGTTGTGGACACAAATTGCAATTTTCGAGGCGGAGGATCGGAGCCTTTCAGCTTTCTAGAGTAGATCTCCAGACATGCTTAAAATCGGGTCGACCATCCTTGAAGAATTCGAATATTAATGCTTTTCTTTGAATTCGAATCGATTCATATGTGAAACACTGTAGTCAATTAATTGCAAGAGAGAGAACAAAGGCAAAAAGATACTTTGTCATATAATTGAGCCTGCACTTGATTCATGCAATAATAGCTCAAGCTCAAGCTCGAGCGGGTTGCAATTGGCCAGCGGCCAGCGTTTCGTCTCAACGTACCTACAAGTTAACATTGGTAGGTATGCATCCATGCATGCATGCAGGAAACCTGTGCTGCTGTGCTCTACTGTACCAGGTAGCTGTAGCTGCTACCTTACTCTAAGTAGTCAGACAGACCCAAGGTCGTTCCCACATGCACATGCTCATGCTCATGCTTATGCTTCCCGGGGCCGGCGGGCGGCGAAGATCAAAAAAGAAAAACAAAAGTTACCTTCATGAGGGTCTGGGCACGAGACTACTTCATGATTTTATTGCTCCCAAACAACATTTATTTTTTGTTTTTTTTTTGGCTTTTTTGAAAAGGAAAAAAAAAAGGAGATTAAACTTATAGCGAGCTTCCAAATGGGGTAAGTAGCTAAAGTATGTTCTTGCCAAATTCGGTAGCTAGGCTTAGCTATTGTGCGAATTTGGTAGGTTAGCAGGTACTTACCTATGTGAGTCTCACCCCCCAAATCCCTGGCTCGTAGAGGGTTTTTGGACACAGTTTTAGTCTGGTGTGACACAATTGTGGGGTTATCGGCTTCCCGATATTGCAATTGAGTAGGAAGCTTTTCATCATCCCTAATAAATACATAGTTAAGTAAGGATCAGACAAAAAAACAAAATTTCGGCGCGTAACGTCTCCGTAGTCTCGCGATCGTGACCCCCCCATTTTCAAGTTTTTTTCGAGACCTCCCTGAGTCATTCAGAAGGTTCGTTGAAGAAGGTTCTCAGGTAAAAACAGTTGTGGGTGAGATTACCATGGCGGGGGGTACTTTGGTGAAGTACAAAATACACGTGAAAGCAGATTTATAAAAAGAAGTATAAATAAGATATAGTTAAAACGAAATAAAAAGCTTGTATCTTTTGAGCATAAAGATCTTTCCCGTGCTATAAAGATACACTGATCTCTGCACCCCAAATTCCCAGATAAAAATAAAACCACAAGTGAAGCTTCACACAAGACAAAAATAAAAAACTAAAGAATAAAAAAAAAAAATGCCACACAATGTACAATCTTTAAAAACAAGAAAAGTACCATCCATACAAAAAAAGCATTTTGAAACGAATCGCAATCAGCTCTAAAAAGACAATTGACTAGGAAAGCATAAGGAAGTTACAAATAGCAGAACGCAGGCACTAGAACCACCATATAAAGGATAAAGATAAGGAACCCCAAAGAAATAGGAAATATGAGTAATGAAAAATGAGAATGAAAAATGCTAGGGGATGTTGTAACATGACTCTGGTATCATGATTGCTGTCGTATTATCGTGATGTCGTTCATTATTGATTTCGAATGAGCTAAAAGCCTTCATAGTCACCGAGAGCCTTTGTCGTACGTAAAGTCTGCGCGTGTGGATGGAATTGGTGGCCAGATTGGTGAACTGCTTGAGTGGCACCAGGATATACTGGCGAGGTTGGCAAGTGAATATCGTAGTTTGACATGTTTGAGATGTTGAGGTTTTTGACATTTCCAAGTTCCAAGATTTTTACAACGACCTCTGCGACATCCTCATAGGCGTTGTTGATAAAATTGCCGTCATACCAGTAGCGGGCCTTGAATTCGATTCCATCGACAAAAATCTTTGCAGACCATGCTGTGCGGCCGCCTAAAATGATTGTAAGAATGGTGTCTGCTTAAAATTGAAACCAATTCCATCGGAACTAACCTCGCCTATCCGAATAAACTTGAAACTCTACTTTTTGTGACTGGAGAATATCTGCAAAGATTGTTAGGCTGGGTCCAAGCAAGCGGCTTCAGCTGAAGTGGTATTTACCAAGCAAGCGTGATTGCCATCTCGATTTAGGATTGGGCCCGACAATGATCTCGCCTTGGGTGTTCTGGCTGTTGATGGTAGTATAGTGATAATTTGTTGCAGGCATTGACATTGTGATTGTAGTGGTGTTTGTGGGGTGATTTCTAGCTGATGAAACCTTTTTGGGTCGAAGAATAGATGTTGAAAAGTGAGGACTGTCGGATGCTTGCTGTGGTATGGTGGTGGATAATGGAGAGTAGTAACATCGGCCTGGGGAAAGGGAGATCTTATGTTCCCCGGCTTTGATAGATTTGGCTTCTGAAGCAAGCGCACTCTGAGGCTCACCATGCGTCCGGGACGGTCCCACACAAAGCGTAGAGAGAGCCCCTGTTGCTATCCTCTCGCATTATGCGAGTTAAAGCCAGTGGTAGGCCGATGAGAATGGAGGGCCGCTATAGACTGAGGGACGTAGAAGGATGCAGGCTGCATCATACCTGCAAGGAGGGTTGAGAACAGCTTACGGTGCTCTATCGATGCGTCCTGCATGGAAAGCAGTGACGGAATGTTCGATGTGTCCACAGGGGTGAGGGGTATGGCGGAGATCGAGGTAGGGGGGGCAAGTGTGGGGTGGTTGAAGATGTGTGGGTGTGGATATGTATGGAGGGAAACCGACAACGGCCCCGCTGAACTCTGCTTGGACAATGGCATCGCAGTGCTGTGCTGTTCACTCCCTTTTGTTTGATGTACTAAATTAGGCTGCCAGCTCACTGAACTGCTGCCCTGTGGTTGAGGTTTGTCGAGCACGATCCAAAACGCTGGGTCTGCCAGCATTGAGACGCTGCATCCAGGCCCTTGACGCCAGGGACAGGGGGCGGGGGGGAGGGTGGGCAGGACACGGCGTCGGCATCCACAAGGGAGGTAGGCCGTCTTTGTGGTGTTGATGCTTCTTCGGTGGCCCGCCGGACTGTGAGATGGGGCATTATTAGGGCGTCCCGCGAGAAGCAGGCGCGGCTGGTCGATTGCTCGTGAGGTGGTGAAAAGAGGCCGGAAGTATACAGAGAATATCCATATTCGGCTCCGAGGCCCTCCGACGTGCATTCTCACACAGCAGAATATAGCATTCTGTGAAGAGAGAAGTGCACCAGCACACCAACATGTGTAATCTGGTGTTTTTAATAAAGACATACAGCTATCTTTCATGTCCAATCTCTGGCTCCATCTTCAGTAGCAGTAATTGCCCAAGGAGAGTGATTTTGCAGAGGACCCCCATCGAACAAACCCGATTATGCCGGATCCCAGTTCCGCTACCTTTGAACTGATCCCTTCGGGTTGGTCTGGGGTATTGGCCGTGTTGCTGCTCGTTCACAAAGTGTGAGGCTCGACTTCTTTTGATGATTTCTGTCAGCCATGCCCATGATCAATCCCTTGTGAAGCTTCAGTCTCGGGACTGGCGAACCTTCCTCGCACTGAATCAAGCACTCTGGTGTCGTGCCCTGCACGCCAGCAGATCGGCCAAGGCGGCCGCCGTTCCTGACGGGCGCCAAGTACAAGTCGCAGACGCACGTCATTCGCTGGCCAGGCTGCGGGGCAAGCGCGCCGTGCGTGTGCTGTAGCTCTCCCCCGTGCGCTGGGGCACACATCGAGACTGGGGCACACACTCCTTCGGGCTGGACATGCCCAGCAAGTTGCATGAGGCAGACATGGCCATAGGGCCGTGGCTGTCGGACGTTTGGCAAACAGAGCTCACTGTCCTTGTGTATGAGCGTGATAGGCCGAAGGTAACAGTGCCAATATCCGCACGTGCATGAGCTCTCTACACTGTGTCTAGAGGAAGGACACGATGTTGGCCATGGCGAGAATCAGAGCTCCACAAAAACCTTTGCCTGGGGGTTGTGCTCAGTGGCGGAGATGTGTGGAGGCGTTGCGGTTATGGTTGTTCTCGTGGGTTAAGGCCTGCGGTCTTTCTGTCAGCTGCCTACCATCCCAACATCCAAACGGCAAAAAGATCTAATATTTCAGCTAGGTAGGAGGTTGAGTACCTGTAGCCAGATTATTTACTGGGTAAGCTGTAGCGGTCTGTAGCGGATAGAAGCGCTGCGTGGCGATGGTGCGGTTGCTTGCACGAGGTCTTCTCATGTGCGAGACTGGTGCATCCAATGGGGTTGCAAGAAACCGGGGAATAAGACTGAGACTATTACTACACCTTACAAGGTTTGCCGTGGGTGATGTCGAGGTGGTGCCCTTCTTCAGAATATGGCTGGTATAGAGTATTCCATAGTAGGCAACTTTGTGGATGGTACATTTGATTTGATCATGGCCTAGAGTCTCATTCGTACGTGTTCTCGTATTCGTACGGCAATTTCTGGAGATCGGGTACTACTCAGTCCTGTGTTCGCTGAATCCCTCGTCAGCAGCGGCACGGAGTATTGCAAGAGGAGTTGGGGATGGTTGGGAATGGTGTCCGTACGGGGAGCGGGGCTTGTGGGGCTCGAAGTCGATCAACCAGTACCGGGTGCCTCACTTGGGAAGTAGTTACCAACATAGTGCGACCAAGGGCCCACCTCCACCTCCAGACACCCCCGCCTGTCCGCTTCCACCATCTAGACTCGACCATCTCCTGCCTCATCATGGGCCCCTCATCCCATGGGCAAAATGTAGCGCAATCCGCAATTCCTATCCTTTGAGATTGATCTCCACCAACAAGACACGGGAACAAGCAATAATCACGCCTAGTGCACAATCAACAAACAGCAATTGGGCACACATGAACACACAGCGAGTTAAAGCGACGTCCAGCCATTGACGTTCAAAGAAACAACAGAGTGCAAAGCTGAGAGCATGCTATCCTATTCTGCTGTCAGTGGTGCCGCCCAGTCTCGCTAATGACATATATTTGATGACAGTGATACACTTTTGACAGAACGTGCAATCACGAAAACACAATCAATAGTCAAAAAGCTCGCGTTGATCTACAATCAGATTTAAAACGAAAGCGCCAAAGACATTGCAAAACTTATTTCATCAATGCCTCAATCTTACCTATCATTGCAAGTAGGAAGTTCCTTGCCACAAGAGAGTAATTGACATGTCGGCCCTAAATTACTTATTCTGCCATATTGACAGGTAGTCGTATCGTCTTCATCCACTCTGGAGCCTTTCCACGCGGTAAAACGCCCACCGGCGCAATTTGAGCAAATACAGCCCTGCTACGTGTCTAGGCCAAAACGTTCTGTACTAAATGCTTTCGTTTCTAGGCAAGCCGTTCAAACAGAACTTTACCCCCCCGCATCGGCAAGTGGATGAAACTGAAATTGATCTCCCGCGAGAAGCAAGTGCATGCAGGATAATTTTACAATTCAGCACCATCTTGGACTAGCCCAGGCCAGATCTGAAGTGCTCCAGACCCGTGGCCGAGAATGGTATGATGAACACGTCCAGGGTCAATAACCCTGGGTCCCTTCACCCATTAGACTAATGACCTCAAATTTGTCAATTGTGCGACTAGCCTCGGCATGCAGGCTTATCTTGTGATTGTTGAAGAAGCGAGGCCCATCAGAGGTTAAAGTATTACGCCCTTCTTCAAGGCCGTTTGGGAATCAATAGTCGTCATAGGTATAGAGGTATTGACAGCGCGGGCGTGCGTGCCTCATCGTCCTAGGTGGACTATCCCGGGTTACATCATTCTGCGAGTTCCTTTTGATGGATCGCATAGATTGTGCAGTTACGGTAACAAATTAGGTATGCCTTTTGGATTATGAATATGTTCTAACGAAAATAAAAGACCACTCAGATAATAGCCATAACATGGCCAGGCTATCGGATGATACCTCAATGCAAGTACCCCGTAAATAAAGAGCAGCTCTGATTTGTTTTCAGTAATTTCCATCAACTAATCCATATTATTGCTTAGGCTCAGGTAAGATTGAGTTCCACGTGTTTCCTTATTTCCAATACCCACTTCACCTCCCACCAGCTGACACGGACGGCCGCTACAGACTGGACCTTCGAATACAGCCCCACAGATAATGGGCTGAATCAGACTACTCGTACTTGCGAATACCTCCCTACTCGGGTATATTGATACCTATTACAGCGTTTGCAGGATGTGATCATTACAGGGGGGGCTTTGTTGTGATGAAAACGGCCCGAGATCTCTACTATACCCATGGTCATGAGTTTACAATATTCTTGAGTATCACAATCTTGTTCTTATTGGACGCCTCGCGAACAAGTATTGTTTGTTGTCTACTTAATATGCACGATGGTTACTGGGCACTTTTTCAAAAAGCAACCAACGATCGGAGGCAATTCTCTCAAACCTATCATTTAATTTATGGGGATGAGGCTACAGCTAATCATTCACTTACCACAGAATACTCTGTTTTTACACTGCATGAAGCAAGCGAGTTCAACATCACAACCTCCCCCAGGCCCATTCACCAGCCGGTACACTGCTTGAATTCCTTTGCGTTTCCCATTGGTAATCTCATCCATTGGGGTAGAGCCAAAGTTAGAAAGACTAGCGTGGATATAGGCAAGCATTTTGTCTATACTAGCTACCAACTATGAGGGTAATCTGACCCAATTCATTCCGAAAGGACTCTCCAAACTAACCCCAGAAAAGCATTATAAGCAACCTCAATTGTGCCATACAGGGCATCGGACTTCAACGATGGGATGCGCCCTGTTACTTGGTATCAAGGGTTAGTGGGATTGATACTACAGTGGGGCTTCCCCCCCACGGGCTCTGTCCCCCCACGGGCTCTGTCCCAAAAATTATGAAATTTGATTTCATGTGCAAGTGAGCCAAATTCGATCGATTAAAGCATACTTTCTAGGCCTCTACATATTAACATCCTTGATGGGCTCAAGAAACCTAATCTGGTATGCCAATAGTTCTCTTTTTGTCCTTGTCAACCACTTCTCGCATCGGTAGTTACAGGGCAAAAATCGAACACGTCCACAATCATTGTCGGCATGTCGCCGGCTTGCCTGCCACCGACCTTTCATTGTCTCAGTCCGAAAGTACTCTAACCTCGACATCGTGTTGGCAAGGCTAAAAGGTTCCAAATTACTCTTGCGTGTCGTCATCTATGCAGGCACTTTGGTCTCAATTGCAATAAACTGGCCTCTCAAACTCACTGCAAGCCAGTCACTAATCATGGGCACTTGCCGCACTTCACTGTTCAAACCGAACTGAATATCTTCACGCCTTAGTATGGCCCATTGTGGCTTGCGGTTGTTCTCGTGCGCTTGCGGTGAGTACTTGCCTCGTTAGTGTCAAAGTATATGGGCTTTCTGTTGATTTAGAACCATCATAACTTCAATTTACTGAAATATCACACAATAGATAAAAGGCTGATCGGCATGCGACATGGATTGCGGACCAATACCAAATCATGATCATCCAAGCAAAATACCAAGCAATAATGGCATTGCAAGCTCCACTTTGAGAGCTCTAACTCTGGAAGCGCTACGGAGTACCCGGCACACATTTGGGAATCGCGATCCTATCTACCTGGCTCACTTATAAGATATTTCAATTCCCTCTGGCCATGGAGATATATTACAAGAAGATATAATTCGATTAATTATTATGAGTATTTTTAATGCACAGCCACGTAATAACATGTATAGAACCTTCTTCTCGAGCTCGATGCAGCTTCAGTACGATTTTATCGCTCACTACAAACAAAAACATTTGATATAAGAATTAGGATGCCTCTCTCAGATCATTTTTATTTGACCAGTTGGAAGTCACGGTCGATATCGATGTTGACTCCCTCGTAGATTGAAAAAAAAGCTGGGCACGAGCTAATATCATAAAGTAGGTAGATGGTAGTGCGCGGCCTATTAGTCTCATTGCCAGACCCTCGTTGAGGCGGCCAATCTATGTACGGCGTCGACGAATTCTGTCGATTACGATCTAGCCTATAGGACGACGTCTGGCCATCGACTAGCCTCGCGGCAGGTAGGACTTTGTACCCGTATATCGCAATGTTTCACTGGGGCCACGGGCCGAATCATGATTGCAGTAGGTCAGAATTGAAACCAAACAAATTATGTGTGCAAGTACTGGCCAGAGAATCGCAATATTGTCTTTTCAACGAATGCATATGATTGTATTATTTGGATACGTATTACCATGCCATTGAAAAAACGAAGCTGTGCATGTCGTACTATTAGATCATGATCATGCAATAGTTTGGAATTATTATACATACAGACATACATGTCAATTGCAATCGGACGTCTGCATGCCCATGTCGACGCCTACTTTTTAAGTTGTTGGCATTCGACTGGGGACGAGGGCTAGCCTTGGAAGTAGGTTTGCACACCAGGCTAGAAGTAGGTACATATGTAGGCATTCGAGGTGACCAGAAGTAGCACTTACGGCGCAGGTGAACGGACGATCACTCTCGGCGGACAGTACTCTGTGGCCGATCCAAATTTCTTGTGATGAGATGCAGCTGGAAAGGTAGGAGGTAACCGGTAATTGCAATTGCTTCCCAGAAGTGTGCATGTGGGAATAAATAATCATTTGCAGTTTGCCGGTCCCCGATGACAGCTCACAGAGTTTTGACATGAGCCCATGAGCAATTGCATTGTAGTACATGCGTGATCAGTACAGTACCTACGACGAGAACAGTAACTATGGAGAGCTGAGCTCGAGGTATTCGAATTCGCGTGCACATGGGCTCGAGGTTGGCATATTCATGAGCAGTAGGTATATATACTAGTATACTCTGGGCCCCTACGAGGGTCTGGGCATGAGACTATTCGGGATCCACAAGTTCCTGGGGCCTCTCCAGGCTAGGGGCCTTTTGGGAGGCGTACATATATCCATTGCGACCCACCACTCTCGTCTTTTGCATGCCTGGGTTTAACAACAGTCTTTATCCATGATCATCTCCACAGGACTAACCATTGGGGTCACATTGATGACTCCCAGTACCGGCACGATGCTAGGTAGCCAGTACCTATCATCAGTTGTGCACGAGCTGGATAACGATCAGTCATTAGCAAATATATTCAAGAAGATTATTACCTCACAATCGCAGCAATCTTCAACATCCATATAGCTACTCACGGGCTTGGAGATTGCCTAGTGGGGGTTCTCAAACCAACATCTTCTGCCGAGGAAAACGGTATGGCAAGGCTGCCGTTAAATGTACTCGAGTACATGTATGTACTCAAGATTGAAGTTTCTTTTTCTGCAATGTGCTGCATCTAGGTAGGCCAGGCCCATATATACATGGTATCTTCTCGATGTTTCCTTTTTTCTCCAGAACTTTCTTGCCAATATGTCTCTGGCCGCCGGCGCCGTGTCCTCTCATGATCCTCAAGGCACAAAATTATTGCAACGTATCGAAAATCGTAAGATGTTAACATTATTCAGATCACATGCATTCTGATCGATATCCTGGTCCTACGTGAGACACATTTTGATCAGTATACTACAACTACCACCTGCAGATAAAAAAGAAAAGGGAAAGGGAAAAAGGGGATGTACAAGATCTGTACAATTGATTGTGAAAAAGTGAAAAGAAAATGAATTAAAAGTCAAGGTCAAAAAAAAGGATGTGATTGACAACTGACAATGGTACGTCGTCAGTAAGGATACTTACCTTAGGTAGGTTTGACGAGACAGCTAATGATAGGTACTTCTACCTATGCATGCATTCCCGGGCCCCATGGCCCTGCTGCCAACTTCAGCAGAAAAGTAAGACACCCCACCCAACCCTTGTGCAGGCTCGTTCATGCAACCTGTCCGCGCACGCACACACCAACGCAGTTTAAAATGTATCACACAAGAGTGCCGTGTGTGTGAAGAGAGGTAGGTACTCAAGCCAAGCCTAGTACTCAAGTACCCTACACGATTGCCCACGCGGTAAGTGAGGCATGCTTGCGATCGCTGCAACCTGGTGCGTGTGTTGTTCCTCCGCTGCTCCATGCATTGCATATGCATATCCCACGTCTGTAGATGAACAGTTGAACTGGCAGCCTGCATACATATAATGCCTGGGTCTCGACACTTGTTTACTGAAAATGCTCTTCGCCGCTTCTGTCTATCCATACTTGTTGAATTTGTCCAAGAATGGAATTGTAGGGGTATACGTAGAATTTGAAAGTACCTACATATTTGGTGGCGTTGTCGGAGGCCGTTGAGACATGGCAGGCCTAAATCATACCTAAGGTACCTAAACGGATGCATGTATGTTAACAACACATTTCTCGCAACAAAATTTATAGATGAAAAGTAACTAGGTTCGATTGCCAGTTTTTATGAGCCCCTGTGACATGAATGACTGCTAACTATTTTAAAGACGTAAATGCAATTGTTCCTGTACAAGACTTTGAAAGTGGTTCAGATTTACGCACCTCACATGTACTTACCTTGTATCTTGTGAACAGCTCAACATGAAACCACTAGCAGCGTCCATGAAAGGTACTTCCAGAGATACAATTGCAGAGATATCGGTTGTGAGAGCTCAAGTAATCGTTTTATTGCATGTAGACATCATAAACCTACGAGAACATATAATCTAGATGAAGGGCTAGTTAGCATTATTTCATAGATGCCTAACAGCAAATTGGAAATCATTAAAATTGCACGTGAACGGATTAATACAACGTAAGTACCTAGGTAGCTCCAGACCAGTGCAGTTGACTTCTTAAATAGGCAAGGTTTAGTCATAGATATCGATGCAATACATACAAGCAAAATTTCCTCATTGGTGGTGGTTTCAATTAAGCAAGGATGGATTTTATTGCTTTTGAGTGAGTGTAGTACAGTGGTAATCACACCGCCTCAAATGCAGTGGGGTGCTGAAGTTGTGCAGTCAATTGTGGATCCGGATGTGCTTTTACTATGCTGCGTCGTCTTGTATGTCAGCTCGATATCAATTTTGAATCGACCTTCGTGAAGAGAATATGAATGAGTGCAATGTCTTACTTATGCCTCGGTACTTACCTTTGAAGTACTCAAATATAAAATTGAACTGCAATGTAATCTCAACTGCTGATCTGAATTGAAAATATTGCGAAGGATCGTAGAGGCAGGCTATCCTAGAAGACAAATGTCAGTCTACTCTTTTCCCTGAAATAATGAAGGAGCTCACCCTTTCTTGCCTCAAAGCGTTTGTAGCCCGGATATGCATAGGATCGGGCCATGACAACCTACTTGTTATCAGAAGCATTCTGAACCTCGGAGCAAAAGATCAGCTGAGCTGATATTCTGAAAAGCATCCACATCTTAGGTATAACACTGTGTATTTCAAACCTAGTATATGCCTCTCTCGCATGACACTAGCGTTCACAGCACGGTAAGGGCTCCAGTGCACATGTAAAAGAAATCGTATACCCAATGTCGCCCTTGTAGATTATGTAGCTTGAAGATCTCAATTCAAACTTGGCTGGCACAATCATACCGTAGTCAGAAAAATTCCAATTATTTTCATAGACCTGCCTTCTTCGGTTGTGGAGCCGGGCCGGGCTGCACGGAATCGAGTATGATACGTATCATCATCATTTATCGTGGATGTCTCTGCAGGGTTGATTTTGAAGCATCTGGGTACCGGTAGGGCTTTAAGCCTATACCAGCTCGAGAAGATTTCCAAACCCTGGACAACGTGCATACATTCTGTAAGGAAGTTTTTTTGTCAGTAATCGTAAGCAGGGTGGGGGGAAATGATAGACCGCTTACTGGAACTTTTGAGCCACAGGTTCTTTTGTTGGAGACAATTTGTTGGGTACAGTTGCAAGGCCATACATACTTCAGGTTACATGCCTATGGCATGCTGATAACAATTTGTGATTGTTATAGTTATAAGACACATGACCCATGTTCTGCCAAACAGGAATGCCCAGCCTTCGAACCTGCAGAATCAGCAGCAGAGCTGACCGTATTTCTTTTTAGAACCGTGATAGGGCCAATTCCACCCATCCAAGTAACCTGTTCGTCCTAACATGACCTTGAGTTTCATTCGCCCGAATGTGCCGTGGCTGCGTCTCCGCCAATGTCGAGCCCGTAAAATATAATAGGTCAATTCGCTCGTGGTTAGTAAGGGGCCGTTCATTTGGTATTCCAAAACCAGGGAAACCCCTCGCTGTTCAGCCCACTGAATCTCTTCTCGCAGCATCTCCATCGGACAAGTTAGAATCCAGAACCTACCACGGCCAAAGAGTTTACCAATTCACCTCTCTAACTTTGTCTCCCTATCTCGTGCCAAAGTCGCCGAACCTTCTATCGCCAAAAAAAGACGTACGGTTGTTTGACACAGCTTCGATGCACTATTATGTTATTGATCCATATAACAAACAGAATTTTTTCCACTTCAAGTTTTGTTGACCTAAGGGATATGGTACTCATTCGGCTGGGGTCGAGGCTACTCATTCGGAGCATTTTAACCTGCCTTTTTTGATCTGAACTTCGTTGCCAGCAACATATTTTTGGGCAAGAGAACACAACATACCTCCATTACTCTTTAGAAATTCGTAACGCAACGCCAATTCCCTTGAGTCTCTGATGTGTGCCGCGGTTCCTTTCTCCAGTTTTGTGGTATCCAGTAGGTAAGGTTTCCTTTTGCATTCGCATGTTTATGACCTCGAAGAGTATTCAAAGGAGATGGGAGCGAGGATCTTCATTACCATGTCATCGTTCCACTGTTAGTTCAATTATTCCTGTACATGTGGTTATTCTTAGTTTTACTCTGTTCTCGTACCCAGGTTTACTCCCAAATCCTCCGTCTATATGCCAACCCTTTTCCACATAAAGGCAGATTAGGAAAGGAAACGTGATACCTACTTGTGTCGGCTCTTGAACGATGAACCCTTAGCCTTATCCTCAGAACCTCGTGGAAGTCGAATTCGAGACGTGCTAAATGGACTGTTGAGGTTGGGGTCGAGGCTACCGTTGCGGTATCGATGCCAGAGAGTACTTCAATTAAGGGTAGGAGTTCTATCGAGGGTTGAGGAAAGATGGCTGTAAGAGGATATCCGGCATGAGAATGTGCCATGGTTGCCCATCTTTGTACACTGTGCGAGGCGATGATTTCTAATATGTGATTAGCATCGTGATCATGAGAATGGCGGTAGGGTATGCTCGTGCAAAAGGGAACTGGCAAAGGTGGCCCAGGAAAACTGGGCGTCACGTGTTGTACGTTTCACAAGATGGCTAGAATTCCCAAGCTGAGGCATCAGACTACCAAACTGAGCAGGTAGTGCGATCACGAGACTAGGTTGTGCTACAGCTGTCTTGTTCCGATTGTGCTAGCTGGCGATTGCTAGTCTTGTGCCTCGATTGTGCAAGATATTTTCCTTCCCTAAGAGGTAGTCTCGACCCTCCCTATTTGGCCAATTTCTTGCGATATCAAATTCGCGAGACTATCAAATTTTAGTCTCGTACGAGCGCCGCTATAGGCCTTCATGTTTATAATATTCTCGTGGCCTCTAAATTTGAATTGATGTAACCACAAAGAATTAGATACATACCTCATCCTACCTTCAAATTAAAAGTTTGTAACCATATGGGAACTTTATCTACTTAGGTATCTCTAATTCCTACGTTTAAAACAGAAACGAGGATATTGGGTAGCCACATTGAAAGAACCGTAAATGTAATATAGTGCAAGTCCATGATGAGCACGATTCTTGCCTTCTGACATGGTAGTAGAAGTAACTGGCCTGCCGGTGGGGGGTGTTCTTGTATTCGGGGTAGACGCGGGAGGGGAGCTTAAGCTGAAGGACTGGGAACGAGAACAGGGTAAGTACCCAAGTACTTCAATACATGATTTACTAGTAATTGTTGACTCGATCCAATAACTCCCCTCCTTGAGTCGACGCCTACACCATAAAGTTTTTCTATTGTGTTATACTGGTAACCAATGCATATCGATGACATTGAGGGTTGAGCTCAATTACCCTGAACTCGCGCCAGAATCGGGTTAGTAACCGAGAAATCTAGAAACTCGGAATAGCAAAAGTGGGTCTTAAGACTGTTCCCACGAGTTTAGAAAGTCACATTTGACAAGATTAGTACTTTATAAATGTACGTTTAAAGGCTAGGCACGAGAACAGGACCTGGTGGAGGCGAAGCTAGACCTGGCCCACAATTGCAATTTATCTCGCATCGCGATATGGGCACGAGAACGAGTATCTACCTCGTACTTAAGTACTTAAGTAGGTAGTTATGGAAAATACTTACTGCCAAGCAGGTACTTGATGATATGAGACTGCGCTACTAAGTAAGTTTACGTATCTCATGGGTACATATATGTAGCATTACGGAAAAAGTAGGTCTTTTGTGAACCGTATACCGACCGCCCACAGCTTAACTCGATTTAAAGAGGTTGTGCTGGTTGTATCTTGGTTGGGAAGGCTATAAAACCAATTGGGGGTGGAGGGGTAAGTGTAGATACTTCCTTTTTGAGCTTAGAAAACTAGAGCACCACCATAGCATCACCAATGGGAGCAGAGAAATTGAATTAAGATCAAAATGAAGGCCCCAAGTACCACTTTAGGAGGGTATCCGTATACCAATCACTCCACTACCACTTTTGAAAAGTCGATTTTTTTTCTTAATGTGTACAGACGGCAAGACTAACCTACTTAAGGTATACAATACCTCGTTCATAGGTAACGTGACTACCTACGTTCATATTGCTGCTGCATTCGGCGAAGTCGACCACAACCTGGTCAAGGTCTTGGCGTTGGCAGGCCACCTGCAATCCTTTGGGGATTTTCAAGCGAGATCACTGAAGAATATTGTCTCGGTTCTTATATCAACCGAAACCGACCGTGAACCCCATGCAACAACGCACATCCACACAAAGAGAGAGAGAGAGAGAACGAGAGAGGTAAAGGAGAGGGAGAAGGAGAGGCCAGGTATGTAATTTGTATGAAAATATCACCATCTGCCAATAATCCGAGCATCCCTACGTAATATCGAAATGCTGACTTTCGTCCGAGCTTTCAGGTGCCAAATTCACAGAAAATACTTACCAAGAGTAGGTAGTCTCATCCCCAGATCAGGGTGGGGCTGAACTCACCAGAGCGCCGTATGCAACCCTCAATAAACAAGCCCTGCAACTGTTGTCGAAAGATCATTTACTCTAGATACCAAGAAGTGTGTATGCCCCTGTCCAATAGTTCGCACTTTCGTCAATTGAGTAAGTGCTTACAATCAGCGAGCGAAGAGAGACAGAACCGTTCGATAGAAGTTCTTGAGAATACACTACTCGCATGAAGTGGGAAAACTCTGAAGCAGTCATTGGACCACCAAACCCAAAAATAATTCTGTATTCCCCACGTCATCGGGCCTGACGAATTGGAATCCAACATGAGGATGGAGCAGAATCAATTTTTTTTGGAGAATGTCTTGCTTACTTACTTTGTTACTAGCATCCACTTCTTGAGGTGTTTCCGAAATTCTCGTGTCTGGTTCAACGATATAGCTGACAATCTTTGCGCCTGCCTTCTGGAGCGTTATCGGATGATATTCCCTCGCATACCCGGCAACTTTGGATGACTGTGAATAGAAAGCACCGAGCTAGGTAGGTACTCTATTTTTTGGATGAGTTACCTTGGTATGTATGTATGTACCTACCTCCTACTTACTATTCTTATGAGGGCCGGGAATGAGACTATACTATTCCCATCCCTACGGATACTCCAGGCACTACTCACAGGGTACAGCACATTTTACTCTAGGGTAGGGAGGGCAATATCAACCAAACGCAAGGCAAATTCCTCTCTAAGCATTGTCGAGTGACGCGATTCGGGGTTGAAGACCAATCTGGCTTGGGAAACACCAGCGAATATTCCATGCCTTTTCCCATGGAATCCCAGAGACGCCCCAACGCAAAATATCTTCTTTCAATTGCAAGATACCTCATGACACGTCGGTGAATGAAGCGAAACAAATTCAGAGATTCATACGCTTCCATAATAAAAGATACAAAGGTGAAAATCGGGCTATCGTGGCAGCGAAAGAGCACAGGACGAGGTTACAGATTCCCGAGCTACCCTTTTCGCACAAACCCGAAGCCAGTCTCAATCCGAAGCCATGGCCCTCAACTTCCAACTTAACAAAGAATTCTAGCCTTGGGGGCGGACGTTTGTGGGGAAAATGAACCGTGCCATAATTCAGCTTAACTGGAAGTCGCTAAGGTTTCGAAACCACGTCGCTAACAAATGCTTAGTTGCCGCTCAAATACTCTGCAGGTAGGTACTCTAGGTAGAGCATAGAGCACGGGGAAAGTGTCCACGCAGCATCATCAATCTTGGTCCCTGAACTTTTTTTTCGCAAGCGCTTTCTACCACCCACCTAAAATTAGATGTAGCTGCCAGCATGGAGAGGTAAGTAATCAGTCGAAATCCATTGAAACTGGCGGCCATGCTTTGTGGATGCGCGCTCGCTGAAATAAGCCTCATGCAAGTGGAAGTGACAGGGAGGGGGGAATCATTCACACCCTGGACCCTGAGTCTTCTGCCAGGGGTAAGTGAAAGGCCATTTCCACAAGCACTCCAACATCTTCAGGGCCACTGATCTGATCAGTCCATCTCGTGCGCTTCATGGCATGCGATCTTCCAAGGCATCTAGTGTCGGTTGCAAACCCAATAAAACACGACGTTAGGTTCTACCGATTATTTAGATGGGCGAGCATTCAAAGCACGGAGATGCTGCTTTCTGTACCTGGTCAATTGGATAAGCAAGTCATGGGATACGAATCAAAAGAGACTAAGATTGGTTGGGCCACCAAGACGTCGCTCCAGCTGGGATCATCTCAATCATCATTCTATGTTCGCGGAGGATCAGTGCCATGACTACTATAGTGAATATTATCACTTATTCGTACTCGAGCCATTTACATTATCACCACATGCACTGCGAAAGAAAAACACAGTTTTGAATATTGGGTTGAGGTACATACAAATAGGAAACTCTAATGGAAAGATAAATTCAACAAGGAAAATTCCATCAAAGCAGCCGGATTGCGTGTTCTAGTGTTCCAGCTCCACGAAATTCTTTCAACATGTGGACCCCACCATCACCACCCTCGCCGCTTACTTGCTCCTAGGCAGCCCGATGGTCAGCATCACACACACACAACACACACAGCTCTAAAGTGTGCATAGAGTACCACTGCTTTTTTGCTGCGCACTCTAAATACAGTTTAGCCATCTTCACTCCGCTGCCTACATCCCCGTCTCTATGAAAGGCATGCCCCCAGCCGTCCGGGGTTGAAGGCCTAGGATCGAGAAGCAGGTACCAGAACTTGGTAAGGTTTTATCACTGTGGTGCGGGTCATCTTTCCCGCATATTATCGCCCCCGCGCCCCCCTTCGCTGCCTGTAAAGGTTTCTTTCCTTTCGCTCTTCCTCTCCATCTCTTTTAGTTTCTCTCGAACTGCGAAATCCAGCCTTACATCTCCGTGAAAGCTGTAGGATTCTTTGTTCTCGGTCGGTCGCTCGATATCGCAAAGCAATTTCAGTGTCTCGACCAGCAATAATAACCTGTTGAAAGATTCTCGAAGAGCAATATTTGATGGGGATCCGGAGGTATTAACACCAGCAATCGGAAGTATCACAAATTCCTGGGCCTTCACTTGAATCTTTGGAATCTCCGATCTCGACAATTTTGAGCAGTGAGTTTCTGCGACGTTTTCTTGTTACGGTTATATTTTACATTTACTAACGGATTGTATGAAGATGATCAATAAGTATACTGCCTCTGGCCGCTGGGCGGGTCATGCCCTGATAGCCACACTTATCACAACTATTGTGATAATTTCCACGCCAGTACAAGCATCCTCATACAAAAATCTTCACATTCGACAGACATCTCCTATAACTCCATGCGCGCAACGGTGTATCGAAAATTTAGGAACGAATGTTTGTAACAATACCCCAAAGTTTGTAACAGCAAAAGTTGGTGAATGCTTTTTGCCATGTGAGCTGGAAAACCCGTCTGTTATCATAGATGCCAGCAAATTCATTTGCCCTCTATTGGATTTTTCAGATATTACAGGAGCAGCCACCTCTGGAATAATTAGGGATGGTACAAGCATTCCCACAGCATCTTCCACCACTACTCAATCAACCAGATCCGCGGCTTCATCCACAACCGCTGCTCCTGGGTCGGAAAAAACATTACCTCCCCTCGAAGGGGAAAAAAAGGCGAAGAAGGAGGCTGTATCGGTTCCCATTATTGTGGGAATAGCGGTAGGGGGAATCGTATTCTTACTCGGCATCATCGGAGTTTATTTTCTCGTAAGATGCCTAAGGCGGAAAAAGCAGCGGGCAATTGAGGAGGAAAATTCTACTCTAAAGGGAAAGCACTTTGGTCACCATTCCTCGCAGTCAGACCTGGTGCATGGTATAGATCGAGGCATTCCACTTGGCACCAGGAAAGATAAAACAGGAGGTGATTCGTGGATGACCGATGAAGAGAGCAATCAAAGCTTTACAACTCCATATGCTAGCGGACCAAATTTGTTCGAAAAGCCTCGTTCTGTTCCCATCGCCGCAAACCTCAACAAGCCAATCCCAATCACCTCAAACCTTAACAAACCAATCCCCAATAAACCCGGACATATCAAACCTCCACCAATCACGACAAACTTCACGAAACCCGTTCCTGCACTTCCTAATCTCGATTCAAATAATGTATCACCACCCGACTCACCAGTGTCCCCTGTTAGTCCAGTTTCGCACTATGGTGCCCTTGAGGACCGTAGAAACAAAGCATTCTCGACCGTGTCCAGCATCAAGCCTGACAATCCGACTCACCATGATTATTATAATTTTGCCAGCCCACCACTACCAACCCCTGCCCCCGGAACAGCCGCTTTTGGGCACATGTCTAACAAGCCAACTTTCTTGTTCAACGCTCCAACGGACCAGCAAGAGCCAGTCAGTCCTATATCACGCCACCCAAGCGGAAAGAGCTTCGCCAGAAGCTCGGTATCAACAGTTGGGGAGGGTCATTCTTGGGAAGGCTATCGGGACATGATACAGAAGTATGAGCAGCAAAATCCAGAATTACCACAAGCACCAAAATCGGCTGTTGTGGCGGATAGCAGACGATTATCTGGGCTGTCACAATTCAACTTTGGGTTCAACAATGCTTCGCCAGTAGATCAAGAGAAAAAAAAGAGGATAAGCAGTTTCTATGGATGGGGGAAAAAGGCAGGCTATTTAGATCAGCCAATGACTAGGGATAAGTTTCTCTCCGGTTCAAGCAGCATCTATTCAAACCAACCCCCTTCGCCTACACCTCACGTTGGGCATCCTGGGCCTAGCACTCCAGAAATAATGAGTGGTCGACCCCCACCCAGCTACACTCCACCATCACCCCAGCCTGGTCGTTCCAATGGACCGCCTAATTCCGCTGTGAGCAAACTTCCTTCAACTATTGCTGAGAAGCCCGAATTTTCCTCGGCGAAATTAGCAAGAGCTAATAGTCTTCGCTGGAGGCGGGAAGTAGAAGCGGCCACAGATATAGCACTAGAGCGAATTGCGACAAATGAGGACAGCATCAGTACCCAAAACGAGGCCAATAAACCCCTTCCAAGATTTACGCGCCTGAAAAGGGGATCAACAATGTCGACGGAAAGTGGAAAGGGTGCAGGATTCTGGCAGAGTTTGTTGACACCAAAGGGTTCAATCAGTAGCCCACGAGGCCCGGAAGGAGACTCGGCCAGCGGTAGTGGGTCTCAGAGACTTGCGCCGCAGCATGCACGTAGCGAAGTGAGCTTGGTCAGCGAAGATGGAAACACAGGCGTTGTTTTCATCTAACATCACAAAAACACTACTTTCATCATTTTTCAGTTCAATTCAGCTTCTTCGGTTTATTTCGTTGCGAATTCATACTCAAAGAAAGAAAGCGCATCCGGCCGCCTCACTTATGATCGGCCCTACTTTCTCTTTGTCTTTCAAACACACTTTGCATTATTTCTAATATCTTTTGATGTTCGACAGAACATGTACTATTACGCATTTTTTTCAATTCCTTTTTTTACGTTGGCGTGTCATCTATCTTTTCCGGCTAGTTTCTATTCGGCCTTGATGTGTAGGATGGGAGCGAGGAAAGTGCACTCTTTTCTGGGCTCTGTTTGGTCTGTGTTCGGGGTATCTTTTTCTCATTTTTCTTCGTTTTCCTTTTTTGCTTTCCTCCAATTTGCATGCGCATGTGTGCTATTCTCTTATATGATATGTGCAATAATACCCTGCTCATGAAGCCATTCATTTCTTTTTTTTATATATTCATTTCTTATTTTTCTATTATAAGGACGTGCCCCCATAGACATGCTTGGTTGTATATTTACGGATAGCTACCTCGATACCACCTGTAGCTGGTTGTTTTTGGTCTTCGCTGGAAAGGACATGCGTTTTTTCATCTTTCATTTTTTTTTTTTTTTGTATATTCTATCGGCCATGGCGCTTTTTGGGGTTTGCAGTCTTGATTTATTTTTTGGAATTGAATTGCTAGTATTTTTTTATTTTTAGTCTATATGTATCTTTCTCACGATGGTTTACTTGGGCCCCGCGAAATTTGCAGATGTAACGTTGAGGTCTACGTATACGCATATTGCTTAAGTTGAAGTACTTGATCTATCTCATCTTTCATATACCCTCGACAAGCCCAGGGCCCCGAAAGTTGTATATTTGCTTTTCTCGTCATATCTGGTGATTGGGCTTGATATTCAGATTGCATCATTGCACTATCAAAGCATTTCATTACTCGAGATCTTGTCACTTTAAAATCTAAGGTAACGGTATTTGGAAGTCCTTAATGGCACCTGCCCAATTCAATGAAGTCGACGTGGGGGTACGTGCTCGTTTAAGTACAGACGGTAGGAAAAAGTGATCGGGCAGTGGCGCCGCCAAGCAGGGCATTTTCCATACACTGGGTTGTGTTGTATTCCCACCGCTTTGACCGTATACAAAAACCTGAGCTTGGCGGCGCCACTGCCCGATCACTTTTTCATACCGTCTGTACCAGGTGACGAGACATCGTTGTCGTTCGTACCGAGTTCTCTGCATCCTTGCCTCATTGAGCTAGCGAGCTTATCACAATCTGTATTGTGTAACTACATAACCTATGTCCTATGCATATTGAAGTTACTTTTTTTTTTTTTGTTGATGTATAATTTTTGTTTTAGTGTTTGTTTACGCACCTTGATATCGATATGCTTGATGTGTAATTCGTAAAACAAGCCGCAACACAAGGCATACGCATCTTCACGAGCCTTGCAATTTTCAATCGATTCGGGCTCGAGCTCGAGCTTGAGCTTGATTCGAAACATATGGTTACCTCAAACAAAGCCGGCAGTACTAGCGCAGTGGGTTTTTGAGTTCGAGCTCCTGCCTTGTATACCTCCTGCTAGCTGATAGATTCATTTATGCTCAATGTTTCAATGTTTCATGATCAGTAACACTGTAGATCTAGACATACCTTTCGAATTCCTCTTGGACTGGTCTTGGTTCTTGTTTAAATCTTCTCTACTGGATATCGATATCGTGCGCTGCTTGAACCGCCTTGCAGCGTTATTTGGCCAAGCTTAATTAATAGGATTCGGACGAAATACTCAGTTCAGAGTTAATAAAACGCCCTATTTAGAATGGGGCCGGCAGCTTACCTATGTTTTTTAGTATGTTTCAAGTAGAGTAGTATCCCCACATTACTTACCTAGCTCGAGCTCACCTCGCCACTTTTTCAATATATAAGTAAATTTTTTCTGTGGTGTTTTTTTTTGCTCCGAAATGCGGCGGAGGGGGGTGGGTATCGATAAGAATCGATAAAAAGAAATAGATAATTTATTGACAATGTTTGCAATATTAATAACAACGTTTACATTTATATGAGCCCCGGTTGCGGCCGCGGCGATCGGATGGACGTTGAAAAGCTCTGGAGTTCAATGTATTTAAAACACAGAGTCTGTAAAGTATCGCGGTCGGTATCGGTATCGCTGCCCCCGAAGGTGCATGTCGGCCGCGGGCATTTCAATTATAGGGCGGAAGCGAGTGTATCCGAGCAAAAAGCTTCGAAGCTGACGTCCATAACTCTAGTTCTCCAGCCACGTTGAGTTCGTGATGGAAGCTTCTCGATGTGTAGTTGTTTCGTTTTGAGGGGTTTCTGGAAACAAGACTACCTAAAGTCGCTAAGGTTCCTCCAGAGGAGGGTCTGGTAACGAGACAAGTACCTAAACTACCTACTTATGTTATACCAGGCTACTTCCTAAAGTAGTAGTATCTCGTACTTCTTCCTATCCTGGTAGGAGCTTCACTGAGATAAATAAAAAAGGCTGAGGTATGGCCACTTTAAAATTATAATACCTTTTGCTTAAAACAAATCTACTCTTCAAGATAATTTCTATGACATGTATCGCGTATGCAATAGCACAATTCCCCAGCATAGCTACTATAATACCCAGCTTCATCCTCTACGACGGTCTGGGAATGAAGCTAGGTGAGCTTCATGCACATGTACCCTCCCTCATTAGGAGCCTTAAGTACAATTCTTGTGCATCTCAGATTTCAATTCTATACAGCTAAGCGCCCCCGAACCCAGAATCCAGAATACCCAAGTCCCATTAACCGGTACTTCGTGTCGACGGCCGCGGTGCGCCAGTTGAATACCCCCAAAAGTTATAGACTTTAAAGAGTTCATGCATTAGGTAAGTAGGTATATATGCATTCGAGTTAACTTCCTAGGTGTATCGATTCCTACCGAGGGCGCCGGCTAGGTCTGTGCATAATCACGATATCACCCATGGCCAGCGCGCATGCCCTTGGACGTTGGTTAGAAAAGATATATGGAGTATAGAACGATTAATATACCTACCTGAACTTCCTCCAGACCCATAACCCTGCACGTCAACTGTACAGATTATACAGTATATACACCTAGGTACTTAAGTACTTTATCTATCAAAATCTGGTAAGGTTTCAGCATTCACCGCCATGCAGACCATAAATATTAATAGCGGTGTCGGGGATTTAAAAGCGATAGATGCATCTAAATATAGACAATCTCAGAATTGCAATTTTTTCTTGAAGCATCGAGGTCGGATTATATATTAGGTAATTATAAGTAGTTTTATCTCAGGACTTGGGTGAGAGGATTTTAGCTACCAAGGTATAGGTAGGTATTCTAGGGAGATCGTTATAGGCCAAGTCTGGCCATGGACTGGATGTTGACGTTAACGTTGACGTCGACGTCGAGTTCGGCTCCCGATTTAGCGGCTAGTTCGGCTCGAATAGGTGTTCTTGCCTAAATGGGGTTTGAAAATCGGCGGAGTTGGACTAGTCTCGTTCCGAGTTGAGCTACAGTCAGGCGGATTTCAGGGTAATCTGTGCTCACCTGGCGCGCTTTCCGTCACAACATTGAAAAATGACGTCGGTCGGCAACCACCAAATAATTTCAGGCGAGAGGATAGATGATAGCAAGCCCCCTTCGTCAACCTTCCCCTGTGAGGGTATTTGGGGCTAATTCTCTGAGACTACTAATTCTCTGCCAAAGCCATGGCTTTTGCGCATACATCATAATCATGCGGTAGATTATTAGGCAGGCAAGCGTCGTAATGTGCTGAATTCGCATAGATGGATGAAACAATTAAGGACTCTCTCGACATCATATATCCCTTCACCTCATTTTCAGTATCTGAGGTTAGATATCATAATATTCATTTGCATCTTGTCCATAATATCTGACGCATATATACAGATCCCAATTCAAATAACGATATCCCTTCCCTCAGAATGATGCGAATATCATACCTCGGGCTCATTCTGCTTCCACTCACAGGGCTACTAGCTATAGCCCTCGAGCTCAATATACCTGATCCCTACCACATCGAGGGCATCATCAATGGCGAAAAAGCAATCAATCATTTCCCCTCCTACGCACCAAAAATCGACACACTCTGTCCCGCACCTGAATTCTCTGCAAACGGTACCGCAGCAAACATCGCCAACAGCACCTCTCAAAATGAATATATCCGCCCTGCATACACGGGCCTCAATCACGACGAGGCGGGCTACATCGCCAACAGAGCATCTCTCTGCTCAACCAGAAAATCCCTCTCCGCGTTCGCAAGGGCGGCGAATTTGAGCACAGAGCAGACTCAGGCGATTTTGGGGGATGAGAGGTTACGGCCGAATACTGCGGTCGCGTTCTCGGGGGGCGGGTATCGTGCGATGCTGAATGGCGCCGCGATGTTCAGGGCAATGGATGCGAGGGATCCGTGGCCTGATAATTCCAACCAAGGTGGATTGTCAGGGTTACTCCAGGGGATGAATTACATGGTTGGCCTCTCTGGCGGGAACTGGCTCGTGGGCGCAAGTGCGTTGAATAATTTCATGACGGTGGCGGAGTTGAGGGATGAGAGGTGGGAGTTGGAGAAGGGGTTGATCACGGGCATGAAGGGTGATCCGATCGACCATGCGGGGAGTTTCTTGCGTTTCATGGATGAGATTAAGGAGCAGGTGGAACAGAAGGAAGACGCGGGGTTCGATACTACGCTCACGGATTTCTGGTCGCTGGCGCTGGGGAGACAGTTGGTGAACCGGACGGCCGGTGGGCCGGAGGTGCTTTGGTCTGGGATCACGGAGATGGATGCGTTCAAGAATAACTCGATGCCATTCCCGATCTCGATTGCGGACGCGAGACGCCCGGGGGAGAATATTGTGGAGAGGAACTCGACGATATTCGAGTCGACGCCGTACGAGTTTGGAAGTTGGGATAGTGCGATGCCGATGTTTTTCCCCATGGAGATTCTGGGGACGAATATGAGTGCGGGGAAGCCTATTGGTGGGAACCATTCGTGTGTGAGAGGCTTCGATGTCGGTGCATTCATCATGGGGACGAGCTCGAGTATTTTCTCTGGCATCCTAGCAAAACTCGGCCAGAGGGTCAAAGTGACAGATTGCAATGATCCACCAGGAGATTTATCCAAAGACGTGCAAGTAGCTCTATTTGACCTGATGAACGATACCTTTTTCGGCAACGAAGACATTGCAAATGTAAGTCCATTTTCCCTCCCCCAATAAACCCGACCATATCATCATTACCCTCAACTCACTGACACACACCACCCCCCCCAAAAAAAGTATCCAAACCCCTTCCGCGATTACACCCTCCCCCAAAACATCACGCACCCCTACAATAACGCCGCCAAAAACGAAAACTCCCTCTACCTCGCCGACGGCGGCCTCGACAACCAAAATATCCCCTTCTGGCCGCTCCTCCAATCCCCGCGCCACATCGACTTCATCCTCTCCGTCGACTCCTCCGCCGACACCCCGCAACACTGGCCCAACGGCTCCTCCCTCATCACCACCCAAAAGCGCACAAAAACCCTCTACGAGATTGCCAAAAACAATACACTGAAGCAAGAATGGGTCGTCCCCTTCCCCTACGTCCCAGACAGTGGCGAGAAGTGGATCTCCCAGGGCCTGAACCATCGACCAGTGTTTTTTGGGTGCAATGGGCGGAATTACACGGATTACATCAAGAGTGGGAATTTGAAATCAACTCAAAACCAAACCCAAAACTTTAATAAACCGGGACCACTGATCCTCTACCTCCCAAACGTACCATGGTCATACTACACAAACTCAAGCACATTCCAACTCGACTACATCCCCGACGAAGTCACCGGCTTCCTCGACAACGGCGCCCGCCAGGCCCTCCAGTCCCCCGTCCTCCCCACCTCCTTAACGGGAAACGCCTCCACTATCATTCCCCCAGAATCACTCCAGTGGAGAACATGTATCGGCTGCGCGCTCTTCCAGCGCAGCAAAGAGCGCGCCGGGATAGAGATTGGCGAGACGTGTAAAGCGTGCTTTGAAAAGTATTGCTGGGGAGGGGGGTATTCCGAGGATGGGGCGGGGTATAACCAATATGGAAATAAACCTGGAGCTGGAAATGGAACTGAGACGCCGAATTCGAATGTCAGAGATGGAGTCTATGACCCGGTCCGAAAAGACGGTAGTGGCTTAAGCTATGAGGCCCAGCATAAGGTTATCCAAGCAAAGCGGGAGGAGATGGGCGTGGGGAGCCACATTGATGATATATTTGAGTCATGAGTGGTATATCTATTGACCGCGGGAGTACTAGTACTTGGATTTATGTTTGGATTTAGAGATAGAAAAAAAGATTAATGTAGAGTATGTACATGTTGCACTTTGCCGGCTTTTTTTTTTTTTTTGTGCCAGTGTGTTGATAATAAAAGTACTCTACCTTGATATAGCTCTTGAGCCAGACAGGGAGTGCGAAAAAAAAAAGCAGAGGATTAGTCGATGGGAAAGAGACGTGGTGAAAAGCATCAGCTACATTACCTAGGTAGGTAGCCTAGGGCGGTTTCGACTACCCGATCGGGAAAGTGAAGTCGAGCGCCTTAGCCCTGCTATAAGAAGTAGTAATGCTGGAACACATTCCTTCTAGACTCGTACCCAGCCCAGACGCCATTTGTTCATTTTTTCGAGGCTCCCAAATTTCCATTTGAAAGCTTAAGCTTTACCCGGCCCACGTGCACGTGCACGCGCACGCGCACACACACGGCTGTTAAAACTACACCTGGATTAATTTTATAAGATCTACTCTATGACAGAAAAAAAAAAAGGCTTGAAACATTATAATTAAGAAAGGAGGGAATATACGTATACTCGAGGATAGATATGTATATAACATGGGTCTAGAATCGATCTGTTTTCCCATGCATGTACAAGTACACCAATTGCAATGTGTTTGCACACGCCTAAGGCTTGAATAATCGAAACTTTAGATCTTCATGATCAGGTGGAGGGTCCCATGTACAGTCAGGCAAAATAAGTGATCGGTCAACGCTAGAGGTGCATAGTCACACACAGGGATTAAATCGTACTTTGCTTGGTGGTTTGGCAAGATAAAATTCTTATGCACCAAGTTACGCACCTCTAGCTTTGACCGATCACTTATTTTATGTGATTGTATATATTAATTCGAGGTGAGGTTTCTTTATAATTCCAGATGGAGCCTTCTTACATTTCCAAAAAAATATTTTATTTCAAGAAATCTTTGAAGCAGTAGGAAGAATTTATGGAAATTATACCAAGTACTTTTCTCCAGATCGATCCGTGGCCTCGAGCTCAGAACTCGGCAAGTAGAAATCGCCCTCCAGGCCCTCCTACCGTGGCCACCGAATCAAGCTCAATTGTATCTCTCCCATCTCGCCTCGACCCAAGCTCTGGAAATCGATATCGATATCGATGCAACAATCTAAGTAGAGCCTTATGATAACACCCATATGCATTGTGCCTTATGATTGATATCATGAAACCAAACACACTTCGCCCTTTACCCCACGGCGCCGGCCATGGCATGCATGTCAATAATACCTAATATTTCAATTTTCAAAGCAATTTTGGACTTGAAGCTAATTGCCAACATCGATATCACAGCCTTATAATTGTAACACGTTGCTACCTCTCCTTAAAAAAAAAACACCGCCAACTTGAGCTCCCAAGTTGACGTTACAACCAATCCCACTCCACTCACTCCCATTACAACTCACCTCCATCCCAGCCCCAAAAGCCCAAACACCCAACCCAACCCAACCTAAGCTTAGCGTGCAACAAACCAGCTAGGTAGCCCCAACAACCACATCCACATAAAAATATTTTTATCCCACATGCCCAACTCCATTCTTAGGTTTGCGATCGGCATTTCACAGCGCTTGATTAAGGGCTTAATGTGATGGGTGAGTGTGTGATCGCCCCACGCCCGCCCTGGCTCCGCATGCGCGCGTGCGATCATCGCTTTTCCATGTTTGGATTTCTGAAACGTTTGGGATAGGCATGGCGTGGGTGGGGGGTTCTGATCAAAAGTTGAAATACCAGTTCGGATGGGATTACTTACCTTGATGTGATTTGTTTATATTTGATAGCTACCTTAGGTATGATATAGTAGTATTTGCATGATCATGATTTCACATGCATGTACTCTTTGGAGAGCAGAGGTAAAAATAAAGAGATCAATCTCTCCAGTAGCAAAGAAAAACTTCTGAAGCATGCTTGCGCGATGTAGAGTTTGAGATGTTTCTCTAATATGGACCGCATGTGAGTGTTTTGATACTCTTGCCGTGTTTGGGGTCTTACCTCTAGATCGATATCTCCGGATCAGGCTTCCTCTCTCCTCAACCTCATCAGTTCCCGAAACTCACAAGCTACCTAGGGTAAGCTTGTGATATTGACCCATATAAACGCTCGCTTTGAAAGAAAGTGATTGGTGACTTGCGACCGCTCTTAAACACCATGAAACCAAGCCCAAAGCCGGGGAGGTATCTCAAATAATAAAAAATAAATAAAAAAAAGAAGAAAAAAAATCAAGCTTTCAAAGCGGATGTGCATCGCAATTAGTGCACCAGTGAGCGAAAGCGAATTGGAATTCGAAAGAAACCCCACCATGCCTTACGCCCGCCCAACTTTCGTGCCACAAGGAGTCAAACCTACTCGAGTAAGACGAAAAACTAGGCAGTTTCGTGGGTATCGATGCTTATATTATCCCGAGCTCATGTTTGTGCGCGAACGAGCCAATGACATGTTTCCCTTTCGGACCCTAATCGAGCGCCGCGTGTTAGCCATGTTGAACTCAGCATTCTCATAGGCCAGGATCTATACCACTCTGCAACCCCAAACTTTGCCCATCTGGTGCTTTGATGGTGTTGCCGCACTTTAATATTAAATCCCAAACGCCCAGAAAGAAAAAAATCAAATCGAATCGATGCATACACACCCCTCAGAGCTTCCCGAGAAGTCTGCCGCGTGGTTGTGGTTTTGAGTAAGTAATCTGTGGGTAGCCAATGTTGCAACAAGCCAACCAAATCCACGAGATTGCGATTTTGTCGAAAGTGATCTCCTCAACTACTTAAACCCTATCCGACCAACCAACCACAGCGCAGGTAGGATGCCCAGGTGAAAATTGGAAAGTGAAATCTGACTCCCACTTCGACCCAGGTCAACTTGATCCATACGGATTAAAATACATACTGATGTACTTAGGTACTTAGTACCTACCTTGGAGTGGAGTAAGGCATGTGCATGCGCATCTTCCTACTTGGGCATCCAACTCTTCTTGTCTGCCCTTTTTGGACACACGGAACAATCGCATTAAGATTCGTCACGAACCCCCAGGTCGAGACTAGCCAAGTACTCAAGCTGTCAAGGCGTCCTTGCAAGCCCCATTGCCACATGCTGCACGATCCTCGCTCACCTGCGATAACTAGGGAGGTTGTGGAAGTTACATTCGAAAAAGCAAAAGAGAGGGAAAGAGAAAAAAAAGCATTCCCCATGTTAGCATGCAATTTATCATATATCACAATCAATATATAGAATGTAGCTATATTAATACCCATGGTAAGTTATTGCCGATCCGATCATAATTGGTTATAACTTTGCCAGTCGGTTGGGAATATCGATAATAGCCTGTTTTCCTTTTGTGTTCAGTCGCCATTGTATCTGTGCAAAATTTCGAAATGTTTAAAGGCGAGGGAAAAAGATAATTTAGGGCGGGGATTTTTGAAATCATGATCATACGCACTGTCTTTGGAATTATCAGGGCCCGGGAAAATGGTTTCGGTCAGCCAGAAGGTTTAAAGTTGATTGGTTGAATGGTGGTTAGTTGTGTGGCGGGCAAATATTGAAGGTCCTGGACCCAACGGAATAATAAAATGGTGACTTTGTCTTTTGTAGATAAGGATATTGATATCAAAAAAGACATTTCACTGTCCTCTTTCGGATTTCTTCGTGTGCCGTATTAGGTTAAAGCCGTTGTTGCAATGTCGAAATACCTAATCCAAGACAACTCTAGTTCATTGCTCAATACAGAGTTCGAAATTCTCAAATTAAACCTTGCATGTGTGCGATTATAGAGTAATGAAGTGACTCCTGCTGAAACACGTACAACCTCAAGGCAAATTCACCGTTTCTTCACTCGATCAATGCATGTGTTGCTGTGGTACGAGCAGTCTTGATGTTGCCTGAAGGATCATCGTTGAATTTGAATGTGCGAGGGAAGTGTAAAATGTTTCCTATTGTGGATGTGGGAGGGTCCGAGAGCAGTGTCACCTTCACAAGTTGACAGCCCATGGTGACAGGGTTATCTTAAATTGCCCATGGAAAAATGCACAGGTGACTTGGAAGTGTTGAAATCCAAACCAACGAATTCCATATGGCTTTGGAGGATATTGCATTCAAGTTCTGCCGATAGAAAGACAGTTCGTGCTGAAGGTCGAGATAGTGCATAAAGGGGGAACTGAATGTAGGCAGCGTGTAGCAACCTCGAAATCGAGAATATAGTCTGAGAGCACGGCACCAGCTCGATATGAAAAGGGTAATATGCCGGTAGCAGAAAAACTTGCTCCGGTTCGACAATGTGCTAATTGCGACTGGACAATGCATATTTGTGTATAATTGCATTTCGGTGGAAATGGGTTAAGTTTGGTGGCGCAATGATTTGATACATCACACTGGACCAGTGGTTGCAATTGACGACGCATGCATGTCTCATAGCAGAGGGGCCATCAGCGGAAGCACAGCGGAGCATCTCGCCAGCTGGAACCAGGGCGAGTTTTGGAATGAGACTGTGCAGTAGCTGCCAGTGAGAGTGCCAGAAAGGGTTGCACGCTGGCCGTTGAAAGGCAGTGTTCAGGAGCAGTTTGCCGTGATGGTAGCACATTCATGTGCGGTGAGCAAAGCCGAGGCAGAAGAACAAGATGAATGCTCAAAATTAAAGATGATCGAATGCGAACGAAATTAAAGATGCAATGAAATGTAACGCAGTGATTGGGAGGGAAGCCTAGAAGGAAATGGAGCAGAGGACGGAACCTGCGGGCTTTGCCGCTCTGGGAAGCAGAGTACTTTGGTATTCTCTCGATGCATTTTCCTGTTTCCTGGACACCCTTCACTTGGCTTTGGGTCATCAAACCATTCGTTAATCCCTTTTCATACTTTAGATTTTAATCCCAGCACTTGGGGTTAACCTGGCTCTCGATTAATTGCAATAGAGTACCAAAGTGCCGGAGCCATTTTCAACTGGCTATATTTGCCTGAAGAGTAAAATAGCGGCGATGAGGTAGGCAGCCGCGACAGACGCCTTCGGTGATTGAGGCGGGGGTCTTGGGGTCGAGGATTGAGAGGAACTAGTCCTGAGAGAGCTTGACAATCAGCTATTAGAGTATCTTGTTCTTTTGCAGAGTAGATTACCTACGTATACCTAGCCTGTGCCGCTCGAGACAGCCTGTGCCGGGTAGTTTTTGATCTGCTTGTTCGGCCAGGCCAGCTGCCGAGATCATTCGACACGATGATGAGGCACTTTCTTTCGGAATGTAGCTGATCTTCCAGAGGAGCAGAGTAGCGTGCTCTTGGAAGTTGCGTTTTGGCCTTGTGCCAAGTTTGAGACGAGGTTGAGCGGCACCTCCAGTATCCAGTAGTCTCGTTCCCACGTCCAGGAATGTTCGGCGGCATCTTGAGTCTTCTTACTTCCCCATCTGGCCCGCGTGGGCCCATGTGTCCCCGCCAAGCATTGGTTGCGCATCACGTGGAGGCCAACACCAACCGCAAATTTGGCTTGTTTCGGGAGCGAGACTGCCTGTTTCGGGACGAGGGTCTGGGTACGAGACTGCGGTACTGCTATTTTGTCGAGCCAACTTCGACGCTGGTGTTGTGGGGAGGCCTCTTCACTTCCGTCAACCCATACAGACTCCGTCAACCCACTTGATACAGACTCCGTCAACCCTGGGGACGAGGCTACCGTCAACCCACATAGACAAGCATCTGATATCTGATCTCTCTGCTGCTCGTCAAAGCCCGCCCCCGGAACCGGCCTCTCATTCTCCCAGGTAGCAGTCGCACATACGTACTCTATTGCACTTTATCAGACTTTATCAGCAAGCTCGAGGCACTCTATTTTACCCACATCCATGATCCATACGCCTGGTGGGATCGCAGGCGGGCAGGCAGCTGGGATGCGATGCGTGCATGCGTCGCATCGCACTACTACTGAACGGAGGGGGTGGCAACTGTAAATAGACAGGCCGGCGGAGGGCAAAACAGCTGCGTGCTTGGCGTGCGGGCGCTTAATGACAGCATCCCAGACACTTGCCAGCATCTTCAGCCAACAGGACCACAGAGACGAGGCGGGCAGTTGGAGTCGACTAACGGACGCTCGAAGGAAAATTAAATCGTGCTTTAAAAAGAAAAAAAGGGACGGAGGGGAAAAAGAAACGAGGGAAAAAGGGGCGTGCGCCGCAGCAGCAGGGAAACAGAACCCTTATCATTCGAGTGCCACTCCACTCGCACTCTTGGGGCGGTACCTGACCTGGGCCTGTGGCTTTTGCCGACAGTGGCTGTTGCCCCGGAGGTGAGGACTGAGTTTGGCAGCCTCGCCGGCCGGGTACTTGAGGTGATGGAGGAGGAGCAGGAGGAATACCCAAGGAGCAGAATGGATTGAGCACTGGCTTCATCGTTGAGGACATCGCCCTTATGGCTCCAGTGCAGTCTCGCGCCGGCGGTGATGCATTAGGCGCATCTGCGCACTGCAGCGGCCCTTGATGCTACCTCGCAAGCTTGATCCGCAGCTACGCAGTTGAAGGCAGCGGCAGGTAGCTCAGCCCCGCGAAACGGCCGCCGGACACTCCACCACCTTGCGCACCTCACAGTCCGACATGATGCATCGCAACCAAGAATTCCCGGCCGAGTCGTCATATCATCGACAGAGAACCGATCCTCCTGCCTCCAGCCGCCCTGCTAGAGACGTACATACCTATGTACGGATACCGGGCGCTGGCCGAGGTCCAGTTGGCGATGGGCCTGCGGGCCCGGGGTCGTGTGCCTTCACGAGCGAGGCCAGGCTGGGTGCGTGCGGAAGTGCGCAAGTGCTGTGCCTGCGTTGCGTGCGGGAGGGCGTGCGTGTGCGGTGTGTGTGGCAAGGGCATCCCTAACGGCCCCGGCCGGGCGACCAGGAGGGCAGGGCCAGGAGAGAGGGAGGGAGGGATATGGAGGAGGAGCAGTGGGCAGAGCGGGAGGTGCGAGAAATACAATGCAATACCTACAATAATCTTCCCACGCTGTGATATCTCCTAGCCCTGTCCATCCCTCTCGCCCATCTTCCCTCAACATTCATCCTCCATCCTCGAGAGTGCACGCACACCGGACATGCCCTCGCACAGCAGCAGCCAGCTTATCCCAGCTGTCTAACACAACACCCCCCACAAGAGATCAAGATCCCCCACCCACCTCCAACAGATCCTAGAGTGCCCCATAGCCCCCTCTACTTCGATATAAGGTCCCTGGCTCCCTAGAGTCATCATCGAGCACGTACCAAGCAACTGCGCACCGCTATCGTCGGTCAGATATCCCACTCAACACCCCCCACACCGCCCTCACGTCGCCTCACCACCCCTCACTCGAAAGGCGACAGACTCGATAACCTCACAATGGCGGCATACCAAAACAGGCGGCAGGTGGCATCACCACCGGCAACCACGTTCAACATTCCTACGACAAATCCGATGAGCTCACGGCGACGACAGGCGCCACCGCCGCCACTGGCCTCGATAACGCCAGTAAACAACCCAGATCCAATTGCGGGCTTCTCGAGCAGCTACGCAGCGTACGTGGAGCCGATACCACAGCAAGAGTCACTCCACCAGCGGTCGTATTCCTACACTGGTTCGCCTCCGCCGAATAAAACAACGTATGAGCGGAGAGAGCTTCCCCCACCGCCTCCAGTGTCGTCTGGTGCCTCGGATATGCCGGGTGGGGGACCGAGAAGGAAGAAATCCAAAGAGCTGAGCCGACTGATCGAGGAGACTGGAGGAAAGGTCATCTCAGAAGGTGCACATGTGCGGAAAACACGGAGTCGAGAGTTCTCTAGTGCCGAGCGGTCCAGTAGCAGCAATGGTAGCGGGCGGCGGAGGAAGAGTGGTGCCAGGAGTAGCAGCAGACAAGGCAGTATGGCCATAACCTTGGAGGGTGCAGAGGAACGTCACAGTGTTCGCACTCCAAAGGACAAGGAACCCCGAATCCGTGAGAATTCATACGCAGCGCCATTCGAAGGCGCCGAAGAGGATTACTATAGAATGAGTGAAGCATACTCTCCTCATTTCCGACCTGCAGAGGAGACACCGAAGGAGCAGCCCGTCTTTCCCACACGAACAACATCATTGCGAGAGAAGAAGAATAGGCCAGATCGAAAGCAGACCCCGTTCAGACAAGCATCACCGCAACCTCCTCCCCCACCACCGCCACCTCCACCGCCACCACCACTGCTTCCCGAATCGCTCCAATACTCATCCTATAGCACTTCCCCTGAACGAGCATACTATGGAGAGACAACCCTACAGCTCGCACCGGCCCCCCCACCACTAAGAGTCTCTCGAAAAAAGAGCTCAGAGAACACTGCCCCACCAGTCTCGAACCAGATTGCCCCACGGGTGACACGAAAGAAAAGCTCAGACAAAAATGTAGGGGCAAAGACGCATTCATCGGCTGTATCAACGTCGTCTATCGACCTTCCATTTTTCATGGCCGGCCACGAGTCTACTGCGACCGACCTAAATGGGCAAGGAGGCAGACAGCAGTCCGTAAATTCAGAGAGCTTTGATGATTATGGATACAGCGGCCACAACTCGATGTCTGAGGTACATGTAGCCACCACCAAGCCGGCTCCGTTACGTGTAACGAATCGGCCAACACCAATCATCCTCGCCGCACAACCCCACCACGGTAACAGCAGCAACCACCAGCACAACCACCAGCACAACCACCAGCACAACAACACCGATCGTGGTGGTTCTAGCCGTAGCAGGGATAATTCACCTCCTGTTGTCGATTCTAGTACCGTAGAACTGGATGAATTGACGCTGGAGCTTGAAGTGCATGAAAATTCCAATGGTGACATACATCTGCTCCCGTCGCCGCGTAACCTTTCGCCTCGTTCCGCTCGTGCAGGTGAACTGTCGCCGATGTCAAACTTTGGCCATCCGTACCCATCCCCAAATTGCTTAAGTGTGCCTGTCAGCCCCTTCACGCCTGGACTACATTTGACTTCCATCACTGAAGAGCGCAAGAAGCCCAGACCCAGCCGTAAGAGGAGCGATAGTATCGATTCCACTTCGTCGGATTCAACCTCATCATCGGTGTCAAGAATGGGGATCGGGATGAGCTTCGATGGCAGGAGGAGTAGGCCAATGGACACGCCCATGACTGATTATAGCGGCATGATGACACCGGCATTTCCTTTGTCTGCAACGGGCAGCAAGTTTGGATCACAAAAGCAAGGGCATCTTGAGCCACGCCCGCTATCACGCGACCAACGACCATCAAGCGCATGCAGCAATGGAAGCATCTTTGATCAATACTTCAGAGAAGCACAAGCAAACGCAGCCGAGGCAGAAATGATGGCACAGCAGAGCAGCATCTACAACAACAACAGCAATAACAACTACAAGGCAGACAGCAGAAACGGCAGCGCAGATGAGGCCGAACTACCGCGCTGGATGGAGGCCGACAATCGGGACAGCAGGGCGACCAATCGTGGAATAAACGAATGGCAACAAGAGTGGGAGAGAATCACACAGGGTAATCGTGCGGCTGATGGACCACAAGAAGGCCCAAAGGTGGAAGACCCTCGGAACGGGAGCACTCTTGATCTTGCCCTATCACCGCCAGGAATTCTCAGAACCAAGAAAAGCACAGATATATTTACCTCGCCAACAGAAACAAACGTAACTTCAAAGTGGGGTTTGGAGGACGAACTCAGACAGGAAACCGAGGCAGACGTCTTTCGCTACGATGGCCCCAGCTCACGGTTCAGGCCTGCTGACTTGGCCCCAGAGAGGCCTGCTATCGACGAATGGTTGATGGCAAACAATGAGCCCTTGACACCAATGACCCCTTACGAGATCGGAGTCGGGCGAGTGGGCATGGTCGTCGATCGCTCTTTGATGCGAAGCGAGGAGGAGAGGAAGGAGGTTGAAGAAAAGCGCATGACGGCTTGGCCCTCATTCACAATCGTGGAGGAAGAGGAAGAGGAAGCAGATGTTCCAAGTACGCTGTATCACAACACACTCGTAGCACACGCACCGTCCGAAGACCAAACCTTCAGTCCCCCACTCCGGTCTGCATCTGCGGCTGCTAACTACAGCTCGAGACCCACACTGCTTCAGCGCTCGACATCTTCGCCCATCAAGCCCTCGCTACATGATGCCCAACCGAAGGTTTCAAGAAGCAGAAGCATCAAGGAGATGATTTTCACTCGTGGTCGCTCAGGAAGCACGCCGTCCCCATACTCCCCTTCGCTGCCATCGCCAGGCGAAGTTTCACCCAGGGCTGGGGCAATGGCAACTCACTATGAGCATCCACCCGTGGAAATCGTCGCTACCGCAGAGGAGGCCCTCAATGGCCCACCAAACGGCTCCCCACGGGTCATTGCATTCCACAGCAACCTTATGCCAAAGCCCGACATGGCGGATCCAGTTGAGAGATCTGCAGCCAGCCCAAGTTTACCTCGGACAACGTCGTTGCGAAAGCACAGTGTCACAAAGGAAGAGATATCCAGGCCAGTCCCAGTCGACCAAGTTCGCGCCATTCTCAAGAACTACAATAGTTCTACCCCTGTGCAAGAAGACAAAGCACCTGCACCGGCGCCACCTCGAAGAGGTTCTGCAGAAAATGGCCTGCGCTCAATCACACCGCAAATGATTAGTGCTCCCTCCACGCCACTTCCTGGGGTCTATCTTCCTCACCAGGCATTCAATTCACTGAGGTCCATCACGCCTCAGATGATTGGCTCGCCGCAGTTGATCAGGGCCGCTTCAACGCCAACGCCAGGGATGTATCATACTATACACCCGACTGACTCCTTTGCAGACATTGCCAATTCGGCTCTCATTCCTCCTCCACCACCCCCACCTCCACCACAACCACCTTTCGTTGACGAAGATCTTGACAGCCTCGTCCCTCCGCCACCGCCGCCACCACCTCCACCACCACCACCAGGACAATACACAGTTCCAATCATCGAGGAGGAAGTTCAGTACCCGCGGCCCTTGGAAGTCGCCCCACCCGTGGCGCTCAAAGAAGTTTCAGCTGCACCACCACCAGCAATCAAACGCTTTGGATCCCTCTCCCTCCGCCGCACCCTCTCGCTCGGTTTCAAATCTTCGAAACAGCCCAGCGCGACCACCAACAATGTGGCTCGTTCTCCCTCCATGTCTGTCAAGTCTCGCTTCAGAACCTCCTCCTCAACCAACGCCAGCCAGCAGCGACAGACTCAAACCCCATCACCCGTTTCCCCAACCTCCCCACGCAACAATACTCTAGCACCACGCATTGGAACCCCAGCCCTGGAATTCAACAACGTCAATACCGTCAACTCTGCCGAAGCCGAGCGTCTCAAGATTTCTGCAATTGCGCAGAAGGCGAGGTCAGATGAACTAGAGAGGAGAGCAAAGGAGAGACAGGTTTCGCCAGGAACGCTAGTGATTAAGCCAGACATTGGAGAGCCAGTAGCACTCAGGAACGGGAAGGACATTGGGCATAGGTTGAAGCCCATCAGGGTCGAGGAAAGGCTATTGGGCACCCCGAGGAACATGGATGGAAGCGCAAAGGAAGGAGCATGCAAAGATTGTAAACGTGGACCTGTAAGTTTTGCATCATTCATGGAACCATTTAAAGATTCGAATGCTAATTGGTACGATATATAGTTCTCAACAATGTGGAGATGTGTTGACGTCTTTTACGAAGACGAGGAATCCAATAATGCCTCTGAGCACCCCGACCACAACTGCAATGGCGGCGAGGACCACACTTCCGACTGGAAGCAGCTTATGGAGGGAAAATTCAACCCCCACGACCGCTTCCCGCGAAGTGATTCTGCGCTTGGAAGTTCTGGGTCAAGACCAGACACTGGCAACGATTCCATCGAGACACCATCAAGGAGGTCTTGCCACTACTGTTTGTGCAGGATGTGCGCGAATGAAAAGATTGGAAGTGGGATCGGTGTTTTGGAGTAGAGAGATGTGGGGCTAGCTATAGCATGGCTCCATAGGAAATATGGAACAAAGAAAATGACCAGGGAGGGGAAAAGCGGCAGGGACTCTACAGGGACTCTAGGAACACACAACGTACATTTACAACACATCAGCACTTTGGCTTTGATATATACATCAAAGACATCGGACGCATCACACACGCACCAACAATAAAATACCTTTCATCGAAGTTTAGGAGAACATATTTGCATACCTCTTTTCGTCATCTTTTGTCTCACTTCCTTACTTTTCGCCTTTTCTAATATCAGTTGCATTTTTCCACACTTCTGGTTTACTTAGATCTCCTGATCTCATATTTGAATTTCCTCGTTTTCCTTTTCTCATTTTTTCCTTTTTCCTTTTTCCATTTTCCTTTATCTCTTTTCCTTTTTTGATCTTACAACTGCAGAATGCTCGATCGCGATCGATGCGGTCGGGGGACTCACCACCACACTCTTTATTTTCCTTTGATGTTAACCTTTCAATTTTTTTTTGATCTTTATATATCCTCGCTATTAGCTCACTTGCACGCTTGCACTTTGCGCACATCTCTTTTTTTATCTTTACTTTTGTTTCTTTTCTTTTTTTTTTATATCTCTCCCTGATCTCTTTTTTGTTTTTCCAATCTGTTTTTTTTTTTTTTTTGTCACGCATTCTTGATACTCTTTCGACTTCTTTTTCCTATTGAGTGAAAGAAAAAAAAAGACACAGATACATACTTATTTTTTGAGGGACTATTTGAACGTTATGTACATTGGGGGAGGCTTGGGATCCGGAATCACGTTTGCAGCAGATTGTCAGGTCCATCTGATCATGACTTGGATGCTGGAATGGGATTCATGGATTTGGAATTAGGTAGCCAGGGAGGCTTTTGAGTACGATCGAGGAGTGGGGGGGTGGGGAGAGGGAGGAGGCGTTGGAGTTTTATTATTTTTTATTTATTCATCTATTTACCTTTTATATCAGTTTGGAATTTGATCAGTTGATATATTGCTATTAACTTCTCCTAGATCTTCTATTGGGCATCTTGCAGTGTTTTTTCTCAAATATAGAGAGTATGAAGTGTAAAGATACGAACGTTTTGTAAATTGTAATTGCGATTGAAAGAACAGAACACTCCGCGGCTGCGTTAGTCTCATGTCCGGCTGCGTACCTCAAGCGTCACTGTACTCGAGTACTGTTCTGCCGAAGTGGATACTACCTAGAGAGAGTGCATGGGAGCATGGGACGAGCCAGTAATCTGTACCTCTTTCTAATTATGCATGAGACTACGCTACCTTTCCTATTCAGGCAATGGGTCTAACTCCATTCCGACCATGTAACCCACGTTTCCAGGTCCAGGCCCAGGCCCATGGCCACCCGAGCTGCACACACTACTCGTACCAGGTACGAGAAAAATTCCCTTAAGGTGTCCTCACTCCCCGGAACTTTTGCGATTTTTTTTTCCATCCGGCTTCGAATTCCAAAATCCGGGATAACTACACGGTGCAGTTGTATAAGTCATGATCACATCAACATTAAAGCCACAACCGTTTCAATCGTCGTTAAAACCAACTGGCGAGAAATTGGAATGTAGCTAGTAATGAGTTATATCATAAAATGTTTCTGTGGAGATGGATAATTAAGAGGTAGATAAGACAGACAAGGTACTCATTGGTATCCACTACCGCTTCTCCATGCCCGCAAATGTATGATTGCAATATCTTGTATCTCCCATATGCTCCCACTAACTAGTAGCGAGGCCTGAGGTACCTATAATGATCTGAGCCTTATCCCAATTGCAATCCTCCCAATTCTTCTTGCAAAACGTTCTTTGCCAATATACTGTTGAAATACCCAGTAATGGCCCATTCCATGCAGTAGTTTGCCACGACCAATTCGCCTGGGGCTCCTCTTCCGAGATCGAGGAAGCCAGGGCTCTTAAGCTTGTGTAAAAGTGGTAAAATCTCAATGATCTGGACAGATTGAGGTACTAGATCCTGGACCTCGTTAACTCCTTACTTTTTGTTCTGTTCTATATTCTCAAGGATGAGGCAATCTCCGGTGGAAAGCGGGTTCTACTATAACCTTTAAAGGTTTGATGGAAAGAGGAACCTTAACGTAAGCTATACATGTCAATTGACTAGAAAGCTACCTAGTCGCTTTCAAATCCGAGCTGTAGCCCGACTGTACCCTTTCTCGCGTCCATTGACTGCAGGAGCCGAGTATAAGTAAGAAGCGAGGGAAACCTAATTTCAGAGTTCATATACATCATTAGCGAAGCGTAAAGTTGACATCGTGGCAATTGAGCTTACTGTCTTTCAATCTTTCAATTGACCTCTGTGGTTATTAAGAACGTAGCTCTTTTGATATTCTCTTAACCTGCACCTGTCCCATCGTCATTTCGCCTCCATAAGATTCCCGTTCAACCATTGCCCTTTTATCAGCTCTTTGATACCCCAAATATAACACTCCAATTCTCGAATCCAAAAATATGACACATCGCCGGGAGTCTTTCAATGCCCACGCAATTGCATCAGGCGGCATATCCACGGGGAGATTGGGGTCGAGCCTGGACACCAGCCGAAATCAGATACCGCTTCAGATATTACCTCCTACCCATGAACTATCGCCAACAGATCCTTTGCGTAATATCGACGAAGATCCAAACTTTCAGGGAGTGAGAAGGAAAGAGACAGCCAATGATATAGAAGACAGTCCAAACAATACCAGGCCCAGCACCGGCGCAGACCGAAGCCATTATGTGGGAGATGAGCCAGATGATCAAGCAATGATATCGCAACTACCTCCAGTTGATAGGGGTAGAGGAGCATGGACATATCTGGCGGTGGCATTTCTTGTTGAAGGGCTATGCTGGGGTGAGTCGAATCCCTCTCTGTTCTTGGGATAGAGCTAAACTGACACCATAATCAGGATTCCCGTTTTCGTATGGTGTTTTCCAATCGTATTATAGCCACACGGCTCCTTTTGCAGGAAGCAAAGAACTATCCGTGATTGGGACAGTTTCCTCTGTAAGTTATCGAAGCTCTTTCTCTTGTAATAATGGCTGATCATCTTTTGATAGGGAATACCATATCTTGCTTCACCTTTCTTATTCACCCTCATTAATATGTATCCAAATTACCGAAAGACGATGATGTGGTTTGGCCTTGCAACTTCCATTCTCGCCTGTGTTGCTTCTAGTTTTGCCACAAAGTCATGGCATCTGATTACAACGCAAGGTGCGTTGTATGGCATTGGGACGGTTTTTCTATACTGCCCCACATTCAGTTTATTGAATGAGTGGTTTGTTCGCCGGAGGGGTTTGGCGTTTGGTGTCATGTAAGTTGCCTTCGTTGTTGAGTTACTGAGAGATGTGGTCGCTGATCCGATATTGTAGGTTTGCTGGAACGGGTATTTGCGGTCTTATTTTGCCCTTTCTCTTCGAGAAGCTACTCTCAAGCTATGGCCATGCAGTCACACTTAGGATATGGGGTGTCGTCCTATTTGTGCTCACAACACCAGCCTTATTCTTCATCAAACCACGCCTCCCGCCAAGTGCATACCAGACCCCAGCAGGCCGAAGCCGTCGCAAGGCAGCCATAAGCTTTTCATTCATGAAGTCGCCACTCTTCTTGGTCCTGGCGTTTTCAAATTTCTTCCAGGGACTCGGATACTTCTTACCGGGGATTTATCTCCCATCCTACGCACTTGATCTCTCACTCCCCCGCATCGAGTCCACGGTTGTCCTCTCAATCTTCAATTTAGCCAGTGTCTTTGGCCAAATCGGCCTGGGATTCCTTAGTGATCGGTTTGACGTTCACTATGTCTTATTTTATTCAACGTCAGTTTCAGCTTTGGCCGTCTACCTACTTTGGGGGATGTCAAAGAACTTTGGAGCACTTCTCAGTTTTGCAATCTTGTATGGTATTTCGGCAGGTGGTTATAGTGTGCTTTGGACCCGATTCGCAGGCTTGATCACTGGAGAGGATAACAGCCCTATGGTCCTAACACTGATTGGGGTTTTCAGCTTCGAAAGAGGTATTGGAAACATTCTTTCTGGGCCGTTTAGTTCGGTCTTGGTTCGTCATGGGACAACAACCAAGAATCCAGGGGGAGGCTATGAATACGGGCTCCGAAAGTACGAGAGTATGGTTCTGTTTGTTGGCACAGCAATGTTGGTGAGCTGTGTAGGAATTGGGGGAAAACTCGTGGCAAAGAGGCCCACGCAGAAGGGAGGGTGAGGTCGTTTTGGGAGTCAGCACGTTGTGAATATAGACATAGGCTTTTTTTGTAGTTGCAAGTGGATATATATCACGGCACGTATTACCACAGGAAAATTAATAACGAGTTCGGATTATTCAAGGTGGGAGCAGCCTGGTTGTGATGGGAGATGGTGATGTAGTGATGAGTGTGCCGTGAGTGTGGGCAATATGGTAAAGAACTGGAATGAGGACCAATTGCTTTCGCTAGCTGGTCGAAGCAAGCCCCTAGTCTCGTGGAAAGCCCCCACAAAGATCGCCTTTGCTTCCCAATTCGAACATGACAACCGCATCGGGGGATCGTGTTTCTCATTTTCACCTTGCCGTTCACGTGTGCTCTGTGCTGCCAATGCCAAGCACTTGTATGTAGTATTCAAGAAGGAATGTATGTAATAGTGATACCAGTGGGTACCTCAGTTTCCCATCCCCAGACGTCGAGCCCCAGGCAGATTTCCAACATTCCTTCGCCTTTTCCATCTCACATACACAGCTATTCGTCCAATCACCTACCAACCTTCCCGCTACCCCCTTGCCCCCACAAAATTACTTGGCCGCTGATTATCTTGGATATTCTTAAACATAAAATCGGTGAGCCTAGAAGTGGACTACTTAAGGTACTGACATGTTTCATCATCGAACGACTTGATAACTAAAACACAGGCTAACTGAATGTACTTGCAAACAGCTACGATGTCACGGCACCACGTCCGAGGTCTATAGCTGTCAAGAGAAACCACTTGATTTTAAACACAACGCCTCGATTTCTGATTAATTCCATCTTGGAAGGACAGAATTGCAACACCCTCTTCGCGTAAGAACAAGGCTGTATCCACAATAACTTGAGCAACCCTCCACAACACCTTCAAAATGAGATATAAGTGGTTTTCTGGATCCCCGTTTGACCAAGCGATAGACACGGTACTATGCTTTTCCTTTCCTCCAGTATAGTGCTCCTTCTCAGAAACGCATGCATTGGGCGCCAGGCTGGTTTGCGGTTCTATTTGAGACCAAGCCCACCTCATAATGATTTTGTGGTACACCGCCTTTATCCAGCCAATACGACTGGCTCCAAAGATATGGATGCAACCACGAGATTCTGGCTTTCTTTCAGCTGCTGAATCATTTATTTTTCCCAACTCATCAAGAAGCTTATCTAGACTCCAATAGTCTTCAAAACGGATCTCCTTCTGCATGGCTGGTTGGTATGACCCTGCCTTGACCATCATCTCCTTGATATGTTGCTGATATGTTGACAGCAAAGAAAGATAGCATTCCAGTACATCATGAAAGCTTTGCAACAGTTGCAGTTTTGTCTTCCCATCGTTATCAGGAATAGATCCTCCAAGCTTGCCGGATTTCACCCTCCTAATAGATTGCGGCCTCGAGAACGCTGGTGATCCAAGGGATGATGCGTAAGAGGAGTACATGATTGCGGTTGTCTGATATTGCGAAGAAGGAGAAAGATATAGGTTGCTACAACTGGAAATTGTTCCTGTGCAGGTTCCGTATTCGTAGTCTCGCTCCGATTCTGTGAATTGATTGACATTTTGGTTCTCAGATGCTAACTCTTGGATAACCTCATCATAGAGAGTCTGCAGCTGCCTCATGAGAGCTGAGGTTGACATTTCTTTGGAAAATGGGAAGCGGGCTATGGAGTACTCTACTCGGCCTTCGGCATTACCAACCATTTTATATCCCACAAGCTGGAGATTAAGCCATAAACCTTCAATGCTTACCCGTAAATTCGTGGTGGAGCCTGTGGCAACATTGTCGAGCTATTTGTCATGGGAAAAGGATTTTCTCCATGGAAATAACAGGTTGGTGACGACGGTTACTCGCAGAGGAAAAAAGCAAGAGGACATGGGCTCCATATCTGGACTACAGTCTCAACGAACAACATTGCCTAGGGTTTGAATATATATCATCACCCTTTTCACAAGTCACGTCCACCCCCTTAACTACTAACATAATAATCATATTTCGATAGGTAAAGACTATATATGAGGGATAAAGCTTAACTTCGTATCAGATACATTAGCTAGATACCGAAACTATATACTTCGTCTTGCGGCACTCGAATCGTCACGAGACTACCAGAATAGCTTGCGCCCAGCCTACACGTCAAGTAACTTATGAACGAGGTTCATGCATCTGCTGGTGAATAATCTTTTCTGTTGTATGAGGTCTGCTAATGGATCAAAATTCAGTACGGCGTAGACTCGAGATCCTCCTCTGGAGAACATAATTCTCGAAATACGATTGCATAAGAGGCGATTCCTAAGCAGTTGCAGGATTATTATATCTACTTCGTCAACATACTGGGAGTCTACAAGAACAAAGGAGACATGTACTCGGCCTCAAGATTGGGGAAGTGACAACATATTTTTTCTACTCTCCAGCATCAGAGAATAATCACGGAAACCACCGAATGTAATTTAGACCGACGCAATTTTGATTACCAGGACCAAAAAATTGATGTTGCTGGTTGTTTCAATGAGAGTGGTTCCCTGACAAATCATTAAATACTCACGCCATCATGAGTCAACACCTCGACGAAGGCGGATATTGAAGGCTTTTAGCCCCGAAAAGAAAGTACGGCATTGATTCATAACTAATAATCTTGCTAATAATAGTTCAATATCATTCTTAATAACAAACGCCGGTCGCAGCAGAAAACAAACAGGTTCAGGGAGACGAAACGCTAAAAAACTAAAAAAAAAGGAATCAAAACAATATTGCAGAAAATCCAACACGACTGTTTCCATAACATAGTATTAAAAACTAGAAATCACAATCCCCAGCAGATATCCGTCCGTCGGAACCTATTTCAGTCCGAAACCGGCACTGGAAAAATCCAATGTATATCCCAACTTCGAACAATCTGAATTCTCATTTTCGACCAAGCCCTTATCCTATCTCATGACATCGGCTCACCCGATTTCTTGCTATGGTGCTCTCCTCGGATAGCAACCCCCCCCCCCTAACCCATAGGAATTACCTCCTTGAACTGTGGAGCACTTGAGACTCTGGAATCGTTACTGTCGTAATAGAGGCTAGTAATATGCTGCCGTTGAGCTGCCTCTGTCTCCAATATATCGTCGATGGCGGTCGGTCGAACGCGATGAGCTGGAGGCAACGTCGATATAGCTTCCATTTGAGCTGGTATATACACTGAGCTTTGGCTCTGGGCTTACATGCCTTTCCGTGGATCGAGACTGCCTTTCCGTCACATCGACATCGTTAAATGGTAATGCCTTCGTCACATCGGGATCCTTTTCCAAATATGCTGACACTCTCTGCGATAGGAGATCCTTGAAAGCCCTTTTCACCCTCTCACTATCCCCATCAAGATGCAGTCTCCGTTCCTTGTGAAGGTAATAAGCCCAATAGAGGAATAGCAGGGTAAGTGAGTCGATCATCTGCTTACAGATATGCCGTTGCTTTTCTGCACTCTTGCTGTTCCACTGTTCACATAGGCGGGATGACTTCATAAAGGTCTCGAAATCGGTCTCCGATACCTGAAGTTTGTGTCGAAACTCACTTTCTGCCACTGACTTGTCCTTTCTGCTCTTGCCGTCAAACTCTTTGATTGGATACTTTCCCTGAACCTGGATAGGCCCAGTGATTGTGCGCAGTCGGAGGAGCAGCGCCCGGTTCAATTGGATGGTGCCCATAGGCTTGAAGCTCGGAACGAACTCCATGCCATGGCTTGAGGGGCCCAATGGGTTTCCAGTTAGGATAAACTTCCCTGTCTTGCCATCTACATTTTGGGGAAATTCACTGTCGTTGATATAGGCCATCCGCTTCATCAGGTATGCTAATGTTGTGAAATCCGACCACGCTAGCTTGTCTTGACAAAGAGGCTTGCTTGGATTCTTCGCATCGACCTCTACCAAGTTCGGCCCAATCATACTGAGGAAGCTGGCAAGGTGTGTCTGCAGGTCGAAGATGGCGTCGAAGGGGGGTGGTCCCATTGACGATGCGTCGTCGACTCGGACTCTGGCGTGGACGCCCGGCTGGCCTTTTCGACACTCGAAATCAGATAACTGGCGGCGGATACCCTTGAGGGCCTTTTCGTTTTCCTCCCAATCACACCCTCCAAACACCACAGACCGATTATATGTGAAGAATTCTTCCATTTTGCGCCCATTGTCATTGTTCCGCCTCTCCGAGTTCAAATCCCGAACTTGTTTATCTTGGATCTTGCTTGTTGAAGTTGTAGGAATTGTAGGCGTCGACGGCCTGTGAGAATCCGGGCATCTGGTGCTCCGCACACCCGATCGAGTTGAAAGAGCATCTATGTACTTTGAAGATGGTTGGTAAGTGGTTCTGGGCCGGTTGTCGACTGAATAGCCAGATCCTAATGACCGGTTACTGGCCGTGGAATGAGCAGGTACAATCAGGAATAATCCGGAATCTTTATGGCCTGGGCGACACCTATATTGATTAAATCGGTCCCCTGCATCGACACGTGTGTTGGTCTGATCCGTCATCAGCATTGGGAGAAACATTGCCGGTACGTATTACGAATTCGGGTGTTGCAAAATTAAAAGTAGGAATTCTGGACAATAGTAGTACGGTAAAGATATATCGCGGCTATACCAAAAGATGAGAGAGGCTGGTTTGTTCTGAGGATGGAGATCGAAATCGAATATGAAGATCGGGGGAGGGACTTTATATAGTCCTGATCAGTTCTCCCGTTTCCTTTTCTTTTTCTTGGAGGGTGTGGGGAGGGGTCCCGAGGTTCTGCCAGAAATTCTCTCGATGTCCGGTTACGTTTAGCCCTGTATTCTCGCCCAAGTACACTTCGGCTTCAGTGGTGGAATTCTCTGCCGGTTGAAAATTCGTGGGGGCACTGGGCTCAGTTGAAGCTCGTAACTTTATGAGTGGATAAATTCGAATATCGGATATTGGGGGTTGTCGTTGACAGTCTGATTTGAGATTTGATGCTGCTTCTTGGTGAATTGGAAGTATCGACAGCGGAAGTAATGTAGGTATATAAAGGTAACGTGGTGGCAGGTATCAGGTACATACTTAGCTAACATCGGCAGGCACCTTCTCCAGGCTCCATTTTGGCCCCCTCGGCTAAGAAATGGGGGGTGGGGCGGAGGGGGGAGGAGGTGGGGGGGGTGTTCCCAAAATCACACCGGTGATACTCAAACATGCAAAGTTGCCTTCATTAACCAAAAGTCCCTACGAGGTTTCTCCTGCCTTGTACTAAACTCTCTTTGCATGCATATCTGGATGGTTACATGCTAATGAGCTTGGGCAACCCTTCACAAAATTTGTGTCTCTACACCTCTGAGGCAAATGAAAATGTTACCTAAGTGTTATCCGCGGTGGTGGGGTTTTTTGATCGTGCGCTTAATTATTGAAGTTCCTGATATTTTCAGCGTTAGGGGTATTGTCTTCACCGCCTCCAACAATACTGAGTGGAGTAGGTTCAACTGAAATAAGTGCACAATTGCTGACGTGTGGGCTTTCTCAGTTTTTCCGAAATAAAATTGGAGATGGGCTTGAAACGATCTTTCCCAAGCGTTGAAGTTACTTCAGGTATTCAAGAAGGATCCCGAAGAAAGAACACCCAGGTCAACTATTGGCTCTGAGTGTATCGGTGGCTAGAGTGCTGCAACTCGACGGCTGCACTTGACTCGCCCAGTACACTCGAGCACCCTACACAGTACGCATGGCCGTTGCATACCTTCTATTCCACCGAGGGAACCCTTGCCTTCTGCTCTCCTCTGGCCTTACCACCCTTCTAGAATTCTGGGTCTGACTGGACTTGTTTCCTTTTCCTTTTTCCTTTTCCTTTTTTTCCACACCTCCCGACATGCGGCCTGCACATGCACGACGACAATCCCTTGGGGCGCGGCTGCTTCTCGAATTGAGCGCCACCGATCGAGCTGCTGGAGCCTGTCAGCGCATGCATCTCGAATGCGAGGCTGTCTCATTGTCCCGGAGTCCTATGGGGTGCCTCGCCCAGCAATATACGGCTGCTATCAACATCCCACTGGGCCCCTTCTCGCCCATTCTGGGTCAGACGAGGTATGCATCTCTGGGGCTGAGTGTGTGTACCGAAACAAAAGGAAGCTCTGCAAGTTTGACACGACTCAAGCAGTGCCGACGTCATGCCAATCGAGGCATTAAACATACGTCAAACCGCATATATACCATTGTTATTAACAAAATACAAACCCTAGCTACTCGGTACGACATCATGGACCTTCTGATACCCAGACATGACTCAATGAAATGATTTTGAAGACCATACTTTTAATATTCGTGATGAAGGCCCAACTTTCCCGATCACTACTCGAGTAGTGTTTTTGACCCCTAGAGACTACTTACCCTGGGGGTGCCGGGTTTTGATTTACATATGCAATATTTACTCCCCTCCACTCGGGCCACCTATCAATGCAGACCTAGATGCATGGTATGCGCGGCTGCTGCCTCGATAATAGGGCCTTGTGCGGTTGGGCCTCATGATGGCTGCAAGAGCGTTTCGACTTTCGAAGGAATTATCCACCCTATCGATAGACAGGCACTACTCATGACGACTTTTATGGTCCACTGCCAGCAAGATTCCTGGACCATCGCATGGACACCTCCATCCTTCGTAGATGCACAGCTCGTATCCTGACATGTCTTTTACTGATCTACAGGCATTCGTGAATCTTTTTGGTTATCCCTTCCTTTCTCTCCCCCCGCCGCCTGAATGCAAACTGCCTCTTTTGGTGAGCTACGGTGGAGCAGTGTTTATCCAGATCTTCAGCAATGTGCATGCGCTGTATACCCCAGATCGATTGTGAGTCTAGATATACAACTGACAAGTCTCAAGACACGAAGTACACCTTCAGGTCACTCAGGTACCAGCTGACAGTTTTGTATTATTTTAGGCAGCGGCAATACATGAATTCAAGCCATGACCTAAAACGAACGGTACTTTTATCACTTTGGATGGTACGCTATTCACTTGCACACCAGACTAGCTATTCACAGGTACCTAGGAGGTATGTAATTGTGCTAGCCTATATGGTCCAATTACTGATTGAGATTATAGTTGAGTTACTGAAGTATAAAAACAAAGGAAAAAATCGGCTAGACAATGTCTCGGGTAGCTGCAGTTAATATCACAACCCCCCGAATGAGTTACTACTTTTTTTCTATGGGGAAACAAATCTGAGTGTTTAAGAGGGTCGTTAACACAGATATATTCTTATAGGGTCAAAAATGAAACGAATTACGGCTGGCAAAGACACATAATTCTGGTCATGCTTGAGCTCCGCCCAAGCTTCGTAGGGTGTGGGCAAGCTCCTGGGATCGCAATTGGAAGGCTCTTGGAAGGGCTCCTGGATGGGGTGGTACAAGGCACGATTTGGTTTTGAAATCCATCCACGAGGTTTCAATTCCTTTTTTTTGATCTACAACAAGGAGCCCAGTTTCTTTATGGAAGGTAAGGTGGGGAGGCGGGGCAGGGAGAATGATATAATGAGAGCATAAGTGCGTAAGAGGATTTCTCTTCCAAGAACTTCCGGCATATACCTTAACATTGATAGCTGTCGTGGCAGACCTTTCAACCACACCACACTCTTTGACTAAAACCACTCCGCGAGCCATAACTTTGTCAATACGTATGGACAGAGTGATATCTATTCAGAATCCCTGACCTCACCCTCATTAGGTACGCTGCTCGAACTGAAATGGTCGATGGGCGCGCGCGCCTCAGGATGATTTGGAAACATTATTTTTTTATATATCGACCCTTGTCGGTAGCTACGTTATAATTGCAATTGCTCCCTACCGCTTACTTGCCCACCTAGGCCAAAATCTAGTGTGCATCTCGCCTCCGGTTACATACATATAGACCTGGAAATCGCCACAAATTTTTTTCCCCGCTTTTTTTTTCTTTTCTTTTCTTCTTCTTCAAACTTAATTATAATTATAAGCTTCTTCGGAACCTTATTGGTACTTTATGATTAGGAGGTCCTTGGTAGCCTGGTTGTGGGTCTTTGGTATGATGCTGGGGCCATGTGGATCTGCTGGCGGCTCTTGTGCATTACGTGTGGGGAGGGATGGCCATGGATCATCCATCCATCGCCCAAGCCCACTTTGCAGGATGCAACAGTTTAGGTAGGTATGTTAACCTCCGGCGCCGGCTCTGCTTCCCTCATGGAAATAGGTATTGCTCGCCACCACTTGTGGAGTTGAGGCTGTACCGACCATGACCCTGAACCCTTTTTTCTTTTTTTCTTCTTTTTTTTTGCCATCCTCGAGATTCGTTGGCAGGAATTTTTTTGAGGACACAATCCCCGCTCTCTCTTTCCGGATCCTATGTTGCTAATCTTTGAGGTGACCATTTATAAGCTTAAGCTTAAGCTTGACTGGATCCACTGATAAGATTTTATAGGATTTTCAATAGGATTTTCAATTGGATTTTGCACGATTTTTTTTGATCAACGATCAAGAAAAAAAAACGTGGACAATTTGCACGTCAACAATTCGTTCATTGTGCCTAGGTCAACTTACTTACTTACTTACTTGCTTACTAGTACTTCTTACCTTCCTAATCGAAGGACGTCTTAGTAGCTTTGTGGCTATGGCTAACTAAAATGCACTTGAATTGTGTGTGTGTGTGTTTGTGCAGTTTCATCTCTAGGCCTCATATGTCTCGAGCTCAACACCGATCTATGGACTATCACGATGAACCCTGTAGATTTATATCCGAGTCTTGCGATTTGTTCATGGCCCAGGCCTCTGAGTCGTGCGCTTGAAGCTTTTTGCATCCGCGGTGGCCGGTAGAATATTGATTGATTGTTGTCCTCGCCACATGAAGTTCGTGATCATGATCATCCAACTCAATATGCTTCAATTTTTCGCCGAGTATAAGCGGGTCCAATGATATCTACATAGGTATGTAGTACAATACATGTATACAGGCTCAGTCAGTCTGCCTTGCGAGCTCTTGAGGAATATAGATCAATTACAATTGAGGCTCAAGCTTGAGCCGGTATATGTATATGCAACTCGATCAATCGAGGAAGGAAGCAACACAACCAGGCTACCTACATATTTACCAGACACAAGGTAGATAGACGTTGCCAGGGGCCCTACACTACTTATTTTGAGCTTTGGACATGCGTGTTCTGGACATTGCAATATATGAGGTATATAATTATGTACAAGCTTGGGGATATATCTTGATCGATACAACACGATTTAGAGTTTTCATCTTTTTTCTTTAAGTTCTAATTGTGCACCATCAATCTAGGGAAAAGATCTCAAGCTCGAGGTGTTGATATATAAACGTCCATGTTTACAACGCAGCCAGTGGAGCGTTACACAAAAAAGGGTCCACTTTTCGCCATGGGGCGGGCTTGCCGCCAAATTCGATCGTCGATACTTATAGTAGTATATATGCATACTTTTCCTGCGTTGTGCTTTTATGTTTTCTTGTTTTTCTGTAAGTGAACATCGTATACTTGCACATATGATATGCATTTGTTTCTGGGGTAAACGCATGCGCACGAGGCCCTCTGTAGGAGCTTTGAGCCTAAATGTATCTTTCCTTTGCATGGATATGCATGCGTACCGTACTCAATCTCTGTGCGTATCCCGGTTGTCGAAATACATTATTATTTTTAGCATTATAAATGTACCTGCAAGGACGCCGGTAACGTGCAGAGGTATTTTTTAAAACTCACATCTAGGATCCTTGATGCTACTGTAGTAATTGAAACCGCTCGAGGCTGAGTTGACACAAATATTTGTTGCGTTCAAGCCCTGAAAATTATCACTAGATCAAAGTACATCAGTATGAGTAAGTAGCCATTAACTACCTATTCGGGCAGTACTCCATTTTCACTCTACTCCAGACATTTCCCTCATCGAGAATCTGCTATTATACTCTACCTAATGCAGTAGTCAACCCAGGAGTAGCTAGCGGCATATATGCAATATGACAAGACTTCAGGCCTCCCCCCCCGTTCCTTGCACGTTTCTACACGAACACTCAATTCCGTAGGTATTTCAAGATAGGTACATACTTCCAACAGCACAACGGTGTCCAGCCTTTCCCAGTGCGCCCACCCTGCAGTAGAGATGCGCGCCGCTGTGAGCCGCATGCATACATCTCCATGTACTCGTACATGTCGGCCTGGGCTTGCCAGCTCATCGATATCGAAGATGGAGAGCTCGAGTATCTCATGTACTCGAGTACAGAGTTCGATGTAAAAGGAGATGGGCCCAGATGGAATTCGAATGAATTGATGGAATTTCCCGAATAGCTGCCTGCCTACCTAGAAAGCTTAAGCTCAAGATACCGGTAGCGCACAAGTATGGTGTTAGGTAGATGGCTATACCTAGCTAAACACAGGTTGAATCCAGTGAATGTGCGTGGTCTGGTTCCAATGGGGCGCGGGCTAAAGACGAGGATACTCGAGTAGGTAGAAGTTTCGCTCTGCTGTACTCGAGTACTCGAGTACTTGTGAATTACGTATGCTGCCTAGGATGAGGAGGTACCGGTACCTAAGGTCCAGGTACGCTTATTGCGGCTCACAAACCCACAACATAGATCGTGTGCTCTATGTACGGAGGGGTCGATGTTGGGCTCGATGCAGGTACATCGATGGTAGCCTCATCGAAGGTAACCTCTGGATTCCTAGAAGTACTTGGGTACTTGTAACGCAACTAGAGGCTGCTACCCAACCTTGGTTGGGTACCAGCTGGGTACCAGCTGGGTATCTTCTCCAGGTATCCTAGGGCCACGAATGTACCCAGGTACACTTAGCTACCACGCCCCATATTGCTGAATACCTTAGGTGGCGCAACTCGAGGAGATCTAGGTACCGTTACATATGTAGGTGCATTGATCGTACACCGCGATCCAACCGATATCGATAGGTTTGAATGTAAAACGGAGGCAGGTAGACATCACGAGCCATGTCCAGCAGATAGGAAAATTGAGAACTGATAAAAACGGTTACCTAGTGAGTAACCACTGTTTCAGCTCAAGACCTATCAATTCGATCTATAAGATCTATCAGATCTGCCTCAGGGGGTGATTTTTTTTGTCTTACCTCGGAAAAGGTTGCCTGATCCTCGGCTCCGTATGGCAATAATCGAACCAAATGTAGAGTTAACATCGAAATCACATCCAGCGATGGGCTCGAGCATGGCCCTGCATATCTAGACTTCCGTCCTAAAAACATAGCCTGGTGTCCAACGCCGCCCTCTACCCTCTGTCGCTAAAAATAATATCATTCCATATGCTTAAGTAGGTGGTTAGCTGTCACCTGGAGTTAGCGGCTAAAACGTTCTGGAAACAGCTTAGAAGCCTGCCCAGCTGGCCAGATATATTTGAGTGTTTCAGCTTATCGGAAAATTGGAAACGCTGCATGGCAAACGTGGTAAGCTTGGGAATCTTACTTTAAGTATGTAGGCCCTCCATTTCTCGACTTGCGCCTTGATTTGCTTTTTCCTTAGACCCGTGTCCTTATCCTCGATAGAAGAAAAAAAAGGGCTTCCATCTGGCTTAATTTAGACAGCTACTTGGGAAGAGCCAAATGTTTGTTTGCGGCTGTAGCTCTGGGGGATGGAGATTTCCTTTAACTTTCACATTGACTGCTCGGTCTTGTCCACTCCTCATTTATATTTCTAGATTTGTTGAAAGATGAATTTGTGTTTCCAGGTTTGTTAAAAGATGAGGTAGGTTTCGTCCTTGCCGCAGATATTTGGTTTGAGGGAAATCACTGATGGAGGATTCCCAATTGATCCGAATTTGCAATAGCAGCGAACACTGCAAAATGCATGTTGGATACGAGGGTCTGGGCACGAGTCATCTGTTGGGCGGTTCTCTTAAGCTGGATTTTGGCTGATTTGGAGGAGGCTTTGAGGTAGCCTCGAGCTTTGAGGGTAATTAAGCGCTACATAATCTAGCGAGAACCCGATTAATCCGGTGCCAAACTTAAAAGGTGGCTTAACTGTCCAGAACATAGTCTCACTCCTTCAGTATATGGAGGCAATCCGTCCTTTGAAATTGTCTCTCCCAAATGACTTAAATGACTCCTCGCTAGACTTGCTGTTCGTTAGTCGGTCTTTTGCCAGGCTAACCAAAGTCGTTGTGTCGTAAAGATGGCATTGTAGTGAAGGCTTGTGATCGGCAGTCTAACTGCGAATCAACTCGAGGACCAACCAAGGAAAAACAAATGGCTGATGTTAGTTGTAACGTTAACTGGAGTTTTATGGAGTTGTCGACGTCAAAGGCGCCGTTGGTTTTCTGGCGGGGTATAAGCCAATCTTAAACCACAAAAGCCACCTGCGTAAGAAACCAGTTGTGGAATTCCGACAGATTCCTGAAGATCCTTTATATTGATGGCATTTCTCCCAGATAATTTTGGTTCTAATTCCAGTCTTCATTCTCAACCTCCGCCCCTTCGTCTTGCACAATTTTCTACAATATCAAGCCAATTCTCTTGAATGAACACAGGAAGCATCTGGAGATCGAGCATAGGCCGTTACCAGACAATTGCAAACTTTTCCCCTCTCAGACAACCAAGCCGTACCCATCTCGCAGCTTTCACCGTAGGCGCCTTAAGACCCATGTCCTCGACTGGTCCAGTCGGTACTGGAGTCCCACCTGGTGGAATGCCAAACGGAAGGCCTGTTGATCCTAAGGACGCTTCCCAACTCCGAGGACATGCCCTTTGGGTAAAGGGTGCTGCCGAGGTATATAGTATTTTGAATTGTGAATTATTTGAATCCGAACTGACATTTTGTGATTTTTTCCAGGATATCATCGGTCGTGCAACCGGAGCGAAAGATTGGAGAGATGCTGGAGAGGCTGATAAAGCGGAAGGCGTCAGGGAAATGAGAGTTGCGAAGGAGGAAGGGGACAAGAAGTTGGATTACCGTCAGCGAAATCCCTCCACACTCCATGCCGAGGGAACTGGGCAGAAAGTTGCGGGCAAGATGACCGGCTGTCCAGGTATGCAAGAGAGAGGCCAAGAGAAGCAGCAGGCTGCGAAGCAGAAGGGGACCTAAGGGGGATCTAGATGTTGGCTACAATTTGATTTTGTAACGGTGTATTACTTGTCGGATATGTTTGTATATATATACAGGATGAAGAATGAAGTTGCGAAATTCCCATCAACGGTCCTAATTCTGATTCATGCCTCGTCCATTTGAATTGAACCATGTTGACGAAAGTCGTGTGAGCTAGCACGAGAAGTGGGTAAGTTTGATGCGGGTGGCTTTCATGGGGATTAAAGAACAAATTTTTGTGCTCGGCCTTCAGGATTCAAAAGTGTCACGACCTTACGCCAAGACTAAGTAGACATCACGTTCCTACATAGGAAGTTGAAGGGGAACTCTGTGAGGAATGAGTCTATGTAGTCTCGTGCGAGGAGGATCGTTTGGAACGAATAACCGGACTAGCCGGATACTATTCTGGTTGCTGCCCCATTCGGAAGCCCAAATTAGAACCCTGTAACTGACGAGACTATGTCACTGTCACGCGAGAAAGAAGGCGTGAACTCTTGAGGGCAAGGCCAAGTATGCTTTCGTGGATTACAAATTACCTACAATCAATATCCCATCACTGCGAGTACATCCCTTTTCAGCGTTAGACTTCTGCATACCATAGGCCTCTACGAGGGTCGGGGCACGAGACTAACCATAGGCTCCTTTATACGAGCCTTGCCTCTACCTTTGTACTCGTTTCTAGATCCATCCATTTCCTTGAGTGGCCTCATTCTCTCCAGTTCCATTCGGTGAGTCAATACATCAACCTACCCAACCTTCAAGCTCGTTCCTCTCAGAAGCCCACTGAAATGCAAGCTTAAGCTCAAAGTGACCCAAAACAGCGTGATGAAGAGATAGAGATGTCTTGCATTAGATGGCATTGGTGCGGCCTACAAGACTATGGGATTATTTTCTGCCCACAGTTTAATTTGCTGCCCACAGTTTAATACTCAGGGCAACTGATCCTCAGCCTCCTCTTGACCCAATTTCATCTCCTGGACTTTACCCCGAAGTGTTCTATTCACTGTATGGTTCATTTCTTGTTTCCTTTCACTCCTAGACCGAGCGTTTTCTTCTTGAAGAGCCCTGAGCTCGTTCTTCAATGCTTTTTTCTCATTTTCCAACGATTCAATTTTCTCTCTGGCGAGAGCCAGATGCTCACGGGTTCTCTCTCTCCTATAAAACAGTTAGCTAACGTGAGATGCCATAAACAGCCACAATCAAACATACCCGAGAAGATACCCCGACTCTTTATTTGAATAGGTTTCCAGTAGGGCCTTCAGTCGTATTTCCAATTCCAATGAGACCAGGCAATCATTGGCCTTGAGGAGGGAGAAAACATCATGCGTCAACACGGAAGACACACAGCGTGCTTCGCATTGATTCCTTGACGCACTGCATGGTGTTTGTGGCACACTACTTCCGGTAAAGCTCATATTCAACCTGCGAATCGTACTTGGCGTAGCAAAGTGTGAGAAGGTGCATCCCGAAGAAGTCATAAAGGATCCATTGTGTCGATTGCTCGCAGGTGTCTTTAAAATAGATGGATAGCGGATTGGGGCGTCAGTGGTGTGTTTGGCATTGGAGAATAGCCCTCTCCCCGAAACATTTTTGGCTGATGTGTTGAAAATATTGTCATCCTCTGTTGCGGTGGATAGAACCGGCTTTCGTGGAGTGACATTATGTGAAGAAGCCTCACTGGGATTGTTTCTATTGCTTCGACTAACATTGGTGGAATTAGGCTTGTTCTCGTTTTCAATTATTTCGGTTTCCATGTCTTCTCTTCCAATACGGGTAAATTCATCCTCCGAAGTATCACTGCCATCATCTGATCGGCCGCCAGCTTTCGTCCAGCTCCCAGGAGAGGAGGCAGACACCAGACTAGAGGCAGTGTCGTCTTCGTCTGAATCATCACCACGATGTTTTGTACGCTTGCTTGCTGAATTGCTGAGAGGAGGTGGTCTTTTTAAGGTTTTCGGCCTCGGAGTGGGCTGGGGAGGGCGGGCATATGCACGTCCAGGTTCGGCTTGGTTTACACCAGCGAGAGGAGCTGCAGTAAAAGACCTTGTTTGCGCTCGAGTGGAATGCGTATGAGATATCTGTTCTCGTTCCCGTATTGGTGAGACCCCCCATTCTGTCCATCTAACCTTCCTTGCATCGATTATCGCTTTTTGTAGAGTAATTTCAAACTCTTTCGCATCCTCGTCCCACATGAAAAACCCACAAGATACTGTATTTACATTTGGGGGTGGCTTCCCAAACTTGCACTTGTAATCTAACAATTTCTTCATCAGATCAACATGACCAATTATCTGGGAGTTCGGATCTATCCACGTGTATAAATATCCCGACTAGCCCCCCCCCCAGGTGTTCTTTATGCACTGATTGAGAGATGAGGAGCTTGCCAGTCATTTATACGTACATTCGCGGCCATGGTTCGGGGAACCTTTGGTGGTCACCCTGTGATGTGTTGCAAGAAGACTATATATTGATGATGCGTTATAAGCGATATGTTTCTCAATTGCACATGCACAGACGAGAGGCTCGATTTACGAGTAACACATACCGAGGATTGCAGTCGCCTATACACAGCAGAGAAACGGTCTATATTAGCGTGGATCTCTAGGAAATCTAATTTGGTACCGACATTTCCATTTTCCATCTTCAAATAGACCTTTCATGGCGGGTTTTGGTGTGCCATTTGTGTCTCCGGATATTGCTGCTTCGAGTGAAGGATACGACACACCGAGTGGGGAAAATTCAGCCATTGCAATCGTGATGAATTATTGCGGGGAAATGGCGGGGAGGCGGGGGAGGGGCAAAGCTTGAAGAGTGCTAACGTGGTGTTGTTCCACCTTGGGAAGGAAGAGCAGCTGCTCAAGGTGGGAATTTGCGGGTTAAGTATGTCGGGTCGCACAGATTTTAACGGCCACCCAGCTGATTGACAACAACAACAATCCGTGTGCAGGTATTTATGCTGTCTGCATGTAGTCCCGCACATCCTGGCAATAGCTCTGTTCACGATTGGGGGTGTTATGCTCGTCAGTCTTCAGATGCTAGTCAAGATGGCAAGAAAGAGCAGACATGATATAAGGGCAGATACTTGCTGCAGAGTCTGTAGAGGCTCACGAAATTGACATCCGAGGTGGCAATTGAGTTTAGATAAAAAGATATAATGAACTTGCAAACCGATCTACCATATTGTTGGGTGGGTTTACAAGAAAATGTATGTTTGAAATCAAGCTATGTGTAAATGACAGATATCAATTTGTGTAACAGCAAGGCTTGTAGTGATAAAGGCCGACATCTGCGAATTTTGTACGAAATATAATCTTTCTTCAGGTTTTGAACACCGCTCTTTGACATGAGACTAGAGCAGCTCTGCAGTGTGCGGGTACGAGACTGCGTCTCTGCAGCTTCCGCTGTAGCCTCGTTCCGCTACAGCTTCGAGCTGGCTAAAAGTCAGATAGCGTTGTCCGAGCAACCGAAGTCACGTGATGAAAGCAACAACAGGGCCCCCCCCACAAATCTCGCCCACCTAGTCTGCTCCTTTCGAGTCCAACTTCAACCCAACAACAACAACCAGACAACATCAACAACTCAGCACCCGGCATCACGATATCAGCATCCATCACAACGGCCCAGCACATCACGGTCATCGTCATCAACTGCACTCCGACAGCTCGTAATACAGCGAAACACGTAGCACGACAATATACAATAGCACACCTTACGATAGTTTCATCGACCATTTTTTGTGGAAGTGCCATATGCGCCGGAATTTAACTAGTGACACCACACTCGACAAAAGAAAACTTGGAATAGCTCAAGTCACCCGCCGCGGATATACCCAATCGTTTGGCTTGCCACACCGTGGGGTCGACCGTTAGATTTATCTGGCGTTTCACACACAAACAAAGAACTAGGATTCTTACAGCCCCCTACAAATACAAGCAGCACTTTCCGAGGCGGTAGCCAAACTGGTTTTCAGCAATGGCATCGCCACTTTCTACCATGAGCAGATCTTCAAAATTTAGGATCCCGAGCCCTTCGGGTACAACAAACTCCTCCGGAACCGGAACCGATCATACATCGTCAACGAGATACTCGTCCCATGGCATCTCACCCAAGGAGAAACAATCTGCATTGAACCTGGAGGACGACGATGACTACTACGACGAGCCCGTCACGCAAGCTCCGCAGCTCAGTGCACTGGCCCGCATGCTGCTCAGCGAGTCGCCCAAGCCGGCTCCCAAGTCTAGCTCACCACCCCGCACCCACATCCCATATACCACAAAGGCCCGCCAGAAGCTGAGCTGGGGCCAGACGACCGAGTATGAAACAAAGAACGACGATGCCGAGGTGGCATCGCCAAAGGACGACGACACGAGCCCAGCATACCGCATATCCAAGGACTTTGTCACGCCCGCCCCAAGGGTGCGCACGACGAGACCCTTCGCTGGAGCATACTACGGCGCTCCGGCACTGAATAGCGGCGGCGAGGCGGACGCACAAAACGACCAGCACAAGGAGCCGACCACCACGATGGTGACCTCGTACGTCCCCGAGAGCGCCCTGCGCACGCAGCTCGGGTCCGCCGCACGGTGGAAGCGCAACACCGGCCGCGGCACCATGGCCGGCCTCGGCGGCGCCCCGCGGCGGGGGGGCATCCGCAGGGAGAGCAGCGACCAGGCCGACGAGGAGCGGGCCGAGGAGTCCGGAAGCCACGAGCCCGGGGACTACGCAGCCGCGCGGAGGCAGAGCGGGGAGCACGGGGCCGAGCGCAGACGCAGCGGCTCCCCGCCGCTCAGGGCCGCCTCCAGGGCCCAGCAGGGCCGCGGGGCCAGCCCCGGCCCGGCCCCACGGGGCAGAGAGGCCTCGCTCCCAGGATCCCGAGGATCGACGCCGGAGGCAAAGGGCTCGAGATCACCAACGCCCTCCGCGCACAGGGCCCAGCCGGGGCCGTCGACCTGGTCGAGGAGGGGCAGCCCCGAATACCAGGCGTCCGACCCAAAGGCGAGAGAGGTGCGCGGCTCGACGCCGGACTTGAAGCGGCCGATATCGCCGGCACCTGCCACCCATGCGACACAGCCGTCCCACTCCGGCTGGTCGAGGCGAGCCAGTCCCGAGTATCCAGAGAAAAAGGCAAAGATCAATGAAGAGGATCGCCAGTCTCCGACACCCCAGGAAAACGTACGGCCTGCATATTCACGGTTTGCAAGGCGGGCGCCCAGTGTGTCTGGCTATTCCAGGCACTCTGACCCATCGGTGGGCAGTTCTTCCCGGCAAGGAACCCCTCCATTAGACAAGGAAAACATGGCCCCACCGGTTTACAGACGCTCGACAACGGTTTCACCCCCGCCACCAAAATTGATGAGTGCGTCAAGCAATGAGGATTTGCAGGCTCCCCCGTCGCCTAGCAAAGCTCCCAAGATGTCCGCTCTAGTGCCAGTTCCGACTCAAGTCACACCTGAAGCCAAAGAAAGAAACGCCCTGGCAAACAGAGATCGAAACACGCCACATAGACCAGCACCGCCACCACCGAAAATGAACATGATGAAAACGGCAACTGCTGTGGCTGGTGCAGTAGCGGCGCAATCAGCCAACACTCGGAGCCGGCGGAGCCAGGTCATAATCAATGGTAGACAGTATAGGAGGCTGGATCTCATCGGGAAGGGTGGCTCCAGCAAGGTCTACAAAGTTATGGCTGAGAATTTCAGAGTGTTTGCCCTAAAAAAGGTGACATTTAATGACGAAGACGATGCCCAATCAGCGATTCTGGGTTACAAGGGGGAGATTGAGTTGTTGACACAGCTTGCCAAAGTTGACAGGGTCATTAGGCTCTTTGACTATGAGATCAATGACGAAAAGGGACATCTGTTGATGGTATGAATCCCTTTGAGATTCTACAATCTCTGCTGTCATGATGCTAATACTCGTTTTAGTTGATGGAAGCTGGTGAAACCGATCTTGCAAAGCTACTACAGGCACATTATGCATCCGAAGATCCAAAACTAGATATATCTTTTACACGCCACTATTGGCGTGAGATGCTACTCTGCGTTCAAGCGGTCCATGCTTTAAACATCATCCACTCTGATCTAAAACCGGCAAATTTCCTCGTCGTCCAAGGCCGACTGAAACTCATCGACTTTGGAATCGCAAATGCAATCGTGGGAGACACAGTCAACGTTCACCGAGAAAGTCAGGTCGGAACTGTCAACTACATGTCACCCGAAGCCCTTACAGATGTCAACCACACACCAACTGGGCGTACGATGCAAGGAATCGGCCCAAGCCGATTGATGAAGCTCGGTGCTCCAAGTGACGTCTGGTCCCTCGGTTGCATTCTATACCAAATGTGCTATGGCCGCGCTCCCTTTGCACATATCTCAACAATGTACAAGCGTCTAGCAGCAATCCCCAACCCTCATCATGAGATTGAATACCCAGATACCGGGATTGGCGGAAAGAGTGTCCCTAGAAGTGCTATAATAACCATGCAAGACTGTCTTCATCGTGAGAAGAACGACAGAGCAACGATTGAGCAACTACTGAGCGACGACGATTGCTTTTTATTCCCAGATAAGAGGAAAGAGGGAACGGTGGAGATTAGCGAGGAGACGCTGAGGCGGATGTTGGAAAATGCGGTAGAGTATACGTCGAAAGGAGCGATCCCAGATAAGAATACGGTGAAGGCTTGGGCGTCAAGTATTTATGGAAAACTTGAAGCTCAAGGCCGTCGAAGACCTCCACCACCAGGATCGGCTACATCTTCGGCATCGTCGTCACGAACATGAGCCTCTTTTTCCAGGGTTTTTTCATTGTTAAAATACCACTTTTTTTCATTGTCGTGTATCGTATATCCTCTGTTTTGGATTAGCGTTCACATTTTTTTTCCCTTTCTGTTTTATTCCAGCGGTGTTTTTGATTTTTGTGTGTGTGTCTTTACTTCTCTCTTCTTCCGTGTTTATTCGTAGGACACGACCTACACCAGCAACAGTTATGCCAGCAATTGGCATCAAATCACCGACAGTGGCTACTATTCTTGATTCCGCTCATGTCTCCTTTTCTTTCTTTCTTATATATCTCACATGAGCGAATCTTATATCCCTATCCAATTTTTTTTTCTTCTTTTTACTCATTCACCTATATATCCTTATCATCTTTTTCACCGAGTTTTTCTGAGAACCCTTTTTCCAGGAAACTTGTTTTTGCTTGTTGTTTTTCTGTTGATGGATACAGCGTGGCGTGCGTGTTTTGTCCTGTTTTTTGTTCATGATTGTCCTTGCTTTTGTTTCTTATGGAACTGTGCTCGTGCATTTTATTGTTGGGTTGGCAATGTTGTTGGAATTTTACGTATAATGATGGTCAATGATGTCGATATGATGGATGGGATTGTTGGACAATGGCAATTGGTTGCAAAAATGTTTGGCGATTTGTATTTTAAGTTGTTGGGTTATGAGGCCAACGAATTTATGGAGACTTATAATCAGATTCGGTGTGTCTAAGAATGCTTCGAGCAACTGCGATCTTTATAGATATGCATTTGAGATACCGACCAGATTCTTTTAAAGCTGAGTGAGTCTTAAACGGGAATCATATTTTTTTATGTTGTACATTTCTTTCTTTTTCTCTATTTACAAAAAAGGTAATTTAAATTTGAGATCCCAAGCGAGCCTGTTGCCTGGGCTTGTGGTCGCCGAACCGCGGCATTACCATGAACACATCTGCCTCCATCTCCTTTCCCATTTCCATTTCCATTTCCATTCCTTTTATTTGACCTTTTATGAAGTCTCTGCGGCCTCTGGAATAGCTGCACCTCCCTCTGGCGAATCCTTCAACAGTAACTCTCCGATCCTTAGCACGGTGTATGAGTGCTTGCTCTTGACGGTCTTTGTCCTCCTGTTTCGCTGCTTCTTCTTGATCTTGAGCCTCATTGGCTCTGCTGTAACTTCCACCACTCGTGCCCTCAACTCGAATAGCTCCGGGTTGACCCAGGGGTCGCCCTTGATGGTGTAGTCCCTACTGCCGAGGATGGAGGCGTGTGTGAGCCGGAGGACATCGCCGACGGAGACGTCCTTGAGAAGGAAGGGGAGGGTGACGGTGTCGCCCGTGGTGACGAGGAAGGGGAAGGCGTTGATGTGGATGGTGATGTAGTGCGCTGGCTGGCTCTTGAGGAGCGGGAGGAGGGATTCGAGCGGCGGTTGTGGCGGAGGGGTTTGGTAGGAGGGTATCGTTTGTGGTGGTGGTGGGGTGCTGGTGGATGGGGTTGTGGAGGCAAGCTCGGGTGAGGGCCGGGTTGTGCTTGTTGAGATGGCCCGGAGGCAGGGTGTGAATGCTGTGCTGAGTGCGGGCTTGCCGGCGGAGATGGGGCAGCTCCGGAGGAGCGATGCCGGCCGGAGAAGCGTTCGGGAGAACATCTTTTGGCTGTGTTTTGGTTTTTGGAAGGGTGGGGCGGAAATGTAGTGGTGGTGGAGTAGTCCCAGTTACTACTGGGCGCTCAATTCGGCGGCTGCGGGGGCTATCTGGACAGTTGTTCAGGTCCAGGCGCGGTAAATTCTTCAAACCCACACTCTCTGTTTTTCCTCGCCCGTACCTTTCGGTAGTGATAGGCTTCTCTGCCGGAGGTTGTTCGTCCTGGTCATGTGCCGATTTTTGAGACTTGAGCTTACTCAGCAATCAAGCTTTCAATGGGGGAGATGCCAAGATTTGCAAGATTCTCGGGCGCCTGACGCTAACGGAGCGAGAAACGAACCTCCAGACCTCACCCCAGTGCATAGAGTTGCGTGTGAGAGTGTGTTGACATCGCCACTACCTCTCCTCCTTCCCCGACCTTCAACCAAACCCGACCCCTACACGGATATTTTTGTTTTAATATCCACCCGCAATGGTAAGCCCCTAATGATTCGATATGATGGTCCGCGGAACAGAGCTGACACAATGTAGCCTCAACACGAGTATATCGAGCGCTGGCAGAAGCAGCACGGAAAGAGGCTAGATCACGATGAGCGACAGTACGTCTCCGAGCTCCCCCCTCTCCCACCCCACCCACAATAACCAACACCAATAGCTAACACCCCCTTACAGACGCAAGAAGACCGCCCGTGAAGGCCACAAGGCCTCCAAGAACGCCCAATCCTTCCACGGCCTCCGCGCCAAACTCTACGCCAAGAAGCGTCACAACGAGAAGATCCAGCTCCGCAAGACCATCAAACAGCACGAGCAAAAGAATATCAAGAACGATGGACCCAATGAGCCCTCCAGCACACCCCTTCCCGCATATCTTCTCGACAGAACCCAGCCCACGGCGGCAAAGGCGCTGTCCACGGCCATCAAGCAGAAGAGACAGGAGAAGGCTGCAAAGTTCAGCGTGCCGATTCCCAAGGTCAGAGGTATTGCCGAGGAGGAGATGTTCAAGATTGTCAAGACCGGAAAGAAGATTGCCAGGAAGGGATGGAAGAGAGTTATCACCAAGCCAACTTTCGGTACGTTACCCCCCCACATCTTTCTCATGCCCAAAGAATCAACTTGACCTCCGATTCGGCCCCATTAAAATATATATGCAAACATCCCATACTAATACTCAATCTTGAATTCCAGTTGGAAGTGATTTCACCCGACGACCCGTCAAATACGAGAGATTCATCCGCCCCATGGGTCTGCGTTACAAGAAGGCGAACGTCACACATCCCGAGCTCGGTGTCACCGTCCAACTACCTATTCTCAGCGTCAAGAAGAATCCTCAGTCACCAATGTACACCCAGCTCGGTGTATTGACCAAGGGAACAATCATCGAGGTCAACGTCAGCGAGTTGGGTATGGTCACTGCCGGAGGAAAGGTCGTGTGGGGTCGGTGGGCACAAATCACAAACAACACCGACAATGACGGTTGTGTTAATGCGTATGTTCCCCTTCTCAATCGCTTTTCCTCATATATCAAATAAAAGACCAATGATACTAACTGAGAAATATAGTGTACTCCTTGTTTAAATCGCATAATTACTCACTCACCTCCCCCCCCCCCCCCCCAGCTCCCTCCTCGTCTACATGATCTATAACTCAGGTCCTTATCTTATTTTCTATTTTTCGTTTTTTATCTGGTCCCTTTTATTTTTCTTTCTCCGTGTACTCCCTGGGTATAAATTTGGTTTTGGTTTTTTACCTTCTATTTCTTGCTTGCACTCTTACACACTTTTGTTGTCATGTAAATCTTCACTGTACACAGGCTTCAATTTTTTAGCCTAGTTTTTTTTTTTTTCTGCGCGTACTGGAACCTTTTTAAATTTTTGTTACTGAATGTTTGCGATTGTTGGCGTACCAAAAAAAAATGGAGAAACATGCAATGTTCTACTACATGTAGTCGATAAATATATTTACTGAATATAAAAAATGTGTTTTATCACCCACCTTCTCAAATTGGAGTTCGATTTCAGGCTACTTCGATTATAGTACATGATATATAACTAGAGACTCGTGCCCAGCATGATATGTCACTACTGCAACTCAAGCATAAACCGCCCCCCCTCCCAATATGAGTTGTGTTTGTAACAATTACCCTGACACGCATCCAATCCAATTAGTTGAGCAAAATTGGGATAAGAAAAAAGGAGACAATAGAAAAGACCAAAAGGAAATCGCCGAAGGCCAACGCCATCCAACTCATCTGATTTCGTCCGGGCTCGAACCGGAGACCGCCTGTGTGTTAGACAGAAGTGATAACCAACTACACCACGAAACCATGATTTGATGGAGGTGGGTAGGGTCTTTCGTGCTATCTCGCGATGGGTTGGGAGATGGTTTGATTTGGTTCTTCTATATTTAGGTATTTACGAGCTGAGGAGAAGATCTGTGATGTGCTTAGGTAGCTATAGATTTTTTATCTTTATTTTTTTTTATTTGGCACGAATCTGCAAGAGATCAATTTCTGGCATGCCTCCCCTCCACACCTCGTACAACCCCTCTCACACTTTTTCAAGATATTTGCAATAGCTATAGCCACCTACCTGGTAGGAGGTAGCTATAGACAACGGCACCGATACCTGCAAGAATAAAAATAAAAATATTTCCCAAGATAATTATAAAAACGTTAACAACACACAAATTAAGTTAATTCTACAAGATCTTTACTTTCTATACAAGCTCAACTTCAACTTCAATCCAACTCCCCCAAAACCAAAACCAAACCTTCCACTATAGTATCACTAACTACCACCCATCCCCGGCATCCCCCCACCCCCCATCCTCGCCCCACTCCCCCGCCGCCGTATCCGCCGCCGCAGCAGCAGCCTTACTCGTCGTACTCGACGTCTTCTTCCCCCCGCCAACGACGGGGACCTCCTTCTTCTTCTGCTGCTGCTGCTGAAGCAATGGCTTCTTCGCCGCCGCCGCCGCCGTTGCAGCGCTATTGGTACTGCTACTACTACCTCCGGCGCTCTTGAACGCCCCAATAGGCTTCATCCCCGCAACACTCATGCCTTGCTGGCCCTGCTTCGCGCCCGAGACGCCGATGCGGGCGTTCATGAGGACGCGGTTACTGGAACTACTAGCTGTCGGTGGTGCCGCCTTTGAAAGCCCCTTTGGCAGGGGATTCGTGTGCGACTTCTTCGTCTTGTCGAGGATGAGGGACGTCAAGTCATCATCATCAATACTATTCTGCTGCATTCTCGTCGTTGGCGGTGGAGGAGGAGGAGGGGGAGAAGCCTTCTGCGGGGCATCAAAGAAATTATCCTCATCCAAATCCCCCCACGCATCCGGATCATTCTCCTCGTTATCGTCGTCGTCCAGGAACGATTTCGTTGGTGGTGGCGCTGGAGGGAGGTTTTTCGGGATCGGGACTTTTCGCAGTGGGGAGGGCGAGATTGTGCGGTTTGCGGAGGATTTGATGGGGTCGGAGGAGGTTCGGGCTGGGCCGCTTGGGGGGGCGAGGGTGGAGGATGTGCCGGCGGTGGATGATGGCGAGGAAGCTGTTTCGAGCTCGCCGACGGCGGTGGAGAGTTTCTTCGTGAAGGAGCTGATTGCCCAGCCTGCCCAGGTTCCGTCGGTCTGTGGGGTTCCGACGCGGGGGACACCCGCGGCGCCGGTGGCGCTGAGGGTCGGGTCTGATGGTGTTGGTGGGGGGAGAACTGTGTCGGGCATGTTTGCGGTGAGGGTTTTGACTCTTTGGAGGAATATGTCCAGGGTTTTTTGGGCTTGTACTCGAATGACTCTGACCCAAATCGTCAGTATTGCTGTAAAATCTATATTCCGGGGGTAAGGGTTTTTCACTTCTCCTTATCCACCAATGAAAGACATATGGCCGGAAGAATTCTCTGAGCACAATCATTTTCATCAAAGAAATCCACCGTTGCAGAAAGTGCCATGAGAGCAGCATTTCTGGCATGCACAAAAGGATCACGAAGGGACCTTGAGAATGCTGCAGTAAGAACTTTTTGCCGTGTCTACACCAGGAAAAGTTAGTTAGTATGAAATAAGACATCGTATATGGTGAGATTGTACATTTGGTCCCAGGTTCTTAGCGATTTTACCCAAACATATCGTCGTATTTGTTCGAATTCCCGGCTGCTCGTCGTTTTGCGTTTTAGCCAGATACTTCAATAGGTCTCCATTTATTGTGCGATCCGATAGCTGTGGAAATTTGAAGGAACATTAGCAAGCTATATTTCATGGAAGCCATATTGAAGTATTGACCTTATTAATAATGACTAGCACTGCCTTGACACTCTGCTCTCTGACAATTGGCGAAACATCCGAAAATCCAGACATCATATCTGGGAATATCTTGTTATTCACAATATTATTCGGGATGTGCTCAATCATCTTTGGCAGATTATCTAGTAAAAACACCCGTATAGCCCGGTCCGGAATCGAGAAAAGGCGAACAATCACTGGCACGATCTTGGCTTCCCATTCCTCCGAGGTGAGAGATTCTCCAATCTTGAGAACGACGGCAAAGACCTTTGGGCCACCTTAAGATTCCATTGCATTAGTTTGCTTGTCCTGATATTATTCATACATAGATTTTCGAATAACTTACCTCCGCCAAACTCAACCACCTTCAGCAGCTCGGGAAGAACCTTCATCTTGTAAAAATCCTCCGGGAATTGATCCCCCGTCTCCTCAAGTAACCTAGTATATATCTTTAGCATCCCACACATTAATTTCGGGAGTGGGGGAGAAAATGAAACTCACAACAAAAACTCTTCCCTCTCCGTCTCCCCCTTCGCCCCCATATTCTCCACAAACTCCGCAACATGAATCAGCGGTGTATCAAAAAACCCGCCACTCCTCGTCCCCTGCGTCAAAAAATGCGCAATAGACAGCCGAATCTTTGGATTTGCTTGCAGTAACCTCTTATATGCCGGGACCATATTCGGGGGGATGAGTTTCGTGCTTGTTAATTGGTCCGCAGACATATACCCGCCATTGAAAACCTCGTAAATCAGTACTCCGAATAGATATGCGTCTGTAGCCGGTAATGACTGCCTTTGAACAAGCTCAGGGTAAGTTTTATGAATTTTCTTCAAGTTATGGGGGAAAATACTCTTTCAATGCATCCCATCCTCCCCTCACTATCTCCGGCGAGGCATATCGTGATGAGTCTGGGAGAAGTCCACCGAATTTCTATTGTAGAGAAATTAGCAACACAAATCTCCGTGAAGTGGATGTTGGTTTCTCTTACATAAATCACCGGATCCTCATCCTTCACCGAACTCAAAACCTCAAACCCGGACAGCTTCCACTCCCCACTCTCGGTCGTAAATATCGACGAAACCCTTACATTCCCGTGCACCGAACTCGCATCCTCATTGATAAATTTCAGCGTTTTCTGTAGTTTATATTATCATTAATATTATCCCCTGTAAGCATCAAAGTTGAAAATCCGTCAAATAAGACGAACTCTGGATTCCAAACGAAAGGAAAAAGGTGAGGGGGGCAACTTACAGCAGTATTATATAACCCCCATTTTATCGTCTCGGTATTTAAAGACTTCCTCTTCGCGCTCCACGATAATGGCGTGACACGTTCAGTCGCAACGTAGATGTACGTTTCTGTCTGAATTGAAACAAGTGGAAGAAAAAGTAAATACAAGTTCCCAAGGAGGCGTAGATGGACTCTGTAAACCAACCTCGACCGTATCCAATATCCGAATGACCCCCGGGTGTCGTAACGTCCGTAACTTCCGCAGCGCATTCTTTGCGAGAGGCGCACGACTCTTATTCGCGGACAAGTCGTATGAGAATATTGAGCAATCCGAGCCGTCTTCCTATGATAACCGGAAAAGAAAAAAATTAGCAACAGAGCTTCTAAAAAAAAAATGTGGGCAAATAGCTCCGGTTTTCTAGGGGAGGGGGGTTGTCTCACCCGTTTCGTGCCATTATTGAGTGTCCAGATCGAGTTATCGCAATCGACTCGTTCGCCGAAGCTGTAAGGGAATGGCGGGCCCTTGGAGATGGCGGATGCGACGGCGGATTTGAGGAACTCCATGGTCGTTGCCAATCAATCAATCAATCAGAAAGTATGGTGTGTATGTGCGGCAGTGGGAATGGCGGCTGTGATCGTGAAAAAGGTGGGATGTGGGATGTATTTGGCGGGGTTGATTTCCTGGGATGGGATGGGATGGGTGTTTTAGATGCCCGCTGTCCCGCTGCTGATCGAAAGCTTGTTGCTATCGAACCCCCGAGTGGTGCAGGCAGAGTCACGCGGCTGGTAGGCTGGGGTCGAGAGAATCCTGAGTAGAGTACAGGTGGTGTTTCAGGACCCACGTCGTCTTCGTCGTCGTCGTCGTCGTCGTCGTCGTCGGCTTCGTGGTGTCGAGGTGAACGACGGTGATCGCTGTCGAGCGTGGCTGTGCGCCAGCAAGGGCCGGGAGCTCAAAGGGTTCGAGGAAGCTTCGGTGCATGTCCCCCTGTATGCAGATTGCATCAAGAGCTATCGACCTGCATATTTCCGTGCTCACTAGTAGGCTGAAGACCGACCCGTAACGAGACTAGAAGACCCTACATGTCCATGCTGTGTGTCAAGTATCATGACTCGATTGATCTACGAGTGCCAATAAGACCAGATGTGTAAAGTCACAATGATATCGATGATAAGAAGAGTATAGTTAAAGCTAATTGTAATTAAATTTTCATATCTGTGGATATCGATTCATGACATAAATGACCCACCCCTACAATATCATAGAAGAGAGCTGAATCCCACATATCCCACACAATTGGGTAATTCCCACACATCCCCCACCATTGGGTAATAATAAGCTCCATAATCGTTCAACATATCATGACATCCGGTCGACCGATCAAACCCTCGAGTTGCTAGCCAGCAAGTACCGAAGACGCCGAAAAGCAAAAAATATAAACCATAAACGCTCAGCCAGTATACATGAATAAAGAAACATAAATGGGTTTTCGCGTTCCCATAAAAGGGTAGAGCTTCTAAGCTCAATTAACCCTTAAAAATAATAAAAATTAAAAAACAAATCATGAGGTGTAAGGAGGAGATAGAATAGATCAGTTGGCGTCTAGACATCTCTTCTTCGCGGCAGAAGGCGAAGTTGGGCCAGGGGAGGCAGTTCTTTGGCGGATATGTGCAGAACGAGGGAGAGGGTTCTCAACCGCCTTGGCTTGGGTGTCCACCTCTTGCTGCTTGTCAGCCACAACTTCCTGGGTCTGGGTGACCGACATGACTTTGCCGGTCCTAGTGTGCCCAGTGATGACCAAATCGTCATCTTCGTCAGTGCAAGTTGGCTTTTGATAAACCTTGGAACCATGAGAGGGATGGTCGGCAGAGAATGGCTCGCTTCCAGATGCTCTCAGTGGAAGAGAAGTGACGACCGCTTGAGATGTCTGGGGAGACGGGGGCGCATTGGTTTGCACCCTTGAAGAAAAGTTGGACCCCATAAAGACCACATCATCATTGGTGCCTTCCTTCTCTTTTGGCTGTTGAACAATTTGTGCCTGGGCCGCAGCAATCTGAGGGGTGGCAGGCTGGGCCTTACTGTTTCCGCTTCTTAGAGAAGAGCTATCAAAGCAATTAGCACGAGAGCATCAATTTATATGAGTTGAGTAGGGAACTTACGAGATGTTGAAATGAGCATCCTGATCATTCTTGGACAAAACCGATTTTCCAACCTTCAAGCGAATATTGATGGCCTCGAGCTGGGTAACCCTGTTTCTGAGTTGCTCGATCTCCTTTTGCATTGCCTCCTTCTCGGTAAAGGCATTTTCCATGCTGCCTTCCTTCAACTTGGCTTGGAGACTCTTGTTCTCACTCATCAAGCTGACCACGGACATTCTATGTCTATCAACCTCCTTGTGATAGGCGTCACATTTGATCTTGGCATCTCTCTCGACTTTTGCGAGATCCTGAGCGTGTCTGTCTAGACGCATCTTCATTTTTTGCATGTCTGACTGGTACTGAACCAGGGATTTTTCACACTCAATCCGATGGTTACGCTCTTTGATGACTTCTTCAGAAAGTTGGCTGATTCTGGACGTGTAGTGCGCAATCTGCTGTGGGCTGATTTCGTTTGGCTTGTTGATTTGGTTCTGTAGCTCAAGCAAAGCCATGACAGCCTTCTCACGGAGGCTTCGTTCATGGGTCATTGCAGAGTAGATGCTTCGATAGGCAGCCTGGAGGCCGAGGAATCTGGCTGCCAGCGTGTGGTTGGAGGAGATTGATTCCTTGACGACTGCAATGTTTTCCATTATTTCCTGGGTTCTGGCGGCGCTGAAGCCTTGGGGGATCTGGGGGAACTGGGGATGGGCCTGTGGGCATCCTGGCTGGTGCTGAACCTGTGGGCTCGTGACTGCCTGTGGGCATCCTGGCTGGTGCTGAACCTGTGGGCTCGAGACTGCCTGTGGGCATCCTGGCTGGTGCTGAATCTGTGGGCATCCTGGCTGGTGCTGGAACTGGTATGTAGCAGGAGTGTGTGGCGCGGACGTGGGAGGAGTGCGAGTCTGATTTCTCTGCTCCTCTTCGGAATCGTAGCCGTCTGTTTGGTCCATGTCGTCCGTATCACCGAAGAGTTCGTCAAGGTCGACTGCCATTGAATGAATGGCTTCTGGTTTGCCTTCTTTGCCAACACCCTCGGGCTGCAGTTGTTGTTGTTGTTTAGTCGAGCCTTCCCTCTCTGTGCCCTCGGGGGGTTCTTGCTCAGTCAAGCCCTCGGGCTCTGCACCCTGGGGCACTGCCTCATGTTGACTTCCGGATGCTTCCACTCTCGGGTCCTCTACAGGCTCTTCCTTGATATGCACATGAACGCTGTCCATCTTTTCTAGAACAGCATCCACCGAGAGTTTATCTTCGGGGGCAACGCCAGCCGGTGCCTGGGCAGCAGCATTCACGCTTTGGACAGCAGCATCCGTGGCACTGCCGACAATGTCTGGAAGTTCCGCACCATCTGGCAATTGGGCCATGGCAGGGAGTTCAGCCAACCCGGCCACATCGGCGGAATCAGGCATCTCTATTTCGCAAGGACGTGTGGACTACTAGTCGTACGCAGGGGTTGTTTGCGGGGGGTCGTGTGCTGGAGATGATAGTGGTGAGCGTGAGGATGGTGATGAGAAGAAGAAGAGGAAGAGGTTTCGGGGTGCAGCAGCAGACCCAAGTCTCCACGCCTGTAGTAACGAAATGCCCAGCCCGCAGTCCTCGACTAGCCCTACCCACTCGCGGCCTGCCCTATAATTCTACCGCAATCGCGCGCGCGTTTTGATATTGTTCTCATGGAAATGGCTGGATCTATTGCGAAAATTCCTGGTTGGGAGAATGCGGGGGCGACTTTTGCGCAGGTTGTTGGTCGGAAAAGGTAGTGCGGAAGAGGGGATATTTCGGCTGGCGTGGGGATAAACATTGAAGTTCTCGCTTCGTCCCGGCACTTGCGGATCGTGAGGTTGTTTTTTCTTGACCAAGACAAGGCCTTATGATATGTACGGATATGGTTTCGTGCATATCACGTGGCTTTCAAAAATATTTCAATTTATTGTGACCAAAGATATAATGCCGACACTAGTACTGCTGCAATTCTATCTATTTCGAGTATGGGCACGAGAATACACTTCTGATTGGACCTCTGCAGAACAGACCTCTACCTTAGTCTTGATTGGAAACCAAGGCCTATTCTCGTGTTTAATGATATTGATGGCATTGACGTTTCTTGGTGTTTTGTCGCCTCGCAATTCCCGTAGGAGAAATACATGATGTTTTTTTTACCGAGGTATTACTTCACCTATGATCGACAATGAGGTCGGAACGAGTATCAAGCGAGGCCAATCGAGTATTCACGATCAATTCCGCGCCGAGGGCCCCGATGCTGCCTCGAATATTGGAGGAAACGATTTGGAATCTAGCAATATGCATATATGTCCAGGCTGATAGTAGGCTGCGGGAGTTCTGGTGCCTAAGCCTGGTTATAAGTGTTCTCGACAAGTCATGTGAGGCGAATCTTGAGTGCCCTTCTCAGTTGACAGCATCTACTTCCTACTTGGGCATATCTTGGCATTCTCGAGCGCAAGTCCGGATCCAAAGCGGGCAAGCTGGGCTGCCCAGACCCACACGAGAACACCCAGACCCCGGAAAGCTTCAGACCTCGGAACTTACGCAAATCCATGATCAGACAACACACCGGATTCATGGTGAGTCTCTCTTCAACTTCGGATTTCCAAAACTCAGTCAGTGGAAGGGAACTAACAGTGTCCACGAGCTCAGTACATTCCCGGCGATACTCTGTTTCACAAGCGGGGAGGAGCAGGTAGACTTCTGCTGCACACGGGAACACGAGACTACGATACTGCGTCTGCAGCCCTGCCTCTGGCCGACATGAACGTACCTAAAAACAAAAACAAAAGTGCGCGGCCAATCGTCGGCCCGTGTCATGTGCCCCATTACCACTCCGGCGACGGGCAGGTTGGCGGCGAGCTGGCGCTGGGCTGGCTGGAGAAGAGTAGGTATCTGAGACCAGCACCTATTACGTCCTGCAGGCCGACAGGCCAGTTAAGATGGAAAGATGCCATGCAATGCCGAATATATTTCTTTTGCTGCCGCGGCCAGGCGCGAATCAACCCCTCCCCACCTCCCCCCGCGCGCTCCACATCCCACCACATCACCTTGTGTCGACGTCTTCATGCATGCACGGCGAGGGGGGGTTGTTCAAACAAAGCTCAATGACATTTGAAATTCGTGGACCCGTGGCGCCCGTGGACTGCAGTTGAGGTGGAGGAGCATGCTCACCCCCACCATTGTAGACATGTGGACAGTTGGATCTGCGCCGGTTCCAAGTCCACATCATCACAGGTTGTTGATGGCCGGTCTGCTTCCCTGGATTTTCCAATAAGCATTGATATTCCTGGAGGGATGGACATTTCTTCAGGGGCAACAGAGGAGCAAGATCTATGACTTCGTTGATCCAGAGAGCTTCCTGAGCTCAGTCCCGAACCCGGTTGGTTGGTTCTTGAGCTTCCTGATGTTCGCCAAGGTTGAAACAGAGCTACCTCAGAATGTACTCGGTCTAGCTAAGTAGCCTGCACTGCTGCACAGTGGCAGCCCCTCGGCAGGTCGATCTAAAACGGCCACGGAATCACGAGACTCGTGGTCATGGCTTTACGAATGTCTAGCAGTGGGAGGAGGAGCAGATGTAGGAGAATGTTGGTAGGTATCCATGGAAAATCAGACGACCGGGAGGAGGAGGGGTACCACGTATACCGGAGGAGGAGGCAGCTGAAAAAAAAAGGAGTGCGGTTGGAGCAGAGGCTGAGGGATGTTGTTAATTTTATCCAGTGGCAAGACTGAGGGCCGGATCATTCTCAGAGGCCTTGGGCAATAAAACTGAGCGAGTCTCGATGGCATGTATGGTTGTTCAATACATGCAATCTCGGAAATCTGGTGCAATCTGGCAAAGAGGGCAGGTAATACCTAGAATCGATGCTCATTTGTTGCCTGCCGAGAAGGCGGATATACGCGGATGATCTTGTTTATCTTTGCGTGTTGTATTACAGTGTCTCCGCACGCTCGGAATCGAAAGGCTTTGCACTTTGAATCTCAAATGTCGAGGCTGAACGAAATATCATGTCGACTCTCCTGCACACACACGCAGAGAGGCAAGCTTCGCATGCGTGCATAGGAGGCACCCCCTAGCGGTGCGGAGGGCCCTGGCTGCATATCGCCCTCCGCTCCGTGCATACGCACCACACGGCTGCCGCGCAGATGCCATCCACTCGCACTGCAGAGCGCTTCGTTCTCCGTCCGAACGTGACAGACCGACAGGCCGGCCGAACGAACATCGGATTTCCACCGCGCCGCCCCATCCCCGTCCCCCCCCCCCCCACACCCCCATACCATCCACCCATCACCATCACCACCACCACCACCGCCTGCCCCCATCACCCAGCTCGCTCGCATTATCCTCATTGTTATTGTCACCGCATCCCAAAAATACCCACTAGCAAGCCAGCCATCTGCAGTTAATACACCCCGCCTCGGACCCTGGCCCAATTCAATCAATACAGCAGCACCATACACCTTGCAGAGTGGATCGCTATACACGCGTGTCCTTGCAGTCCGCCGTCCCCGCAGTAAGCCCGTTGAGCGATTTCCCAGCAGCAAAGAAAGTGCTGCCCACCCCACCTTCCCCTCCATCAAGGGAAAAACAGACAGGCCTCTCCAAGCCCACTGCCGGCCATACAGCTCAACCCGCATGCGGCGGTCCAAAGGACTTCGCAAATGAACTCCCTTAGCATTCTCTCCTCGAGGGTCGACAAGGTCATTGGCAGTACCCCTCCCTCACCGACTTCGGAAGCATTTAAAGAGCTGCGGCACCAGCAGCCCAACACTCCAGAGGGGTCGTTGGGTCCCGAAAGCGCAATCGCCACTCCGTCCCCGCTATCCGCGTCCACGTCCGCTGCCGACATCCCCAGTCCGGAAGAGGAGCAGGAAGAGGAACAAGTGCAACAGGCAGATACTGTCCGAGAAGAGTCTGAAGAGATGCCGTTGAAGCCCGAGCCCTCGTCCATCCGGCGGTTGTACATGAACATCTCCGAATCCTCGGCAGAGGCGTTTGAGTGGGTCATCTTGGTGGTTACGTATTGCATTTCATGGCTGGTCTCTTTGTTTTACGACGCTCGGGGAAGCTTCTCCCCGATCATGCCCCTTCAAATCCTCACTTTCGCAATCCTGCGCGCACTACACATTCGAAAAGAAGCCGTGGCCTCTGCAACAGCAACATCAACTCCAACACCTATGCCGAGCTCATCCTCGATAACACGCCGATTTCCGTTCAATGCAAGAAACATCGAGGATACACCTAGTGCCGATTCTGCGGTCTCCACATCCACCGCTTTAACCTCACCACTCCATGCACGTGCACGCTCAATGTCTAGCGACATTTCATCTGACGATATTGCACCACGACGCTCGATACGAATAAGACTGTATAATGAAAACTCGACAAGGACGAAAACCACACCCTCTGCTACTGCGAAAGCCAATTCCCTAAAGTCACCCACATCTCCCTCGACAAACCACCGTTTGACAAAATACCCGCGAAATCCAGGCCCTCCACGGCCCTTGCTATCCAAAGGCTCTCAAAAGACGTTAATTTTGGATCTTGATGAAACTCTAATACATTCCTTGGCAAAAGGCGGGAGGATGTCTTCTGGGCACATGGTGGAGGTTAAGTTGGAGAGGCAGCATGCCATTTTGTATTATGTGCATAAGAGACCTTATTGTGACGAATTCCTCCGAAAGGTATATTTTACTTGCTCGCACGGATATTGTTCCAATTGACTAACCACATTATTTTTTTGTGTAGGTATACAAATGGTATAATTTAGTGGTTTTCACTGCTTCCGTTCAGGAGTACGCCGATCCAGTCATCGACTGGCTGGAGCAGGACCGGAAATATTTCAAGGGGCGCTACTACCGTCAGCACTGTACAAATCGGAATGGGACTTATATAAAAGATATTAGTTCTATCGAGCCTGATCTGTCAAAGGTTATAATCCTAGATAATTCGCCAATGAGCTACATGTTTCACGAAGGTCAGGCAATTTTTTTTTTTTCTCTCCTTGTTACACTGGGATATTGTGGGGATATATATACTGATTCTTGGTATTACTATTATTAGATAATGCGATACCGATTGAAGGATGGATAAATGACCCGACGGATATGGATTTATTGAATCTCATTCCATTGCTACATGCGCTGCATTACGTGACGGACGTGAGAGCTTTACTCGCCCTGAGGATGGGTGAAACCATATAGCTATAGCTCTCTCTGTTTTGCGTTTTCCTTTTTACATTTTTTTCTTTTTCTTCTTTTTTTTCATGTTGCGATTGTTGTGTTTTTTTCGGCCGAAATTATTATTATAACTACTTACACCCTTGGTTTTAAATTTCTCGTTTTCATTCTCATCATCTCCCATCTTTTTTCTTTTCTGCTTTCCTTTTTTCTTTTCCTTTTTCATGATTGTTATTATGGTAACTTGTACAATTGATCATGATGTTACAATTGGTTTGGTTCATTTTTTTTTTCTTTCAATCTTGCCTTCTTCCTGAATTCTATCGTTCACATTTTTTTTTCTCTTCTTCTTCTTCTTCTTCTTCTTCTTCTTCTTCTTCTTCTTCTTCTTCTTCTTCACTTCTGTTTCTTTTCGAGAGATTTTATAATGGGGTTTTTGATTTCGATTAGCTATAGGCATGGGGTGTGGGTATGGCCGGTTGTGAGCGCGTTGCGCGTGGATTGGATGGTTTTACAAATTTTCATGATCAAGGCATTTCCATTTCGATTCTCTACTGGTCCCATAGTAGCTATTCCTGATGCTTTTTTGTTTCATTATAAACGTTCACATATATACGTGTTTTCTTTCCTCTTTCTTGAGCCTATTCATATTCATTCGGATGTTTTCCATGATATCGATCATGCTTCGCTTCATTGTTTTTATTCTTATCTTTTATACATATATAAATCTTATACCTAATATATCTACATACCTAGGGAGGCTTGCAAGGGAACTGCCTCGAGATTCGAGCTCCTCAAGCTATTGCATGTTTTTTCGTTCTCGATTGAGATTTGAAAGCAGGTGGTACCAATTGATTATGAGCTCTCAATATCCGGATCCTTTGTTGACCATATGCATGTAGTTACATGTGATGATTGATTGATGGAAAAGGAAATAGTGGACGGTAATGCATTCCCGAGGTCGGGTCGGGAATGTGGCAATAATTAATTCCATTAGTTGAAAATGCCCGGCATGTGTGTTGGGTTGCGAACCGACTAACTAGTGTCAATGGAGGTGTCACCTTTCAAGATGTTTGTTCGTTGCGATGGAGTGGAGGTAATAGGTAATGACATCATGTGGTCATGCATAATCTAGGTATGCAGGGCTGGGGTTTTTGACCGGGGGGGGTGCATAATTTGAGGAAGGGATATGCAGCTACCTTACCTCCGCGGCCGACCTGTCAACCAACCTCTAACGGCACCCTGCGAGCTTCGATACCTTTAGTTGCAACACGTTCCCATACCTACAACATACCTAACTACGACTCACGACTTTTTACCGCAAGGTAGATTTGTCGATAGTTATCCAACGTTGACATACATCGACTTTCTCTCACCGATCTATAACTACAACTACAACTACAACTAAAGGAACATCAAATCAAATCAACCAAATCCTCAAAAAGAACCAACAGTTAACCCCCCCAACAATGCCCCGCCTCCGCCGGCGCTTCCTCCCCCCCTCCTCCGACTCCGACTCCGACTCCGACACCTCCTCCTCCTCCCTCCCCACGCACATGGACGAGCAAGAACAATCCGAGCTCCTCACCCTCCTCCGCACGCACGACACCTCCCAAACAGACCTCTACACAACCTTATTCACGCTGCTCTTCCTCCTGCCAACGCTGCACAGCTTCGTGCATCTGTGCGCGCACATGCACCCGCTGGGGCTGAGGGTGATGGCGCTGAGCTCGCTGGTGGGGACCGTGTGGGGGGTGAGGTTTATGAGGTTGCCTGCTGCGGAGAGGATTGGGGGTGGGGGTGGGGGTGGGGAGGCAAGTGGGGCAGACGCGAGGGGCCCGGTCGAGAGGTATCTCGAGGGTCTTAATGGCGTGCTTGCGGGGGTCGTGGGGGTGTTGTGGTGGTTGTGGGTGAGGAGGAATAGTGCGCTTGGAGGAGCTGGAGCTGGAGGTGGGGAGGAACCGACGAAAAAGTTACTGCTGATGATGATTGGCGAGATGTGGGTGGGGTATGTCCCCGCTGTTGTGTGGGGGATGGGGTTTGTGGTGAGGAGACTCCTGAGGCCGGTGGATGTGGATTCGTTGCAGGGGTTGAGGTATAAATATAAGGGTGCTTGATTTGGGGGGTGGGGGGGAGGTCTGGCTTGTACATGTGTTGTGTTTGGGGAGTGGAGACGGATGTGGTGGTGGGGAGGCTACCTATTTCCTGAAATGATAATGCAGAATACCTACGTATATTACTATTTTACGTTTCTTGAACCCTCGTGAGGTATACTATAGCTATACCATGGAATCCAGTGACCATTAATTAATTCGTATCTACATAACTACAAATATGGTATATATTTATGTTCATTAAAAAAAAACCGCTAAAGACAACAACGTGATAGCAATTTGCCATGGTATACAGAGTACAGAAAGCTAGTACGGCCAGAGTATACGTAGTTCATGAATGAAACAAAAAGTTTACAGCTCGAGAAAGAGTAAAGTAAAAGCTAGAAAACAAGCAGGAAAGGACGTGGAATAGATACATACATACATCATATGTATTACAAACAATTTTTTTTTTTTTTTGCAAAAAGCGAGGAAAGCCATGTAATTATATATAATGTACATGTAACTATCTGCAATTCCGCAATTGGTAAAAAAAGAAAAAGAAAAAAGAAGAAAGAAGAAAAAACCGAACAACTAAATATAATAGGTAAGCTAAATGCGCACACACACACGGAATTTATAAAAGAGAAAAAAAAAAAAAAAAAAACTGCGGGAGAGGGTGGGTGGCCTAAAAAGTACTACACGCACACAGAGTACAGAGTGCAAGAATCAAGGTAAAAACCTACTAAAGCAAAGCGTGTAAAAGGCAAAATAGAAATTAAAGAAAAAAAGGAGAAAAACACATACACGTACACACACACACACCGTTATAAAAAAAAAAAAACACCCCAATATTACAAGTTCTTAAGCTTTAAGCAAGCACCGATCTCCGCCTAGCAGTATCCGCCTTCTCAGAGGATACCTCTCCAGAGACACCGCCTGCACTCGAACCCGCCCCACCACCACCACCACCGCCCCCACCACCAAAACTACTCCTCCCCTTCTCCCTCTCCTCCGGCGCACCCGCCGCACTCCCCCCCGCCGAAAACGACACCCTCTTCCTCCTCCGCCTCTCCCTCTCCCTCTCCCGCTCCCTCTCATCCTCCTCCTCCTCATCCGACACCCCCGCCTCCCTCCGCCGATACGAAACCGGCATATTCACCGGACTCACCCCCTCCAGCACGACCAACCTCTTCCCGCCATCCGCGGAATTCGACGTCGAGGGGGGGTTATATTCGTAGACATCGCCCGAGGAAGAGGTGAGACTAACCCTCTTCCTTGCCGCGTTCGTCTCCACATCATCCGGGTCGACGCTCCCTGCACGCGATGAAGTCGAGGAAGTACTAGTTCTGCTGCGCTTCGATGACGATGATGAGTGGGATGTAGTGGTTGCTAGTGCAGAGGAGGAATTCGTTGGAGTGGGGTCGTATGTCGAGTCCCGCCGCATCTTCTGCCGGAGACTTGGGAGGGCGTAGTTTACGCTTGCCCGAGCGCGGCGGGATGGGCGAGACGTGGATGCGCCCTGATCATCCGGGTTCTCCGAGTCCAATGTGATTAGTGGTGTTGTTGTTGTTGTAGAGAGAGAAATTGTCGTGGGTGGTGGCAGCGGAAGGTCGAGGGTTTTGAGCTTGAGGTCTGTGTCGGTGAGGGTGCTTGTGATGGATGATGCAGGGAGGGATTTTTGAGGAGACAGATCTGCGTTCACTGTTTCTATAGATATCGTGTTAGCGGATATACATGATCCGTTGGAATCTAAGGGGGATGTGAGGGATTTCATACTCGGTCCTAGAGCCTTCCGTGATGAGACTGGAGCTGTGGTTGTGGATAGAGATGAGAGTGATGCTGAAGAGGAGATACTAGCCCTCTTTGACTGCTTTGACGAGGATTCACTCGAATGTCTATCCTCACTCTGAGATGATGATAGTGTTGGCATTGATGTGGTTTCTACCACCCTCGATGACCTCGATTCCGAAGAAGAAACTGGGACAATAAGGAGGTCCTCAACTCTCGCACTTGTCCTCCTTTCCCTTCTCGATGAATGTGAGATGATTGGTGGTGATGATGACGAATTGTTGGACCCAGTCTGCTCCGAATCCTCCGTAGACTTGCCCCCACTTAATCGTCTATTGGCTTCCTCAACAGCACTCCAGCTCCCAGTGCTCAGGCGTCTATATATCTCGTCTGCAGCCGCCTCAGAAGTTGCCCGTTTCTCTCCAGATGTAGCCCTTGTCGAGGAGCTGTTCGAGGAGGAGTCCTCAGTGGGCTTGCTGCTACTGGTGCTGCTTCGGGAGGAGACCTTGTCGGACGGCGCACGGAAAGTGAATGAATCAACCATCTCGTCCAGAGCAAATGAATCCTTCACGGAGAGCGGCTGCGGGGGGCTTGCAACATCTTCGAAGCGTCGAGTCGACTTTACCGAGGCATATTGCGATGTTGGCGTCGCCGCAGCTGCCGACAATGTCGATGAAGCTGACGATGTCGAGTTTTGTGACGATGTTCTCGGCCTGATGGGTAGTGATAGCATCGGGTCCGATTCAGATACAGGGGGGTCCACGGCCTGCGGCGTTGTGTTCTCGCTGTCTTTGTTTTTGTGCATCGAGCTGTCCCTCCGCCTGCGTGGCCTCATGTCCAAGAAGGAAGATATGGGCGCGGGCTCAGGGTAACCATCCGCCCCCATCCCCCGAGCCGTCTCATCATCCAGCCCATCAACCTCATCGTCATCGTCACTGTCCGGCGTGAAATCGTCATATGCTGCCAGCCTCGGTGATAGCACAGGTACGTCGTCCATACTAAACCCACAACCCAAAAAATTAGCCACATATCCCTCCCATCAATCCAATCCAACCTCAAGGAAACATACCTTAATGACCTTCTTCCTACTATCGACCTCGCCGGACTCGCAACCCCATTCTCCTCTATCGTCTCCAGCCCCTCCAGCTCCGCCGTGGCAATATACGCATTCCGCCACACCCTCTCCTCGACCGGCTTCGGCGCAATCGCCAACTTCTCCCTCCTGTCCATCGCAAGATCAGGAAGCTTGATATTCAGCCCCCCCACAAGCGCCATAATCTCCTTCATCTTCCCCTCCAGCGCGGTCTTTGTCGCAGAGACATGCTGGAGTGCTTCGTGCGCGCGGTCGCGCCTCTCGAGCTCCACGGTGAGCTTAATCACCTGCTCGCGGAGACTAATATTTTCCTCCAGCAGCTGCGTTGATTCTGATTCGAGGCACCGAATTCGGAGGGATTGCGCGGAGTTTGCACTGTGGCATTTTATTAGCTAAACCAAATCTCCCCTACCCCCCCCCCAAAAAAAAAAAAAAAATGTGATTATCGAAAAAAAATGTGACTTACCGAGCTATCTCACGATTCTGCTTGATGTATCTCTTCTTGACTATTATCCCCCCCGTCGTCAGTTAAATTCCAACACACCCACCCACCCACCCGCCCACACATGGAATATCCAGAGAATACATACGCGCATCTAGCGACTCCCCCGGCGGATTCTGCTCATTCAACCTCGCCATCCTAAAAAACCTGGTCCCGGTGCCCTGTGTCCGACTACACTCTAATGCTATTATGAATGCAGTATTCTAACTCCAGGCCCCCTGTTTACCCAAGCAAAGTAATCTGGACTCTACCAACCCCCAGGAGGTTGGTAGCCGTTAGCAGAAATATAGATGCTGCAAAGATGGTTTGTTGTGACCGTGATTCCCCAGGCAATGGTGTGGGTCGTGTCTAGGCGTTGTTTGTATATTTGTAGTTGTTGTAGGGTCGGTCTGAGGATGTGTGGGTTTGTAGAAACGGGCCGATGGAGGCCGTCGGAAAGAGTGAAAATGATGTCGTGAATACACAGACACGCACGCACGCACTTCCACCACTACCGACTCTCCGTACGGCGTTTAAGTGAGGGAATGGACAGTCCGTAGCAAGTTACGTGGATATTCTCGAGCGTGTGTTATTCCCTTCGAGTCGGGGCGGTGAAAGCAATAATGGCAGGGCCACAAAAAGAAAAGAATTGTGTCAAGGTGTGGTTGAAGGAAGGGGGTATGTAGGAGGAAGTAAGAAGTACGGGGGGGTATGTCAAGCTCGTGATTCAGTATGTGTGTGTGTGTGTGTGTGCGTGGGGGACGGAGGTGAAGGATGGGAAGTGAAGGAAGGGATTGGGAGTACCAAGTGTAAGAAAGAAAGCGACGAGGGCCAGAGTTACGAGACTATCCCACCCCCACCCCCGGTCCACAATAAAGAAGTAAGGCAGGTGGTGGTGCTAACAGCGAAACCCTTGTGACGACGTACGACGACAACAACAACAACAAACACAAAAACAACAAAGCCCACACACACAGCAGCATAAAACAGCAAACACTCACTTATCACTTTCGCATACTATCGCCCTCCGGCGCCGACGCCGTACAATCGCCATACACGATATCTCTTCATCCAATAAACCCCATTTCACGAAGCTTTAATCGGAATGGGAGGGAAAAAAAACCCCTCGGCTCTTTTTTTGCGTTTGTTTACCCAATGAAAGCTTACTTTACCCCCGTCGCTACGCTACGATCTAGTAACCCCCCTCTCCCTCCCTCGCCTGCCCGTTGCTCACGCAACAATCGATAAGGTTTGGCGCTAGGCCTGAATGGGTTGATTGTCTTGGCGAAGGCCATTGAAGGTAATCTCGGCAGATTGATAAATATTGAAGCTCCAATATATTGATGATTGATTAAAAGAATACTCACTCTATCTCCGCTGGTACTGTGGTACTGGAGGAGTGAATGATTCACGGGCGCTGGCCAAGATTATGGTTCATGCATTTTGATGCCGGTAGCAAAGAAAGAGGTACTTATGGACGTGACATGTATGCAAATAACAAAACTGTGGATTCGAACTCGAATTCCAGAGAGATCGTCACGAACGAGAAATCCAGGGTTCATCTGGCTTGAAAGGACAAGGAACCCGTAAACACCACAGCTCAGCTCTCAAAATTACCCTGATGCCAAGCATCCATATCGACATCCACAACCCCACCTCTCCCACCTCTCCCACCATCATCCAGAGAGCTCTCCATCACGTGTGTCCAAACCCACCCCCCACCATCAACAACCATCAACAACCATCAACCACCATCACCACCACCATCATCACAAACCAACCCTCCCTAACCTATAACCCACAATGTCCCAACAACCCCCCCGCTACTCCACCCGCTCCTCCTCCCTCGGCGGCGCCGCCGGCGGCCTCCTCCCACCCTCAACCACCCAACCCGCACAACACCAATCCCCCGCCCTCCTCGCACGCATCGCCGAGAAGAAAGCCGAGCTCGAAGGCCTCCTGCAGATGCGCACCCTCAGCGCCGCGCTCGCAGCGGAGATGGAGCGGCTAGAATCGAAGCTATCGACCCTCGCGGACGGGGCGGAAGGTTAGCTACCTACCTATGTTCTGTTTTTGGCCGTTTCTACATAAACAATAAACAAATCCATGTTCTAACTCCAACACCACGATGTATATATAGCCGTCGCCTGCGTCCTCGCAAACTGGCAGAACGTGCTCCGCGCCATAGCCATGGCTTCGAGTACGTCCTCCCTCCCCCTCCTACCCCCCCCCCCCTCCCCCCACAAAAAAAAAAAAAAGCAAACCAAATAAACAAACAACCATCAACTAACCCCTCCCCACCCACCCATAGCACCCCTCGCCAACCTCGCCGCCGAAAAACAACAACAACAACAACAAGACCAAGACGACCACCAACAAGAAGAAGAAGAAGAAGACCAAGACCAACAACAAGACGACGGCAAGATCCCCCTCCCCGTCACGCTCGTCCGCATCCCGACCCAGCAGTACCAGAGTATGGCGCCTCGATAATAATGGGGATTTGTTATGATATATATATGATACATCAAATGTTTTTGGGTTTTCAAGAGCTTTGGGGGGCGGGAGTGAGGGGAAAAAGGGAAGGAGAGAGAGAGAGAGAGAGAGAGAGAGAGAGAGAGAAGAGAGATAGACAAGGTGAAATGACGGTGGGCCCTCACACATATAGAGGAGGGGTTCTCGTCTCGGCGGAAGAAGAAGAAGGAGGAGGAGGAGGAGGAGGAAACCCCTAACTGTGGCTATTTGCAGTAATATTCCTCCTCCCCCTCCTCCTCCAGGTCCCCCACTTCCGCATGCGCACTCAATATCCATTGTTGGTCATCTTCCACCCGTGGTAGACATATCAATTGAGAGGTATGAAGTAGGGCAAGAGACTAGGTATGAAGCAGAAGTGCGTTATAGGCATCAAAGAATAAGGTAGATAGAGTGGGGGAGAGGGGGATGGGGGGGGGGGCTGGCCCTTTAACACAATCCCGTAAATACTGTACTTAATATCCCCCATCGAATAATATTAATCATGTAATTTCACCTTTTACACTATTGAGATCATGCACACATTTCAAGAAGTACTATGTATTGTACATGAATGATCTTGATTTAGTATTCACACTGAAGCGATGATAATAAAAACGAAAAAAATAAAAGGTCTCTGATCATGATCATGATGTAGCCCCTTCTGCTCCAAAATCCCCTGCGCAGACATGCCCACGAGAACAGACACGTCCCCTTCCATCTAATCGTAGACTTGGGGTAGGAAGAAGCTTGTGATTCATGCCCGAACGAAAAGAACTATACATGAACCAAGTATTGAATCACACTAGAAACCCAAGAATTAAATTAAAAAGCAAAAAAATAAATCTCACTACTTCCGCCCCTAATCACTTCCCTTTTCCCCCACCTGCCCATCCCCACAGTGGCAGACACTCCCCCGCATACTTTGCCAAATACCCGGTATCGTTCCCTTCGTAAACTTCATGACCTCACATACCGTGCTAGTCACCGCGCAAAACCCAGCTCAAAACTAGCCACAGCACACTTCCCCACACCCCGCGCGCGCAAGGCCTGGGGCGACCAAAGATGTCTGATCCCGCAAGCTCTTTTCCACCTCTCCCGAAATACCACCTCATGCATTATTCATCCTACTTCCCGCATTTCCCCCAACCCGCCATTCAAGAATAATCCAAAGATGCCTCCCTTCCAACGTCATCTTGTTTTGAAATATAAAGGGCGTTCCTTAAGGACCGCTGCTTATCCAACTAGTTCCAACTTATTAAGCCACCTACTTACTCTCCTCATTGCCTTCAGCTTGGTGAACCGGAGGGCCAGGTTGTGGTGGCTGTGGCGGCTGCTGAGGTGGAGGTGGTGGTGGTGCTTGTTGGTTCACTGGTTGAGCATGTGGTGCCACGGGGGTTCCTCCTGGGTGGTGCTGTGCGCCTCCATAGTTCACTTGGCCGTTTCCGCGATTATTGTGTTGTTGATAGTGATGCTGCTGGTGGTTGTTGTAATGATGTGGAGGATATCCTCCAGCACGCATCATGTTTCCCACTGTATTCACCGAAGATCCGTCAGAATATGCTGTTGAGCCAGTAGATTGATTGATATTGCCATGGCTTTGCCCAGCTCCAGCAACTGATGTGACCCCATAGGCGCCATTTCCACCAATATTGCCACCATGACTTCCCGCTACTCCACTACCGCTGCCCGTATTTCCAGCGTTGGGGCCTTGGTTAAATGCCTGGCTTCGCTGGGGAGCAAAAGACGAAGGAGGACCGGGAGGTGTCAAATAGCCATGAGTAACAGTAGAGGTCGCAGAAGCAGCAGCCACATGGTGGTTTATGTGTGACAGGTGAGGGGACTGGGAAATTGCGCCAGACATTGGAGGAGGAGTGGGAGAGGAAGTAGCACCGCGACTAAAACGACGAGGAGGGATTATGGGGGAACGCTGGGGCACCCAATTTTGGTGTAACTCACTTTGCTGTTGAGCTGCTCCGGCTCCATACATTCCTGCCTGTTGAGGCGGCATTCCCATTTGCATCATTTGTGGAGGTGGAGGTGCCTGTCCTTGTGAGTTCTGATGCATCATCATCGGAGCACCACGAGGGCTGGGATATCCTGTTGATGGGGGTGCCGGAGGTGGGGGGCCAGCCTGACCAGGATAACTGTGCATTTGCTGCGGTGAGTAGACAGGGAGTTGGACAAATGGTGACATATATGGGACAGGAGGTTGCCCTGGAACCATGACAGGATTCCCAGGTGCCCCGTTCGCGCCTGGTTGCATAAAATATCCACCGCGGTGATGGACACCGTAGCCAAACTGAGGAGCACCTGGAGCGCCAGGACCATATGGTGGCATAGGGCCATGTTGAGCATAAATAGCACTTAGCTGTGCATGGTGGGTAGATGGAGAGCCATAGGCTAAGGTAGCAGTCGGGAGATGGGGTGAAGGTATAACTGAAGGCGGTGTTGGAAGGTGTCTGATATGCTGATCTTGATCAAAGTGCGGTGGGGGGATACCGAGATGTTGCTGTGGGTGATGGGGATGATGGGGCTGGTGTGGGTGTGCCAGGTGTGGTGGAGGCACGTGCGATGGATGTGACATGTGAGGTGGAATTGCCTGGTGGTGGGGTTGATGTGGATGCATGTGAGGGGGTTGCGGTGAACTCATGGTGTTCGCCGTATACTCAGGCTTATCGAAAATCTGATCGTACTTCTTGTCCTTATTTTCATCTTTTATAGGCCAAGTTGGACCGGTGAATTGTTTGTCTATTGGCGCCTTTCCGTCCCTACCTTTGCTTCCGCTTGCTTGCGGGCTGGTAGTTTGCGTACCTGTGGTAGTACCAACCTTCACCCGTTTGAAAGGATTGAAGAAGTCGCTCACACAAGCCTTCTCTTCTTTGCCACTCTTGAGTTTCTTAACACCAAAGAATGCCGAAGGACTGGCTGCGCGAGATGCATTGGCTTGGCCAATCGATGCCGTTGGGCTAGGTGTAGATGCAGATGCACCCCCGAAGCTTGGTGTAAAGGTGGAGGCCGTAGGATTTGGCTTAAACTCACTGGCCCGTGCATTCATTTTCAGCATATTTGCAGGGACTGGAGCATGGCTCTTCGATCCCATGCCCCCAGAGTTATCTGCAATTGGGCCGGGCGTGCGGTTCACAGGGTGGCCGGCATTATGGGCGCCACGGGCTGTTAGCAAACGCTGGCTCAGCTGTTGTTGTGGTTGTTGAGGTCCAAATCGGCCTACACCAATGGGCTTGTCTCTCCCGAAGGATTGATGCGGAACATAGTTCTGTGATGGCTTGTGTATCTGTTTATACATCTGCTTGTCAATGTGCTGCCCAGAAGGAGCATGTGCCACTGGCGCAGCAGCTGGTGTTGTCGCCGCCGGAGCCGGAGGTGCGCTAGGTGTGGTCGTTGCTTTTGCGGGTGCATTGATGGAAGCCAGTCGTGCCTTCTCGACGATCTCAGCTTGCTTGGCCTTATCTTTAGCGAGAATGGGTATCAAATCGTTAGGAACAGGTGTATGAAGCTTGAACTCCCGAGCAAACTTCATGAGATCTTGCAGTTTGACGTCCTTATCCTTCCGTATGATCTCCCGCTTCTTTTCTTCGTACCTCTCACGTTCGGCATGAACAAACTGCTTGAAGGTGCTGGAAACTTGCTGCTCGAATTGTGGAGCAGCAGTTGTCTTGCCTGCAGCCGAGTTGGTGACCGCTGCTACCTTTTTAACAACAGCTTCTGGCAAAACTGGCTTTTCCCTGGCCTTTGGTGGTTCATCAGGCTGAGTTAGTTTTACCTGAGGAACTGGAAGCTTTGGCTGATTTTGCTTCTGCTGTTGCAAGGTCTCTGGTCGAGCCAATGCAGAGGCAATGATTGCAGGATCGTGTGGAGCGCCAGGAACCGTCGGGTGTCCGCTTGGTGCTCGTTTTGCGGGTGGTGTGTATTTTGCGGGACCAGTAGACTGAAGTGGAGGAAAGCTAACTTGTGTTGGCTGTGTCGGCTGGGCTGAAACAGTTCTCTGAACACCACTATATCTGTTGTTTTTCGTGAATTTAGTAAGGGATATAATCAACATGGAAGGATTAAAGCATACTTGTCTTCCTCATCCATCCCACTATCATCTACATAGCTAACACCACGTTCTTCGGCGATGTGTGCATTTTTGGACGACGTCCCTTCGATTTCCCGAGCAATCTTTGCAGCCTCCGCTTCCCTCTGATGATACAATGGATGGCTTTTATCTACCCTTGTTGTGTAGATATGCTCATCAAAATTGGACTTGACTCCAAACAATCGTTCATTTTCAGCAAACTGGTCCCATGCACCCCCTCCAGGGGCTCCTTCCTCGAGCCCTAGCCCGGTATTTGCAGCCTCATCTGGAGTAGGCTCCCATCTGTGCAATTCTCGCTCACGAGTAGGGCCACTGCCTCCGGATATATCGGTGTCTGTTCTGAATCCAGACTGCGGGATGCCTATATATTCATTAGCAACCAATTGGGATCCATCATTAATAAGTAAGTATAATTTACCATTTTGTGCATGTCTCGACGACTCAGGGTCTCCTAAAATCACCTTTTCGGCGTGGATCTCGACGATTTCTTGGCCAGGAAAAACTACCATCTTCTCCGGCCCTCCACCAAAATATGCATTGGCCGTGGAATTATCCTCTTGAGTACCCGGCGCGGCGCGACTTTGCTTAACCCACTTCATGGAACATCCGAGGTCTGGTGTGGCGGTAGAAACACCACAAAGGATACCAGTGAAACGAGCCCCTGATTTCACCGTAACCGTCACAGCTTTGCCCTATTGATGTCATACTCGTTAGCCCTGTAGTCCAGTATCAAAGGCGGCTGTCGTGACTTCAAATAGTACATGGGCAGCATCATGAGGTATGGCATAGGAAACGTACTGTCATGCTGGCCAATAGGAATAACGTTCTGTCGTGTAAATGCTTGTCAGGAGTGTCGCTGTCGCTGGGCTTTGGTTTCGCCATTGTCGATGCTCCTGAATTTTGAGGGGATGACGCCTGCTGCTGGTTACCGTTGTGCTGGAACTTTTGTTGAGAGTTTTGAGTCCAGGCTTTGTGTTGAGAATTTCTTCTGTAGGTGATTCGAGGGTGGTTAGAAAATGATATGCTTGGGGGAAGCGAAGCTAGGATTGTAGGTGGGATCGAAGGTGAGACCAGCAATGCCCGAAATTTTGACAGGCGAAGATAGCTGTCGTCATAGAATGTAGAAATGACAGAGGACAGGGCGAGGAAACCCTAAATTGAAGAAGAAGATGCGGGAGGCAAACTAACCTTTGCGCCCCACTATCAATAGGCGACTGAACAGACCTCCTGGCGTTGTTTGCTGCGCCAGAATTGTTTTGTGTTGGGTTAGGCTTCGATTGAGGCCGAGCAGCACCATTCGTGCTGGAGCTGGCAGCCGTAGCGACTGCTGCCGTGCCTGTTGGTGGGGGAGCCGTAGCAGTCGATGCCATGATTCTGAAACTGACGTTGCTGATGTTGGCCGATACCTGTGTACCTTGTGCGGGAAGCAACTCAACCAAAAGTGTGGTTCAGGCCGTGGAGGGGGGAGGTCAAGTTGTTGATCGACGTCGGTCGGCTTAGTGCACACGGGGGGAGAGGTGTGCAGGCGTGGTTAAGTCTCAGGCGTGGAGGATTGAAAAAGCGACTGAAAGCGTTTAACCCAGCAAGCTAGCACACGACGCCCGAGCTTGGTAGAGCTGTCGGCTCGGAGGCCAGGGGGGGGTATTAGAGTATGGGGGAGGACGGGGGGAGGGGTGGTTGTTGCTGGTGGTGGGGTGGATGGCAATGTCACACCTTTCTGTCCCCGACTTTGATGCCTGGAGAAAGCAGCCGCGGTGAACGAACACGAGGCTATTGGTGGGGTGAACTGAAATGTTGGAAAGGGGGATGGGTAGTGAGGTGGGGCGGGAGTGGTGGTGGGGGATAATGAGGAAAAAAAGAAAGAAAAAAGAAGAAAGCCGTTTCTGTGAGAGCTGTGTTGATACTTGCCCAAACGTTCTGGCTGATCAGAAGGTATCAAGTAGATGGAGGGAAATGGCGAGGAGTTCTGGTGGTGGTGGTAGTGAGTGGTTCTGAAGGAGGAGGAAAGAGAGAGGAGGGAGGCCACCAAGTCAAAGAAGACAGCGATCACTGTACGGCCTCGAAGTTCGCTGAGAGCTGTAGAAGCCTCAATTTCGCTTCGCTCGCTTGAATTGCAGGCGGCGTTCTTGTCTGGTCTGGCCTAATATCTGAACTACTCGAGCATCGCCCTCCGGTAGCCAAGTGAGTGGGCGGGTGGACCGGGTGGACAGACAGGGACGCACTGGACGACTGATCGTGATCACCTGGCTCGGCAGAATCCGAGTCCAGATCGATGTAGTGGCGGGTGGGATGGGACGTCGATGGAGGACCCGGGGCAGGAGAGGCTAGGCAGGAGAGGATATGGGAGGGTGGGTGATTGTGATTCGAAGATTATCTGATGGATTTATGGCACCGCAGACCATATGTGGGCGTGAGAACTGAGAACTCGGATCTGATCTGGAACTCCATCAACTCAGCCTCTGCGTACAACAACGCAGCGCAGGGCAGGCTGCCCGTTGGCGGCCCCTGTAGGCTCGTCGCGGATCCGCTGCCGTACTGTATCCAAGTACTGCGGCCGCCGTTAATGTGTTTCCGACTCCGTGCAGAGCGTGCGGACAATTTTCGTGTCGTTTCGGCATCGGTCCAGCCAGAGTGGGCAGCTCCCCCATTGGCAATTACATTGGGTGGGAATGAGAATAAGTGACAAGTTATGAGGGATATGCATGCACGCACACGCATTCATGCAGCACAGACTCGGAACCAGTCTCGAACAGAATAGAGCTGAGGTTTTCCATAGGAAGAGTCCCCCTCACGTATTATTTTTGCACAAGCAGTACTCCCGAGGGCACGAGGGCAAATTATAGTTATAATTGTATGTGAGGAATTACGCAGACGTTTTGCGAGGCTAGCACTTATCGTACGTAAATGGTGGAAGTGTTGTGACATGATGAATTCGATGCCTGATTGTTCTCGTTCACAGGAATAGGGTTATTGAGAATTCTTTGTATATGCATACGTATACGGTGAGCAAGCTTGCCAACCACTTAAGCAGTTCTCGTGTCATGTCCCAAAGATCGCACCCCAAGACTCCAACGCCTGACTCGAGGCTACCAAAGATCATGGCCAAGTTTGATCTTCTAAACGCTCGTGATCACAATCATACCTTCTTTGGATGTTCAACCCTCCAAGGTGTGATCACAGTAGCCTCGAGTCTGGTCACGGATGGCAGCCCTCATTAGGCGCCGCCGAATGTTTGACATGCTGTGTGCCAGATAACATCACACGCTTTATATAGCGCACCTTGACACCCCAGACAGTTTTATATTGCTTCTAATTGGTAGCGACCGTTCGACCACGCGGTCTTTGGATATGGCGGTAAATTTATCTGAATTCGTTGATGCACTGCACATGGTCTTGGAACACTATAACATGCCTCTTTGGTTGGGCACAAGACCAATGTCCTTGGTTCGATGTTGGAGCAATTGTGATTCTGAAGCAATCTGGGCAACAGGGCCTGTGGCTGCAGGGCTGCTCACTTCCAGGGGTTACATTTCACGTGATCTGGGGAAATCACGTGCATAATCCTTCCAACTGTAGATTACCTACTCTACTTAGGTATGTACTTTGGCCTCCTTGCTGTTCTAATGTTCCTAGTTCTTCTGTATTTGTGTCAATCTGAAAATTAAAAGGTCGTGGTACAGGCGATACATTTGAATTAGGGTCTCGACGCTGCATTATTACAGTGAAGTAAAACCTTAACTTGCTGCCGCTGCTGCCATTGCACGAAATCTGTCCAGTTGCAGTGTAGCCCGAGGGTAGAGGGCGGCGTTGCACACCAGGCTATCCTTCCTGCAACAATTCGCTTTCCAAATAGGTCCGCACCCGTAATTCTGATGGAATGCGGTTGATTTGGAGACATGGGAATATTGAGATCCTGTGATTGTTATAGTCAGTTTGAGTGTTATAGCCTAGTGCACTCAGCCTGAAGATGTATGTTGCCAAACGGAGGTTCAAGTTGAAGAGCCAGATTCTACTTATCTGTCTCTATTCTCGTGCCCATCTGTCTCCCGTCAAACGCATACCCTCCAGTCAACATCGGTCTTGTATCTCTGTGCAGCCTGCTACTTACAGCCTTGACCCTGCTCGTGCACTAATAGTCTCGTACCCTGCACTAAGCGACCTTTGTTACTCCCCCAGTAATATCTCGTTTAACATTAACATCGAGTAGCTTTCTGACCAACCAGTTTTGATAACTAGGGATGGGTACCCCTCCCCTAGGGCCCTCAAAGCGGTATCAAGTTCTTTTCTGGAATTGGCCAGGCTACGGAATTGGTGTATGGCATATGGAAGTTTCCAATGGCTGCAGATACCGAGAACACAGATACCGTTAGATTTTGGGGCGATCGCGACATAGCACAAATTATATCGATGAAAGGGCCAAGACATACTGGTTCCCACTATTTTTATCAATTGTAAATTTTCTTCGAATGTCAATCATCCCGCGGCCGCTTGCAATATGTGAGCGGTCTCCATATGAAAGTAACCTCGTCCCCAGATATGAAAGAAGTAGCTATAGCCTTGTGCCCGCCAAAGTTCTTGAGTACCTAGGTAGGTAGATATATCCACGAGGCTAGATATATCCCACATCTGAAACTGTCACAACGGAGAAAGTGGATTCCAGCTGGGACGAGGCTACTGGTTACACCGGTTGAAAGAATGCTTGTGCCCCAGTCTCGAACCAGTACCCTGTTCCCCCTTGTGGTTTCAAAATCGCACCTGCCGGCATCAAGAGTAGCCGAGTTGTCTCCAGAAAAAAATTCAAGTTGGCTTTGGGAATAAGTAGGTACCGTACTCTGGGCAAGGATCAATTGGAGAAGGCCGGTTTTTCAAATGAGATGACTGTGATGGCTATGGAACATTCTCAGGAATACATGATTGCATGTCAGAGGTAGCAGTACCTTTCAAAAAAATCAGTCTTAAGAACCATCTCTCGAAAAAACAACCCAATTTAGGCGATTGCAATTCTTACCGCGCTCTTGGACCTTTTGGCTCATAAGTACTAGTTGGGCAGTAAGTTCTGCAGCTCTGAGACGTGATCCGGCTGTGGCCGAATTGGCTGTTTTTGTTCCTGAATCCGACTACCTATGTCCCTGAATGGTTACGTATACTAGGCCATGTCCCTGGAACAGCTCATGCAGTTTGGGGGTGTGCTCATGCCGTGCAGTAGTTAGTAGCAGAACTAGCATATTGATATTTGTCTTGAGTTCCCGTCTCCGGGATTGTCTAGGAAAAGACACACGGGAGTGTCGAAAGTTGTCGAAAAGCATGGTCTCGGTAGCCTCGTGTCCAGCCAGCCCCTCCTCGTTCCTGGGTGAATGAGGGGCGTTTCAGAAATAACGTGATGAACTACCAGGCAAGTGCTCGACCTGGGTTAATATCGTAATGTGCAGGATTGTCTGTTTGAGCGGCTGATGAGAATAATTCGAGGTCGAGGATAGGTCCAAAGTCAGCTGGATGAGAGAATTGGAACAGAGATGGGAGTCCATCATTCTCGAGCTCGTTCCCCTTGCGCTTCGGAGGTCCTATACTGCCTGTTTAGGCAGGCGCAAAGCACATAATCGGGTAGTCTCATCAATTGGGTAGCCTTCCAAAATTGGCATACTCGATGATGGACGTTCTGAATACGGTAATTTTCAGCTTCTTGAAGAAGCATAGAGGGTCGAGGCTATGCCCAAAGAAGCAATCTGTCATTGAACACAGCCTTATATGGTAAGTACCCAACATGTCCCATAATTGACGGCCCTGAGCAGCCAGTCTCGAACCAGTCTCGGGCCAGTACGTTGTCTCGAACGGCGGGATCAGCTACTCCCCCGTCCACGGCAGCATGCGGCGAATGAAATGCTCGCGACCGGAACATCAAACTCAATTGCTGACAGGGTCCACTTTCCACCTCGGTCGCACAAACGAAGGCCTACGAAGCGCGGCCAAGACCAGCCTCTCAGTGTCCGCATCCAACGATCGGGAGGCCCAGGAATGCGATCGGTCGGGTGTAGCCCACGTAACGGTGGTCAACGCTGAAGGCCGATCCCGAGGTCTAAGATCCCGCGGTGATGACGGCGTCTCTCACATTATTCAGATCTGGGGGCGAGGCTATACGTTCAGACTTCGTTGCCTGAAAGCATGTGACTAGAGGGCATTTCCAAAGAATTGACTCCTGACGGATACCTTTTGTGTTTTTCTGCAACTTGGTACCAAATGTTCTGGGAACGAGAGTCCCCCAGAGCTGGAGCATTTTCCCTAATTTAGTAGAGATGCGTCAGCATGATCAATCATAAAAATATGATGAAACGATTCAAAGGAAGGAAGAAGCTCAGATGGCGACCGACGTGTAACTCGAGAAAACCATCCAGAGGCGATGCTGCATCAATTTTGCCCTATCTGCGTTTACTACATTGCCCGCCCACAGCTTGCTCCGGGAACACGCTGCCCCCCTTGTCGACGGCGGCCGACCAGAAATCGAGCCGGTACCTACTTGTCAGGTATTTTGGTATGCGCCTAGCCTCGAGCGAAGCCATGGAGGTGGAGTGCAGAAGAGTGCAGGCTGTCCATGGGCGATGCATTGCAATGGAGATATCCAGATGTGCTCTTTCGATGTGTTTGAATCTAGAGTATTGAGTGATGCCAAATCCAACTCAATTGCACATTGCAAGTCGGCCGCATGCAAACAGCTGCCAGCCCGCCGCTGCTGTGATGGCAGTTTTGTGCTCTGTATGGCCGGCCGGCCACTCAGCCCTCCCGGCCGACGACCAGCACCAGCATCAGTGCGCCCACCGGATGCCCGTATACCCTGCCATCCCATCCCACCCCAGCTCTCCTCTTGCCCTCACGCAGTGTGCTTCGCAAGTGCTCCACACATCTTGGGGCGCCGAGGCCCAGTGACAAAACTAAGGCACCCATCAGCATCATCGTCCGCCTCCTCCCCAAGCTGCAGCTCCCATCTTGACCGCCCACGACCGCCCAAGCAACGCAGGCCGGCGGTTAGCGCCTAGCCTTACAGACGGCCCTCCTGCTGCCCTCGCACCCCTCAGGCCGTTTCAGTACTGCGGCTCAGCTCACATCTCGAGGTCAGTCATTGTCCAGTCCGTCTGCGGCCAGCGAGAATCATATATTCCGCAAGAATCCTGCGCCGGGCTGCACCCACTGCACCACCACCTGGCCGTGGGCGCCCAGAGTCCACCGTCCCCAAGGCCTGCCATCGCTCCCCACCGCAGAAGCTGAAGTATCCTGTAATCATCTCCAACCCTCCCCTCCCCCTCGAACCAACTCCACCCCCCTCCCCCCGTCCCCACTGCCCCCCCCCCCCCACTCACCAGAACCTCTCGGCCGCTAGCTATTGCAGCGGCAGGCCCTGGCCCAGGGACGTCCATAAGGTTCTGTCGCTCGGAAACAAACAGGCGAAAAGTGGCCTAGGTAGAACTCCTCTACGGGTCGTAGCAAAGGGTTCAAGGCTAGCAGAGAGATCGATATCTTTGGTGGCTCCCTCATCAACCCAGCCACATCCCCACCCTGCACCATCCCCCACACTTTTGTTCAACTCTTCAAGAACCCGGCATTCCGTTCTCCACACACCAAATCACTTCAACCCCCCCCCCCAGCAGAAGCACACTACCGTACCCCACGCTCTGCCACCACCAACCTCCCCCTAACGCAATCCAAGTCGGCCCCCTCTATCGATCCCAAGAATACCACCTGGCGAGGCTCGCAGCTTCTAATCCCACACTCGCAGACGCTGTGGCTTTTCCTTCGCTCAACAGCTGCAGTTCAGTGTGATTGTACGTGCTCGGCCCTTCTACTTGCTCCAATCAAAAGGCTGTAAGGTTAGACGACTAACAAGCGAGTCCAGACCCAGGTACAAACCATGCAGTCGCCACCACCCCCTCCCCCACCTTCGTCATCGATTCGCGGCTCCGTTCAGCGACGCTCTCCAACGACATCGTCGGAAGGGCCGCCTGGCTCCGTCTCATCCAGAAACTCGTCAAGCTCAAAGAACCCAAGTGCCCGGCGGCAAGTAAATGTAAATTGAGATACCACTTTGGAGGTCTTCCACTGTTTGAGCTCACCAGCTAACCTTTGCGAAGCAGTTATCAACCATTGAGAAGTCGGTGACACATCTCCTATTTGCGACAAAGCAACTACTCGAAACGCTCACAGCCTGGTCAAGAGGAACTGCAACTGAAGCGCAAGTCTCCGATGTCTATGTTCGACTGGGCTCAGAGTTCAACATCGCTTGCCGAGCCTTTACTGCAATTGGTGTGGAAACATCGGATTTGGGGAATGTTCCCGATGCCTTAAGGACAATTCTGGAAAGCACTCTTAGCCAGGATGCTAGTCCAGCAAGTCTTGATGTTTACCTCCCTAGGATCAGGGAGATTATCATCAATCTGCTGCATGGACTGAAAAAGAAACAATCGAAAATCCGGCAAAGACAGACAAGAGAGACTGGGGAGGGAGCTTCCAGGCAAAATGGGGGACAGCCAGACCCACCACCAAGGGTCCGTAGCAATGAAAGCCTAGAAGAGCAGAGCACGCCGATTCGAACATCTTCACTTCCTGGAAGTAACAATAACGGAATTTCAAGAGGCGCGTCATCAGTATCACAGTCATATCCTGCGAGTAATAGACCAGCATCAGCTATGGCACGCTCACATCAATCCGTGGGCTCAAATCCCACTAACCTACCCCCTCCAGCTTTACTCGAGTCAAATTTCTCACCAGAAACAATCAGTTATCAACCCCCCATACCACCACAGTATTTTAATCCTCCACCCCCTCCCCCGGAGCCAAAGGAAGATCCACTTATTGCCCTCCAGCGGGAGAGTGCGTTGGAGAGGCGAGCCTCACGTAGGTATTCGGCATATCAAATTGCTAAGCTTACAGGTGCATCTCCTGGTGGCGTGCCTATGCTGCCTACCCATCAATCTCCAACACCTAGACACAAGGAATCCCATGAATCTTTAGATGCAATTCGTGTTCGACAAGCTGCACGCAGTACCAGGCAGAATGCAAGAAACGATATCTCCCCCATGAGAGCAAATCGGATCTCCGAGGAGCGCGATTCCGAGCCTGGGATAATGTCTCCCGAGTCACCACTCCCAAGAACACCAATTGACGTTCCGATTCCTCCACCAAAAGATACCTTCAAGAGTCCTCCAATCTTGAAAGTGGATACTAGAAATGCCCCTTCCCCGCCTCCTCATTTAGAGCCACATTCTGATGGCCAACTTCATGACGAACCGGTCCCTCAAGCATCTCAAGACTCCGCTGAAGTTCAAAGACCAGGGACCTCAACTAGCCTTAGTAGCCAGGGAAAAGAGATTACTTTATTTTTACAAATTGGGAGATCGATCAAAAAGGCAACACTTCCCGATGGCGTCGAAGATGTGACGCTTATATCCATCCGTCTGCTTTTTATATCAAAGTTCAATTACAGCCCCCCAGCAGGTGAAGATTTTCCAGAAATTTATCTTCAGGATCCGACTTCGGGTGTTCGATACGAGTTGGAAGATTTGCAAGATATAAAAGATAGAAGCGTGCTCTGTCTTAATGTCGAGGCACTGGATGAAGTCAAACGGCACATCGATGACGGGCTCGGAGGCATACGCAAGCTTGTAGAAGGGGTAAAGGGACTGGTTGATACACAAGCAATAACTCTGCAGAGGGTGGCCGAGAGGCAAGAAGAAGCAGCCAAAAAAATTGCGGAGCTGTCGGTTGCGCCTACACCTGCGCCAATTGCACCTCCAACCCAAACTGGTGCATCTGTCGATGCCTCGGCGAAAGCCTCCCCTGTTGATAATAGGAGCCAGATTGCCGAAGTTCGTGATTTGCGAAAGGACCTGGCCGTGCTCAGGCAAGTGTTTTCGTCATTCGTGTCCGATGTCAATAACTCTATGACCACAATCAAGGCAAAGGCAGAGGCCGTAAAGTCGGCGACAGAGCAAGCAAAGTCCTTTGCTGCATTTAGCTCTACCCCTGGATCAGGAAGGTCATATGTAGAAGACGGAAAGAAGACACTCGGAACGGATGCAGATACTCTAGTGACTAGAGTTGACGACTTGCAGGACACTGTTGAGGAATTACGCAAAGATGTGGTGCTGAGAGGTGTCAGGCCATTGAACCGACAACTTGAGACAGTTTCAAAGGACCTCACGCAGGCCAAGATTGAGCTCAAGAAGATGTCTGAGTACATCAAGCGTGAGAAGCCCAAGTGGAAGAAGGTTTGGGAAAAGGAGTTGGAAGTTGTCTGCGAGGACCAACAATTCTTCAACATGCAGGAAGAGCTCATCACGGACTTGCACGACGACCTTGACAAAGCTTCGCAGACATTCGCCCTTGTGGAACAATGTACCGACCAGCAGTTTAAGACTGCAGGGAAAATCGGCCAAGGTGGCCTGAGGGCTACGTCCAAGGGTTTCCAAAACATGGTTGATGATACGGTAGAACTCGGTGCGGTCAAGGATAATGTTTTGAGCGAAGTACGTGCATTACGTCCAAATCACGAAACGCGGCTGGAGGCTATCGAAAGGGCAGAACGACTCAGGCAGAAGGAGTTGGAAGGAAGGGTACCTGAATTCCAAAAGGAATTGGGCAACTTTGTCGAGGGAAATAAGTTGAGAAAGGCTGGAGGTGTCGAAGAGGCGGAAAGGCTGCGGAAAGCTAGAGATGAACAAATGATCAAGGATACATGGGCCGCGGCAAATGGAGCACCAGATGCGAAGGCATCGGCATCAGAAGCGAAATTAGCCGAAGCAGTCGAAGAAACGCCCGCTGAAAACCAGCCTGCCCCCCCACCAGCAGAATCAACTTGAGATCACGTATTAGAATTTGATTTTATGCATACAACACTACAATTTGCCACTATAAACACAATCCAGGATTATAACAATTCCCAGCAAGCCATGGCAACTGCGCCCTACTCTGTCTATTCTGTTCACTGATCTCTTTGGAATAAATATCCTGCTTTTGCGTTTCCTCCTTGGTTTTGTTTTTCTCCTTCTCTTCATTTCTATACTTATTCTTAAATTGTTTTGATTTTCCTTCGTTGTTATTGTATTTGTTCGTTCACCGGGCGCACATCATGGATTTTTATTTATTGCTCTCTTTCTTCCTTTCTATTTTTCCATTTTTTTTTCTCTTCAACTATTTAGAGCATGCATTACTGCATAGTATCTGAGGGGAATTGCCCATATTGGTGGTGGTGGTTTTCGACTTGCAGCGGGTTTCCTCCCTTTCGCCCTTTTCACTTGTTTTATGTATATCACATTGCAAACGCACTCACACAGACACACAATATAGCTTCACCCCTTGTACCTACACAAAGTCTACTTGCGTATACCTCATGAATTGATATTGAAATCAAATACGTTTTGCAGGCCCTGCCTATTGCAACATATTTTGGACGTTATACCAAGGGATTTTGAGGAACGTTTGGGCTTGCTTTTATTTTTGAGCTCCTTGTGTTGAACTTCTTATTCATTGGCCCTGGTGGGATTCTCCACAAGAAAGTAGGTAATTCCTGTATGGAGATAGATGCCTAACCTGACACATGATACCTCTGATATAACGGTTTAATCTCAAGTTTCCGTAACCGGATGTGACCTATTGATTTCCCTCAAATTTTATGCATTTTTTTAGCAATTTCTGAAATTGGCAATGTTTTTCTGGTATCATAAGCGTCAAGTAGATGAGTGGATGATGCAATCTACGTAAAGACCTGCTTCTTATTCCTACTATTCGCCTGCATACTCCTCGCCCATTCCGCCGCATTCCGTACGGGCTGGCCCTCAATCTGGATACCCTTGGGCGCTATCCACCCATTCTTGCAGCGCACAACAAACGCCCCTTCCCCGCCATTTTCGCCGGGAATATACTTCCAGGTGCCTGGTTCGGGGGGAGCGAGCCCCTCCTCTCCCCCCTCCTCCGCCGCACTATTATTGTACGATGGTTCCGTGCTGCCACTGCCATTCCATACCTCCACGTGCGAGAACATTGCCTTCTTCCGCCGATCCATCTCCCCGACCGCCCCGAGCCGCGCCCAGATCTTTGTGAGCGCGCCCGCGCGGCGCTCCAGGTCCTCGGCGGACATTGTCGACCAGTTTATCTTTGCGTCCTCCTTTGTGACTTTTGGCGCGGTGGAGGGGGGGTACCGCGGGTCCAGGGGGGTGTATGGCTGGATAAAGAGCCTCTCTCTGCACGTGTGCACCAGCATGTGTGCGCCCAGTACCGCGAGCTGGTCGTGGAGTTTTGCGTATGGGGTTGCTTCTGGGATGGGGATTTCCTCGCTCTGGAGGAGGATGGTGCCGTAGTCGATGAGGGTTGGGTGCAGGGTTTGGATGGAGACGCCGGTGAAGGGGTGGTTGGAGAGGAGGGCGTGGTAGATTGGTGCGGCGCCGCGAAGGGCGGGGAGGAGGGAGGGGTGCACGTTTATCCCGCCGAAGGCGGCGTGGGAGAGGATCCGGGCGGGGATGAGTTTCCCGAAGGAGACGGCGACGATGAGGTTGTATTGCGGCGAGGTTGGGGGGAGCTCCCAGTTTGTGAAGGTGTCGAGTTTGTGGACGGGGAGGTTGAGGGATTCTGCGATGGAGAGGATGGGGACTGTGGAAAGGGTGGTTTTCTCCGTTTAGGTCTCTTGTGGATTTTTCCCATTTTGGTTTTATTTTCTCGGGGTGGTGGTGGGGTGTTTCACTCACCCTGTTTCAGGGACTTGAGGCCCCGCGCAGACGGTTTTGGGGGCCGGCAGACGACCTCGATCGACTCGATGAAGGATTTGTCGTTGAGGTGCTCGCGGTAGAGGGCGTTGAGGGATGTTGCGCTGAAATGGTCCGAGCCGCAAAAGAGGATTTTGAGAGGCGTGTTCCGACCGATGGCGCCGGACGTCGGTGTTGTCCCATAGCTTCTTTTCGTTTTTGACGAGAGGTTAAGTAAAACTAGTCGTGTGTTTACATTGTTGTGAATATTGAGCACCGAGAGGCGGAGAGGGAGACGGGGCGGCATGGCGGTGAGGCCGGTGCGCTGTGGTGGCGGTGGTGGTGGTGGTGTTTTTTTGCGGCAGTGGAGGTGCACAGCTGTGGATGCTTGCTTTGTCGCACGCAAAGCAAGGGCTGCAGGCTTATCGTTATCGCTTATCGTTATCTTATCGCTATCGGAGATCGCGCATCTTATCGGCGGCCCATCTTCTTGGCCAAGGGGGCCTTGCGATCTCCAGCAGCTGTCTGTCTGCCTGCTTGCCCGCTCCCTTACCTCCGGTGGGCTCTAATGCACGTACGCGGCAGGCAGCTCAACCAACATCGCCCACACGAATTCCGGCAGTAGCAGCAGGTGAAGCGGGAGGCCCACCGCGATAGCTCTGCAAGGGAATCTAGAATATACAGACAATTGAGCCATCTATCCATCATCATTATACCGCCGCCATCATGTCTTCGCCGCCGTCGCAGCAAACAATCACCCCCGCCCAGCTCTTCTCGCTCGCAATCTACAACCCCAGTCTCGGCGCCACGGACCGCACCGTCAACGACCAGATCCTCTTCTACACCGCCCGCACGCCGCAGACGCCGAACGAGAAGCTCCGCCAGATCGGCCTGGCACAGGGAGTCGTAGAGTTTTCCAGGTACGGGGCGAACTCTTCTTCCTCTCTCTCACACTTGGGGGGCCGGGGGTGGGGGGGGATAAAGAATGAATGGAGGGTACCGTCATCATCGTAAAAGTCGATACTTACTGTACAGGCAACGTGTGTGTTTTGTGGTGTGAAAAGGGGATTTACAAGGAGTGAAAACCTGAGTAATATCGAGACCGAAAAGAGCCGAATAGTGATTACGGAGGTGGAGGAAGGATGGTGGGCGTTGGCTGTTTGTCACCCTCTTTCTTTCTTCGTCCCGCTTCCAAGTGGTTAATGTTTTCTCTAATTATGGTGTGGAATGATAAAACCGGAATAGTATATTGACAATACACGCATCACCTCCGGGGAGCCGGAGCATACGGAGTATTCGTCCCGTGAGGTTTCGCAGCCGCAGCTACTCATTGCACAAATCACATCGGCATACCAGCAGTATCGCTTCCACTATGGCACGTTTTCAGAAAATATAAAGACCCTTGGCCGGGAGGAGTTTTGTCGGAGGATGGATCGATACTGGTTGCGGTGGGCGTGGAAGTGGGATGTGATACTCAGCGGTAACCCGGCCATCGACGTCTGGAACGGAACCAAGATTGCACAGCCAAGATTGGGTGCTACAGTGAGGGAGGTTCTTGGGGCGATTGTCGCGCAGGAGCAAGCTGTGGAGGGCGGGGGGTTCGTTGATATGGTTGTAGGGAGGTATGGAAAGGTGGAGGAGTCAGAGCAGCCCAAGGACGGGAGTTTGTCTGCGCAATTGGAGCCGCCGAGGGCTAGCTCTGGCTTGGGATTCTTGTGGCCGGCATCTACAGAGTCGGAATCGTCGTCGAGAAACCATTCACCCGCACGCCCACCATCGCTTATCCCATCACCATCACCCCGACTGGCGGACCGGGGCCCGAAGGATCTTACAGCTCAAGACGGTTGCATATTTCTCGGCACTGGAAAGCTACATCCACAGTCAGTGCGCGACATTTCAGTATGGGCTTCCAACCTCTATCGATTCGGCAATGATGGGGCGAATAGGTTACATAAAAAGAAAAAGGGGAAAAGGCCACGGAATCAGCGGTTTCCATCGTCGCCAAATCTGTACAGCCATGCATCTGGAGCATCGAGCGCGGAACCGAGCCCGCTGGTTGAACGTGGAAGACCGGGGAGCGCAGATGCTAGTCCAGTGATACCCGAATCAGCACCATCACCCGCAGTCAGGCAGAGGCCCCAGAGTTTAATTGCAGCCCATCGAACGCCGTTGGAAATTCGAGAGAGGAGTACCTCTGTGGCGTCACAAAGCCGGAGAGCCACCACTACCACTACTCCCGCGCCGACACCAGCATCAGGGACGCCCACGTCCAACGGAAAATTCCTGAGTATCCTTACATTTGGATGGGCTGGTTCCTCGCCTACGAGGGGTAAGGATCAAGTCGCCCAGACTCCTGTAATCACGGAGGCAAATGTCGAGCGCCGTTCTCAGCCAGGCTCTCCCAGGATTAGTGTTACTGAGAGAAGAGGAGTGCCTCGGAATCAGGATGGCCCTAGATTCCTATATGGTTATACGGGAAATTTGGATGAAGATGATGGAGATGAGGCGGATTCGGGATTACAGATTGAGGGCTTGGATTCAAGTGCTGCTGGTGGGAAAATTACTCATCGATCTGTTTGGCTGTATGAGATGGAACAGAGTGGTGGTAACAGAGGGGATGCTACTTCTGCAGTTGATGGAGTTGATTCAACGAAGGGCAAGGAGGTTTCTCCAACTGATGGAAAGGTTCCGAACCAATCAAACTTGAAGCTCAAGGAGTATAGAATGGTTGTATACATTGTAAGTTCTTTCAGAATTCTCGTGCTACAGAGGAACTATGTATGCTAATAATGATAAACTACCTTCAGAACAAACCATTCATATTTATTCTAATATTTAGACCAAACACACCACGTCTTCTGACTCCCACCCTCTACCGCTCTCTCCACCTCCGCCTCAACCCCCTCCGAACCTCCCTCGTGCCATCCAAAGCACCCACTCCCGCCAAAACCCGGCCAAGAGCAGCCACAAACTCAAAGCCGATCGTCTATGACCTCCTGTACGACCCGCAAACCCTAATAATATCATCCTCGATACCAAATATCCCATCTTTCCCACATTTGGCGCCATCATCACAAGATCCTTCTTCTTCTTCCTCCGCACCACTGCCGGCACCGTGGGCTCGTCTCGATGCGGTGCACGTGCACAACCAGGTGCTGAATATCTACTCTGATGTTGATCGCGAGAAGGAGAGGAAGTCGAGGACGAATAGGGGGTGGTGGTTGGCGTGGAATCGGTTGGGGCGGAATGGGAAGGAGGCGATTTTGGTGTGGAAGGGGGGGGAGAGGGTGGGGAAGGATGGAGTGCCGGGGCAGGGGGATGTGGGGGGGGATATTGCGGGGAGTGGTGGGGGTGGGGGTGGGAATGGAGGTGGGGGGATTTTGGATACGAAGAGGTATTTTGAAGGATTGTTGAGGGGGAGGGGGTGAGGAGGTGATAGAGTGGGAGTGGGGAGGTTGAGGGTATGATGTTGCCGGTGAATTGATGTTTTTTGGGGGGTAGAATGGAATGCTCTATGGGGGTATTGGCATATTCCATAAGTTGTAGGTACGGCACTTACTAACCCTCACATGCTATTTGTTTGGAGTATCTTTAAGTTTCTGTTTTTTTCTTTCTTTTTTTTTCTTTTTTTTTTTTTTTTGTGTGTGTTTAGCTATAGCTAGATTACATTTTTCGTAGGATGATTTATGCTAGATTTCCTTTCCTTGTCGAGGCAAGGGAGGATTTTTTTCGCTCATGATCATGTCAAGATGCAGATGTCTGGTCTGTATGCAGGAACAATAATATATATTACCCGGTTTGTGAACCTAAAATTTCATAGAGTACTTTACTTGCAGTATACGTACGTATATGCCAGCGCGCGCGTCTATTTGCAGCTATATATTAGGTAGGTAGATTCTTGAAAATTATCATATATACTTGATGAAAAATTTTCGTTTTTTGTTGTGATCGGTGCTTCCATGGGCCCGGGGATGAAAGTACAAGTACCTAGGTACCTAGGTAAGTAAGTATGAGGCAATTGAGGAATATAAGTTACTGGCGCCAGATCGAGTCTTTGAGCTTGCAGATACCTACTATTTTTGATATTTAGGTAGCCACAAAGTTCTAGAGCGTTAACGTTAACGTTTACATTTTATTTCTATCGGGCTTTAAATGTGTACGATATATATTTCGATGTATATGACCAGCACAGACTTTGAGCCATGGAAATATACCTTAGGCCAGTAGGTAGGTACCTATTGAAGTCCAATTATAATCTTCGTAGGTAGTTGAGGTCCTTGAATGTATTTCTTTTCTTTCTTTTTTGTTGTTTCAATTGTGACACGTACGTTCAATATAAAGAGCTCGAGAGGACCCTGCCCTAGGCCTAGACGTTGGAATCGTATGTATTTCTCTCGCGACCCCGAATCCGAATCTGAAATTCAGAGTTTTTCTTCAATTGCAAGCTTCATTTTACGCTGACGTTACAAAGCAAAGTTACCGGTAAAAATTAGCTGCAATTGCACTTAGGTACTGTACTTAAGGTATGTATCTAGAGTGAGTAGCGGCGCTCGAGCTCGCGCCCGCCCTCTGCTCGAGAACAAGCTTGATATGGAAATTATAAATTAAATATATGACGCTACCAAATTGGACCAGAGATTTTTGAGCACATACCTCGAGATCGATCACCCGCGGCCGGTGGTGCCCCTTAGGTACCTCCCTACTTCTGTCTTCTTCCAACTACCTAACCTCTTCGCCAAAGTAGCGACTGGTACAAGGCCTCAGTTCTAATTTTTTTCTTCCTTCTTCACAGCACATCGACATTGCATCGACAGCACTCGTTTGTTGCCTTACACACCCACACCCGCCACCAGGCCTCTCGCCTACCTACCCCCTACCCTAGGTACCCGCGACCCCAACGTCAACGCAACCGAGCGACCTACCCTACCTTACTCTATCCCAACCAACCATCAACCCAACCCAACCCAACCCAACGCAACCAACCAAAACCGCCGAACCCCACTACCTTACCTTACCTACCACTACAGCTCTGAGGAGGGGAGTGTGTGTGTGAGAGAGAGAGAGAGAGGGTCACTACAACGAGCGACCTACCTACTTATCCATTCGCTCGCAACCTACACCGCGCACGCGGGGTTTTACAAGCAGAAGCACCAAGTAACTTTTTTTTTTTTACTGACAACACTGGTTGAAACGCTCTGCTGTCTGTCTCATCTGGGAGTTCCAATAGCGACAACCGTTAACGGACGGGGAATAATAGAACAATAACAATAACAACAAGCACACCCACACGCGCGTGCTTTTCCCCCCTTCAACAACCCCCCCATCCCCACACACAGGGCGTCTCGCGCGATGGCACGTACCCGCGGAGCGCGGTCGAGGAAGAATACGGTTGGGGAGCAGGATGGTGGCGGTGTCGGTGGCGGTGATGAGAAGAATGAGGATCAGCAGCAGGGACAGGATGATGAGGTTGTGGATAGGAAGGTGATTGAGGATGCGGAGCTTGGTGGTGGTGGTGATGATGGTGAGGAGGAGGGGGAAGAAGAGGAAGTTCCGTCGAGGCAAACTAGGTCGACACGCAGTCGAGGGAAGAAGGCTCCGGGGGGGGATGAGGGCGAGGAGGGTGAGGAGGATCGGAATGGGAATAGTAATAATAATAATGGCGAGGAGGGGGAGGGTGGGAGGAGGAAGAAGAAGGGTGGGAGGGGTGGGGCTGCGGCGGCGAAGAAGGTTGAGGAAGGTATGTTTGAGGATTTTCTTATTTTTTTGGATACGAACAATTGCTGATGTTGATGGATGGATGGATTGTAGCGCAATTGGTTTCGTTTCCGTCGATAATGGATGAATCGCATACGTCTGGATCGACGATGGGACATACTGGTGGTACTACGACGACAATTCCGCTCAAGGATGAGCAATCGGTACAGCCACAGTCACATCAGACGCCCGCAGCAGCAGCGGTGAGGACGCCAAAGAAGAAGAAGTCGCTCTCTGCGCTCCCACCACTCCAGCCGCCAAAGACGCCGAAATTCAACCCGGAGGTGCACGGGAGTGTTGCGGTTAGTGCGCCAGATGATTTTGAGAAGCTGGTGACGCGGTCGCCGAGTAAGAGGGGGAGGGCGCCGACGGTCACGGGGGGCACGGAGGTGCAGTTGCCGGTGCAGACGGAGGAGGAGAGGAGGGTGCTGAGTGAGGACTTTGTGGCACCGGCGGCTACGGCTCCTGTGGAGGAGGAGAAGGTATGTGACACTCTGGGAGGGCGGGGGTACAGAGTATAATTGCTAATATCAATTATCTGGGGGTTCATAGGCGGCTGAGGTATCGCCACCATCGGCTCCAGCCCAACCGGCTGCTGCCAGCGCACCGGCTCCGGCAACGACGAAGCCGACCCGGCACGGAAGGAAGCCGTCGGTGCCCGCAGCATCGGCACATCCGGCTGCTACGGCATCATCGGCCGCTGCGAAGAAGGGGGGGAAGCCTGCTGCAGCCACAGCCGCCCCTGCTGCCCCCACCGCCGCTGTCAAGCGCGGAACGAAGCCTGCCGAGCCGAAGCCCTCGGCCGCGGCGCCGCACTCTCCGCCCAAGCCGGCGAACGCGAGGAGCCTGAGGGGCGCCCCCGCAAAGGCGGATGCAAAGGCCGATGCAAAGAAGCCTGCTCCCAGCTCTCCGCCGAGGGCAGCCGCGGGCAAGAGGGCCGGCGCGGATGCGGCAAAGAAGCCCGCTGCTGCCCCGGCATCACCGGCGAAGAAGGCTGCCCCGACGCCGAGCTCCCCCCCGAAGGCGACCTCTTCGGCGGCCGCTACGCCAGCGGGATCGCCCTCAAAGACCCCCTCTCCTCGCGTGATCAAGAGGGCAACGCCTCCCCGAGCCACCGAGAAGAAGACGCCGCCGGTGCCATCCCCGGTGAAAAAGTCCCCTCCCACATCGCCATCTCGGGTTGTTTCCAAGAAGCCGGTTGTGCCAGCGCCAGGAACCCCGGTTGCAGCATCAAAGACACTGAAAAGGCCTGCGCCCACCGCGACCCCGGGCAAGGAGCCACTCGCTATCCGCACCAAGCGGGTTATATCCACCTCGGCAGTCCCCCCAACAAAGCGTGCCCGGCCCACTCCTTCCGCCGCCGCCTCCAAGGGAGCAATTGGCGAGGATGGCGCAGCAACATCGACATCAACCTCCTCTGCGAAAGCACCAGTCCCTCGCCCCCGCATTGCCTCCCTGAGCGCCAAACCAACCCTGCCCGCAAAGCAAACCCGCCCGCCCACAAAGGCCACCGGGTTCCGTCTCCAAGGGGAAGAGCTCGCCAAGAAGCAAGCCATTGCAAAGGAGGAGCGAAAGAAGCGCATGGAGGAGGCCGAGGCCAAGAAGGAAGCTTCCGCAGCCTCGGCTTCGGCCGCGAGGAAGCCGATCCGGAGCGCGTCGGGACCGTTGGCGAGAACAGGCAGTAAATCCCCCCGAGACTCGGACTCTGCCGTCGAGGGCCAGCTTGAGCGTGAGATGGCGGCATCGAAGGCTAAACCTACCACAGCAGCAGCAACAGCAGCAACAGCATCACGACCGATTAAGGCTCCCCGTCCAGTCATGAACATCCAGAAGAAGGCACCGACGACTAAACTCTCCACGACCCCCGCCGTCAAGACCACAACTACCCCCTCGACCTTCCTTGCCCGCGGCGGCGGTACCGGCGGCGGTGCAGGCGGCGTGATTGCGCCCCCACAGGCGGAGCTCACGCAGGAACAGAAAGATAGTCGTGCCGCGCAGGTCGAGAAGGCGAGGAAGTTGGCGGCGGAGAGGGGGAAGGCGGCAGCGTTGGCGTGGGCCGAGGCGCAGAAGAAGAAGTTGAATTCTGGTGCGCCCAATGGAGGTGCGATTGCGCCGATGTTTACGACGCCGTCGTATGAGTCGAAGCCGGCGGCTGCGGCGGCGGTGGAGACTGCGATTGCGACTGCTACGCCTTCTGCGGATAATTAGGTTGGGATGGGATGGGGAAGACGAGAACAGGGTTTTTTATCTTGATTTGATTTCTGAATGTTTGCATTGTTTTATTACTTATTACTACCTATAACTTTTTCTTCTTTCATTCTTCTTCTTTTTCTTCTCCTTCTTCTACGTATACTTTGATATTTGTGATGCTGTCTATAGCTAGCTATAGCGAACTTTCAACTTTTGCTTTTTGCATCGGCTTCTTTCGATTTGTGTAATAATAACCTGTTACTTGTATCCCCCCTCACTAAGTACCTAGCATGCGCGTGGTAGCCTTTTTAAGCTTCCTTCATTCACTTACTTACCTTACTTACCTATATCTTGCCCTTCGAATTAATGTTTTTTTTACTATCGATATCATTGCAATCTTTATATATCCTAAGCCTCGAGGTCTTTTTTTTGTTTCTTTCTTTTTTGATATTATAATTAATTGATGAGAAAAAAAGGAATTCAGAGGTTTTTCGTTGTTGTTGTTTGTTGTTGTTTGCTGTTGTTTGTTGTTGGGAAATTATTTGAATGTATATGTTACTCGAAGCCAAGTCCCTCTGTAGTGACCTGCTCGATATCTAAAGCCCCCCCCTCCCCTCTCCGGGCCCATCGCAACGTCTCTTCTCGCACCAAGGCCGGTTCCAGGGGCGCCCCTACAACTCTCACTCGCACACGAACACGAACCAATATTGCGTTCATCCAATCTACAACCCTCACATATCATGATCAATCAAGCAGGATAAAGGCCAATTTATAATTACAGCACTTACTCGAATTCCATTCCAAGTTGACATTCAACTGGGTAAACGTTATATCTGTCGTATTTGTTTCTCGCGGATTAAATGGTCTTGGTCTTAAATGAGGAAATTAATGAGGTTCCATCGATATCCTGCATGCTACCCTTTGGTACTTGGAAGGTGAGAGCTCATGAGAACTATTAGTTCCTGTCTGGCAACTGCAATGCCAGCTGAACTCCTTTCGCCGTCTTCTGGCTTTGGGTAACGTTTCAGTTCAAGGTATGTATCCGTTCAGGTTCAAGGACAAAGACAAGGACATATGTGGCAAAGTCGAGGGCAAGGTCGAGGTCGAGGGCGATGAACTGGAGTATTACCCTGAACTATCTACATGTTGAGATGAGGATGAACTCCAGATCCCAGCAGAATTAGAATTCTAGAAGGTGCCCTAACTACCTACTTGGGTTTTTTAGTACGATTCCGGACCGTATTTGGAAGGAAGGAAAGATCCTAGATCTGGATCTGGATCGATACACACTGGCGTACATACTTACAGATGGAATATAATATTGAAAGCGGGTATTTCTTTGGGGTTGGGGAAAAGGGAGCGCGAGTCCTCACGAGCGAGCCAGTCTTGCAGCTGTGTGTCATGTTCCACGTGAATGTCTAGCTTCAGCTTGCAATATATCGTCTCATAAATTTGTGTAGGACTGTAGGAGGGAGGAGGGAGGAGGTGCCTACTTAGGTAGTATACATGCCTACTTAGGTAGCCCTCAAGTTGTTGACTAGGCTTCGAGCTCAGCTAGATCTAGACATTGGCAAGCAGGATCCAGGCCAGAAGACCTCCAGCCTATAGCTAGCGCTTAAGCTCGATATCGAGCTCCAGTGGAACGATCATAAAAATTATAGGGACTGAAATATATATATCTGAACCCCAACCTCATTGCAAGAGGAGATAACCCATTTGCACTTTACACTCCACAAATTTAAATTCAGAACCGTTAACAGGAAATTTAGCTAAAGGTTGGAATGCATTTACTACTCGTATTGCCAATGTTTCTGGCAGGCCTGGGGGCCCGGGAGTCCGGAGTGGTGGGGGGGGGGGGGGAGGGGGGATTCTGGAAGTGGAGCCATCTCGAGCGGACACTGGGGTTATACGTAGGTAAGTAACGTATATGCGCGATAGCTATAGTACCCGATATATATGTTGGGTATGTTGGGTATGTCGTACGTATACGTGCATACATAGTAGATCTCGAAACACCTTTTTTTTTAATTTTTATTTCTTGAACTCTCTCGAGCTCGTCCAGATCTATAGGCCTCGCGAGTAGATCTTTCCGTGTCCATGACATGACCATGTCCAATTGCAAGTTGCCCTGCCTGCCTGCACCAGTACCGGTTGGCCCCGAATCCATGATCGAATTGGGATGGGGAGAGCAGAAAAAAAGAAACCCCCAGGCCTCCCCCTCGAACTTATGACGGCGTTCGAAAAATTCAAAATTCAAAAAAAAAAAAAAAAAAAAAAAAGTGCGGAAATTTTTTTAAAAACAACATTCCACAATTGCAGACTTATATATATTTCCTATATGCCCTATAAAGAGGCCTCTCGTACAGGGTAAGAAGGGCTTGTAATTATAAGCTGGTCTGACTCCGACCCCAGAAATCTTACAAGAATTCGTATGACGATCGTACCACCATCACGCGAGATATATATAATTGATGTAGTACTATGGAGATCATATAGGTAATTATTACATATCGATCCATATATACCTACCTACCTCCTAACTACTACTCACCTATAGCTACCTTGCATACATGCATGTACACGCGCATCGATGCCCCACAATACTACTCTACACCTGCCGGCCTAGGTGTCGAAACGTTTTTTTTCTCGAGATGTTTTTAAAAAAAATTTCCCCAGATATAATATGTACATATGCATGTAACATGTACAACAAAACCCCGGGCCGGCCCTCCCACCACTCCACTCCGCCCTGGGCTGCCCTGCATCAATACCTACATAGGTATATTATAGTTTTCCCCCGCCTTCTTATAATTAGGTAGGTATATGCAAGAAATGATTACCTGCTTCTAATTGTGTGCAATTGTCCTTTTTTGGGGGGAAGGGCATCCGGCAGTTAACAACGAAATTGAAACGTTGGATGTTTTTTTTTTTTTCTGTATTTCTGGCAGTTGTATAATATAATCTCAAGCCTTACTACTATAGCTACCTACCCCATACCCCATACCTATACCGGGACGTCGACCCATGATGGCCGCCAGTACAGGTAGGTCAGGCCAGGCCTTAGCTACTTGCAATTGGGTATGTAAAATCCACCATGATCATGATCATGCCATGCATGCATGGAATCAGTTGCGCTTATAATTATAATTGGATATCGATAATATTAATATATCGATCCGGCGGCCGCGGAGGCCTGCTGAGCAATTAAGATGGGGCATGCATGGACTGAGCTCGAGCTCCCGGAGGGGGGGGGCTTGGAGGGTACCGGTGGGCCCGGCTCGGGGCTGGTTAAGCTTAAATAAACGTACGACCAATTTCGAATTCAATTTCGAATTCAAATTCTCTATATCAGGCTATTGCCTGAATAAGCTTAAGGAAGTACATACTTATAAAGGTTCGAATTTCATGGAGGCATATATATATCTAGTACAAAAAAGCAGCTTTTTTGCTAATAGCTACATAATGGTTGGAGTACCGCAGGTAGAGGGAAAATGTTTGGAATGGGTGGGATGAGTCCACTTTGGTCGGGGGGGCTGGCTAACCAATCTATAAGGGGTATCAAGAGCTGCCCTCTCTGTAGATACTTGCTCTTTGGGAGGAAGACACCACCAAGAAACCAATCTGCTTGGATTAGGGGGGTGGGACGTTTTGAAGGGAGAATGAGAGGGCGAAAGGGTTCAATTATCGGTAGCAAAAGAGGGGCTTTTTTGTTAATATAATGTAGGTATATATAGCTTGGGTATAGAGCTGCTCGAGCTTACCTAGCTATATATAGGAGCTCAAGCTCGAGTACCACAATTAATTGCAATTGCAATTAAAATATTTGGAAGATCGATATCGATCCCTCATTTAAATTTTGATCATGTTTACATGATCGATAAATTCAAAAAAAAAAGTACATATATAATGATACTCGAGCTCATGCATTTATGTGTAGGTAGGTATACGCATTAATATTTCCAGATCCGGATCCGGCAGTTCACGATCAATGAATGTCACATTTAATAAACCGAGGCATATTCGGCTTTTTTTTTACGAATTTCGAAAATTCGAAACTGTGAGGAAAATGCACATGTTACCCCACATGTACATAAATACATACCTAAGTAGGTATGCATCTAGAGCCTACCCAAAGACCTCGAGCTCGAGTTCAATCTCCCTGGCCATATGAGGTGAAACATTCAGACATACGATACGTATACTATATATAGTGTATCCAAGTGGGTTATGTTGTCGAAGAACGTCTACCAAATACCCTCGACTCGAGTATACGTATGTATATAGTGGCCTCGTAACCCAGTCCCTCGAAGAGGGTATGTATATACTTGCTATAGTACCACTAGTACTTACCATAAGAGGTACCTAGTTGCAATTGTAGAGGCCTCGTCGAGCTGAAAACAGAACTCTTGCCCGAGCTCGAGGGAAATTTAAGTTGTGTAGCTACTTCTAGCTATAGCAAGATCTTCCTACCTACCTCTAGGCCTACACGAGAACACCTACATATAAGTACGTAGACATCGAGCTCCATCCACATACAAAAAAAAAAAAAGTAATACCACGTGCTCTGAACCCTAAGCTTCATCAATATTCCGTATTGATATCCATGCCACAAGCTCAGAGCAATAATATCGCCACCTAGGTATCTACTGAGCTACCTAACGCCCTCAAGTTCATGGCTCCAACCCCCCTGCCTTTTCAAGCTTTCAAGCTCCCATATCGAGACTGCTCCCATATATCCACAGCCGCATGAGCGCCAGCAGCCCGAACTGACCATAATCTCCCCCAGGCCCGCGACTCCAAACCCGTAAACCGTAAACCCATCATGATCATGTTCACAATCTCCATCGAATCAGCGTTAACTTTAGTCAACTCCCACGTACAAACCCACATTACACCACAGCACATCACATAAAGAGATCCATCTCACGTAGGTAGGTACCTACTTACATAAGGTAACCCACCCTCAAGCTCCCTCATCATCACCATCATCAATCATCATCATCAATCATCATCATCATATCTCCCACGCTCGAATTCAAAACCCGACTCCCCCATTTCCTTCATTGCTTTCTTTTTTTTTTTTTGCGGCCCACTATTTCTTGCCTCTCGAGCTCCCTCACAAGCTTCAGCCTCTCTGCCTTAAGCTTATAAATTTCCTTGCTGAACTCACCAGCCCAATTGAAACAGCCAACAATCTGGCCAACTCATATGTATATGCATGCGGTGATGTTGTAATGGGCCACCGTATGCCTATCCCCCCCCTCTCCAGTTCGCTCCCGCCCCAAAAGCCCAATTAAAATCCATCAACGGATACACTTAAGCTTACTTCCCCTCCCCAAAGAAAAAGAAAAGAAAGAAAAAGAATCTTCTTCCTTGCTTTTTCTCTTTTTTCTTCCATTTCCTACTCTCTCTCTCTGCAGATCCCAAAATCAAAAAACCTTTTCCTCTCGACGTTGCCTCTTCCAATTGGCTGATTGAGTGATAAAGTAAAACCTAAGGGCTGTAAGGAAGGCAGTCGTGTGAGCAAATACCCAAGCCGGTATAACTCACCTGTGCTATACCTACTCCATGCAGCGTATAAGGAGCAAGAGCAGAAAAAAATGCTCTAGAGTTAGCCTCGTCTCTAGAGTATAGTATGCTCCACACGCACACCTGTGCAGTAGATCGATGAAGCATATACTCTTTCGAGTATAGTCCACCCAGGTGCTAGGTAGGTGATCATGAAGCACCACCCGTCCGTCCAAATCCAAGTCCAAGTTATATTCAAAACCAAAATGTCCGCTAACCCACTCTTCCCCCCCCCCCCTCGTGCTCTAGCCTTATGCCAGAGTAAGAAGCTACTTCCAGAATTCCACGAGTAGGAATTCAGTTGTTTCGTGTGTGTGTGTGTGTGTGTGTGTGTGTGTGTGTGGGCATGCTGCGCAGCCCCCCAAATAGTGTCGGAGCTTAGGAAACTTGCATTCCTTTTGCTTATTAGGGACCTCACTTCATCCTATGCACATATGGCCCGTATTTGCTATTTCTTTTCCTTTCTTCTTTTCCAACAATTCCAACAAATACGCTGGATGGAACAAATGGATCAAGGCAGATGAGGATCCCAAAGTGGGGGGGGGGGGGTTCATACTAATCATCATCAACAGCTTTGAGCTTTCGGCAAACTGCAAAGGATATTGTTTTTTGTTGCATGATGCTGTAATGTCCGTATACAGCTGGTCATCGTATCACAGCTCACCAGATTTCCATGGTAATATAGCCGAGTATCTTGCTGATCATGAGGTAAATGAACGAAGTTGTAGAAAAAATTTCATCAAACGAGAAAAGAAATATATCCCCGTTGCGTATATGTCGTTGATGGTAAATGAGGCATCTGTGAAGGGCAAATAGTAGTTAGTTACATGTATTATTAGATTAGATTGGAGCACCTACTCCGAACTTGTATGGTGCTGTGTGCGTAATTACTTTCCCCACACACACCTCGCACTCAACAGGAATGCATCTCACTCTTCAAAAAAAGTGAGAACTGATATATCGAGTGAAATAAACAAAACTAGGCCTACCTAAGGCAGCTGCAGTTTGTCTAGATTCGGCAGCTCGTTATATTATTGCCTTAAAGAAAAAGTAAAGAACGACAAAATAATACCTTATATCATAATCATAATCATGAAAAACAAATACCCAAAAGGAAAAAAAAACAACATCATTGATATTAGTGGTATGAGGTACGCGTGGGTCATGGAAACACATTCTCTGAGACGCGCGCAAGTGTGGATTAATTTAAAACCAAAAAAAAATTCAGGTAGATTGCTTGACATACCTCCCCATCCCGGACAGGTGCATATGCAAGCCTCAGCGCAGAATACCATTTGGCGGGAATTATGGGCTTTTCCATTTTGACCCAATTTCTACCCCCCCCTCTTGAACAAAAAACAGACGTCAACCATATATTGGACGTCATATTTTCTTATTCCCTTGAGATAAATATAAGGGTTCAATAAGTTCTTACCATGGGAGATGGGTGTGAACATGGGCTGTAGATGGAACTAGGTTCCTTCGTACACTCGGGGGAATACCAAACCACATTTTGAGGGCCCTTGAAGTAAAGCGAGGGAGATAGATTGTATTTTACCGGAGATGAGTTATTGTCATGAGTGGAATGGGCCCGAGGCTGGCCCCACGCACCCCACTCATCCCACTCATCCCACTTACATACCCCCACATGTTCAAAGATCAGATAGGCATTCCATTTCCTCATGGCTTCTCCTTTGTTGGGGGTTGAAGTTGAGAAGAGTAGGGGGGTGGGGCCCGGCCGGGCGTGAGCTGAACATACTAAGCAGCCCAGCAATATGTACTCATTGTATATGAGTACCTGCCGTGGAAATTCCCTGCATTTCCTCAAAATATATATTAATTAGTAGCTATATTAAAAACCTGCAGGTGTGCAACGTACTTTGTCAACATTGCAGTAGTCTTGTGTGATATCATGTCCGCATAACCATAAAAAAAATATTTTCCCATGTACAGAGTTCGTTTGGGACCTTGCGGGCTTCATAAATATTCATCATCCAGGTCGGTTAATGTTTCTGTGTTTAGTGATAATTTCATGATGTCGTTGCCTGAAGCGCGAGTTTGTTCAGATCAGCACAGCGCCACTTTCCTGCAGTGTAAATATGGGGGTACCACAGCTGCGGGAACTTCAGAGCACATACAGCTGCACATCATGCCAAGGACACCTGGATGGCTCCCCTTCTGTCATTCTTTCCTTTTGCGATATATAAAACTCCTGTGGAATTCGAGGTGGTGGGGCATAAGAGGGGGTGTCTGAATGCAGGGCAGGCGGGTTGTTAATTGAGCTTTGCATTGCAGAGTAACTAGGTAGCTACATATGCACACTTAGCTGATCCTGAGGGGACAATTCGAGTTCGATGTAACCCCTCCTCATCCGCCCCACATTCCGCGGCAATGGTAGGTGAGGAGCAGGTCTGTAGGTCTGCTTCACTGCGTATGTGCGATGTTTCGTTGGTGGTGATGATGGAATTTGGTGGTGGGTTGTCGTTGGTGCTGGTGCTGGTGCCCGCCTGGCCCACGCACTACTTTGGAGAGGAGGGGCAAAGCATCGCCTAAAGCGGAAGTCGGCCACACTGGGCGAGGGCCTAATCAGGCAATGCACCCGTCCCCCAGAAGTTCGGGGTGAGTGAGTATGAATCGGTATGCCCTGTCTTTGGAATAGAGGCTTGAAACGAAGACGGAGCTCTGTGCAAGAAAGAAGTAAATATATTTTGGTCAGCATTATCAATACACGAGCCCTTGCGGTTGGAGCCGATCAATCACCACTTTGTCTCCATTCTTCTTCCCATGCAGGTTTCGACGATAACAAACCAGCTTCAGGTCAACTTCCAATTCTATTGCGGCCCATTTGCGCAGCTACGCATACATGGGATCTTGAGATTGATCCGCGCTATGCCCATCACAGCCCATGCCAGAAACCCAAAACGAGGCCAGGAGACCCTTCGGAGGCTTCCAACGGTCTGAGACGCGTATGCCTAATATTTGGGGATCTGGGTTTAAAGATGGAGATAGGGACAGAGATAGAGATAAAGGATTGGCCGAGATGGTAATCGCAACGAACCCCCAAAAAGGCGGGGCAGGGCTATCTGTAGTCCAGATGAGAACATAATTGCTTGTGCTGTATTCTCCACACTCTAGCCCTGATAATCCGTGGATATTGAAATGACTTTGGGCAAATTAAAAGTACAAGTACAGCAAGTCCGTTTACTTTTCCTCATCGCTATAACCAAGGTGGAAGCGGTTGCACAGACTCGAAAGACGCAGGCTAGCTAGGGGGGATGGCGCCTGAGTTGTTGTAGTAGACGCCCAATTCAGGTACCTTCACGTTAGCAATTATTGTCTGGGCCACTCGGTTAACCTTCAGGCAACTGTTGTAGCAAAATAGTGCAGCGGTAAAAAGCAAAACTTCATTTTTCAATTTGCATTTGTTTTTTTTCCTGCCCCGCTCAATCCCGTGATCGGGAGAATGAATGGCTTGCTCTCAATGTTGTGGGGGGGATGTGTGAGAATGGAGTTCCGTGCAAGATGTAGGGCAGACTCAAAGGCATCCACTTGGAAATGTTGCATCGATCAATGTATGTGTCTCGGGGCATTGGAAGTGTATTAGTTGTGTGAGTTTTTTCTTTTTTTTTGTGGAATAACAAAATGGGGTTTGGTCAGCATGAGCTTGATAGAGACAAGACCCTCATCCAACATTTTGCAGGAATTGTTGATGAGACTACCTCCAACTTTGTCTCGTAGATGATGGATCCAGTGACCATCTCAGCGGTACCGTCGGAAAGTAGACGGAGTGATCTTCGGGGTAGGTTGTCCGGTGACCATCCTACTGGGCATTTCGAAGAAACAGACCCGGCGGTCTCGAAACCACCCGGGGCGGGGCCGCTGGCTCCGACCCAGAAAGTCGGTCATGCGGTTCTGCCGTCCCAAAGAAACGCTTTAAAATCGTTTCAAATGATGGCTGCTGATCGGCTTCACGACTTCCCGTTTCCGAGTGTTCATTACTTGAGATATTCCTCTGGGCCGTACCAGCGAGTTGGGCCTCTCCATCTTGATGCCACAAGAGCTTGTTTGTTTCCAAATCCATTGGTTCTCGGTGAATCTCCGTCGCCGCCACAAAACATAGCTGGGATTCATGGCGCCAGATAATATAAAAATGTTTCAACTCTCTTTGTTTCTCACCCCTATGGCGGTACCGCCTGATGGGACCAGGCCCAGAGGCCAGGAAGGTTTAGGAAGGGTTCGAATGTGGATCCAACCAACAGCTGAACGGCTGTGAGCTCCGAGTAGATGGTAACGCCAAATATTCTGCTCTGGAACCAGCGCCCCCGAATCCCAACCGCTTAAGATTGATGCGCCCCATTTCCCCACCCGACACACAAGTGATCAAAGTACTGCCCTGTTCTGGGGCACTGTTTCGTACTTAGCGGGCTCTTCGACTGGGGTTGGAGATCACATCCACACATAAAATGTATCTGGTGATACTTCTTGTGGTACAATAAGCCCCAACGAGCCTAGTGCAAGCCGAATAGTTGGAACTGCTGAGGCTTAAAATCCGAACTCACCAGCTCAATTGTTAGACCACACCCTCCACAATTTTGAGATCATAACATTCACCCTTAGACATTTACCCATAGCAGCCCACAGCCCCTAATTATAATATCAAATGAAGTGCCCCAGTTGTTTGTTTTCAGACATGCCCACCTGGTTTTTTGGTCTCGCCTGGCGTGAGCACCCAGGCTCCTAGACAAGACATATAACGAGAACACCCCTCCAATTAGAGACCCTCGGTCATGGGACTAAGTAAGAACCCATGAATTGCTGGACGAATATCAGGAAATTGATGATACCAACTTGACGGGTCGTGGAGGAGGAACAATTCCAATATGCCAAGTGATCCCGTTGCCCCATCGGGCACACCCTCTCCAAGCTCCAACTCAACAGGCTACAAGGTGCACCCTGATCTGATAGCTCTTGTCCTCCAAAACAATTACCAAATAATAAGATTCCTAGACACCAACCAACCCGCCATCTCTTAGCCTTTACTGTACTCAATTGTTGGGATGGTCATGAGGATTGACAGATGACGATGCCGTTGTTGCTGCTATTAATTACCACCCATATCATCGTCTTCCTTTTCTTTCTTTTCCTCTCTCAAGATAAATTTCTGTAAGCGTTGAACTACGGCGCGGTGCGCACTGATCACCCTTTAGCTGTTGCAATTGATTGTTGGTATTAGCTCCAGCGCCGCGCTGGGTAGATTCAAGCTTTCCAACAGCTTGATATGATCACCACGCCCATCACCACCACCACACCAACGCGATGCAATGAGAAAAAAAATTTCTTTCACTCTTTCTTTTCTTTTTTCCTCGTTTTTTTTTCTTTGCCCCCTTCAAGTTCCATTGAGGCTTAGAAGCATAAAGTAAGACGATGACTGGCAATAGCTTCTTTCGAGAGCAAAATTGTAGGTAGAGTAGTTGAAAAAAAAAAAAGTGAGACCTTTTTTTCCTTGCGGAGCTTACCTCGTTGAAGGGTTATTTTTTTTTTCTGCTCTCATAAGATGTCCACGGGTATGTAAGTATCCTCCGAAGTTTGGTGGAAGTCAAGGATTTCAAGCTGTCCTGGGTATGAGGCAGTTGTATGCATGTGCCAACGGCTTCATACATGATCAAATTATTTCAATCTATTGCTCTTCTGCGTCATGGTAACCAGACTTTGGTAATCGATGAGGTTCTTCTCAGCTCAAGCTCATGATCGTTAATTGATGAACCCCTGTAAAATTGGAAAGTTCGGGAGGATACCTACCTACCTTGTGCTCTGCCTCCAAAAGCGATACAACAACACACACACGGCAGGCTAACAGCCTCCACTCTACGGTACCTTAGCTGTTCCCGTAACTGTGGAACACGAACATGGTGAGTGTTCGAACTGAGTTTAGCTTGCAGCTCTTCTGTCCCCAATAATTATTCTAGCTCAACCGCGAGGACCGCCGTAACCATATACGCTATCTTTATGAGCTAAGTACCCAGAGAGTCAGTGTTGGGTTGCAACTAAGAAAGTATTTCATGAGACATGAACTCTCTCGAGAAGAAAAAAAAAAGATGGCTTGTGTTAGTTGTGCTCTACGAGTAGGTAGAGGCTTGCAATTGTCTGTCACTTGCCTGGTCTCCTGGTCTCGGAGTTAGAGTACCGTCGGCTTGTATCCGGACTTTCCTCTAGGCTAGAATAGAGTAGGGAGGACCTCTGACCTGGTAAGAACTTTGGCACTCGTACGAGTCTGGTAGGTATTCATTCGAGCCCACATTGAACATGGTCCGCCGGCCGCTATCGAGGCCTCGGTAAGTGGAGACTTTGACGGCCTTCGCTCGAGATAGGTAATGTGACCGACTGACTGACTGACTGGCTCTCTCAAAAATGAGCTCATTGTAAGATCTGAGTAAGGAAAAAATTAGCTAAGTGACAGTGCGTAAGAGAATTCGAAGAGATACCTAGGTAGGGACGAACTTCGGCAGTTCGTCCGAAAAGGCCGTGGTGATGGTCATGATCCGGGTTGTCAGATTCAGCATCTGTGCATGCCGAGGTTTCCGAGATCTACTCCATCTTGAGATTTTGTGATTAGTCGTAAAATGTGTGAACATTAACGTTTAAGGCTGGCTCGAGCTCATGGCCAATGGCCAATGAGAGAGAAGGGTGGTTTGGAATAGAAGAACAGCTTGGCCGAGCTAATTTGACCCAAGCTTGTTCATAACCCGTGATCATGAGCTTCCTTCCTGATGTAGTAAGTTGCAATTGTCTCAAAGCAGTACTTGCACTTCACACGACACACGAGAAAGTAACACGACATTCGGCACGAGCCTACGACATTCAAATCCAACCTCCACTCCTAGCCGACTACATTCTAGAAACAAGCAAAGAAAAGACGATATCGCGAAGTCTTGGAAAATTCGTTTCCTGGCTCGAGCTCGAAAGGCAAAACTTTCCCTTTCGAAATAAACGTGCATACTTGATCTCGTGCCGTGCATGCATATTTTTTTGCACGGTATGAAAATATATTTGAAGTAACGCTGCATGCATGCATATTTCCTTTTCTTCCCCGCCTCGAGCTCGTTATATGGAATTTCTTTTTCTTAAGCGCTCTCCCGGCCCTCCAGATCTCCTTTCTGGAGAATTTTTTTCTTCAACCTGCAATTGTATACTTGGGCATGTCATGATCATGTCATTGGGCCGCCGGATACGCCGGTCCTGGCTACGTTACGTACAAGCATTTGCAATTGTCGATACTATTTAGCCTCGTATAAACAGGCTCCTCTTCTGATACTATTGCAGCTGTACAAGTAAGTTTAAGGATTGAAAAAAAAACCTACCTAGGTATCGAACCTTGTACATACAATTGCTTGCCGATCATGGGATGAGTACTCGTCTATGGCAACATTAACTCGGAAAATGGAGGCATTGGTTGCTACGCAAAATATCCGAGTTATTCATGCCTGACCCGAGTATATATCACAATTAATTAGTGGCAAGCTGTTTGGAGTGCGAGTCGAGGTAGTCCGAGGCCTCCCAATTCATCTCCCAAGGCCCATGTCATGGTCTCGTGGTCGGTCTCGAACTTGAAACCCGGAGCTGGTACGGTCTTAGCACGAGGTCGAGAACACTCCAATCTACAAAGATTTCTTTAGCCTCGACTCTTCATAAACGAACGTTGCTTCGCAGCCCACGTGAACATGTCAACGTCGACGCCAGTACTTCATGTACCTTATATAACGATAATGAACGTAGATGTGGGAGGGAGGATTTTAGATTACATTACGCTTATGACTTCTGTTTTCTTGTACTTGCTCCGGATCCTGGAATCATTTGCCAGGGCTATTTAGAGTACTCCGGCAGCGGATGGATGATCAATATTGCATATTACATTGGTATATATTTCTGTCCAGGAGGTTGCTTGCAACCTACTTACCGGGTCTCGTGCTTGCAACCGGCACCTACGACCTCCAATATAGGAAATACCTAGTCGAGTACATACATGCATGCCTTACCTTCTCAGACCGGTAGTGTCAAGAGCTCCCGTTGTAATTGCGGCAGCTCGAGCTCCTACTCGTATGTGCCTTGCCGACGCCGCCACAGTTAACAACACATGTACATACTATCAAATATAAAGCACAACGTACCTTCTCAAGTATTGATCGACATGTATTGGTTTTCTTTTACCTTCCAACATCCCAATTACAGACAAGTAGACAACTCACAATGTGATACTCGAGTAGTATACCTAGGCAAACATATTGAAGTAGCTTGCACTACTAGTGTGATGTAGTGACTACGAGACATTCCAAAAACCACCCTGTCGGGGATTTTTGTTTGTGAGACTGGCATCGATATATCGATATATCTTTGCCGGCACCCTGGTGGTGAGACTAGAGGCTACCTGGGTAGGTAGGAGGTAGGCTCGGCCGGCAACTAATCGATGGTACTTTAGGGATATAGATGCAATTGCACGGGAGATATGTGAGATATAGTATGCACCCACCGTCAGAAGTGTGGTAGTTGATTGGTAGTGAAGGCTGGCAAGACCTATCGATTGTCGGTTGTGCATGGAGAGCATTCCTGTTTCTTACCTCTTCATTTTCATCAATTTTGCTGCGCAGGTCCCCATGTCAACATTTCTTCAACATGTCTCGAGGTTACCAACGGGATTATCGAAGCCATTGTGCTTGATGCAGTGACGTGGATCCCCGTAGACCCTGGCCAGCCCTTGTAAAGGCCGTCTCTCTTCCTGATACCACATGAGCCCATCTTGTGCGGCGACTAGTGTAGAGGAAATAGAGCACCCAAAGAACCAGGCTACCCAAATCGATACCAAAATGTAACCAAAATGTAACATGCAAGTCGACTCCCTACCTCTCCTTACCAGGTGTGCTGCCAGAGAGCGCCTGCCTGTGCATCTGGGCGAGATGCAACCGGCCCTACTCCATCCAGCAGATGCTGCATTTACATTTTGCGCGGGCGTGGGGCGGCCGTGGGGCGGGTCACATAACGAGAACAGGTCACATACGCCCACAAACCCTCCGCACAGTTTGACCCATGACTTTGCGCCAAGACCGCCGTCCTGTGATGCCGTTGGTCGAGCGTGGTGGGACTTGTGCAGCAGCATCCCTCGGGCCCAATCATCGTCGTCGACCTCCATCACCGCCCACCCACCGACGCCAATTGTGGGGAAGCCCTGTCTGGCGATGCGGGACTGGCACACTAAAAGCACGCACGGCTCCCGTGAGGACGATCTTCTCCTCCTCCTCCTTCCAATGCCCGTCTCCATGGATCCGGCATATGGGGACGGCCGAGGAGCATCTCGAGCACCATTTTGACTTTCCCGCACGTTGGCCGGGCTAGTTGGCAAACCTTTTTTTTTCACCCTCCTCCATGGACGGAATTCAAACATACCTGAATCTAGAGTTCTTACGACATCTTTCTGCCAATTGCCTCATCAAACTGGAGGGTCACCTGCCTGGCTTTGCGAGCCGTCCAAGACGGCCGGGACGGCGCGGAGCATCACCAGCACCGTAGCTGTTGCGGCCCGTTTATAGTGCAACTCCGGCACGACCACTGACGAGGGACGCTTGTAAGTAGTGCAGGCCTGTCAATTTTTTGGGAGGCAAGTTACCCAGCGGTTTGTTGCGGGCATGATGATGTATCGTTGGCCAAATTCTTGCTTGGGAGAGACTAACTTCGTGCTGTCTAGGCCAATAGTGGACGGCAAATTCCAACTTGAAGAAAATCCCAGAATTCTCTAGATGCGGCAGGCCCAGATACTGGTTATGGTCACGTTTCATTGGGCCACACGACTCTCAAACTCCATCATGAAGGCGGAGCATCTACTCTACCTTGATCCGCGTAGATGAACATATACAGGGCTACAGGAAAAAATTTCATACCAATCATCAATGGCAAAAATGAAGCTTTGACATGGCAGCCAATGCAGATGCACTAGCCAGATGCACCTACAACCACACAGACCAGATTTAGTGGGCGGCGCTTCTACTTCTTTCATAGCCTGGCCTTCTTTCAAGGTTTTGTTACTTACCCAGTCGGGGCCCTTACTTCTTTTCCAATGGGTCGAATTCATTGAGGCCGGAGAACTGCACCGCTACTTTTGTGCACCCCGCGATTTTGGAATTCATCAAAAGACGGCCCACCTGACAGAGCTCCATTATTGGAATTTATGAAGCAGGTACATCCATATATTACGTCGGGCCTGGGCCATTCGAGGTAAAAACAGAGGTGCCCAGGTATATAAAAATTTAAATTGGGTCGGGATACGTCATGAAATCTGCGTTGAAAGTAGGGTGAGATTGCATTAATTTGCCCCCCGAAATCTTTGTTCGTCCTCCTCCAAAATAAAACCGTCTGCTCCTCCAAGGATGTAGCCGTCAATATTGGGAATAGTCGACAGGGGAGATCACCACTTCCTGGAGGAGAGACATGCAGATTGGCAAAACCTGTCCAACCAATTCGTTGGGTGAGAGGCCTTACCTACTTTCTATCCCATGCAACTTGCCCTTCCCCAGAAAGCCATGGAGGTATTCACTTGGCGCCGCATACACATCGCCCATCTGCAATGTGCTGTCTTGCCCTGCTGTTTCCATCGATATGAAGAGGTACACTAACGTCAACGTCCTGGTGCCGGTCCAATGAACGGCGAGAAACGCAAATTTCCAGGATTGGCCCGCCTTTGCAATTGGGCAACTGTCACAATTCAAAGGGTCCACCTTGCCGCATGAGCTGATAAGGGGAAATCCTGGATTGATCTCTAGCACTCCCGTTCACCACTTTCATCATCATAGCAAACGGAGCCCCGTCAAACGTTGGTGTTTTGTGAAGGGTCCAAGGAAGATTGCATATCATGCAAATTCAGTTCTGGGCTATATCATGTCACCTCACAGTGAGAATTGCTCTAACAAAGCTAGTGATAGGAGGCATCTGAGTCGTCCAATTTGAGAGTTGAGACTGGCGCTCGAGCACCATGCAATGTCTGTTCACAGAAGCCACACCACGTTTTTGCACGTTGCAGTTTCCGGCAATGGCTTGGAAATAAGCGGGCATTGGGGCATTGGGGGCAATGGGGGCCACGGTTAACATCTACCTATTCGTCTTGAGCAAGATGGTGGCGATGTCTGTCACCATTGATGCAAGCAAAGCCAAGCAGGGTACACCAGGGTAACCAGATACGAACCGGTGTGATCTCAACACATTGGGGTCCAAAATCTTATTGCATGAAATATCAAATGCGGCCGTCTCGATCAACTTTAACTGTCTATCTAGGTTTATAACGTTATCCTCTGTAGATCCAGAAAGCCATTATGCGCCCATGCAGCGCCAAGCTCTTCCATTGGGTTGTTTTGAAATATTCTACGCACACACATGGACTCGTGAGCCTCCATATGGCCTGATCAGTCGCACCGGCGGTAGGTTTCGGCCTTTTGACTCTGATTGACAGCTGCAAGCACAGCACAGACGATGGAGGGGAAAGGCAGAAGCCTTGGGGGGCGGGAAGTACCATGTCCGGCCTCGATCGTGACATTTAAATTGATGCAGGCGAGATTGGAAGGTTAGAGTATGGTTAGAGTGTGGTTAAACTCAACTCCTTATGAGACGCGGGTATGTATCGAAATTATGCATGGGGCCACAACCACTTCGATTGAATACCTACTCCAACTTATTGTTTAGAGTTATTTTGACTTTCTAGGGCGTTACAGGTTTGCAAACTTTAAGCTTGAGCTCGAGCTTGCGCGCGGATTAAAAAGATATGGTAAGGTTCTGCGGGTGAAGGACTCGAGCCCAAGCCAGTACTGGCTTTGGCCTAATTGATGTGATTGTGTTTCATCATGTTCATCTCGATAACGGCATCGATAGCATCTTTCCCCCTCATTATTAATCTTGAGAGTTGATTTCAAACAGAAAACAGTCTAATAGAGTTAGTTAGCTACGGGTGATTATGAATGATTCGACATGTCAAACACATCCCTTCCGACTTACCTCACCATAGCTAACCCCCAACTTCCACCACTGAAGCCTCGCTAGTGAATTCTAGAGGCTACTTTACACATTCCAAGCCATCAAGGGAGACGAAAAATGACGATCTATTTACTCGAGGCCTTGGGGGAGGGGGATGGGGGGAGAAACGAAGCAAGGTTCACGTACCTAGGTACTCTATTCTAGGATGAATTGACCCCACGAACAAAGAAATAAGCTAACGGATATATCACCCATTGGGAGGTGACACCTGTGGATGAACGCTTCCAACTTGTTGTTGTACGCGCATGTGTGAGCGTGAGTGCATATATTATGCACAATTATGATACCCCCCACCCTCCACCTCCCGGTTAACCACATTCCTTGGGGGGGATTTACCGACTTGCTAGTCTCTTGCCCAGACCCTCGATGAATGGGGGTCTTGGGTTACTCAAACTGGTCATGGCCATGGATTGAGCAGGGGTTTTTTTTTCTTTGCATCATCATCTGTCGAAAAAAGAAACAGACACGGGGGTTCATGACAAGCAGAATTTGTTCGTTTTGTTGGTTTAAATTACCAGATGAACGGGTTTTGGAGGTAAGAATTATTTAACCCAACGTTTTGTTAGGTGTTGTTCACGTTACCTCAAGTTTACACACCCTTTAATTTTTTGTGGGTGGTGGGGCCCGACTGGGGTGTCATGAGTGGACGAAGCCGAGTGGACGAGGCCTGACAAGAACTGACTTATATTTGATGATGATGAGAGAAGAGCTAATCCCTTCCCTCGCTGCTACTTCTCTCCTCTCTTCCCAGGTCTCCATTTCCTTTCCGAATGGGGAAACCTTTCTCTCCGATTCGGAAGTCCATCTCTCTCGACTCTCTCTCTCGACTCCCTTCCGTCTACCCATCCTCCTTCCTCACTCGGCTCCTGCATCCCTTGCATCCCTTGCAGTGGACCTTCATGTCCACTGCCTCATCCATCAACCTCCACTGCCTCCACCATGCATCCACTGCCTCATCCATCATGTCCCCTGTATCCACCATGACACATCCCCCCCGAAACAACAAGCGCAGGTCCGCCAAGTCAATGGTAACAAAAGAACACAATCAAGGAAAGAAAGACTATTTGCAGAAGCGGTTAGGAAACAAAGACGAAGAGACAAGGAGCGGGGCGGACAACCGACGTGAAATTGCAAGAGCAGAAGCGCACAGCGCGCAAGTAAGAGGGAGTAGGTAGAACGAAATGAACGCAGATGCAGGTGTGACCAATGAAGTAAAAAGAATCAAGGCGTGCGGAAGAACAAACAAGTAGCAAAACTGTAACAAGCGTCCAAACGGTTAAGACCGCAAATATCAATCAAACGTCCGGTTCCTCTGTCCACTCAGCTCTTGAAAGTGGGTCCACATTCACATGATCTTTGCCTGGTTTGTAGATCACCGTGACGTTGTCCATATATGGTGACATAAGCATGCGGAATTTGTCGATTCGTAGGCTGTACTGAGTTGCAGCTGAGGAGTTTAGGACCTCCCTGATCGAAGCGTGGTCGGTCACAATCACAGTGTGGGCCCCTTCGACGATGTGACGAAGTTTCATGTAGGCCCAGACTAGACACGCGAGTTCCCTCTCTGTCGACTCGTAATTCACCTCGAATGGTTTTGTGCTTCTCGCGACGTACAAAACTGGTCGCTCCAGTGTCTTTCCTTTCGCTGGGGGTTTCATTTCGTATGATTGTTGGGTCGCTTCTATCGAGAGTGTCGCATTAATTGACTTTGTCAACGCGCGTTCCCGCTGTGCTTCCTCGTATATCGCGATTATCCTGTCGCCAACATCCTTTTCCGATTTCCATTGCGATTCCTCGATTGGATACCCTATCCATCTCACCAGGTACTTTGTTTTTCCTCCCTTAGTCACTCGCTTCCCAATAACTTCTGCTTCATACCAATTGTCTTCAGGAATGACAGCTTCCGGTCGTTCGTAACCCCTTCTGAAAGGGTCAGCATCAGGGTCAAATGACCTTTCCACGTTAGCAACCGAAACAACGGGGTGTATTTTTAGATGCGCAGGTAGCTCAAGGCGAAGAGCACGACCTCCGGACAGCACTTCCGTCACTTTCAAGTTAGGGATTTTTTGGGCGGATAATTTGTTGAATTTTGTCGATGTAGGGTGTTTGTCCAGTCTCAAGGCCACGAAGTCGCCCTTTTTGTACGTCAATGGTGACCTTTTGGAGTCGTAGTACCGTTTGTGAATCAGGCTGGCTTGTCGAATTGACTCTCTAGCTTCCTCAATGCGAGACTTCGCTTCCGATAACATGTCGGCCACAGCTGGCATTTTTGAACCAGGACACCCCATCAAGCGAGAGACGGCGTCGTGAGGCTGTATATAAAGCAGCTCGAAGGGGCTGAATGAGGAAGATACATTCTTAGCTGAATTGTAAGCTAGCTCCATCCACGGGAGTTTTGCACTCCAATCATTTTGTAGAGGAGCCACATATGCTCTCAGCATGATTTCGAGTATCTGATTGAGGCGTTCCGTGGCGCCATCAGTCTGTGCGTGGTATGCTGTAGAGGGGCTGTGTTTGATCGAGAGTGCCTCCATGAGAGCTTGCCAGAACGCAGACAAAAATTTCGAGTCTCTATCGGTGATGAACTTGCGGGGAATCCATCCTCGGGAAACGACGTTCTTAAGGAAGAGCGTAGCTGATGACTCAGCAGTGTATGATGACGTCGTCGGAATGAAGGTGCCGTGTCGAGTTGCCTTGTCAATGACCACCATGATGGCGTCGAACCCACTACTGAGGGGGAGTCCAACGATGAAATCAAGGCCAACACATTCAAAAGCTGCAAAATCTGCTAATTCCACTGGGAGTAGGTTTCCAGCTTGTCTGGCCCTAGAGGTCTTGTTTGAGGCGCACTCTGGGCAATGCAGAACAAAGGTCTTTACCCATTTAGACAGTCCCGGCCTGAAATATTGTGTAGCGATTCGGTCGTAAGTTTTCTTGTAGCCAAGGTGTCCCAATGAATCATGAGCCAAACGAAGTGCCTCAGGAACCAAACTTTCCGGGAGACATATCTTGTCTCCTCTCAACGTCACCGTCCACAAAAAACCTTCGTCATCTACCATAAAATTTTCCACGAACTCATTACGCAGCTCAAGACCACGCAAGTAGGCTTGTCTGAATCTTCTATCAGCCCTGTAACCTTCGTCCCAAGCTGAAGTTGAGATTGATGTCAGCGATTGTGCGGTGTCAATTTTCGCGAAATCCGAATGGGTCCAAAGTTGAGTCAACACTGCGGCGAAAGCATCTTGAGAAGCGTCGGTGTACATCGTGAAAGGCCTGTCGTATAGAGGGTGAGCCAGAATAGGAGCTTTCGACAGCCTATCCTTCAATTCGTCGAAAGCTTTCGCGCAATCCGAAGACCAATTAATTTTTGCCTTCCCGTCGTATTTTTGGCCTGCTGTACCCCGTTTGAGGTCATTGAGGGGTTTTACCAATAGCGAATATTTGGGTATAAACGCTCTATAGTACCCGAACATCCCTAGCAACCTATGAAGTGCCCCGATAGTCGAAGGAGCCGACAACGACGTAATCGCCTTCACCTTGCTTTGCAATGTATGCAAACCGTACCGTGACAAATTGTGCCCAAGTAGTTGAATGTTGTTGTAACCAAATTTGCACTTATCCATACTGAAAACGAGGCCCACAGACATGCAGGATTGAAGTATCTGTTCCAGATGGCGTAAATGGTCATCAAACGAGGAGCTGTAGATCAATAGATCGTCAATATACACCAGTGCGGCATTGAAACGCAGTGAGCCAATTACTCTGTCCATCAGGCGTTGAAACTGTGCGGGAGCGTTTTTGAGGCCGAAAGGGAGTCGTTTGAATTGGTACAAGCCTTTGTGACATGAGAACGCCGTTTTGAACCTGTCATCTACCTTCACTTCCAACTGATGGTATCCCTTCAGCGCGTCCAGCAGTGAGAAGTGAGATTTATTTGCCAAGGTCGAGAAGACGTAATCGGATCGTAGCATAGGGTAAGCGTCGCCTATTGTGATGGAGTTCAACGCCCTGAAGTCGACGCAGAACCTCCATTTATTCCCTTGCCAGACCAAAACCACAGGCGAGGACGTGCAGGATGAGGATGGTTCAATAACGTCCCACAGTAACAGTTGTTCCAGGGTCTTGTCCAGAACTTCCCTTTTTCCGGGGCCCATCGGGCGCGGGTGCGACGCAGGGGGTAACTGTGAGTTTCCGGTGTTGATGTCAGCACATATATCCGCGTTGATGTGGCCCAGGCGCTTGCCATGACTGAAGCACTTGACGTATTTCATCAGCAATTGGCACAGTTTTAAACGTTGATCCGTGGGCAACTTTGGACAGATATCGAAGTCCTTTTCAGAGATTACTTCGTCTGCGTTAGGTAAACCATCAGGAACCGTGGGCAACGGTGGAAGTTCATCATCAGCCTCCGGATCCCACGTTTCTCCCATTGTGCGTTTGTCTGACTTCGAGGCTATGAGGGAAGTTTCGTCCGTCGACATCGAACGAGGTCGAGACTTAGATCTTGTGTTTGTCGCGAAAGTGGAGGCCATTTTAGCATCCATCATATCTGAAAGGAACTCTATATCGATGGAGTCCGGACCATCTGGGGGTGGATCATGGCCGTTGTTGATCGAAATTTCGGGTGAGACCAGATCACCCCAGTCCACGTCGGGTATGGAGGATGAGGCGACTGACGTCGAATCAATTCGTTTAGCCAGGCCAATCACCTGACCCCTGGGCAAAAGTATTGGGGATGAGTGGTGATTCTGTATCATCATCTTGCGAAGGGAATTGTCGACCACTACGTTTGGTATGAGGGTCGTAGGCGTGCAATGTGATGTAGGCGATAAATAAGTATAGGGGGTCAGCAAGTAGGTCTGGCCCGCATTCAGATGGTGGAGAGCGGCTATGCAAGTGCACGTCTTCGGGTTCAATGTTGAAGATCTGGCGGTGCGTATGAGGAAAGTCTTTCTTTCGGCACGAGTGTACGTCATTTTGTAGCTGCCTTCAGGGAAAATCGCGCGGTTCTTTGATATGCAAAGATCAATTCCGTATGTAGACAATGTATCAACCCCGACCAGCACTTTTGCGTCGAAAGAGTCCATGACATGGAAGTGCACTTCCATTCTGAAAATCACGGGTCTTTTTTCTGCTGATAGGCCCTCTATGAAAATTGGTAGGGTCACGAGCCCCAGCGTTTGTCCTTTTCCGATGCCTTCTATTGAGATACTGACGGTTTCGTCGACAATTGCTGACGGGGCCATCGAAGCGAGGAAGGAAGAATCAATTAGTGAAGTGTTCGAGCATGCGTCATTTAGGAGATCAACGTTTGCGTTTGTTGTACTAGCAATACGAGCCTTGCAGACCAGAGGTTTGGTGTATATGTGCGAGATACCTGGAGGGTAAGAAATGCGATTCGATAAAACAATAACAGGAAGAACATCACGATGAGCAAAACTATGGCGAGGAGTCCTTTTTGTCTGGGAGACAGCTGCCTCGATTGCTGTTTCCCAGGTTAGTTTTCCGACCCGGAAGAGGAGGCGGAAAAGGTGTAGCTGGTCCTTCCCATTGTGTTTGGTGTCGATCTGACTCCCGGAAGATCGATGTCGGAATCCGAGTCACTCCCGTGTGCAAGTAAAGTTTTCGCTGTTCCTTTGAGAGGGCACTCAAAGCTGAAGTGTTGCTGGTTTTCCTTACCCATTTGTGCGCAGAAATCGCATGATCGTTCAAGATACTTTACCGTTCCGTCGAGTCGTGTGAAGGATCGCTCCATTTTGCCGGTGGCAGGATTGATTCTTTCTGACACTGTGGCCAGTCGAGCGTCAGGTCGCCTTTTGGTGCCGGAATCCCTCGGACGAGGTTGAGGAGCAGCTGAATTGGTCTCCCGAGTCGGTCTTGGCGCAGTTGTTGATGGTGGTGCCGATTGGGGTGGAGCGGTTGCCGCCCTGGTGTCTAAGCTTGTCGCAGAAGTCCGATATCGGCCAGAGGATCCAGAGGGAAATGTAAACTGGGTGATCCTCTGGTTTACAGGGTGTAGTTTCAAGTGGTCGTCATATTGGCGACACTGTTCACTGAACACCAGAAGATCTTGTTGTTCACGGATAAACCTGTCCGCTTGTGCGTCGTTGAAGCGAGCTCTGATGCGTGAAATATGAGTGCTGTGGGCGGACTCAGGGAAGGATGCCTGAAGGAGTTTCAATTTTTGGAAATAATATTGAATGAAAGACTCTGTGGGGAGCTTGTAGCGATCTTCCGCCTCCCTCTGCCTTGCCGCAATAGATTTGGACCACACTTCTCTCATAGCTGAGGCGAACCGAAACCAACAACCAGGACCTTTTGTGAGGTCATCAGCCTTGTCTGGGCCAAGCATCGTGTACCATGACTTGACCGGGTCTCCAGATTTGAAGCAGTGTCGGTAGATTGCGGGGCAAACGACTGTTTCACCAAATGTATTCACTTCCAGCTGCATCTCTGCGAGCCATGACTCGAGATCCCCCGGCTGAGTGTATTTTGGGAGCGCGGTGGGGTCAAATCGGAGATGATAAGGACGAGGAGTGTTTGGGTCGCGGGGTTCCACCCGAGTTTGTTGATTCTGACCGTTATCAGGGGCAACCCAAGTATTGTTACGCACTGCGGCCATTTCCGCCTCGATCCTCCTCGTTTGTGAGGCTAATTCCTCCAGACGAGCTTGCTTTAAGATCTCCGGAATAGGTGGCTGATTTGCTGGGGTCTGAGCTCTAGGTAGGGCATCAAGTTTGGTGTTGATTGGGCCTAAAGCTTCTGCAACCGATTTGGCTACAGTTTCGGCCACAAGTCTGGTCATCTCTTCTGGAGTCATTTGAAGTACGTCGGTGTTGTTCTTTTGTGTGTCTGGCGATTTTGACGGCTTTGTTGTTGATGTAGTGTTTGAAGAGGAAGAACAGATTCTGTTGGCCCCATGTGCAGTTGACGTGACACCGTCTACGGTTTTGCTGCGAGCTCGTTTGAGTCTTTTCGTCGGCATAGAATGAGCCGCATGTCGTGTGTCGGAAAAGGCTTGGCGGGGCGGTGATGTGCTCAACATTGCGGACATTGATGTACCTGTCAGTGTTGACAAGCTGCTTGCATCACCGGTCGGTCCACCAAATTTCTTCAAAACTTCTGCCAATGGAAGATGTTCTTCGCCTGGGGAACGAAGGCCCACCATCCTCATATGTACCGGTTTTTGAGGTTTTGGTGGCGCCATTCTTGGCGTAGCAGGCGGAACCGAAGGGCGATCTTCAACGAATGATCCTGGAATTTCTTGGATCGTTTCCAAAGTTGGAAGCAATGTCGATGTCTGACGGCGCAGCATATCAGAAATGTTCGTAGGGGGCGTAGAGGGACGATGGGCTTCGGTCAGGTGGGTGTGTTCGATCTGCAAATCCGTTGGTTCCGACGCATAACGAGGAGTATCCAGGACCGTTGCCGATGGAGGCCCTTCAATTTGACGACATGTTGGACCTTCAATTTGACGGTGTAAATGACTGTCCGGTGGGCATGAATGTCTCTGATTGGAACTGCGTAACGCAGTCAGGGCGTTGGCAACCTCACATGAATAGGTAGATTCGTCCAAATGTGTTGAATTTTCCAGGAGTAGAGTTGGCTGACGTCCGTCTATTTGGAGCTGTTGATGTTGAAATTCCTGGGGGCTAGAAGGGGATCCATCGATATTTGGCTGAGAGGTGATTTCCAAAGCCACAGGAAGAACGACAATTAGCGAGTCCGATGGAGGCTTTTCTTCATTTTTATGATGCTTCGGTCGTTTAAAGGATGCGGTGTCGAAGAACAGTTTTCGTTCCGCTCTGAAGGATTTAACGGTTGATTGATCAAGGGATGGTTCCAAGGAGGATGATCGAGTCGATCTGTTCCATGAGAGTGAATCACGAACAGAGGGGGGGATAAGGTCCATGATACCGACGCATTCGGTGAAGAGGAGGTGCTCGGAGTCCGAACGTTTCTTGTGTTTCAAAACGGTGTGGATGTGTACGGCGAGCCTCTGCAGCTTTGCTGATGGAATTGAATCTGTCCTTGACGCCATATGTCATGAGTGGACGATGCCGAGTGGACGAGGCCGGACAAGAACTGACTTATATTTGATGATGATGAGAGAAGAGCTAATCCCTTCCCTCGCTGCTACTTCTCTCCTCTCTTCCCAGGTCTCCATTTCCTTTCCGAATGGGGAAACCTTTCTCTCCGATTCGGAAGTCCATCTCTCTCGACTCTCTCTCTCGACTCCCTTCCGTCTACCCATCCTCCTTCCTCACTCGGCTCCTGCATCCCTTGCATCCCTTGCAGTGGACCTTCATGTCCACTGCCTCATCCATCAACCTCCACTGCCTCCACCATGCATCCACTGCCTCATCCATCATGTCCCCTGTATCCACCATGACATGGGGGCACAAGGGGGGGAGAAACATTAACATTGTGTGTGCAAAAGAAGGCCCTAGGAATTGCCACGAAATTGTTGGCTGTTAACTTGAGCTTGGAAATGTGATGTGTGATGTGATATGACATGTAAAAATTGGAGGCAAAAGATTAAATTTCGTGATCCACTCTTGAATTCCCCGGGCACCCTGCTAAAATTTATTGAGTAGGTAAGGTATCGAATCCAGCCCACTCCACTCCACATTTTCGAATATTCTTAGACACAGTGGGGGGTTCATAACGGCTGGCTGCGCAGCGGAACCGTGCTGACATGTTGGGGGTACCTCAGGTGTGTGCTTGTAGCACAAGACATCACCTCGGTACGGAAGCTTCGAGGAAGCAAGCAAGCTTGCTGAGCTGACGGTGAAACTTTGTCTTTGGAGTAAGGTAGGTGAGCTAGGTACCTATGTGTATACGTACCCCATAATGTGGCCTCATATGTGTATCCGGACCCTCCCGGTCGTTAAGTTGTTTGAGGCTCACAAACACAGGCCTAGGAATTGAGGCTCGAGCCTCGCTCACCATTCCGAGGACACGAGACCTACCAAAATCTGGATGCATATACTTTACACGTATTAGGTACCTATAGCTACACTATTCAATAACATCACACTAAAAAAAGAAATATCGACATCACTATTTATCGAAATCATTATATCTGGATTTCCGGAATCTATGCGGCTTGCATATATATTGTTTGTACAGGCGAGTATATCTCTCTTTCTCCCTTTCTTTTTCCTTAATTCTTTTTCTTTTCTGTTCTTGAATCGCAATTGTGCACTGTATACGTACATGTATACATTTCGTATTTGAAGATTTTTTTATAACTAATTATATTCCTTTTCTAGAGCAACACATGTACAGTCGGGTATGAAAAGTGATCGGTCAACGCTGGAGTTGCATGACTCGCTGAATAGGGATTCTATCTACCAAAATCACCAAGAAAACGAACTTCTAATCCCTGAATGTGACAATGCACATCTAGCGTTGACCGATCACTTTTCATACCCGACTGTACATTTCTATGTATGCACCTGCGCATGCACCTGCCACTCCTTTTGGGATGAACCCGCGAAACCCTTTATGCATGCGCAAGGATCATTTACGAGTACTCTAAAATATAATATAAATAAAAAAAAATAAAGAAAGAAAGAAAGATCTAGAGTCACATATTGCAATTTGTATACGCGTACTCGTATACGTTGCAACAAATAAGAATTTTTTTTTTCCCTCTCCACTCTACCCGCACAAGACGTCGACCCTTCGGGATTGCAGCAAATGCCTAGGCCCGCCCATGGCCTGGCCGGCGCCGGAGCCCGCGAGTATCCGAAGCTTCGAACCTGTACCTTTTTTTTTTTCCTTTTTTTTTCCCTTTCCCGGGCTTTTCTGTTCCAATTCCTTCGTTCAATTTCATGATTGTGTATGCGGCGCATGCCTGCCTAATCTTGAGCTCGAGCTTGGTAACGAATATTAATTAGAAGAAAAGACACGAGTGAGTACTCGAGCTCTATACTTAGTAAATACCTACCTACGCACCTAAGCTAATTAAGTAAGTACTTTGGTATGTATGTATGTACGAGGAGAACCAGACCCACGAGAACTTTTCAACGTTAGCATCGGCCAGGAGAATTCTGAACCCATTAAATATATATATAACCCATGTATGGCATGGTATACGTATTTTGCAAGCACGCTCGAGGCCTAGAGTAGGTAGAGCAGAAAGAAAGAAAGACGAAGGAAAAAATACATCCATACATTCCATGACCACCACCCCCACGAATTCAATTGCAAAGCAACGTTAGACTTCCACGTAACCTCTCTCGAGCGTAATACCATAGTATACGCATACCGGTCCGCATACAATTTAAGTAGATATACGTATGGCAGCCCAAGACTCCAAACGCCTGGGTCGAGGCTACGTATACGTATACTCTACTGCATCTAGATCTCATCATGCAGATGATGGTCAGGACTGGCCTCGTCAGGGCCATTAATCCCAAACCCCCAAACTTGCAACTAGTTGCACATGTACAATTAATGAATCATATACCCTAAAAAGGCCTTGGGGCCGCGGCCAGGTTATAGAGGTAGTTACCTAGAAGTCCATGGGTACCCCGTAGGAGGGCCAGGGCACAAGACTACCGGGTACCCAGGTATGTTAGGTAGGTAGAGAATTGCAATTGCAAAGGTATCATCTCCAGAGAACTCGAGTAAATGGGATTTTTTTTTTTCAATTCTAAATTCCTAGAGCAAAAAATACTTACTCAAGTATATGGTGTGGTAATTCCTCCATCAACAGCCATGGATTACCTTTATCCTTCGTTGGTAGAGAGTACCTAGAGTCGACAGGGGTAGGGTATCCGGGGCATGCGCAGGGTTTCGCTCAATGATGTGTGTGGGGGGGGGGGGGTGTATCTGTTGTGCACACTGCGGGATGATGATGGATGGGATCATGCGGGAGGCCTGTCTGGGGTTTATTTCCAACATGAAAAACAATCAGAATTAAATGTGATGTTTTTTTACCGGATTCGAAGGATGGATGGATGCGCATGCGTGGACCCTGTCGATATCGATAGAGTAAAGCAAGCTTCATGGCTCATTGCAAGGTGAGACTTATCGCTGGCCGGGCCCGGCGCCGTACGTGGGAATGGCCACGGGATGATAAGGATCCCGAGCTCGAGGCGCGCGGCGAGCGCGGCGGCCGGCGGGCGGGTCCAGGGCTGGCTAGATTGCCTAGAGGAAAGAAGTTTGGTTAATGTTGTTTCAACTATAGAATGTTTGTTGCAGGCCTAGAGCGAGAGCCTGGGCAGGAGAAAGCAAGTGAAAGGAATATAGATTTGAAGTTACTTTGGTACTTTACTTTCTTCGGCCTCCGAGCTCGCGGTGTAAGTTCTTAGCTCGGCCGAGACCTATGATACAATTGCAATAGTATGTGGATGTTGACTTCGAAAACATCTAGAGTTATGAGACTATTCCAGAGGCAGTATGTGGATGGATGTTTGTGCCGAGTACCTAGCAACTAATGAAATATGTTTGAGTTTGAGTTTTGAGATGCTGCAGAATAGGATCGGATGGGGAATACCATTTTCTTTCTTTCTCTCCTTGCGTCCGCTCATTTAATTCCTTCTTCCTCGATACGTTTTCATATTGATTATTTCCGTATCCACACTTTTTTTTCCTTTCTTTTGTTTTCGTTTATCATGCACATGTTTGTTCTTGGTATTCTCGATACCAACTGCAATTTTTTTTTTTCATCACTGTTGCAACTGTTGCACCGGTAATTCCTTCTTCTCTTTTCTAGAAGTTTTGCTTTTTCGCCAATTCTTCCATGCCAGCTGCACATTCGTTCAAATCCGTCTCTCTCTCTCTCTCGAGTCAATTGCAACCATAGAGTAGTCTTTTTTCCCTCATGCACAAATTGGTAAAAAAGAAAACAAAAAAGGGCATGCGCTTATCGTTTCATTCATGATAAAACAAATGCACTAGAGCGTACTCGAGTATACTTGCAAGTCAAGAAATTCACTCAAAACAAAAACCCTTCTTTTATATTTTGTTTTTTTCATAGCCAGCCATGGGATGTGAATTTGAATGTGTGTGTGTGTGTGTGTGTTGTAAGTTTTCCTGGTTTCGAACTCGAGTCTAGTTCTTCTGGATATTCGGATCCGGATGGATCTCCTGCAATTATGAAAATTTGTTTTTCCCCCTTCACGAAATTGCAATTGGCTTTTACAAAGCCTCCCGTCCGCAAATCTTTATCGTAGTCTCGTGCCCTTAATCTTTGATGATCACGATACCTAAAGTTACTAGATCCCAATTGCAAATAATTGCCCGGTGGACCCTTTTTTTTAGCTCCATTTTTGTTTAAATTGGCAATAATCCGCAGACCTCACAATTGCTTGGAAATTTCTCGTACGATTGATCATCATATTCCGGCAGTATCCGTGGTCAATCCTTTAGCTAGAGTGTATTCTGAATGGGGTGAAGAGAACTTATACCAAGGTAGGAATTCATTCTGCCATGTCACTCTCAATCCCACGCAGAGCAACCTTTCCCGCAGACAGGCATAAAAAGCCACAACTCGTGCGCTCCGTTCCTTAAACCTTGAAGGTAACGAGTGACGAGGGCCCCCCCCGTTGAAATAGTTTAAAACCACCCCCCTCGGGGCCGTGTAAATCCTTAGTTCCAGGTGGTGCGCTGCTGTTCTGCAAATGAACCTTGTAGATATGCATACAAATGCATTAAAAGATTTACGACCCAGTGAACATGTGGAGTAGCGAGATGGAAAAGGTAACTCTATTTCACTCTAGTTTCGAGTATTGCTCTAGTGCAGTCGGTAAGAAGTTAGGCTCGCCCCCAGACTTGCTAACTGCTCGCGTGGAGCGGGTATGAAATCGGTAACTCGAGCGCACCACACAATTCTCTTGACCTAAGCTGTTTCCTCACTCACTACTGACCCAATTGCTCTCTGCTTGCAAACGCTTCGAGTCTCGGTTTTCGTGTCCGTGCGGGATGTAATGAGTGTGTGTGTGTGCTGTGGTGTGGAGGTATTGTGGAGTGGAGGTGTGTGGAGATGTGTGGAAGGAAACCAAGGCACGGGTATACACTTACCTAACGTACTCTACTGCTTTCCAGTACACTGGCAACTTGAATCGACCTGAAAGAAAGCAGCAGGCACACACACACACACAGATCCAGGGAATAGGTTCCTCTTACATAAATTCTAATACGATCACCAGCCTGGATCTTCCAACCATCCACCCGGCCCCGGCCCCAAATCCTCCTCCTCCTCCTCCTTAAGATGTGGCGTAAGCTTCCACTTAGGTAATTGCACAAGCCTGCTAAGAGGTAGGTCTCCGCCATCAGAAAAAACGCCATGTGTGCAATTGAGGCGTGAGGCTGTGGTGCACGTTTTTCCATTAAGCTTTGGAACCTGTACAGATTACCAGTATCCGGATCCCGTGTTGAACGAATCCGGCCTTGGAGGGGGAGCTCGAGGCAGCTAAAGCCGTAGCCAGAGTACCTAGAAGGAAGTGTAAATTAGCTTCCTTCCTTCTCTTCGCATTTGGGTTTTTGGAGGCTTTTCTTGACGTTGGGCCCTTAATTCCACCACCACCAGCTTCGCCATGTGCCATGCGTTCAGTAATGATGGGCCCCCCCAATTGCAAACCCGTTTGTCCCAGGAATCACTTTCTCGGATTCCCTCACCGCAAGAACCGATTGCGATATCATGCCCGCATGCGGCGAGTTCTCTCTCCAAAAACCTTGAATTATGGGGAAAAGAAAGAAAAAAAAAATGTGGCGTTGTTTCTAGAGCCCCGTGGCCAACGTTATTCCCTTACGTACGGGTCCTGGAGGTGGCAGTTGAAGAGTATCAGTTCGAAAGAAAGTTTATGTTATGCCGTTTCGTTTGGTGAAATCCAGGAACTTGGACGAGGCTAGGAAGTTGGATCCGTCTCGGAGAGAAGTCCAGTCCCGTAGTCCCGTGGCTCTTGAGTTGGGGGGGGTAGGTTCAATAATCGAGTACGTTCCACATCCGGAAGTACCAGTACGACAAAGCAGGGAGATTTATGCAATATGCACGAACGACTACACGTTTGCATATCCAATGTCGATCACCACATCTACCATGGCCCACAAAGACATTTTTTCATAGCAACACCAATACACAGACTCTACCACCCTTTTACCTAATCACAGAACACCAATATCAATATGCATGTAGTTGCATCCCTCCAATTGCAACTCGAGCCCATATGGCATGACACTAATATATCACTTTAATGTTAGCAATCAACTTTAACCTTCCCATATCACAAAACGCCCAATGTTAACAATATGACAAGAATCCGCGAGTCCGAAATTCAAAATGTGGGGTAAAGTAAATTTAGTAAGGCCTTTTTTTTCGTTTGTGTGTCTTTCATGCCAAAAAAAAAACAGGATCTACATGTGCCGCAGATCCTTCACTTTACATGCTCATGAGCTCACTATGGGTCGAAGCAATCAATATGTGCCGAAACATACCAGGTAGCTATAGGTAAGTAGGTATGTTGATGTGTTTAGCAAGGTATACCACTCATATTGATACTCATGATGAGTGAAACAAAGCTTGTATGTACTGAGCTCTACCTTGTCATCTATCAAAAGGCCCATCCATGTGCCCCAGGCAAACGGCAGCCGTATCTCTGAAACTCACGAGTCGACATCGATCAGTCACCGTCGGCAGATCTTCAAAATTATCACTTATAGCTAGTATATATGATCAGCACTGCGAAAATATAGAAGACGTGAGAAAAAACGAAAGATCTTTCATATTATTAGGCCCACCTACCTACGAGCTCGAGTCACAACTCAACCCATGGCCAACGTCCAAATCCCAAATCCCAAAAGAACTCGAGAGAGACATTTCCAAAATGACTGATCGCCCGGCATTCGGTCCAGCTGTGCTTGTATGTACTCTATGTAATGTTCATCTCATAAATGATGATCATATTATATCAGTATATGTCATAAGACATAATTATAAGAAAGGGAAAGAAAAAAGAAAAATTATTCATCCTATATATATATATATGATGAGTAATTACTATAGTGATAACCGTTTACAAATTTTTATCCCGAGATGATCGATTATAATAGTCATCATGATATCAGCAGCTCCGGGTACCTTGGGGGGTGCGCTGGGCACGTCTCAGTTTACGGGAAAAAAACTGCTTCGAAACTAGCCTCGAGTCCTTTGAAACCGGCATACCGGCAAGTACCACGAGTACGAGTAAGTAATCCGTACGTACCGAGGCCCCTTGCCGGGAAGTAATCATGATATCAAAGCTTCGAATTAATATTCGAATCCATATAATCCAACGTCCGAGAAATGGTCACGTGGAGCCCCCCCCCCAAAAAAAAAACTGCAAATCTAGAATTACAATTAATTGCAAAATCGGTCCAGATATCGCTCGCGTATATGCCGTTTGATCGAGACTGCCTGTGGACGTGCATAGTCGCGCTCGGCCCCACGATATATATACATCGATATATATCTTGCGAAAAAAAAATACTTACACAGCTGACGTTTCGAATTCCATTTCGTGGCTGGCCGCCCGTCGGCCCGAAAAAAAAACCTATGATCAAATACATGTATGCCCACTGACAGATCTTATCAAGCCAATAAGCACCAACGTTCCCATATCCGGGAGAAGTTCAGGTAGCTAATATTAATGTATTATTAACCCCTTAAATCTTGAATAGACCTAACGTCAACTCGGATCGGATGTAGCCGAGTTAGCCCTCATCCTCATCCTCATCCTCACCCTCATCCCCCCCCTCCATAATCAGATCCGACTAAACCCACAATTCCAATTCAGAACACAGTGAGTGATAGGGGCGGGGGGCCGCAGGGCAATCAATCGCAATTGCACTTGCAATTGATCGTTAGCAATATTAATGCCAACACACTCATGATCACCCACTTGGCTAGCTATAGTATGTGACCTAAAGGTCAAAGTAAACACATCTAGAGTAATCTGTATATGCCGAGCTATTCTGTGAAGCAATTAGCTTCGAACCAGCACATGTACTCGAGTACAAGTTCACAAACACAAGCCCTAATACCTAATACCTAATACCCAAGGCATCAATATTCGGGCCTACATACTTTATACTAGCAAGAAGTAGAGTATGTACCTAGGTACCTAAAGTGTCATGCATGGGGAACCGGGAGCTCGAGAAGTGCAGTGCAGTACACCTTCACCGTTAACGTTACCGTTAACGATACCCGCTTGCGCATGCATGCGATCTTGAACCGTACGCGAGCTCGGAGCTCGATTTTCGCCTCCCCGTGGCTTGCCGACGCCGAGATATCGCGCGGCTAAGGTTGTGTTTCTCGGGTACTTACTAGGTAGGTAGGTAGTCTCGGTGTTCTCGGGTAGTTAGGTGTTAGGTAGTCTCGGTTGAAAACCAGCTCGTCCGCGATCCAAATCCAAATTGCATTTTTTGCCACTCGCCAAATTTCACACGAAAACCTAATTTAAACGCAAAACGCAGATGAAAGAGAAAATTAAAAAAAAAGCTACGTACTCAAGCTCTCGTAGTTTTCAAGCTTACTAGCTAAACGGAAAAAAAAAAAGGTAGTTAGGACCGGTAGGTATGTATGTACGTATACGTAATAGATCTAGATTTCAAAAGTATATTTTTGAGCTCAAACATACATATGTAAAGTAGGTATGGATATATCGATATCGATCAAGCTAACTAGCCAGCAAAAGAACAATCGATCGAGAAACCCGAAAAGTAAAAAAAAAGCTTAAAAGTATGACTCAGGTACTCGAGTTCATACCTCTTCACAGGCCACCATAGTCTCATGCCAGGCCACCACAGACCACCAGTGCACTACAGCCAACTAGAGTACCTACCAACCCGTAGTTAGATAGATCATAGACCCTTAGTAGAGCGAGTATCCCCGTGCCGTGCCGATGTGATGCTAACATCAACCTACTCTCCCAATGATGTCGAAATATGGACTGATCACCACATGCATATTTTAACGTTTACCGTGAAGAGAAAATACTCCTTCTCTACTCCGTATACCCAACTTGCCGTGGCCGAGCTCCATCGTTCGTATCCGTCCTCGAAACGTAAACGTACCCAGATCTACCCACCAGGGTGTAAGTAAGTATGCACCTACTCGTACTTCTTCATTAGGTAAGTGAGTAAAACACACGGATCTCCCCCCCCCCCCCCCCCGCCATCACTTCACTTTCGAGCCTCCCTTTCTCGCAGCCTTCTTCGCCCGCATATGGAAAGTGATCTGCGTTGTCGCCACCCCCCTCCCTACTTTTTTTTTTTTTTCAAAAGTCGGCCCCCAGCTCTTTAAGTGTAAATTAAAGTAGAGGAAATAGAGTAAACGTTCACTATTTACTCAAACACTTAATATACTTTTTCCATCCACGTCCACTTGGGGGCTTGGGGGCCAAACAGCAAGGGGGGATAAAAGCCATATGAAAAAAGTTAAAGTTTGAAGGGGATAAATAAGTCCACGATGGCCAAAGACAAGAAAAGCAAACAGTGGAGTAGAAAAAAAAATCGGGCCTTTGCTGATCACCTACCGGATTCAGGATAGCTTTTGGGGCCATGGAACGCAATTTTGGCCCCATGGGATTGCATGTGGATGGATAAATGCTTGGCGGATTTATACATTGCAATTGGGGGCCGGATTTAAAGGGATCCGGGACGTTTCGTCCTTTTGGTGGGTTGGAGTTGGGGGGGATTAGTTCGTCGCATTTTCCACGTAGAGTTGGCGAGTCTTGCCGTACTAACCCCTATGAGTAAGATGAGCAGCGCGCTGGGTCTTTCAAGAGGATCAGGTGAAGATCGACATTGCCCGTGATGTTGAGTAGGCTCTCGAGTATCTGGTGTCAACGGTCGAGCATTAGAATTGATGCATGAAATTTTGAGAACGAGCTTGCTAAGGCTGCTCAACGATGTATAAAACGGCTACTCATTACTCAAACGTTAGTGAGAGTTCCCCAAAATGGTACATTTAAAGCTATTGAACATGGTAGGTGATACTTACCGGTACACAGATCCATACCAAACAAAACGACAAATCTCATCATGACATCTCTTTAGAGTCCTCGAACTCTCGTTCCTAAAACCATCTTCACCGGCACCCCCCCATAGCCCTCGAGCTCTACGAACTGCAATCACATGTATCAATATACTATTTCAATATACCCACTTCCGCCAAAATCCATATAAGTTAGCTATAGTGATATACTCCATATATCCCCACCCAACCTCTCGCTGTGCGTGTCCCCCAACAAAAAAACAAAAAAAAGTTCAAAATATAAGGAAGTAATAAACGAAAATGCGGGGAAATCTGTCCATCCAGGGGGCCTACCTGGGGTTGGGTGCAATCGAGCATGATGAGGCGCAGCGGGAGTGCGCTCGAGTAGGTATGATCCTCAAGGTGGTGAGTGTTGTAGTTGTGGTGGCATGATCATGATCATGAATTCGACACACACCAATCATCTTTTACCCCCAAGCCTCATGTAGGATCCGGACGAGCCAAGTAGGCAAGGCAAAAGACAAGCAAGGTAAGAAGCAAGGTATTGGAAAGCCAGGCCAGGTCAGCAAAACAATGTATATATTAGACCAGTCGTGGCTTGTCGACGCCTAGCTGCAACCGCCCGCTCACCCGCCTCATCGGCCCCTCCCCTTCATGACCGGCCGCCGAGGTTTCTCATGATGGTATATGTTGGTACTACCTGTCCAGGATATATCTCCGTTGAGGTACCAAAGTTGGAAAGACCTGCATATATATATTATATATGTTGGGAGAAGGTGGATCTAACACATGAATGTATATTAGGAGAGGGTCAGGCAGAAAGAATTTGACGTTTATATCAACACACACCTGATAATGATGTACGATGACTTGTATATCTTGGGTCCATAACGTTAACACATCTAAATACCATCAGCATTGTCAGTCGACGTCTGCACAAATTTTATATGTTTGGTATATTATGCGAGATGCAGGTGTACAAATGGTGTGCGCACATTTGAATGAAAGAAGAACTGTTAACGTTAACGTTAACGTTGAAGTTAATATGATTTTCCTGCAGCTGCAATTCCTGTGTTCAAGCTTAAAGTTTTCTCGGCCTGGGCGTCGATCTCAAACACTGGGATATCGATGTTCGGACCGGTTATAATGGATGACTATAATTTCTTATTTGTAAAGGATCAGATACTTTAAAGCTTTTAGTCCAGATCTGAGTGGCATAGGTAGTGGGTCGCTACTCGAGTACCGGCACCCCTGTAAACCCGAAGCAATAAGCATTTCAATTTCAATTCAGTGAAAAGGAAAGAAGGATGATGCGCACTGGGGAAGTGACACTATAGTTTGTAAAAAATTAACTCTCCACGGGCACTTAATTACCAGATGCTTAGTACTAGTGATGTCTTTCGCTTTGACTGCCAGAATACTCTAGTCAACAATGAACGTTCAAACTCATGGCCAAGCCCATGAGACTAGGCCAAGCCCTGAGCCCAAAGGTCGACTGGGCATTGACTTCCCGCACAGGCGTTTCTCAGCCTCGAATTCGAGGTTTTAGGTGCCACTAAGGATGAGGGGAGGTCAGTCCCTGAGGCACGAGATGATCATATGATGGGCATGGAGTGAAAAGCCTACCTTCTCCAGTCCCCTTCCATTTTGAACAAGTGCAATAATCCTATTAGGCTAGTCCCATCCCCATACCATTTGCGAGGAAAGAAGATATTACCTAACAACCGTGGGCGAGTACCGCGGCCTTCCCCAATGGGCACAACAGGCAGCAAGTGGCGCAGACAGCAACCAGGGCACCATGGTTGTAGAGTACCGGTAGAGTATATCTCTTACGCCCAGGCAGAGTAAACGTACGGTAAAATTCTCATATATATGTGGATCTTGTCGAAACAGATTATATATATATTTGGCCGCGGGCATAATGTTTTCACTTCAGGCTTGTATCTTGACCTTTGCCCTAGAGTACCCAGAGGAAGAGGGATGGAGCCTTGCTTAGCTCGCGATGAGCGGTGTCAGTAGATTGAACCAAGAAATTTGTGAAGTTCTTCTCACCTCCGTTGCCTCCATATCCACCATTTTCCTGGCTACCGCCGATCATTCTTTCAAACACATGGAGTAGAGATGAGTATCATTAGCCTCGAGTCGAGTATCATGGGGTCCAGCCGGTGGCACTACCATAGGTTAAGTTGCCTTCCACCCCTTCCCCGGCCCCCGCACTCTCGAGCAGCACGCACGACCGAGCAAGAACGAAAAAACGAGCGGTCATATTATGCAGCAAAGGGTGAATTAGATAATTTGGGGCATGCACTGCATGCGTTTCAGGCGCCTGGCCAGCTGTTCGAATTGAACAATCCTAAATGAAAATGGTTATATAATTTCAAACACAACTGATCTGACTATTGCAAAAACCCATCAACTTCTAGCGTCATTCGGCTAGGAGGGATGAGCCAGATTTTCCTTGTCCACAATCTTCAGCAAATGAATGATGGTAAATTCATGAGGTCATGAGATTGTGAGATACAGCTGAGTATTCACAATTCTCACGCCTGTTAATCTTCCATTCGGCCTTCGAGGCGGCAGCGAGCTCAACTTGGATCCACATGCGTGTATGAAAATTTCCATCGACCTAGGGTTCTCTTTTCGGTACTTTGTGAGGCCACAAATTGAAAAAAGAAAGAAACGAGCCACAGTCGCTGAGTTTGGCGCGGATGGAGAAGAAACCCCTTCTTCTGCCTCGATCTAGCCTGGACCCGACCCGTCATTACCAATAGCCACTTCGAGTAAGATTGATCCATGAGACTAAATTGATTCATCCTGTTCGTGCATTCTACTCTATCAGCATTTTTAAGTTAGACGGAGAGCAAAAGCAAAAAGTAAAACGTACTATTGAATAAACACGCGGCAGAATCCACACATTTAGAGAAATAGTCTGTGGCCTCTGCTTTCTGGCGGCTCTGGCGGCGTTACGTATGTGACTCGGACATGGACAGGCCTTCAGTAAGTGAGGTTCAATTCAAAGTTTGGCAATCCTGGAGTAGGTACGAGTACGCTGGGGGATCTACGCTGTTCTCGTGCCCAGACTTGACCTGGGATCTACGCCGACCATGAGGCGGAAGGAAGTACCTCCGTCGGAGGGAGGTTTGCTTTGCCAAAAGAGAAGTGAACCGTAACTGAATTTCGAGCAACCGAATTCCGACTTAGGACAAGTGCAGTCTCGAACGAACGTGCTCAAACAACTTGGTTGATGCTTTGACCCAGCCTGTCTGAGCGTATCACGCACCACCATTCTGCAAGGGTAACCATGTCCGAGGCTAGGCAGAAGCGGGTCCTATCCTGCATACATGCACAGAGGCAGGCCGCTAATTGGCTAGATCACTTCCCCACAATTCTTGACATCTTGAAGGAACAGGACATTCACTGTCCTATTTTCAAGAGCCACATGGATCCTCTGAGAATGTGAGAGACGAGGAAAAGCCTAACTGACCGCATGAGGTAAGTTTTTCTTTCGCATCATGCATCGCTCTGCACATGCAGACGACGCCCAAAGTTGAATGCATGTTGTAAGTTGGTATGTATTTGTGTCGAAGCTCATATGGAAAATTTCTGCTTGACTGTGTGGTGTTCGAGGTTGAATTGAGAAACAGCGCTTTCTTTTCTGTGCCCCCTTGATCAGCAAGCATACAACAGGCCAAACTGCTTTGGAAAGACTGGACATGGCGCTCAAGCTGTGACTCCCTTGACGAGCCGGGTCTAACATGGAGAAAGGTTTTCTTTTTCATTCTTGTGGCCTCAGCTCCCAACGACCCAAAGTATGCAGGGCAGAGCAAGTTGTAAATCAGCCCAAGCAAAACGCCATTTCATGATTTTATCTCCGGTGATATCAGTCGGATTGGTATCATCTAACGACGTTTATCGTTCAAGATTCTCAAGGTATTGCTGATATTCTCGCCACTTGTAGAAAGTTTGCACAAATCGGTAGAGATGAGCCATTCTTGATTCGTCAATTAGTGAAGCCTGACGGCCCAATTGATTAGCAAATTATCCAAAGACAAAAATGTAGGGATGAACCAACAGCCCGCAACAGCACTACCTGGAGAACGTCCCATGGTAACACAGCCCGGTCACATTTGAAAAAACTGTACTTCTGTCATCAGACTTGACGGACAAGCTTGCGGATCTGTAGGCCGGGAAAATCCTTCGGTGAAGATCAGAGTCTGTTCGAGGGTAGGCTGAGTTACCGGCTTACCTCATTTGACGACAATCCGTAAAACTAAGAGTACGAGTTTCTGGGGTGCTATGCCCTTCTTCATCACCCTAGCCACCTACACCTTGGGGGCGATATTGTTGTTTGTCAACGTCTGAATGTACTGGGGGCGGGCTGCAGATCCTCCGGAATAGTAAACGGATAAGTTCTTAGAGGCCTTTCCTTCGACAAGTCTGCAAAGGTTTGTGCAAGATACTTCGTTTCCGACGTTTGCTGAGGACAAGTCTGAGTTGCGTGTGTGGGAGTGTCGCTGACGAGTCTCTGCAAGTGGGAGGGAAGTGGACTCTGCTCCTCTTCGAGGGGCTGGGGCACGAGACTAACTCTGCTTGGCCGCTACACCTACCTCGTAGAGAAGGTCCAGAAGTTCTAGAGCTGACTTCCTATTCCATCATGTCCGGAGTTCTAGGCGCAGTCTCGTGATCTTTAACCTTGTACCTCGAGCCCTCAACCTCAACACAAGCTTGCACATGGAAATTAGTGTAGATTGGACGTCATATTCTATCCCGTCATGGGCTCCTTCGAATGATCCTAAAGTTTTGAGGGCACGAAACTAGAGTAAATACTCGTGTAGAGACAGGCGTGTAAGGTCACACGTTCACTCGCCCCCATGAGGAGGCGGCCTTCCGCAGCCACTATTGTGGCAAGGCAGCCATATGTGCATGGCCCCATAACGCCGTGCCCTTTGAGATGGACTGTGCCTGAAGATAGGCAGTGAAATAAACATGGGTATTCTCAAGCCTCGAAATCGTATTTCCCCTTTCCCCCATTTCATTAGTCTCGTGCCCAGCCATTTCACATATGAGCGTGAGCACGAGAATGGTTACGAGAACAGGCATAGCCTACACATTTCATGGAGCGCATTGTGCTGAGGAGCCGGCGGTAGATATTGCGCTACTGCATGAGGGAGGCCCGCGAGGGCGGTACTCACAAGAAGTTTAACCTCGCCGACGCACTTTTATCAACTTTGAGGTGGTACTGTTACCTCAACTTCGGAGGCAAATGTACATGGGTGATACATTTGTACCTCGTATTTCTCGGCGCATTTGGACATTGTTTACAACCTCTGCAGGCGCCACTTTTTTTTTCCAGCTCGTTTGTCGTTTTGAGATGCCAGCCCAGCCCCCATGCGATGCCAGGGTCGACACTTAATTTTTTTTTTTTTTGGCTCACTCTGCTTTTGTTCAACATCAATACCCTATCGATACTGATGCTCTCTGAGTGGTGGCTGTACTTTCATGCGTGTGTATATTTGGTGGAGAATACATTAAAAAGTCGGAACATTTCATATAGGGCGGGAGGATGGGTGGGATATCGCATGCTTGAGCAGATCAGTGTAGACCTAGATTCAGTAGGAATGTAAGCACTTACTTGGACAGGATCGCACCGCCTAGAGGCATACACTATCCCAGGTTCAGAGTTGGAGCCTGCGGAATATGGCCACGACCGGGCCTATCGATTGCCTTGGGAAACCCACACATTGCAGATGTTGGTATCGTACGGGCTATCATTAAGATGTGTGCTCTGTTACTACACTATGTAGTAGTCAATGAGACTATACTAGGTTGCGCATTATCTATTATCTGTGAGGACCACTCATGATTTAGCCCGGCCGCTCATCATCAATGGCTTCCTACTAGAGAGAGCCTCTTATCTGGAGAGAATGTGGATGAGCAGAGGCGTAGTCCGACGGGGAGTAAAAGCGGTCCCTGAGGGCAGGGTTTGGGCACGATTCTTTCGAATGCAGAGTCTGCCCATCAACAGCAAGCAGAGTCGAGAACAGCCTTTGCAGTAGTCTCATTCCAAAACCCTTCAATGATAGAGATCATTGGAACGGAACCTGGACTAGACGGTGACTTGGTACCTGCACCACCACCACTCGTCCTTCGGCATGATGTCTTGGTTGATGCCTCTGCGAACCCCAATGCTAATGCCTAGACCCAAGAGCATGCTGGCTTGGCGGCCGCATCGAGCATTCAATGGGTGTATCCGTGCTGAGATACTCGCAACTCGGCGGATGAAGCATCACTGGCCTCACTGCATATGCAGAACAGCATGGGCCTGGGCGTTGCGGCGGGATGCCTCAGTCTCGGGGGTGCCTTGGCACAGTGCGTGAAGGCTGTTGCCTGGCGAAAGAACCTGTTCAAATTTTGAGTTGGAAACGTGTGGGCAGCGCAGCAGGCAACAGCAATCAGAGATGAAAAATGAAAGCAACAGCAAGAATCTTGAGCTCTGGTACGAGCGAGCAAAAAAAGTAAAGTGCAGAGCGCAATGCACCAACAGGATAATAATCCGCAGGCAGAGCGCGAGAGGGAAAAGCGGAAAAGTTTCAATTCCCCTTCAACCCTTTTTTTTCTTTTCATATCTCCTCATACATCACTATATTGCTTTCTTTTCTGTTGTTTAGCCTCCATCCATCCCCCTTCTCGCCCTTCCTCCCTCCACACCCCACCGGACCACACCAGCCTGGCTGCCCCAAACACACCACTCAGCATCATAGCGATCGACACCCACCACTAGAGAGAACGCCCACCACCGCACGCGCGAACTTATGCAGCTCCAGCTCCAGTGTCCCCCGCAGGGATGTGCACCTCCCCCCTCTCTGCCCCAGTAGCAAGCATCACCCCCCTCCTTCGTCTGCTTCCTCCTCCCTCGCCCACGCCAGAGCGAGCGAGCAAGCCATCCCCCCGGCCAGCAAGCAAGCACCCCGGCCACAGCCCCAGCGCCCTAAGCAGCCCCGGCCCCCAGCACACGCTGCTGGCTGATTGGCTGGCCTGCTCAGTGCTGGCCATGTGCGAGCCAGCTCCGAATAGCACGCAACACAGACAGCCTCTCGTGCGTAAATGTGAAGCGTTCTGAGGTGCCCGCGCTACGCTACGCTGTCTCCATGCCATGCCGCCCCCCCTCCTCCGCCCACCCTCCGCATGCGAACAAGACTCTGGGCACCGCTGGAGGAAAGTGGTGTGGGCGCGCGCGAGGTGTGGGTGCGAGGGTGTGGGTGCCCAGTGTGGGTGGGAGGGAGGGTGTGAGGGAGGGAGGGCTTGGCGGGCTAGTGGCCGAAGTGAGTCTGAGTGGAGGTGGCCCTGCCTGATTCCCTCCACCACCCACACCCGCACTCACCTCTCGCACCATCCACCATGGACCACCACCACGACCACCACCACCACCACCACCACCATCATCCCCCCCCCGGCCCCTGCTTCTGCCCACAAATATATCTTCATGGCCTTTCCCACCACATTTTCATCACCCCTCCTCTCACAGCTACAATACAAGCACCCCTCTCTCCCTCGGAAGCTTCATCTCGGACACAATCATCACACTCACAGTCGACCTTGGGCGTAGAAAGTATCTAGTGTCTGCATCACTCTCTTCGATAAATTTCTATCGATCACTGTCCTCAGTTCCGCTCATTGCTCAATTCCTGCATCGACAGTCCTGCCCCACGCAGCTCCGCCACCAACCACCACCTTACTTCCCCACCACCAATTCAATTCGCAATGGATATGTTGGACTGGTCTCCAGACTTCTGCCTCTCGTGTGACCGCCAGAGCGTGTCCGGAGGGGCTTACTGCTCCCAATCTTGCAGGCTTGCCGACCTCGAGCGTGCCTCGGGCGGCTCCAGCAGCACATCATCATCTCCTCAGACCTCACCTCGATCATGGTCCCAGCAGTCGTCACACCACAGCAACGGCATGGTATTGCCTCCTGCTCTAAACTTCTCTGCATTGTCTGGCCGCCAATCTGCTGCATCCACACCATCCCCCACCTCAAGGAGTCCATTCTCGTCAACACCTCCGTTGGCCGGATATCCTTCATCATACTCTTCCCGACACCAGCCTTCTAGCTACTCACAAAACCCAACTCTCTACACATCTCCATCAAGGACTTCGCTCTCCAGCCTACAATCTACCTCGCAACAATACGAAGCTGGTTATCTCTCAGACAAGGCAAAGACGGAACTCCGAGACTACGCAAGCTCATTTGATCACACCCGGGATGTAAGGAGAAGGATGACAGTGGTCTAAATGCAATTTGGCCAAGCTCAAAAAAAAACATCAACTTCAACACTCAAAATAATTTCATCTCGACTCATGGTTTAACGAACTCCTCATGCCATACCAGGTCACTTGCAAAAAAAAAACAATCCATCAAAATTCATCTCATCTTATTCGGCAAGATAGCCTTTTCTACATTGCCTCGATGCCTCACCGCATCAACACACTTGTTCACTTCGCCTCCTCAACAGCATTTACACACCTCTATTACCTCGATAATAGAGCTGCTTTCTGCTGAACCGGACTAATTCCTTACACTTATATTTTATTTCCTTATCATTCTGCATTTCAATGGGGTACAAGAAAAAAAACACGGCTTTTTCCTTGGTAATTTGATTTTCTGTTGCTCTAAACAACTGGGTCTGCTTTGCTCGTCTCGTCTCTTTTTTTCGGTCTGGTTTTGGGGTGCTTGGAATTTGGAAGCTTTTTTCTTTTGTCAATTTCCTTTCTTATTTTATATGTATGGGAAATACTTTTGGGGGCGTTCTCTTTTTTTTTGCTTTCACATCCACACTTGGTTTTTTGTCGGTTTCTGAATTCGATACGACTCCATAGCTTGCCTCTCAGGTGCGATTCTCGATTAGCCTTTTGCTTTAAAATGCGGATCGGGCCTGTAATTTACAGATATTTATTTTTGGTTTTTCAAACTCTGCTTCCTCTTTTTTTATTATCATGACCTCTCTATTATATTATACATACAATTCATACATATTACAGTCAATTTTACCTTGCAATTGAACACGAGAATATATTCGTACGTCCCATTGCATACGCAAAGGAAAAATTACTTATGATCATGCGCATGAGCAGTATTTCAAATTTCGTTGTACTTCGTACATGCAATTGCACCGCGGCCGCCCCGTGAATTCGAAATCGCACCGGGGCCGACTGCACAGTTTACGTACTGTACCTCCGATAATTCCTCAGGCAGCTGCAGTCAGGTCAGCTCCAGCTCCAGCTCCAGCCTGATGGATGGATCATGCTCATCTCGTACTGCAGACAAGCTGAAGGAAAATATTCTTCATCAGGACAGCACAGCACAGCCCTACAGCCCAATCACTCGTCCACGTCCGGACAGCCTTGCAAATACTTATCCAATCCAATTGCAAACAAAACAGGTCATAAAGCTTGTTTGATTTTTGAATTTTGAATTTTTTTTTTTTTGTTTGTTTGTTTGTGTCTTCCTTTAGGTAGTCTTCTTCAGGGCACGAGCTACTATCCTCACCCCCCCGAATTGGCCGAAAGAGGAAGTGAGGATGTGGATTTACGCCTGCCAGGATAGGTAGTACTCAGATGGGTTGTGAGTCCGTCCGTCCGTCCATGAGTTCATTCATGCCGATTCAATTCAATTCATGTCAGGTCAGTCATTCATTCTACGAATCCCGCTCTCTCTGACCTGATACTTGCGTCGATATCGACAAAAAAAAAAAAAAAAAGGAAAAATTGCATGCTGACGAGAACAAAAATAGATATTTTGATATTATATTTAAGGTAAGGCCCGCTTTCGAACACTCCCACTCACTGTGCACTCACTCACTCACACACTCACACACTCACTTTTTACTTCAGATTCATGACGCCAGCGTGGGGGGACCGATGGCATATGGGAGGTGTGGTGGGTGGGGGGAATGGGTAGATGGGTAGATAGATGATAGGTATGGGTACCTGTTATACATACATACATACATAAACTTCCCTCCCAGCCATGAATGAGCTGGGGATAACCTTGAACTTTTCTTGAGGGTCAAGGTTCGTTCGTTCGTTCTATTTGGTCCTGAGGTACGTACGGAGTAATCAGATCGCACACATCACACACACACACAGTACGGTATATAGGTACAATAATTCCAAGCAAGCAAGCAAGCAAGCTCGCTCAAATGGATCCTGGCACCCTGCTTGCCGTCGACTTACATCTATCTATCTTCCCGCCACGCCCGCCAGCGGACCGTATCCATTGGCCATGGTGGGATAGATACCGGGTTTATCTTATTCTTATATCCTTATTTAGGAACGGAGGAAAGGGTGGAAGGGTTGGAATTGCAATTGGCATCGTCGATGGGGATGAACCCTTGTCGGGTTTCCTTCCAGCACGGGGGCAAGCAAGATCTATGAGAACCAAAAGTAGAGTGGCTCGAGTATATCTCCAGTATGTGTATCCGAAATGGCTGACTGACTACTCTACCTAGGTGATTTAGGTAGAGTACTCTACTAGGAAGAATCAATCTCACTTTCAACCTACCCCCGGGAACCCATGATGATGGTGGAGGTAGTTAGACCCAATTGCAAAACAAATAACAAACTTTTGCAGTACAAGCACGTAATTGGGGATCGAGATGGCCATGGAGTAGGTAGGTAAGCAATTGCAAGCAACCCGGAATTCAGCTCCTGGAATGGGTTTTTCTTACTGGGGGATGCCAGGCCGGGCCGGGGCTTATGAGGTTGCCTAAGTTTGAGCTGAGCCTCGAGGCAAGGTTTGACAATTTAAAAAGGACTTGTAAGAGAATAATTTTTTTTTTTTTTTTTGCTCTCCCCCGGCCGTACGTACGAATCAGGCCCTCGGGCCCCGTATAACCTTACATTCGGAAAATTATTTTTTTTTGCTTCATGTGTCAACGTCGGCGAATCAGGCCCTGGTCCTGGCCTTGCTTGCCTCAGCTGCCTGTCTGTCTGTCCATCTGTCTGTGCGGAATGCGAGCCAGGCGACGTTACATGTTATTTGATCGTATCATCATGGAGCGTTTAAACATACTACAAATTAATTCGAGTAGCTACCACTTACCTGTTACAGGATTTTTTTTTTCCTTCTCTTCCTTGCCAACCGTACGTTACGTTGGGAGGATCATTTCCTTCAGTGGTGTTTAAACGGTTGCTCGGGCGGGTGCAGACAAACATCATCCTGGATATCCTTCCTAATGGTCCCATTCGGTACGGATCTGCCCTGCACAAATCATGAACAAATATGTTGCAATTTGGAGGGAAGTGCAGTATACCTTCCTCTTCATCTCCCTTCCATGCCAATTGCAACGCATCATCATCATTCGAGGGCATTCTCTCTCTCCCGAGACTGCCTATGCGCTGGGTTTCTGAGGGGCATAACATTTATCTCTTCAGTATATCCAGGACTGCAGGTGGGCCTGGGTATCTCGCACGAACCCCTCCATCGCTTGGCCATTCGATGCCAATTGGGCCCAGGCCCATTTGATGAGTCGCACGGAATTTGCTAGTCTCGTCTCGTCTCCGGCCGGGATAGAAGGGCAATCCGTTCTGCTGTTCTGTTTACGTGGCCGTGTTAGTCCGTGTTTTGGCGTGCGGCCGGACACGGAAGCCATAGCCAGCGGGCAAGCTTCACAAGGGAACGGGGCTAACTTCAAGGGATAGCCAAGTTGCCTGTCTTCCCGGCCATCGGAACACGTCAGTTTCGGGCGGAATGGTAGAATCCTCGCATCGGTTTTTTTTTTTTCTTTACTGCAGCCAAAACTCGGGATGATCCAGAAGGGCCAAGGAGGGTTTAAGGGGGGGTGGGGGGATGGGGATTTCAGCCTAGGTAATGTTACTCTACAGTATACTTTTCACTCGCTGGGTTCTTTCTATCCGTACTCTCTCTTCCTGCCCTGCCCTGCCCTACTGCCCTGCCCGTTGCACATCCCGCTACGGATATTTCCGCCGCTGTGAGGCACACACAGGATACTTTTTTTATTTTTTATCTTTCCCTCCTTCGGTGGTTGCTTGGCCGGTGGCCATCGATATCAGGACTAATAGCTGTTGCTCCATAAGGTCGCTTCGCTTATACCCGTGCGCGCCGGCCCTTCCGATGAGGCAGGTTTGGATATCGATGGGGTTATATTGTTTCTTTTTTCCTTCTTTTCTTTTTTATCCCAGTTGGGCCGTTTGGATGAAGAGATGCTATCCGAAAGTAATTGTAGCGTGAGAGAGGGATCGAGATTCGGAGATGTGCCGGAGGTGTGGAAGTATGGGAGTGTTCTGGGGCAATTGGAGTTGAGCCCTAGCAAACCAACATCCTTCCAAAAAGGGTAATCACTCGGAACGTCGAGTCGACCCCTCCGGCTCCGAAGCTTCCATCCCCCAATATTCCCTACACTTGATTCATCTACTCCAATTCAATGAGGCCTTCAAACTCTCCAATCTTCGCTCCCACTCTGACCCACTCCAGACATCTCCAACTCAATCTCACCCCCCCCGTCTCGCAGCTTCTACGCATTCGACAAGAGTTGGCATGGCCCTAATAGCTGGCTATCTCGTGTCCTTTCCGTGATTCAGGTAGGTCGGCAGACCTTAAGTTTCTTATCTGCTATCATCATCAGTGCATAACAATCAGCTGTGCTCGTACAACTGTAACTGATGCTTCCTTCTGAGCCTATAGATTGTTCAGAAAATCCTGAGGAACACTCGAACACAGCCCTGTCTGCTGGGCACTTGCATATCCGGCATGGCAGCGTTGTTGCGAACGATAGCATCGGCCGATCTCGTCAACGACCATACCTACTTAGTAGGCAGGGCCATGGATGATGGATGGGGATATGCATGAAGGGGTCAATCAAATCAATTCCTTCAATCAATTATCCTTCAGGGACTAACTAACTACCACAGTGCATGAGAGACGGTGGAGACATGTGGATACGGCTCTTATCACCATATGTTGTTTTTCTCTTCAGTAAGTTACAACAACGACAGGTGCATGCGTATTTATGTATGGCATCGAGAAAAAAAGCTAACGAGGGAGATTTGATGTATGCTACAGACGTTTGAGGTAATGCGATCGATACATATGCGACAACAACAGCAACAATCAAACGGCACCACTTGATGGGGGCCAAAAAAAAAGATCGAAGCCGAAAATCCGAATTTACATCCGATATTTGGAAAAGAATCAAAAAATCTTGCCCTTATATGGCCATATGGATTCTGCAGGCCCAAGATAAGGCGGACTACCTACTCTACCTACCTACCGAAGTACGTATATATATCTATGATGTAGTTATAACTTCAAGTTTTAATTATTTTTTTGCTTTCCCAGCCGGTCTACCGAGCTCGAGATTATAGATTCTCGTTTCATTTCCTTTTTTTATTTGAAAAAAATTCCCTTATCTCCTTCATGATCCCTCCCTCCCAGGTCACGGAAAAATGGCACTGCACAGCCTTTAAATTTCGTTACTCTACATACATGGCGAGAGTGTAACGTTGACGAGCTACAACATAGGAATCGTGGATTCAGTCGTGGATCGGTTTTAAACGTTGTGTGTGTGTGTGGGGGTCGGTGAGAAGTGGGGGATGGAGGTATATAGAGTACACACACACACACACACACACACCCATGGCGCACTATCAGGCAAGCAGGCGATTTCTCGATCCACCTGCATGGGGAAGATGGCAGAGGAGGGGAGGGGCGTTGCCATGGATTAACTTACATACACTTATACACTTATACACATGGAGATACGGATATATGCTATCCCCCCCAGCTGGCCAGCCCACATACATACATACGCACTTTACTCTACCTACGCATACCTCTACATCCTCGGATCCAAGGGTTCTGTTCTGTTTTTGGCTTTTTTTCCGAATATCCACGATTCAGGGTGCACCACCACAAAAGATAATTCCACCACCAGCAAAGCTACAAGGCGGCCGGCATGTTTTTATATGGGTAAGTATGGATGCTCTACCTACACACATGCACCTTATGTAGTGTTGATCCCTTAAGCTTTACCTCTAATCGGGGCAAGATGGTGGAATTATTTGCACATGCCTACATACATTACTCTACTCTACCTATCGAGTACTCTCCCCCACCCCACCCCACACACACACAGAGAACGGCGGACGGAAGAAGAGGGGGCACGAAGTAGGGTTGGGTAGGTAGGTAGGTAGGCCTGGATCATGCCGATTGACGTACTAGAGATGATCTGGACGTGTGGATCCTTTCTTACAATGATCTATATCCCCTTCACGGGTGTGTTTTCCCGTATACATACGTTATCTAGTCCTTGCACAGAATATTGCAAATATAGCCCCCACCCCACGTTTTTGGCTTACTTACAAAAGTATAATGTTCAAGATGTATTGTTTACCGGTTTTACTCCCCACCCTGTTTAGGTATGCTGCTTGTTGTTTTTTCCTCTTTGAGAGAGAGTCACCCGGGCCGAGCATTAAATTTCAGCTCATCTGATCCAACTGGACGTTATGGGGTTGGATAGGTATAGTGAGTTGGCATTATTGATAGGACCTACCTACTGCTACTATAGATTGGGGTTTGAGGCAACGCGTATGTGTGATGTATATATACTTGTTTTGTTACAATATATATATTTTATATATATTTCATTTGGCGACGTTCACGTTTGAGATAGTGGGGTACGTACAGCTAAGCTTGACAGGAGGACGGAGATGCATTGGAGTCTCGTGGACACGAGGGCAATATCCCGGATCCCCCCCAATTGAATGGATTGATCATGATGGAGCTCGAGATTAGAAGGTTTTGTCCAATTGCAACAGCTATCCTCGGATATCTCTGTAGCTAATGTAAAGAGTGCTAGTTGACATGTACTATATATCTCTATATATGTATCTGGAGCTCGAGTATAGCTATAGCTATCGAAGGTATCATATATTAGGTATATACACCGACCGACCTATCGTAGACTTCTTAGCTACCTACTAGGTAAGTTAGTCTTGTGCCAGGTAAGTAGCTTGGGAGTTTTGTGATATCAACTTTTTCTTTCTTCACTAGGATGAGAAAAAAATAAAGAAAAAAAAAGAGAGAGTAGAGTCTAGAGATTGAGAAGGAATTCAAAGTTTCAAAACGACCCAACCCATGCGTAAATTAAAAGAATTGAAAAAAAATCATTGAAAGAAATATGGATGATGTGGATCTAATGATCCCTCCGGTCGTGTATGGAATTATTGAGCAAGTAATTATAAATTAACGTTCTAAGGCTGCTGTGTTGGGGCTAGCAGCTAACGTTACTTTGAGTTAGATATTAAGCTCAGCTGTGCATGTGGCTAACGTTGTTCTATAAGCTTAAGGCCGGTGCAGACCGAGAGCTTTCTGAGCTTAAGCTTTAAATGCGCGTGCCAGTCAAGTTTTGAAGGCGTGGGGGATCCGGGAGGGAGGGAGGGAGGCGAAAGATAAAGCTTAAGCTTAAGCACCGGTGGAGATGGCGTATATACGGGTGTGTATGTTGTTTGACATTTGCAATTATTGAGGATTTGAGAAAAAGTGCCGAGGGCTTTTTTTTTTGAGGTCAACGTCGACTCTTAGTGTGATGAGGTACCGGTCACGGTGGCGAAGCTTAGAGTGGGGCGGATCCGGACCGCGGGTGGCGGTTTACACCGGACCGCCGGTGGTGTCGGTGGTGATGCTAGTTGCGGGGTGAATTAGGTATTGAGTGAGATACACATTTGAGTTTCTGTTAGTTGGGTGTTAGGTGCGATTCGAATACGGACTGTGTAAATTACAGTTGAGCAGAAAACAAGTGCCGAAGGCCTAGGGTATACCGTGATCGAAAACTCGCCTCGTGGGCAGCTGGATGATGTCCGGAGCCGAGGGTTTAACGTTAACGTTGGTGATAACGTTGACCCGGAAGGTTGAGGTGGAAGTCGAATGTGATGGGTTGTGATTGGACGTTGGTGCTTTTTTTTGCTTTTTTTTTTTGTTAAGCTAGAGTAGCTGTAGGGAGAGGTGATTCAAGAACATTCTTTTTTTCTTTTTTTTTTTTTATTCTAGCCAAATGGAACTTGATCATGAGCTCGAGTTCGTTCATCCAAAGAATTTGAAGTGGAGTAAAGTGCTAAGGGCGGATACGGAGGCGGATCCGGAGGTGTCTCGTGTGCTCCGCGCCCCATGCATGCTCAGCCTCATCACCGGAGAAAATTTAGAGCTCGAGCTCGAGTAGGTACGAGTAGGCAGCACCCAGTGGGTACGTTGGAACTAGGTAACTACTTAAGTAGTGTTGGTAGATTCCGCGGCCGGAGGTCGTTCGTCCAATGTTTAAAATCTGTCCTTGCCTGCAGCCATAACCATGATAAGAGTTAATTAGCTACTAAAGTGATCATGACGTTATGACTACGTACCTATGATATAAGACGTAGTGTGTGTGTGGAGGATGTGGTGGGTAGGCTAGATGGAGAGAACTCGGAGGATCAGAGCCTCCGGGAGTCTTTTTGACCCCTGCCCTAGCTTCATCATGTGATGCATGAGTACATCCTCTACACAGAAGTCGTGCACCGAGCGAGTTACGAGATATTACTGTTTACGGCTAGTCTGCGCTTTACCAAGAAGCGTAAGTCATGATCATGTTTACTCCTCAGGCAGCTTTTTTAGCTATTTAGAATTTCTTATTGCTTGTCGATTCGAACTCGGTGTGGGATCAATTCCAAGCCAAGGCGCCGTCTGGAGCCTGGAGTTCGGAGGGTTTACGTTTACGGCTAATTGGAGTTGACGAGCTCGAGTAACTAAGTATACGTAGGTATACGAAGTAGATACGGGCACAGTAAGCTTAAATCCGGCCCGTGCGGTGCGGAGCCTTCTTTGTTTTTGTTTTTTTTGTTTCTATTCTTGGTTGATCATGAAAAAAAAGCTTGCAGAGTATACGTAGAGGGAAAAACAAAAAAAACATGTATTCGTATTCGTCTGTGAATGTGAATCATGACTACCTACCAGCAAAGCCTGGTGAGATCAATCCCTTGTCAGTTACTGACGCCTTTCCAAATTCAGGAAGAGCTATGTCTAAATCTGGTGAGTTTTGGCCGTGCCCTCGGCCTTTTGGTGAAGAATTGTTGTTTGTCTCATGAACTGACATGGGATTGATCTCGCCAGACTTTGCGGTACCTCTACCTATTCGTGATTCGATTCACCTCGATTTCGAGTTTCCTAGTTTGCGTTTACAGCCCAGTTATAGTTAGTCCTGTACAATTTGAGGAGATACTCTAATCATGATCAATTAGTAAAAAATGTCCGAGCCCCCGGGATGGCCAGCCGGAAGAAAAAAAAAGAAAAAAAAAAACAAAAAAAACAAAGAAAACCATAAAACGAAATCCCGAAGATCGACGACACCAGCGCCTCGTACTCGTATTCATAATCCATATCCATGATATCTCGATGTACATGCATGTCGTTATCATTATTTCCTCACTTAAGCACCGGTACCCCCTGGCCAGTCTCCATGAATCAGATTGATCACGCCTGGTCTCGAGCTCCCCCGGGCCCCACCACTAACTACCTTTCTCGTCCCAGTTCCCACATCCAAAAGAAGTAATGCACCATCCATACGAGGTTGGTGTCCCCCCACATCGATAGGTAGGTAGATGCTGAGGATTTCAGCTCCGGAAGATCATATTCCCAATCAAGAGGAAGGGAATAAATTTAAGTAAAAGAAAGGCACAGCTGAACTCCAACCACGTGCACCGCCCGTTTGGGGGGGGGTGAAGCCTAAGAGGGTTAACGTTCGAACAGAACAGGTTTAGTCCTGCCTGCTTGTGTGCTGGTTTCGGATGCATTTGGTTTCTGGGCTGTAAAACGGGATGTGGCTATCGATGGACTAGTGGGGTTCGAATATTTCAGTTGAAGGGTTTATAAATACCGGGTACCGATATATATCGATGTCGACGTCAATCAATAAGTCTCCGGGCAATGCACAGACAGTGCACAGGCATTTCCTCACTCATGTGTCCGGAGACTAATTGATTTGACGAGTACAGAGTAGAGTAAAGATAATACCATTTCATTGCTGCATATCCATCCATACCTACCATGTAAGTACGTACTCCGTATTCCTGTAGCTAATTTCCCCAATTAATTAGGTGTATCAAGCTGTGACCGAATTCGATCAATAAATTGCGGTTACTACTTATATTTCGTACGAAATCTTGCAATTGGACGTCGAAATGAATCACGCTGCTCAAGCGGACTACCTACCTAAGTATGTATATACCTCGAGCGCGAGCTCCATTGAATAATTATAAACCCACACCCGTGGCCAAATTCAATATCCCTCAATTGATCATGACGTCCATTGATATTAATTCCATCACGAAGATATCGATGCTCTGCATCATGACACCAGTACCAGAATCCTAAATTATAACACCAAAGTGCACGTAATTTAGGTATATTGTATGCCCTTGAAATAAAGTTCATCGATATCATCGATATCACGGTAGACGGTAGACGGTCTAAATCCTGTAGATCCACATGTACAATTAATTAAGTACCTACTATGTAATCTCAAGAGCTCGATGCAATTCCAATTCCAATTCCAATTCCAATTGCAACATCACTTTCTTATTTGGCACTCGAGTAGGCACCGGATCAAGGCAAAAAATAATTCATTAATACCAATTATGAACTTATAATTTATATCCCAGATCCTAGCCGCACGTTGCGCCTTTCCTCACCCCCAATTGGCCATGGGCTCGGTTAACGCTCAAGCTTAAGGGCCCTAGCATGAATGGAAGATCTAGATCAGCGGGTTTGATATTCACAAGAGTGAATATATTATAAAGTAAAAGTAACAATCGACTACGTAGCTTATGCATATGCAGTTGGTCTGATCTGCGAATCGAATATCAATTATAAACCTGCTTTATAATTTTTAACCTCGTATGAGTCGAAGCATATTTTACGTTTTTATGCAGGTAAACGTTAACTTTCTCCCTCGGCCTCTTGACGATCAAAGAAAAGTATGCATGCACATGCATCTCGCCCAATCACCTTATAAAATATCAACCTCAATTGTGGGAATAGGATATATGTTTAAATTTGAAGCGGCAAATCCGCCTGCAGCTGGCCAACCCCCCCGAGCAATTGTCATTGTAATTGATCATGATATTCATCATAAATTGCGATTTTCCGGTACCTGGAATCGATATAACCTTCCTTGATCGTGGAAATTTTTTTTTTTTGCTTCTTTTTTTTCTTCGTCTCGAATTCGAATTCCCGGCCCCTTCCTTTCCATATTTTCATTTTTCATTTCTTGGCAAGAAGATCTTCGAATTCCTTTCAGGTAGGTACGTATACTCCGTAAGTGTACTATTCCTGTTTTCGAGATTTCGTGACCTCAAAGTATGCAGTTACCGGTGGGACATTTCCTTTTTTCTTTTGTCTCCTTTCAATGTCTCGGACGTTTAGGCCGAGAAGATCTCAAGACGTCGTCGATTTTTTTTTTTTTTTTTTTTTTATCATCGGCACTAGTACCATCGCGATCAATTCGATCGGAACACCGTTATTACCGTTAATCCCCGGCCGCCGGCCACGGTCGGATCGGGAGGGTCGGACGAACGAGCTCGGATAGCCTTGATATTTTTCTTTGTGCAATTGCACATATTTTTAAAAGCAGGGACTTGATATCCGGTCGAAGCTGCATAAACCTGAAGATCACCTTGAACCTTGGTGTACTCATCCCACCGCTAAAGTAAGTAGTTTACATTTGAGTGTGCAAATGATATTCCCGTTACTGGCGATATGGAATTTTTCCACAGCTGGGGTATGATAGTAGAGCTCTATATATGCTCGATTACCAAGAATCTTCCCTGCTATACCTCTAATGGGAAGTTTCAAGATCGTCAAGGGTCACAAGAGCTCTCGTCATTGAGTTTTTCCTTACCTTAGGCTTGCATCCACCGTCACCGTCACCACTCGGTCAGTGAATCTATGTATGGGCCATATGCATATATGACGTCGACGATTTCCTTCTCCCAAAAAGAAAATAAGCTTTCAAGCCTCCCTCCCTCCCGCGGCATGCCGTCCAGGAACTTGGAAGGGAAGGATGATCCATCCATCCATACCAGACCTCTTTTGTAACATATGTCGTACTCGCACATAACCTAAAGTAGCTGCCCTACCCCATGTAGCCTAAAAAAAAACCAACTTTTTTTTGCGGCAAATATTATGTAAAAGGAGCCAGGTTTTTTGCGGATCCCCAAGTAACTACCTATGTAGGCCTAGAGTAGATTTTGATGTTCGATGTTGATCAGGGATAGATAGTCTCGAAGAAATATGCATATACCCAAACTAGTGAACATGACTCAATTGAGCTCGCATTTCATGGCCATGGCGTTTTGTTTCGTTTTGTCAAATTGAATATATCAGATATATTATATAATATATTGCAATTGCGGGAAGTCGGTGGGGTGATAGTTCCGCTATTATTCCGTATATATATATGTAATTGCCATTGGGGGTTCGCAATCGAGCGTATATAAGGGTGATCGAGATCTTTCGTTTTCTGGTCCCTGTCTTATGGGATTGGCGTTTGTCAGCTCCCAGTACCTAAATCCAAATTGTCATTTATAGATTCGCGTGAGGAGTACTAGCTATATTAGTAGTGCCAGTATCTCTAGGTCTTACTTTGATTTAATTGCACCATCAAGATTGGAAATCGAGTGCATCTTCAATTCCATAATATATTCAATTGTCTAGCTGGCTTCATGAAAACCAACCAATCACTCGCAATTGGTGATGCTCATGGCCCGAGTTTTAGATCTATACACCTATAGTGCACGTGTTAGTAGCAGTAATTACTCTAAGGTTCAATAATCCAGATCTCCCATTAAAATGGGCCATGGGCCTGGAAACCCGGTGTCCATGAATACGGCCCGGCCTTGGACCTAGAGTTCCCGTATGTATCCGGATGTACTCGGGGGTGGCTCTACTCCGAAACATGTGCAAGGATAACTCGAACTAGATCTAAAATCTCTAATTAGTTATCTGGTTTGAAACTTGACAAATTTGGTAAGGTAGGACGAACTTACCTCGAGTTTGAAAAATAGTAACGTTTCAGCAATCATGATGATTCATTCGTGCGGCCTTCGATCCGATGATGTCAATTGGCTGTCTGACTGTCTAAATCGACCTCTGGTACTCGAGTAGACGTAGTTAGTAGATATTCTAAATCTACCCGAGAACTACTTAGGTAACGAAGAGGGAGCAAGTCTGAATTCTGTTGTGCTATAGCGAGCTAGAGTAAAGCCAATTGCAACCAAGAAAACGTTAACGAGCTGATATTGACCAATAGGAAGGTTGGGTGCTTCACGTTTAGATCCAAGAAGATATCGCAGTATACCGGTTGCAGACAAGAAAACGTTAACGAGCTGAGATTGGCCAATAGGAGGGTTGGATACTTCACGTTTAGATCTAAGAAGCTTAAGATATCGCAGTATACCGGTTGCAGACAAGCCGTAAAGAAATACTCTAAGAGTGCCGGTTCGAGCTGGTACTCTACTGTGAGGGATCGATAACTCGCAAGCCTGAGGCTAAACAGCTGAGGTGTAAAGACTTGAGTATGGGCGGCACAACTTGCATAGCGTTGAAATATCCGCCAATAACATTAATTGAAGGCCCCAGAAATAGTTCGAGCAGGGCCTTTGGCAGCAAATTCGCTCTAGATCTTATGCGGACTTGCGAGTTATGGATCCCTCACCCGGTACGGCTCGCAACGGTATCTGGTTTGGGTACGTAGCGGTTTAACCTCCATGCTCTAGATCTTTAGCTACAATCCGTACTTTCGACACTTTAGCTAGCTAGTCAATTGTCACTAGAGTAATCCAAGGCCTTTCTTACCTTGAATTTGTGCACGTGTCCAAGCCATTCATATCAATGGTTATCGAAATTGAATCTTGACCATGTCGTACTAAATTTAAAAAACCTAAAGTAGCATATCACCATCTACTCTACTCTAGACGTCAGTCAGCTCATGAAGATCCACCACCAAACTAAATTAGATTTAAATATATATAAATGCAAAACCAACATCCTGGCTTTCTAATATCATGATAACCCTGGAGCCCCCCAAGAATCCATTTTGCATATTTCAATTTAATTTACCCCGGCCGCCATGGCCAGGCCAATTAATTATAACATGTGCCAAAAAGAACACCACTAGTACTACTATCACTACACCTCCCTCCCAAAATCCCTCGTTTCATCACACATGTCGAAACATTTTTTTTTTTTTTTTTGGCAAACACAATCAAATTTTATAATTAATCATCCCGTAGAACTAGCACAATTCCTAGGATTATTTTTCAGATGGAGTGGAGTGTGTGTGGGATGGTAATCATCAGTTACCAATTGCAAGATATCGATCTCCCTTATAAATCCCCGATGGCCCCAGAGAATAATTTTTTTTTCTGGTTTGATAGCATAGCTATAGTAGTATATACTCTATATACGTATACGTATAGTGGCCATGGTGACGATGGACCCCATGGGATCGATATCTCGTCTCGATATATATCGTCCCGCCACCCCGCGGCCGCCGGCCGGGTATATAGTTTTTTTTGATCATGAACATGAAAAACGTGCTGAGATATGGCCAGATGGTCAGGGTATTAGGCTTTCGAATTCCCTAGGCCTAGGGCTGGCTACTTTATTAGAGTAGTTAGGGTGGAGTGGAGTGGAGTGCACTGATATGATATCGATCGTTGATCATGATGTCGATTGCCATGGATGAATGAATATGAATGAATGGATATATATGCTCAAGCATTTTGGCTGAGATGTGGGATTCGGAGAGAATGTTGAAGGGAAGGAAGACAGTCTCGAGGAATGAGGTGCAGTGGTGCACGCGGAAGTATCGGTTACCAGGCTACAATATTTGAACATCAATTCTCCAAATCTGGTGATTCCCAAAACTAGAAGGCCAACTTGCCTCCAGTACATGTAGGTTAAGTAGGCAAATTAAGTTCATACCCCATTCGAATTCGGGGTACGAGACTAACTACCGAATTCGGTACTCCTACCGGAACGCCCCTCCAAATTTAAAGTCCAGAGTACCTTCATACACGAGTCGAGCCAGACCACTCGCCATATCAAAAAAGTCCATGTGTATCTTATCACTACATTATCACGATCACATGCCCCTCCATCAAGTACATACATACCTAACCCAAATACTTTTAATAAATACATATCATCCCCCCTCTCGTCAACTCCGGTGGCCATGGCCCCCATATATATATAGCTAGTAGTAGATCACTAAAATTTAAATTTAAATTGTAGGTACATGTACTTCCTTGATCAGGATATTCGAATTCACACTACGTCTATATACATACATACCTAAATTATAAAGTACTTACATTAGGTACATGTACATAAACCACCATGTACAGCTGGACTGCAGCTCCATGGTACTAGTAAAGCTTTAGGTACGTACACCATAGACAAAATGGCCAATGGCTTAATATACGCACATGTACAACGACACCTGTTTCCGGTGCATGCGCCTTGACCAGCTGGTAGGTAGGTCTCGGAACATAACATGGAACACCATTTTTTTTTTTTTTTTGTAAATAATGGTGACATGGGCTCGCGAGAGCACCATGGCCATGTAGTATATACCTAAGTACGTTTCCAACTAACTCAACTATCGAGGAGCAGGCACAATGATCAATTCCATTCCAACCCCGAGCTCCTTTCCTGAGGTACCGGTATCATGATGACTTCCCCACCAATCGACATATTAACTGACATGTACATAGGTACCTATGTAGGTACTCAATTGGCCATATAGGTACCAACCAGATCATGAGAGAGGCCGAGGTATGTACTTTATTTCTCAACCTACCTACCTAATCAAATTTTGCAAAACCTCCAATTGCAATTGCAAAAGCATCTAATCCAATTGCAATATTAATTGATTGGCAAGCTGCAATTGGAATTGCTCCACATGCACATACCTAATAAAACGTGCCTCCGGCCATGGGGTCCAGAGAGAGAGAGAGAGAGAGATATTTAGCCACTTGGAAAATTGAGTACCCAATTGCAATTGCAAGTGTCTCGAGCTCGTGCCGGGGCCATGCGAGGAGATACCTCCCTCAGCCTAGCTCTAGCAATTGCAACCAATTGCGAAAAAAAAAAAAAAAAAGTCAAATCAAAAACACTATATACTCGAGGTACGTATATGTACCTTGTACCTCCTCCTATCAAAAAGGCCTAGACTCATGAATATTTGATCAGGATCATGATCACTCGATGAACCCCCCATGGCCAGAATAAGTATATACCTAGTATATTACACGCACACGAGCAAAATAAATAAGCCTTCCACCATGGTACCATGGCCAGCCGGTAGTTACCTACCTCCCAGATAAAAAAAAAAAAATCTACGATATGCACGCCCAACCTTCGATGATGATATCCTGCATCGATAATACCCCCCCCCCCCGCCCCCAGCTGGCCATGGCCATGGATATCGAATTATGGGGGCCTACAATTACTTTAGGTACTCTAATTCGGATTCCTTCATGGAACGGACCTCCAAAACAATCAACAAAAAAAAAAAAAAATGCCCCCCCATGGCCAATTGACAAGGTGTGCGCATTAAATAATTCGCAAATCTTCACCCAAACAGAGGATTTGGCATGGTCATTCAACCCCCCCCCCCGGGCCCTACCCAATCGATATCGATATCCATGGTATCGATATCTATTGATCAATATCAACACTCTGTTATATATTACTGCATACACTCGAGTATACGTAGCATACCCATGGCCGGCCAGGGATTGGTGGATGGGCTGCAAGCGCGGCGGCTACCGTCGATCACGATGAAGCCCCACGATCTGTATAAAACTTTTTTTTTTCTTTCATGCCCTATGATCATGAAATGAAAGTTCTTCTTTTATTTTTTTTGATCCCTACTGCCCCAAAACACGCTCTACTTTATAGAGTAGCAATGTTTCAAGGGGATGAACATGGCCATAGCCAAACAAATAGGAGGACGGGGGTGCAATTGGTGATGACGATAAAAAAAATTAATGAAGGTAATTATACGACCAATTGCAATTGGGCGAAGAAAAAAAAAAAGTTAAACCAATTGCAATTGCATGCAACGAGATGAGCGGTAAAAGATATAAGCATGAGATATATAATTCCAGAAAAAATTTAAAAGCACAACAATATGCAACATTTCAAAACACCAAAACAAGTCATGAATCATTACCACTAACAACGAGGTGCGAAAAACATGTACAGCCAGAGCTTTGGCCATGGCCAGCTGACGAAAGGAAGAAAAGAAAAGAAAACGGGGGTTTTCCATGCGCAGATAGTTTAACGCATCACATGCTGATGGTATAAAGCTATAGGGCTTAAGTAGGAACCGAAGACTTGTAGTAATTTGGAACTGCCATACCTCAGAATTCCTTTTTCGAGATCATTCAAATTTCTCAGCCTCAAAAACTCTACATTATAGACCAAGGATATTAAAAAAAAGACCAGGTGAAGGGGTAAAAAGGAATTGCATGTGATTAGAGGTAGAGTACGACCGGGCATGTCCGGCGCTTTCGGTTGTTTATTCCCCTTTCTGCATCTCTCCTCTTTTTTTTTCAAGGACAGTTGGCGAAAGGAGAACGGGGAAAAATCGGGAGAATTGGTCAGGTTTGTCAAGATCGAGATATATCGAATCGACGATTGAGATGTATCTCGATTTTGGGTTGAAAAAAAAATAAGGAAAAAGAAAAAAGAAAACGGACAAGGTGGAGGGATGTTGTTGGCTACCAGGGGACGGACAGAGCACTATGCCTTGTCGGTAACGGGTGGCGTTGGCATCTCTTTTCTGAATGTTACTTTCTCGACTGAGACGGATTCTACACCATTTTCGTCTGTTCGTAATTGGTAGACGTAGAGGACCAATACGGACCCTTGTACCTGTTTTTTCCACAAAGGCACATGCTGTTAGCTTTCTGTGAGGTTCACCTGCAGCCTCTGGCCGCTCCCGAGCTCCGCCCTATCATGAAAATTCCACGGAAGAGAAAGACATACATCCATCAGACAAAAACTTGGTATCGGTGCGTCCCCTTCAGTCCACCAACCACTCGAGATGGCGCCCGTGGCAGTGCCAGGGTTCACAAATAATTTTCCCTCCAGCTCATAGGCCTCGAACCTGTGAGTCCCACCCCAGACCAACACATCGACGTCCATCTGACGGGCAGCGATCAGCAAGCTGTCGCTGTCACCTTGAGGTAGGATGGTGTGACCATGCGTGAAGCCGATTCGTAGGCTGCCGTGGGTCACGACTTTGGAGAGGGGTAAGCCTGGAGCTTCGACATCGAACTCTCCCTTGACGATTTGGAGGTCTGGCGCAACGCTGCGGAGGAAGTCGTATGTGTCTTTATCTGTGAGGTTCCCGAGACACAGAATTTGGCCGATCTTTCCGGGAGCGAGGAGCTTGCGAAACTGGAGACGAGTGTTGGCTGCCCGTTCGCAAGGAGGGGTAGGAGGAGTGTTTGGATAGGGAGTAAGAGATCAAAGTATCCGTACCTTGGCTGGAATATCCTGGAGACCTATTGCGTGAGCTACATGACTCTCGCAAAAATCGATAAGACGGAAAGCTCCTTGCGGAGGAAATGTGGGATGCAGTGGGGGAGGATGTGGGGCATGGAGTCTCAATCACATACCGCAGCTCGGTCCGGAATATGGAGGTCGCCGATGGCCAGGACAAGGCGCGAAGTCATGGCGAGGGTGGGAAAGTGCGTGGGGCGGTTGGGTCGGGAGAGAGGTCGAGAGCGTTGGGTCGGTCTGGAGCTCTCGTGCGGCCCGTGATGCTGGAGGTCGGGCGGTCTGCTCTGGGCTGGGGGCTGCGGGCTGCGTCGTTGCGCCAGCGCCAGCGGTCCCGTGCCGAAACGCCAAGCCGCGCGCAACGTGCATACCTCATTACCCTCAATCGACCAGGTCCCGTGACCGGCAGAGCTGCCCGCCGGCCGTCGGGCGGAGCCGAGAGGCCTGGGTGCCGAACAGGTGCACAGAATGCCCGGATGGCGATGTATTCGGCATTTCTAAGCCTTCACAGCTTTATGGTTATAAACCGCCAATCATCCAGCAATTCTGCCATTCCGACATCTCGAGCATCACAGCACCTACACGCAGGTGCCGCCCTCCGCCCGCGCCGCGCCGACACCGCAGCCGCACACGCGCCGGCCCCCGGGGTCGCTCCAGGCCGCTGTTATCCTTCCCCCCGCCATCGCCCGCCTGCCCTGCGCAGCCCATCCGCCCACCCAGATGCCTCCCCCACATAAAGCTGGCGGGCCACCTCCCCCAGCCCGTCCTGCATCAGCTTGCCCTCGGCTATCTCAGATTGCTGCACATCTCTCCCCACCGCCACCGCACCACGCCCAACCGCAGAAAATGTCCACCCAGCAGCTCCACCCCACGGTCCTCATCCCGGGCCCAGTCGAGTTTGACGATGCCGTCCTCGACGCAATGTCCCACCCCAGGTGCGTCCTCCTGCTGTGATCCAGCACCGATATCGATGCATGTGCCCAAGGGAACAGGAGGCTGGGGCGGCCGTGTGGTTGGGGCTTTGTCTCGTCCTGCTCCGGGCCTGCAGTCTCACATATCGTGTGGTTTTTCCACTGTGGCAAAGGGCTAACGAGGAGGTATACACAATGCAGTGAGAGCCATGTCGGTGCTCCGTTCGTAAACGTCTTCGGAGAGACACTGTCCCTTCTCCGCAAGCTGTTCATCTCAACCGACCCCGCGAGTCAGCCACTAGTCGTGAGCGGATCGGGAACCTTGGGATGGGATTTCGTTGCTGCAAATTTGATCGAGCCTGGTGAAAAGGCTTTGGTTCTTCACAGCGGTTCGTCAACACACCTTGTGCATCTCGGCTTGCCCGATGGATACGAAACAATTGAGCTAGAGTGGAAGAAGAAAAAAGAAACATCCGCAGATAAAGAATTCGAGCTGACATGGGATGATGATTGGTTACATAGGGTACTTCGCCGATTCATTCGCCGAATGCTTAAGCACATATGGTGCCGAGCCTCGCCAATTGAAGGCTCCAATTGGCTCTGCACCAGCACCTGCTGAGATTGAAAAGGAACTCAAGGCAAACAAGTACAAACTCATCACAATCACACACACAGATACTTCCACCGGTGTTTTGAGTAACATCAAGGCCATCTCTGAGCTTGTACACAAGGTCTCACCCGAGACTTTAGTCATTGTGGACGGTGTTTGCTCCGTGGGGTGTGAGGAGATCCAATTCGATCAATGGGGCATTGATGTTGTCCTTACCGCTTCCCAGAAGGCGATTGGCGTGCCAGCTGGTCTGTGCATCATGATGTTGAGCGGAAGAGCGGTTAAAACATTTGAGAGCAGGACAACAAGACCTGGTTCATACTTTGCTTCTTTCGCAAATTGGTTACCGAGTACGTTTTTTCGAAACCCTACCCCTGAACAAAACTCGTACCGCGGATACGAGAAATTTCAGAAAATCTTCTAACTAGAGTTTGAATACGTGGACAACAGTCATGCGCAACTATGAGGCCAAGAAGCCATCGTACTTTGCTACTCCATCCCCTCAGCTTGTCAGAGCCCTCCACACTTCACTCAAGCAAATCACAAGTGTTCCTCTTTCTGAGAGGTTTGAGGCCCACAAGGTTGCCTCCAAGAAGGTTAAGGATGCCATCAAGGCCCTTGGCCTCCGCCAACTTGCAAATTCTCCCCAGGACCAGGCAAATGGCATGACAGCTGTCTACCTACCAGAGGGTGTCACCGTCCCAGATCTCTTGCCCAAGCTCTATGCCAAGGGATTCGTCATGGCCGGTGGATTGCACAAGGAGATTGCCACAAAGTACTTCAGATTCGGACACATGGGAGTCAGTGTGACGAATGGCGATTTGGGACACATTGATAATGCCATCAAGGCGTTGAAGGAGTCTCTTGCTGAGGCTGGATATGCTCAGAAGTAGGACGATAATACTTGTGTTGAACGTTAACGACAGTGTTTGATGAGCCTGGAGAAATGAAAGTTCAGGGTAGCTGTGGTTATGACAAATATTATTCTTTGGGAGGAAATGAATATTATTTTACTTTTTGGGTGTTTTGGAGGTTCAGTGATGCATGATACATGTCCATTTAGATGTACATTATTACTTGACCCCTTTGGTAGATACTTTTTTCTCATGACATGTAAATGCTATATTATATTATTTATTGTTTCTGCGTCTAATTTTCTGACGAAACGCAAGGAAATCGTTGCTCTGTGTTCTCGTGTCGTTCTATAGTTTCATGGATCGGGATGTACTCAAAAGTGTTCAGACGGGGCCTGGCCCTACAAGGTAGGTACTTACTTAGCTACATCGACATCGTCAGCTCTAGACTATAGCTACCTACTCTCTATTAAAATCCGAATTAAACAAGGTCTCGATATCATGACCCAAATCCCACGAAAAAAGGAAGACGGGAACAACTTGAAGGTATGATATATAGAGAGAATTTCATAAATTTAAATACACCATGATCATCATAAACTAATCGTTATAACCAAAAACCACCAGCCTAGGTACACAGTGACTGCCACACATCGCCTAATCGTATACGGTACCGGTACTGGTGGTAGGATCTCTACCATTCGAATTCCTAGGCCTCCAGAAGAAGAAAAAACGAAAAAAACAAAGAAAAAATTACAAAATTCACAAAATTCGTCGAGCTCACAAACCCCCCCCCACCTCCCCACCCCCCCACCCCAACTCACACACACACAACCCCCCCCATTCTACACCCAACTCCCATCCCCATCCCCATCCCCATCCCCACCACGACCCGTTCCCTCGGTAGTAGGCGCATGTCCATGTCCATCATTTGCATTTGAATTGGAAGTAGGCGACAGCGGCGGCGGCGCAGAGACGGGGATATTGACCACAAGATCGTTCTGCTTCTGCAGCGTGTGTTCGAGCGTGCCGTTGACGAGCGTGAGGCCCTCCAGTGCCGAGACGGTGGACTCTGTGCGTTGGCGGAGGCGGTTGGAGGAGAGGAAGAGGGATTGCAGGGACTGTTTGTTTTGGGTGGGGGTGGGGGGGGGGGTGTTAGTTTGTGGTTGGTTTTGGGGGGTTTGGGGGGTTGAGGGGGGAAGGGGGGGTTGGGGGGTGGTGGAGTTCAGGGTAATGGAGATATAAGAAGTTTTGTTTGTGGTTTGTGGACTGAAGGGGGGAGGGTGGGGGAGAGGGGAAAGAGAGTGGAGATGGGAATGCCGTTGGAAGTGAGAAATGGAAGTGGAAGGAGAAGAGAAGGAGAAGGGGGAGGAGAGAATAGTAGCAAGTGATGCTGCTTCTCGACTTCCTTTACTTCAAGAGATTTTCAAAGTTCTTGGACTAGGAAAAAGTAAAACGGAAAATGTCTTTTTGGAAAGGGAGCTTGAGGGGATATTGTATGAGAAGAGATAGAGAGAAAGAGAGAGAGAGAGAGAGAAAGTGGTAGAGTAGAAGTAAACGTAGACTTTGGATAATGAAATGAATGCTTCAACAGTCCAGTCACGGGAAGAAGGCAGGTAGGTGGTATATATCAAATCCTCCGTAGATCTCGGCCTGCAAGCCCTTCCTTCATTCTCTTCAACCAGCCCCCCATTGGGAGAAAAGCGGAAAGAAAAAAGAAAAAGAAAAACAGAAAGAAAGAAAGTAGCTGTAAATGTATCCGAACTGGCTGGCCATCCAGTAATCCAGACTGATATCCGCTTCGAAATCGAACTCCCCACTTCTCTGAATCATGAAAAGAGCTGAAAAGTAGTTCGATCGAGTAAAGCAAAGCCTTCCCCCGCTGTTGTACACGGTGGTGCAAAATTCAAAGTCTCCTAAACAGTAGGAGATATAGATCGTGTACATTGGTACTTGAACAACTCGCGGATACCAAATCCCTGATGGATCATGAGATTTTTGTTCAGGATCTGTCCACTATTTCTTTCTCTTTTCCTTTTCCTTTCTCTCTCTCCTTTACAGGGCATGTTGGGTATAATATCGCAACCAGTATGGGCAGAAAGTACTCGCGAGTGCTTGAATAGAGAGAGAGGGAAGAAAGACAAAAAATCCACGACCAAATACATCAAGCAACAACGCCTGGGTATCATGCACATGATCATCTCTCGTCAAGCACCATCCCCTCCCTCCACTACTCGAAAACATAGTATTGGGTATCATGCATCTCCATCAATCTTTGCAATTGGGAATCAATCAAAAGAAAAAAAGAGCTCAAGGTCTTAGAAGATAGATAGATGAATGAAAAAGTTCAAACAATAGATACCTTGATCGTCGAATTCACAATCGGCGTCCCCGAGGTCGATGTTTCCGCTGCTAGGGATATGATGGACTATATTTAAAACCAAGAATTTTTTGTTAGATATATCGATGCTATGTATAGCTATCTGGGTAGGTTTGTGAAAGGAAGTCGAGTGGAAGTCGAATTTATGAGGTATATGATCATGATACTGAAGAGGGTAATGTAGGTATATTCGGGGATGGAGAAATCAAACGACGGTTACAAGCAAGAGAGGTAAACATGTTTGATATGGTACACGTAGAAACAGCGGGAAAAAAATGTGGGTATCAATATGAATAAATTGGATATCATTGAGGCAATGCAGTGTATTGAAGAAGGACAACGGAGGAGTGGCCCGGGGTATGAGATACACACATGATCCACATGATATTCCACAAAAAAAGACGAATACGCCTATGCAAAAAGAAAACCACAAAAAAAAAAAGAATGAAATGAAATCTCAAACTCACGTTATCTCCAAGCTGAACATTAACTCTCGACATATTGCAAGAGGTACTTGGTAGTAGTGTAGTATGCGTCACTCAAGTCTCCTTCGATCGTAGAAGTACAATAAAGCCGCCGTAGCACGTGCGCCGTGAAATTCGCTTCAGTTGGGGTTTGGCGGTAAAAAAAGTACTCGAGTATTTTCGAACTCGATATCGTACACCTTCTAAATATAGAAGACGATCGAAGATGCTAGAAGATGAATGTGATACTTTATGCAAGAAAAACTTTCACCAAATCTTCGAGACTGGTTATTATTTTTCTGGGAAGAGAATAAAGCCGGCCGTGGATGGAGTGCTGGTGATTGAGGAGTATGCATGTGGCTGGCTGGCTAGTTAGCTGTCAATTGGGTGAAGTCCAGGGTTGTCGTCAACATGCCGATGGGCTCGAGGTAGGGGCACCTTGGCGCAGCCAGCCACAGAGGTGGTGGTGGTGTTGGTTGCAATTGTACCCCAACTTCATACCTGTAATTTTAAGCTCTCATGATCAATTTGGATCCACCATGCTATTTGGGAGGGGAAGTACCTACATGGCGCAGCACTGAGGGCATGATGGAGTTCACAGTCAAAAACGTGCACATAAAACAAATGATGCTCTGTTGAACAGACTAGGTAAGGTATAATGTGAAACGAAATTGCATTCAGTGTATCTCAGTAACTTTCGCAGTGGCGCCAGTAGAATATAGTTAAAATATTGAGGGAAATCATGATCATAAATAAACAAAAGGAGCATCTCTCGCAAGGTAGAGATATATACAGAAAAAAAAAACCTCATCACATAGCCTGTAACTTGCCGATGAGAAACCCCTTGTTGCAGAAAGATCATCACTCGCGTGATCTTGAAAAGTAAACATGGGAGGGCCGCAAATGGACGCCAAAAAAACATGCAACTCAGTAGTCACGCGAAGTAAAATTCGGTAAAGGAATCTCCATAGTGCCCATGGGAAATAGTGAAGCTTTGGTATCTTCCTAAAGACTAATGGTCGTTTCTGGGCATCAAGTGGGTGAGAAAGAGATAAGAAAGAAGAAAAGCGATTCTTTCGGAATCTGAAAGGACGCAGGCAGCCATGCAGCCAGCCGAAAGAGCTGGCTCCACTACTGGTCTACACCAACATTGGAGAGAGACATCAAATCAAATAAAGAATAAAACAACGAAAAATACCCGCCACATGACTGGGTGTTTTTGTTCGCTCTAAACGTGTTGTATGTAACGTGCCGTCATAAAGATCAAGATGAAAAAGAAAAACGTATTCGACTTCCCCAAGATGCTTGGACCTTGAGATATTCGAGTTGGAGGGTAATAGAAGTCGCAACACATGTCTTTGGCCTCAATGAGGCTAGCACCCCATATGTAGCATCTTAGGCAGTGTTCTCACGTACGACTTGCCTGACCTTTCGCTCGTAGGCTATACGATCCTTTCGGAAGAGATTATATGCATCTGCTTGCGCTGGGGAGTCCGGATTTGGGTTGTCAAGGAGGTCCTGAATACCAAGTAGAATCTGCTTGATGGTGATGGCCGGCTTCCATGCCTCCTCCTCATTGAGGATACTCAAGCACACGGTTCCAGATGGATAGACATTGGGATGGAAAAGTGGTGGGACAAATCGGCCTAGGTGTCCAAGAAGTGTCAGCATCTGTAGCTATCCTCTCTGCCTTATAGTTGTGGCAGGTCAAAGTGCCTGGCTATGCGAAGAGGGTAATACATTTCGGTGGTTTTGTAGGATATTCTGCAGGAAGCGCACCAGTATGTTAGCTTTAGTTTTACTACATCATAATGAGGTACCTCCAGAAAGAAGAGCTCTGGGGATGCTATACCCTCCGGAAAAGTCATTTCAAGCTTAAAGAGACCGCCTTCCCACAGCGTCTTCTCTTTGCCCGGAATACCACAACTCCACTTCATTAGGTCGAGGCCGCCCTGAGGATTCTTGGCCGGCTTTGCGTAGAAGCCAAACGGATGATCCTTTCGCCATTGCTTCCTATACGAAAGGGGTGTTTCGGATCAGTTCCCGATCTCTAGTATCAGACGTTTGCTGTCATAGTGGCTGGGTGCTTACCGCTCCTCTTGAAGTCGATTCAAACACAGAGACATGGCTCTCAAAGGGTTTCCTTCTGGTGTCTAAAGAGCGTAAGAGGGCGTAACGGCGGGTGGAGATTCAGACTGTTGTGTGGTTGAGTGGTGTGAAGTGTGGGGGTGTTGGTGTGTATTGGCGAGTGGATGGAGGAGGTAGGGAAGTTTGGTTGGGAGTATGAAGGCGCACACGAACAACAAACGCACCAAAGATGGCTTTCCAGAACACGTCAGAACGATATGCTGTGTTTCACAAAACTAAATGTTCCAGTAAAAAACATTTCGAGTACTCGTGTGACTTCTTTGGTTCTCCGTACAATTTATGCATTTAGTGACGCGAGCGTGTCCGTGTGCCTAGTAGCCGGGTGGACCTTCTTAGTTGTGCCTATCGGCAAGCCGACACTCAGTGCAGGACAAATGCTTGGCACCAGCCAGATGTCAATATCGGCATGCCGAGCCTTCCGTGCAATTTACACACAAAGCTTGTGTGTTGGAAATGCCAGTAAAGGATACGATCTGACATCCATTACATTCACAGATATTACACTGACATTTCTGAGAGATAACGTAGAGTAAAGTTTCCTTAAACTGTTGATTTGGCTCTCAACATCAAAGCTAAAACATCTGTTAGGTAAACCAGCGATGCTCACCAACTAAACGTTATGAAATGGTCAAATACAGTGCGGGATCATAGCAGCCACAGTTTGTGGCTCTGTAGCGAGAATGTGGCCCGTTAGGCCTTGGTATGGTCTCATCCTAATCTATAAAAATCGCCAGTACATGCTCCATATGACTTTCAAAAAACAATCCCACGAATCTCAACAAGGACACAATGCAAACGACAGCGAACCATCCCAATATATAGATACAAAGCAAAAAGTACAAACCCCAAGACGCCAATCCATAAATGTGTGGAGGCTAGTTTGGAGCCCATCCACAACAAAAGCAAACATTCTCCTTGCCCACCAAAACTAAACTATCCTCCTCTCCGCAGCCTTCACAAAGATTATCAGACCCTGCATTGTCATGAATGTCGAGGACTGAAAGTATTTCCTCAAGCTCTCGCTCTTGTTCATCCGCCAAATCATCCATTGCTGCGATAAAAATTAGTGAAAATACATTGGGATTTCGAGGGGCACATACTCTCTGTACCATCCTCTTCGCGCATTAGTTGTGTCTCGGTTTCCTCTTCAATTGTTGTTGGAATTCTGGCAGCATCTCTTGCGAGGCTGGCTTGCCATCTCCTTTGTTCAGAAACCAAAATCGTCCTCATCATCTGATCCTCCGAAAGCGGTTAGCCTCCAACCCATGACGGTGCTATATCTCAACATGGCAAACACACCTCATCTTCACCCCCTCGGGCCTGTATCCGGCTCTGTTCGCGGGCATCAGACAGTTTTTTGAGAAAAATCTTTCGCCGTTTTTCTCGCACGTCCTCTTTTGACATCATGGCTGGATTTGGCTTGTGCTTTCGCTTGATTTCTGTGAATTTGTGCTGCGAAGGCGGAGAGTCTGGCGGTGATGGTGGGGTAAAAAGGCCATCTGAAGGCATATATGTTCTTCGAGGCGTTAAAGGAGATTGTTTTAACGGTGTGAATGGGGTGGGCGTGCGTTGGAATGGAGGCGATGAAACCTGCGACGAGGATGCTGTAAAGTCGCTGAAACCCATAATGCAGCCTTGTTTCGGTTCGTATTTCTGATTCGAATTTGACTGGATCGGATGCTGGTGCGCGAGAAGGAGAACAGCTGTTTGATAGGTACCGGTGGTGAGTCGCAAGGTAGGGATGATGGAAGAATAGGTTGAGGTTGCAGACTTGCACAGGGAATTAACAAGCTCGGGGCGCGACCGCGTCCCTCAACTCGCGTTTGCGTCTTTCGCTCAGGCCCAAGTTGGATAATGGCTACTAGCTTCCTGGGCCGTGTCACGTGACCACATGGCACAGGACTTACCGGCGCCACCTCCGAGATCATGCCTCCGTCTTGCACGAGACTACCGCCTTCTTCCTCGCTGAAGGCTTCAGCCGGCTAGTATCCCAAACCGACGAGACTAGCATCGCTGCAGAATGAAACTACGAGTACGATATAGACGAAAGCGGACTAGAGACCGACTGTTTGATGAAACTCAAAGGCAAAATGCCCATCGTGAACGCATGCTAGGCCTGGGACTGAGGGTGGCGGGGATTAGTGGGCTGGATATATTGGATAACACAGGAATGTAGCCCATACACAGGCCTGCCCAGTGTACCACATATTCCTCTCGTCAAACTATTTAAGTGGAGGAATCCCTAAGTGGGTGAATAATGTATCAATGCTGTTTTTCTGGTCCATATAAAAATCTCTATGCATAACATGCTGATACCAAACTCTAGCCAATCCTCACTTGCACAAGTTCATTAAGAATCCATTGTCCATGAAGGAATTTTTTCTCATGTGTGGGAATATCCAATTGACCCAAATCCATCATCGGGACTGGCCAGGCGTATCTGCAACGAAAATCGATGCGAGGCATCGATATGAAAGAAGTAACAGATAGAGCACCCCCATCCAACCCCGCACAACGCCAGAAGAATCTAGTTCGCAAAAACAATGGCACCTCCAAACGCGGGAGGGGAAGTGGGGAAAAAATTGCAGAGCTTGGATGGTGTGGGGCAGGTGACAACTGATTTCATGGGTTGATATATCGATGGAGACGTCGCAACCCAATGCAAGTGAGCTTCTGTGAAGCACTGTGACGAGGACTCGAGAAATAAAGTACAGTACTTTTACTTTAGTCAGTAGTGCCGCAGGGGCCCAGAGTCCAAGGGCCTGATGAGCGATGAGCTCCCATATTTCCACTGGCATCGGATTTCTCGCCACGAAGCGCAGCTGCACCACGGTATGTATCATCGATACCACCGCCAGTGCAGCCGGTCCCGCCGGGCACGCTGCCTGCCATTGCCACAACATCCGATGGCAAATGCCTCAATGCTTATAGGCAGGCCGGTGCGCGGGCCCCAGGGCTCGCTTGCTCGACCATGGGCAGGAGTAAGAGAGGTCACAGCCCGAACAATCGCCGTTTTCGACGGCCGCGACTGTCATCGTTGTCACCCTAAAGATTGCCGCGAATTGTGGGTGGGAGGGTCTGGGAGGGGGAGGGATGGTGGGGGGGGGGGTGGGCAATTATAGTACTACGGGTGGAAGGGATCGTTCGTTTAGTCCTTTAGTAACTTAGATGTCATGTCGTTGACTCAACTCTGGCCCTCACAATAGTCTTCGCCGCCCCCCTCCCCCTCCACCCCGCCCTAAAATTTCTACTTAAACCATTGCGCCTCACCCCTCCACCCCTCCGTCCTCCCGTCCCTCTTGATAGCTTTCCTGTTTCTTCTCGCCCGTGACGTTCCCACGCACAACTTCACACCACCGTTCTCCCCAGATACTGTCCACATAACACCGGCACCATGTGTGGTGAGTCAAAGCTCTTCTGCCCCACAATTGGCCAAAGCCGATGAATTGCCCCTCACTAACAGGAGAATCACAGGAATCTTTGCTTGCCACAGGCACCCGGACGTCCAGAAGTTCAAGCCCCAGGCGCTTCAACTCTCCAAGGCGTAAGTGCTCGGCTCGCATGCTTTCCAATTGGCCAATTGCTAACTTCCTGAGTTCTGCAGCGTGAGACATCGTGGGCCAGACTGGAGTCAGTAGTAACCTTATCTTATCGGGCTTATCAGCAATTTCTGACTCAATTCACTTTAGGCGGGAACTTTGTCTGCAACAAGACCAGTGGGTGCCCTGCATGCAAGCTAATTGGTTTTTCCGGTACACTGACACCACATAGTTTTGTGCCATGAGCGTCTCAGCATTGTCGGCATCGGTATGAACACTCGCCAGAGAGATTTGACGTGCAAATACTAAAACCTCCCATAGAGAGCGGAGCGCAGCCATTGACCAACTCCGACGACACATTGATTTTGGCCGTCAACGGCGAGATCTACAACCACAGGATCTTGCGAAAGCAGTTGAAACACAAGCCAGTGTTCAAGACTGCTTCCGACTGTGAAGTCATTTTGCATCTGGTACGTGCAGAAAGCAGTTGCCGCATCGTGGGGCTCTACTGACGAAAGAGCAATAATAGTACGAAGAACATGACATTGATACCCCAAAGCTCCTCGATGGAATGTTCTCTTTCGTCCTCTATGACGCCAAAAAGGACAGAGTCATCGCTGCACGTGACCCTATCGGAATCACCACCTTCTACATGGGATACTCCTCATCCACACCCGGCGCAGTATACTTTGCATCTGAGCTCAAGTCACTCCACCCCGTCTGCGACAAGATTCTGTCGTTCCCACCTGGACACGTCTATGACTCCCTTACCGGAAAGACGACAAGATACTTCGATCCCAAGTGGAGAGATCCTTCATTCATCCCAACGGCCCCAGTTGACTACACCGCAATCAGGACAACCCTCGAGAAGGCTGTCCGAAAGCGACTCATGGCTGAGGTCCCATACGGTGTCCTCCTCTCTGGTGGATTGGATTCCAGTTTGATTGCGTCCATTGCAGCTCGTGAGACTCAAAAGCTCAAGAAGAACGCTGGCGAGACAGATGGTGGCCCAATTCCCCACACCCTCGTTGGAATTGATGATGATGACTCACTATCAACCATCACCGCCCTTCCTGAACTCCATTCGTTCTCCATTGGGCTCCCAGGATCCCCAGACACAGTTGCCGCAAAAAAGGTTGCTGACTTCCTTGGAACCGTCCACCACAGTCTTACATTCACTCTTGAGGAGGGCTTGGACGCACTCAGGGACGTCATCTACCACTTGGAGTCCTTTGATGTTACTACCATTCGTGCATCAACTCCTATGTATCTCTTGAGCAGAAAGATCAAGGCTCTTGGTGTGAAGATGGTTCTCAGTGGAGAGGGAAGTGACGAGATCTTTGGAGGATATCTCTACTTTGGAAACGCCCCCAACAAGGAGGAGTTCCACCGAGAGACAATCGGACGTGTTGGTAACCTCCATCTTTCCGACTGCCTCCGCGCAAACAAGTCCACTTCCGCATGGGGAGTTGAGGCCCGTGTGCCATTCTTGGACAAGCAGTTCTTGGAGGTCGCCATGGGAATTGACCCCGCAGAGAAGATGATCACAAAGGATAGAATCGAGAAGTACATCCTCCGAAAGGCATTCGACACATCCGATGACCCAACGGCGCAACCATACCTACCAGACGAAATCTTGTGGCGTCAAAAGGAGCAGTTCAGCGACGGTGTTGGATACGGGTGGATTGATATCCTCAAGGACACTGCAGCAAAGATGGTCTCTGATGAGCAATTTGCTCACCCCAAGCCTTCATGGGGCACGGATATCCCAGATTCCAAGGAAGGGTATGATTTAACCACTCGGCTCTTTTACGATGCATGCTAACTCTCTGCAATAGATACTGGTACAGGTGCATGTTCGACGAGATGTTCCCAGTACAATGCGCCGAGACTGTTATGAGGTGGACACCCAAGTGGTCTAACCAGACCGACCCAAGTGGAAGGTAAGCTTTCTCTTTGAAATCTCCTTTAACTGAACCATCACTAACAAACACATCTAGGGCCATCGCATCTCACGTCAACAAGTACGACGCAAAGAACTAGAGCGCTATTCGTAATGGGAGAGGGTTACGGGCACGTTGTTTTATCTTAGATACCGCGTTGTGATGATCTTTAAAGTTTGATACTCTTTGTTTTCTTTCTTTGTCTTTTTATGTGTGTTTTATCCCAGCACCAGCATTCGTTTTTTTTTTTATATTTTTATTCATCCACTTTTCACTTCGCACATGTTTTATTATGAAATAATTTTATGAAATACACTTTAAATTTCCTCTTATCATGATCACTCGGTTTTTGAAGGAGCGTTTTTGTAGTATGGACGTCTTCACGCAGTTGTACTACCTGTATTCTTTGTACGGCACGAGACTACTTTGTACCACTACTTCTTAGTACCTTTTTTGGAAACTCCCGAAGGTTGTCACTTTCTAGTCTCGTGATTACTTTCCTACATAGGAAGTACCTCTCACCTTTTCCATACTTTTCGACTACCCTCCTTGTAATCCCCGTGCATGTGGATTTATACTTTTTTGTCTTCAAGCGTGGCAATTTGTGTGGTGGTACAGCCCGCGGATCCCGCTACATGTAACCACTCCACTGGTAAATACTGTTCTTCCAAGAGCTCGAAACTCGAGGCTCGCCAATCTTGCGATTGCATTGCAATTTCAATGGTTCCACGAAAAGTTTAAATCTGAAAAAGAGATCGCCGCGGGTGTGGCTTTTGGCTACCATGTAGGTTACCTAGGTAGGTAGGCTTTGGTCATTTGCCATGTGGTTGATTATGATTCGATTCGATTTGATTCGAGACATACATACGTAAGAAGTGGGTGGGTGGTAGGTGAGATTACTGTGTAAATAAGCTTAAGCTTGTTATTACATACTTAAGTAATGTTGCCACTAATTGTGAACGTTGGATGGCCATGGCCATGGTGCAGGGCGTTGCAATTGGTGCCGAGATTACGTGATGTCGATGTTTTTCTGTGGTCGCGGCTGGATTCTTGTATCACTTGGATTGCAATTGAATTGAATTGAATTGAATTGAAGGAGGCGGTCTCGCGATCGTGCTGCATGGATTCGAAGGATAGATATAATGTAATTTAGAGGATCATATTATTACAGTTATACTGGATATGGATAGGTAAAATCGAGGCTACCTTGGGTATCTAGCCTGAGGCATTTCATGCTCGGATTATGTACATACATGTGGTGGCACGTTGGTCAATTGCAATTGAGGCTTTAAAGATCATGATAGGCTGGAGGAAGATTCCGTGTGTGTTAATTTTGCATAATTCGAATTCGTGTATCGATCTCTGGCTTTTGTAGCCATGGTGGGACATGAATTCGTGGAGATATCACCAGGAACTGAATTGAACGTTTAGGGAGCTAGCGACAGCCCTGTCCTCACGAAATATTGAACGCACACCAATCACTAATTATCACATGTATCAGCCGACCATGTGTAATAGCCGTAGTACACCGCGATTAGTCTTATCACAGTGGCCATGGTATATTGCAATTGCAATTGAATTCGAAGAATATATCTCATGCCTTGATGCACATATGTTCTGCACGTACGAAAACTCAATCGATGGATCCGAATTCCGTTCCTTGATGCCGACATCCAGTTACATTCGCATTTCGGAGCTATGAAGTCCATTTGTGTCGATCTCCCATCTTCGACGTGCATACGTCGGACTCCATGTAAAAATAAAAATATAATAAAAATGTCTTGGAGCTGGGGGGGACCCCACCTCGGGCATGGGAAATGGCTGCCGAGGGAGAGAGACTGGGAGCTCCGTGGCTTGGCCAGTGCGTGCGTGCGTGCGGGTTGCGACGCAATCGCAGCCGGCCGGTTTGGCAGGAGATGCGCACTGGATGTAGTGGAGCTCGGCATGAGGCCGGAGGCGACCGCAGCGGCGGCGGCGGGGGAGGGCAATTGCAACGGGGATTTTTCTATTCGTGATCCAGATCCTCCCTCCCACTCTCCCCACACTCTTCAACACATCACACACATCTCATTTCCACATCTCGCATCAAGATTATCGAGCACGCCTCCTGATACACGATCACGCTTGGCACGAGGAAAGCGAAGGCGGCGAATATTCGATCGGATATAGAGAGAGCTCGGGAGGGGCACGATACTTAGGGCACGCCTACAATTCAGACGAAGTAGACGAAGGCGAAAAAGACGAATCGGCTGACCTTGACGAATTTACTGGGGGGCAAAGTGAAAGCAAGAAGCTAGCCAGCCATGACTACGGTACGGTAACATTCCTCTACTCTATTCCACCACCACTCGTCACCCACTCCCCACCAAATCTCCCCCATCTAACACACTCTCAGACTCCCAACCCAGCTCGTGCCTCATCACGAACACACTCCCGCCGCGGCTCCTCCGGCTCCCTCATCAACTTCACCAGCATCTCCCTCCTCCCCCTCACCAGCACCTCCTCCGTGCTCGACCTCGACGAACAAAGTTTCCGCCACCACCACCACCACCACAATGGGAAGCGAAACCACAGCCGCAGGAGCACGAGTTACATCCAGGGCGCATCCGCGCCAACAACCCCGGGGATCCTGTCACCCTCGCCCTCAGCGTCGTCGTACTTCACGGCAATGTCCCCCGGGAGTAACAATGCCGGGGTAAGTGCTGCCGGAAGCGGCGCAAGTACCCCGAGGCGGTCGTTGTCGAGGAGGAATAGTGGGAATTACACGCCACAGCTACATCACCACCAGCACCACAATCATCATTCGCAAAATAACCCGAGCCGAGGAGCGGATAGTGGTGGTGCAAGCTCCAAGGCCGTACAGAAATCAAAATCGACGACACAGCTCCACTTGGGCGACTTATCCTCGAGCACATGGATCCATAGAACCGGTACGGTCCTTGCAAGTGAGACGAGAGAGAGTAAAGGCCAGAGCTGGCTCGTCTCCCGTGCTAGTTCAACCAGCCTCGTTGCGCAGGACTACGACGCTGTGTTTTGGGATTCTAGTAATGCAACTGGAGATCAGAATGAGGATTGGAGAGATAGAGATAGAGGGAGACATCGGAATCATCCTCAGTCCATGTCGAGGAGGGGGAGTCTGAGTCGTCGGGCTAGTAGGGATGGAGGTGGGGGAGATGGGTTGATGATGAGGAGGTTGGTTAGGGCAAGCGAGGAAGGTGGTAATACTCCGCATCATGCCTCGGCGGTTTATAATATCTCGTCTTCTTCTACGGCCACGATCAATAACAATACCAATGCATCACTGTTGATGGATGACGATGATGAGTATAATCCCGATGAACAGTACTACTCTGGAGACGAGGCCGACGATGCCCAGCATTACCACCACCACCTCCACAGGACTACGTCCTCGTCCACACATACTTATAACGTCAATGACGACGAGGACTGGGAGGACGACGAGGAGTATCTTTACCGCGAGAAGGGGTATGGGCTGGGCATGTGGGTCGACCGGGTGATTGGCTGGTCGCTGTTCTCGGTCGAGGAAGATGAGGACGAGGAGGAGTATCGCAAGAATCCGTATGGGTATGGGAAGCGGAGAAAGAGGAGGGAGGAGCGGGAGTTGGACCAGAAGAAGAAGCATGATTCGCAGGAGGTAGAGAGGGAGGGGAAGGAGGTGGATGAGGATGAGGATGTGGATCAGGTTGATGGGTGGGGGGATCCGACGTGGTTGTTTTCGTTGGCGGCGCAGGTGATGTTTTAGGGGACCTCTTCTTTCTTGCTCCTTGCTCTTTCTTGTTCTTGTTCTTGCTTTTGTATGTATGTATGTACTCTGGCTTGATTTGATTTTGATTTGAATGGGATCATGCAAAAGGGAAAAAGGGAAAAGGGAGAATTGTTGTCGTGTCGTTGGAAAAAACCTTGAGACTTGATCATCCTCCTGACCGATACGTACCTGAAAGTGTTGAACTCACCCGGATTGGGATGTATATATAAATTGAACCCCCCCCCCCCCCCGCGCATCCCTATAGTGTCCTCTTCTCTTCTTCTCTTGTTTACTTGTTGTTCCTTTTGCTTTCTTTTAGTTTGTAGTTTTTTTCTTATTTTATTTCTATATTTTTACCATACCGTTCCATTGCCATTGCCATTGCCATTGCCAGTGAGTGCAGTGGTATCGTGGTATCGTTTTTCAGGCCCTATTTTTTTTCCACGAGAAACACTGATTTTTCGAATTCCATCGCATATGATAGCGATAACTCGTAGTTTGATCTAATGGCATGTGGTCTGGATTCCATGGCCAATGATATTAATTGGCTTACTCTAGCTGTGGTTGCGTCTCCCCCCTCCCCTCCCCTCTCTCTTCTCCCGCGCATTTCTTCGTATACGTAGATGGCGTCGTTTAAGCGTGCAGAGTACTTAGTAGGTATGTAGAGTAGCTATAGTTAGCCAATTGTACCGAGCTCGGGTCCTTCCTATAGCTAGCCAATTGCAATTGCAATCCTGTCTCCCTCAACGGTGTCCACAGTAGGTAGATGTTGAGGTTTTCAGCCCATGTTGGGGTTTTCCCTTGGCAGCAACAGTGAAGATTTATCTGAGTTGTCCAAATGGTCTACAGCCTTTTCCCGGGCAATTAAGGTCCTCCGGACCAGGGGACTCGACATAGGCTTTCACGCCTGCACTCGAGTAATGATTTAAAAAAAAAAAAAAAAAAAATTGCAATTGCAATGGCAGGGCATGATTGATTGATTGATTATACTCCAAAATTGTTATTGGTAGCAGAAAAAGCAACGGTATGGTATGCAAGAAATACGTATGTATACTTACTTACGGTGTTGTGATGTGATGGAAAGTTGCAGTCTAGCAGTTTAGCAGTCTAGTACTCGATACAAAAATCATCATTCGCACAGACTTTTGACCCCCCCGGTAGCTTGTGCAGGACTTTCTGTCAGTAAACGAGTACGTACTGTACAGTACATACCTATACGTTTATCTGATTCCCCCCGCCCACAACCCACATGTACATGTACTCTACGTAGGTACATAGCTAAAATCGTGCGAGGGAGGGGGAGGGCACGGGGCTGAAAGCAAAAACGCAATGTGCAAATGCAAATGCATTTCACCAATATTAATGGAGAATATTTGATTTCCTTTTTTTTTTTTCCCGCCAATTACAAGATGAATTATCATGATCTAGAGTAGAGTAGGGTAAGCATCTATTCTCATAGCTACGTAAGTAGCAGGTAGCAATAGCTTAATTGCATGTATAAGTTCAACGTATCTTTAAAAGTAAAAGTAAGTCTAGATCTAGAACGTTACCTTCGAACTTGCCGGAAAAAAAAGAATGAAAAAGAAAAAAAAAAAAGAGAGAAAAAAAAATAGACCACGAAGAACGTATGTAATGTGAACAGAAGAAGAAGCTTGATGAAGGAGAAAGAGAATGAAGGAAATCAAAAGACCATCGACCATGGCCGTGCTGCAACAGGACAAACACAAGCAAAAATGCACATCCGACTCAGAGATAATGCACGCCCTCAACACACACCGCATGAACGCACTCACCAAGCAAACAAGCAAGCAACCATACAGCCCAGTCTAGAGCCGGCCTCCCCAGCCCAGCAAGCAAGCAAGCAAGCAATCAGTCAATCAAATAGCTACCATGCATAGGTAAGCGAAGGATACAAGGAAAAAAGCAAATTGGAAGGAAAAAAGGCAAGAAAAAGTAAGAATGAAGGACATAGAGAAGAAGTGGGAATCAAAGTAAGCAACACACCAAAATGTAGGCTGATGGTCGATGAGCCCAGGGAAGAGAAGGGAAGTAAAGTAAAAGAAAAAGAAAGCACTTATCCGATGAACAACAGGAAAAGTAAAAAAAAGAAAAGAAAAAGAAAGAAAACGAGACTGAGGAAGGAAGGAAGCTAAAAAAAGGCAAAAGCACTAAAAGCAACGAAAAAGAAAGCAACCAGAACCTAGGAAATAGGTATGTTTGGATGATAAAATTTAAAAACGACTAAAAAAGGAGATTGATGGAGAGTACTAATGTAGGCCCTCTCCCTCTTGGAATATAACTTTTCTCTTTTCCTTTTAGTCTTGACCGAAGCAGGTGAAATTGCAATACGTTTGTAGAAGCACACCAAAAAAATAATGGAAAGGACGAAAAAAACCCCAAAGCGAAGAACCATACCCCCACCGTGCGAAGCCCATGTAAAAAAAGCAAAAGAAACAAGAAACAAACATGCTGTTGGAACTTTAAAAAGCAGAAAAAGGAAAATGTGATGGATCAAACCAGGAGATATGGTATGCGAAGCTGAAAGTAAAGCAACCGTACGCTGAAAGGCAGAAAGATACAAGACCATTCGAAGGAATAGGCGAGAACAGAGAAATAAAACACTACGCCTTCAGATAACCGTAGATATAATGCCAAATTCTTTTTTTACCAGCTGCGTAAAGAAAGACCACCGGTTTGCATCGGGAAGCCGACTCCACCAAATCTCGGCCGATTCATATCGGTTCCGCCGGGTAATGAGTTTTTCATCTCCATGACCGCTGTTCCCATTCTGCCCCCACTTTGCTCGTTGTGTCTCGAAAGCTTTGTATCCCAGGAGCCATGCTGAAGCGTTATCCCAGCTCCCCGCTTTGAAGCCTCTTTGATAACTAGTACCCATGCTTTTGTAATCTCCTCGTAAGCCGTTTGCTTGTGGTGGTTGTGCATGGGCGTACTCCAGTTTGGAAGACGGTGAATGATCTCGGTGGCGCCATCCAGGAAAGCAAGGCTGTTTGCTGCATGAGTTTCGTTTGGAGGTAGGAAGTGAGGTGTGTAGTCGGAAAGGCCATCAAGAAGCTCAATTAGAGCTGCCTTGACCCTGTAGTAAGAATAGTCGCCCTCTGGATTTCCACCATATGGGAATGCAGCTCGTAGATTGCTCTCGTAATTGTTGAGAATCGTGATTGCAGAAGCAGGAGATGGTCGGGGAGCAATGGAGAAAATCTCTGATTCGAGCTGGGGGTGCCTGTTGCAAAGTTCTCGAAGAATTGACTTGAGGGCACTGGAGTCGACAGTTTCCAAAACACGGTTTAGTGGAAGTGGTCGGCCCGTGACAGTATTGCGCTGTCTCTTTGTTCCTTTAATCAATATTCTGGACTCCAGTGACGGCGAATGGGCCGGTGAAGCGTTCATCTGTTCGTCCGCATCATTCTCCTCTGGGCTTCGAGACCTATCTCTTCCCATTGCCGAGTCGCCGTCTGTATCGGCGGCTTTTCTTTTTCGTCCCGCTTTTTGAGCACCATAAATGTTAGTTTCACAAACATGTAATGTCGGGTAAATTGCAGGACATGACAACTCACCCATCTTCGCAGGCGAAGGACGAGAGGGCATATGTTGAGGCGTGTGCTGCGATGGAAACACAAACGGTTGAGGATTTAGTAGCGTGCTCATGTTGTCGTGGTTGAAGGGAGAGGTTAGGTTTTGTAGTTGCTTTTGAGTAAAGTTGTTGGCGGGTTGATGCTTGCGTAGGCTGATTCCCTTCGGTAGCCGGAATGAAGACGGGGGCGTGGGCTGTAGTGGTACGTGTAAACTGCCTAGAGTGCTGGCTGGTGTTGCGTGGGAGCGAGTGTTGCAAGAGGCAGGAGAGTTGTGGTATGCTGTGGGATCTGGGGTTTGTAGTCAGAACACAAGCCGGTGGAGGTGGTGGGCGTGCGCTGTATTTGAAGTGCGTGTGTCTGTGTCTGTGTGCGTGTCGTGCGTGCGTGGAGGTAGTGATTGTTTGCCAGTGTGTGGGGAGGGAGGGGGTGTCAATGTGGGTGTGCTGACGAGGGTGTGTGTTTAGATGGAGAGGGGGGTGATCTGGGGGCGGTAGTGTGGAGGGTGGAGAACTCGGTATTTTTGCGTTGAGAGTTGAGGTCGGTGTGTGGTGGAGGGTGGCAGGGAGGAAGCAAATTTTAGGGGGACGGCCACCGACGAAGGCAGCTGATTTTGCTTTTGGGGTTGGGCAGGATGTACCGCTGAGCAACTCTATGTACCGCTGTTGCCTCTAAGCCAGCTGTTGCGGCGGGCAGGAGCCGGGGCCGGGGTCGCCCGTCCGTCCGTCTGTCTGGTCTGGCTGGGGCGGGTGGCCGAGCAGAGGGCCTCTTATTTCACGGCGATACTGTGCTTGCGTGTGGTTGGGCGGGAGGGCGAGCACAGGCTGTCGGGGGCGAGGAGGGCGGGGATGGAATGGCAAGAAGGAAGGAAGCAAGGAAGCAAGGCAGCGGGTGGAGAGCAGGAAAGCCACTGGGGGGGTTACTTACTTACTTACCTAGATGGATCCATGGAGCAAAGATCCGCTGACTGTGGCAGGCCGATGGGGATTGCCCGGCCCAGTGCAAGTCGCGGGACGGAGAGGCACCTGGTGCGCCGTGGAGTGGAGCAGAGTGTCGCCCCGACATGTTCTATAGAATGCTCGGTACCTGATACTTGGACGGCCTCTGGCAACGCTGTTTCTCGACTCTGCCGGAATGCCCTCCGGCATGTCTGGGGGACTGTTCTCGTACTGGGGGCCTAGTTAGACGCAGAGATCTCTGCCGTGCTCTACCGCGCTGCTGGGGGTTGTGTGACGGTGGCGGCGTCGTAAGAGGCATCTTACCCTCCGTGCGCTCTGACTGAAACTCGGGCCACCCGTTCTGGATGGGTTCTGGATAGTTCGCAAGCCACGGTAGCCCATGGTCCCAACTAGCAGACCTGCTCAACTTGAGTCCTCCATGGGTCCAGAAGAGTGCAACGGTGAGGAGCCTTGCATTCCCGTGTGTCTCAACTCGCTTTCCATACAGCATCACGCCTGAGAATACAAACAGTCCCACTTGTGGCAGCTGTTGGTACAATGCACATAATCAAACAGGTTATACCGAAAAAAAAAAGTACAACGCCAGCTGCACCAAAGTAATGCACTGGCAGAACACATACTCTACTGCTCACCACTTTCAAGTACTCTCCGCCCCCAAATGGCCACATGCTAGGACCTTCTGGTTGGTGGTTCGTTTTTTCTGGGTGATCCATGGCCCATCCATCTGCCAGGCATGTGCACCGCTGCTGCACAATCCCACGGCTATTGTTCCAACAACTCGCATGCTTTTGCGGCCTGAAGAAAGCTGCCGGAGATCGATGGCAATGCAGAAGCATGATGCTTTTTCCCTTATTTTTTCTTCTTTCCTCACCTCATCCTCCCCGGTGTTTTCTCGCGCAAACCACGGCGATCCCATACATGAGTTGTACTCTACATCAGCACTGCTTAATCAAATATAAATTTATATCCTGATATATATAGTAGGTAAGTAGCTGCACAATCAATGTATCTCTCGACGTGGGGTTCTGTGCACACCTAATATACAGATCGATATTCTGATCTGGCTGCCCTGTGCGCACTTCACTCATTCTCGGGTGACTGCCTTCTTGTTCCCAAGCACTCTATTTCGAGAGGAATAAATAAAAAAGAAAAAAAAAGAAAATGTCCCTCAATTTGAAGCAGAAGCGAAAAACGAGCCCAAGCGGCTGGCTCATGCGCATGGGTGTGTCTGGGCATTGTGTGGGGGAGGGGCAGCGCATTCTGGATAATGTTTTAGGCTGGTTGCCTCGGCAATGAACCACACACTGCCCGCCCAACTGCACACAAACAACCCCAGCTTCAAGCTCCGGGCGTCTAGATCTTCACCACCAATCTCAATAACCTTTGGCGCCAAGATCGCACCCCTGGGAACATGTGGGCTTGCATACTTCGGCCCTGCCTTTGACCAATCGCGAGTTCCAGCCAGTCCCAGTCGCATGCCAGCCGTTGGAACGCGGAGTTTGTTTGAGTAGGCAGACTGCCAGGCAGAATATGGGAGGGGATGGAGGGTGATATCATAACTAAACTAACCAAGCTGAAGCAGCATCATGAATTTCATCGGCATGGTTATTTACTCATGCTTCATGCCATTCCATATTTCATTCATGTCTGGAGATCGGGGCTGCACGCTCAATAGCAGGGGTGTACGGGATGCATGGTGGATGGAGGAGATTCTCGAGCTTGGGGGCTGGCCATGGAATTCACTATCGATTACCGTGCATCAGCTTGAAAAGGTTTGATGCGGGGGTGGGGGATGTGGAAAGCTCTTGATCTTGCCGTGTGGTGAGAAGCAAAGGAAACATATAAAATCTGTTGAATGACGCCGCTAAATCGATATCGAGGTGGTTCAACCATACGCTTACAGCCGCTGCATCTGCGATTGGAGACTGTGAGACCGGGGGATTTCCAGAATTTCCTGATGGACCTTTTCAAGCTTACGGCGCTTGAAATCACCTTCCAGGCTTTGTTATCATGCCATTGTGTGCACGAGTTGGAGGTAACAAATGCAACCATCCAGTCTACAGCAAATAAACAGCATGTGCTTACTTTTGCGTGTTCTAGTGTTCTAGTTGGCGAAGCACTGCAGAATGTGTTCTCGTCAGAATGGAGCTGTCGAGGTAGCCACCCTGAGTACTCTACCTGCGCCCGCAAAGATGAGACTACTACTATACTTGCAATTATATGACATATACGAGTATTTGTCATTATAACATCACGCATGCGCAGCCATGCAGTGTTATTACACACAGTTAACTGTTGGTCAAGCCAAGTTGCTATTGATCCCGGCGCTGAACGAGCCACGGAGAGTATCTCTTGTTCCCTCGATTCATAATCCCACAGGGCTAAAGATCTTGCACATACACTGATACGAGAAGGCTCAATTGGACGTTCGACAAAAGGTGTCCCACTCCCAATTCACCCGGGCAAGCAATCCCAGGCCTGGGGAAGTGCTCTCTTACAAGCATCACATGAGTGTATCCCTAGACGCATGCACACGACACAGGCACCGCTCCACGCCCGCCGCCGAGGCTAGCTCGCCGCCCCTCCTCGTGTCCGTCCGCTGGCGTGGCTCGGCTCGGCTGTTTTGGCGCGACGAATGAGACGCCTCCGCTGCCGCCTGCTGCATCTGCGACATGCAGCGGTTAATGGCACGGCCCCCCCTGTGATTGGCGGCTCCGAAGCTCCCAAGCCCCCCAGCTAGCGCCCCGCATTGCTGCCTCCAGTCTCGGCACTGCATATGCACTGCATGCATGCAGCAGCTGGTTATGCAGAGGAAGGACGGAGAATGCCCCTCCGCCCCTCACACTCTGCCCCGCCATCTCTCGCCCACCTCGCGATCACGCTTCTGCGGCAACTGTTCGTCCAGACACACACACTCTCGCTCTCGCCGTTTGCTCCCCGCCCAATCACACGCCCCGTGGCTCGAACACTGCTTGCCCGCTGCTCAACAGTATCCTGACGGACGCCATTCTGCAGGAAAAAGCACCGCAATTATCCCCGGCTCATCGCCCGGATTTCCTGTGCCAGAGATCACGACGCTCGCTACCCCAACGCTACCTGGTTTAGCGTCCAGAAAGTAGGTAGCTTTATCTTTAGCTGGCAGCTCAACACCTCCAGCACATCCAGCAATTGCAACGCTATTCGACATCCTCAGCCTCTCGAGTTCAGCCTACATCTTCCTCTCTTTGCTGCTGCCAACCAAAAGCCACAGTTGACCAACTCTCGAGCTCACTTGCTGGTTTTGAAAGAGAAAAAAAAGAGACGTAGGAAGAAAAAATAAATTATAGAGCCACGATTCATGTAATGCAGAGCCATCTTACTTCTCCCACAAAGACAGTCTAAACCTTGTCAAAATCCACTACACCCAATCTCGTAGGACTTTCCCCTGTGCATCTACTCGAGTACCTCCCCAAGACATTGTGGCCTGGTTCTCTACAAGACAACCGAAAAAAATAACCCCCCAGCCTCCGCACGTATAAATCCCCAGGAGCAAAATACTCTGAGAAACATATTGCAGAAATGTCTGGTGACGCCGCCTCTTCGTCGAGCTTGTCCCCCCTGGACGCCGATGCCCTCGGGCCACTACAACAAGAGAGGCCCCCAACGGGCACTGAGCAACTTCAGCCTGGATGGGAGCCAGGCTCGGGATGGGCCAAAAAGCATGTACAACATGAGCACAATCACTATTATCACCAGCAACAGCGGCTTCAGCGGGAGGGGGGCGTAGTGCAGAGACCCACACTGACTGCAAGTGAAATACCGGTCGAGTCGTTGAGGGAGCTATATCTCAACCCTTCCTCTCCATCTGTGAATGGCCGTCTTGGCCAGATGCTCCGCCGAGGAAGCACCTCCATCACATACAGCACTGTGCCAATCGAATTCCCTGCTGTCACAAGGCTCGACCCTTTACATAAGAAACGGATTTTGGTGACCGGAGTAAGTGCACTTCAATAGCCATGTTTTTGTCCTAGTGCAATACCCAAATACCACGTCTCCCACATCATTTCCTTCAAGATCACAAACGCACCTGTCCCTGAGGCGCTGAGTTGTCCCCCATCTTTTCGTTTTAGGATAGTAGACCCATTTGGGTTATTATACCATGTGACTAGAGGGTCAATTAGCTGATAAATGCTGAGCTGAGCTGTCTTGTTGGCATAGGGTGCGGGCTTCGTTGGATCACACTTGATTGACAGACTCATGTTAATGGGCCATGATGTGATATGCGTCGACAACCTTTTCACTGGAAGCAAGTCCAATATTTCTCATTGGATAGGACATCCAAATTTCGAGATGATACGGTATGCATAACCTCACCTGGGTTTTATTGCCTTAGCAGCATTCTCCCCGGGGAAAACGAAATTTGTCCCTTCAACGTACATCGAGCTTACATTATCAATTGTAAAATTGTAAGCTCACAGGCACGATGTAGTGGACCCAATTATGCTGGAGGTTGACCAAATATACCACCTTGCCTGTCCGGCAAGCCCAGTGCATTATCAATCAAATCCAGTGAAAACCCTTAAGACAAGTTTCTTTGGAACGTAAGGACACACTTCTCTCTCTCTGTTATGCCCTTCCCTTACTGAGTACTGCTGACATGCTGCATATAACTACATAGTCACAACATGCTGGGGCTGGCTAAACGGGTCAAGGCACGAATTTTGTTGGCAAGCACCTCTGGTAAGATTCATTCTTATCTCGTGCATTCAGGAAGTTATTAATCTAATTTTTTTTTGTCTAATCATTGTGTAGAAATATATGGATCTCCGGAACAACATCCACAAAAGGAGGAATATTGGGGACATGTCAACTGTATCGGTCCTCGGGCATGCTATGACGAGGGAAAGCGGGTAGCGGAGGCCCTTGCTTATAGCTATTCTCGTCAGGAGGGTGTTGATGTACGGGTTGCGCGAATATTTAATACTTTTGGTATGTTATCTTGATATTCTTCTACTTCCTGCAGTTTGATTTTAAAACTCCCCAGCTTTTTTTTTCATACTCTTCTTTCTTCGGTCATCGATTATGCATGGATAGCTTATCTTGCATGGTATATGTGTCTCTAACATTTTATTTTACTAATTTATGTGGGACGAATTCAATAGGCCCCCGGATGAATTGGAATGACGGCCGCGTTGTTTCGAATTTCATCCTCCAGGCTCTCCGCGGTGACGACTTGACCATCTACGGCGACGGGCAGGCCACGCGGTCGTTTCAATATGTCCACGACCTGATTGATGGCCTCATCTTATTGATGGGGAGTGACTGCACCGAGCCGGTGAATTTGGGAAACCCGCAGGAGTTTACGGTGGGGGATTTTGCGATGTTGGCGATTAGCCTTGTGAAGGCGGCGAAGGGGGAGGAAGAAGGAAGAAGTGGTGCTACTACGAAGGCGGTGGATATCATTTATTTACCGGCAGTCACGGATGACCCGCCCAGACGAAGGCCGGATATCTCGAGGGCGAAGGAGAGGTTGGGCTGGGAGCCAAAGTGGACGACGGAGAAGGGGATGATTGAGACTAGTGAGTTTGGATACTCTTCCGAGCCCCATGTGTTGTTTCCGATTGGGCAAAGGAGGATGATGATATGGTGAATTTCATTTATACTAATTGGTTCCTGGTTGATTTTTGTTTTAGTTGCCTACTTTCAACACAGTCACTGCTCACGTAGATGGCCATGGATATCGATGAACAGTACAATCGGCAGCTATCCGCGTTCAATACCTTTCTTGTATTGCCTATATGGATCCGGAGACTTTTACTGGATTTGCATCCCCCCCTCCCTAAGTGTCTGCAGACATCATATTGGGACCAAAAAGAGGAAATTAGAATAAAAGGATGAAATAGATCATGAAGTTTTTTTGGATAGCTATGACCTTGTATTGTATTGTATTTCAATTGCTGCAGTCACCACACTCACAAGAATTGGAACTGCTTGTATTTTTAACTACTCAAAACACAAAACATAAAGCAACCCTAAAAATGACACCGGGCGCCCCCCAAACAGTAGGTAAGTACTTCGTTTTCCTCTTTTCATTTCCCCCAGCTTTCAAAAGAAGAAGAATAGGAGAATAAGAGGTAAAATAAACATCAACAAAAAAAGCAAAAAAAGGCACAAACACGCAAAGGCTGTAAAAAGAATTATAGGTAAGTTTGAACGTAGAAAGGAAGCAAGTTTATGCTACAATCAACGCTGCACTGGGCACCAACTTTGCCTCCTTGAGCGTCAACCCAAACTCCGACTGATCCCAAATCTTCCTCGGGAACGTGATCGCAAACGTCGTCGGCGAGAAGCCCTTCTCCGTCGCAATAACATGCGCGATCTCAAAGAGCGTCGTCTCCACAGGAAACGCCCTCACGAGCGGTGGCCCCGAGGGGAGCCGCAGCTGCAGCCTCGTCTCCGTATACTCCGACGCAGGTTTACTCTGAGCCTTGACGGCCGCTGGCCCCGCGGGTTCTATGGGGGCAGAGGTCTCGACGACGCGGCCCTCCCGGGCGGCCTTCTCCTGCTGGGCCTTGACGAGGCGGTTTTCCTGGTCAGCGCGGATCTGGGCGCGGATTTTCTCCTTGGCGGCGGCGTCGTCGAGTTTCTCCTGGCGGCGCTTTTCGGCTTCCTTGAGTTGCTCGCGCTTGCGGAGGTCTTCTTTGATGCGGTCGGATTCGGCGTCGTTTTTGCGCCGGATGGCTTCGTTTGCGCGTTGGGTTTTGGCGTCGGTGATGCTTTGGTTTGCGCGCTGGGTGGGGGAGGGGGAGTGTTAGGAGGGAGGGGGGTTTAAAGGTGGGGGGAGGGTGGAAGTCAAGTGGGGTGGGAGGGAGGTGGGGGGTGAGGGGTGAAGGTGGGGTGTATGTGAAGGTTGGGCTGGTGGAATTACCTTCTCAGCGAGTCTGTTGGGTGGTTGTTAGCTTCATGATTTGTGATTATAGTCGTGGGAATGATTGGAATTGAGGGATGGAGGGTTGGATGTATGCTTACTTTGCTTTGAGTTCTGCCAATTTGGCGGCCTTCTCCTCCTCAGTTAATGGCTTGACTACCTCTGTTGATTCTTCGAATTGGTCGTGGCCTCTGTTATATCCGAGCCGCAAAGGGTTTTAGCATTGATTGTTCACTTGGAAATTTGAGCAAGAGGAATTTGTACTGACGTTCTTGTGGCATGGTACTCTGCCTTTGCGGGAGTGTTGAACAGCTTTCCACATTCTCCGCATTTCAAACTCTTGGCCCCGCCCTCAGCAGAGCGTCCGTCTCCCTCGCCATCCTCCCCGAGTACATCTGCCCCTGCCGCAGAACTTGATCCAGCGGCGGCGGGGGCTGGCGCGGCGGCTTCGAGCTCCTCAATGGGAACGGCCTCATTCTCGGCCAGCCAAGTGATTGCGTCGTTGAAACCCTTGGTCTTTTGGAGGGCAAGCTTCACACGACGGGCGTCGAAGCCCATCTCAACAAGGTTGTCGTAGTCACCCATGGTTTCTGGAAATGGGCTGGGAGATTGGAATGCGGTGGTGGGCGGACGAAGTGTGCGGAGGTTTGCGGTGGTGAGGGGCGGATTGCGGAAGTAGAAGGGCAGTCTCAGAAGGGCAAGTTTGTATTGACACCTGCCTACAAGGCACTTGCCTGTAGGAGCTTGTGCGGGACGAGCCAAGAAGCGAGGCGAAAGCTTTAGCGCGGCACGAGGTCAGGCAGGTGCAGCCCAGAACGGGGTCGAAAGCTGGCTGGTGACGGCACAGCTGTCTGGGGCTAGCTGTGGCTAGCTGCCGAGCTGCAAGCAAGGTGGCCTGGTATTACGACACCTGGCGGGTGGGCCGTCAGAGTGACGTGCTGGACCGAGAGACATGTGACGCACAGACATGACGAGTCATGGTGTGGCGGTGCAGCCGCAAAGTGTACCTGTCATCTGTGCACCACGCCGTCCGCCAGCCTAATTCCCGCCGTGCATCCATCCCCATCTGTCGAGCTCTCCCCCCAACCCATCCGCGGCATCATCCCCTCCCACTCACATCCCACCACAACCACCACCGATACCACCATCATCACCACCACTCCCACCACTACCACCAGCAACTGCCACCCGCACGCCCACCTGTGAACCCACCCTGCGCTACGTGTGCCCAAATACCCGCAACTGGTCACTTCCAGCCTGTCTTTTAGCTTCTGTTTCAACCACCCGACTCGCCTCCTGCAATCAACTGCACAGGCACCGCTATAACACACCGAGTAACCAAACGCCCCTCGTTTTTGAAGATGAATATCTCACTTGATCCCGCCGAACTCGGCTTTCGCCGTATGTAGCTACCCTCTTTTATTACCGTTTCATCGCACTTTGGGGGCATGGGAATAGCTGCATCGCCCTGGAAAGCATCATGACAGCATACAAAAAGCTACTGGGGGCCTATGACGGAGCTAGGAGCGCTGACGATTTCACGACAAATATACAGGCCCATTTACACAGGAGGTCACCCAGACACTGACCATCAAGAATACCCACTTTGAACCCGTGGCCTTCAAGGTAACAACTATTCCCCCAACCCCTACCCCCTTTGTCTAGTCCCAGAGCCTCAACCACATTTATCCATCCCAAGACTCGGCTATCGTGGTCGCGCTCGCTTCGCAAGAGGGAGGGAAAGTACGAGTGAATTGTTGAGCTGATGTCATGCGTCCCACAAACAGGTCAAAACAACAGCACCAAAACAGTACGCTATTCCACTATTCCCATTGGACAGATTAGGGGACAAATCATGGGTTTACTAATCAATCGTTTTTAAAGGTACTGTGTACGGCCAAACTCTGGGCGGATAGAAGCTGGTCAAGCAGTCACAGTAAAAGGTACGATACAATATTCCAAATACACTTTTATTTTCCAGAATTGTGAAAGCCCAATACGTCGCAAACAAGTTTTTCCTTGGTTGTTGACGTCGAGTTTGTGGCGGTGGGTTTTGGTGGGTGGTTGGTGGGTGGTGGGGTGAACTATCATGTTAACCGAATGTTGTAATAGTGCTGCTGCAGGCGATGAAGGAAGATCCCCCTGCGGACTTCAAATGTCGGGATAAATTTTTGGTACAGTCTGTGGCGATCACTGCAGACAGGGAATCGCAGAATGCGACCGAAATTGTATGCTTCCCTCCTCACAGCAATTGTCAACACCACAAAAAAATCAGGGTCTATTTACTAACAAGATTGTTAAATAAAGTGGGCGCATGTGGACAAAAATGATAAGGGTGCCATTCAGGAGAGAAAGATCCGCGTCGTGTTTTTGCCAGAGGAAGGTCAGGCTGAGGTAAGGCTTTTGAGTGAGCTGTGGCAACCTGCAGTGGAATGGTGAGCTAACGGGTTCTAGAACACTTCCTCTCGGCCGCCATCTTTCCAGGAGTCCCTTGCATCGAACGTGGCTACCGTCACTGCGTCCTCCAGGCTTGATGGCAGAGGAGACAACTTCACAGCCTCCCGGGAAGTTGCATCACACCAGTCGACTCCAGCATCTAGTCCCCCATCAAGCGACTTATCCTCACAACTGGTAGAGGCGAGACAGAAGATTATCCAACTACAGAAGCAGCTATCTGAGCAGGAGGCTCGCAACCGAAAGAATGCGGGATCATCCGCACCCACGGATCCCGAAAAGCGTGGTCTCGCTGCCGGACAGAATGCGGTCGGCCATGCCCCAGTACCTGACGGAGTGCCAGTCAAGATTGTCGCTGCTCTCTGTTTTATCTCATTCCTGCTCGCTTTGCTGTTCTAGTCAAACCTAGCCAAGATTGTCAAAATGGCGGATGCTTCCGGGGGTTTGTCCAGGCTATCGTCGTATCCTTCTTCTTTTCAAGGGCCCTTTTTGCGCAGAGCTGAGCCACCGCCGCCACCAGTCGGACAAGTAATTATTCCGGGTAGAGGAGAAGGGAGTGGGAGTGTGAAGAAGGATGAGAGTTTTGGTGCCTTTTTTGATGGGGAGGGGGAGAACGAAGTTGGGGTTATGCCAAAGAAACCTGTCGTTTCGACCTAGGAGGAGCTCATAGTAGTGCTTCACCCGGGAAGGTGGGATTTTGACTGACTAAAAAAAGGCCAAGATATCATCGACTTACTTGTAATTATAAGGTCTGGCAAGTGGGTTTAGAGAGGGGAGGGGGCGAGAGGTGGAGATTGGTGTAACTTCTTCTTCTTCGCTTTCCTTTTCCTATTCTTCTTCTTCTTCTTCTGATTATTCTCCTACTTTTCCTCTCCTTTTTTTGTTTCTCTTCTTATCCTTTTCTTTTCGAGCTTTTTTCTTTTATTCTTCTCGTGCTTTTGGTCTTCTTTTTTTTTTTTGCCTGCCTGCCCGTCCGTCCGTCGTCGAGCGTGCGATTTTTGTAGGGTCTGGAGAGTGGAAATGACATTTATTTTTTCAGATGGATGGATAGAGAGTGTGGCCGGCGGAGGTTGAGGTTTTGGGGCTTTGGTGTGGACGTGCTGATCATGAGGTGGTCGATTAATTATCATTTGCTGTTGTTGTTGTTGAGGAGCTCAAGAGTTTTTTTTTTTTTCCAGTAGAATATTCTCACCGGAATTAATTACTCTTGAGCTTGTTTTTTGGTTTGGTTTTTGGGTGGGGCGTGTTTGTGGGGTGGGTTCTAGTTGTATCCAATAATTACTTCGTATACATCTATACTTCCCAGGCCCCGTTTTTTTTTCTTGTTTGTGTGTGTCTGCGTTATAAAACGTTTGCACTTGTACTGATCAATGTACCTTTTCTTTTTTCTTTTTCTTTTTCTTTTCTTTCAATTTTGTTTTGTTTTGTTGTTGCTGGCTTTAATTTTACAATTCGTTTGTTTTGTTTGAAATTTGTTTGTTTGTTCGAGTTTATAATTACTTTACTTTACTCCACAAATTTAAAGTTAATATCTCTTTTCATTATATTTCTTAATTTTCCTCATTTCTGTTTTTTTTTCTTGTTGAATTTAAAATTTCCTCAGTACGTCCGGATCCTCTGCTCCCCCTGAACTCTCCTTTATATAAGTTTGCCTCGGGACGAGGCTAGGATTCCATCAGAGCTAGATCATGTGGCCATTGATAATCTCATATATTATGATATGCATGTGCCAAAACGAATTGCAATTGCAATTGCAAAAAAAAAGAAAAGAAAAAAGGTATGTATGTATAATTTTAAATATATAGGGTATTATTAAAAAAAAACGAATTCTCTCACATATAGACATCATAATTACCTTGTAGGTACCTCTCAAAGCTCGTACAGCCCACAACCAGGCTAGTACAGCCCCCCACACTTCCTCACTACACCCACACAAAGGAGGTAATTGCCAACTGCAAACTGCCAACTGCCAAAACGAATAACAATTGAAGCCAAAAACAAACAAGCAAAAAGCAAAAAGCAAACGTTCTAACCCTTTTAAACAGCTCTTGCTCGTGATATAATATATAATAATGCAACGTAAACGTACTCCAGCAACCCCCAAGGCCTGTCTGTACACAACCTCCAAGCTCTAAGAATAAAATAAGATATAAAAAAAACCCCCCGAAAAACAAAAAAACAAAATTGAAAAAGATTAAAGTGTGATATATATAGAAAAGAAGAAAAAGGATTTCTTTCTATAGCGTCTTCTTGCTAGGCACCTCATCCACGTCCCCAATCTCCTCCTTTGTCCACGCAGCAGTCGTCACCTTCTTCGACTGCTCACGCTTGACCCTACTCCACAGGGACAAGTCCTTGCTTGTGATAAACTCCCAGATGACCCACGACCACGACGAGTGGTATGGGAGGGGGTCGTAGAACTCCGCTGCAATCGTCTTGAGCTTGTGGAGTCTGCTCCACGGGATAGCCGGGAAGTCGTGGTGCTCGTTGTGGTAGCCGACGTTGTAGGTGAAGAAGTTGAGGGGCCCGTAGTACGAGTAGGTTTCTGCGGCGAGGATGTTTGGGTCTGAGGATGTAGGGGTGTCGAGATGTTTCTCAAAGATGTACTATTTTTTTTTTTACAAATGTTAGATTTTATAGTTCAATTAATTGGTTTTTTTTTGATGCGGGGGGGGGGAAGTGGGACATACGTGTTCGGCAATGAAGTGTCCGGCGCAAGGGTGGAGACTTCCGGCCAAGAAGGCGCTGATGAGGAAGTACATGAGTGCGTTTCCTCCCATGGTCTTGTAGATGACGACGTCGAATGCGATTTGCACGATAACGTTGAGGAGGTGGAGTTTCGTCATTGGGATCTGGAAGACCATCATAGGGCGGAGGGCGTAGAAGAAGATCTGGAAGGTTGCGAAGAATGCCTTTCCGAGAACAGAGTCCAAGAAGATGGCCTCGAAACGAGTGGGGAGATCGGTGTCGAGTCCCTCAACTCCGAGAGCTTTGTGATGGATGAGATGGTAAGGCTGTCATTTCCATATGTTAGCTTGATTGTTTTAGATGCCCAGTCCATCGATATCTCTGCTTACCCTGAATGAGGCACTGTATGGAATTCCAATTGGGAGATTTGCAACGATGGCCAAGAGCCTGTTGAGTATTGGCGACCTAAAGGCCAAGTTGTGCGAAATCTCATGAATTGCCAGGAAGAGGTTCTGGTTTGCTGTTGCACCGATAACATAGGCTGCGAGGAGGAACTGCCATGACAATGGCGAATAGTCGCGGACAAAGTATGAAGTCGCAACCTGAATCGAGACAACTAGAAGCACGACCCATTTCGTCAAGGGCTCGTGGCCACAAAGCTTGGTCACCTATCGATAACACATTATTATTAGACATTTGCGCGGAATGCAGCAGGAGGAAGCTGGTCCTACCTCCGGGTGAGCTTTGATGATCTGGTGTCGGCGTGTGCGGTGAGGCTCCTCTTGGTATGTCTGAACTCGGTAATTAGCTATGCGAGCTCGGTAACAGTCTCGCTTGGGATTCACGTACCCAAATCCAATCTGTCGAGACATCGAGGGACGCTGGCTTTTGCGCGGCGTGAAGCTTCTGCTCCCCGGAGACGACAGCGGTCTTGGTAGCGGTCTTCGACATGGCGGGTGCAAGTAAGGAGTGAGAGCTTCAGAGAGGGTGAAGCAGCCGGAATGTCGTGGATGAAGGGAATGGGGGGGGGTGTAGAGTGAAGCGAGCGAGATGGATATAAGGGCTGTTCGGTAAGGGGCTTCGGCGCGGAACTTCTCAGATCATAGTGGTTCGTGGAGTGGGCTCGATTGTCAGGCCAGGCGGCGGCGAAATTTCCCCTTTGCGTTGCATTAAGGGACGTCGCGTCTGCTGCGTAAAAGCTTGGCTGCGCCACTCGCGCCAAGAGATGTCTCTACTCAACACGAATGGCAGCTCAGTGTTTAAGGAAAGTATAAATTTTATTGCTTCAATCATAATACATCAAAAGCTCTCCTAGCCCAAGCAGAGTACGAAAACAAAACAAAAGATCAGCTCCTAATAATCATCACCCTTGCTAACAACCTCTTTACATGTCGGGCGAAGTAGGATGGTCTGAAGTGCACATTAGAAATAACCCTAGCAATAAATGTCCGAGAAGGGTAGCTTACATGTTCATATTGGGCAGTAAAGGATCCCTTGATATCGACCAGAGGGGGGTACGAATTCACCACGCCGTTATTGACAAGGTTGTTGAGCTGGATGAAGTTAGCTTGTTTTCGATAACCCATTGATTACAATTATACATACTGCCAATAAATATTTTTCTTGACCAATGCGGTCAAGGTATCTCCTACAAAATGGAAGTGTTCCAAAGTTCTTTGTGATGACGTTCAACAGGTTCTTGGCCGATGTCAACCGGAGGTCGACGTGTGCATCCGGGTTTCTTGAATAGTGCGATACTTCCATCTATAAAAATTGGTCAATTTCTGTCCCTGATATCCGGTGAGGAAAATACATACATCATCACGGACATATCCCTTTCCTGTACTTCCGAAAGTCTCAATGGCAAAAATTTCACCCTCCTCCATTTTTGTTTGATCGCGACCCTTAACGATGGGGACACTCTTGCTGCCGTGGATTTGGTATTGGTTGATGCTGTGTCCGTTCAAGTTGCGGATAGCCTTCACCGGGAAGGTCTTTCCGCCAATCTCAACTTCGTAACTCTCCATGACTTCCTGGATAGCCTCTCCGATATCACACATGCGGACATCAATTCCAGCTGCCTATTCATTCAATTAATATGCCGTCCATATTCATCGTTCCGTTTCTTTTTTTCGGGGGGATGTGATTGCTTACGCGAACACCGGCATCTGTAGCTGCCTTGACGGCCTCCAGTAGAGGATCGTATACGGGGTCGAAAGCCATAGTGAAAGCACTATCGACAATTCTTCCGTTGACGTGAACTCCGATATCGACCTTCAAGACATCCTCGTGCTTCAGGACAATTTTGTTTCCGGCATTTGGTGTGTAATGCGCAGCGCAGTGATTCAAACTCAGTCCAGTCGGGAAACCAATTCCAGCAATCAATGAATCACCCTCAGTCAGTCCATCGTGGCCAACCAAAGCTCGAACACGGTTCTCAATTCCCTCTGCAACATCCGTCAACGACATGCCAGGCTTGACATTGTCCTTTGCCCATCGCCTTGCCTGTCTGTGAGCCTCGGCACCCTGACGGAAATCGTTCCAAGTGTCATTAGCCATCCTGTCGAGATGCCTTTTCTCCTCATTGGTTTTCCGGGACAGATTCTCATCCTTGTAGTCCTCCTCGAGTCCGGGCGCGAATGGGGTGTTTCCGTATAGTGTTGTCAATGGAATCGTGGGCGGGTCGGTCTGCTTCAGTGCTCCGTTTGCACCGGTCTTCTTCTTCTTCTTTGGCTTCTTCTTCTTCTTCTTCTTGGCGGCTGGTGCAACATTTCAAAGTCAGAGAGCGCTCTCAACTTGGCTGCCCAAGGGGGGGTTACGGCGGACCTGTAGCATCGCCTCCGGCCTCTACGGCCTCTGCCTCGTCCTCAGAGGCATCATCTGCATGGTCTCCATTCGCGGGAGAGTCCACTGCATCGACTGTAAATCACTCGCCGCTGTTAGCTCCGTTTGAAAGCTCCCCAAAGCAGTAGTGTTTTTTTTGCCTGCCATGCGGGTACAAGGGCGGGGTGATCTCCAAAACTCACCATGGAGCTTCTGCTCGAGCTGTACGGCAATCTCCTCTGCTGCGGTCATCTTGTGTTGTTGCACGTCTTGACGGGACGAGGGACAAGAAAAAGGCGAAATGTTCTGCCGGCCTGGTAGGGAAAGTCGGCAGGCTTTTTGGGGCTTCCTGGGCCGCCTGCGTCAGAACTTGCTTACCTACGAAGATTTGCAGCCTGTCTGAAAGTAGTCGGTGGGGTGGTACGAGCACGAGTGATGAGGCTAGAGCCGGTGGAGGGGGGCTACGGTAGGGGTACCTTGTGGTGGGGGAGGCGCGGTTGTCCTGGTAACTTGTGGGGAGCTACTGCTGTAGGCAGCGGGGGGTGGAAAATTCAAAAAGTATTCTGGCCGAGCTCCCGGGAAAGGCTGGCGAGCAATCGAGACTGAAACTCTCGGGCAGCACTGTAGCACGTTCTTGGCGTCATTGAAGCACTTGAGTCAGTTGACGCGCCTCGAAAAGTGATGTTGAAAAGAAGCTTGTTTTGAGATCTCGAGATTCTCGAGCATTTTGCACGTCATAACGCCCAGGCTGGGATGCCTTCATATATTTGATGCTCCGCTGTTACACTAAAATTCCGGATGGCAAACGCCGGGACTCAAGCAGTAGTCGGTGAATTTTCTTGCCGATGAATGGCCTGAAACATTACCTCAACTCTGTATCAAGGCGAGTCGAATCTAGCATTTATCATATCGAATTGTCGTCTGCATGGCAAGGACTTACCTACATATCTACATAATTATTGCTGCATCGCTATCGCTATCGACGACAGGCCTTATCCTCACAAGCTAGCGAAGTAGATGCGCCTTAAGCGTTCCTTGCCGCGCCCCGCGCCCCGCACCCAGAGATCGATACCAGGCCCGAGCAAGGTCCACTGGTGGAGGTTGGATCCAGCAAGCCTCCCTCTCGAACCATCAAGCCTGCTTGTCATGGGACACCAGACCCAGCAGTGAGCAGCAAACAACAACAGCGTACATACCTATGACATCGCCATCTCGGTAATTAACCTACCGCCAATATCAACAGCTATCTCCCAAGCACCCAACCCACCTCATCATAACCTCAATCCCTCCTGCGCCGCCGATAACCCACCCTCACAGCCCCCCCAAACCCACCCCACCCCACCCCACACCCGCGCAAATCAGTAAACATTCCCACCATCACCACAATTCCGAGACTCGCCCGCCTCGGAAATGGTGCGGTGATGCCCCTGCGGTGGACGAAAACACCTCCGTCCGGTGCTGGTAGCAGTGGGCGACAGCTGCTCTTCTTCTGTGTCCAGCAGCCGCCCCTCCTACTATCACACCGACCTGCCGCCGCCGCTGCCGCCGCCGCATCTGCACGGATACGGCTCTTCACATCCTCCCCGCCCCGCGCAAGTACATATAGTAATGGCGAAGTGACATACTACGACCTCCTAAAGCTCCCCAATACCGCATCTCCGGGTGAGATAAAAAGGTACGTACCTATAACCCCCCACCCCTCTAGGCTCCCCGCTATCTCTCTCTCTCTCTTCGTCGGAACCCCACTTTTACTAACCCCCCCGAAAGACGATACTACGAACTCAGCAAAGCCCACCACCCCGACCGGAACCCCAACGACCCGGAAGCCTCCGCCCGCTTCTCGCGGCTGAGCGAAGCCTACGCCACGATCGGGAACCCCCAGAAGCGCGAGAAATACGACAAGGAGCTCGTGCGGAAGCACGGGATTCCGCACTACCGCGGAGCCAATGGGGAGGCATATGGCCCCGCCGGAGGCCGCCCAGCCAGCGGCCTGAGTAGACGGAGGACTCAATTCCGCGGCCCACCTCCATCCTTCTTCAGAAACACGGGGTGGGCTGCCGCGGGCGGGAATGCAGCTGCTGCTGGAGGGGGGGCAAAGGATGCTGCGTCTGCGGCTGCGGGGGGCTCGACGAATTACCATGCTGGGAATGCCGCTTTTTTCAGGGCGCAGGGTGGGCGGAACGATGATGTGCCGCATTTCGATTTTGAACGGCATAGGTCACAGCAAGATAGGGTGCGAAGGAAGCCCACAAAGGCGGAGTTTCCTTTCATCCCAGATGGGATCATGTTCCCGTTAGTTGCCGTAGCTAGCATGCTACTAATTGCCGTAGGCATCTCTTCTAGCGACTCAAAGGGGATGGATAAAGCTCGAAATTCAGACCAGCGGAAATAGAATTAATTGAATGATAATACAAAGAAACAGCATTCGAATACATTCAGTTTCATATGCAATGCTGGCGAAAGGGGAATTTGGATTGAACGCTATTCGGTCTACTCTACAATGCACAGGCCAAAAAAAAAAAAAAAAAAGAGGATTACAACAAATGGATGTAACTTGTTCGGCCAGATTTTACCACCTAATAATATACCCTCCATAGCCGTTGGGTTATGTTGTTGGAAATTTATCCCTCGAGGGTGAAAGACAAGCCAACCTAGTAAAATCAGTAAGTAAGTATACTACAGCAATTGGATTTGAGTATGGTGCTCACCTTGTGGGCAGACTCGTTCAATCGCTGGGTATCGATGGATGCACCCAATCCAAGTGTAACACCTGGGCGGAGGAGCTGGTTGTAAGCCAAAGCGGCAATTCCCTGGTTGTTGATCTTGGCCTAGTAGGAGGTTAGATATGAAGGATTATATCGGTACAAAAAGAGCTATTGAAAATACCTTAACAAAGGCTGCGGAGTCGAGCTTGTACTTGGTGGCAATCTCGAGCGATGGCTGGCCATTGCTCTTTGCGTCCCAAGATGCCTTTGCGCCAGCCTCGACCAAGGCATTGACCTTGTGGTAGTAAGAGGCAGAGAAGACGCTCAAGTTGTTGGTGGCAGTGATGGCAGCAGTGTACTCTGGAACGGAGTAACCGACGGCAGCGGAGTAGCGGGTGATGCTGCCAGTGGTGACGTCGTAGCCAACCTCAGCACCAGCGAGGAAACCATCGTGTCCAATCACGGCATCACCGTTGAAAGATGGGCCCTTGAGGAGATCAAAGAAGGCACGGGCGTGGAAGAGGGGTTGCTTGAAGTGGAGGTTCAACTTGGCTCCCTTGGACTTGGAGGCAGGGAGGAATTGGGTGAGAACTTCGGCCTTGAGTCCGTTGGCGAAGGTGTTGTCAAGTTCAATCTTGGTGTCGAGAGCGTTGTAGGTGGTCCATGCCTGGGTCAAGGTCAAACCTAATTAGGACAGCGTGAGCAATCTAACAACTTCCATTGGCTCCCTCGGACGAGCGGCGTTTTTGTGAATTTTGTGGATAACGAAACAACTTACCAGTTGGCTTGTCGGTGTATTTGGCCTCAATCTGTTCCGATGATTAGCTGTGGTTCTCCCGAATCCCGAAGTTGCAGTGTTACTTACGCTGCCAGCGACGGCACCAGACTTGTGGTCGGACTTTCCCTTCACGGTGAACTGGACACCATTGGGTGCCTTGGACTTCACCTCAAGGGCAGCTGGGGATAAAGGTCAGCTCATGGGTGCGCTCTGAATATCCGAGGTGTGGTGACTAACCGGCGGCGGTGTGATAAAAGTCCTTGGACAAGAGCTGTTTCGTTCGTGTAAGTAATGTGGGGCGATGAGCCGAGGGGTCAAGCGGTTCCGCTTACATCATTGGATGGCTTAGCGATGTCGCTGAATGGAACTGGTGCCATGATGAAGATTGTTTGGGGTGGTGAGGGTATCTGAGGGCGTGAGTATGATTGCAAAGAGGTGGAGTAACGGAGTAGGACTTACAATGTGGGGTGGGGTGTTTTGCGGGATGGGGGGTATTATGATGATGCTAAGGTGGAAGTTGTTGAGGACAAGAAAAGCACGCCGACCAAACGTGTTTTGGCGCCAATGCGGGCCCAACAAGGGCCGCTCCAGTTGCCGACGAGCGAATCAAAGGCGGGGCCGTTCAGGGTTTAGGGTTCGACGGCTGCCACCTACGAGTGCGAGGCGAGCTTAGCGATTGACAAAGGTGACATTTCGACATATCGGTACGAGTGATGGCTCAACAACGCTTCCATTAAACACAACGAAATTGGAGCCTTCACGAGAGCAACTAGGTATCTAGGGAATATTCGAAATAGCTAAAATCTAAGTACAAGGTAATAGGTATAAATAATAATGTTGCCTCGCAAAGCCTCTTCACATGCGTAGGGTATGTGTAGGAAGCAAATACAGGCCAACTGGTCGTAAATTCATGGAGAATGAAAAAGCGGCTTGGAAAGAAAGATAAATGCAACTTCTCCGACATAGGGAACTTGATATATCGCCTCAGAACCTACCATACATGACATAAGTTGAAAAGAAAAACATGCCTTCAGAATAAGTAGTTAGAGAGAAAAACAAAAAAAAACAAATGGAAATTAAAGCATTTCTACATCGACCCCGCAACCCCTCATTTTCTTCAGATAACTGGCTCAGCCGATAATTGAACTTCAACAGCGTTTATCCTTCATTCCACCCTACATGCGCTCACGGAAGTGTCAAATTATGTACAGAAATATTACATTAAAAGACCTCTTGGATTTTACCCATGGAGGGTGGAAATGTGCGTTGAGCCGGATGGATGTATTGTGGGAGTTATCAGACTTTTAGCTTCATAACTAGAAGTTGGCTGAAGGGTTGACGGTGCCTTGTGGCTTGTGATATTGGTCGAGTGTTGCCTTGAATGCATCTTGCGGTCGAGAAGATGCACCAGTGCTTGGTGAGCCTGCACCTGCTATGTCCTCAGGGTAACCTCCAGCATTGGACTTCTTCTTCCTCAATCTGAATGCTACAATAATCAGAGCCCCGATGATGATGGCACCTCCAACGCCAACCACGACACCAATGATTGTGTTCCTAGTTCCTGTGCTAATGCCACTACCTCCGCTATTGCTTTCTTCCGGATTGCTGGTCGGTGTGGGGGTGAAAGTAGTTGGCTCAGATGTAACTCCAACGGATGTCTCAACCCTCCCAGAAACTGTCCTTGTGACGGTGGTGAATGTTCTGGTTCGTATTTCTGTCGTGGCGCTGGTGTTTGGTGCAGAAGTGGTGCTTTCGGTGGATGACCTGGTGTTTGAAGTTGATCTTGACGAAGCGCTAGTGCTTGTGGTGGTTGTGGAAGGAGCAGTGGTGGTCGTGCGAGTACTCACTGTAGTTGTCGTAGAGCTCGTCGTGGTCGTCGTTGTGACAGGTGGAATACTTGTGGACGATGAGGTAGAATTACCGTCTTGCCTCTTGTCCAACACGAATCCTACAATCTCATCAACGACACTATAAGCTGACGCTTTGGTGACAAACAGGCACAGTGCCAGTGTCAGAAAAAGGTATATGTTGAGCTTTCTGTTCATTCTTGCGATTGGTGTTGGTGGGTGGTGAGAGCGCAAAGAGGTGCACAGAGGCCCTGATGTAGGTGAACGTTGGCCGTACACAGGGATACCGTTCTAGTATGGATGCAGCCTGTGTGATGGGTGCAAGAGGGAGCTAGTGCTGGCTGGTGTGTTTTTTTGGGGGGGGTCTTTGCAGATGAGCGATGTGACGGTAAAATTCGGCAAAGCGACCCGGTGTTAACGGTTTCCCGCGTGCCTGGGTGGTGAGATTATGTCGATAACAAAAGCAAAAGGAGCGGTCGGGGCTGGTTGGTTGGTGGGTTAGTCGGCCGGCTGGGTCGGTCTGGTCTGGCTTTGAAATAAAGAAGATTGGAAGGAGTGCGAGTCCAGGGAGGATGGAATGCGAGGTGGGCGACTTTTGGTGGTTGTCGCCCTGCTAATGTGCGAAGCTGGTATGTGTGTTACAGTTAGAGCTTGTCGCGCCAGAGCGGCGTGTCGGCGTGTGTGTGCGTGGGGCGTGCGTGCGGGCGGGCGTGGCAAGCGTGAACAACAGGCTCAATCAATCTATCAATCAGTGCGACAAAGCGAGCGACGTCGGGAGGCAAAGAAGGTGAGGCGAGAGAGAGACGGGCGGAGCGAACGAGCGTGACCTGGATGCAGCGCAAGCAGGAGAGATGGCGGACGGATGAGATGGATGGGATGAATGGGGGATTGGGATGGAAGGATGGAGGACGACGACGACGGCTCAAGCCCTGGCCTAGCAAGATAAAGGGCAGAGGGCTAAGCCACAGGGCAGGGCACGGCAGAGGAAACGGAGCGAGGGGAGGACGATGGGTAAGCTACAGGGCCGGCAGACAGGGACCGGAAGGACCAACACCAACGTAACCTCTTCAGCAGCCAATTAAGGATTATCTGGCCGGCTGGAGAGTGGATTACTCGATAGACCGCGAAGAATGCTAGTGGCCAGCAGCCCGACCCGTGGGGCCCGAATGCATCGCAAGCTTCAAAGGTGCAAGAGACGTGCTCTTGAAATAGCATCGAAGGGTCCCATAGTCATTTCTCCCGTGCACAGCTCATTGCAAAATAGCATCGTCTGGGACACCAGTCTTCAAACGGCGCTCTCCAAGGCCATCCTACAAAATTACATACATACGCAGAGCAGAGTATCTAGTGCCTCTGATACGGACGTCGCAATCTCCTCTGCCCATCACTATTCCAATTATCTGCGAGCCAGTTAACCTGAATCGCCGCCCGCCGCTCTGTCGTGATCAACCTGGAGCCCTGCGAGAGTGCTTGGCCTGGTCGCCGCAATTGCCCTTCCCGGGGCACTCCACATGTTCAATACTTTGTGCTCAAAGAGATGAGCGTGGCGACGGGGCGGAGCAGCTCACAGAGTAGCTCGGCGGTCAGTAACTACGATGCCATCCGTACCATCAGGCGACTCAGCTATGGAGTTACGATCCTGATCTCGTGCCCACTCCTCAGAGTTTTTTTGAATATTCTCCTTGCTTCGGCGGTGGCACCAATTCGGGCCTCTACCAAAGGCCGGTCAGCTCAGTTCTAATATCAAATTACTCAAGCGGAAACGTAAAGTACAACCTAGGTACTTAAGGAATATTAGTTAGGCCATCCCGATCCAATGTATCAGATCTCGGGTAGGTATAGAATTCCAGCGACAACTCTTGAAAGGTTTCCAGTACCAGGTTATGATGGCGCACACCGCCTCACTTCTAGAAATCCCAAAAAATATTCCGGAGAGAATATATCATGGCATATAAATCCCCTTCCAGGAACTACCGCCGATGATCCATGGCCATCGTGACGTTTTCCTTTGATTTTTTCTATCTGATCCACCCCTTAAATTACTTCCTTCTTTGTATGTAACCCCACGGGAAAATCGGCAGGCTTACATTCCGACTAAGCCAAAAACTTGCAAAGAATTCCAGAGTAGCAGGGGTGGCGTTGGTGCAGGGAGAAACACCAGTCGTCCCAACCAGATGCTGCGCAAGCGGAATGCAATGCAGCCGAGTCGGTAGAGTTGCCGAAGTTGCTATTCCCCGGTCCCCCTATTACTCCACCCGATCCACCACTCGGCATGCCACGAGCTCTGCAGCTGCATCGCAGTGCAGCCGCCAAAGATGTCTCTGCAAGCTCTTAACCAACCATTCAGAGATAAATCTCGCCTTCTGAGACCAGTGTGCCCTGACGATCGCCGTTGGATTGAAACTTGAGCCCGTTTTATGTCGAAGTCTATGCATACAGAGGCATCGATTTGTGGCCTGTGATGTCGAATAGGTACCCGTCACTCATGGGGGGAATGCTCCTGGTCGATACATTCTGCATAACGAGTGTGCTGTAGGGGCGAAAAATCAGCCAATCCATCCAATGCAGTCGAGTTGCGTGTCTCGAGTCCGTTTCGTAGAGTGTTGCAACTGATCGACTTGCTATTGTGACTTCATCAATACTGACTGCGCTTAGGTGGCTGGTGGTTGAGTACTCGAAAGGTGACAAGATCAACTTCGGATTGATTAGTTACCGCTCTTTCATATTGTAAAAATAGTAGATCCGAGACAAGTCTCAGAATCTCGAGTTAGAAAAGGCCTAGTGCGCCGTGAGTTGAGGATTAAAGCGGCCGACAGTCATGCTAGATCCCATTCTGAGCAGAGTCTTGAAAGCCAAGCCTGACGGTGAAGGCATTGCCAAGAGGATGACTGAGCAATTGATGCCAAGACAGAGTTCACGGCCATGACTTCTCATTGATTTAGCTTCATGCACGATGGAACTTATTATGCAAGGTTAATTACTTAAATGTCGACTATGCAAGTCTCAGGCAGGCTGTCATATTGACAAAATGAAATTTTATTTCGTCTTGGATTTTACTCATCACCAGGCCTGCAGGCCTCATCTGGCACGAGATCGATTCCAGTCGAGCTCAACCAGTTTAGCCTTGACCATAACTTCAAGCCTATCAAGCCGGCATGTTTTCAATCCGCCTCGATTTTGCTTCTGACATTTCAGCCCATGCATGGCCGCCCACAAGCAAGCTATTGCAAGTCCCATGATCGATACAATTGTCAACCTTTATACGAGCACACGACCCTCGCCCCATGTAACATTTGTGCGCGAGAGACCCCGCCCGGGATGGGATTACATATTGCAATTGCATGAAAGTCGATCTTCGCCAGGCTCGGGGTTGAAAGTTCTTTTTGAATTTCTTTTGGGATCCGGGTGTCACGTTGCTCACAAAAAAGTGTGGACCCTTATCTTTTAAATTTTTTCATTCACGTAACACAGCGTCATTCGACCGGCCGATCAACCTGGCTGATAGAGAATCATGACATATCGATATATACCACTTAAGTGTACATGTAAAAAACTCTTGTACTCTAGCAGTTGCAGCGCTGATTGATCTCGAGGGCAGAAGTGAAACCACTCGTTTTGTATTTCTTTGTGATATATGCGCAGCTTACCCGCGTGAGAAATCAGATGCTCTGCTCTTCTCTTTCATTTTCTTAACCCCTGATATTGAGATATTTTTTACGGGTGAATTTGAATTTTTTTTTTTTTTTTACACTTCATCCCTTTAACCCCAGTCGTCGAACTCGACCCAAAGGACAGACGACTGCAGTAGCTGCTGCTAAATTCGACTGTGGCTCCCTGAATCGTCGGGCTGCCTTGTTAAGTCTGGGCCTGCGGTTTTGCGCCCGGATTATCTCGCCTTCTGCGCTATCTTCCCGCCCGAGGTCTGCCTAAACCTAAAGCTTCGGTCGAAGCGACCCCGTCCTACGTCCCTGGCCTTTAAAGCTTTGTCCAAGCCACCTTTTCCCACCCCCATCGGTGCTCCCCTAGCTTACTCCCGCATCATCATCGGGGGAGAAAGTTCTCTGTCCGCCCATTCGGACCGCCAGCACGAGAACAGGCCGCCAGCAAGGAAAGCAGAGAAACGAATTAGGGTTTACCTGATGATACTCGTCCCGGCCTAATACCTTCTTTTCGATCAACCAGTCCCGGAACCTTGTTTTCCTCCTGTCTCCCGATAAGCACAGATAAGGAATTGAACAAAAAAACAAAACACACCACCACAAGGTTACCCACATCGTCGCAACCGCAATTGGAGAAGCAGACTCCTTACTAGAGATCAACCTCACACTCCGGGATACGCCTCTTCAATAACAACCAAAAGATGGACGCAATGTGGATGATGGTTGCTGGAGGCAGCCAGGAGCTCTCGCTCTCCGAAGCCCTCTCTGGAATCTCGGGGTCCATCTCCCTCGCTAGTTGGATCCTACTTCTTGTAAGCAAAACCTTAAATATCCCCGAGTGCGCAGGTTACCGGGCACCGAAGCATGCACAATTGCGCACCAACACCGAAGATGTCAAAATTGATCAGATTTGGACTCTCCTCCGGACGTGCGCAAACGGACGGCGCAAGGGAGATGACGAAACCTCCGGAGATCGGCCTCGGCTAACACACGAAACCGTGCTTCGCAGGTCCCCCAACTCGTCGAGAACTTCAAGAATGAGAGCGCGGACGGCATCTCGTTGGCATTCCTGTTCACGTGGTTCGTCGGTGATGTTGCGAGTCTTATTGGTAAGAGATAAAAATCACTCCCACCTACCAAATCGAGCTCTATTTCCAAATCCGGTAGGAACTGTTTCCTTTTTCTGACATCCCAATAGGAGCCATATGGGCTGGCCTGATCCCAACCGTCACGCTCCTGGCGGTATACTTCTGCTTCGCGGACTTTGTCATGATCGCACAATCGCTCTACTACCGCCGTCTCTCCGCCCTCCGCGCCCAGCGAGCCTCTGCTCGCCGTCACTCGCACCACTCAACCACCACCAGAAACCTCGACGATCCATCCCAATCCCTCCTCCGCCGAAGCAGCCACTCCAGCAGCCGAAAAGACTCAATCTCCTCTGCCCGCCGCCACTCCCACCTCAACCAAGACACACTCTCGCCATTAATCGAGCAGCGCCCATCTGCGCTCAGCGCCATCATCAAGAACATCGCAGTCGTCCTCATCACTTGTGTGACTGGAGCTGTGGGATGGTTTATTGCGTGGAAGACGGGGACTTGGACGCCGAGGGAGGAGCAGGGCAGTGGTGAGCAGCAGGCTTGGGGCGCGGAGGTGTTTGGGTACATTTCTGCGATACTGTATCTTGGTGCCAGGATCCCGCAAATCCACAGGAACTACCAGAAGAAATCGTGTGAAGGTAAAAACCATTTATCCCATCGACCCATCATGAAATCTATGAGAAATCGAACCAACCCTCTAACATGTAATCATCCACCTCCATAGGACTCTCCGCCCTATTCTTCATCCTCTCGCTCCTAGGAAACATCACATATGGCGCCGGTGTACGTATAAACTCCACATTAAAATCTTCCAACCTTTTAAATTTTTTTATTTTTTGAAACTGACTTTCCATATATATATATAGATCCTATTCCACTCCACCGAGCGGGAATACATCCTCAACAACCTCCCATGGCTGATTGGCAGTCTTGGAACCATGGCCGAAGATATCGTCATCTTTATCCAGTTCCACATCTATAGGATCGTGGATGAGGATAGCCCCTATCACCATACTTCGACTTCTGCTATTGCATAGACCTTTTTTTTTTTTTTTTTTTCGAATTCGTTCACTTCTTCTTCTTCTTCTTCTTCTTCTTCTTCTTCTTCTTTTTCTTTCTTTTTTTTTTCTTTCTTTTTATTTGTAGGTTTTGTTCTTCGGGTACGTATACCGGTCCCGGATTATTATTATTATTATTGTTTTTTTTTTTTTTTTTTGTGTTATATTGGCCATGGCCACGGTAGTTTTGTATGTGTGTTCTGGATATATACCTTAGGTATGTATATACTTAATGTGTACATGTGGGTTATAAGCTTGTAAAACGCCGAACGGAATTCTTTGTATAAAATTTGACATTGAAATCTTTTGTTTTGTTAAGCCCGGGCCTGGGGGGGACCTTTGAGAGATCCGGAGTTGGTTTCAATTTCGCCAATACATCGATATCAGAGTCCTATAGGGCGCGCGTGATTGGGCTAGTGGAAAGTGGAAGTTTAGATCGATCACACACAACTAAACTCGACCTCTAGCTCTACTCTACTCGAGTACCTACATAGGTACAGTACATTCATAGTAGCAGTAACGCTAATTGCAGGAATCTGCAGGAGCTAAAATACCTCGAGCTCTGGAGAGACCAGGTTTTTGGGTAAACGGTGGGCCAGGGGGTGGTGAAGACTACTGCATCCTTTTCTTGGGGTCGGGAATCATGTCGTAAAGCGGAGGTTTGGAGCTCTGTTTCCTGGCTATCATGGATTGTATGTATACATGATAATTACATGTGGTGATTTGAGTTACGACAATTAATATTGGCAGCGTTCGAATGTGGGACATGACACGAATACAGAGTGATTTAGGAAGTAGGTATGAAAAATAGACTGGGGCCTAGTATGAAAAGGCAGGTATGTTTTCAATTGCTATGTGAATTCCAAAATGTGAAGCTACAACGCATGGATAATACAAACTTAAACAATACTAGATACAATTGCAATTGGGCCATCGATTCCAGCGGTTCACATCTCCCAACTTAGGGCTGAATCTGGTACCGAGCATGTGCAAATTACAAACTCAACGTGTTCCCCGATTTCAATTTGAACCACAGCTAGAATTGAATTTTTCTTCTCCTAGCTATTCTATGTTCGGATGGAAATAAAAAAAACAGAAAACGCAGAACAGGATCCCAAATCAGGTAATCGATGCCTTGTATGCGCCTGGTATGGTACGCCGTATGATGATCGGTGCTGGGTAAAGAGAGGACCAGAAGAAGCAAAAAACAAGAGGTTATCACGAGTCCGCGTTCTTGATTGATATATCCCCGAGGTGATTTGTGATGATTTCCCATGTTTTTTTTTTTCTTTTGTTTTTGATTTTTGTTGTGTCCCAATAAATCCCCCAAATTTTTTGCATTTACGTTGAATTGAACCCCATTTGAACCCAGATGACCCCTAAAGCCCCATAAAAAGAATTTTGGACGCTTTCATATCAGAAGAAAATACAAGTACATGAGAGAGAAAAAAAAAATGAAGAAAAGCCAAAGGTCGAAAAAGAGCCGAATGAGTGAATTTGATATTTGGATTTGAAAGGAAATGTTCGTTGTTTAGTCGAAAAGTCCGAATCCCATGTCCTCGTCGGACTCCTATAATTGAGAAAAAATTGTCAGCAATTTGTTTGGCGGGTATGTGTACGGGATTCCGGTATCGTTGGTACTGACCTCCTTCTCCTCAACCTTCTCCTCAACCTTCTCGGCGGCTGGGGCACCACCAGCGGCAGCTGGGGCACCTCCGCTTGATGGAGCGGCGGCGGCGGAGCCTCCGGATCCAACGTTCACAAGGAGATCCTTAAGATCCTTTCCTTCCAAAGCCTATTTATCCATCAAGTCAGCCCTATGTTCCCCAAGACCGTGTGCCCGAGCGGCTTTAAAGATGATAATTGGAGGGAGTTGCATGCCTTGGCGAAAAGGGTGGACCAGATGGGCTCGACTTCTTCGACCTTGGCGGCCCTGACGAGAGCGGTGAGCTTGTCGGCCTAATTGTGAAGATATATGTGAGCCTCAATTCCGTCGCATTTCTCGGCTTCCTAAGCCTATTTGCCTTGTAGAAAACATACGGTGATTGGGATCTCCTCATCGGCCAAGATGAGAGCGGCGTAGCTGACGGCGAGCTCAGAGGTGGACATTTTGACTGTAATGTTCGAGAACTGAGGAACGGTCAGTTGACAGTGTGAAAATGGATGTGCCGTAGGGTGTACGTACCGGTGTGGTTGGGGGTCTATCGTGAGATTCTTAGTCGTCGTACTCGTCGTCGTGAATGTCGAAATTGGGTATGCGTTAGGTGGTTTGTGTAGTGCGGACCTAAACTGGTGTGGCTCATGACGAATGAGCAGTCCCACTACTTATGGGTAGAGTTGGGGACAGGGCTGTGCCCTGTTCCGTACGCCAAGACAATGCTAGGACCATGTCTTGTATTACCCTCAACTCACTCATGGGTCATAATAGCTCATAAAGAGTCATTCCCTGCTTGGGTTCGACTCACAGTGAGGTAATGCTTCAGTATTTCGAGTATTTGACCGAATACGCAAGTATAACTGAATACCTATGTAGGTAAGAACAATACGAGTGCAAAAATGGAGTTCTGTAGAAAATTAGAATACTAGTCTCGTAGATGACCTCAGATTCAGCGTAGGAAAAAAAAATAACATTTTGTCTAATATAAATGCTAAAGGCTAAACTATATAATTGAGATATTACTTTTAAACATAAACTCTACTCGCTCTCCTTATAACTTCAATGAATTACTAGAAGAGAGCTTGTTCTTCCCCTTCACCAGCTTTCCTTCCAAATCGCGAGTCTCTCCACCCTTTCCAATAACCTTAACACCACCCTTCTTCAATGTATCAGCCAAGTCCTTCCTTGTTCCATCCTTGGCCTTTCCACCATGTGTCTTTCCTTCGGATGTATCCTGCTTGCGCTTGATATCCTTATTTTGCTTGCGGCGCTTCTTCTTATCCTCAGAAGTCATCTCAGCAACAGAGATTGGTGCACCATTTTTGCCAACCACCTCCTTGACTCCACCAGGAATTGCCATTGCGTCCTTCTTGTCCTTGACGGGGTTGTAGACTTCTTGTGGTGCCAACATGGAGGCGCCAGAAGCAGCCGCGCCACCACCGCTGGCGGTAGGTAGTGCCTCTTCCATAGAAATCGTAGGAGCATCGGAAACAATGGTGATTGATGGTTTCGCTGGCTTGGGGGTGAAGTGCCATGAGCTCAGAGCGTCAAGCTTCTTGGTCAAATCATGGAAGAGAGCGGAAATTTCAGCCTCTTCTTTCGCCATTTTGTCGTCCTCCTTGTTGGGGTTGTTGGCGGGATCAATAGATTGAAGGTGCTCCCTCTCGTAAATCTCCGCCAAACTCTCCTGTGGCTTGGTGTCGTCCAAATCAACCCTGCCTCGCTTGAATCCGGCTGAGGCATCACCTGGTCTCCTCTTCTTCAAGTCATCAAACTCACCAGCAAGAATACGTCTCTTGATCATATCTTCTAGCACTTCGGTGACCTCTTGAGTAATAACGGGAACGGGCTTTCCAATCCTCTCAAAGTCCAAGTCCTCTTCCAAAAGGGAGTTGAGAGGCCTCTGACTTGCTCTTGCCTCTCCCGAAAGCGTCCATTGTTTCTTGGCCAAGTTGGTCAATTCCAATTTGCGAATTTCCTCCGTGAGTGCGTGCTGGCGCTTTTCGAATGCAGATTTCCTGCTTGCTGGGTTACCGAAATCAACCTCGTCCTCACCATCAGAGCCATTTTCAGAATCCTCTTCATCTTCGAAAAGATCGCGGTTAGCTCGTTCCATATCTTCTTTGATGGTTTTCAATTCCAGCGCCTGTTCCGCTGGCGTCTTCATGGGGAATGCTTCTTTCCAAGACTGTTTCTTTTGCTCCGCCTTAGTCAATCCCTTCTTGGCCGGAGGTGCGAAAAAGTCGGCATACATGATGTCGTTGGCGTTGTCTCCCTCATCCATTTCCTCATCCTCATCCTCATCCTCATCCTCATAATCATCCTTGAGATTGTCAAAGTCATCCTCCTCCTCTGATAGCACTTCCTCTACAACCTTGCCCTTGCCCTTTTTCGGTTGATTTTCAGCCATCTTTGGCTGGGTTTTCGCCTTCTTTGCCTTGCTTCCTCCAATAATCAGCGATTCGTTCGGGTCTGCGTTGTAGTCAATCTCCTCGTCAGAGTCTTCCTCATCATCTCCACCGTTTTGGTCTAATTGTTCAAACACCTCGGTTTGTCGATTGAATTCGTCAATGGAGAAGAATCCGTCGTTCAATCCGTGGACGTCTTGCACAAAGACACTTGGCTCGGCCTCTTCAGCTTCATCGTCCTCCTCATCTCCAAGCCCTGCAAACTCCTCCTGGTCGTAATCGTCATCGAATTGAGCCTCTGCGTCTGCCTCGCCCTCAACCTCCTCCTCCTCTTCCTCCTCCTCTTCCTCTTCCTCTTCGGCGTTTTCATCCCCACTCAATTCGGAGCTCTCCTCGTTTTCGGAATCCAGGGCTGCCTCCGCTTCTGAGCTTTCGTCATCCGTAGGCTCGAACTGAACTGCCTTTCGCTTTTTACCAGCAATTGCCTGTTGAGGGGCGGCCTTGACGGTATCTGCCTTCAATGCCTTGGTGATGGTGTTGCCCAGAGAGCCCTCTACCTCATCAACAAGCATGCGAACTTGCTCCCAAACCTGCTGCGCATCGAATCCGTCGAGGTAGATCTTGTCCAGGACAGCTCCATTGTTGCGGCGGCGGGACTTTGAAGATGTAATTGAAGCGGCCAGGGGGTCCAAGAACTGCTTTGCAACTACTAAAGAAGCTGCGTGTAGTGTTGGTGTCGATTGGAGAAAGTCGTGTGGGGAGCTGGTGAGGGCGGCTGTTAGTAGGCTGAGTTGGGCCGAGTTGCCATTTGGCGAGGTTTCGACAGCTGAGGGGGCCATCCTGATGAAAAATTGGACGTTCTCAGGGTGATTTTATTTGACTGCGCGCAAACCAAGATCCCTACTGTGTGGTGGGGCGAGACGGGTCGGACTGGTGGTCGGGATTTGCTGCAAAGCAATTAACGGTTTGTAGCGGTCAATTGTGTCGCCAAATGAAAACTCTGTTGTTCCAGCTTGCGAGCTCACGTGCTCTGCCCTGTAGTTCGGCGCACCATTTCTGAACGGAAGCATTTTCTCGGCAATGCGCCAAGCTTACATGCACAGCTCAAACTGCCCACGCCACAATGAGGTTTGAAGCATGAACGCTAAAGTTCAGACTACGCTAAGAGATGCCACGGAAAAATCTAGGTTTGTGCGGAAAATCCCCCGGCACGAGATCGGCCTAAAGCCGGTTTGGCACGAGAACAGGTTTGGCCTAGCCATACTATTGCCCTCGTGGGTTGAGGCTGCACTGCTATTGGCTGGCTGAATGCGTTTTGATTGGCCAGCCAAAACTACACTTTTTCTATGCCCACAATTCTGCTAGTGTAGGTTTTTCGAGATGTACTGGTTCGCTCTCCATCATCGAACCTAGAGTTCGTTTAGTAGGTTCTATTCTTGACATTCAACAGGCTAACATTCAGCCAATATCGAAGCTTATCGGGATGCCTATAAAATTCATATAAAATTCAATAAATTGCAAAGTTTACAATTGCTCTTGCATCCGGATATCACCTGTGGGGGCGACATGATCATTTGCGGCACCCCCATTTCCATTTCGGTCTCATCGAAGGATGAACCAAACCTCCTAGAGTAGCTTTATGCGGACCAACAGAATACGAGGCTTACGGAATTCAGTGCGTGTAAATACGAACCATGCTGACTGCCGCAAGAGCTTTATCTCTGGGACATTGACTGCCGTAATGAGTGCCAGGATAAACAATTGGGAGTTGCTCACGAGGACAAGAATAACCTGGCTCGAATTTCTGCACTTATTGACGATCTTTTGTTGCCCAGAATCGCGACCACCATGTGACGGGAATGACCAAGCCTAGTAGTCATGGCAACGGCTTCCTTCTAGATCACTGCACCAAGCAATGTCAAAATTTGTGGGGAATTTGGTGAACTTGAAGTGGCGCAGATTGATGTGTGATGTCGACATGTGGAACCATTACCTCATTAGTTGAGTTCCATACCTGCTGTCTCGTTCACAGTAAAAAGAAAATAAAGGCGCCGGCCTGGCTGGGCGAGATTGATCACAGCTTTCGCGATCTGGGCTGGTCATCGTCCATCGCCAATTCGCACTCCATGTGCAAATACTGGCCGCCGGCCATTGAGCTGACTTATCGATTGTATTTTCTGTGACTGACCAAAGGGCCACGGCTCTTGAAACTCAAACTCTTCAAAGGCCTCCTTATTGCACGTGGCCAAACCTACGCTCGGGGGTATTGATTTATTGAAAAGCTTTGAGGGGAGGTGTCAGGCGGGGGCGGTTGAGTGCTCGATGCCCGCAATATATGAAAAGTGGCGGTCTCCGGCTGCTGAGAGGGATGGGACTGCTTCTTCTGTAAATCCCTTGAATCGAACAGGCTATGAATCGAAGACGGGTCTACTCGAGTAGTACCGAGTGGATGCTGGAGTGCCATGCCGGGAGCTACACAAGTCCGCGGCTTGCCTAGTGCCTGCCTTTCCTTCTTGCCTCAATCCCAAATTTGTAAAGCCTCGTGCCCACCCCGGCCCAGTACTTTACATGCATGCAATTAACCTAATCCCGGGCGGCAGTGTGCATGGAGCTACTTTCTCGTACCTTTGAGCCGGACATGCAGAGAGGAGACGGTAAGCTTGCGATCTGAAGGTTTTCTGAGCTCGGTATAGCTGTCTCCAAGGGGTGCACTCCGTATGGACAGAGGCGAGTACGTATCTGGCGGATGAGCACAAGAGCAGGATGTGGTGCAAACTAGCGGGAAATATATTGAGCTTTCGAAATGGTGTGACGGTCTGGAGTGGTGTGTTGCAACCTGCAAAGCTGTGGGCACTGGCGGGGACGAGACTAGGTACTGACGCACAATGCATCAGTCTCGCTTCCTCGACGAGAGGAAAGATTCTGTTCGCACATGTATGTACTCGACATGTGTATGTACGAGTACCAGCATCTCTCGATCGCCGTAGCGTGGGGATAACTGGACTTGTGGCTTGTGCTAAACCAGGCCAGGAGCGCCGTACCGTGGACTGACTCCAGTATACAAAAAGAATGCGATATACAAAACTCCCCCGGCCTTTATCAAATGAGGTTGAAAAAAATCTTCATCGGCCATGCGTGGGGTGGGATGGGACGCGCCGAAGAAGAAGGGCTACTGCTGCCGCCGCAATGCCATTCCGCTTGTACTGCATCGTATTCAGGCCGACGCCAAAGTTTACGCAACCACGCTGAGTGCGCATCCGGGCATTTCGGGACCTTTCTGAGGGCGGCGCGTTGGGGGAGGTGGGAGTAGGCAGACGGGTGTTGGCTGAGGGCAGAAACATCGAGGCGTCGCTCGCCGAATTGGGAGGGGGTTTCGGGTTTGTCGGCGCAATGCCTCGTCCTTGGGGCATCGGCCGGCTCTGGGTGCGGTGTTGTCCGTGCGTGCCCTGCTGCAAAAAGGAAAGACGCAGCTGGGCCTCCGAACGGCGCTCTCTTGCCCAGCTCTTGTCTGCCCAAAGCTGTGATTCTCGAACATATATCCTCCGCCGCATGTGCCCTCGCTCACCACCATGCCCCGGCCCCCTTCCACCCTTCCCCCTACGACCCCCCAGCGCCGCCCAACATCGATATCCCGGCACCGCCCCGCAGTGCTATATTCGACTTGAAAGTGCACCTCAGCAAGTATATCTGGACCGCCAGGTCGCAGCCGTGGCCCCATCGTTTGCCGTTCGTTCGCACAACTCCCGCGCCCTCCGTCTGAGCCAGCCAGCCGGCATACCAATCAATCAATCCAGTCTCGAGCCCAATCAGCCAGCCAGAAGAAGGCAGAGCGGCAATTCACCCACCTGGAAGCGAGGCCGTTCAGCCACGCCAGACTGGAAAAAGGCCCCAGCGCTACTCGACGCCTGTTGCGCAAGTCCCGCAAGTCGCCAGCCCGTTGGGACGGCCCGGAGGCCCTTCAGGTTGCAGCTTCGCCTCGCAGCCAGAGCAGAGTAGCTGCCGGTTAGCAATCGCTTCGTCCTCGCGAGCCTGTGATATCGCCTCAGAGAGCTGCCGTGTTGCACGGTGTAACGACGTAGCGGGCGGTAGGGAAGCACGGAGCAAGGTACGCATCTCCAGATATGCCCACGCTCCCCGAATCCACATCCCATCCGCATCCGCATCCGCATCCACCACCACCCTCGCCCCCTTCTCGAGTCTGCCCCCTTCCCGCCTACCCGTCCCCCCACCCTCTCTGCCCTCCCCCCCATCCTCTGCCACTCGCTCTGTATCTTGATGCACGAGCAAGGTTGGAAGAAAGAAGCTGATAAGATCGCTCGCCAGTGCTCACTCTAGGCCCCTCCTCTCTCTGGCAGCCCTCACGAAACGGTCGAGCCTGTGCAGCTGCACCCGACATCCCCTGTCGGTACCACTGTTATCGCCTGCACCCTAGCTCACACTGCCCATCCCAGCTCATCACATTTACTTTTCATCCAAGACTATTCTCTTGCTTTCTCGATCAATCTCTATTGCACACACACACCTACAGCTTCAGTCTGCCCGAACGCCCCCGTCAACCCTGAGCATTGCGACATCATTTCCCTACGGCACGCCTGCCCCCATACCACTATACATAGGGACCCTTATTCCGTAGAGTTAAGAATAGCTGGACCCTTCAAGAAAACCTCAATAGATTGCCACTGGTCGTGAAATGAAATACGGCGAAGCTCTACCACAGCGGTCTGTCCTCGAATGGCTTCCATGTAAGTTTGGTCCAATACATCCACGTCTTCTGTTTTCCAGAAGCTCACAGCCAGCGGAATAGTCAATCTGGATTACAATGAAATTTGCGATCTGATCAAAAAGCATACTCTTGGCCGGATACCGGTATCCAATCCTAACCTAAAATCAGACTTTGATGACGAAATTTTCGAAGTTTTAGTTGAACAACTAGAAAGGGTCGGTAATACCCCAACCTTAAAATGGCGTGGCACAAGCTAACTTGTGTTCCCATAGATTGATCTGTTTGTCAAAAGCAAAGCTGGGGAGATAGATAGACGCATTTGTATGTTGGATAGTTGGTGCTATACACCTGATCGGGAATCTGCTAACCTCCAAGTAGCACACTGCAACAAAAGCGTCTCTTCGCTATGCCAGGCCGATTCACCCAACCCGCTTTCCGCGCGGCGATTGGCGCGCTACACGAAAGCGGAAGCCGAGCTTGAAAGGTATGTCGCCAACATTCATCATCAACTAGCTATACTAACATGAATTCATAGGGCCGGATATGACATCCAATGTCTCTCACGCTATTCAAAAGTCCAGTACACTGGATTCAAGAAATTGCTCAAGAAGTACAAAAAATGGACCGGCTCATCGTGCTTGAGTGAAAGATTCCTACCGATACTCGATGCACCAGGAGCTTTCCACAACAGGGATTTTGAAAAGAATGTCCTAGAGCTTTCCGAGCTATTGGCGGCCGTAAGATCAAAATACAACGAAACCATGGATCCTTCACAATCCAAGGGTTATGGATCAAGATTCAGTACTGCGCCAGGCTCACCACAACAAGACGAATCGTCTCGCCTTTTCCTCCAGTCAAATGGCCTTCGAACTCACGCCGATTTGGACATGGCGCTAGGTGCAAATTCTCCATCAAACCCATTTTTTACAAGCGGAAAAGGGGGGAAGACGGTTTATTGGGTCCACAGCGATCATCTTGTTGAAGTTCAAGTGCTGTTATTAAAACATTTGAACATCAAAGCTTGCACGCCCAATTCAACTGTACCGCCAACTCCGGCTCTTTCTCGAAAAACCTCTTATACAGGACTTGGAATATTAGCTGCCAATAATTGGGGCTCCGACAAGGTTGAAGAAGTGGGAAGTGTGTTGCTTGACAATTTACCAAAATTCGCACAGGTTCAAAGTAGCAAAACAATTGAGCAAGCCAGTGATTTATGTCCTGCGGCAAAAATCAGATGGTGTGGTGGTGATAAAGACGCCGAAGCAACAATAATCGTAGGGTCCAGGACTAGTGACACTGACAGCATCTCAAGTGCACAAACACACAATGAGCACTACACCTTGAGGCTGAAGCGCAGATTGGTGGAAAGCTTACTCAATCTTGATGCCCCATTCACAATTCGAGAACAAGCTGAAGGCATTGGGAATGTCCGAGAATGGCTAGCTCACCACCCAGACATCGTTCCACTGGTCAAGATTTTGGCAAGGAGAATTAGGTTTGCCTCCGGCAAAGTTTGGGCTGTCCTGGATCGCGATATCAAAATGTTTCACATTGGGAGGAATTGGGAGGGGTGCATATCCGATTCTAAACGAGAGGACACAGGAAAATCTGCTGTTTTCCCACATGCGGTGCTAGAAGTCCGATGGGAAGGGTCGGAAATACCTGCATTAGTTAATGAGTTAAACCATTCACATCTTGTAAGTTTGTTTAATCGTGCCTTTCACGGGGGTATTTACTGACATCATCTAGGTCGAAGTAGTACACGGGTTTTCATTGGACGTCCATGCTGTTGCAGTATTACATGAGCCCAAGGAGATGGCGCCACCATTTTGGGTAAGCCACAATCAATACTCTCAACAGAACAAAACTAATCATTATCTTAGCTTCCTGCTCTATCGAAAGACATACGGAAAACCCCCTCGAGGCCAATGAGGCACACACGATCTAACTCAAGGAATACCGTTCCCCAGGCATCATCATCTGGCCCATCTATTAGTTCAACTGTTGCAGTAGATCAAACGGATGCAGGTCTGGAATCGTCAGCCACGATTTTCACACCACAGGATTCTCTATCACGTGCGTCAACTAAAAGGGCAATCAGTTGGTCAAAACAAAACAAAGCTCTACGTGATAATCCATGGCTTGGGGGCGAGAGGTACTGGTCAGAATTCAATGAAGAGAATGACGACGAACCATACACGATCTTAATTCAACCGACGCCCGACGATGAAGATTCCACCGGTTTGATGGCCGATTTTAGCCGAAAATTGAAGCGCCTATTTAGCTATGACGATGAATCCAATCCTGAGCGGATGCCATTGATGAATGATATCCCCTACACCAGTGATGAGGAGAGTGGGTCTATGCGAATCAGGCCATGGAGCCGAAAGAACCGCTATGGCACTAATTTGGATTCCCATTCTTTACAAGAAATCCGACCCCAAGAGAATGCCCGAGAAAGAATGCTCTTCAGAGGCTACTGTCTTACTTTTGTAGCCTCAATCATCATTCTTGCGGCAACTGCATCCTGGGTGGTTACGCATAATCCGAAGAAGAAGCAAAGAACAACATTCAATTCTGGATATGCAGAGACAATTGGCCTGTTCGTTGCTGCAGTATCCGCAGGTTATGCAGTGAGTTTGTTTGTTGCACGAAAGGATCGTGTCAGCCTACTCCACAAATCAATTGTCTTTGGACTCTTTTGCCTCATTTGTCTTACCGGGTCGATGGTACTCTCAATTATTTATAATAATTGGGTAAGGCCATAGACAACTTCCGTCTGTAATTTCTTCAGCCCCGTTTGATCAGCCTTCCTTCCATTTTCACATGAAAGCATAGCCATGGAGATTGCAGTTCTTATTCTGTAGGAACTCATACCCCCTGACGCGTTGCCGTAGCTTTTCCCTTTCCTTTGTTGATATCCTTTGTCCCTTTTTTTTCTTCTTTCTTTGAGTGGGCGATAGACATATCATAGGGTATTATCATTGTTGCAATTGCGTTTTGGAGATCATCATCATTATGGTATACTGGTACACCACTTGCAGCAGATCACCCTTCGAGTTTTTATTTTCCCTTTCGCATCAGGAAACCCGTACAGTTTTTTTCTTCTGTCCCTTTTCTGCTCCATAGTCTTGCTTGATGTTTTTCATTATCAGTATACTTCTTTCATTTTTTTCTCATTCCATTCCCTTATATCCATCCATATTATTGTGTTATAGTTTTTATCTCCGCGCTTGTCTTTTTTTTCAGTTCTATATTCGTTTGAGATGATCCGGTTTCGGATTCGGAAAAACCGTTTATTTCCTTTGCGTTTTTTTTCTTTTTTCCTTTTTCTCCCAGGGTCAGGCAGGCAGGGTACCGGGCATGAGTGGGTCAGCAAACAAATCTAGGGTATATGGAATTGCATTTAGCTACAGGAGCTTGCCTTTTTTTTCTTTTCTCTTTTCGTTTCTTGTTTGCAATTGTTTTGTTTGTTTTAGGGTTATTTCTATTTTTTTTCCTTTTTTTTTCTTTTTTTTTCTTTTCTTACTTGGGTACTTTTAGGAAGCCTAGCTTGTGCAATTTTGTGGGAGCGCTGTCGAATTCGAAAATGTTGGTACACGGGAAATCGGAATTTTGGATGGGTGTATGGTGATTTGGTGGAGGATACGTAGGTACTTACGGTAGGTAAGTCGGGGTAATTGCAATATCGAGGGCTATATACACTATACTAGTTGGTTTACTTTGGAATGGAAGAAGGATCCGGAGATCGGGTGGCCTGGGAATGAATATAACTTCGTTTACATACTTTTTATACGATAGTTGGCTTTTTTTTTATGACGAGAGTGTGCAGATGGGCAGATGATGACCATTGGCTCATGGGCCATGGGCGCCCCCCCCCCCCCCCGCATGATAAATGAGGGGTTATACGAGTACAATTGTAATGCTCGTTTGCTTATAGTTATATAGAGTGGATAACACACGACGCGTTTATCTGCACATGTACAGAAATGACGCATGGGAGGATTAATATTAATGTGAGGATTCCTAGGAAGCTCGGATTAACCTGTGAGAGGTTACCTGTCTGCCGGTACTGTTTGGCAGAAGTCGAAAGGTATACGTTTGCTCTATATTTGCATACGTATGTATTATTGGCCAAACCAACAGACGGGTCGTCCAATCATGTTTTGCATCGGTCTAGCTCGTGGCGTAATCACATAATCACGTAGAACTTTAGACATGTGATTGTTCGTGACCTACCTACCTACCTACATACTATGCTTCCTTAAAACTTTGATTGGGGGTGGGGAAGTGGGGTGGGTGGGGTGGCATACGACCATGAGTTCAGGGTAACTGTAACTGTAACTGTTGTTAACTGAAACGGCGATATTTTTTTTTTTTGTAAAGTTTAGGTAGGGCTGGTGAGATAAGTTATGTAGCTATAGGTATGCGGAATGAATATTGTTGAGGAAAGGGATTAGGATTAGCAATAGTATATAGATTAGTATGTGAATAAACGTGTATCTAACCCGCGGCTGATGGTGTGATTATGGCTACAGATGTACCTCCTATGTATGGCTATAACTTATCAAAAACGAAAAAAAGAAGGGGAAAAAAAAGAAAAAGAAAAAAAAAACATGGCCATGGAGGTACAATCGATATCGAAAAATCTCCGATTCGAGGGGGAATCACGGATCTGAGTCCAGAGAAAGAAAGAAAGAAAGAAAAAAAGAAACGGCAAACAAAAAAGGAAAGTCATGGCTTGGGATGGGAGGCTTGGGAAAGACCAGGTCAGCGTGAAAGGTGCAGTCGCAATCACAATCACGATCACGATCAAGACAACCCACGTTGTGCACGACATCTACTCCAGTAGTAATAGGTAGTCGCCGTCCAGACCAAAAACGATGTAGAGCAGTCTAGACATTACCAAAGTACGAGTAACAATATGCCATAGATGGGTGACGACCTTATGTAGGTCGGTTTGAATTCCAGAAACCGATCTTCACCTAAATCGACAAACGATATTCTCCATATCCAGCACCGATACCAAACTAAAACACACACCCACGATAAGTTAACATTAACAGGCCCACAACAACAAAAAACCAAACATGAACAAAAGGAACATGTACAACAGAAAGAAGAAAAACGTAAACGTAAACGGGCAAATGTAGTAATAATAGCAGTAATAGTAATAGCAGTAGTAGTAGTAGTAGTAGTAATAAGTGTAGCAGGGCTCGTCATGTATAGAGTAAAAAATTGAAAAAAAAGCAAGCATGATTATGATAAAAACGAAAAATGAACGAAAATAAAAAAGAAAGCCGTTAATAAGTACGCGCGAGCTCGCGATTCGCAAAAAAAATTAAAATCAAGATAAAAACAAACAAACAAAAAAAGAAAACCGTCAAAAAGTCAAAATTTCCGAGCCCCCCTCCCCGCGCGCAGCCGCCCACATAACAACGAACGTTTCATGCTTCTTGGATATCTATGTTTGGTATGAAAGTGTAGGCCTCTTGAGTTTTTATTCTTTTCCCCACTCGCGATCGATCGTGTGTCCCCTCACGCATTCCATTTGCGTTCCCATATGATAATAACGGCTCCACCCTCTATAAGATTGTTGGGACTTCCCTGCTCTTCCTCTTCTCTGCCTTTGCATCGGCGTCTCCGACGACAACCTTTGGTTTTTGGGCAGTAGGGGCTTCCAAGTGCTGAGTCTTCTCAACTCGAGGACTTTGTGGTTGGTCTTCATCATCCGAAGATGCTTCTGACGCAGCCATTGAATTGGGGTTGGTGGTTGCCCTTCCTCGCATCTAGAAACCCAAACGAGTTAGAACGTGCATAAATAAGAATGAATAAAGGACCACATACCCAGCTACGGATACCGCCGACTAGACCAATGCTATATCCAGTTGCAAAATCCGCATGAGGACTCTGAGGCCTACTCGGCAAATCCAAATGATTACCAGATTGGTAAGTCGGTGAATTCAATCCGTTGTTTGCATATGGGCTCGAGGGCCTTGGGCTAGGCGCCCAGTAGTTCTTGAACTCATCGCGGAGTTCTCGGCCAGTTGTGGACCAGTTGTTCTTGATTGTCTCTCGAAGATCACTGACGTGTCGTTTAAGATCGAGTTCGTTCTTCTTGAGCCATGATACGTTGAGCTCTTGGCGGGTTGTTCCACGCTTGAGTTGTCGAGAAATATACTTTTCGTAATCGCGAACAATCCTACAATTCATACGTTAGTTTCCATGCATGTGACCTTTTTTCATGCGGGTATGCATACTTTGTGATAATGTATGTGGTAGAGATTCCTTCCGTCCTCTGGGTGACCAAAAACTTTCCAGCCTCCTTGCAAGGCTTGTATATATCGTCGCTATCAGCGCTAGCATATGGTTCGTCGTCGTGGGCAACGTAGTCGATGCTGTGCTTTTCTAGGAATTCTGGGGTAACGATCCATGGCGCATCCTCAATCACCTCGTCAACCCATTTGCAGTGGCGCAAAGTTTCTGCGCGCTCCTTATCCGAGAGGACAGTCAATCCCTTGTGTTTGTGGGTGTCAATGTCGTTTGGGATTCCAACGAGGAGGGTAGTGTTGGGGAATGCTTTCTTGGCTTGCTCAAGCTGGCGCATGTGTCTAGAACATTGGTCAACAACCTGCTACGAAATCTCACAATTGATAAACTCACCCGAGATGGAATAGATCAAAAACACCATCGGCATACACTCTGACTGGCCTGTCCGTTGGTGGGGGGTTCATGCTGTACCCCTTGGGCGCAAGTTTGCCTGCCTTCTCAGGCGGTGGCATCGATGGCTTGTCTGCAGCTTGTATCTGGGGCTCCTGGATCGACGACTCTGACGAGTCTGTCCTCAATGACTGTGGGCGGCCAGACTCGTCCTCTGCGCTTCCTTCGTCGTCGTCCGCTGCGGCATTGGCGCGATTAGAGTTCCTTCGTGCCCTCTTGGACGAGTGCTTTGGCTTTGCTGCCGGAGATTCAGCTGGAGGGGCATCTGAAGATATTTCCATTGCATCTGTTTGCTGCTGCTGCTGATTGCTGCTTTCTCCAGCCACAGTAGCATTTTTGGCGTGCTCCTTCGCAAGGGTCACCTCCCTCTTTCGTTTTGCCGTACTTCCAGAGCTGGCGGTGGACGACATGATGTTTTGATTTTTTTTGTGAGTTTTGATTTTCGGGTTTATTTTTTCTCTCTCCAACGTTGGTTGGTTTGGGTCAACTCTAGCGATTGGGCAGAGCCGTGTGTTGCTGCTTGCTCGTTGCTCGGCAGGTGGTACTGTCAACGATGGTGTTGCTTTCGACTGAACTGTCCCTAGCTCTCACACACTGTCGGTTCTCCCTCTCACACTCGTGTTGCTACGTTACTTCCCAGTCTCTTCTTTACACTCCCTTTTGCCAACTAGCCGAACCCCAGTCAATTTTACTTTTTTTTCCGCCTTTTTTCACCTTCACCTGGCCCTGTGGTATTAGGCTAGCTCCCTGTGCGTGTGCTGCCAGAAACAATTTCAGATATTTCTCTCTGTGTGGTTGAAATTGAAAGGGCGTCTGGGTGCTCTGGAATGAGATGGCGGAAAAATAGCCGGGGAAGGGAGAGAAATCAAGACTGAGCGGCCGGGCAGGGGGGCGGGGGGTTGTGCTGGGGCCGTGGATAGGGGAAGGGCCAAGAGTAGTGGATGTGCCGGTGCTTGCTGCCCTTTATGGGAGGACTGTGGGGATTGTCCGCAGTCGGAAGGAGACGATTGAAGATGGGGGGGAGAGGATGGAATGGGATTCACTGTGCGGCCGCCTGCCTGCCTGTCGCGGGAAGGGCGGGGCTATTGTCTCCGCAGTCTGACCTTCCGGAAGAGCAGCAGGAGGGGGGGGAGCTGCTGGTGCTGGCGCTGGCGCTGGCGGTGGTGGCGCACGCGGGCGCTGCTCGCCCACCGCGCGGATCGAAGCCGTCGGGCGGCCGTCGCGGGCAGACTGCCGGGTCGGGTGTGCGGTCGGTCGGCTACGTCGACGCGGCTTGCTTGCTTGCTGGCAGCTGTGGCTTGCGTGCGGTGTCTGGATGTCTGGATGCTTGAAGCGCTAGCTCGCAAAACTGTCGATATCACCAGATGGAGCGGAGGGCACAGAGTGCACAGAGTACTGATGCTCGATGGGGACAGCTCACATCTGGTTCACGCCAGAGATGCAATCATTTATTGAATTACTGCGCCAGCGCCCAACATAGCCTGGGTCCCCCACACGCAGCTCAAGAGGCACAAACTGGCTTTCCAGCGCTCACCATATGATGCTAGAGGCGCTGGTGATCAGTATGATCTCGGTGATTACGTGCCTGGGAGCAGTGCAGCCACCACGCACGACATCTGACATGGGCGTGAAGAACGTACGGTGCAATATAAAACCTTTGTATTTTGGTATACAGGGCCAGGCCATGATGTGTATCGACCCTTGCAAACGAGAGTGGCAATATCATGGAGATAGAGTGCCTGCTCTCTCTCAACAAGCAAACGCGGCCCTTCCTTGACCTTGCAAACCGACGTGAGAGAGAGCCGCAGGGTTTGGGGGGCAGCACACCTCATGAGCGCATCCATACAGTACGATAAGACAGTCGAGGTGGTCCTCCACATCCTCCTACCTGGGCTATATTAGAATCGCGGCCTCCTTATCTGTGCATGAGCTCGTGGTTCGAGAGGGAGGCAATACGAGAGTGTGTGCAGCGTGTTGTCCGGACCCTTGGAGCACACTCACCCCCCTCTGCTGTACAGCACAGTCCACCGCAATTCGGCGGGCTCCCCTCACTCTCCCTTGTGATTCTACACCTAGTAGCAAAAGTATAACCGTACAGTCCTCGTCGACAATCTAATCAGATCATCAAACGCACTGCACAATGACGTCACACCCATTGCTTGTTTCCCTTTGCGGACATTGGCCGGCTCCGTACACCACCAAGCACTTGCCCATCACGGGCCCTCAATGACGGTGCCTTATATCTGATGAAGGAATTGTGTGGCTCTCTGAATTACTACACCACCCATACCCACTACATCACGTTCACCGACACATTCAGACAGAGCCTCATAGCTAAGCCACTGCCACATCTAAACGGTCGTTACACACATCCACACACACACACACACACACACACTTACTCGAGGGACGAGGCTACTCACTCGATACCCGAGAGACGAAGTTGAAGCGTGAAGCCACGGGCATCACCGCTCGGTCATTGAAATCGGTAAACGATAAACGATAAACCATAAACGATAGGACAGCAAGCGAAGGGAAGGTTTAGCGATCATGGGGCCGATTGCACATTTCCTGGATAACCCGGGGAGGACCTGGGCTGGTGAGTGAAACAGAAACATTCCAATATCTGGAGAAACACTGAAGCATCGATATCCCAATCCCATCAATTCCCACTCCTCATCTCAGATTATCCAACACCTCCTTACCTAACTTACCTACCCCATCCCATCCCTATTGCAAAATCTACATGAATACAAACCCCTCCAATGATGACGACCAGCTAACCTCCCACCGCTCACCTTCTTCTTCAACCTACCAGAATCCCCTCTCCCAGCATGGGCAACATCCGCAACTCGTACGTCTCCCCCTCTATAGACCCCCCCCCCCCCTCCAACGCACAAAAACTAAAACCCCCCACAGTCCTCTCCCTCTACAAGCGCCCCTCCCACCCTCCCCTCCCCCGCCCCCTCCCCCTCGCCCTCTTCGCAACCGCCTTCCTCGTCAGCGGCTACCTCACCTACGACAGCCCACACATCTCGGACGGCAGCGGCACCACCGCGGCCTGGTCCCTCCTCTACCTCTTCTCCAAGGACGCCAGGAACGCACTTCGACTATCGAGTTACAAGACGACACCCCCGGGGACAGGGACAGGGGCACTGGGGGTATGGAGGCGGATTGGCCCCCTGGGATTGCTGGGTCTGGTGGGCGTGAATGCCGTGACACATTCGTGGGTGTGGTGGAAGGGAGAGAAGGGGAAGGGGCCGGTGTATAGAGGTGGGGGGGAGGCGTGGTCTGGGGATATATGATATGATGATTTGTGGTTTGGGGTCAATTGGTTGAGAGAGGGGGGGGGGGGGGGGCAGGGGGGGGGGGTTGGAAAGGGATTGGGCAATTGGGTATGAGCTGGAATAAGAGAATTTTAAATCGAATTGAAAGCAGAATATTGGTATGGAGAAAGAAAGATTATTAACTTGTGGCGGTTTTGGGGAGGGTACCGCGGAACCGGTGCCATATCTGGCAATTTCAAGCCCAACATGGTTGAAAGTATATGATCAAGCCTAAGAAGGAGTAGGAAATTTCATGCGCAAGATATACACGAATCCCTTGAGTATTCTTTACGCCACCCACGATGGTCATAAAATAGTTTAAAGAAGAAAGAAGAAAGAGAAATTTATAGCAAAAAAAAAAAAAAAAAGAAAAAGAAAAAAAACTAAAAGGAAAGAATTTGAAGATCCATAGCTTGATCTCAATGCACGAGAATGAAAAAGATGGAAAGAAAAAAAGTTAGGTAGGAGATCCTCCGCCTTTGTATGAAAGTAAGTACCGGTACCTGTATGAAAGATGCTTATGGTAGACGGCAAATTTAAAAAGTGTGAGGATGCAGGAAGAGGATGTAGCATCGGGAGCCCCCCACTCCCCCATGTACACCACAATCGCTCGCAATGGCACCTACCTTCCTCGAGCTCTATATAATTATAATGCAAAAAAAAAAAAAAAAAAAGAAAGAAAAAAAAAAAATGTAGCGAATTGCTTTGAAAGTATACGGTTCATGATATATCTATCGATCAAACCTATATAATCATAAGACGTGGAAGAGAAATAGCACAGCACGAATTTCTCAAGTACCGTCGATCATGATGAGGAGTACCATGTAGTAATTACATCCATATAATATGTATAGCTATATATCCAGGAAAAAATAAAAGATAAATACAACAAGATAAATTTTAATTGAGAAAAAAAAAACACCTTTGAATTCGAATTCGTCATCATGATCATTCATAATATATATAATAGATTGTAAAAAAAAAAAAAAAAAAAAAAAAGAAAAATCATAATCATTCCGGAGGTGTGTTTGAATTCACCCGGCCAAGTGTTTATGTTTGCCGTAGAAAAGTCCTCAAAAGGAAGGAAGGTGGGGGGGGCCTTGGGATAGTAGAACATGTTAATAGAAAACATTTAGTCTGGGTCCATGCATGCCTCTCAGCCATGCGTGTAGTAGTGTGGGGTACATTTGCGGGGTCGTGGATAGTGGGTGGTGGTGAGGATATAGTGAGTAGATTGGTTGTGGGGAGGGGTGGTGGGGGGCTTGTAATATAAAAAAGACCCGAAAGTGATCAATCATGATCATGAAAATATATTGAAAGAGTACAAAAATGTGGAGGAGAAAACAACCATAAGAAACAAAACCGAAACCAAACAAATCATAAACGGAAAAAAAAAAAAAAATGACCGCTGTGCTTATGAAAGTGGAGAGAGAGGTAATTTTGCAGTAAATGAAAGAAAAGTCGAGAAATCAAAGAAGAAGAAAGGAAAGATGCATGTAAGAATTTGTGTCGTGCATTATGGAGAGTATTTAGGTATCCAATCATTTTCTTGAGCGATATTCATCACCACTGTCGGGTCAAATAGCTCGATAAACTGCTGGTCCAGGGCTCTTGATTTGGGGTGGGAATGCCGCCGGTATTCATCGAATATGAGTGTTAGACCCCACTTTTGGATTTTGCGGAGGCAACCAATCACACAGCCTGTTCGATGCTTATTGGTTCAAATATGTTAGCTGTATCGTCAGCAAAGGAAGGACATTCAAGATAAACCAACCTTTCCTTTGTTACAGTGAATTAAAACCGGGTGATTCCTGCGGTCGAGTACTACCTCAAGGGCGGCAGCAACTCGATCTTTGGGAACTGTGGAGATGTGAGGATTATTGATTTGTTAGTGGAGTTGGTTAGACTTACTATTTACAAACGGCTCCTTGTTTCCGGGCATGCCAATTTGAAAATGTTCAATTCCAGCCTCTTTCATGAATTGTGAATTTACGGCGGGATATTCCTCCGGGAATAATGTACTATGTTCAATGTGAAATCAGCTTCAGGTGAAATGTCACAAGACATTTTTATTATATAAACTTACAGAATACTTTTCAGTTTCAAACATTTCACAAACCCGAACGTTTCCTCCTTAGGGAATGAGCTCCGGTATACACCTGGCCACACTAATGCGAAATTTTCCGGGATAACAAATCCCGCCTCAGGGTCGAGTCCAGCAGTAGGAGCTGTGACAAAGGTACCACGAACTTCATGTAAGAACGAGCCCCTTGGAGTTCTCGGACGGGAGGAAAGAGGGAGGGAGGGAAGGTTCAAGAAGCAGCCCACCTCCATTAAACTTCTTCATGTCCAACACCTTCTGTTTTCGTTTAATCGCTGCTAATGAGTCGTTGAGGAGAGCCTTTGTGCTAGTCCGTTGCACTGGTGGCGGCTGTTGTGGGGCGGTTGTTGTCATTGTCGTAGGCATTATAGTCACAGGACCCTTTTCTTGCTGCCGCACATCTGATTTTGTCTCCCCCACTGGTAGTACCCGCGCCATTGTTATTTCCGTATTCGAGGTGTTAATTTTTTGTGCTTCGTTCTCTTGTGGTTGTCCAATGTTGATATTTTCAGGCATTATTCACGGTAGACTGCCGCAGTTCAGCACCTGCGAGTTCCCTTTGTATGATCTGCCACGGATAGCTGTAGACCGGGAAGGGAGCTATTTAAGTAGAGGAAAGCCGGCTGTCGAAGCTGTGTGAATGGGCGCAAGGCGGGGTAGCCGATGCAGGTTCGCTGTCGAAGGCCAGATAGAGGGGCGGTTGATCTAGATGTAGAGCGTCTGGGGGTATCCCGATTGCTTGCAGGGCAGCACGCAGCAGAGTCACGACGACAACCACCTGTGATGCTTCGTTCGGGGAAGGCGGATAAATATGGTCGAGGTTCTTTCCTATATGCGTGCTGTCTCTTTCTGTGGTCGGCTTGTGCTGTGGTTGTCCAAGGCAGCGGCGGCGGGGTAGGTTTAGCGGGAACAGTCAGGATGAACTGGCCTGGCGTGGGAGGGGGTTGCCCGGGGCGATTGACGGTGCTGGACGAGAGAGTTTTAAATGCTGGGACGGATGGGCGAGAGGTTGTTGATGGGATAGCGAGAAATAGGCGAGCACAGAGTGCTTTTTCTTGTCCAGTGGCCGCAAGCTCTGCAGGACGAGCACCGGTAACGTGCGTGGAAGCGTAGGCCAAATGTGCTGCAGCGCCAGGGGCTGTGGACTAGAGTAGGCCGTGGCGTGTGTGTGCCGAAATGTCTCGACCGAAATGTCTCGACCGAGTTGCGGGGAAGGGCAGCAGATATATGCCCTGGCGGGATATGGAGAGCTCCCAGGGGGCCCCCACAGGCCGGATGATATTCGGCGAGCTCGAGCTCGATGGGCTTGATGCGATCGGGACGGGCGGCTGGGGCAGGCCGGAGATGGAAGGGACGGTGATGTCAGCTGGCCGGTAACGTTGATGAAGGCTTAGCAGTTGGAGTGTAGATAGAGATGGTATTCAGAAAGGAGCTTGAAGTATATACTCCGTGGTGGCAGTGGGTGGCAGAGGGCTGGGCGAGCTGGTGGTTGGAGTGGGAATGGCGGCCGGGCGACACCTTGCTCGCGTGGGGAGCGATATCGATAGCCGCTATGAGGCCGTTTTACGACATTACGCACTCGACAATGCGGCAATGGGACAACACTATTGAGCCTTTACGATTTACAGCTACTACAGCGACACTCTAGTAATCTCAAGCGGCCCCTACGATACTGAAACGCCTGTACTCCTGCAATATCGCTCAAACTAAAGCTACTCAAATCACCTGTCATCGAAACCCCACACGGCCCTCGAATTGCGACTCTCGCGATGCATCACCACCATCCGCATCGTCGGAACTCGGAAATGAATCGCAATGAATCCATTCACTCCAGTCTGCCAGCCAGCCCCTCGAGCCTCTGCCCGGCCTTGTTTGCGATGCTTCTTTGGAGCTGGCTGGCCGGACAGCATCCAGAACCCTTGCACCCAGTCCCCCGGCAGCACTCATGCACTGCGGTGTCGACATGTCCCGAAACCCTGGCCAGCATACTGGCCATGAAACATTACGTACCCGCGCCCAGATTCCGGACCTGATCACCACCGTCCGTCATCAACCTGCTCGACAGGTACAAGAGGAACGTCGCGCGCACGTGCTGGCGGAGACTTGCTGACTGGTTGGGCCCCGCCACAGCGGTTATCGACCCCCCAGGCAGCCGAATTGCCTTCTCTGACGTACTATAGCTATACCAACCCTGCGGGCAGACGTCGACGTCGAGATGCGATACATTCAAGCGCACGCTTCGGCGGGATGGCTGCGTGGGGTAGAGAGGCTGCCAACCTTCAAACGTTTAAACGAAGGTAGGATGACATCGATGACCCTCCACTCTCAACTACCTGCGCTTCCCTCGTCACTGGTAGCCTAATTCAAACTCTAACTCTATGTGTTTTCTAGAATACATGTGACGGGAAAACCGTTGGATCGATGTCGGAGCCTAGCCTCGAAGTCGGAGCCCAATCCCAAATTTAAGGATCAATGCATGTTCGAAGCATCATAGAGTTTCTCTCAAACATGTATCGACATCATGTGAAAACTATAAAAACGTCTGCCCAAAGTTACCACCTCCTACCAGATCCTGGCAAAAGAATGACTGAGGTAATGTTGGAATCAATAGACTTCGCAAATAAAATATCAAGCAATGGATGGCAATGTGTTTTTATCCATAACTTCATCATAAAAAACGCAACCCAAAACTTACAATTCATTGCCAGAGGCTACAATTCGATTCCCCCCCCAGCCTGCGCATCCCCAAGCTTGCTCTGCATTTCTGAAGCAGTTGAAAATGTACATGGTGTGATCAAGTCACTGTTTGTTGCTGATGCGTCATCATCCTCTGCGTCAACGCCAAAGGGAAATACCACACAGTCATCATATATCGCACTGTATCTGTGCTGAGGAGGGCTCTTGTTCAGATCACGCAAGGCATCATCTATCCTGTCAAATGGAAGCTGATAGTCAGAGCTGATCTCGGGAATGCGACGGCGCAAATCGGCCCCTTGAAAGTCCTCATATTCTTCCACACTCCCATCCATCCGGAATTCTCGTGGGAGACTGGGCGAGAAAGTTATATTTGCCATCACTTGCTCAGAATTGGGGGTGACATCCTCGGTACTTATATTAATGAAATCACTCGGATTTGTATTCCTCTCCGTGGGGATTGATATTGCGGGGGTATGTAGCCTTGTGAAATACCCACGACCATCTGGGGCGGGTTTTTGCACATACCCTGGCACGGTCAAAGATAGCGAGCCTGTTGACTTCAAGTTGGAGCTCAATCGACTTCTAAGTTTGGACATGCTCTTTGTAAATGTCTTCTTGAAGGTCATGCTTCGAGATTTTTTTTCGCTCACAGCAGAATGTCGGATTGTTCCAATCTCAAATTGCTCTTCCAACCAAAATCCCACATCATCTACACTGGCTCCAACGATAGGAGTTTTCCTAGTCATGGTAGACTTCCAAAACCCGGTTTCTTCCGCTGTTGCTTCTTCCCATCTTTTGTCAACTAGAGTTCCAAATTGGATACCTGTTTCAGGCAAAAGCGGTTGCTTGGATGCCTCACACCCCCAGATACTCGACCCATCTTTTATAGTCGATATATCACCATCTACGGCCGTTATTTCTTTATTGCCTTTTTCTGCAACATTTTTTTTCTCAATTGGCTCGATTGTCACATGGCTGCCATTTCCAATATTTCCATCATCAATTGGAAGTCTCCCACTAGCAGCAGAAACAGTGTATCTAGGTGGTTCTGGAAGCCGGGGGATTGGTGATTGGTTACCTAGCCTCGAATGCTTGTTTTTTGTAGGCATGCTTGTCCGTAAGTGTCTCCCTGCCGTAGAGCCCAGATCAGCTGTTGATGTTGGCACTATTCTGTAATTAGACATCTCACTGGTAGAGAAACAGCGTGCCATGCTAGCCACTATCCCGGCGGGTATGGGTGGCACTGGGGTGGTTGGAATTTCGACTGAAGATTTTAAAGAGGACGCTTCAGACGCATAATAAGAAGATGAGCTATCAAGGTAGGTCTTTAATTTCTCACTCTTAGCAACTACGCGGCGGCTCGGTGTAGCTGTACCCAGAGTTCGTGCAGCTGTTCCAAGTCTATTTGCTTTGGGAGTTCGACCCAAGTCCATGTTGTCTGAAATTGACGTACGGAAAGTCCTAGAAGGAGAGGCAGATCTTGTAGCGAGCGAGCTTGAAGATGGCTCGAGTAGCATCGGTATCTTGAAAAAAAGCTCTTTGGGGTCCATTGGGTGACTAATTGAGACCTCTGAGGCAGAATAACTCGGGTATCCTGGCGTGAATGCGCCAGGCATTGATGGTCTTGCAATGGTTCTTGAACTCGCATCTAATTGATCATTTTTCTCTTCCAGGTCCGCACATATGTTGGTTCCAATACCAGGCTGAATTGAGTTTTCCTTCTCGAGAATTTCTGCTGTATGTTTTTCTTTCGAAAGTGCATCCGCGCTGGATGGTAATTGCAACTTTATTGCACTCTTGGGCGTTGCGTTTGCAAGGCCTGCCATTGTCGAGCATGGAATATTACCGCCAGATTGATCAACTTTAGGAATGTCTTCCACTGCAATTCCCACAAGGCCGCTCTTTTGCTGTCCATTCTGGCCATTATCCAATTCCAAGCCGGATGAGGCTAATTCCAGGCAGCTCAACGACTGTCTTTGAGGCCTGAGTAATCATCAGCAAAAGGTAAATTTGTGAAAAGAACGAGACTTGATTGTGAAAATAGGAAGAAGAATATCCTTACAAGGAAGATGCTTCAGCGGTGGCATCATCATCCCTGCAAGCGACTAGACTTTGCTTGGGCTCGCATTCTACTGTCTGGTTGTGCCCCGCAGAACTATGCCCCGCCAACGACTCAACCCCTAATTCCAACAGCTCCTCTTCCTGTTGAAGCCGCTTGCCCTCTTGGTAGAATGCCTCGATGTCTTGTTTGGAGTGGCGGCGGCCTGGGCCAGGTACCCATTTTGCCTTGCGCCTTGTATCTGGCGGTGGGCTCGGGGGCACGGGAGTAGGTGCCCGGGGGTTGAGTTCGACCTCCGACGGCGAGCACGAGGAGGAGTATGCACGGGGCCTGGTGCAGCAGAAGAGGGACATGTTTCAATATTCCACCCTGATAAGTCTGGAGATCGGAGTTTGGTTGGGGGTGGGGTGGGTGGGGGGTGGGGTTGTTGAGATTTGCACAGGCTGGTGCACGAGCACGAGTGCCGCGAGGATGCCCAAGCCAGAGGCATCGCGAGCAGAGCGGCCTGCCACACGCCGCGGGCCCTGGGGCCGATGGCCGCCCCATTGGCTCAATTCTGCCAGTGCTCTTTCAACGCCCCTTCGCAGGCTTCCTTCCCAAAAGGGCATTGCAGAATTGGGCCTCTTTATCTCGGCCATCGTTAGTCTCGTGCCATCGTGCCCAAGCCACCATCGTGCAGAGTTGTGCTGCGGTCGACGGTAGGCGTCGTACCCAACTCGGTGTCCCCACCGCCAGGCCCTCGACCCCGCCATCTACCCTCCAAAAAAAAAAATTGCGGCCTGTCCCCCACATCACCATCGCAGCCATCGGGTCAATTGATGTAGCACTCTCATTACCTCCTCTGCACCCTCAAGCAACTCGAGATACTCGTACACCTTACCCTGACAGGGTATGCTGGGGGCTGGTTCCCCTCCCCCGCCCGGGTGTGTCCTGGAGGACAGCCCAGCCGCCAGCACGCAATACTGCCATGGCCATCGGCCTCTCCTGCGTTTTCTCGCAGACTCTCTCGCACCTTTCTCATGCCGCTAGGGCGGAGTAGTGAGGAGGAGGGGCTGGAAACGAGAGCATGCTAGGCGAGATTCTGCCGTAGCGTGCAGCGGCAATGGAGCGATGTGTGTATGTGTGGCGGGCGCGTGGAGTGTGTTCTCGTACCCAGACTTGACCTGCGGTTCGTTGCACTACTTCCCTGGCACGGTGGGGGGGACCTGGGCCGGTTTGGGCGGTGGGGGAGGGTGGTGGGGGAGGGGCATTGAGGCTGGTGTTTACTGGTGGTGTGGCCTTGCAGGTGAGTTAGGAGGTAGGGATGCTTTTTTTGATTTTTTCTCCTGCAAGCGCCCCTCCTCGCCTGCCCCTCCTTTTCCAGCGCCTCCTGGCCGAGCCCAGTCATCTTCCCGCCCGTACTTAAGAGTTGCTCCCCGCTCCTTCTCAACAACAGACCCCTCCTCTCAACCACATACCCTCCCCCTCCCCCCAACACCCCATACAACACTCCACAAAAAATTTCGTAGGATACCAATTGCAATTGTCATCTCAGCACAGACGCAACAAGATGGTTTCCTCGTGAGTTACCCATCCTCGCTATGCAATTGTGTTTGGGCCATGACTAACGAACCGTTTTTAGATCTGTTCTCGGGTTCCCCCGCATGGGAGGTGTGTTTCGAACGCTCACTAATTTCTCGGTAACGAATTACTGACGTGTTTGTTCCAATTAGCCAACCGTGAGCTGAAGAAGGCCACTGAGGCTTACTGGGCCGGAAAGCTCTCTGTCGAGTCTCTTATCGAGACTGGAAAGACCCTCAGGGCTGCCCACTGGAAGCTCCAAAAGGATGCCGGCGTTGATGTCATTGCCAGCAACGACTTTTCTTTCTACGATCAAGTTCTTGACCACATCCAGCTCTTCACTGTTAGTATACCGCTTCTTGAGCTTAGTGCGAGAAATTGCTAACGACTCGCTTCCATCACAGGCTGCACCCGAGCGATACACCAAGTATGGCCTTGCCCCCATTGACGAGTTCTTCGCCATGGGCCGTGGTCTCCAGAAGCCTGCCACCGAGACCGCATCTGCCATTGATGTTCCCAGTCTTGTAAGTCATCCCAACGCTCAATGCCTGAATAAAGCACCGAGGCTAACAAAGACGGCATATAGGAAATGGTCAAATGGTTTGATGCCAACTACCACTACGTCAAGCCAACCCTCCAAGAGAACCAGGTCTTCAAGCTTGCAGCAAACCCCAAGCCCGTCGTTGAGTTCCTCGAGGCCAAGGCCCTTGGAATCACCACACGCCCCGTCCTCGTCGGCCCAGTCTCTTTCCTCCACCTTGGAAAGGCTGACCGTAACCAGAAGGTTGACACCATCACCCTTCTCGACAACCTTCTCCCAGTCTACGAGGAGCTTTTGATTAAGCTTGCCGAGGCCGGTGTCGAGTCTGTCCAGATCGATGAGCCAATCCTCGTTCTTGATCTCCCAGCCAAGACCAAGGCTGCCTTCAAGCCTGCATACGAGAGGTTTGCCGCTCTCGGATCCAAGATCCCCAAGTTGGTTCTCGCTACCTATTTCGGTGACATTGTCCACAACATCGATGTCCTCCCAAGCGTTGCCTCTGTCTCCACAATCCACATCGACTTGGTCAGGGCCCCACAACAGCTCCAGGAAGTCATCAAGGCTATTGCCCCCAGCCAGTCCCTCTCTGTTGGTATCGTAGATGGCCGTAACATCTGGAAGACCAACTTCAAGAACGCCATCGAGACTGTCAAGTCTGCCATCAAGGAACTCGGCGCAGACAGGGTTATCGTTGCCACTTCTTCATCTCTTTTGCACACACCCCACACCTTGGCTTCTGAGAAGCGTCTCCCAACTGAGGTTGCAGACTGGTTCGCTTTCGCTGCCGAGAAGGCCAAGGAAGTTGCCATCATCGCAAAGGCTGTCACCTCTGGTTCGGAGTCCGTAAGCGCTGAGCTTGAGGCAAACGCCAAGTCTCTTGAGGCTCGCCGCACCTCCACCCGCACCAACGACCCAGCTGTCAAGGAAAGGCAATCTAAGATCACCCCAGATCAATACGAGCGCAAGTCCAAGTTCGAAGTCCGCATTGCTGCCCAGCAGAAGCACCTTGGTCTTCCTCTTTTCCCAACCACCACCATTGGTTCCTTCCCCCAGACCAAGGAGATTCGTTTGGCCAGACAGAAGCTCACCAAGAATGAGATCAATGCCGCTGAGTATGAGGATTTCATCAACAAGGAGATCGAGCTTGTTGTGAGGGAGCAAGAGGCCATTGGCCTTGACGTCTTGGTTCACGGAGAGCCAGAGCGTAACGACATGGTGCAATACTTCGGAGAGCGCCTTACTGGTTATGTTTTCACTACCCACGCTTGGGTTCAATCTTACGGATCCCGTTGTGTCCGCCCACCCATCATTGTCGGTGATATCTCCCGCCCAGCACCAATGACTGTCAAGGAGTCCAAGTACGCCCAGACCTTGACCAGCAAGCCCAGTAAGTTATATTCCATGATGCTGTCTCTTAATTGAAGTACCTTACTAATATCATTTTTAGTGAAGGGTATGCTTACAGGACCAATCACCTGCCTCAGGTGGTCGTTCCCCCGTGACGATGTTCACCAGTCTGTCCAGGCTGAGCAACTTGCTCTTGCCCTCCGTGATGAGGTTGTCGACCTCGAGGCTGCCGGTGTGAACGTCATCCAGGTTGATGAGCCAGCTATCCGTGAGGGTCTCCCTCTCCGTGCTGGTTCTGAGCGTGTTGCCTACCTTGACTGGGCCGTCAAGTCTTTCAGACTTGCCACAACCGGTGTTGAGGACACCACCCAGATCCACTCCCACTTCTGTTACTCTGAGTTCCAGGATTTCTTCCACGCCATTACCGCTCTCGATGCCGATGTCATGTCCATTGAGTGCAGCAAGAGTGATGCCAAGCTCCTCAAGGTCTTTGAGGATGAGGCATACCCAAGGCACATTGGACCCGGTGTCTACGACATCCACTCTCCCCGTGTTCCAAGTGAACAGGAGATCAAGGACAGGATCGCCGAGATGTTGCAATACCTCAGGCCTAACCAGCTCTGGATCGACCCTGACTGTGGTTTGAAGACCCGTCAATGGAAGGAGACCAGGGAGGCTTTGATCAACATGGTCAACGCTGCCAAGTACTACCGTGAGAAGTATGCATCTCTATAGATGTACTTTTCTTCTTGTCTTCTTTTTGATATCTTTTTCCTTTTAATTTCATTTTCATGATCATTTGTTTAGTTGGCGAGGGATGGAGATTCAACATCGGCGTTTGTGCTGTTTAAATGATGTCTGGGTGATGTCATGTTTTCTGATTTTCTAAAAGCCTGTATAATTTCTCATATCTTTTCTTTTATTTTGCATGGATTTAGTAGGGATCGGACTGGGAAAAGGGTTTGGGCGTGGGGATTTGTGCTTGTTCAACCAACAACCGGTGGTCGAGATATACCATATCTCTCTTCCAGAAGTTCTGCTTTTTGTAGGTTTTCGACTTGTTTTTGCTCTCACTCAAGGCCTTATCTTCAACCAGGGCGAGTGATGGCAGAGGCGGGTAGTAAAGCCAGGGCATTTATTTTCTAGAAGTTTTCAGAATAATAAAGACCCTATTCAACCGGGAAAGAAAAGTTCATCATTTTGTAGTGCGTGAAGTGAAGCTTTGGTTACAAAGTATGCAAGCCTTTTGGATCGGTTCCACACACACAAGAACTATGTGCTAAACCCCTTCTGGACTGGTCCGCTTTCGGCTACTACCCAAATAGGCAGCTGCCTGGCCGAAGCCGTTCCACCCCCCCTGGTGTACGTGCCCCACGTGGTTGGGGGCGGAGGGGGGTTTCCCACCTTGTCCATCACCCGTTGCTGAATATGTAGCCTTTTTACATTTATTTGTTTTGATTTGATCGAAATGCGTTATTGGGTGCGAAATTGTTTAGGGCGATCGACTTTTTTTTTTTTTTTTTTTTTTTTTTTTCGCTTTTTACATCAATGTCTTGCTTGGATCTACCGGCTCCCCAGGTGCTTTCGGAGAGCACGTTGCAAGAGGTCTGGTTATCATTGGGTTCGGCCGATCCGGATCCAGGGGACGGGGGGTGGTGGGACAACGTGGGGCAGGAAGGTAAACAAAGCAGTCTACCTAACCCGTGGATGGAATTCGTGCTTGAATTAAGCTTAAGCTCCTCTGGCTATAAAAACTGGGAATATAGCTACCTACAGCATCTTAATAAGTACAGGGTGTGGGGGGTTATATTCCAAAGCCTCTATTTTTTTCCCTGGTACTGTACTAGCCTCGTCCCCAGGTGCTGTACGACCAATGCAGAAGGAGCAGGTGATATCGGTACTTTTCTTCCATCTATAATTGATTGTCACATGTTGTGCTATATTCTGCAGGAAACAAAAGCCTGAAGCTTGGAAAAATAGCTTGAGTATCGATGTTCTGTGCTTTAATCTACGGCCCTTGTCCTTGCCCAGTGTGTGTGGGGGGGGAGGGTGGGTTATCGATTGCGCCGGTGATCATATTTTACGAGGTTAGAATGAGGAGGGATGGGCGCCGGAGGAGGAGGAGGAGAGTATAAACATCCACCCAACCCCCCCAATTCCCATCTCTCGATCTTCTGCCCTCTATCTGCCTCTGTTGCACCAGCACCAGCACCAGCACCGGCTCCAACTCCTCAGGCCTAGACCGCGGTAACCTCCGATCCCCAAAAATAATGGTCAACTTCCGATTCTTCAGCTCAGCGGCGCCGGCGGCAGTGGTACTCACCGTCCTCGCGGCGGCGGAGGGAGCCTTTGCGGCCCCGAGGCCGCTGTCGGGGAGGGCGACGTATGCCGGCTCGAGGAAGGCGGTCGGAGTTCAGGCGCATCGGGGCGGGATGGGTATGTTTTTTTTTTTTTTTATTTTCTTACCTCTCATTTCTTGTTTTTCTCGTTTCTCATTCCTTTGGATGTGGTTTTTTCTTTCCTCCTCCTTTTTTTTGTTTGTGGGTGAGTGAGTGGGGAATTGAGTACTTATGGGGATGTCTGAGTTGCGGACCTATCTAACGGCCGTAACGGCGCCGCAAGGGTGGATGGTGCGGGGATGGGTGGGGTTCATAAAACCATCAAATACGAGATATCGATCTACCGATAGGTATTGAGTGGAAATCCTTGCTAACCACCAAAATAACAATGTCTCAGGTCTTCGCCCCGAAAGTACCCTCTACTCGTTCGCCTATGCGCTCGAACTCGGCGTCGACGTTCTCGAGATGGACACTGTGTTCACCAAGGACGGAATTGTGAGTTCTAATTCCACTCCTGCTTTTCACACAAACCCCCCCCTCCCGCTCGCAGCGCAGAGATTCACAGCACAGTTGTCTAATTTCTACTCATAATTATTTTTTATTTCTGCTCAAATCAGCCAGTGATATGGCACGACCACCAAATCTCGCCCTTGAAATGTAAAGACACAATCGCAACCTCCGCCACGAACCCGGGATATGTAGGGAGGTATATCGCAAACCTCACCCTCGCGGAGGTCAAGACTCTGGACTGCGGGACGCTGCAGCTGGAGGGGTATACCCAGTCCAAGCGTGTCCCTGGCGCGAAGATCCAGACGCTGGAGGAGGTGCTGGATTTGGTGGAGTGCTATGGCGATCGGAAGGTGCAGATTAACCTCGAGGTTCGTGAGCATTTTCTCATACATTCATTTATTCATTTATCATCAATTGCGCTTTCGATGAAAACTAGCCGCTTTTTTCTAATCATGATCAAATCAAACAATCAGACTAAACTCGACCCCCTCCGCCCAAACGAAACCCTCCCAATCTCAGCCTACACCAGCACCCTCGTCCCGCTCCTCACCCGCCGGAACTTCCACCGCAGAACCCTCATCCAGTCCTTCGATTGGCGGACTCTCATCGCCATCAAGAAGTCTTTCCCAGAGACACGCACGGTCGCTTTACTCGACTACTCCACCGTTGTTCCCGAGGACCGCGGGGTCGGGGGGTACCCGTGGCTCGGGGGGATTGATTTAGAGAAGGACTTCAAGGGCGATTGGGTTCTTGCGGCCAAGAGTATCGGCGCGAGTGTGTTGAGCCCGAGCCATGGGGAGCCGAATGGCGAGGGGGTGAATATGGTTGGGTATGAGCCGTTTACGACGAGGGAGGTTGTGGAGAGGGCGCATAAGGTTGGGTTGGAGGTTGTGCCGTGGACGGTAAGTAGATATATCATTCACGAGAACAGTTTTTTGGGGGATGTGTGCTAATTGACATTGGGATGGAATAGGTCGACGATGAGTCTACGATCGAGACTCTGATCAGTTATGGCGTGGACGCAATCATCTCGAACTACCCCGCAAGAGTCAAGTATGTTGGCCGGGATAAGGGTGTGAGTGTTGGGAGTGCGGCGAAGCCGACGCGGCAGAAGTGTCTTGTTGGCGGTGGAGCATTTTAAGATTTTGCACATCTAAAAAAGCTTGTACATGTATATGTATATGTACCCAATGTATACTGGTTTTTTTTGGGGGGGAGAGAGTTCTCTTTTGTATAATTTTGTTTCTTTTGGAATTGTCGAATATTAATATTGGTAGAGGTAGATCTGCCTATATTGCTATTGCAATTGGCGGCGCAAAGGATTCGAAGTGCACGTTCCGTTCTGTACGTGGGGATACTCGAGTATAATAATGAAAACAAACGAAACGATAGACCTTTTTGGAGATCGAGTAACAGGAAATGCATCTAGTAAGAAAAAGAGTTGATTGCAAATCGGCGTGTTCGAATTCACTTGTACATACATACTCAGCTCCAGAATCCTGAAATTCAACGTAGGTACTTAAGTAGTCGTGCACGTGCCCACCTTCGGTAGTGGAAACCCATATCCATATCCAGATCCGGTAGCTAGCCAAGTCCTAACTCTTAAGTACTTTGCTATACTACATACTACATACTACATGTAATGCTTCCTTTTTCCTTTTTCCTTTTTCCTTTTTCCTTTTTATATACGCCTTGTAGGGCTGCCTGCCTGCCTCCTCTACTTAGATCTATCTGCCTTGACGTAGGGCTGTAAGTAGGTAGGCCCAAGATGCCAGATGACAGATGACCCAACAGCTTGCTCATCTATAGGTTATATAGGTTATATAGCTATAGCTAGACGTACCTAACCCTCGCGATGTCTCAGACGTCCCTCGATCCGACGTCGACGTCGACGGTACACTGCTGCATGCATAGGGCTGTGGTATATACCTACCTAGGTACTCTAGGTAACTCGGCTGAATCCCCCCACGAGCGCGTGCACAGCCTCGACGTACCTACATGTAGGTAGATACCCCTACATTTCTGCTCCGGGCTCCGGGCACGAAGTTTCGTTCGTTCGTTTGTTTGACATACATAACATACATACATACATACATGACATACATGACATACAATTCGGTTCGGTTCAGTGGTACGGTAGGGCTGAGAAATAAAAAATAAAAAAAAGAAACTCATGGTATATATAATATGGCATATGCATGTCGATCGGAGTTTAAATTGGGCTCGGAGATATACCATATCATACCATACCATACCTCCTTACATATGTATACACCTACATAAACTCCTACCTTCCTCCTACCTCATACATACCCAGGGTATCAGGGTACCTGTGTGAGTGGTGTACATGTAGTTCACCTCGCAAGGCAGTTTTAGAAAGAAGAAAAAATGTTACGTTTATAATTTTCATACCATATATATGTAACTTACCTACATACATACAACTGCAACAGGAAGTATATGTATGTACATTCCCTTCCTTACTTGGTAATTCGTACGTCACCTAAAATTTAAAGCTGCGGGAATCAGCACAATATTAAAAGTATACGTAACCTGGTGTGAATTCAGAAAAAAAAAAAAAAAAAAAAAAAAAAAAAAAACACACAACGATAAGTTTAGGCAGCCTGTAGGGTGGGTTAGCTATTGATAGATACATCATAGTATGTAGAAAAGATAGTCTCGTCCAAAGAAGCTCATAATTACTTAAGAAAGAGACAATCTTGCAATTGCAATTGCAAAACACGTAACGAAGGAAGCTTATAAACCTACTTAGGTAATTAAGGTAAATTAGAACCCAAAGCACAAGCCATTTTCAACAAGCTTAAGAAGGCCAAAATGATCATGGCAAGATCTATGGCAATGGAATTTGCAGATGATCAAGATATACATACATATATAGGTAGCTATATATAGGTGGTATGATTCCGAGTTCAATTAATTTGCAAACAGAGCAGGAAAAAAAAGTCGTGGACCAGGAAACAGATTCTCAAAAGCAAGTGCAAGCCTGGATTATACCGATCATCATCATAAACTGCTAATCATGAGATGAAACGAAAAAACAACAAAAAAAAAATTACATAGTAACCCCCAAAAACCCCCAAAGTCCCCAACCGCTCGCTAATCGCAAACTCAATTGCAACTCCACTCCCCACCCCCCCCAAAAAAACACACACACACACACACACACCACATCTCAAAAAACAACACATCATATATAAGAATATCTTTGCTATTGCTAAATTGCGCCCATATCGATTGATCATGAAAGAAGTGGTATAATAAAGCTAAAAAAATGTCCAGAAACCAAACTGCAATGGCAAATCACAAAAACACAAAAACACGAAAAGGCTCAAAACAAAAAAAAACGTGAGTTAACAATGAGAAGAAAACCCCCAAAAGGCACATGAAAAAAAAAATGAAAAAAGGAAATCAGGGAAAAACAAGAAACAAACAATAGAAATTTTTTGCAACCATGGGCCATGGGCGGCCGGTTCGAACGGATATCATAACCAAAAAGTGAAAATAGGAACAACGACAGTAAAGTAGTAGTAGAGCGTCGGTAGCTAGAGCCCAGAAGTATGCAACTTGTTATTGGAGGAGTGGAGGGGATAGATATCCGCAGTCTCGTGCCCAGGATATCCAAAGAGGAACACAGCATCCAAAAGGAAATTGTAAATAATGACCAAAAAAGAAAATTAGTAACATAGAAACAAACCAAAAAAATAAATAAATAGAAGATAACACCCGCCAGTGTATTCGCGCCAAAAAAGAAGAATAAAAAAAACCAATCGAGCTTCCTTTTTTTGCAGTGAGTGCAGTGTAGACATAGAGTTTGACCAAGATAAATAAACCCCTCCCAATGTTAACCCCGGACCCCAAAACACCACCCACTTTCTCTCTTTTTCCCCGCATCCCATGGGTTACCTGTAACACGCCTTACATGTGTATGTATGCACACGCACCACTGTGTTGACCCCCCATACCCCACCTCTCCCCCGCACGGCAGTAATAATAACCGGAGCGCACCTGTGTTGATGTATATATGGTAGCAACGAGAAGTCTGTTCCAGTGGTGCGTAAACATATTCAAAAGCGACGTACAACCACATGAAGATAGATATCTCCAACTCAAACTGCAGGTTGAAGAATACTTAGGATGGTGAATGGATGAAGGTAGGTGTGTATGTAGGAAGTCCGAGGGTGGTGTGGGGGGGATTTGTGCACGAAACCATATAAAAATGAATCGAGAGAAATGAAAAAAATAAAATAAACATTTTTTGGATGGTCAGCTGCTGATCATTTCCTGTGATGTGCTATTTTACCTTTTTTGCTGACATGCATGATGTGGAATAGGAAAAGAAAAAAATGATATTGGTAAAAAAAAAAAGATGACGCTAGAAAGCGCAAAAAAGGACCAGAGGGGAAGTCGAAGGAAATTATGTGTGTGTGTGGAAAGTGCTAATGCCGAGGATAAAAAAAAAAGTGGGGTGCAGGGCTTTGCTGTTTTTTTCTAGAGAAATCCAAATACTCTTGTTGGGTTTAGAGAAATCCAACACTATTGTTGGTTTTAGTGTAATCCAACACTGCTGTTGGTTTTAGGGTAATCCAACATTTTTGTTGTCTTATTATTCTTCCGATATTGCCGCGTTGCTGCCCATGCCGACGGCTCCACTGCCCACCTCAATAGCGGGCTCATCCCGCATGCATGCATTCTCCAGCACATTTGTCCATTTACCAGCTGTCCCGCTGTGGCTGTGTTTAAGATGCTGCCTAAAGTGATCTGCCCGAAAGAACTTCTTGGACTGGTTGCATTCGCCAAATTTGTGCTCCGTTTGGAGATGCTCGTTCCTCAAATTCCAGTTTGCAGGATTGGGAAATTCCTTTCCACAATAGCCACAGACATCTGCAAAGCTCTGGCGCCCAGTTGAAGGGTGGAAAGCCTCCTTGTGACTTGATAGAGCTGCACATGACCATGAATGTTTTCGAAGATGAAGTGAATTTTGATGACGTTCGGCTTCATTTTTATTCTTGAAGCGATTGTTGCAGTAGCTGCAAGTATACTGTTTTTCCATTTCATGCACCCTGATAAAAAAATTAGTACAATTTATATAATTCTGCCATCTGGGAGAAGGAGGAACCTACTGCAATTCTGTTTTTGTTTCAAACTTCTTTGGCTTCTTTGGACAACACTCACAAGTAAAACCACCAATGGATTTCGGGACTTGGGACAGCTTTTGTTGTACCGTATCTGGTTCCTGTTTGGTTATGATTGGGGGTTCTGGGATTTGCAGTGGGCGGCCAGTTCTCCGAGAATGTGAGTTTGTCAGAGAGGAGTGGCTTAAATATGGCGAATCATTAGGCGTTTCAACGTCAGATGACGGGGAAAATGATGCTACTGGTGAATGCCGATCTTGAGTTGTGAAACTACTCGCTGCAGATGTAAGGCTCGATCCCAGGGAGTTCGACCATCCTGTGCTCGCCGAGGAAATTGAAGATACGGATCTGGGCAATGACGAATTATGCAGCTGAGCGTTTGTGTGGAACTTGTGTGCTCCAATGCTCGGGGAACACCGCATTGATGTCTGTGGGCCAACTGGCGATCGCCGATTCGGTCCTTCATTCCCACTGTCATAGTTAAGCTTCCTACTCGAATCAGCCTGAATCGTTGCTCGGTCTTCATTTGGAGGCGAAGAAGCCCTGCGCTTCGAGCCCGCCCGTTGGCTACTATTATGTACCGGGTATGAATTAGGCCTGGGCGGCGTCTCGCTTCCGAGCGTTAGCTGCTTCATCTTTGACAGTTGTGCCGATGGCACGTCTTCCATATGCATGTCATCCCCACTTGGCTCAAAGCTTTTGCGTGGTCGTAGAGGACGACGCTCCCGAACATCCTCGAACGACCCACTGCCAAGAGACGCACTTGTGTGACGGTGGTTGCGTTCTCCAAATGAGTCTCCATATCCTCCATATGACGAGATGCTTAACTGGTCAGATGCAGGTGTTCGAAAGTCCATTGGCAACGGGAACACTGGTGGGTAATTCTCAGGCGAAAACGCCATTCTGGATGTCATGGCATCCATCCTAGGAGTCCCACATTTCCAACCAACTGGTGATTCTGACGCCCTTGGCCCAATTGAGATTGGAACCGAGTTCGAAGCATAATTTGGCGGGAGCCGCCGCATTGAGTCAGTCTCTAGTGGAAAAGGAGCATCCTCAATTGGACTAGGTTGTGAACGACTGTTTCGAGGGGGTATTGGCGAAAGTTTCTGAACAAGTCCTCGGTCATATGCAGTCGATATAGCTTTCATTGTGGCACCAACCCCAGCTTCTATTCGCCGTGTTTCTTCGCTAGGAAGGCTCCCGTTTTGTCTGCACGTGCAAGAAGGCATGTCAGTCCATCGAATTCATCTCCATATATCAAAATGTCAGATATTCATTCAACATGGGAACTTTTGAAAATGGGCATTTTGCAAGCGGAATTTCATGTGTCGAAATTGAATTATTCAGAAATACTTTTAAAAATCCCAGATTTGTGTCGTGCGAATCCAGGCATCACCACGAAACATGTATTGCATTTTTTTTTGGACATTGGGCCATACCTTTCTGTGATGTGAAATCTCTCCAGGCCGCTTCTTGCTTCTCGCTCAAAGCCATCGTCATGTCGCTTGCTACCCCAACTACCCTTGAGACTCTCTTGGCTACCCATATATCCCCTTCCCGAGCTTTCGGACCCCCACATGTCTATCGGTGATAATGGCTTGCTATGCCTATCCCGACTTTCCCCCCTCCTGTGATCCCATTCCGTGTGATTCTGATGTTGGGTGGGGTGTATGGGTCCTATCGGTAGTAATGGCGGTGGGGCTGCGGCTCCGCCATAGGAACGTATCGCTGTTGGCGATGAGCTTGCCTTGAAGGGTATGTCGCGGGGTAGAGACCGTTGGGCAGATGATGCATCGTCATACATGGAGTCATAGGACCCTTGATGATCGTGGATCCGGATGCTTGGGAGATTGGTCGAGGTGAGGCGATGGATATTCATCATTAATTTTTTTCTGGTCAAATCTCTTGCGTGCCCTTTTCTTTCCGGGGGGCTTTTTTGAGATGGGTGAGTTTAATGTCCTATGATGGTCAATTAGTAGTCGTTCAAACTGCGAGGTGAGCAACGGCTACACCTGCTCGATCGATCTATTTAGTGGCGACAAAAACACACCTCTGCGGCTCGAACAATTGGCACGGTGAGTGTGTAAGCCTGTCTGACTGAAAATGCGTGGGGTCAGCTCTCTAAAGTCCCAACCTCAGCTGTAAGTTGTGACACAAGTTGATGCGGCGGCGTGCCAGCCAGGGGGATCCGAAGGCGAGAAAATGTGCAAGCCCAACTCTATCGTAACATGTGCACCCACTACTGCTATCCTTCCGTTGCTTTGTTTTTTTGCTCTTTGTTTCTCTATGTATTCGAGTCGGGACCCTTTCGCCGAATGCCCTCGCTCGCGGCCCGGCAGTCTATGGGGGAGAGTGGGGGGTGGTTGTATCGATGGTTTAACTGCCGTTTCGTCCACGGTCTACACTGATGCGCATGCAAACGTCGCAGGTGGGCCGGTCGGTCTGGCGGTCTGGCGCTGCGTGGAACTCGGCCTCAAGAGTCGACTTGGTCTTGGACATGCAATTTGGCAATCTGGTGAACTTTTGACGTCGGCGGGGGTGGCAATCGTTCGGGAGCAATTTTCTGTTCTGGCAGAGCGATAGTGCAGGAATGCGAATGGGTAGTACTTGTATGTCCCTGGAAGGCTAAATAGCGAGCCTAACAGCTGGTGTCGAGGAAGGATGTGGCACACAGACACACACACACACACTTGCTCGCTCTCACACACACACAGGGCCGCTCACGCACTCACGAACCCACTCGCTTGCTCGCTCTCACGCTCTCACTTGCCCAAGATGCACGATTTCACTCACTCGCACACCTCACGCACGCACGCACATACACTCGGAAAAATGCAGCCTTAATCAGCGAGGTGGCCGGGCGCGGGGGGTGAAGAATGCCTTTGGCTGGAAATTGGGCAGCAAAAAAAAATCGGGGCGGTCGTTCGCAGGTATAAGCACGGTTCAGCCTCACACACGAGGAAGGCAACGGGCGGGGTGGTGATGATGATGATGATGGTGAGGTGTGAGGGGGAGGGTAATCTTCATCCAGCGGGAGACGAGTGATGGCAGAGTAATTGTGGTGGTGCCGCACCTCTCTGACACCCTAATGATCCCTGAGACAAGAACGAAGAGTAATGGCTCGAAGACAAGATGAATTGGAGTGGTCAGCGCAGCCTGGCAGGGGAGACAACTCGAGCGACTGGGGGATTGAATTGGGAGGGGGGGGGGTTGGAGAGGGAGGGCAGTAAAGTAGTGGAGTTCTTCCAGGGGTGGGGGTGGTGGTGGTGGAGGTGGGGCTGCTTAGGAGGAGGGCGGGGGGGGGGGGGTTAGATCAACGGAAAGCAGAGGGAGAGGTACTCTAGTAGAGTAGGGCTAGGTCGGCTACTACCCCAGCTTCCCCTGTGGTGGAGAAGTGCGCGACGTTTGGTTTCCCTGGGATAGCGAAAGTGAATCCTGATGGCATGGGGACCGGGGTGCCGGTGCTGGCGGTGGTGGTGACGGTAATACTTGAGCTTGTGCTGGCGGAGGCGGTAGCGGCGATGGATTGGGGGGAGATGTGGAGGTGAGGGTGGGCTGGTGGAGGAGGGCTCAGCTTTTCCAGATTGGTGCCCCATGTGGAGAGGGAGGGGGGGGGTGAGGAGGAAGCCGGTGGAGCAGGCGGTGAGCATGCCACGGCGGAACAGGGCGCCCTACGACGCACCACGACCACCACCACCACCACCACTATCACTATCATCATCAGCAATCACGGCCGACCGTGTCTGTTGCGTCCACCACCACGGCCCCTGAGCCAGCGGCGGCCCTACTCAAGGCACCTGCACCGGGCGCAGACCGGCCGCGGAGCTGGCCCATGGCTATGGCGATGACTGAAGACTGGCAGCCCGGGACTGGATTGAGGGCGTCGACGTGCGTGCGTCTCGGTGCGTCCCCGAGTGCGTGCGCCCGTAGGAGGGACGGTAGATGATGGGGCGGAGTGCGCGGGTGCGTCACGGCAGAACCCAGACTGCCCATCGCCCAAAGGCTCGGGATCCGCATATGGTCATGACTGCGGCCGGCCTGCCCTGTTTCTAGAGTGCTGAATTCATGAAGGCAATTGCGGCCACCCGCTACGGGGGCACGAGACTAGCAACGGTGGGCGATAGGGCCATCGCAGGGCCTCGGCCCCAAGCAAAGGCCAGGTAAACGTCAAACATGTCGACAGCGACTGACCACGGGCTGTACACGGCGCTGCATGTGAAGACTGCTGCGCTTCAGATCCCCATATCGATGCTTGTCTGGCATGGCAGGGCGTGGCAGGCTGGGCAGCGATGCAATGGCGATTTGGCGCAGCATGAGTTGACGCACTATTTGGCCAGGAGGCTGCAGAACATAGGAGGTAGCTCGTGAAGCAACATGCAGAGACAGGCAGATTGCAAGGCAAATCGAGAATTATGAAATGCGTCGCTTTGAGTTTGGATAATAGCAGATGTGTGGATTTCCTTGTGCTGTCCCCTGGTACTTGCCCAGTAGCGCGCAGGAAGTGACATCGATATCAACATATTAGAAGTTGGGAATAATTTGTTGTTGGAGTCTTATTCTCTAAATGTATGAAGTATGCAAGCGATTGGTAGGTGCATACCTAGGTACCTACTTGCACACGACACATACCTCGCAACGGCTACTCCAGGGCCAGTTTACTACTGCGACTCCTCCGGACACCTTGCGGTCAGGAGTTCTAAGGCAGCAGACGGCCAGTTCGCAACTCCCGGCGCCCTAGAGATGCCTCCTGGCTCCAGCAACTCTGTGTGATTTTGTAGTCTCGATGACTTTGTTTCGAACCAGGCTATTGTTTCGCGGATATGGGCTGCCTAATCTGGAAGTCGTGCTGGGGGAGCTACTGCCGACATGCCATCACCTGCGAGCCGCCGGCAATCTGTCTCCGCCGTGCCACCCGCTGTGCTGCGGCTCCTGCTGCGGCTGCGCTGCTGCCCTCTGCTGCTCGAGTGCCCCGCCGAGCCCAGATTGCCGCGGACATGCCACCTCCGCCCGTCAGTACTGCAGTCAAGCGGATATCAATAGAGCAAATGTTCCTTCCAGACAGCCTCTGCATTCTTTCCATCCTAAGCGCAGTCGCGCCCTACGGCCACGCCAAAGTGCACCTTGTCTTGCAGCCCAGGCCGGCCGCGGAGTGGTGTCTGGATGTCTCCCATGTGTGCGGTGAGATTGGTCGGTGCTCTCTCAGCACTAGGTAGGGCACGATGCAGGTGAAGGCAATGCAGGCAGCACAACAATTATGCCGGGATCACCTTCCAGAGCTTCAGTTTATCGTCGCCTTCTCACCCCCGGGCCCCCCGATGCATCTGGCTCCTACTCGACTCAATGCAAGGTCTGGGTATCATAGATTTGGTGCATAATGATTGCGAACATCCTGATAGCTTGACCAGTGATCTTGATACCTCCATACTTGGTAGTGATGGGAGCAAGCTGAGTTGTTGCTGGTGAAGCTTCTGCCTTGCCGTGTAGAGGTGCTCTGCCTGCTCGAGTATGAGTACTCCCTTGACCTCGCATCCTGCTAGCCCTCTTCGGCATCTCTGGGGTGATGGGTATGCGAGGCATGCTACTGGCGAGGCACCAGCAGCAAAAAACAAAAACTAGTCCCTTCCACAGGGCAGGGCAAGGCGGGACTACTTACTCGTAGATTGCGTGCGTGTGTGTGTGTGATGTGCTGAGCCGGGAGAGAACAGAAGTCGACCGCCATCCCCCGCCAGCACGCAGGCCCCCCTGAACCCGGGGCATGCGCAGGGCTGGGGACATGGAGGTGTGGACATGGGGAACGGCAGGTCAGAACGATGGAGGTTGGCCAGAGGGGTGTGTGGTGGAAGGCCGTCCTTCTAGCTAACTAGGGAGAGCAGTGGCCGGGGATGGATTGTCGAGCTGCAGAGCGTCGATGGCTCGAATGCTGCAACGGTGGCAGAGGGCTCGCCCCCGTGAGTGCTGGCCGGCCATGCCGGGGTCGCTGGTCGGATCATGGCCCTCGTTGTTATCACCACACAAAAAGAGGGAGAGTGGAAGTCTCGATGGACAGGCCGACAGACGCAGAAGCAGAAGCAGCAGCGCATACGTTGACGCATGTGTGCAAGTGCAGGCGATGTATATGCAGACGCCCCCAGGAGGAGCATATGGTGGAGACCTGGTTGGCACCAAGCGTAGAATGGGGGCTCTCTTCGGTCGACAGCGATATGGAGGAGTCAAAAGCACAGTAACTGTTCTCGTAGCAATACTTGAACTTGGCCTGGCCAGACTCCTAGGTCCGACATGGGATTTCATGGCGCACTAATTCTGGCCGGATATACGTCCACTCACTCCAGACGACCATGTACCATGTCCCTTTCACCATGGAGGTAATATTGGAATGCATACATGGTAACTCTAGTATTTGTGCTCTAGTTGAGTAGAAGCATGCATGATAAGTTTTGAGCTGGAGACTAGAGTACCGAGTCCCGTAGAGGTAACCGTTACCATCCTTGAAGGTGCCCAGGTGATTATGCGGTCAATTGTTTAAAAATAAATAGTTGTCCAGTGATAATGTGCCCAGAACATCGGTGCTGCAGGAAAGTATGTAGCCTGTAGGAATTTTGCACCGATTATTCGAAACGAGTAAAGGAGAAAGAAACAAGCTCGGGAACAGACGGCTGGGAGACGCCGCGCGCAGATTAAAGGTAAGTTGTCCAACAAGCAGGAAAAGGGTATTGCTTGTTGAAAAATAAACGTATGCCCGGATGCCAGTATCGAACCCCCGGGTGCAGTTACGGCACTGTCGCTGTGTAAGGGCATGAGTTCAGGGCCGAGGAAGCAAGAATTGCTGCCTTGATATCGATCTTACATTTCCTTATCGGTTAGAGCCAAGGCGTTGAGTGATTAGTCTCGTTGAGTGATCAATTGCACATTGCAGTCACTTGGATCCATGGAGCCACCGCAAAAGTCCTTGCCTTACAAAGTTGCCTGCCTCGTCCTAACCAATAAGCCGAGATCACTGCCTTCCCCACTGAGCCGACGACCGGGGCTGCCTGAATGGAGCGAGGCCAAGGTGTGCTGCTGCTGCATCTGTGAGCACAAGGCAGGGGCTGTAGAAGGGCAACTGATCGGCCAATGCGTGTATCTGGCCTGGTGTATGGGTATTTCTGATGTCAGAGAAATATGCGCATGCAATATGCAATGCTCCTCAATTTAAGAGACTGATTCGATAGAGTCGCTCTGTTGCAATCCGCACAAGATCAAAATTCGTTCCAAAATCGATCTTGCAGTAGTTCCTTCCAGACAAATATTGGTGTGCACTCGAGCCCGTCTGCTCCTTTTGACCTTTTCGGTTTGATCACGATGTCAAAGTGCTGGGAGGTAGCTGTGGCCCCTCGCTAGCCAATTGGGCGAGTAATATTCCCCACCTTTTCCCTCCTACTGCTTAACCCCTGCTCTTGCTCATCAACGCAATTGTCGACCTGGGCGTCCGATTATTCCTAAAGTATATCCTTGTGATTTTCGCTCAAGTTCTTCCCTTCCAACCAATTTGCCTCCGTGTTCCATCTGAAAAATGCCAATTAACTTGTGGGCCTTGAAGCTCCACCGGTAAAGCTTGGAGTTCGTGATGACCATGGCCGCTAAACCCATTGACCAGCAAGTGCGAACTAGTCAGTTTCAAAGCCACCCAAGCAGTTACACGCCTCTTGGCAGAGAACAGCAGATCGCAGGAACTGGCGCGATCAACAACGCCCGTAAGAAAACCCTGGCATTTCTGTCTTTCTGCCCTGTGGCCCTCGGTTGGGTTGGGCTGAAAGAGTCACGCGCATGTGTGAGCGCAAGGGGCTGGGATCCAGCCAGACAGAGCAAGCCGTTTTGATCCAGAGTCGAGCTGCTCCGAATAACCCTGGCGATCGGGTTAAAGATAGAAAGATGTTCAGGCGCGGGCGCGGGGGATACGGCGGCGGGTTCCAAGCCAACCCTTTTCCAGTTTGACAGGATCTCATGCATTCTAGTCTCGTTCCCATGCATTCATTCCATCCGGCCCAGATCCAAATAATCCATGGTTCCACTTCTCTTTTACCCTAACTCTCATTCCTATTCTTCCTTTTTCGTTTCATCATCACTTTGATCCCGTCCATCGCATTCTCGAGAAATGAGGTGCCGCGCTTGATTTGCAGGCGATTCTCGTTGTGTTGGTTGTGTTGGGCTCCCAGCGATGCATTTGCCAGACAATAGAGCCGCGGCGCCGGATTGTTGTGCTGGCCCACGGCTGGTGGCGTAGGGCTGATGACGAACTCTTCAGGCAAGCAAGGAGCTGCCCGCGAGCGACAGGGCTGACGTTCAGACAGCTGGCCGGTTAAACTCCGCGCATTTGCCCAAGGCGGAGGCCATGACACGGGCAACTCTGCACGGGGCACTTTGTAGCACGCATGGTCTACGGAGCGAGGTAATCCCGAAGCCTTGGCGTGCTGCGGGGCACGAGTCTAGATGGAAATTGGTTGACCTACGATTAAACAAGAAGGTACCATATGTCAAATCCGTGATTGGAACAAGTTGGTTGCTGTTAGTACAATCAGATACATAAAGTTCATGCAAGTTCCCTGGACGGGTAGACTACCTGGACTTCTAAAGTTGATGCTTCTACCATCCTGTTTGGGAACCAGCTGATCGTTATCTGCATTCCATCATGGTCACGGCACTGAGTAGCATCAAAGGTAGTCTCAAGACTACATCAAAGGTCACCAACGCTCTGTGGCGGAATTGAAAGTCACTATAGTGATGTGGCGACATCAACAGCCACTATGGTGCAGGTCTACACAGCTCCGTGAGCCTGTGACTTTATATGAAGATACATGAACACTGCTGACGAAACATTGCTAATATCCCAAGGACGGACTTGGATGCAGTAATGGATTAAAGGAAAGAAAAGCCATGAGAATAGAGTCTCCGTGCGTTTAAAGGGCTCCCTATTCACAGGTCACCATCACAATCGCCCCTGGTGAGAAATTCTTGCTACCCTCAAAGGCAACCTTTGTTGATGTCCCGAGCCCGAGAGATCCACTTGAAGATGACAACACAGCTTCCATCAAGTCACCTGCTGAAGTTCCCATTGGCCCTTATAACCTCAAGCTCAAACTAACCTTCGTAGTTCTTCATAGTGCCTCTCCTTCCGGCGTCATTATATCCACATCCCAGCGGTTGGTCGGAGCAGTATCGGTGACATAATCTGAGTCGGCAGGAATTGCTTTCGGCAGCAGGCGCGCCGGCGACCCGTCCCCTTATTAACTGTGTAGAAACAAACTTTGGTCCCGAGTGCACTGGCTCCGTATAACGCATCAATTTTAACATCGTCAAAGAGCTTTCGAAACCTCTCCCGCATCAGCTTATCGGCCTCTTCACGGGTAGACCTATTCTGAATATGAGCCGAAGGTTTGATCTCCAGAAAAAATACGGGATGCTCCTTGTGCGTAACAATGAAAATGGTGGTGAAATGCACGGATTTAGACTGGCCGACTCGCTTGTATTGTGGCACTACCATACAACGCTCTCTCTTTGGAAATAGATCGGTAAGAAGGCCATTCTATGGCCCATAGAATCTCGACTCATCAAAATCCCCCCGTGGAATGGCTGTACTAAATTGCTCGCAAGTAAATTCGTCCCACGGCATGCCTGGCATGTACTAGAAAGCAACTTGAAATGTCGAAGGATATCGTGGAAGTCGATGCCAGCCCTTTGGTTGTGTTGTCAACTGTGTTGCTATGTGTCGACGAGCCTATAGCGCTAGGTGCAGTGTGCAAATGTAGGAAAGACGCGAATTGTTCTTGGGAACATGCTCCAGCCTTCTTGCCTAGTCTCGTCTCTTGTCTCGTCTCTTGCCCTCCGGACACCAGACACGAGGCAGGTGATATCACCAGAGAAAGCTGCGCTTGAGGAGATGGTGGAGCACTCGCCATCGCCTACTATCGGTTCTCAAAGCTCGCACGCTGTCCCCGGGCCGACCTGAGTGAGACAAGCGAGAGAGCAGCACGCTCCCGAGACTGCCACGAGCCCAGCCCTGCGTGCACGTGCATCTGTCTCTCCTGCCAGTGGGGCTGCCATATACCCGTCTGCGCAGTAGCCACCGTCCCTGCAACTCAACTGCCAACTCCACGACCCTCCGCCTCAACGTCAAGGCTCAGTACTGTGCCAGCCCCCCCGCCGAGCCCAGTACCTATCACCGCCGCCATCGCCAGCTCAGGCCCGCCCAGGACATCTCGACGCCCCAGATCTCGCGGGCTCGCCCCAGGCTGAGCGTATCCACACTAGCCAGCACCCTCGGGCCGGCAATTCGTCATCGGACGAGGCTAGGTCGTTTGCAGGCAGCGCCAATGGAGCCTGTGGCAGACGCAAAGCGGAGCCCTACAACGACGGCCAGCTCGCTCCAAGAACCGACTCAGGCAGACTCCACAGTCCCGGACTCAGCCCCAAGCGAGCCCCAAGCCAACCGCCCAATATCCCCGAACCGTGAAAAATTGCTTCAGGCCGTGGTCAAGCGTGTAAGACTGGCAATATCGCCAAGTCTGGACTTTGGCGTGACATCAGTGATAGGTACGACCTTCCTCGACTCGCAAGACTCGAACGCCAGTTGAGCATACTGTTTTTACTTCCACCCCCCCACCTTGATATTGCCTAGACGCAGTCAAGTGAACATCGTCGCCAGTTAGGACGTACCTCCAGAGGCGCAATGAATAAACTAGCGGATGAGAATATTTGGATTGGAGGGTAAGGGTCGCCTTTACTATATCCCCACTCACTTGTCCCCAGATAACTCGCTCCACCCTTTCCCCGAACCCAATCCCAACCCCATCGGTTTGCCACCACCGTTACTGTTCTCGCATACAGCTGCACGGCGTGCGTCACACCGGCCACTCTTTCAAATTCACACGCCTTTCCTTAGGGCACAGGCTGATGACAAGGGGTAACACGCAGCTTCCATGCCATCAATCAAACCGACGCCTTCGAGAAGGCAAACATCACGCATGTCGTTACAGTTTTGCGCATTGAGGCACCAGAAAAATTCGCGAAATACATACATCACCTGATCCAGGTTGATGATGTCGCCGACGAGGACTTGATACAATATTTCCCAAAAACCAATGCCTTTATCGCCAAGGCCCTGGCTGCTGGGGGAGCTGTCTATGTTCATTGGTATGTGAAATTTAATTCTTATTCCATCGCCGGCAGGTACAGGGCTAATTGCCGTTGTCTTTTAGTGCTATGGGGATTTCCCGTTCCGCCACCATTTTAGCAGCATACCTAATGCACTCGAGAAAGATATCAGCTGAGGATGCTATCTCAGTGATTAAAAGTGTGAGGCCAATCATTTGCCCGAACTTTGGTTTCAGAGAGCAATTGAAGCTTTTCGAGGAAATGGGGTGCCCAGATAGCGTTGAAGATCAACCAATATATCAACGGTGGCTGTTTAAGCAAGACGTGGAATTGAGCAATTACGTTGGTAAGGCACCATCGAACATCAGATTCGAGGACGAATTATCCCCGCAGGGCGACGGAAGTGAAGGTGCTGTTGTGGAACTGAGGTGTAAGCGTTGCCGGTAGGTTGGCCTGCAATCTTTTCTTGTTTTTTTCTTTCTTTTTTCCCTTCCTTTTTTTTTTTTTTTTTTTTTCTGGCAATATGCTTAATCTTCTACAAAGACAATCTTTGGCCACATCTCGTACATTTGCCCCCCACACCGCACGAGTGGATGCAAATGGAAATGCCAACCCACAGCCTTGTGCACACCACTTTCTGGAACCACTCTTATGGATGAAACCCGAGCTTTCTAAAGGTGCCGTATCGGGAAAATTGGAGTGTCCAAAGTGCGAATCGAAGGTTGGCAGTTATGCATGGCAAGGCTTGAAGTGTTCATGTGGCAGCTGGGTGGTTCCCGGAATAAGTATTGCACGAGGCAAGGTTGACGAGGTCAAGGTGGTATCACATCTGTAGTGAAAAAAGAGATAGGGGGTGGTTATTACCGCATTAATCTGGAAATTAAGAGGCCTTGCTAATTCTTGAGACACAGAGTTTTAAGTTGCAACGGACATGTGCACGGCTCCAGAGATGCCAAAAAGTTGTTCGATTGGGCATAGTTCTTGACTTTGAACGGAAAGGTGCCAGATATTTACAAGGCCTTTTATTATTGAAGAAAAGCAGCAGGGCCGGGACTTCCCGCTGATAGCAGGAGGAGCATCGAGAGGAGCGAGGGGTGGGGAGGGAGGAGGAGCAGGAGGAGGAGGTTGGAGCGCTAGGGATTTGTCTGTCTGTCCGTCTGTCTGTCTGTCTGTCAAGAGAAGTAAATCATCATGTAGCGTAGCAACAATATCATTTGTTTGTTCTGTCCTGTTGTTGTTCAGTCTTTGCCCAAGTCCAAGTGGAATCTTTCTGGAAAAGAGCTAAAAAAAATTGACACGGGTTGGAGATCTTTTCTTCTTCTCTAGATCTGCCTGCCTGACCCTCCCATCCTTTTTTTTTTCTCACCCTTTTCCCCGCCGCAACGTTTTTATTTTTTTTTATTTATTTTTTTTTATTTTTTATCTGTATCGAGCCGATTTTTGAGGGGATCTTGTGCATGGCAATATATATGGGGTCAAAGGTCCTCTGCATGTCATTCGTGGAATGTGTTATTTCGAGTGGTGGTGGGGCCAGCAACATCCATGGATTTCAAGCCCACCCAGCCAGCAAATCTGGAACCCAGCGGCTGAAGGGTGGGTAGGGTAGGTAGAGTAGAGTAGCACAACAAACAGCATGTGTGGGAATGTGGAAAGCAAAGCATCCTCTTATTCTTCTGGTGTGGGAGTGAGTGTGTCTATAGCTAAAGGAATGCAATATTTTCCCGTTTCACAATTCTCAATTCTCAAATCGTAAGTAACAGCCTCCAGGGTCCTGGTTTTTGTGTGAACAAATATTTAGGGTTGTGAACAGAAGAAATCCAAGGGAAGAAAAAGCAAGCCAACGATACCACATCCACCGAATCACCCCCCCTTCCACGAGGCTATGTCTTTCTTTATCTCATAAGGCAAAACAAGGCTGACCTATAGCTATCCGGATCCTATCCTGCCCGATCACTTCCCCTTCCCCGTCTTGTCTCACTTATAATAAGTAGGTACCTAAGTAGGTACTCCACTCTACTCGAGCACTTTAATCATATCTATGGAATATGGATGTAATTACTTTAGGTGCCTGAGAGCTACCTAGCTACCTAGCTACGTAGACTCTAAATCTACCCCCCAATAGGCCCCTTTGGCACGGCAGGAAACGCCCCGGGCGTCTTGAGTATCTCGCGTGTCCTCTTTGCGGCCTGGATCTGGCGGAGCCGGGAGAGACGCATGTTGTAGAGGTCTCTGTTTTTGTTTTGGTTTGGTGGTTGGTGGTGGTTGGGGCATGGATGTTAGCACAAGCACAGGGAGGACGGGAAAGCTTAAGACCGGAGGAGTGTGCACTGAGGGGGGGGGGTGGATTTCTGAAAATTTTAAAAAGTTCATATGCATACCTATGCAGAGCATACTGCTTCGGCGGCTCCTTCTTCGCTGCTGCTTCTTCTTCCTTCTCTTTCTTCTCCTTGTCTTCTTTCTCTTTCTTCTCCTTATCCTCTTTCTCTTTCTTCTCTTTCTCTTTCTTCTTTGTATCCTCATCTTTCCCCTTTTCCTTTTCTTTTTCTTTTTCCTTCTCCTGCTTCCGCTTCTGCTTATCCTCCCACTCCTTCCGCACCCGCTCGATTTCCTTGTCGAGGGCCTCCTTGCGGCGTTTTTCGAGGTCCTCTGGGGTGGGGACGGGGACGGGGGGTGGGGAGATGGGGGAGGCGAAGCCTTTGTCTGTGAGGTGGCCGGGGCAGGCGGGGAAGAAGTCCTATATTGGGGTGATTGGTAAGGTTGCAATTGATATATTATCATAGTTTGAAATTATATAGGCCTAGGTATGAGGTAGGTATATTTGGTGGGTAGGTTGGGGAGGTACCTACCTTTGTACATGGAGTCACGAGGTAGAGGGTCGTGAATTTGTGACATACCTAGAGATGAGTTTCGAATGTTAATTAAATGAGGGACTTCAATTGCAATCATAAATTTGTGGTGATTTAAGATTTTTTATAATTATTTGAGATTTGAACAAAATTAAAGAAATTAGGAAGTTTAATAATATATATAATTAAATTTTGTGAATTACTTTTTTTTTATTTTTTCAAAAGAAAGATACATGTGGATTGGCCATGGGCCGCGGATATATATACATGTATACGTAGTGGAGTTTATTGATCGTGGGGTTCGAATTCGAGCAAAGAGAGGATCTGTATTTAAACTTACAAAACAAGGCTTATTATCCGTCTCGGCGACCCGCTTCACGTCGTATACGTTCTGGAATGGATTCGACATTATGGTACCGGCGATATCGATGATGATGATGATGATATTTCTTGCAGGTGGTGCATATAAGACACAAGACACACACTGGATGTGTTGTCCCTTCCTTTCCCTACGCTCCTCTCCCGGAACGCCTTATATAGGTTGGTTGGTTGGTCGGTTGGTGGGTGGGGGGGGGGGGGCTTACTGCCCGGGCCACGTGCTGGCTGTATGGGAGCCCAGGTGGGTTTTTGACTTTGATGTATGTATGTACAATGTGTATAAGATCCCGTTTTGGCGATGTGGAGGGGGGGAGCTGGGGTTGTTATTGGTCTGGTCTGGGTTGGGAGCTGGGCTGGGTGGATGGGCGGCGGGTGGACGGAGTGCACGATGGTATCGATGGTGATGTGTGTTCGAGGGTTACTAAGGTGGTTCAAATGCGAGCTGTTGATGCCCGGGAACCCGGGAGTAGAGGAGGGTGGGGGGGATAGTTTCAGTTGCACCTCGCCTCACCTCACTTCTTGGCAAGGGTTGGTACACGTGATCCGCTGGAATGGTCGGTTATGGAATTGTTTGGGATGAGATGTGAGTAATCCGCACGTACTGTCGCAGGATAGAAACATTTGGATCTCATGTGAAGAAACGATTAAACTGCCGCCGATGATTGTCCGTGAATACGGAATGTCGTCGGTGATGTTGACGTTCCCTCAAGGTCCACTCCCGCCAAGCATTCCGTCACAGGGCTTCAACGTGTTGGAGCTCAAAGCTAAGCTAAGCTCCTTCTCACGACACATCCCACCACTGCCACTCGATCTGCCCGCGGAAACAAACCCAATACTTTGTTTTTTTTGACGTCGACTTCCGAGAAACCTTAACCGAGAAGAGGGTCCAGAATTGAACGCCGATCCTGGGTTTGAGCTGCGAAAGCTTAAACTGACCGGACGTCGAGAAAAAAACATTGCAGCTAGCTAGTGGGGCCCGCTTGGAGCTTAAGCTTTTTCAGCGGTTTTCGCTTGCCGCGGCGAAGGGCTCGTGACTACGCGGCGAATAGTCTCAGCGCGGCGAACCTTGGTTGTATCTCTCCCATTTCATGCGAAGATAGCAACGAGAACGGCAGATGCAAAAGTACCTGGATCCAGACCGTGCCAAGTACAAGTAGGAGGTATGTATTGATGCTTGGGCCTTATGATCATTATACGGCCTTGATCTGGTGATGGATGAGGAACGGAATCGAATAATTGAATCAGTGCAACCAGTATACGCAAAAGCTAATGAATACCAAATTATTTATAGTGGGGTCTGGCGAGCTTTTTCAGTCTTCAAATTACGTGCCACTTGAGTGCAGAGAGATTGGCGACTATCATACCCAATACAAATACATCTTGCATCAGGAAAAGAAAAAAGGGTCTTATACGTACAGGGTAAATCCAAATACATCGACCGGAAATCAAATCAGGCAAACATCGCGACGCCTACTACTCCGCGCTCTTATACCCCCACTTTCACCAATATCTCAGAGTGGGTGACTCATTGGCTGTCTTCCATCACCATTAGCAGCGGTGCTGGCTGAGAATTTTTTGGCTATTGATCAAGTTTGTATAGACCTTTCTGTGTCTACCAAGAAATACCACCTCACAAAAAATTTCACGATGCCACCAAAAAAGAGAAAGGCAGATATTGACTTTACCCTTAAGCGCGTGAGTTTTCTCTTTCGCCTTTCAGCCTCAAACCTCCTAGCTAACAAATCCTCTCAATCACCCTTGGCTCGAGCCCTCCCCAAAGGGGCAGAGTCTGGAATGTGATTCTTCAATGATACATCCAGGTTTTTGGGAAAACCACATTTCGATCAGTACAGAGGCAGGTTATTGAGGCTGCATTAGATGGCCACGACGTGTAGGTCTTTTTTTTTTTTAAATTTCTTCATATCTTTGTGGTAGAATTTTGAAGCTACTTTGCAATTGAATTTTACTCTTGACTAACGAGCAATAGATATCTCCAAGCAGCTACAGGCCTGGGGAAGAGCTTGTGCTTTCAATTACCGGCTATACAAGTTGATCATGGACTCACGATTGTTGTTTCGCCATTGCTTTCGATCATGGTATGCTTCCCCCCCCCCCTTCCACCCTCCCACATACATTTATAGGTAGACCTACGGAAAATAAAGCTACTTCTCTTGATTGTTTAAAAATTAAGATTTGAATGAAAGATATCATACTCATACCTCAAATATCCAACTCTAGACAAATCAAATCGACGCCCTTCTCGACGCGGGGATTAATGCGGCTACGATCAATAGTACAATTAGTTACGACGAGAGGTTGAGGGTAATTATTGCACTTCCAGGCATTTTGTTTTCAACATAACCCTCGTTCAGATTCAATACTTACTGACTTTTCTTTATCGATTACAGATCTTCAGAGACCTAGAATGCGGACATCCGACACTCCGGCTACTATACGTCACGCCTGAACTCTGCGCTACAGATAACTTTAGAGAGAAACTCGCGCTTGTATACCGCCAACGAGAGTTGAACCGGATAGTTATTGATGAGGCGCATTGTATCTCTGGTACGTATACGTATACGATCTCGTCTTGTTTAAATCTAATATCTAATCTATTTGGCTCCAAACCGCGCTTTTTTCCTTTATTATTTATTTATTTATTTATATCATGCACAGACACATGTTAATCCTTTAATTTCTTTCTTTCACAGAATGGGGCCACGACTTCCGCCCCTCGTTCAAACAACTTTCCTTCTTCAAAACCAAATTCCCAAAAGTCCCAATCACGGCCGTAACAGCGACAGCAACGACGCAAGTCCGGAACGACATCATCGGGATTCTTGGGCTCCCGCCGGATCCGCCAAGGTTGAAGATGTTTCTGCTGTCCACGGCACGAGAGAATCTGCATTATGAGGTGAGGTTCAAGACAGATGAGGCGGATGTGGTGGGGGATTTGGTGGCATGGCTGAGGTTTGTGTATGAGAGGAGGAGGGAGAGGTTGCAGGCGCAGGAGGGGGAGGGAGAGGGGGAGGGGGGGGAGAGGCCGGAAAAGGTGCCGGGGATAGTGTATTGCCAGACGAGGGATAAGTGTGAGGAGGTTGCGAAGAGGTTGAGGGAAATGGGGGTTGGGGCGAGGTGTTATCATGCTAAGATGACGAGTGAGTTTTTCTTTCTCCTTTCTCTCTTTATTTCATTTTAATTTTGTCGATTCCTACATCATATTGCCCTAATAATTTCTTTTCTTCATTCATCCCTTCCGCTTCCTTACCTCCGTATTTTTTACTCCACATTTCATTGTTTTTTTGCTTTGATATTTATGCAATTGGGGGCTGTTGATCATGATATTGCAAGTAAATTTACATATATTCAAACTCTTGAACTTAATTCTAATCTAATATACACACACTACACACACACACAGACGAAGAAAAAGAATCCGTCTCCCGCTCCTGGATCGCAGACAAACCCGGCTACGAGATCATCGTCGCAACAACAGCCTTCGGGATGGGAATTGATAAGGCGAATGTACCTAATATTTCTCCTTCCCCTCCCCCATATATTCCCTTCCCCCAAGCTAACCCCCCCCCACTAGGTCCGCTTCATCATCCACCACGCCCTCCCACGCACCTTCGAAGGCTTCTACCAAGAATCCGGGCGCGCCGGCCGCGACGGCAAGGCCGCAAGATGTATCCTATATTACTCGCGCGAGGACCGCGATCGCGGGAGGTATTTTTTGGGGGTGGAGAGGGGGAGGATGGTGGGGAGGGGGAAGAGGGGGGAGGAGTGTGGTGTTGAGAGGTGGGAGAGGGTGGGGAAGAGGGAGAGTTTTGAAAAGTTGATTGACTATTGCGAAGAAACGACAATGTGCCGGCACAGGATGATATACGAGTACTTCAACGACCACAAGACCGGGGATAACGATAACATTGTGGACGCAGGCGATGATCTCGCCTGTGACTACGCGTGCGACTTCTGCAAGGACCCCGAGGCGCTGCGGGAGGCCAAGATGAGGGGGTTGGTGGATGAGGAGGATGAGGAGGTGTTGAAGAGGCCTAGGGGGAGGGGGGAGGGGTGGTGCGCGGAGGAGGAGGAGGGAAATGAGAATGAGAATGAGGGCGGTAACGGTGGGGGGGGTTGGATGGGGTGATCAGAGGACAGAGTACATATTTAAATTGTGTTCTTCTTCACAAATGGGAGTGCATTTAGTTTTTGAGGAGGAGGAAGGAATTTGGGTGGGACTTCGGGACGTGGGAACGTGGGGATTGCGGGGGGGGGGGGGTTAGGGACTTGGGCACCTGGGGATTGGGGTTTGTTCAAGAGAGGTCAACGTTTTTGTCTGTGATTGTTATACATACTTACCTACTTGGGTAGGTAGAATTGCAACACATCATTGATCAATGGCAAATTACCTATAGCTACATTTTACATTTGTATTCAAGATTCCCAATTGCCGCAGTACTTCTAGCGATCGCTCTCTGCCCAGCTGCAGAAAGAGCCGTCATATGCATTGATCAGTCAATTATCAATTATCATTTCATCTATCGGAAAAAGGTTTGCAATCCCACACACAGGTATGCATGCACAAGGCGCCGAGTCCTCTGGGCACAAGGACACTGGAGACCATATATACATAATCTAGATCTGTAGGCACAGCTTTAAAGCATTATGAGGCAGTAGTCCTATAGCTAATTATAATTACCAGCAGGCCTGTGTCAGAGTGCCTCCTCCATATTCCAATTGAGAGATTAGTGCGAGGGGCCGGAATTCAAAGTACATGTGCTTGTGCTTGTGGGTACTAGCACTCATGATAACACTGCTCAAATATATACTCGAGCAGAGCACTTCAACGCTATAAGACAGTCTTCTGGCTTAGAATTCGAATATGCCTGTGATTGTGGTTTCGCGCTGGCATTGTAAACTCGCGGGCGTTATAAACCACAGCCCCCAGCTGTTTGTGCTGGCATTGTAATCCTTTTCCGTGCACTTATTGAAACAATATAGCTATACATAAATTTAGCTTGGTTTTTAAAAGGGAACAAAAAAATAAAAAATAAAAAATAAAAAATAGAAAAGAAAAAAAAAAGACAAAACAAATGAAACCCGACCGAATCTTGTTTTTGATATTGAAAAAAAAACCCCCAAGGAAAAAAAAGAAAAAAAAAGAAAAAAAAGAGAAGAAAAGAAGATGATGAAGATGCACAAATAAGAAATCCTCCTATGCGTAAGTATATATGCCCAAGCTATCCTTCTGCCCTCCACATGCCGTACGATAACAACCACCTCCCCTCCATCAACACTCAACGCTCCTCAATTCCCTCAACAACCCCCTCCGGCTCGATCCCCTTCCCCGCGCAACACACCTTACCCTCATTCACGACAAACGCCTCGAGCGCTGCAATCGCCGCATACAGCCTATTCTCGGCCTCTGTAAACACCAAGCTGCGCTTCTCGTCGTACATGACCTCGTCCGTCACCTCCTCCGGTTTCCGGGGGAGACAGTGCATGAACTTCCACCCGGGCTTTGCGCCGCCCTTGGATGCAAGCTCGTGTGAGACCTGGTATCCCGAGAATTGCTGGAGCCTCATTGCCTTTTCCGATTCTTGGCCCATCGAGATCCTATAGAAGAGAAAAGAAAAAAAAATATTAGTTAGGGAAAAGAAGGGAATTTTGTCTTCAAAAACATACCAAGTATCCGTCACGATGATATCCGCATCCCTCACCGCCACAAGCGGATCATTCCCAACCTCAATCACCGCGCCATTACCATACTCGTCCGCAGCCCTCCTTGCCACCTCCAGCATGTCCAGATCCACCGGGTAAGCTTTTGGGGTGGCAATCTTCACGCTAATCCCGCTCTTCCCGCACGCAGTCATCAGGTCGTAGAGGACGTTATTCGCGTCGCCCACCCACGAGAGGACAAGAGGTGTGGAGTTACTTGTGGCGGAGGAGAAGTGTGTTGGGAAGGCTTCCTTGATTGTGAGGATGTCTGTGACTGCTTGGAGGGGGTGGTAGGAGTCCGAGAGGGCATTGATGACGGGGACACTGGAGTGTTGTGCTAGTTGGACAATGTCGGAGTGTGCGCCGACGCGGGCGACCATGCAGGAGGACATTGAGGAGATGACTTTTGATGTGTCTAGGAAGGATTCGTTGACCTGTGGATTAAATGTGTGAGTCATGAGTTAGTGTTTGGTTTTTCGGTATATTGAAGGTGGGATGGAATTGAGGTGAAATTGAGGGAGGGGACATACACCCAATTGGATATCCTCCTTGCCCAGAAACATTGGGTGGCCGCTGAGATGTACGACGGCGCCTTCCGTCGAGATTCTAGTCCTTGTGCTCCTCTTGCTAAACATGATTGCCACCGTCTGCCTCGCCAACGCATTCTTGAGGGGGTAGTTTAGCTGCTTCCTCGTCTTGATCATGGCCTTGACCTCCGCAGCCCTCTGCACGAGGTTACTCAGCTCCTCTTGGGAGAGGTCACTGATTGCCAGGAAATGTCTGGGCTTCTGTGCGGGCGTAGAGCCATTGTTTGCAGCTGCTGCCGTCGTCATTGCTCTGGCCTTGTGGTGCAGGAGACTGTTGCTCGAGGAGGATGCGTTGTTGAAGTAGAGGCGGCCAGTGACTGTTGTGTTTGTGGTCGTGGTGCTGCTGGTGGACGTGGGGAAGAGCCTGCGCAAGGTGCGGGTGAGTGTGAGTGGTGAAGTTCGTCTTGCTGCGAAGGAGGCCATCGTAGGGTATATGTGAGGGGGGTGGGCGTTACAATGACAAGCGGTTCGGTTGGTGCGGGAAGGGCGGTGCCTAGTGGAGGATGTTAATTTGACGTTGATGATGGCCCGTGCTCGCTACAGTGGGAATAGGTGTGCGGCTTGGAATGCAAACGAGACGACGACACGGCTGGGGATTGAGGAGGATGGAAACACGGAGAAGATTTGATAGAGTTTAGTTGGTGATGCGAGCGGGCGAGTGGGTGAGTCACCAGAGGGCAGCTGGCGGACAAGTATTTATGCAGGACGTGAATTGGCCTCGGAGGGAAGGAGAGCTTTAGTGGGGACGGAGGGCGTAGCTAGGCCAAACACAACGCAGCAGGGACGCAAGCTCAGGCAAGGCCGAACTAAAAGTCGAGAGCCGGCGAGATGAGAGTGTAATGTGTAATTCGGAAACGTAAGATGCCCAATTGCCGCCTTTCCTGTTTTATATTGCGGTCGGCGGTGGCTAAGGCTCAATTGGAATTGATGCAAAAACGACGAGCGCTGGAGATGCTGCAATTGAGTTGAAACCGCATCTGCTCTGTGGCCTGGCAGCCCCTCAATTTATATACACACCTCCGCAATGCAAATCTTCCTTTTTCCTGGCGGGAGCAGCCCTTCGACGCCGCCGTCACAAGCGGCCTCTTCCTTTATTTTTCTTGCACATCATCGCCGAACATGAAAAAAAGCGAGCCCAGATTCCCTAGTCTCGTGAGATTCCCGGCTTGCCTGCTTGCAAGGAAGCGGTGGTGTGGTGCGCCCCGTTTGAGTCAACCACGTGCCAAGTCCCAAAGTGGGCTTTTTTTTTCTCTCGTTCTTTTGGTCGTGTCTCATCTCATCTTATCTTATCTTGCCATCTCCATACCCTAGGTATCCTTATCCGGAAAAACTATTTTGCTGCCTGTGCCGCAAATTAAATTGGAAGGGATCCTATTGGCTGTCGCGAAGCTGGCGCATGACACCGCCAATGAGATATCTGCATACGAACGAGCGTGATGTCAGTGGGGAACATGCAATTGCACTTGTGGATGTGCACCTTGTGGGAGGAGGAGAGACTTACAAGCTTCCTGCGACGACAACTTGGCTGCCATTTGCTGCTGCTGCCCGAATTCCATCCGCAACATCCTCAGCCTCGGTCGTCTCGACGCCATCTCCATGCACAGCTCTGACTGCAGCTGTAATCTCACCAGGGCTCGTCGCCTTGATCCACGGCATCCCATCAACCTCACCAAAGCCCACAGCCGCCAATGTGTCCCCCGGGCGGACTAAAATCCTCAAAAGCTCCTGGACATCCTTCCCCTTTGTTGCCCCAAATACCCAATTGACATTACCGCCCTTTCGCAGCCCATCCACATATCGATCAAGCTCAATCGCAGCCTGGGGATTATGCGCCCCGTCCAACAACACCTTCCTCCCATCCAACTCCGGTGCAATCTGCGTCAGGTCAACCCAATCCAATCTCCCTGGCCACCTCGCGCCCTCTAATCCCCTCGCAACCGTCTCAGCCGTGATGCCCGTAAACTCTGTCGAAGCAAGCGCAAGCGCCTCCACCGCAACCTGCGCATTCTGATTCTGATAGTTCCCATACAACGGCAGCCTCGCCCTCACCACCCCCAACTCCCTCGTAACCAACTCCACAACCTGCCCATCCACCCTCGACGTCCTCTCAAAGTCTGCCCACCTCACCTCCCCCGCGCCTGTCTCCCCCGCAACCTCCCCAAGCGCATCAACCACCTCTTGCGCATTCGTAGAATCACAGACGACCCTAACCCCAGCCTTCATGATCCCGCCCTTCTCCCTCGCAATCTTCCCCAACGTATCCCCCAAGAACCCCTCGTGATCCATCCCCACCTTTGCCACCACCGCCACCACCACATTCTCCGCGGGGAGGACATTCGTCGCATCGAGCCTCCCCCCAATCCCAACCTCAATCACAGCTACATCCACCCTCTCCCGCGAGAAGATCTCGAACGCGGTCGCGGTCAGTAACTCGAACTCTGTGGCGCGGATGTCGTGCTTGAGGTTGAGCGAGTGCACATGCTTCTCGACCGTGAGGAACAGCGATTTCGACACGGGCTGGTCGTTGAGCGTGATGCAGTCCCAGCGGTCGATGAGGTGCGGGGAGGTGAAGCGCCCGCAGCGCAGGCCGGAGTGGCGCAGGCTCGAGGAGAGGTATGCGCAGATGGAGCCCTTTCCGTTTGTGCCGGCGACGTGGAAGGCGCGCCAGGGGAGGGGGTGGTGGAGCAGGCGGATGAGTTGGTGGACGCGGGTGAGGCCGAGTTCAATCATTGTCTGGAGGCGGGGTTTGGAAGTTGTTGATCGATTGGCTGTCTCCCAAGATTTGGAGATGGATGGATGTAGCTAAGATGGCGCAGGTGGGGTTCTATATAAGCTTTAAATAGCTGTACTATTTTTCACTGACTTCGCAATTTCATGGTCTCGTGCCAGGCCCTCCTCGTTTTATGACTTCTTTTTGCTTTTTTATTGTTCTTGTTTTTTTGGTTTTGTTTTTTTTGCTTTGTTTTCGCAAATATATCCTCTCTGTCTATCACGATATCGATATCGGTGGCGTCAACGACGTGCCGGAATTCGAAAGGAAGCTTGAGCCACTTTGAAGCAAGCGAGTGGCAATAAAATGTCTCGTATCCACGGATAAACCATTTCTCCGTTGCCCCCCACCCCACTCCCTCCCGCAAGTGTGGGGTAAAAGCTACCAGGGTGCGTAGCTCCCCCTCCCGGGCCCCTTCCCCCTGCCAGAACCCTGGAGCTAGAAGACATCCCCAGCGATCTTCACCTTGTTGATCCCTCTCTCCACGATTTTCAAACGCCCCCCCGACGCAAAATCATATGGTCAAGATGGAAGCTCAAATCTCGAATCTGGTGTCTATAGCAATCGGTAAGCGATAGCTACTTGTGACCTCCTACAGCGCTTGATAAACGTCCTCTCTCTCTCTCTCCCTCTGCCACTGCCACTTCTTCATTCAACCACACTCTCCATCTAGATCTCGAGTTCATGAAACCACGGTCGCAATGTACTAATTACAACAATCTGTCCATGTGTTTGCAGACCTCCTCGACAAAACCCCCCAAAACGAAAGAGTCCTGATCGGCCTCTGCGGGATCCCCGGGTCGGGAAAAACTACACTCGCGAGACGGGTGGTGGAAGGGTAGGTACTCTTTCCCCCCCCCAAATCTTCCTACAATCATCTACTCCAGAAGAAAAAAATCACATCTACAAGAAAAGTTCTAAATAAATGAAATGAATTGAACCATCCTCACGCGTGCCACATGTGTCCATCCTCTCCCGCCTCCTAGAATCAATGAACACTACCGCACCACAACCACAACCACAACCACCTCACCCACCACCCCCGACATCGCCGTCATGATCCCCATGGACGGCTACCACCTCCCGCGCTCCACCCTCTCCCTCCTCCCCAACCCCACTGACGCCCACTTCCGCCGCGGCGCCCCCTTCACCTTCGACCCAACCAGCCTCCTCAAACTCCTCCACTCCCTCCACCACCTCTCCCCCACAACCCCAACAATCCACGCCCCCTCCTTCAGCCACACCCTCGCCGACCCCGTCCCGCACAGCATCCCAATCCACCCAACCCACCGGCTCCTCCTCTTCGAAGGCCTCTACTTGTCTCTCAATCTCCCGATATGGAGCGATATATCGAGAGAGTTTAACGAGCGCTGGTTTCTGGAGTGTCCGCTGGAGGTGGCGAGGGAGAGGTTGGTGCGGAGACATGTCAAGGCGGGGATTGTGAGGGGGCCGGAGGAGGCGAGGGAGAGGGTCGAGGGGAGTGATTTGGTGAATGCGAGGTTGGTGATGGGGGAGGGGAGGGTGGGCGGGGAGAGGAGTGTGGCGTATGCGGAGGAGGAGGAGGGGTGGGGGGAGGAGGGGGGGGTGTTGATTTAGGTTTTGGAGGGATGGAAGGGGGGAGGGAGTGAGGGAGGAAGTGTGTTATATCTAGATCCCGGTGCATAAACAAACTTCGGGCCTAGTTAGGGTTTGTTTTCGAAAGAAAGATCTTGAATGAGATTGTGTATTTTTCTTTTATCGTGCACACGCATATACGTGCATTTCTAGCTTTATATAATTTTTGTTTGTAGTTTAGTTTCAAGTTGCTCCTGAACCTCCGCAATCGATTCACAGCTCTAAAAGTTCAAGATTTTAAAGTAAAGTTTATGAACAGTTGATTAAGATCCAGAGAGGACCCATCACAAAAGTTCAGTAGCTAGCTAGCTACCTTAGGTAGGTAGGTACCTCCCTCATAGGTCAGCTTGAATACTGGAAGATCTAGATCTGTTCTAGATCTAAGGCCTCATTCACGACAAAATTTAAAGCAAGTGCAATTGCAAAAATTCTCGCGATCGCGAATCCGAAGTATAGTGCATGTACAATCAATTGCAATTGCAATTCAAGCAAGAACTCGAAATTAAACATTACCTCCTAATTATAATTATAAAGGTAGTTAAAAAAACGTAATTTCCAAGCCTCTTCCGGATTGCCGATGAATTCCCCATGGCCATACCGATATCATGATCAATTGTTAATAAAATTTTCCAAAAAAAAAAAAAATAAAAAATAAAAAATAAAAAATAAAAAATAAAAGATAAAAGATAAAAGATAAAAGGGATATCCAGATCTAGAGCTCGATCGAGCGAGCCATAAAAAAAAAAATTCAAAAGAAAAAAATTCGGAAAAATTCGAGAAAAAATTTAGAGCTAATAATATATAAACTCTGAATATACGGAATTATACGCGTACGTACGAGGCCAAAGTCCCCATCCCATGGCCATGGCACTGCCATCGAAGAGGTATCGATATATATATATCGACATCGACATCAATATGGCCGTGGAGAGGAATCAAACTCGAAGGGTATAGATTATAGGTTCGGAGGTGTTTGTTCTGAGGTAGCCTAGGCAGTAGGTATGCTTAAGCTTCTAATTCGAATTCCGGGCTCCCCTAAATCCAAAAATGGAAAATGGAAAATTCTGTTTTTTGATTTCCGTAGAACATAAAAACATGAACATGAACATGAAACATGTGTACATGTGTGTGCATCATCATAATCACATATCCACATCCACATCCACATCCACCCATTCGAATCCTCCTCAAAATTCACATATAAAAAACTCTAGAACCCCTCTCTCTCTCTCTCTCTCTCTCTCCATACACAAAACTCGCACTCAAATAATAATGATAATAAAAATAAAAAAAAACTCCCTTTTCACCCAATTAGAAACAAAAAAAAAAGCAAACAAAATAAAGAAGAAGAAAACCGAAAATAAAAGAGAGAAAAAAAAAAGATACCACTCTGCACCTATACCGAAGTACCTACTTACCGAAGTACCTACTCCAGCGCAGCTGCAGTAGTAGTAGTAGTGTTAGAAGAGGTAGTATTATTAGTAGTAGCAGAAGAAGCAGTAATGGAAGCCGCAACAGCATCAATTCTGGCAGCAAGCCTGGCACTAAGCATCGCAGCATGGCCAAAACTGACACCGGCAATCCCCACCGTCGCAGGCTGATGTTGCTGCTGTTGTTGCTGTTGTGGTTGGGCCGCCGACGAAACCGAAGCCGCCGCCGCCGCCGCCGCCGGAGCCTGACCCTGCTGCAGCGCCCTCGTGATCCTCGCAATCTGCTCTTGATGAGCCTGCTGTGTCGCCCTCCTCTGCATCACCAGGAACTGGCTCTCCAGCATCCGTCTCTGCTGGTCAATCATCTCATTCTGCTGGCGCAAGCGGCGCGCAGCTTCTGGTGGGAAGCGGCCGCTCAGGAAAAGATCACTGAGACTCTCGCCTGTGTTGTTGTAATTGTAGTTGTTTGAGGTGGTGGAGGATGGTGCGGAGCCGCCGGCAGTGGCAGAGTTAGTATGGCTGGTGGTACTGGCTGGTGCTTCCTCATCATCATCATCATCATCATCGTCGTCATTTTCGTCGTCATCGGAATCCGACATAAAGTCGCAATGATGCATTCCGTCGAGGGCGGAACCGGAAAGTAAATCCCACGGAGGCTCAGGCATATCAGGGCTATAATTTCAATCAGATATTAGAAAAAATGCCGGGTTATTCACCGTATGACAGCACAACATACCTTAAGCTCCTATCCCGATCCCCCAATCCATCCACCATCCACCCTCGCTCAGCTCTTCTTCGAGATGCGGCATCTGGAACCTCAACTGGTCTGACACTGGGAGCATCGACTGGCCTCACCGGGGCCCCTATTGACCTCATCTGTTCTCGAATCTGATTCAGACCCTCCATCATCTCGGAAGTACGTGAACTGTTCAACATGCGATGCCTTGGCAATCTAGAGCTCTCCCGCTCGTAGCTTGAGCGCTCATCTTCCCTTGGGAAGGGTGGGCCCATCCGGTGGCTATAGGTCGCGCCGCGAAAAGGGTCGAACGTAAACTGCAAATCGCCATGTACTGAGGCTGGCGCTGCGGCTGCTGTTGCTGGTTGATTATTAGTAGTTTCTGTTGCTGCGGCCAGACTCTCTAATTGCTGTTCCCGTTCCCGTTGTTCCCGTTGAAGTCGGGCTGCTAAATCAAATGTCGGGTGCCCGAAAAATCGGCTACCAATGATTGGCGGGCCAAACATGAACGCTCCCGAATTCAGTCTGTCATTTTCTGCTTGGGAAAGTGAGGGAAGTCCGATATATTCTCTTTGCGGCGGGATTCTCGATGTTGAGGCCGATGGAGCGGTTTCGGGCGGTGCTGGAACTGTGTTGGGCAATGGCGCCGAACTTTGGACTGGTGACGACACCGATGAGGATCCAGACGACGAGGATCCCGATGATGTACCACCCACACCTTGCGTGAATTGCAGCAAGTCAAACAGAACCTGTTGCGATGTTCTGCGATCTCTCTCCAAGATATCTGTGCGGTGGTAAGGGTCTGTGAGGCGATGGCGATGATGGTGGCCTCGTCGGCGGATGGTTGAGCGACGCGCAGCCACTGGACAAACTTCGCGAGGTTCCTCGGGCTTCTTCCACATTGGGAGACCCATGATTGCCGATTAGTGATTGGGTGGATGTGTTTTAGAAAAATGCGACCAGCGTATATGGGTATCCGAACTGAATTCTTGTAGTGTACGATGGAGGTATGCAAGTAAGTCTTTCTCTTTTTTCTAAATCTTGACTCTACAAACAAACTCTAAAGCATGGAAGATCACTAGCTTCTCTGGGCAGGCTTCACAAACTCAGTTGGCTGGAAATGGTGGGGTCGTATGGTCGTATGGGTTTGGATGCAATGGTGTTATTGCGCGAGGCTTGGGGGCCGACGTAAAATTGAAAGGTAAGAAGCAGTTTAGTAGTAGTAAAGTAAAGCACAGGCTCGAATATGTGACGTTGGTTAGAAGAAAGGAAGAAAAAGGAGGGAAACACCGATCGAGGAATTGCAACGAGTGTGAGCGTCAGATTTGGGTGGTGATGGAATAAGTCGTTGCCGCCTCTTTCTTGTTGGCAGGCGACCTGAAAAAAAAAAGTGAGCTTGGAGCAGCAGGTATCCTTCGTGGGGCTGTTGGTTGCAGAATGCTCGTCTTCCGAACGCAGCACCAGTTGCGATCTCTGCGCTCTAGCAGCGAGTCGATCGAGCGAGAGCAGTTGTGTATAGTAGCAAGCAACCGTAAAAGTCCAGCTCCTCTGGATGCTCTATTGAATGCTCTGTTCCCACTATGCAAGTCAGGGTAGGCAAGGCGAGGTGTGAAGCTGACAGGGCAGGGGTGCTGTAGGGGGGCTTGTCTGCAAGAGGCCCAGTGCCTATGCCGGCCGGTCGGAAGGGAGGGGGCGGAGGGCGCGATCGTGAGCGAGGGCGCGATAGTCGTCACGGCGCGCGAAGAGAAGCTTGCTGGATGAAAGAAGGAGGACGAGGGGGATGGTCTCTTATGGCGGGGGGTGGGAGTGTGTGTTGGAGAGGCAAGGGATGCGGTCGGGGGAGGCGACAGAGATCGAGAAGTCCTGGAAGACTTTTAGAGTGCGATGGATTGAAGGAAGGCCGTCCCGACATGGTGAAGAGTGCCGGTCAGCTGACTTATCGATAGCGACGTGTGGCGGCGCTATTCCCGGGTGGGTGTCCGGTCTCGGAAGTGTGTGGACTTCTGAATGGGGAAGTTGTCGTTGAAGAGGCCAATTGTCCCGATTCCACCAATTAGCCTTTTTGTCAGGCCAGCTTTGCTCTTGTGCAGTATCGTGAAGTCTCGCTTAATGCCATAAGATCTTCAAAAGCTCTCCGAGAGCTACAGGCCAAGGCCGCATATCGCTCCATACAATTGAGCATTCATTCCTGATCACCGTAACCAGTGCAAGAATGTGCGCCTAGGCTCAAATGCACATGAAGATTTTACACAGGATGTTCCAGTGCCTATAGGTTTAAAAGGCATGGAATCGAATGTTCAGAGCATATGATCCAACTTAGTCTCGAAAAGGACGCCCCTCTTCTGAGTCAACTCTATACCATCCTCGAACCCAGAGAAACGAAACTATAATAGCATCGGATTTCGAATTGTGCAATTCCATGTGATTACATGTGCATCGCGGGAGGTCCATTTGTTCTCAATCTCTGAAATGCACCAGCGCTTGCAGTGGTTTGGGGAAAGGTTTCTGGAGTTGCAATAGTTGGCCGCGTGCCTGGCGCTGCGTCATCCTTGTTTGTTTGATTGATCATGCCAATACTAAGGAGGTATGTATCTCGAGCATCTCGATCTTGGATTTGCAATTGTATGGCAAGACCATCTAGACCAGCCTTGCCCCCGTATGCCCCCGCGCCGATTTCGAGCTTTACTGCCACCCGGTTATAGGATGTCGAACGTTAGTCTCGAGCTCGTAGTTGTCGTGGATGTGAAAAGACACGTTCCTATAGGCCTATAGGCTCCTAAGCGAGAAGAGAAGGGAAGGAAAGACAGCCTCGTCAATGGCTGTCTATCTGGACAAGGAAATACTTGTGGGCATGCAATGGGGCTCGGGTTCGAGTGGGAGCCGGAGCACAACACTTAATAGTTCCCTATAACTTCAAGTAGTTTGTTCTTGTCCTCTTTACGTTTGATGGGTTTTGTTTGCATACTTGTGACCGTTTTCCCAGGTAATAAAGCCCTTCGGGGTGGAGAGCTCCACATAGGCTTCCAAGTCTCCAATCGAGTAATGATTCCAAAAAAAAAAAAAAAAAAAAAAAAAAGGCCTATAGTAGAGTATATATTGTCTCGAGTTGAATTAGATACTTCCTCAGTCTCCAAGTCTCGTCTCAGTCTCAGCCCACGTAGCCTGATTGTGCAACGCCACCCTCTACCACGTATAAAATGCATATGTGCAAGGCTATCGCCTCAATCATATCATTCATATGCAAAATCTAGGCACGAGAACTTGCAAAATCCACTTATGCACACATCTCATACTACATAATCCGCATTATCGCATGTATATGTATGCACATCACACCCACACCCAGTACCGTTTCACAACCCTCAACCACCCCACCATCACCACCACCACCTCCCTTCCTCCCACCAAACCCACCACAACCCCCCGAGTCTTCCTCCCTCCCTTTGGTACTTACAACCATCCCAACGATGTCCGACACCGAAGCCGACCTCCTCACCTCCCTCACCCTCTTCGACTCCAGCGACTCGGACACCTGCAACGCCGGCCCCAGCGCCCTCGAGCTGCGCGCGCAAAAACTCTCACAAACGGAAGCGCAGTTCCGCGCGCAGAGGGGGGAGTGGAGGCCTAGGGATCAGTTGTTTGAGGTATGTTACGATTTCCCTCTCTCTCTTTCTCTCTCTCTCTCTCTTTATACTTCAAAAAAAATAAAACAGTACCATGTGCCCAAAATAAAAATAAAATAAAATAAGCAATTGCAATTGCATACTACTAAACCCCCCCGGACGTAGGCAAACACACGGCTAAATCTAAACGACCAATCCACAACCACAACCACAACCACAACCACACCCACAACCACAACCACACCCACACCACCACCCCCACCAACAACAACGTTAACCGGCCCATCACTAAAGCTCAAAGCAGAGCACGAATACTATCTCCGGCGATACCCCTCCGCAAAGCAGTCCGCGCAATGGGCACTGAGCGAGGGTGTCATCATGCAGCAGTTCGGGGAGACGGAGGTGAGGGAGTTGAGGCAGTTGGTTGAGCGGTGTGAGGCGAAGATATCGATGAGGAGATAAAAAAACAATGCAATAAAAATAAATTTCGATGAGTTTTGCTGTGAGCTGGGGCTGGAGGGGTTGATTGGTGGTGGGAGAGGAGAGAAAGAGAGGGGGGGGGGGGGGGATATACCACATGAATACATACTTAGGTAGGTATCAGAAAAAAGAGGAAGAAGCGTTCAGATGACGAGAATAGTTCAGATTATTGCTGGTGCCATCATGAGCTCGAGCCTGCGAGTTATATTCTTTGCGAATTGCACTGTTATAGCTACATACCTCTTATATAAAGGTTATAATATGTATAATACAGAAACGATTTTAATTCTATAAAGTATATACTGCATGATCATGGATCAGGTATCAGGTATCAAAATCAACTTTCATGAACAGAGGATATAGATCTAGCCTCTATCAGAGAATTCAAAAACATGCAAGAAAACTTTTGATCTATATAACCCGCTGTCCCAAATAAGAAATAAGAAAACACCAAGTGAGAAAAAAAACCTTTCTATGAGGGGAATTTTTAGACTAGGAATTTTATAGGTAGGTATCTATCTTGCAAAAGAAGTACTTGTACAGAATGAGAGGGAATCTATAAAATGAAGAAGCGGGAAAGAAACAGAAGAAGAAACATATATTTACAATGCATGATATAATATAACAGGTAGGTAATGATGCAACCGCCGAAATGGAAAAAAAAAAAAGTTGAAAGTTGAATGTAGAGAATTGTAGAAGGGGGCTCTACTCTACTCTAGATATCAAAGCGTGAAGGCATATCGAGAGGCTCGATACTTGTCTCCTCACCTCCTTTGGGTAGTGTTGCTGGTGTTGGTGATGGTGTTGGTGTTGGTGTTGGTATTGGTGTTGGTGTTGATGCTGGCTCCGTCGACGATTCCGATGCCGACTCCGAAGCTTCTGCTAATGCTTCCACCTCCTGCGCCCGTCTCGCCTTCTCCTCCTCCTCCTCAGCCCTCTGCCTCGCCAACCTCGCCGCAAACTCCCTCCTCTCCTGTGCCTCAATATATGTCGCATCCCACTGCCCGGTGGTAGTGGTACCTCCCTCCATCTCCGCAACAGCTGCCGGCACAGGCGGATAATTCCTCACCGGCCTGGGCTTAAACACCCCCCCAATCGACGCCTCCTGCTTCTCCGCAGGCGCAACCCGATCCAGCCCAGCCCTAAACTGGATATCATTCTCCATCTTCGCGATTAACGCCAGAGTCCTCCCCGTGAGGCCCACAGACTCCTCCAACATTCGCCCCAGTGTAGCCCCTGCTTCCTCTGGATTATCGGAAGTGAGGTACCCTCTCATGAGAGAGACCCAGGTGACTTCCTTGACTGCAAACCCTTGCCTCTTCATCACCTTCAGGATTGCTTCCGCTTGTTGCATGCGTCCGTGTGCCGAGAATGCCTTCAAGAGAATCGACCACGAGAACTGATTCGGTCCAATTTTCGTTTTGAATCGTACAGACGGTGGTGCTAAAAGCTCATTCATAACCTCCAACGCCATATCGAGCGTCCGAACCGAAGCCCCAAAGGACTTCAAAAAGATATTCGATATAATTGGCTGAGTTCCAAAGAACGAATTATATTCCGGGATATCCTTGAACGCCACGAACCGTCTATACAGCTCCCACGCCCTTGCCGGGTCGAGCTCATCCTGCACAAACGCACCAACGAGAACAGCAGTGACATCCTTATTCGGCACAAGCAGTTTCCTCGTTGCATGCGGCTTTGCCGTTTTCGGTGCAATTCCCAGGAGAGCTGGAACACCGGGTAGGTATAACTTTTGGTAAGTCTCCAGGGCAGTTGGGAATCTCCGACCTTGTGGAGCAGTCAAGACAGATGCGTGGACAATATCACAGCACAAGTGTGCACACAGTGCCTCTTCTGCTTTCAAGGCACCCTCGACAACATTTCTCTGCGCAGCAACATCTCCAGTACGTTTATGGAGATGAAACATGTGCGCAAAAGTAATTGGGTTTGGTCGTAGGCCCTCTTCCAGCATTTTCCTGTAAATTGCAAGAGCGCTTTCTGTTTTTCCATTTCGAATGGCATTATATATGAGAACGTTGTATACAGCAGTATCTGCAGAGAGACCAACTTCAAATATATTTTGCAGAAGATCCCCAGAAACGTCCTGGTTTGAATTCTGAGTTGCTTTACTGAGTAGTAGCGTAAAGGCCTTTCGGCAAAGGTCACTGGTAATTTTAGGATCCTTTTGTACCAATACTTTGATGATTTCATATCCCTTGAGATAATCCCCCTCCTTGGCCAGCCTGTCGATGAAATGCAAAAGTGTTAAATTCCGAAAGTCGATATGCTCATTCAAAAAGTCGTATAATTCCGGAAGATCCTCTGGCGGAAGATTTCTTGCAAGGTGATATGCAACAAACTGACTTGTTTGGGAATTGATAAATGCAATAACGACTGGAGCTTCCGGGTCGGGTTTCGTGAGGAACCTCTTGAAAAGTGCGTATAATCTCTGCGACTGCCGGTTTCTGAATCGGATCCAGTATATATCATCCGGTATCCTCAACAGTTCCAAATTGCCCAGAATAATCTGAGAATATGACATTCCAACTTGTATTGGTTTAAAGCTCTTGTGGACGGCCTCCAGGATTCTCGCGGCAATCATAAACCTCTCCGTATCGACTAGCCATTCCATAAAGTCCTCCAACTTGAAGTCCTGAGTCCAGTGGTCCAATTTATCCCAAGCCTTTTTGATATCCTTCACACTCCTTCCCTCACTGAGAAGATGTACTGTCATTTGATGGGCGGAGATCGCCTTGCCGAGAGTGAAAATGCCGGAATCTCGGAGTTCCTCGTCTGTACCGTCTTTGGTTCCTGGAAGTGTTCGGTGTATCAATGTAGGCCCTCTCATGACTGAGAAAAAACCTGTGTAGTTTGCCCAACCTGTATATCGCCGTGCGTATGACCTCCTGAACCGCAGCCTCTTCTCTTTCCGAATCACATTGTCGGGTTGTGGGATATCTGTAGAAAACGAAGAGTAAGTTTAGGCATATGTCCTTGTTGCTGTGAGCTCAGTACCTGTAGTTTGAGCGCCCAATGGCTTGCCTCCGCCCTCAATCTCAGTCTCCGTGGCCACCGCCGGAGGGGGTATCGGGTAGTATTGCGGGATTGACGAGTAGTTTCTGCATTGTGCCGATTTGAGAACCGCAGGCCTCTGGCCGGCACCGGGACGGAGCGTGGACGACGCCCTCAGAAGAGCTGCCGGGGCGAGGAAGGAGAGGACGGGCGCAATTGGCTGCTGGGAGAGGATTTTGGCGGGGTAGACGTGGAGTGCCCGCATTGCCAGGAAGAAAGCATGGTAACTGTCTCTGGCCAGCGACACAGAGACGTCCATTCACGGGGGAATGGGGTCAGATTGGGATATCTGGGGGGGGTGCAGGGGGGCTCGCTACAGCGGGGCTCCAGGCATCTGAGATAACTGCGTCCTATCGATTCCGTGCCGTCCACGGCGGGGGTCCAGGTGGTTTCGAGGTCGGCGGGCGGGCTTGTGCTTGCTCAATTGGCTGCCTCCGCCGCAGACCTGGCGTCTCTCCCGAATTTTTCCCCCATGCGAGGCCGAGTGTGTGCCAAGCCACGGGTCCTCTCCCGGCCAAGCTTCCCTGGACACTGGGGCGAGCCAGCAACAACAACGCTTCTGCCCACCTCGATACTCCCAGCTCGCGCTTGAACGCCTCTCCCGCTACACGGCCTCCAGACAGCTCTGCCCCATACCTCCACCGCCCCTCCCCACTATACGAGCAGCAATATCATCCACTGCAACATCACGAAAACCCCGCCGCTCACACACACACACACTCACCAAGCATGTCTCTCGATGCACAAGCAGAGGAGCGCAAGAAGCGTCTAGCCCAGCTCAAAAGCCTGAAGCGGAAAAACAATGAGGCGGAGGAGCAGCGGGATACCGCCGACGACGCCGAGGCCCAGAGCATAGCGGAGCGCGGCATCAAGCTCAGCGGGAGAAACTTCGACATCGAGGAGCGCGCGCCAAAGATGGGATTCACGTTCGCACCAAACGAAGGGCAGGAAACCATTGAAACAAAGGCGGAGGAGATCATCGAGGCAGTCAAGGCACGTCAAAAGGAGGAGGAGGCTGGCGAAAAGCCAATAGACCTGTTCAACCTACAACCCAAGAAGCCCAATTGGGACCTGAAGAGAGATGTGGACAAGAAGCTGGAGCGGTTAAAGCCTCGAACAAAAAGTGCAATTGCAAAGCTAGTCCGAGAACGAATCAATGCTGCAAAAGCAAAATCAACAGAGAGTGGAGCTGCCGACGGTGGGGATGACGCAGCCAATTCTGCGGTCGAAGGGAGGCTTGCGGAGTTAGTAAAGGACAGGGAGCGCGAGAGGGAAGATGAAGGTGACGAAGATGCTTAGGAGGAGGGTTCTCTACGCATGGCTATTGGCGGGTCACAGTGGGGTCATATTTAATGCTTTCAGGTCACTTCGGTGCACGGTTCTCGAATAATACCATCTACTTTACAAAAACGCGACACTTGGGGAAATACAAGGTATTAGGAATGTAATGCTGCTAAAGGGCAGGAGGTGAGGAATTCTCATGTAATTAATACAAATTTGCTTGATCGGGAGTTTTGCTCATTAGACCATCATCAGGACGCACTGTCTTTCCCCATTGATTTCGTCAATGCAATTCGGCGACTGAAGGGGGACAGGGACCTTTCCCTACGAGGTGGTGGTTGCTTGTGGTTCTCTGGAAGTGGTGATCTCCGGCTATGGGCAGAAGACCGGCTCCGTGCCCTGGCCTTTTGTGCAGGCTCCTCATCCTTTATGCCTCGACCACGCACTGGACTCGGGGAGTCTCTGTAGCGTCTCCTCACCCGACGGTCAGGGCTTGGTGATCTAGATTTCCTCGAAACTGGCCGACGTGGAGGTGATGGCGATCGAGCAGATGACACACTGGAAAACGAAGAGACCGAAGATGCCGACGGAGAGCGTCGGCGCCTGCGAGCTGGAGACACCGAACGACTAGCCACAAAGTCAGCTTCGGTAGATTATTTTTTTTCTTTTGGAATGTCTGCCCACCTATCTCGGCGCCTCTTATTCGTAGAACTCCTCTCCCTTTCCTTTTTTGCTAGTATTTCGTCGGCCACACCCTGCCTGATGCCAATGTCAGTATACCCATCAATGTGATCTGAGATGGAAATTCCTTTACTTTCTGGTTGGATCGTTCTTTCGTTCCTCCTCGGGCGGTACAGCCATTGTAAGCTTCTGGCGAACCGCAGGATCAAACAGCTGTTGTGTCCGTGAAGGACGCGATGTGTATGGTCGCTCGACCTGTGAAACTTTGCATTCGTAAGAGTAATGACCTACAGAGAAAGTCAGCATTTAAAATTCTCTTGTATAGCTGGTATCGTAGCTTCCAAACGAGACGACTTGCCCTTCTTGAGACATTTCTGGCATACTGTCGACGGAGACGCCTTGGAGGATGCCGAAGACGACCATCCACCTCGATGGCGGTTCATGGCGACTAAAAGTGCTGCTTGCTGCTGTTCCGAGGCTGCTGTTTGCGCTGAGGATCTGGAGGCCTTGGTATGATGTGTTTATGGGGCACGAGGCTAGTGTTTATGGGCTTGAGGGATGAAGTTGTGTTTGCAAAGCAGAGGTTCGCAGTCGGAAGCGGTTAGGTGTTGACGTGACCGACCTCCGTCGCTTCCCTCCGAGACTAAGATCACTAGAGCACTTCTTCCCCACGGTTTGGCGACAGGGACCGCAGGAGCATGCGGCGAGGAAAAGCTTGGCCTGCGCGCCGTTTGGAGCCGGCCGCAGCAGTTGGACGCCGGCGCCGGGGACTTTTTTTTTCCAGCTGTAAGTCCGACCGACGAGAGCTCGAGCTTGGCTCGTATTGAAATAGGTATGCATCTATTTTTCTTGAAGGCACAATTGCAAGCTCGAAAGGCTAGATTGCGGCTTTCTACTTGTACGAGTGACCACCACTGTGACTCCGGCACGCGTTCAAGCTCGGTCAAGGCAAAGTTTAGGTAACTATGAAGATGCCTGAATCTTAATCTTGTAATATTCAATTTTCAAAATCTGCAGCCTTGATCTAGATCTCCTACGTTCCTAAAATAGAGAATTTCATCACGAGTCGACCGCTCTACCAGGGTCTGGGCATGAGACTATTCGACCGTCAATTCATGAGATGCTCAGTAGAGCTGAACATCGAGGCCGTCGACCTTAAGGCCTTGGTCAGTACTCCATGGAAGCTCCAACCACGCATTACTTACTCTGTAAAGTTTGCCGAACTAGTTGCATTTTCTCGAGCGCTCATTGCCGTCGACATTCAGGCACCCGTCGGTACGGACATGCAGAATGCATGCAACAGTATTCGAGCAAACAATACGTATACTCTCGACTTGAAGGCGGTTGAGCTTGAGCTTCCCAGCTACGAGAACACCCAGCTGGATAAAATGCCGGCGTATTAACAGGGGGTGCATATTGCATTCTTGTTCATATACTTCGCAGTGCTCCTCTATGATGACAAATTTCCTCGAGCGTGGTGATGGAGAAGGAACTGCATCTAATTATACAGCCTCGAATCCCAGAGATCCCGCGGCCGGGATATCATTAATTTGTTCCTGTAGATACCATCTGTTGTGGAGCTCGAGGTTGGTTACTCGTGCGTGCATGCTATGCAGTTATGCAGAAATGTACTTGTAGTTTACAGTTGCAGTGATACAGTGATGCATATCAAAGGGACTTGCCCTCTACTTAGTGTGGCCCTTAGTGCGACCACTGCTGCGCAAGTAAGCTTCCGACAACCTGCGTCCTCTTTCCCATTCTTCCTCCTCCCTACACCTTCTCCCTCTCTACCACCCACCCCCCCCCTCCCCCTCTCCTTCCCCCACAACCTCCGCCTCAAAACCGCTCCCTGCCAGCCGTCACATATTCCGTCTGCCACGACCACAACCAAAGCTCAGCCCACCCTCCCTTCTCGACAGTCCTTTGGCTCGCCAATGTCAAGATTCGGATCGGAGCATGCGGGGGCCTTGTCATCTCCCTTCACTTCTCTTTGAACGCTCTCTACTATTTCGTGGTTTCCTTTTGCTGGCCTATTAAATTAAACAATGTCTTCCAATCCAACAAAATCTAATATTTCTGCTGCTGAGGTTTGTCTAAAGCACCGTCTCCCCCCACCAACCTGGATCCGCTAATAGGGCATCTTTTTTTTAGTCTATGGACACCGGAAGAGCTCAGACGGAGCCTCATAATCCAACCATCCTCACCCGCGGCAATACATCCAACTCTCCAACATCTACCACATCAACAAAACACATTCCAGAAACCATTTCCTCTCACTCTAAAACGGAAATGTCTAGCAATGGCGATAACAACTCTGTCAACAATGTCACCATTGAGGAACTTTCATCTACAGTCGCAATCATAAGCCTCGAGCAAGAGCAAGAGCCCACTGGAGCAACCAACAATGTCGCCGGACATGCCACTGATGGCCTGGAGAAAAAGGTAAGCTCATCTCGAGTTTAACCCTTTCTTGCCGCACGATCTAACACATTGAGTAGTTCGAAAACAACAGTGAATCAACTGCAAATTCCGACAATCCTGGATCCGATATCAAGCAAGAATCACCCAGGCCGGTCATTGTTGTATCCCCGTGCACTGTGGATACCAAGCCATCCCTCCCACAAGATATCCAAACCCCTCCGAATCTTGTTGATGACCCAGATCCAAGGCTGGTAGACGCTCTGAACAACGTGCGCGATCGCCCGTTCATACTAAAGCTTGAACAACAAGTAATATCCTTTATAGGGGAATCTACGTATGTGACGTAAACACAAACCCATCATACATCATAAGCTGAGAATTTCTAGATTGGATTCATTCGACACGGTGTCTATCAACTCTTATTATCGAATGCTTGTGCACAAAATCGCGGAATTTTACCGTCTCACCCATATCGTATCCCCAATCGCCTCCGACTCAGTAAGGATGTTCCGGGGAAATGCAGCAAGAATGTAATTTAGCCCGCGCTCACCCATTATCTAGCTCGATATATACTAATCACAAACCGTCTGATTTAGTCCGGTAATAAGATTGTCTGATATCGCCAATTCTAAAGCACCTCGTGAAGTCTCTCCAAATAATCAGCAGGCGGTCAAAATTATGAGGCGGAGATCTCCGTCAGACAAGGGCGATGGATTTGATCAGTTCGGGAATCCTAAAGGTGATTCCCAGGGGCTTGATTCGTCCAGGGCATTGACAAGAGAAGAAAAGGAAGCTGCATATCAGCTTGCACGAGCTCGAATATTTGGGGATTTTAAAGAATCGCCTCCGGATACTCCAATCCCAGCAAAGAGTAAGAGCCCGCTGAAATTGAAGATATTTACAATTGCTAATACATGAGTGTAATAGCACCAAATGAGAAGCCGGTTGTACAACGAAAGGCCAAGGATCAAGATGATGGCTTTCAAAGTCGCTCGCAATTCTTCCAAATACCCCCACAATACCCGTCTTATGATGGCACGATAAATAGGTTTTCTGCTGTGCCAATAGCTACTCCAGGATATTTTGGACCGACTCATAACCAGCATACGCCTAGTCTAAATCCTGCAGCTAATACTTTTAATCCTAATGCCGGAGCTTTCATACCTGGCCGACAGCCACTACCTACAACATCAGCATATCCACAATATCCCAATGGGCTTCCCACCACGAATGGATACCCCCCACATCAGCAGACCCAATATGGCCAGTATCAACAGCCTCAAGGGGCTTATAATCGCCCTCTGCCTCTACAAAACCCTCATCCGATGGGACCCCCGCCAATGGTGCGGCCCCTTGGTCCAACTAGTGGCCTCAATTCGCCGCAAGTAAGATATCCGACTATGGGCCCTGGAATTGTTCCCCACATGAATAGCCATAACCACCCATACCAACCTCATCCTGCAAATACCTATCCGATGCCTAATCATCAGCCGTTTTATGGATATGGGAATGGGGGGATGAATGGAAGTATGAATGGAAGCATGAATGGCCCAATGCCTGGTAACATCAGTGGACCTCCAAGTGGAAACTGGCCAGTGCATAGTCCTGGCTCAATGCAGCATGGGGCAAGCCCACAGGCTGATGGCTCAGCTGGAGGATATCCAGGGCCAACTGGCGGTTATGCTCCTGGAAGAGGTTAGGATAAGCAAATATATGCTTGAGAATTTACGCTTATGTCTTATTTCTGTTTTTATTTTGGTTACGGTACCCAGACCTAGATTACATGGTACTATGTACTGAGATGTTTAGAGTGCGTCAGTTTGGAAGCAGCGGCAGCTGTTTAGATTAATCTATTCGTAGTCATTCTATATTTCCTCCCTCGAGATGCAAATACTCTTTACATTGTTATGCTTGTTGAATCCACCCGATTTATGAAAGTGTATATGTTTCTCAAATCTACGTACGGGTGACGGAAGGCCCCTCGAAAAGCCAATGAAGAGTGATCCATGCCGAATGTTACGGATGCCACAATAATATGCAATAGGCACCTTTAGTGCATACAAAATGCATACAAGCATCTGAACAGCTTCCCTCACACCCACTCTCACCCACACACCACTTCCACAATTTCGCGATCCATCAACGGCCAACCCCCACCAATTAATTACGCCAAATAGCATCGCGCCCGGACATCCCTTGCAACCCAATCTCGAAGAAGGATAACGATGGAGCAGGCCGGGGCCACTGCGGGAGAGCACGAGAGTGAGGCTCCCCCCCACACCACGCACCGACCACCGCCCACCATCCATCCCCACCCCTCATCTCATCCCGGCTGCTGCATAATGTTTCGTGAGTGGTGAGCACCCTGGCTGACTCTACCGCATTGCCTCCCGCATGTTGTAGCTCCGAAGAGGAAGCAGCAGCAGGCAAAAGACAAGAAGAAGAAGAAAGGTGGCCATAATCCCGAGAAACCGGCGCCGCAAATAGAAGAACGGGAAATTGGCGACGCTGCCAGCAACGCGGGTTCGAAACCTTTGGCGGGTAAAGCTCTAGAAGACACGGTTGAGGTATGTTCACACGCTCGCTCTCTCGGCGCGCCCGGGGGTTAGCTGTAGGAAGGATCGATCGATGCTTCTGTGTGACTTGTAGGCGGAAAAACTAGGGGTGAGACGAAGGCACACGGGGCGCGGGGGAATTACCTAGGGAACTGAGGTCTCGGTCGGGCCTGGTGAGAAAAGCAGAACTAATGGTGGGAATTGCGTTGCTTCTGAAAATAGAACATGGCTCTGGACGACGAGCCCGAATTACTACCTGCTGGCCCTGATTCCCATGATGATGATGGCCCATCCGACAACGACAACAGCAAGGGTAATCTCGACAACGGCACCATGAATGGCGATACGGGCGAAACGGCAAGCTTGAAGGCGCAGTTGGAGAAGCAGCAGGAGCTCGCGCAGGAGCTGAAGGAACGGCTACGGTTTTACTCGGCGGAATGGGAGGTTGAGAAGAAGGGCCTCAAGGCCGAGCTCGAGCAGGCGGCGGCGGCTCATGCGAAGGAACTGGCCGAAAGCGAGGGGAGGTACCAGCAAGCTCTCGAGGAAAAGCAGGACCTGGACACAAAGTATAGGGGCCTGATCGACAGGGTCGGGACCATCAAGGAGAGAATGGGGGACAAGTTGAAGGCCGATGCCGTGAGTCTCTACTTGGTCTTTTGGGATTTTTAGGTCCGCTGCTAAAGCAGATATTCAGGAAGCTCTATCGGAGGCACGACATACAATCTCGGATCTTGAAGAGCAGAATAGGAATCTCAACAATGCCCTCGACGACCTCCGGACCGAATACCGAAAGCTCAATGAGGAGTCTACCGATGCCGTTCGGGAGGCCGCAAATCTCCGAAGCCGACTCAGTCTCTCACAACAAAACTGGCAAAAGGAGCGGGATGAACTCATGGAGCGCGAGCAATACCTCAAGGAGGAGTATGATACGACAAAACAAGCCATGCAGGATTGGGAGGTTATTGCCATCGAGGAACGGGCGATGCGTGAATCTCTTGCCGATCGGGTGGTCGAGTTGGAAGAGCAGTTGGGATCTTACAAGTCTGGATATGAGAAGGCGGTAGAAGAGAGAGATCGGGAATCGTCCACTATCGATAGTCTACAGCGGGCATTACATGAAATACAAGAAGGTTTGGACCCTTCTCATTCTCAATATAGGATGATGAAACCCAAGCTAACGAATATCCAGCCCGGAAACAGGAGCTCAAAGAGATCATAGAGGGGATGCAAGGCAGCATCGACAAATTAACAGTGAAGGCCCAAACCATGGAGCAGCGCGCCACAGAGGCCGAGGCTCTACTAACGAAAGCCCGCGAGGACCTTGAGAATTTCAAGCAGTTTGAGAAGGAGGTCAAGGAGAAGAATCTCTTGATTGGGAAGCTAAGGCATGAAGGTAAAGACATAGTTTAATCCCCAATCATGAGTGCTTCACTTCCAAACTGTGTATGCTAACTTCGTATTCCCTCCTCCTTAGCTGTAACTCTAAATGACCACCTCACCAAAGCTCTCCGCATGTTGAAGAAGGGAAATGCAAGTGATAATGTTGATAAGTCAGTACAGAACCCCCCCCCCAAAAAAAAAGAACATACCTTCGTCAAGGTAATACTAATATGCATAATCATCGTACAGGCAACTCGTCACAAACGTATTCCTTTCATTCCTGGGTATCCAACGAGGGGATACAAAGAAATACGAGGTCCTGCAACTCATAGCATCGGTCCTTGACTGGAACGAAGGTAAGTCCTGCCCCCCTCCCCTCCCCCCCCACACACACATATCCACCCCTCTCCAAGTTTACACATTTACTCACCTTTCCCCAATAAATTAGAACAACGCGAGCGCGCAGGTCTTGTCCGGCCCGGCGGTTCTAATCCTCCCCCAACAAGCATGGTGGGGTCCTTTAGTAGGGCCGCGTCACCATTGATGCCGTTCCAGCGGACGCCGAGTACGCCTACGCTGAACGATCCGTATGATGGCAGTAGAGAGGTAGGCAAAGAAACCCCCCCTCCTTCTAGGCATCTAGTATATATTCTGGCAGATCATGTGCTAATAAATTTTTTTTTTTTTTTAAAACATTTAGTTATGGTCCAGTGTGCTCGATTCACCGTCGTCGTCGAGTCTTGGCCCACCAAAATTTCCATAAACTGTGCTTATTTTTTTTTATTTTTTTTTCTTTTGCATCATGATATGCATGTTTTTTTTTTCTCTTGATCTTCATATATTACCCCCTCTCTGAATTCCCTTTTTTTTTTTTTTTTTTAAACTCATGTTTTCTCCTCCACAGTATCTGCGTCCTTCATGCATGGCCATCAAAGCTTAAGATTTTTTCCTTTAGAAGAAAAGAAATTTTAATAAACGTATACCCCTCGCACCCCCATGGCCAATGCAGCCTAGGCCCACCACTCTCTCCTGAATACTACGAATTCGAATATAGTAGCCATAGGAGCTTGCGAATTCTTCTCGTAGATTAGGTAGGTAGGTAATTGCAATAGTACTATAGTTGAGTACGTAAGAAGTTTCCAACAATCAATTATGTTATAAATAAATTTACCTAAAGTATACATAAATCAAAAAAGAAAAGGAATAATTATAATAATATTATAATTAATCGTGACTCATATTTTATAATTAGGTACTAGGTATGTATTTGGCTATTATTTGATACCAAATTGCGAGTGCCCTCTAGATCTGCCCTGACTGTGCCCTGACTCGAGGCAAGTCACGCCCCCCTTCCCCCGGTCCAATGTGATGAATGTTTGCGAATCCATTCAATGAGGTAGTACTTAGGAAGTAGGTAGGTATCCCATAAACATTCATGCACAAAATCTAAAAATTTACAAAAGCCTGCAGTATTCGTACATGTCTACCTATGTACCGTAAACCAAAAGTCAAACACATTGACACACATCAAAATTCATCTCTCCGACCAGAAAACCACATGGGTCCTTGGTTTACCACTCTTGTTCTTTCCTCTCCCCTTTGAAAAAATCACATGCTATGTATAAATAAATATGCCACATACACACAAATGGAAGTGTATATAAAATTCGAATTTCCAACTCCAGGCCAAAAAAGAAAACTATAAACATTTATGTAGCACGTGTAAAGAGGGGGTGTGGGGGGTAGTGGTGGTATATGCTGTGATGTTTTAAGCCTTTCCAGCAGCACGTCCTCTCTTGAGCATGTGGGTCCTGGCTGGGCCAACACCGACGTACTCCACTGGGACACCGCTAAACTCCTCGACAAACTCGACGTATTCACGCGCGGCCTTTGGTAGGTCGGCGTAGTTTGTGATGTTGGCGGTGGTCTCTCCGACCCAACCGGGGAAGGTCTTGTAGACTGGCTCGACTCTTTCGAGGAGTGAGAGATCGGCTGTAGTGAGGAAATATGTTAGCACAGAGATTTTGAGAATGGAGTTAGAAGTAGTTAGGATGTTATTTACCTGGGAATGACTCCAATTCCACACCATCGAGGGTGTAGGCAACGGCAACCTTGATCTCGGCAATCCCGTCAAGGATGTCTAGCTTGGTGATGTTCAAGCTTGTGTAGCAGTTGACGGCTGTGGAGTACTTGAGGACAACCAAATCTAACCATCCACAACGTCTCTTTCGGCCGGTGGTGACACCCCATTCCTTTCCAACGCTTTGTAGGTGTTCTCCAATTTCCTAAATTTTGGGAATTAGTTTCTAGATGTTGCTTTTGAAGTTGTTGATTGAGAGTAAACATACATTCAACTGCTCAGTGACAAAGGGTCCAGCGCCGACACGGGTGGTGTAAGCCTTGACGACTCCGATGATGTTCTTGAGCTTCATGGGTGAGATTGCGAGTCCAGTAAGGACACCACCAATTCCAGTGTTGGAGCTGGTGACGTATGGGTAGGTACCATAGTCAATATCCAACATAAGGGCATTGGCACCTTCGACCAAGATCCTGGCATTGCTCTTTTGGGCATCAGACATGAAGACGACGGCGTCAATCACATATGATCGTAGAGTTTCTGCATAGGTCTATAGATTGAAACAGAATGTCAGTCGGTATTTCGAATCGACTCACAGCGATTGGGCATGAGCTCACCTTGTACTTTGCCAATTCTTCTTCCACATCGTAGACAAGCAAGTCTCCGAAACGTCTCTTGTAGCCGTCTGCCAAGACACGGAGCTTCTTCTCGAATTCGGGCCAGTTGAAAAGCTCGTACATGCGGACACCGCTGCGGGAAGCCTTGGTAGAGTACGATGGGCCGATGCCCTTGCGGGTGGTTCCAATGTTCTGGGCACCGAGCTGGATCTCCTCAAGGCCGTCGACAAGCTGGTGCAGGTCAAAGACAATGTGGGCACGGTCCGAGATGAAGATGCGCTCGGTAGTGTCGAGGCCCTTCTTCTGGACGTTCTCGAGCTCCTGGAAGAAGGATGGGATATGCACAACACATCCGGACCCGATCAGGTTGATGCAGCGGGGGTTCACCAACCCTGATGGCCGCCCAAAGACACTCGTATTAGCCACAGCAGCACACACATGGGGGCTCCGCAAGGACATGGTGAAGCCTTACCTGATGGCAGGATGTGGAAGTCATATGTGACGCCGTTCGCAACAATCGTGTGGCCGGCGTTGTTTCCTCCCTGGCACCGGGCACAGATGTCGACTGAGTCACAGAGGATGTCGACGAGCTTTCCCTTGCCTTCGTCTCCCCAGATTGCGCCGAGCACGACCGTAGCCATGGCTGGCAGACTCTAGATGAGTTGTGGTGAATATGAGTGTAGAGCAGAGGGACAATTGCAGAAGCTGGTGAGCAGCAGCGGGGTGGGCAATTGGCGTCGAGGCACAATAGCGGGGCGAGCGAGGGAGGTCGAGGTCAGGGCCGAGGGGTCAATTAAAAGGAAAATTGGGCTGTGGCGGCCGGCGGGTGGGCCACACCGTATCCGGCAGGCGTGCCAGTCTGGCTTGAGAATATTTTCCGCGGCCAGCAAGCAGGCCCTTGCCCGGGGGGGCTCGGCGCGGGAGCCAGGTCACGGGGGTTGGCTGTCGCTAACCTGCCAGCGCGAGCAAACAGATGGGTACTTTGCAAGCTGTGGGCCGCGATGTACTCGAGCAGGTAGGCATCGATGGCTCATGCCCAGGTGGGTAACTGCTGTGTATCAATCGTCAAATATTCCTGTCGCCCCGCCAAGGCGGCGCAGAGATCCAGGGCGAGCAAATGGGAGAGACATGTTCTGGAGAGACAGCGCATGGCGCTCGCTCGGTGCTTCCCTTGCGCAGCTCGCAGCTCGCGGTGCAGCTCGGCAAGCTTTAGGCTTTCGTCGAGTGTGGGCCGTTTGACGTCCTGTAATGCATCTGCCCGGTGGTGGAGGCGTCATCGTTTGGGGTGGACAGCTGCGCTTGTGGCGCCCTCGGCAGCAGAGCCTTTTTTCCTCGACGATGTTTCCTTTTTTCCTCTCTGATCCCTTCGCTGCTGTCATCGATGTCAGTCTCGAGAGAACGGCGAGGCGGCCGGCGCCGCGGCCTGGTGCGTTGCGTCTGTGCTCTCGGATATCAATGCCATGGTGCATCGCGATACCAGGCTGGCTGAAGCCGATTAGTCCTTTGACGTGAAAAAGAAACGCTTCCTCTTATCTCCCCTCGACCTTCTGCTTCTTTGCTTCATCCTTCGCCCTCTCCTGCTCTCGATCTTCTCCGCCAACTCCAAAAGATCGAACTGTCAGATCCGGATGACCGGCCGAAATTAGACTACATCTTTTCTCGACCCACCATACGGATGGGGACAACTGCGCGCAAAGACTAGAGCAGATCCAATGTTTGGACAGTCCCTGCTGCTGCCCCGCACGAGCCCCGCCATCTTATCTGATTCGATAACACGCCGCCCAGGTAGCCTTCGTCATTGCCGTCCAGTCTTTCGTTGCCGATGGGCGCCAAGCGCTCGGCAAGTCCAATCCCGGTCCGAGTCCGGTGGAAGCGCAGTTCTCGCGATGCCGCTGCCTTTATCTTGCCCCCCCTCGACTGGCCCGAGACTACCCCCACTGCAATATTCCGTCAGTGCCATGAAATTGCAATACCTTCTCTCTAGATACATCCCCAATCTTACCTCAGTCCAGGGTCACCGAAGACGTAAGGAACAAATTTCGGCCGTTTGCCGTTGACAGTCTGGGCAATCTAATTTATATCATGCCGATTTATACCCCCAGGGTGTTCTCGTGCCCCCCCAGGGGGCATGAGGGCGGTTGCATGCTACAAATATTCGGTGGTCAACACAGGGGGGGGTATACTTCCCTACATACCTCTCCGTTACAGCACTATACTGTACCGGTTGAAGTTGCCAGTTTATCCAGACACGGGCAACCTGGATTCTGTTCAACAAGTGCTTGCAATGCCAGATTCATCTACCGGGCTTCCTCGTTCCTGAACCTCAAAGCTGCATGTGATCTTTGAAAAGGCGCAATTTAATATCGTCTGGCTCTGGCCACCGCTTCGCTCCCAGGAACACCCCTCCTACAGCTTTAACTGTCAACGTGCGGGTATACCAAAAGCATGGGCAACGGCTGATGCCTTTGACCGAGGGCGAGGCTATGCTGATATCTGCACATATCTACCTTTTTCCAAGAGACTGACGACGCTCAGATGCCAGGACTAAAGGGCGGTGCACATATTATACCTACTCACTGAAAAGGCAACTGTGAAACGGCCGAAGGAGATACGTAATCTCTTGCCAGGGCCCACGCGGAACGAGCAGAGGCATGAGACTAGAGCAGAGGGTCCCATGAGACTAAGAGGGTCCATGGTGCAGCCGATTGCCTAAAGCATCCCACTAAGCCCAAAATATGCGAGTATTCTGGTGTGCTATACGACGAGACTATGCTATACGAGGACATTGTTGCACCCGAACTTTCGGATTCGAAGAACCTGCAGAGAAACGACTCAAGAAGTCTGTTTACATGTCATTTATTTGTAGCAAAACCTGCGCTACCTCGCTGTGTATGCGTCCTCGCATTGCTCCCACAGCTGAACATCGGTCAAAGCTGGTCTTGTCAGATCAATTTTCGCATTGCATCCCAGGCCGTTTAACCCTGTTGTCGGCCGGCACGAGCGTTTCATATCGGACAAGCTAGCCATCCACTTCAATTTCCCAAGCCATCAATATATCTTTGAAGGATACTTTATGTTCCCAGTCGCTTGGAAACCAGTTTTTTATTCTCCATAATAACAATTCTTATTGGGTCAAAAGTTCATTCATTATAACACCCTCATTCCTTTGCTGATCATGTTCAGGCCTGAAATTCGGATTAAAGTGTTTATGCCAGGCTTGGGTGAATTCACCCCCCAGAATGTACAAGGAGCCATCGATGCATGCTGCTTGACTAGTCTCGAGCCTGGCCATGAGGGCGGTAGTGGCAGCTGGGCCTCAGCAAATATCTTATGGTGTTGAGCTCGAATCAGTCTGGATACCCGAATTTGGGAAAGGGGCCGTTTACGGTTGACTGGGGGAACGAAAAGCTCTTATTGTGCGTTATACTTTATGCCCCTAGCCTGCTGGCGGTCAAACATTGTTTGTGTCTTTAAATCCCCCTCTTTCTCTCTCTCTCTCTTCCTGTCCTTCTTCTCCCTCTCTCCTCCTCCGCCCCAAGCTTTCCTTCTGGGACTCGTACATTCTCTGACCTGTCATTCCTTCTGCCTTGTAGGCCTCCAATCTTTTCGTACATTCTATTCGTACCTAACTTTTTATCAATTCTTTGACTTGTCGTCCATACGAAATCCGCATTGACTGCATCTCATCATATCGACTCAGAAGTTTTTGAAGATTGATATCAATATCAACTTGAAAAATCACCGTACGAAAGAAAATCTTCAGAATGGTTTCAATCAAAGCTCTCCTCCCTCTTGTGGCCTTGTTTGCCATCGCTCAGGCCGGAAATGCCCACTCTCAGCATAGGAGGCATCGATTCAGTTCTCGTCAATTTATCAATGGAACTACTTCTACTGGCGTGCCTGGAACTGGCAGCCCAACTGAGGTTCATGTCCCTGTGAAGACTGTGATTCATGATACTTCTTCATCTGCTTTGATGAACTCTACGATTCCTACTTCAATCATCGAGGACAACTCCAGTGTACCAGTCACTATTGCCACTACCCAGGATACCGTGATTGCTACCAGAGTATTCAGTTATACACTTGGAAATGGCAAGGATGTTACAACTACAATCACAAAGGTAATAAATCTCGTGCAAACACGAAATCTGTGGAATGGATTCTAACCAAGTGACTGTTTAGACGGATATCATCGTTCGTACTATCACCTTACCCGTCGAAAGTGTCGAGACCCCAGAATCAAAGAAGACCACCGTGATCGATGTTATTCCAACTGAAGCAGGCTCGGACATCGTTATCCCAACAATCAGTGCCGTGCCCATTGCCAACAGTCAGCAAGAATTCGAGGAACTCGACGATGAGACCATCACGGACACTACAACTGTCGTTGTCACTTTTACAAACTACCTTTCCACGGTTTCTCCAACTGCCCTCGTCACCCAGGTTATTGGTGCAGAACCATCAGCATGTGGACGTCCGGAAGTCCAAACTGTTTATGTTACCGTAAACGGTGGCAATGTTGTCACTGAGACTGAGACCGAGGTTGTGACTGAGACTGTGAAGGAGACAGTGAAGGAGACTGTCAAGGAGTATATTGTAAGCTGTGACCCGTGGCATACATGATGAGGAAGAAGAAGAGGAAAACTAACTCTTTTGTTTAGACAATCACGCAATCTCCTCCAATCCCAACAACATTCGCCGCCCCATACCCAAATGTAACAGCTACACACGGCCATGGGAATAACACCGTCACTATCCTCCCAACCACAAACACCACAAGCTTGGAGCAGTACATCATCACTGTGATCCCGCTCCCCGCCTAAGTCGATGGCCAAGAAACTTGATCTATCGTACTTGTACTTTTCCAACTAGAGTACAATGTCTGACTGGTCAAATTGAACGGACATGGGAATGGTTAAACTGCTTCTTTTTCTACGGAAGTGAATCATTTCCTTATGTATGCATGTAGACGTAGAGGAGGAGAAAGATAGGATCAAAATTTTATGATGATGGGATACTCAAATTCACTGGTTATATGCATTTGTTGCTTTTTTTCATATAAAGGGTTTATATTTCTTTGTTTCTTTCTATTTTCTTTTTCAATACCCCAAAAAGAAAAACAGTTCTTTTGACTGGTGCAACAAGATGTATCCTTACTTTTTTTTTGTTTTACTTTCTATATGGGCTGGTGCACTGGGTATACGTTATGGCGTCTAGATGATGGCAGCAGGGTTAGACTTTAGTCAACTAGGCCTGGCCTGTATTATTTTCTTGATAGATTCAATTTATACATGGGTTTAAGCTTTTCCATACCTAAGCTACATGTTTACCGATGTCGATAACGTTTGAAGAATGGGGTATGGATGGCTAATGGTGTGGTTGGTTCGTTCGCTTCAAGCTACCTATACTTCATGGTGGAGCTGTTTCTCGCCTGATCACTTGGTGATAGCTAGAATTCTATATCGATACCTTCGATCGTTGGGAGCTTCAGCGAGGCTAAAACAACCACGAGGCTCGTTGTTATACGAGGCTAGTTGTTATCATGACAATTACCCGAACGATTCAAAGACGTCAAAATAGAACTAGTGCATGTACACGTATATATCTCGGGCTCGCGAGAACAAGTATTAATATTGTGAGCTGGTAATGCTAAAGGCTACTATGCTATGACCTCAGATTGAAGTTTTTTCTTAATCATGTTGGTGCACAATGCTTAAAATGGATACGTATCCCGCACACAATTAACCCGATTGCAAAGTATAAAATGCGCTGGTACTTATAGCCTTGAGCCGAGCTGTTATTCCCTGCACTAGTGCACCAGAACTCTATATTGATAAGTGCAACATTTAAATACTTTCCATCTTCGAGCTCGAGATCACGTCGCTGCACTTGAGCTTGTGATTTGCCAAGAAGTTTATAATACCCAAGCAGGTGACACACCTGACGTCGTTTCGATCCCTGTGCTGCTGCTGGCCGCCGGCTGTCCCCCACATTCGAACTTCGATACACAACTGCAACGGCATACTACCAGGTCGCAGTAGTAGCTCCAGGTACATCCTAGGGGCAAGCTCTGGCGCAGCCGCAACTTCGGTGCAGTTATTCGCAAAACCGACATCCCGCACCGCACAAGAGCCTCTGGACTTCAATACCCCACACATACACACTTCCTCCACCACCACCCACCCCACTCACTAAACCGCTGCCTGCCGTTGGGGAACCAGATAGAGCAGATCCTACTCCACAATAGAGCTTCAGCTTTCGAATTAGTACTGCAAAGATGGCGACACCGGATTCCGACATGGACAAGGTATGCTCTGGGTTTTTTTTTTGTGTTGTTGCTCTGATCGGGTTTATTTGTCATACCAGGTATATCTGATTTCGGATTACTAAATGCTAATTAAATACTTTGTTTCCACTCTCATGTAATAGATCCGCTTGAAACGCCTCGCAAAGCTCCAGTCCTCGCGAAGCACTCCAGTAGAGCAAGCCCAGAAGCAGACGGAGCCGTCTCCAGCAGGCCCCTCGGAAATCTTTAGGCCCGTGCTGGAGCAGCAGAAACCGACTACGACAACTACACCTACGACCCCCCCAACGTCAATCACTCCATCAAGGAGTTTTATACAGAAGCAGGGAATCGAGGGTTACCCGGAAAATGCGTCCCCCGCAAAGAAGGCGAAGCCGGCGGAGGTTGTGGCGCAACCACCGCAAACTCCACCTTCACCCTCGGTGAAGAAGGCTCCGGAGGATTGGGAAGATAAGGCGTTGGGCATAATCTTCAGAATTAGTGTCCATGTAAGGGAATTGATTTTGTTCAAGGTGAAGCTCTGGTTTAAAAAAAAGATGCTGACTGTTGTTTTCTGTGTTTTAGGAGCAACCGGCGAATGGACATTATCAATTGAAGGCTTTGAGGGAAGAGTTGGAGAGCGAAGGAGAGCGTATGGATGCCTATAATGCCATACGTACTTACTCTCTCTGAAATATGTGCTAAGAGTTTTTCCTTCTTTTTTGATTAGCTGTACGATTATCGACTGGAATACTGGACCAGGCGATCTTGTCGGTGTGTTCTTCGTCACATTTAAAAATCCCGCCCTTCGATCATCTACTTGCGTCCTGGAAGCGTGCGGTTAATTACCAGCGTAACCTAAGGCCAATTGATAAAGGCGATGAGAACAAGATTACAATTCTTGCAGAGGCAAAGCGCATGGCACTATGTTATGCTCAGTATTGCATTACTATGCCAGAGATGTTTGAGTATGTTCTTTCTCAATTACTTTATAAACAAGCAATGCTTTTTTGTGCTGACTATGGTTTTTAGGTCCGTGGATGCGTCAGTTCGGCTGGAGGATAAACTACTTTTGGATAATGACGAAGAAGGAGGCCTCCCGCTAGAATTCTTCAACGCCCTTATTGGCCAGTTTGAGGAGGACCCCATGATGGAAGAAGCATTTGCCGCCGCAATACCACGACTCAGCCAAAATTTAAATCACGTCGATTTCAGCACCAATTATAAGCCATATCTTTCGGTTTGTTGATTTTATTCCTCAACTTACTTGTGCACATCCTTTGTACTAACTGAAAAACTTTAGGCCTTAGGGAGGATTATATCTTCAAAACCGCTTGCGAAACTGTTTTATGAATCGCCAGCGTTTCTACCGGAGGACGTCACTGGCAATACGATAGAAACAAACACGTTATTGGGGCCGTTTTTCAAGCTATCTCCTCTTCAGGTACGATGTCATGATTCTGGGATGTCTGTTCCGCGTACTAAATTGCACTTTACATATTAGCCCAAGGTTCTGGACTTGTATTTCTCCGGTTTTAAAGGTCGAACTCAAGTAGCTTTGAATGATACCAAAAATGCTTTACAGCTGTCATTAAAGGTCTTTCAGGTATATACTTATCATAACCCGTAATTTTAAATATCTTTGCTTTGCTAATCCAGCTGTGTAGGAACAACTACATAACATTATATTCACCCTCATTCGAGTAAGCCCAGAAGCTCGCCTCAAGGTGTTGGATTTTTTTGCAACAACCATGAATCTCAATGTGAAAAGAACTGCATTACAAGTAAGATTGAGATCGCACTTTCGAATTGTTCACATTACTAATATATTTTAGGTCGACTCTTCTACAGTTGCATCAGACGGCTTCATGCTAAATATCACTGCTATTCTAATAAAAATCTCGACACCATTCATTGACACAAACCTCACAAAGGTTGGTTCGAGTCTACGTATAATAGCAGCCATCGAGCTACTGACCGACTCTTTTTTATTTCAATAGATTGGCAAGGCTGAAGTAGAGTATTTCCGCCGTAACCCAAGACTAAAGATTGATACCGAGACGAAAATCAATGCCGACGAATCGGCGTCAGAAGAATATTACTCCAACCAAATTGCGGGGGAGAATAACTTTATTTCTGAAATCTTCTTCTTGACGACTGCAGCTCTCCATTATGGACTTGGGGCAGCAATAGCTTCGCATGAGCAACTTGCGAGAGATATTAGTGAGATGGAGAAGCACCTGCAGAGTATGGCCGCGGAAAGAGTAAAGTGGATTAATGTATGGATTCATTCTTTGGCGTAGTCTGAATGTTGCTGACTTGAATCCCCCTAGACTCCACAACTTGTTATCTTCGATAGGCAATATGAACGTCTACGAGTGAGGCTTGATAAAGGGCAAGGTTATTTGTATGGGTTGGAAATTATCTTGTGTGATAATAATGCGCAAACTGGTACACTTCTGTTCTTGCGATTCCTGTCTGCCTGGATATTGCGTCTGGTCTCGAATGGAAGGGATTACCCTGAGAAGCCCATGAGGTAGGCTTTCTGCAAACATGCATCATACAATGGTAGTATCTAACAAAATTTAGTTTACCGCTGAACGATAAACCTTATGATGCCTTTGCATATCTCCCCGAGTACTTTCTGGAAACGATTGGCCTGATATACGGCTTTGTTGGACGGTATGGCTTTCTTGTGAGCCCGCTGCATTAGCACACGCTGATTTGGAAGCAGATATCTACCCGGCATCGTCATCAGTAACCAGGTTGAGGAGCTTCTGACGTTCTGCATCACATTCTTGGGTAGTACAACATACATCCGGAATCCACATTTGAAGTCCAAGCTCGTGGAGATATTATACTACGGAATCCAGCCAAACCGGTCACGGCCAAACGGAATCCTCGGGGATGCAATCAATGGCCATCAGTTCGCGCTACAGCACTTGATGCACTCTCTGATGAACTTTTATATTGAAATTGAGTCGCAGTATTATCAGAAGTTCACGGTCAGGTATCATATCTCGGAGATTATAAAGAAAATGTGGGATAACCACTCCTATCGTAAGAAGTTGGAGATGGAGAGCAAGTAAGTGCCTGGTTTATGCCTAGATTGTCCCGTCTTCAAGTGGGTGTGTCAATGCTAACAATTTTCAACAGGACAAACCCCGATTTCTTTATCAGATTTGTTGCATTGCTACTGAACGATGTCACATATGTCATGGACCACTCCCTCACTGCCCTAGTGGACATCAATCGTCTCCAGCACGACCTCGAAGAGTCAACCACCCTCTCCCAACAAGACCGGACAGAAAAGGAAAAGGAATTGGTCAAGGCAGAGCGAGAAGCACAGTCGTACGTCACCCTCGGCAACGAAACCGTCGCCATGCTACGCCTCTTTACAGCCGCCCTGGCAAACGCGTTTGTCCAGCCAGAGATCGTGCACAGGCTTGCCGGCATGCTGGACTACAATCTCAACAGTCTTGTCGGGCCCAAATGCTCCACACTTAAGGTGCGCAATCCGGAAAAGTATGGCTTCGCTCCGAAGATTCTTGTGCAGCATTTCGCGGATGTGTATCTCAATCTGAAGCATAAGCCGGCGTTTATTGAGGCGATTGCGAAGGATGGGCGGTCGTATCGGCCAGAGATCTTTGAGAGCTTGTTGAATTTGTTGGCGAGGTTTGAGTTGAAGAGTAAGGAGGAGAGGGTGGAGATTGCGAAGATGGCGGCGGATGTGGAGGCGGCAAAGAGGATGGAGGAGGAGGGTGAGGAGGAACTTGGAGATATTCCAGATGAGTTTTTGGGTGAGGATTTGATTACCTTCCTCTTTTGTTTTTGGTGAAGGGAGATGCTAACTTTTGGGGTCTTTTGTGTTAGATCCTTTGATGTGCACATTGATGGAGGACCCAGTCATCCTCCCGGCCTCAAAAGTCACGATTGATAGGGATACCATCAAGACGCACTTACTCAGTGACCCGAAGGACCCGTTCAACAGAGCTCCGTTGAAGATTGAGGAGGTTGTTCCAAGTATGTAGTGGTCCTCTCTCTCTCTCATTCCTTGAACATTATACTAACTTTGCCTCCAGACACTGAACTCAAGGAACGAATCACGGCGTTCATACGGGAGAAGAGACGGATTAGGGTTGCGAATGTGGATGGTGATAAGCCGTCGGTGGATCATGACCAGATGGAGGTTGATGTTGATGCTGATTCGGCGTATGTTTACTGATTGGGAAAATTGTGATCTTTATCCTCTTTTTTTCTCTTTTTTTCCTTCCGCCTCGTCTTTTCTTTCTCCCCCCTTCTTCTTGCTATTAGATACAACGAATGATCTTTAGTTATATCTATCCTGCCTCTACCCCCCCCCCCCCCCCCCCCCCTCTGTGGCTACCCCCGACTTTCCTCTCTCTTTTCTAGAGTTATGGTTGTTTTTTTTTTATTTTTTTGTATCTTGTATTTTTTTTATATTTACGTAAAAAAAAGCGATATCTATATATAGCTTTAATTAGGAGGTTTGAATGGATAAAATTGCCTACTTTTGAGAGGAGGGGGGTAGATGAGTTTATTTGAAAAATATTTGGTTTGTTTTTCTAGATTCTGAGATGTATATGATGTTGGTGTTGGTGTTGGTGTTGATGTTGGTGTTGATGTTGAGTGTATATGGTCACGTCCTTACCTACCTAACCTGCTTGCGCTTTAAATGCAGACGGAAGTAATAAATAAGTTCATGGCCACGAAGAAAACAATGTGAGGTGAGGCTGAGCTCTGGATCCTAAGCTTAAACTTCGTATGAAGGTACTTAGTTTAGAACTACATACTTAAGGTACTCTAACTAGGCCTAGGTATTGAAAGAGATACAGGTATGATTGAAAGGAGGCCTACCTACCTACCTACCTATGTAGGTGTGATAGATAGCTAGAGAGCTCGAGTTCCATGATTTCGAATTCGAAAGGAATCCGAAGCAATGTTCAAGAATTGCAAGTATGACGGACGCTACAATACAAAAAAAAAAAAAAAAAAAAAAACGGTGTTGGGCAAAAACGGGAACGACAAGTGACATACATACGGCAGCTGAAAAAACCTCCAGATCGAGGCTACCAGATAAGGCAGATTGCAATTGTAATTGTCCAGACTGTTGACTTCCGCTTCCACGATGGTCACATCTTGCAGAGTGACTGACTTATTTCGTGTGTGTGTGTGTGTGTGTGTGTGTGTGTGGAATTATTAACTGTACAGTTTAGGCAGCAACCAACAGCTCTGCTACTGTAGGTATGACTGTGACTGATAGGCACCCAGTACGCCTTGCATCGCCACCACAGACCTTGTGATACTCGTGCTCGATCAGGTTACCGTAAAGCAGGCCATGGCAAAGTTGAAGCTTGGTGAATCACACAAATCATAATCAATCGATATCAAAAGAGAAATGACTTGGAGACTGAGAGCGGGGAATTATTGCTTCTCTCTGCAAAGACGTACGTATCAAATGCTATCTCCATGAAAAAAACAAAACACAAAAGCAATACATGTAAAATCAGAGGAGGGTAAGTGGAAGTTAAAAAAAAAAGCCAGAACTCAAGAGGTACGAGGATAAACTGCATTAAACAAAAAAAAAAAAAAAAAAAAAGGTAATCTGGAAATAAAAATACGCACACAGAACAAACACATGCACGCACCGCGCATACACACTACCGCCCAACACACAGACATACAAACACACACCAACATCAGAAGAAAGACACACCAAGTACAAAATCTCAAACCCATAGCAAACCATCACCCAGGATACCAACCTGATCAATTCTCAAATTAAAAATCGCGTACACCATCGTGCGTGAAGCGGGAAAAGCACTGGACACGATGCAGTATAGAGAGACGGCAAAACCTCCATCACCTGTGCTTTCACACACAAGATAACCTGCATTCAACGAGATCCCGGCATGTCATTATCTCCTACCTCCCCTCGTCCCCACAACACGAAAGCACACGCCCCCCTCTTGGATATCCTTTACAAAATGTTGCATCTCTTCTTTTTGTTGGTTGATGACCTGTTGCTCAACAAGGCACAGCGTGTTGCGTGCTCGAAGACTTCACGGACACCCTCGTTCGTTTTGGCGGAGCATTCGAGGTACTTGTCGGCTTGGATGACTTTTCGCACGTGTTCACCCTGAATGCAAGATGTGTTAGTATACTGAAGTATTTCGAATGGGGGTGAACGGGGTTATTACCTCTTGCTCACTGACTGGCTTCTGCGAGGTCTTTGCTAGCTCGGCAACAGTCTTCGGGTCGTGCCTAAGATCCTTCTTGCATCCGACAAGGATGATTGGGAGAAGGTGGCAGAAATGGAGAACTTCCGAGATCCACTATAGTTATAACGAGTAGTTAGTATGGCTTGCTTCTTTCAAACATGTAGAGATGTGCAAGAGGTGGAGTTTAGTTCGAACCTTCTCCTGTACGTTGTCGAGAGAATCGGGACTGTCGACGGCAAAGCAGATAAGGATGACATGGGAGTCTGGGTATGAAAGAGGGCGAAGACGATCGTAATCCTCTTGACCGGCGGTATCCCACAAGGCGAGCTCTACGTGCTTTCCATCGACCTCGACATCGGCAACATAGTTCTCGAACACGGTTGGGACGTAGACCTGGGCAGCGGCATCACGTTAGTTTTTAAGCCTCATGCAACCATGGAAGCTACCAAGCTGCATACCTCTGGGAATGTTCCCTTGGAGAAGACGCTGTAGCAGAAAATTAGCCTCTGAACGGGTGGTTATAGCTTTGCAATCATTGTAAATCGGTAACTCACATAAGTAAACAAGTCTTTCCACAAGCACCGTCACCAACAATAACCAACTTGCGGCGGATTTCAGCCATCTGTGTGAAGCGAGATAGGGGTCGTTAGTTGTCGTGTCTAGAAGCCTGCCTGTTTTGCTTTGCTTGGGCGTGTGCGTGGATGATGGTGGTTGCGTCGGAAGGGAGGGGGGGTGGGAAGGGTTTTGTAAGGGATGCCAGGTTGAACGGCTGAATTTATAGACTTACTGTTGCTTAGTACGTTCTCAGGAGATCTTGGTGCAAGGACAAACAAAGATAAGCGTCAAATGCGAGCTACCCTCACAAACGCGGAAAGTCAGTAACGGGATCAGAGAGCAGGGCTGGACGGGGCCACGGGGAGAGAGGGTGGGGTGCTAGGGAAGCGAGAGGAGGGGGCGGGGGAGTCGTGACGGAGGGGAGCAGTTACAAGCGCAGCGGGCGAAGCAGAGCAGCAGCCACTGGCAAGTGAGTCTCGTGCGTGTGAGTATGAGTGGATGTGAATGTGCTATCGTGCCCTTGGGGAGGAGGAGCATGGGAAGGGGGCTGTGGGGATGGGAGCTGGGGGGAGGGGGATATACAATGACCGGGTGCTGGAGGCGTGGAGGTTGTGAGGATGTAGTTGTTTGTGGTGATGAGGACAGTGAAGCGATGTTTTTTGGGGGTTGGAAGCTGGAATGGGGTGTTTAGTAGAAGGTGAGAGAGAAGGGAGAGATGGATGGATGGGTATTAATTTGGGGCGTGGTTTATTTGGGCTTGGGGGGGGGGGGGGGGGTGGGTTGGGGGGTGGTCGAGGCTTGGGGGGGATCGATGGGAGGTGGAGAGTGTGTTGGTGTGGGAAGGGGAAGGGGCTTTAGTTTTTTGCAAGGGGTTGGCAGCAGCAGCAGTAGAGCAAGCAGTGGTGGAAAGAGCAGGCAAGCAAGAGCAAGAGCACTGGCACATACTGCCACCAGCACCAGTGTGGCTATATGCAATATACTCATAGGCTCCAGCTAACCAGCGGCCAGGCCAGCACCCAGTGTCGTCTCGAGGGCAGGCAGGCAAGCAAGCACGACAAGCACCTCACCAGGCCGAGTGTGGCCGGCAGAGCACAAAGGTGCCTGTCCAGTACTGTATCTGTTGCCCAGCGTGGCCTTGAACCTCCAATTCTCTACTACACTCTGCTCTACGTTTACCCTTCTACTTACTAGCTGTGCATGTGCTAGTACACAGCAGGACGGCACCGCTTTGCTATGCTGCTCGCCCAATGTAATCTACCTCTTGCTCTACTTCATACCATGCACCAAAAAAAAAAAAAAAAAAAAAAAGAGAGAGAGACAGATAGCACGGATACGAAAATCATGTAGAAAGAAAGAAATATACAAAAGGCGACCCAACCCAGCTCCCCCAAGCCGCCGCGTGCTCTGTCCAATGCGTGCACACGGAGTCCTTGATGGATGCACACGCACCTTCGCTTCACGCTTACTCACTTGCGGCGGCCCTCACGCTCGCGCCCGCGGTCTGGCTTGCGGCGGCCCCAGCAGCAGCGGCGGAGGGCGTGCGTAGGGACCTTAGGCAGGGCAGGGGGTGGTGTGCGTGGGCCGGCGGGCCAGCTGCGGCGGCGCTGGGTGTGCTGCGCGATTGGCCTGTGAGACCAGAGGAGAGCTGGTCCGAGAGAGTGCCATTGCACGAGATGGGAGATAGAGGGCGAGTGCCGGACGACAGAGCTATCGCCAGCCTGAGGCACTGCGAGCTGGCAGCCTTGTCGGACGGGAGTGCAGGCACGGCAGGAAATGCGTTTTGCCCTCGGCCGGCCTACTGGAGACTGTGAGACTGCTGGGCCCGCGACTCTTGGCTGTCGGCGCATTTCAATTAAGCTCTAGGAGGAAAATCAGTGTTTGAGCCGTTCGGCGCAATGCAATTCAACAGTGTAGAGCTCTTCACGTTCGCCCAATGCCTCCTCAAAGCAGAGCTCTGCTTGGTGCCAGGTAGGCGCCGATAGATTACCCAGTCGACATAGCCTCGCAGCTCTCACAGCTTGCCCATCGATATCTATCGGCTGCAACACAACACAGTTGGTACTTGAAGTCAGTCAGTCCTCCAAGGAGGGCTGGGCATCCCGGTCGACATCTGGACATGGCCCGCACGCTGAGAGCTTCGAGCTTCAAGCTTCACAGGCTTCTGCCAATACGCCTCAAATGCATTATCCAATCGCCCGCGGAAGGGCTGGTCGCCGCCAATCCAGCTTGACCTGCCTGGAGCGATCGCTAGAGCTCCAGAGGCCTCTGCCCTACTGCCCTGCCATGCACCATCACCACCACCGCTCCAGCAGATACCATCCGCCCCCCCTACCCATCTTCTTGCCTGCTTGCTTTGCCTGCTTCCTGCTTGCTTGCCAACCCCCCCAGTCCCGGTCCATGTTTTGCGTGCGTTACGCTGCGTCGTCGCGCTGCGGTGCGCTACGCGGGAGGAAGCTCCATGCCTGCTCTCACTCCCTTTGCTCTGAATCACTTGCGGCTGCCGAGCCAACTCCGAAGCGGCCACCTCAGATCACTCCCTGCAATTGGGAGGCTGGATGCCCTGCTCCGCCGCCTGCCTCGTGCCCCTTCAGCTCCTCCTCCCCATCAGCCGCCAATCAGCTGCAGCCTTGGCGGGGAACTCGGGCACGGTACGACACTGTCTGCATGGGTTCGGGCGAAAGCTTGCTCCTCAACATTATTCAATTAAGACTCATAGAATGGCATTGTTCACTGAAAGGGTACCTGCGGCCGCCCTCAGCTCCTTACGCAACGAAACAAATATATGTAAAACAATATGCATCGCATGTTTTGGCCCCCAAACACAAATCCAAAGCTCCAGTGGGAGTCATATTATAAGCCAGGACGAACGGCTACTTTTGCAAATAAAAGTTATGCCCTTAGTCCATCTCTGAGCATCATGCCCCAGGTGCCCGATTAGCTGTCTCAGTAGTATTATCTGCAGGACTATCCGGCCTTGTGGATACCGGCGTTTCTTCAGTCGCGCACCTAAGCTCCGCCATGATCTCGAAACATTCCGCAAGGAGAGAATTGACCCTGCCCTGACCTTCGGGAACTTCCTGACCAACCATGAATTTTCCATCGACCCGCATGTTATCTATTGAAGCAAGCTAGACTGGCTGTTAGTACGATGCAAGAGGACAATATAAGCTTAACACGAGCTTACCTTCATACTGTATGGATAAAATTCGCGTGATGATGAAACTCCACCCGCCTTTTGCACTTCAAGCAGACAGCGTCTCACAGTTTGAAGCTGATTGAATATTGGTGTGAGGCTTTCACTTACAGGCTAGAATTCAACGTATCAGCAAAAACTTCAGACTATAAAAGGTTATATCGGCAATGATTTACATGCCTCACTTGATACCACCAGACTAAACACATAGGCATAGCATTTCCGCACCAAATATATCAAAATCTGCAAGGGTTAGTAAGTGACGATAAGAACATCTGAAAATCAAAGCTTACATCTTGCCCTTCATCGTATACCATGCCATCTTCTCCTACGAATCGACCATCAACCCGGGAACGGTCAATTTCTTGTACTTCAATAATGTAATCATATAGATCTGTTTCGCGTAACGACCAGGCTTGAGTCACGGATAATCTTTCAAGATGTGACCTTAATCTGTATAATCTTTCTGCGGTAGATCGAAGTGGTGGTGCAATTGATCCTTGGCTATAATCAAATTAACATCTCCGCAATCAACCTAAGAATTCGAGTATTACGTACCGTAGAAGTGCTTCATCGGCACAAGCCTGGCATTTCTCCAGCAGTTCTAGAACAATTTCTTCTCCTTCAGGAACCGTCCCATCCCGCCCCAGTAGCATGCCGTCTATTTTGGTAGCCTCAATATCATCTAACTGTTTTTTGTAGCTTCGGACTTCGGTTGTGGAAAACTATAAGCAATAGAGTAAGTAGTGGTGGTTAACGGCAACTTCGAAGAGGCTAACCGTTTGCCTAGCTTCACACCCCCTAATTGTCCGCCTGATAGACACCAATTTCTCATGTAAATGTTCCAGTTGAGGTGAAATTAGATCCAGTTTATCTTGTAACGGCTTCAGGGCCAGGTATGAATCGTTGATTATAGGTTCCAGTTGCTCTATAATTTCTGGGGGGTGGTCTTCTTTCCCAATATCTATATTTCTCTTGAGCTCCGCGAGCTTCTCCCGGATTGGATCCAGATCCTTCCTGGAGAAATTTCCCGATTCGGTTAAGTGTTGTATTAAGCGCTGTATTTACTGTTAGTATAAGGCGGGGTAAGATTGAAAGGAGGTCGTGCCTTGATAACTAGAAGCGCTGCAAAACTGAGAAGAGTTAGCCTGTGAATTTCAGGGTAACCCCAGGGACCTTACGCAGCTGGCGGTTCATTGTTCTTCCCTACGGTCAAAAAGAACAGGGATACCAGGAGCAAACAGTCGGTAATAAGAAGATAGACTGGTGATATATATTAGTGACTTGAATCAGAAACGTCTTGCTCGAAGAGAACGTACTCCGGCTTAGCCCATCCTGCTCATCGGTGTCTTTGTCTAGGTGGGCTACTGATCGAATTTGCTCGCATAAAAGAAAGTATTGCTCCAAAACGTCATTAGACTTGATGTAATTTGTTCTGTCTTTCCTGAGGGATCCTAGGCGGTCGCGAATCTCCTGTAGCTTGGTGAAGAAGCCATTGTGTTGGTCTTGTGCAGCAGTTGCCATGTTGGTGAATGTTGAATACAGCTCTCTCCGGTCGTTTCAATGTTGGCGAATGATGGAAGCCAAGACCTACAAGCCGAACTCGGCAGTACTCCTTGTCCTCGAGTAAGGTTACAAGCGCTTCCCATTAGCCGCTCTTGGCTCCAACCCAAATTCTCAGCCGCATTCCATCTCCATTGCTGACACAGCAGCTGCAGATTAGGGCTTGCCCTCCATACACCCTAGTTTACCCACTTGTCAAAGAGCGAAAGGTGAACGTACCAGAATTTTGACCGGATTATACACAACTTCGACGAGGAGGCACGCACAGCAGCACAAACCGACCACCACCACAACACCAAAAAATCAATCAAAATGGGAAAGTGCGTATTAGCTCGACAAATGCGAATTGAAGCCGAAGCTCGATGCTGACGAGTTTTTTTCGATAATTACAGGGGAAAGCCAAGAGGTCTTAACGCCGCTCGCAAGCTCAAGAATCACCGTCGTGATAAGTAACGTCTCCCCCTCAACTGGATATACCACGAACATTCCGAAGCACATATCTCCAGACGCCATGGAACAAATTACTGATACTCGCAACTCACAGCCGATGGGCCGATGATGGATTCAAGAAGAGACTTCTCGGAACCGCATTCAAGTCTTCTCCATTCGGAGGATCTTCCCACGCCAAGGGAATTGTTCTCGAGAAGGTCGGAGTTGAGGCCAAACAGCCTAACTCTGCTATCCGAAAGTGTGTGAGGGTTCAGCTCATCAAGAATGGAAAAAAAGTCACAGCTTTCGGTGGGTTTCCTTCAACATTCCTTATGGATATCTACGCACCCAATCTTCTGCCGGACCAATTCAATACGATGGCAACGCCCGTTTCTGGGATGGCGTTGATTTGGGGTTATGCGTGATAATAACTCTGGAATGATTTCTAATTACTGTTCGATAGTCCCCAATGATGGTTGTCTTAACTTCGTTGACGAGAACGACGAGGTTCTCCTCGCTGGATTTGGTCGTAAGGGAAAGGCCAAGGGAGATATTCCCGGTGTGCGTTTCAAGGTCGTGAAGGTTTCCGGAGTCGGCTTGTCTGCGTATGTTTACCAAGCTCCACCATCTTTGATAATTGCTAATAATTCCGTACAGCTTGTGGAAGGAGAAGAAGGAGAAGCCAAGATCGTAGATACGAAATCTTTTCACTTCTGTCATCCTTTTCTCTTCTTTCTCGTTATTTGATTGGGTTGGTTATGGCTGGTTCACGAAAATAAAATCTTCTACTGCCACGGTCCGGGGTGTTTCATTTGGGTGTTTTTTTTTTTTTAATCATAAGTCATGGTTGGATGTACGGAATAGGGATACATGGGACTTCTTTGTTAAGTTCAAAAGGCGCAACCCTTCGCCAATGCAAAAACAAGATGTCACCAATCTTGATTGCTGGTGAAACCCCGGGTGGATATAATTTATGGCATGTGAAATTGTTTTTTTTGTTATCTGTTAGAGCTTGCGTCTGATACTTCGCTACCCCAAATGTCTCGCGACTCGTTTTCAACGACTCCCATAGCTTCTGCAACTTTATCTAGCCTACTTATAACATCTACCACACTCATGCTCACTCGATTGAAATGTGCATCATTCAATTCTCTTCGCTTTCTCGCCAGAAGTAGATCATTCTCCATTCCACCGTCCCTTAGAGATCCGCTCCCTATGCTTGCGCCCCTCGGAGGTAAGGGAGCCCCGGAGTGTACAGGTGCTTGCTCCCCCAGCCCACGTTCGATGTTTAACGATTGTGGTGTCTCCCCTGCACTTCCACCCAAACCACTGTTCATGGTATTCCCTCCAGATGCGGCAGGACCCTTGTCACTTTGATCTGCAGTCCCGTCCCTCCCAAACGACCTTCTCGCCAACTCTGCATGTTCACCATCTAGGAGATCTTCAGATTCTGTACGCATCCATGCTTGTGCTAGCCCCATCTGTGCCGCGCGTAAACCATCGAGTGCCTTTGAGTGAGCCTGGCCAAATACACTACTTTCCTCAGAGTTGAGGGACTCGATGTTCGATAGCTTTTGAGATGCCGATAGCCAGAGTAATGTGTGGAATTGAGTTGACGGGTAAAGTTCCTGTGCCGGTTGAGATTGTTGTGTCTGTGTAAGGAGTGGACTATGTTGGCTCTGGAAGGTGGACGAGCCTGCCTCACGGGCTACCGCCGTCGGGCTTAGGTGCACTCGGGAGTCGACTCGCTTGTGTGTTGCAGATGATAGCCCGGCTGGACTACGGGCTGGACCACCAGATGCACTGGCTGGGGGTGAAGGCGACGGCTGTCTGTGTAGGCCAGCAGGGCGGTAGACTGAAGCTTGATCGGATGAATTCACAGATGCTGTTGATGGAGGGCCTATGAATAGGGCTGGAGGGGCGGGATTTGATTGGTTAAACATGGCTGGAAGTGGGATGCCAGTATAAACAAGTGTAAAGACGGAGCGTAGCGGGCTAGGAGTTGAATGTCGGGATCAAGAGTTATATGCCGCCCAAGCTTGTGCGCCAAGCAGCATCTACTTTAGAGCTCGAAGTTGTATGCAAGGGGTAGACGTATGCATTATCTAGGTATGCAAGTACACCTAGGTTTTCAGGTAATGCATTCGTCATCCGTGTGCGAATTACACCAAGCTCTATTTCTCGATGATTCTCGAGCAAAAGAAGTTCAAGACTATCGCGGGGGTATCAATCGACTTGAGCGCCTCAAAAGTATCTAGACGATTATATGCCGAATCATTCATATGTAAATGTAAAAAGATCTGTAGAGAAAATAGGCTCTCAGACACATGAAAAGCCCCGAATTTGGAGATTGCGATGGAGATCAAAAACAAACGTTAAACGAAGTTACCCTGAAATATTCTGTCCGTCAGTTCTATCTTGAATCGCCTAGTATCACGCAACATCGAGTACCTACTCAAGTACAAATCTCATTACCTATTCACAAATCTCATTCGGCCGAATGTCAAAAGCTGATCGCAAATTCTGGTCGGTAATCAGGATCGGAGGCACCCTTAGCTCACCCCGGGCCCCCGTTCGCGAGAACACGTTCACATATATGGGCCCATGGAAAGCCGAAACATCCTGGTTCACTTGTGACGAATGTTGTGATATCTGCCTTGGCATACCTTGTAATCAAGTGGAAGACTCATGGTAATTCAGAAGGGAAACGACCAGGAAGTTCCAGTAATATCCGTGACCCTTGCAATCTCTCAGATTTTGAGGCGGGGGATTCGTCTGTTCTCGGAACGCATTTTGGGATTGGCTGAATGGCTGTGTCAAAGTGAATTTTTCCGCTGTCCAAAAGTTTCAAAGTTTTGTTGGAATTAACTGTTGCGTTGAGCACAGACAGCTTACAGCTGTGAGAATACCACACGTGATGCGGTGTTCTGGATGCGGGCTTATGTCATTGGCCCGATGGTTGAATGGAAGATGGAACGGAAATGAGACTAGAATGGAACATTTGAGATGCTTAGTCCCGTGCCATAAGAACATCCGGCACGAGACTGGGAACATCCTGACACAAAATCACGCCCACGCCCTTACCTACACCTATATCGGGACGAGGCTAACACCGACCGGCACTCACCATTTCTGCTCCTCCTACGTCGGGATTACTCGCACTGGGCACGGCCTACCTCTAGCTCATCACTCCGTACCTCTTAATCTTGCTCATCACTCTCCACAAACCAGCTGTTTATAATCTTCATTCTACATCCCGGATATACTAAAGCTATCTCGCAGACCTGCACTGAATAGCCTCGGAGCCACCTCCATCATTGCACATCCACAAATATTTTTTGGCATCTCCACACGAGCCTGCATACCATCCACTCCTCATTTTTGCAATATCCTGCATATATTGACTTTCTCCGGGACATCTGCGTGATCCCCCACTATTCCAAACCACTCCGCCTTTGTGAACCGTCGACACAGTTTAGTGCCTCACTTCATCGACCGAGGCTCTTGGCTTGTTTAACTCCCTGCCTGCCGTTGAACCCAAACCCAACGAAGCTACATACATACATCATCGATTCGAGCACATATCAGAAAGCCCACCATGCTTCATGATGATGAAACCTACGATTTCGATGCCCTTCCTGCTCACGTCCAGGCCCGTTTTCTGAAGAAAAAACGCCGTAGCTCTAGTTTTGCCGGCGCCACGAAAGATAACAATCCAGCAGCTGCTGACAAAGCTCAGACCCGAAGAGCATCTATACTTGAATCTAGAAAGAACACACTTCGCGCAAGGGCACTACATGCAGAAAAGGTCCGGTCCAGATGCAGCAGAGACTCGCATGAAGCTCTTGCAGCAAGATTGACCGCCCTCCAGAAATCGCTCTCCCAGGCCCAAAAGTCCAGAAATGCTATCTTGGCCAAGACGGCTGCTGCTTGTGCAAGCGAAGTCGCTAAGGCCAAACATATTGCTCAAGAGATGAAGGTGAAGAGAGAGGAAGAAGCGCAGGCATTGAAGAATGGGATGGAGGACAGGCTTATGGAAGCAGAGAAGAGGAGACTGGAGCTACAAAGATCCAGGAGGAATAGCCGCCGTGGGAGGGGTTCTACATCATCAATCAAAGCTGATGCAGAAAACCTAGAAACTCTCCGCGGTGAACAGAAGAAACGCACCGAAGCAGAAGCTGTGATAGCCATCCAGCGGGCATACCGGTTGAACCGCAATCGCCTCATAGTGAAAAGGTTTATGGAACTTGGTTTAACGATAGAATCAGTGAGGGACACCCCATTTGATGAGATCACAGCCACCATGGGCGAAGAGCGGGTACAAAAGGCGACTTCCAGACTACTCCAGCTTTGTGGGCTACTTCAGGTCACTAAAGGGGTACCTACAGCACAAGAGGATGTGATTGATACAGAAAAGGCGTGTAGGATATTTTTGAGTACTTATGTGATTCTTGGTCACCCGTCAGAGGTATTGTCTAATGATGGACAAGATGAGAAGGTATATTGCGCCCCGATAATTTGATGTGTCTCTAAACTGACTCGGAGAGTAGGCTTTAATCACGAAAAGCAAAGACTTATTATGTGCATTCGAGTCATGGGTTTCTTCGACAAGTCCTATCAATAGCTATTGCGGATCCAGTTATCTCAGAGAGTCGTTGGTATTAGCTTGGGATTTGTTCAGCACTGCATTTTCTTCGTGGAAAGAGCGAGACAGCCGGCACCTACTTGACCTTTTGGTCAAAACGTATACTGAACTCGATCTGATTATCTATAAGATGAAAGACGATTTGGATGCAGTGTCTATGGATTACAAAGAAGGAATCCGTGAACAGCAATTGACCTTGCTAGTCAGAATTCGTCAACTTGCTGGAGACAGGACCCGACCCATGATAAAGAAGGCAGTCATTGCGGCCAGAAAGGCTCGCTTCCCGAAAAAACAAGATCATATACCGCGAGGGTCTGTGACAGAGACTCCAGAAACATCCACAGCACCCTTACCTGTAGCTACCGAGCATGATCAATCTGCTCATTCTCGGGCCCCAGAGCCGAGAGCCGCTACAGAGGGGCCGCTATTGATGGGTCTTTCGAATAGAGAAATTGTCCATGAACTGGCTCTGGACAAAGGATTTAGGCTCAAGCCCCGTAAGAAGTCCCAGCTGGAGGAAATGGTTGAAGCACAGGCCAAAAGGGCCTTTTACGACATTATGCGTCAAGGTATTGAGAAAGGAGACATTGAGGCATGGATACCTCAAATGGCACAGGCTATTCGAGAGGTAAGCTCAGTGAAAAACGCTTAAACTGATTCGGGATGGAGAACTAATCATTTTATATTAGAAATTACTTCGACTCTTTGAGCCAACACACTCGCTTTATAAGGTCATCGAGAGTGCATTTGACATTCCGTTGATTCGACAGCAATGCAGAGTGGGCTCTTATGATTACAGCAAATTATTTTCATGGGTTTTATCTTTGCTCCCAAAGATTTGCAGTCCGGCAAGGGACTTGGTCGTCCAGCAACTCATTCAGTACGATGGAGACCAGCTTTCACAACTCGACAAGCTTTTGGATGTTCTAGACCTATTGATACTCGACCAAGCCAACTTCACCCTTATGCAATCTGCCCCAATACTTATTCCTCAAGCCATTCCTTATGAGAGAAGAACATTCGCCTCAGAACTGGAATCCGGTAAAACTAGCCTAACGAAGACTAGGAATTGGATTGCAAAGGCTCGCGAAGAAAAAATCGCAGAATCTGTTAATAGGGATCCCGAGCGGGAGAATATCCAAGCGAATCTACCTTCTGCTGAGTCGGTTTACAATCACGGTTTCTTATCACTTACAATTTCCCTCGACGAGCTCAATTCCGAAGAAGTACCAGAAACCTTCCATCTGGATATTGAACGTCTTAATGGCTATCGGGATTCAGTACGAAAGATTGTGTTATCATCTGCAGCAGTTCTTACAGTCAAAAACCTCCTTAGGCGAGATGTTCGTCAACCTTGGAAGTCGCTGAAGGAAAACGTTGTTCTCCTAATGGACAAAGACTACAAAGTGGACCCTACGAAATTAATATCTTTCCTTCAAGAAACAACTGCGCTCCCACCCACTGTTCAGACTCATCTCAAATCCGCCCTCACGCGCATCACATCTGCTGCACATACTGATCCGGTTGTTAGACTCATTTTTAACCGGCTCAGAAATTTTATTGCAGTCAGGCTAGATGCACAGGGTAGCCGACAACGTGTGAAGCTGGCATCAGCGGTTTCAGAGACACTTTCGAGCTATGGTATGGAGGAACAGATTGAGGATGTCAGTGAACTATTGGAGAGCGTGGAAAGACTGGCTGGATACAACAGGGTAACTTACCAGGAATGGTATGACCGTATCTTGGAAGAGTTGGGAAGAGGTGTCGCCAATGCAGCTTGATTTCCTTTCGTTTTACTTAGCTACCTTAGTGTCTTTGATTGAGGTTTTTGTTGGTTGTTTGTCGATTATTGTAGTCCTGTTGACATTGCTTGTTTGCACATTCTTTGGTTCACGCTGGATGCATTACCCTGAACTTGTTTTTGCTGTAGTGAATTTTCCTTGCCTGTTTGCTTTTATTTAATGCTTTTTTTTGCGAGCTATGTTGAAATGGTACACTGATGGAGCAGTACATATTATGGAATTTGGCAGGCTCGATGAATTTGAGTGGCTACGTTAGGGATTGCCAGGTGAACCTGTATCACTCATTACTCATAATCTAATTTTGTTATCAAGGCTTTTTATTTCCGAACTTGTTTATTTCCAAGAATGATGTGCAGCTTGAGAGACTTGCAGTTTGAAGGGCGTCTTTATAACGCACTAGTCCAGACTGACATTATTTCGATCGTCTGGCAGAACACTGCATCTCGATTTACACAGCTCTCTGCCCCAAGCTGCTGGCAGGTATATTCATGCTCCGAGTTATTTCGTTACTTCTTTAAGCGCGCCAACCTATTCAGCTCACCAGACCCTCCTTCCATTTAAAGCAGGCTACCACGTTTCGTGGATTGACGCATGGATGAGCGTGCTAGTATATTACACGCGGTTGACTCGACTCAACTCTAAAATGCCACATAATTCAAGGGACACAAGCTAAAGACAGTTGCTCTCATGAAGCAACACGCCTGACGACTGAGGGAACATGTCTCATTCTCACCCACCGTTACAATCAAACCCTATCAAGTGGTCATATGAGGGCGAAATGCCATTCCATATCTTTTTTGCAGGCATCAATCCTCCAACTTTTTTTCACTTATCTGGACCTCGCAATGAGCACGTTTCATGAGCACATGTTTCACTATTTCGACGCTCATGGCTCGTCTTCCACAACGTTCGTCATACCGTTACAATCGCCTCGCTATTTCCACGCACTCGCCGTCATCAGCTGCCACACTGGGATAAACTAAGGAAAAAGAAAAGGTGTGGGGTTGCGTAATGGAAAGGAAATATTGGTATCTGATTGATTGGATACGGGTAGGTGGATGCAGGGCCCATTTCCAGTCGTATTTAAAGCTCGTGGGGGGGGGGTAATATGACTACTGAGGTGGGATGGAGAACCTAGAGTAAAGGGTCCAACATGGCAAAGGCATGGATAATTGCATGGCACCACATGGTGCGTGTGAAGCATATGCTGTACTCTGCAGAGAGAGCTGCAGAGGTGTGATGAACGCTTCGACGCTCACAAGGGAGAAATGGGTCAAGGGAAGAAGGAGGATAGGTGCATATGGCCAATAGGATCTTCCCGAAAGGCTCATGGTGATGGAAGGGTGCAGCAGCAACGGAAATTCGGTGACGAAAATGGCCTATGGAAGCCTCGTTTGTGATTTGACTCTAATATGTGCTTTTAGATATACATCCTAATCAGGATATCTTAAGATCAGTAACCTTTGGGATCTCTTGGAGTATTCAGCTCTCCACAAAGACAAAACCCAAGTCCACCAATCCGATGAGCGCAATAACTCGATATGTTTCTCTTTGCATGCATATGGATGCTGTCGTTTTACACTGGAGTCCCCCCTCGACAAACAGTCAGAAACGGAATTCTTACCCAGTCTTGCAAGCTTTGCACATGTGTGTGAGGGAAGGTGATAGGCACGAGATAGGCAATGGGGTATGAGTTAAATTAAGAGTGCGGGGTAAAGGAAGAAGGTTATTTTTCTGGGTGCATTTCCCTATCACAAGCTCGGATATGCTTCCATATTTCAACCACACTCTTCCTTGTGGAAGGAGAAAAAAGCTTAAAGCTGGAGCATTTGGTGGAGGAAATAAGATTTCCCCATATAAGCATGCCGCATTCATCATCATCCGGCATATCGGAAAGTTCTTAATCACGAAGACACGGCAAAATCAAATGCAAAGGTACAAGGTCGGCATATAGCTTTCCATCCCACGAGTGAGATTATACACACCCACGTTCTGAGCACGGGAGAAAAATGAGCAAGGTGGTTAACTAAAGTGGGCAAGAAAGTGAAAAAATATTACAAAAAGAAAAGAAAAAACGGAGTAAGGTTTGTGAAACTCAAGGCGCAACCTAACGCCTGCTTCTAGCTGACGCATCATTGGATATCCAGTCTAGACCACGACCCTTGAGAGCACAGTACGACAACAGATGAAAAATCCGAAAGCAAGGCGATGGCCTTTCAGGGTCGTTTTTGCTGGCCTGGTCCAGAGTGGACCGGCCTGCAGTCATTGCGTACTTCGACATGTATGCGTGGCAGATTGATGAAAATTACTCCTCCTTGAATGGCTGGATGAGAGTTTCCGGCCCGAAGCGCATGTTCATGTACTCGATCTCAAAAACGTACCGAGCCAGTACAATCTGACTTCGGATATAAGCCAGTTATCCAGCGCCAATATCAGGAGCAACCATTTGCGCCAATCAATTCGGCATGTGACATATAATGAGGTCAAACAAAGGCTATTGGAGAATTCGAGAACAAAGTTTAAGGAAACTAATGAACTGCAGTGGAATTAACAATATGTTGTCCCATCATCACACTATCACTATCTCGGGGAGCACGGATGTTTATCAGAAAAGAATTGGATGCATATGCTTTTGTTTTACAACACCATGCAGAAACCTGCAAAAAGCCATGCATTGGTCGTGGTATTTCCTTCTGTCCACGCATACGCTAGCATGTATGCAAAGGAATTGAGGAGCATGGCAAAAGAAGCATTGTGAATTATGTGTTGTGAGCAAATTCTTGGATAGGCTTGACGATACACCCAGTCATTTCATAGGGAAATGAAACATCAGAGATCTTCGACATGGGACTGCTGTTCAACCATCAAGACAAAGTACGTCAATTGACAGCCCAAATCCGCGCAGCCGAAGACGAAACGTGGACCTCCCGGGCCCGCAGCTGTTTAGAGTAGACTCTAAACAGGGTGCACCTAGCGATGCACGGCAATTGCTGCATACATCACAAAAGAAAGAAATATGTGTTTGGCTCGAAATGGATGAGTTTCAAACCGCACCAAGACATTGAGGGTCGTAGGCATCATCGGTTTGTTCCTACGATCTTTGACTTGTGCGAAGTGTTCGAATCGACACAGGTTAATCGACAAGGTCCCTTCGATTATGACTCTAAACGCCTGGGGCCGCAATTAGACGGCGATCTCGGCCAATGACCATACAGATGGATTTTAATAAACATCCACGCCAGAGAGGACAGGTTGGTGATGCCTACCAGGCAAACCCAAATACTTGCAGTAGCGTCTTTACAATACACTTACGGAATGGCTTTCACATTTTCATCTTGCCCTATGGCTTTTCTATTGGGCTGTGGAGGATATTTGGGTCATACAATTGCATATGCAAATGTAAAACAAGCGCCACGTAGTGATGAAAATGCAAATTCAGATCACGGAGGTGGAACTACGAAACGATTGTTCTCGTCGAAACAATGTAACTTGTTTGATCAAAGGACGGAACTTTCCACATCACGTGCACAAAGTCAATACTTGGTATGCATCGATATCCGCCGCCAGCGAAATGGGGAATTCGAATTAACAAATTGTAACTGCAATTCATCTAGTTATCGTGGCTTTTAAATTGCTAATCCTAGAATCCGTGAGAATGGGCCACTCATTCATTGAATCCTATTCTCGGACTTGTTCTCGTCTCGGCCTCCTCCAGAAGCAAGCAAGAGAATAATTAAATGGCATTTTCTGGAAGATACTGGTAGTGGAGTGGTGGGAAGGTACTCTATGCTCCTTCGAATTCAAGGTCACTGGTTAGTGTCATTGATCTCTTAAGTCTCTTAAGTTAAACACGCACTTTACATCGGCATTTCCCCGACACATATAGTGAAGTTCGAGAAAACATATGTCCATATAATATATGTACAAAGCGTTCATCCAATAGATACATACTTAGTAAGTTGGCGCCAACCACCGGGCCCGGGTACTCGGCCGGGCTCTCCATATAAAGTAACTGGGCGATATATTGCTGTTGCAATTGTGCACGGCTGCACTTCCTAATGCGGTAACATCTCACCCACTCCTCCTCTTAGACTCGTGCCCAGACCCTCGTAGAGGTCCTCCTCTCTATTTATTTTTCGTTTTCTTTTTCAAGTTTGGTAGCTGGTATACGTAGTTTCCGATCCCCCCCTCGTCGACTTTGTTTTCGAATTCTCCGTACTACACCCCCTAGCAGCCGGAATATGATCTAGAGTCGGAGAAGATGTAGTACAATTGTGACTAGACAGTACTAGCAAAAATTTATCACACATGTACATATGATTCCGACAAAAGAGAGGACATGTACCAACATTATTACCTACCTAGGTACCTAGGAACTTAGTAGTATAGGTATGGTTTCAACCATCAGCAGCTATACATTCTATGAATCTGTTTGGCATACTAGGTATCTATCAGACTATACCAAACAGTAGGATCAAGTGTCTCCTAGTTGTTTATGAGAACTATTCTCATATCCTCTACATACATGTACAATTGATATCTCCTTAAGCTTGTCAAGAATTGTTTCACGAATTTTATGGTGTATACCTAGGTAGGCTAGGTAATACACGACAAGTGTTAAATGAGGTTTAAATTAAAAGAATAAGAAGGCCAAATGTTAAATGTACTGAGTATACTCATATGGTCGACTTCTAGGGAGGCTGAACACCATTTTCAAATTGCGTATATTTGCATATGGAATGCATTTATTTGTACATGTCAGTAAATTGTAGTCAGATTGATTTTGAGATATGGCACAAGATCTACGAGAACTCGAACATGTCCTAGGCCTAGTTTGGGGCTGTATTGGTTGTAAATTGAATTTGTGAATGCAATAAAATGTGTTCTCAAACCATTTCGGGTACAAACTGAACCAAGTGGACACTGTAGTCTCGTCAGTCAGGCATATACCACTCGCGTTATAAGTATGCATGATAATTATCCCTCCCCCTCCCCCTCCCCCTCCCCCGCCCTCCATCTTACGATCGCCCATGATTTTCGAATTCGAATTCATTTCTCCCCACCTAGGCCTACCGGCCGGACAATTAACCAAAACGCCCATCATGCATGTGCATTTCGTGTCACCGAATCGCGGCTGCAGAAAGAAGGAAGATTATGTAGCTAGTGGATAAAAAAGCGTATATTTCGTGATGTTAAGGCTGGAAATGTACAAGCTTATAATTATCGATTTTTCTCTCTCGACATTTTCATCCCCAGGGTCTTGGAGAGGGAGGGCCTAGAGGATGTATTAATTACCCGTTGTATTCTATTCTTGTTTTTGGCCCGGTCGATGTAGAGTATGCTCGTGAGGCTAGCGGTTAACGTTTTGAATTCTTCCGCTCCGTAAGTAGAGGAAGAATATCATAAACGCAGGTGCTTGGGGCCGTTAATTGAAGTAGTGGCAAGTACCTATAGCTAGGTTTTGACGCAAAAGGGTGTAACACTGGATATGTCCGATAGATGGTTTGTGGTGATGTGTTTGATGCGATGCATGGATGAGGTACATACGTACTACAGAGACTGTATATTGATTTGCCTATAGAAAATGAAGCTGCGGCTGGGATCCGAACATAGGTATATACTGCGTTGGATAGGCGTTTAATATATTCCCATTAATTACTATGATTTTCTTTTTCTTTTTAATTCCCCGTATCGTCAAGGGTCAGGGACAGGTCAGATCATGTCCAGGGGTGTATGTTATTTTTTCCGGTCGATAGATGAATATATACGGAGTATATTCCTGGGTCTTTATTATAATAGCCAGTTGACCTCATTGTGAGCGCATGGGTATAGGTCGTACAGATATGAACGTACCTGCGCATGCTTTGGCGCCGGAGGACTTGCAATTGCAGTGAGAGGAAGTGGGGAGATAGTGGATAGTGGATAGTGGATAGTAACGTTGGGGCTCGAGGTGGATTAGTCGAAGTGGGGTTTCAGGCACCACCTGTTCGACTTCGTGAAGGGCCTAGCATTGTAGTAGAGTGGCATGCAGTGCAAAATATTGCTCCGGTTTGAGGCTGATGCTATATTGCTTTCGGTGGAACCCGACCATGGGACGTGCTGGATGGATATGGATATATGGATGGGTATCTAAATGGGCACGTGTTAAGCGTGAATGAGTGAATGAACTCTCTGTGTGTGGCAATTTGCAATTTCGTTAGACACGTTGGATATACCCAGGCAGCATAAGTAGGTAGCTATTCTTGTGAACTTACCTGCCTGATTATAGCTATAGAAGGCTGGGTAAAGTACAGCCCGCGTCAAAAAATTTGCCACAGTAATACTTGCCTTGCTATTGGGCCGAGTGGGGGCGTGGAGCGGAGAAACGTTGGGAGGATGTGATGGAGTTTAGATACTTCGTGCAGAGAGCGGCGGGAATAAAGCCCAAGAATATGCAATAGCAATAATCAATAGAAATAATTGTAATGCATATGCAGGAAAAGCCCAGGCCTGGATTCTTATGCACACTCCCTCGTGATGCTACGCTGTCAAAATTCCCAAAGCGGTACTACCCACTCCACCATATCAGGCAGGAGCCCTGGAATGCCAAGGCCGCAGTAAATGTGATTCATTCCCATCGGCACTTCACCGCCTTCACTGCTTCACCAGAGCAACCAGACTTGCCGAACCAGTCACCGACCAGTAGAATCATCAGCATATGGTGATGATTTAGAAACAATCAGCCAAGCTTTAAAACGGGCCTCGGGGTGCTGCAAGTGTCGGCCGACCCATACTGCAAGATTGATCTCCTGTCATGAGGCCCTCTGTCGGGCCGACAATCTTAAGAAAATAAGGTAAATATGATCGCTAGGTTTTATATCCCATCTATACCATATAAATCAAGTGTTCTTCTTCTAATAGCTTACGAAATTTATCATAGAGAATTCAGAATAAAAATGGATTAGTCGATTTTCTTTTTGCACTTGGCTTAGAGCCAACAACTTCAAGAATATATCCGGATCCCGCCCCATATACGGCCCTAGGCTTCCATTCACCCCCCGCTTAATCCTATTCCTATCCAATATAGAGGATGTAACGTGGTGACTATTATAAAACACTATTGCGAACATTATTATATATCCCAATCTGCAGCCAAAGGCACGCATTTTGCAGTGGCAATTCAATGCATAGCAAACCACCGCTATTATCACCATGCATATGATTATTGTGAGAACCCCACTTCTCCTCCAAGTTCGAGGAATATAGCTGTGAGTGCACTATATTTTTCATGTATCCGGATTGGTTCCACTGACTGATTGCTACAAATTACAGTTAATATCAAATTCCATATATGCACGTGCCGAATTACTCCCAGAACCCCAGAACTATACTATTTTCAACCACCCACAATTTAGAAACAACTGTGGCAATTGTCTATCAGGATCCGAGCACAGATGCCATGATCCGGATCCAAATCCAAGCTCCTCGAAAGGTTCGAGGCCAGATGATGACATCAAGTAATAACAATCATTTCAAATGATTATCGACTGATATTAAACAAAATAATAATGTCGAGCACTTTCAGATACGAGCCTCGTGGCTCGCTTCTTCAAACTACCAGCAATTCATATAGTGGAGTCTCACATTATATGTGAAGAGGAATAGTTGATTGGAGACAACATTGCAAGACAGCATGCTAGAGTTATGGAAGACTGCATATCTATGCAACGTACCACAATTCAACACAAGTTGAAGCCAATTGGGCAAGATGCAGGTACTAGGTAAGTCTGGTTGTCTCTACGCTGTAATTGGAGCTCCATGGGCGCTGATCGTTTACAATGTTGTCAGGAGACAGGGCTGTTTTTGACGTTTTCCCTTTGCAGATCCTTCGCCCACTACTGCAAGCCCCCGTGGCGTAATTGGATGGGGCGGACGTCCTTGTAACAGAACAACGAAACAACATTCAAAACAAACAAAAAGAGTTTAAAAAAAGAAACGTCAAAGAAAGGAAGGAAAAAGAAAATAAAAGAAAAAATAGCAAGAGAATAAAAAAGAAGGTTGAAACGTCGCTAAGAGTGCAATCCTCCCGTTTCTGCTCCCGCTCTGGGGATGATCAAGGGGAAGATAAGACAAGGGCTTGATAAGACACCGAGTCCGGACAAACGCAGGACAAGGAATCAGAGAGACTGTGAACAAAAGAGAAAAATGAGCATTGAACAAACAGAATGTTTCGAACAAACAACCGCCCCACAACTGAGGAGTATCAGGAGGTCTCTGCTAGCTGCTTGGTGGTAGCGATGGTATGCTGCAGAACCAATCAGCAGATTCCTCCTGAAAAACCGGATTTCCATGAAGTCATGAGTTCAAAGAATGAATAGGCAACCATTCAATTTGATTGCCTCAGATTAAATCAAAGAAAGAAAAAAAACCAAAGAATATGCGTGCAGTTCCCGCCTTTTCTGTTGCGGCAGATTTGTGAACAAATCAAGTACACGGCATGGGATAAGATATGGCTACCTAGCTAGGATCTTGATATTGGGCACGGGAATATAGGCGGCTTCGAATTCACCTCCACATTCACTTCCCGGGTTACCCATTCTACCTAGGCAACTTTTCCTTTTTGAGTTTATTGAATATGGTTGGGCAGAATTCAAAACAAGGAGTACCCGCAGCGGCTCAAAGTGACAGCCCTTTCTTCCCCCCAACCAGTTTTCTGTACTTTCTCAAACTCGGCCGCTGGTGCAGATGGGCTGGGATAAGCTCATTTGCCAGATAGCATCAGGCATGTACTCGAGTTCCTATCTGAAGTCAAGCAGGGGCATGCAACCCGTTAAGTTGATTGTTCATTGACCCGTCGCCAGTCCGATACCAGGCGTTCATGCATATCACGCCTGATGGGCAAAATCAGAAACTGAAGTCTACTTTACATTTGTGCTCCAGGTACGGAGTACCCACTGTCTGGCCACACTCCTCCACACACACATGATAATTATGATTCCGCTATGGTGCACACGACAATAATTAATAACCAAAAAAGTCACACACACACGCATACTCACCCCACAAAGGTAAACACACGCACACGCACACGCAGTCAAGCTCACCCCACATATCCGTATCCATTACCTATCAGCTCGTTCGGACACTCCCGCGCAGCGTGGGTCTCCCCACTTTTTGCGGGATCTTCACCCACGCCTAGGCCTACTTTTCCCGAAACTCGAGGAATACAGAAACAAAAAAATAAGAAAAAACTAAAAAAAAAAGTCAAAGTTAAATGGTAACTACCCTAGTACTAAGCAAAAAAGTTTGAAAATCATAATATTGCCTGACTTCTTTTGGTGAGCACAAGGCACCTACTGAGATATCGATACTACTCTCTGATACGAAGCTTCCCTACTGGATTTAGGAGGCCGGCAGCTGAATAATAGGATATAGGGGAGATGGCCGGGAGTAACGGTATATGATTTTCATATACGGAGGACATGTCTAGGTAGGTTTAGGTATGCAATTGCAGTTACAGTTGCAAAATGATCATGATCATCATGATCATCGATCATGACATATGCTTAATTTCGCGGTGAGAGCTTCTTTTTGAATTTTTTTGTTGTGGGAAAATTGGAGGAGTTGGAAATTCTAAATCTATTGATCATGATATTGTTATCGATATGATTGATAATTCGAGACGTCGACGTCCAAAAGGGGAGAGCAGCAAGAGAGAGAGAAAAAAAAAAGCTCATGATCATTTACGCCTTGTCATGGTGATGAAATTTCAAAGTCAAAACATCGAACACGTAGATGAGTCATGTTCATAATCAAGTACTCGACGTCAAAACACTTTCCTCTTTATACTGTGACTATGCATTTACGTCCCCCGAATTCGAACCCACGTACATACACAGATGCTCTCTACAAAAAATCAAGTCATGATCAGAATAATACTGGTACCTACCTAACCTAATTAACCAAGCAAGTATTCATACGATATACGATAATATATAAGCTTCAGCAGCTTGAGCTTGCATATATACGAGCTTGACTCGTAATAACTATATGTAAATAACATTGATATACCTCTTATTTAATATACATAATATGCAGGTAAAGCCAGGGATGGATACACACATGTCACAATATTAATTGCAATAATGATTTATCAGCCTCTTTTCGAATTCGTATATGTTTTTGTTTCTTTCCACTTTCTGCTTCCCCTCTCGTCACGACTACGACTTACGACGACGGCCACCACGTAAGCCCTACAGATCTATCGAGACTGTAGAGAGAGGAGAGGCCTGCTGGGTGAGTTGCCGCGCGGGGATAAGGAATGGGAGTGAAAAAAAACACACACTACATGCATGCATGCATGCATGCATGCACCACATGTAATAAGGTTTTTTTATGCAAGTAACACAAGCACAGCATATGCATATATATGCATAATACCTTTTTAAAAAAAAAAAAAGGAAAAAAAAGGGAAAGAGAGAGAAATATTATAGAGTGGAAAAAAAACCACGAGACAAAGTCGATAGATTAATGTCGCGATGAGCCAGCAGCTGAACCATGAAGAAAGAACGAACTGCTAAAGAGGAATTATTTGAAAAACTATTTTTGATGTACTCTATATTATTAATATTTACTAATTATAAGTCGCAAGCCCTCTAAATTTTCTGTGGTACCCCGCCGCGCGCCCACCCCGAACAGAAATTCGAAAACGTTCCCCATTGCTCGTCCCTCACTCAGCTGGCTCAGACCATGAGCCACGGCCACACACGCACACACCACACACACACGATTCAAAATACACAAGCTACACACACACATGAAATAGGGTTATCCGCAGCAAACGAGCGATCGCGAGCGAGCCACAAAAATGTAACATTAAACAATTCATTCTCAGCTCGTCACCTTCCCCTTCCCCTTCCTCTTCCGCTCTCCCCACCACCCCACCTCCTCAGCGATCGCTCAACTCCCCGACCGCAACCCAACCCATTTGGGTTTTCTCCGAATATAGCTAGAGCTATGTGTTCACATGTGGGCCTGCCGGCCGCGGTGTTGCCCACCCTCCCTCTCACAGAAAAAAAAAGAATGCAGTAACCCAAACCCCACTCCACCCACCCTCCTCAAGCCCGTTAACCCAACGCCGTTAACCCACCCTCCGTTAACCCATTCTCCGTTAACCCAACCCCGTTAACCCAACCCCGTGAACCCCGTGCTGTGTGCTCGTGTGCAAAGATAACCCCCTTCCCAAAGAAAAAAAAAACCGAAAATTAAAAAGCAGAAACCCCAAATCCACCTGATTGATGCGAGTGTATATAACCGAGATAGAGAGAAAGAGAGAGAAAGAGAGAAACTTGAGAAACGATCATTGATCCTGGAGCGTGAGAGAAAAAGAGGAGGAGGAGGAGGAGCTCGAAGGTAAGTAAACGAAAAAAACAAAACAAAAAAGCAGGTATATGTATATAAGAGTATCTTTTTCCAACTCCAGGATCCAAAGTGTATACGTTTGCGTAATAACAAAAAGCTTGGGAGGAAAAAAAAAAAAAGTAAAAAGTAAGAGAGAGAGCCGACCCCAAACCGAGAGACAGAGAGAGAGAATTTTTGAATGCAAAAAAAAAAAAACCAATATAAAGAAAAATGAGTGTACGCCTCCAAAACAGAGACTCCGGTTATAAACAAAAAAGTGTGAAAAGAAAAAAACTGCCTCCTTAAAAAAACAAGACAAAAAACCAACCAGATGGGGAGGGAGAGCGAGAAAGAAGGAAAAAAAGAAATTCATGAGATGATTAACCCTTTTGGCCACATTCTTACGATCCCCAGAAAGTGCAGGATAAGAAAAAAGAAAATGTGGGTTAGGGGGAAATAAGAAAACGAAAGAGAAAACCACGATTTTTGATGCGAGGGGTGTTTCTTTCGTTTTCTGTTATGTATATGCAATGGATCCCACTGGAAACCGAACCCTGAGGAAATGAAATAAGAAAAATGTGTGTGTCATCAGCCCGTCGTTAGTATCATTAAAAAGAAATTACCCAATTGCGCCGTGGTAAATGAAAGTAGGAGAATCGTCAATGAAGGCTTTGAAGAACAAAAGGAACGGTAAATGGAAAAGCTGGCGCAACAAACGAAATAAAGTTAACGGGAAAGAAAAAGTGAGGTTTTCGAGGAGGTACTATTGGGAGTATGTGCGATGGAATTGTGCGCCCGGTCCAGCATTAATGTAGGGGCCCCTTATCATCGTACTGTAATCGCTCCTGACACTCTCCATGCTCTTTGTTGATCTGTCTGGAAATTGATATGCAGGATAGCCACACTTGTTAAGCCCAGCCAAGACCCTTTTTGCACCATTAATTTTGCGTTGCCATTTTTGTTTGCTTTCTTCGCGTTGAGACTCCAAGTTGTTGATTTCCTCGGCGCTGCTCCATCCATGGCTTTTCATGCGCTCAATCATCCACGTGTAGGTCTCTTCATCCTTAATCATGGCATCCACCATTTGAGTGATTGTATTTGGCGACATTGTATCGATGGGGTCTGAAAGTTTCCTGCATGGCTTTGGGGAGGTGGGGTCAATGCTTGGAACGGTGTACAAGTCTGAGGATGGTGGTATTATGCTCAGTGACGTTTGAGATACCGACAAATCTGGGTATGACATGAATGGTGTAATCTTGGGTGCGTGAAGGGGAGAGTTGAACACCTCTTTAAGTTGAGGTTGTCTAGAGAGTTCCGGAAAGACATCAGAACCTGCAAAGGTAGGCCTACATCTTGGTGACTGTAAAGGTGAATACACTGCTTGACTTGGTTTGGGCACGATTTGCATTGGTAGCTCAAACTCAAAGTCCGGGTTTGGTGGGCAAGATTTACTCGAGGTTAGGGTGTTGAGAGGCCAAAACATGTCAGACTCATCCGTTGTTGGTGGGGTGAGTGGGGGGGTCTGGGTTGGAGTAGCTGTTATTGTAGTCGGTGGGTTCGGAATACTGTCGATGGAGTTACTTTGGCGAGACATTCGTCGCTTTATTCCTTCCCTAAATCGCTGTGGAAACATTTTATCCAACAATGTCGTTCGTCGAGGACGTGCGGCAGGAACTTGTGGTGCTGGCAAAGATGCTGGCTTTGCTGGGTCAAAGTAGCTGAGTGAGGCAAATGCATCAGAGTCTAGGGAATAGTCAAACTCTGGCTGGGTAGAGTTTATGGATGAGGCAGGAAAGAAAATCCGTTCATCCTCTAGTTCTTTTTGGCCGAATTGGCAGTCCTGGGCTTGGGCACAATCGCCATCAGAAGGTGGGGTTGGAGGCATTGCATAGTGGTGGTACTCGTGATTGTCTGACTGGGCTGGTAACTTGTCATATCCGCTGGCGGCGTCATGTAGCCTTTCGGAGAATTCCAGAGCTGCAGCTCGTCGAGTGATATCATCTATTCCCAGTCCTAGCCCATATTCTGGCCCACAAAACTCACAACTCTCTGGCAGGGAGTCCATGGCGTACCATGGAACCTCTGTCGGTGTTACTGGGGTTGACATGGCATCCGAGGCGTTTGAGATTGTTGGAAATGATCTGTTGCTACTACTGAACGATGAGGTTGATGATTGAGGGTTAATTGATCGTGTGGATGTTGAAGGTCGGGATGTGTGTCGAGAATGTAGTTGTTGCAATTCAGGCTTGCCTCGCCGTTCTGAGAGGCTCGGGGGGGATGTTCTGTGCGGTGAGGCCATTGCGTAGAGCTAACACAGCTAGGCCGTGCGGTCGAATGCTCTGAGGATGGGTTTCTGGGTCGAAGGTGGGTCGGCGGGTGAAGGAAGATAAGGGCGACGGTTGTCCAGGCCACAATTGTGTAGCGGTGCCGAGACGACGGCAAAGGGTTTCTTTTTAGGTGCGTGGGGTGGAAGGTGTATGAGACGGAGGGCAGAGGGCTCTGTCAGGACGTTGCGTTCCAGTGGCCGTTAAGTGGTGTTTAACTGGGCTGACGGGTATGCCTATGGGGCAGGATTGACTGGGGCAGAGAAGCGTGAGAGCTGCAGAGTTGCGTGGCAGCAGGCAGCACGACAAGTTATTTGGGTGGTTGGACGGAGGGTGGTTGGGGGGTGTTATGGGGACCTGGGTGTGGGTGTAGCGGTGGTGGTGGGTGGTGGTGATTATCCAAATGGTGGTGGTCGAGCAGAGTGGTAGAGGTGCTATGCGGGAGGTGTGGGTGAAGGGGGGGGGGGGAGGGATTCTCTGGTGGGTGGGCAGCGGCGGCGGCGGTGGTGGTGGGAACTATTCCAGATGTATTGGCGGCAGGAGGAAGCGACGGCGTGTGTGTGTGGAGGATGGGTATACTTCCTCGTGCCCAGACTCCCAGGTAGTTTGGTGTACGGTGTGCGGAGGAGCCTAACAAAAGTCATGACGCTCGAGGTCCAAGCAGAGAGACCGATCGAACCTTTAATCTAGAGCTACTGAGAGCTATAGTTACCGAGCTTTCAACCAACAACAAACTCAACACCAACATCAAAGACTACGAGCACTATCTCCAACCCGGAACCATAGCCAGAGCATCTAAAGCTGCAAAGGCAGTGAAGAAGGGCAAACAAAGTGCAAAACAAAACGCGCCTGCGAAGCGAAATGCGCTTGAGAAACGAAACATCGCCGAATACCAAGTATAAGTGACCGGATCATGGAATCTCTTGAAGTCGAAGGTTATCCTACGGAGGCAGAGGCGGACTTCAACGAAGCGAACATTAGCGATTTGGTTTACGGAATTATCATTCCTATCATCGCCGACTTCAGACGTAAGACGGGACGCAACATGCGCTTGCGACGAGAGAAAGAGATCGTTGCCGTGGACTCTGAGAAGGGCCGTAATGGTGGAGGTATCTTTGTTACAACGGGAGATGATTGGCGTATGGTTGGATATATATATGATGGCTGCACGTTTCAGATGACAGAGAAGTTCATAGTTTTATATAGTGCAATGGGCAAACAGAAGGATAGATATAAACAGAAGGATAGATGGATGAAGAAGAGTTCCGTTGTGGTGGATTGCTTGTATGTCGCATTGCAGAATGGAGGCATTGGAAGGGCTGTGGTTACCAACCGTATTCGAGAGGGCAGTATTAACGAAATGTGCATTATTGCAGTGGGTTCCGTATTATGGGACTTTAGGCATCGTGCTATTCCGTGCCCACGAGAATGAGCGTAAGGCTCGATACGCCCACAGGCCCCACCTCATCGATAATAGTAATAACATCGGCCAGAAGTATGACTTCAAGTCGCGGGCGCCTGAGGCCCCCCCAATTCCTCCTCCGCGGCTGCCCCACGTCGCGTAGGACAGAGCGTCTTTCTGCTCCTGCTCCAGCGCCTCGTCTCCGCCCAAGGCTCTGCACCGCATCTGCTTCCCCCGCGAAATTCTCCTCGCTCCAGGAGTCAGGGCCCGGGCGGTGTGAGCGACCAAGCGATCGAGCAAGGGCGGCCAGATGGACAGACTGTCCCAGGGCGGAGGGGGCACGAGCGGTGATGGCTGACCGGGTCCTGAGTGGACGAGAAGCCCCTCGCCTCGGGAGCAAACCGCTGGGCCTGCAGCGCACCGGACTGCGCACGGGATCCCAGATCCAGCTCAGTGAATCCTCTTTCCTGGGGACACCATCGATCCCATCATGATATCAGCGGGCCAGCCAGCCAGCCAGTCGGGCAGGCTGCCTACCTCCCAGAGCGAGATCAATGAGTGAAGCCATCGCAGCAAGCGCACCCAGCAAGCAAGCACAGAAGTTAACAGCGTTACAATCCCGCCAGGCCCGAACCGTGATGATGTGATGCAGCCTCGGCTGTGTGGGTTTGAGGCCGCGGATATGAGCACCAGCACCCAGGACACAGCAACCCAGCACCAGCGCCGGCACTTGCGCACGAGCTCACTCACTACGAGCACTGACCCGGCCGTAGCTTCAGGAGGATGAAGCACCACAGCCCATCGAGGCTTTGGCAGTGAACTCTCACTCTCTCTCACAACCACACAATTCCCGGGCTCTGCGACTGCCACGTAGAGTACCAGTGTGCCGGCAGTCTCTGCAATTGGAGCCTGGCTAGGTGCTGGCGCAAGGGCGGGACCCGGGAAACCTTCTGCGCGGGTGCGGGCGGGCGGGTGGGCGGGTGCGGTCATGAGCAGGGGCGTGGATGGATGGGCTGGCCGCGATGGGAGGAGCAGAGCGCTGAGTAGAGCAAAGCAAAGCAAAGCAAAGCAAAGCAACTGCAAAATGTGCAGGATATGCAGCAAAAAACAGTGCCTGCCTGCGTGTGTTGAAGCAGTGCAGAGAGGGGTGCCAGAAGCGAAGGCGTAAAGCGGGTATGGTATAAAGTGCGAGATGGCTTCCCTACATTATTCCTCATGCCTTCAATTCTGGGAATATCGATGAGGTCGACGGGGGTCTACATGAATGCGCAGAGTATTCATAAATGTGCGATGTGCGTTGCTACGACGACGCCGTCATCGCGACATCGCCAGAGAAGAAAAAAAGTCTGATCCATGTTCGTTTCGGACGGTCGCCGCCGCAACAGACCTTGACCAGCTTTTTGCACCAGCGACTGTGGTATCCCATGGCCAATGCACGTTATACCTGCACTTCACGCTGCGCTGCGGCGTTCCATCTCCGACCAGCCGACCGACCCACGATACTTACTCAGTTAAGCAAGTCTATCGAAAATCAAGCAAGACCCACTTCGATACAATTTTTTTTTTCTCGTTCAAGCAAGGACGACCTGGTCATTGCCAACACAGACACGGGAAAAGCGCTTTGCACGCTCGAGGGGCTGGGCACGATACTATTTGCACGCACTAAAGTATCAAACATTGGAATTCACCTACCTGGCAAACAAATTGCACAAACTTGGAATGGAAGCGCAAGAAGGAAGCATTATGGGCCAATGGATTAACATCACCAGACATCCGGCCTGGTGGGACAATAATATGAAGATCAAGGTATTAAAAACGAAAATTACATGACAGGGCCTGCGTCATATACAGCAACCCTCATGTACTGTAGGCGCAGAGCAGCAGTGCACATGATATGAGAAAGAAGGCTCAAGAATAAGCAGTTCGAAGATGAAGAAGACTGCGATGTACGGACATGTTGGGCTACCGTGCAGGGCATTCAAGCCCTGGCTTGCTCCAGCAAACAAACCAAAGAAACCAATCCCCTCACCGCATAATCCCCACCTTATACAGAAACCTCACAGCCTGTCGACCATCCTGCAGCAGCGCGAAGGGTTCGAACGTTCTGGCACCGGGTCTAACTCCAAATCCATCGGATGCATTTAAATTTTGCTTCATCAAGAAGACTACTAATATAAATCCGTAGTATTATACCCATAAAGCTGCTTCGACTTTAAGCTCTACTTACTACTCATATTAATAGCATTATATCCATGTATCGATATCCATGTGGATGCGCCGCAGCACACTACCATCACCTGCTGCAAAAATATTACTCTACCTACCTTCTTAATTCGCAATATATACTCTGTAATCTGTACTCTATTTACAATTGCATGCAGCAAAAAAATATGTGATGTGATGGCTGATGCATTAAGCATCAAGCAGAAAGGCACTATAAGAGTACTTCTTCTTGCATCGCCGGCCAGTCCAGGGGTGTTCCGAATTCCTTCTGGTGTAGCGCAGGGCGGGGGGATTCTTCCATAAGTTCCTTCCATCCATCAACCTAGCTAGGTTGCCTCATCTAAGAGGGGGGAAAGGCTGCAGGCTGGTCGGTATAGTCTCGTACGGTCGGTACATGTCGATGTCTGCACGGTATTATAAAGGCAGTTGCAATTGTCCATACTTCTTCAGTGGGGCCTAGGCCTGCCTGCCTGCGCAGCGCGCCAAATTCGAATTCGACATTTAACTTTCTCGGTGCTCGGGATGGGATATCGATATCGATAGTTCGATGGGATATTCCGAAAGCGACCGGCTGTGCATTGCAAATGCAATTGCACTCAAAAGCTGTTCCTTTTTTTATAAGGTGGTCATGGTCATGGTTCAGCCTCGGCTGGAGGCTAATTTTGGCGCTTGTGGTCGAGGGTTTTTCACTGCAACGGTAACGTTAATGTCATGATGCATGATGGGAAACAAAATTAAAGATTTACTTATAAGAAGAAACAAATATATAGAAAGCTGAAGGGCTGGAAATATCGAGCCCACGTGCGTCATCATTCGAATACACTGCCATGCTATTCTCTACCTAATTATAACGTAGCTACCTACGGGTATACTTTTGCCTTAAGGTTCGGTAGTATCATGATCATGATAGCCTGTGATGATCATGATATCGATATCGATGCCCATGGGCCCACCAATATTAATGGGAACTACGGCAATAAGTAAGAAGTTTTTCCTAAAATGGAGTCTCGACTGCCCCAGCCATGCATGGTACGAGTACCCTACCTGTTAGGCAGTCGGCCTCGTTCCCAGCCCGCACGCGGGACCAGCTTTCCCTAGACTCGTGCCCAGACTTTCCGTAAGGTTCTTCATGACTTTTTTTTTTTTTTTTTTGCTTCTTTTTCTTCTAATTCTAATTCTTCTTCAACGGCTTAGGTAACTTGTGGCCATGAATGATCAAGATCGATTTAGACCGATATCATGGCCCAGCTTAGTACTCGAGTTGCCCAGCCGCTCGCAGCGCGCGGGCGAGCCGCCGAGCCGTTGTTCGGACTCGAGCCCGATGAATGTAGTTGAGCTCGAGGACCGCTAGGTAGAATGTTTTCGAGCTAATTATAAGGATATCGATCATTACATGAGAGCTTTCACAAAATCAATAAATCGTGTATTGAAAGTACCGGTTGATCATGAATTCGAAACAAATACAAATTCAAGAAAGATACATCGACCTGGAATATAATATTAGATATTGAATATCATTGCAATCTCGATCGCGAAACGCGCGTGTCGTCAAATTCGAAAGGTTTCGAATGGCCATGCATGACCACGGAATTTGAATATGCAATTGAAGGGATCCGGAATTCTAGCTATAGAATTTTAGAATTCAGAAAATATTGGTTGAAAAATTTCACGAATAGGATTGTACGGTTAACGTTGCAAGCCTACAAGCTAGTACCGAACGATCGAGACTGCCGAACGATGGCCAATTACAAGGAAAAATACAATACAATAGATATCGCCATAGATCAGTTCATGAACACGAGCGACATGCGTCAGCGTCATGATCATATCACCCAGTACCAGTACTTGCCCCCAGATCTCGTGATATATAAAGCTTAAGCTTAAGCTTATAATTAAGCTTTACTATGTACCTACTTGAGGTAGGGAGTGATAGTTGAAGTCGACGTCTTTAGGCAGTGCACCTGACACCGATCATGCACATGCAAGGTATGTTTGTAAAAATAACCCGGGGGGCCCACGAGCACGAGAATGAACAACTTTAGAAAGTATAAGCCAGGGCTGGCCATGAGATATCAGCCCGAATATAGAGGGCGGCGTTGCACAACCAGGCTACATAAGATATCAGGCCTCATGTTCCGAACACTGCCTTACTTATTCCGAGGCATGAGACTAATTGCGAGGAACTTAATGCTACCTTCAAAAATATTAATGTTTTGTTCTTCAAATAACTCTGACGGTGCGACAATAATTATGGCGACTTCCAACTTGGGCAGGTGGTGCTATTTGCTATATGTGTTCGAATTCTGTGGTACCTGGCACTTTGAATAGAATTGTTCAAAGAGATGACGACTAGACTCTGGACGTCGACGTCGACCCTGGTGACACCAGCGGCTGTGGATCTTTTCTTTGCAGCAACTTGGTACTTCAAGTACCCATGGCCACATCATCTGCCTACCTAACCTATAGCTATGTAGTACTTCGCGATCTGGACCATTACAATAGGTAAAGTTTCAACTCAATCATGGTGGAGTGGAGTGGATGTGGAGTGGGCTCGTGAACCAGTGCACCTCTAAAATTAAGGCTAGAGGGGGATCCGGGATGATTCGGTATACTCTAGAATCGATCTGGATTCCCCATTCCCACGCAAAATAAGAATTCGAACTTCCGCCAGCCCAGTCTGATCATGGTCAGTTAGGAAGTAATAAGGCGCGCTCGTGAGGCTGCGGAAGGAGTACTGAGGTGCCGGTAATCTAGGTATGTACTTGCGATTGCAACCTCAGGGATGTAGTAGGTGCCTAAGGGATATAAACTAGGTAAGCTTATTATTACCTGGTACTATATATAATAAACCGATATCGATCACTGAAGCTTTGGGAGCCCAATTACAAACAAGCAACCAAGGTAGTCTCCAAGTAAGGTCTTTGTATGGGTACGAGAAACCGAGAGCTATGATACTATCTCAGGAGATACGGTTATTTTCGAATTCGAAAGAGCTCGAGTCGGGGCTAGGCTTATAGGCTAGGGTTTTTCTAGATCGATGTCGATATCGATACTATATAAAGTGCAGCTGTGATCATGCATTAGATTCGAAGGGTTCCTTATAATTAACGAAGCTCGACGGCTTGTTATAAGCCTTGTTCTGATGTTAATTAACAAGCTTAAGGCATTGTTTGAGGTCTACCATGGCCACCAACCTAGATTCCTTGCCTGTTCTGTCCCGAAGCTACTGTCCTGGTATTATGCTTAATGTGGCACGAGACTAGTAAGTATGGATATTTCATGATCATATATAAACGCAAACAACCACGTGCACCGCGTAACTTGCTGGAGCTCAGAACACTGGAGCTTGAGACACAATTTCTTTTGCTCGAATTAATTGAATACTTGGCGCGCCTTATCAACATCCAGATCTGGCACGTGAAGATAGGGGTTAGAGGACGCAAGGACAGATGGATAAGGAAGGAGTACCTGGGGGAATGACGCCGATTTCTTTCATTTTCTTTGTGGGGTCAAAATGGTCTCGTGGTCAAAAAACCCAGAGACTACCTATTTCTGCTCTGCCCAACTTTTCACCACCGGTAGCCTGGCACCAGCGGTGCAATTGCTCTTTCACAACAAACACGCCCCCAGTCTCGAACCACACGCCCCCCCCACACACATATCGGCATACGTCCCCATATCAAACAAACACCACCGTCTCTTTACCACACCACGGATAGGCAGTTATACTGGATATGCCTGAACTCAAGGGCATTAGTTGTACAATCCACAGCGAAGGCGGCAAATTCGAAGAGTACGAAGATGACGAACTTTACCAGGAGGATAGAAGTACTACAAGCAGATATATCAACATCGATGGATCGGAGGGCAAAGCCTTCTGGATCCAGCTCACATGTCTTGACAAGACTTTTGTACTGGATAGAAGTTTTGATTCCATTAGGGCTACCATCTCGGTGGACGGAACTGAACTACGCACTGGATCTGCATGGAGAAGCCCGTATCTCCCAAGGGTTTTGAATAGAAATTCTTATAATACCCCTTCGGGTACTGTTGAACAAACCTTACTCTTTTGTAAGCTTAGTTTGTGTAGGTACCACCAATAATAGCCTCGTAAATACACCTGCTCATATTGCTAACGCATAATCTTAGCCGAGGAGGCCAGTGACAGTAAAAATGTTTCTGCTAGAAATATCAAATCTTTAGGGGAAATAGTTATACAGCTTAGACGAGCAAAATCAACACATGGCCAGAATCGGATAATCCATAGCACAGAAGCAAAAAATGACACCAAATTTCATGAGAAGAATTTGAAAGGAAGAGACATCTCTCATGGCGTCCAGTAGGTACTCCGTGTCCTGTATTCAAGCTCGATAACCAACCCTGGAACAGATTTGGTGAATCAACAACTGCCACAAACATTGCCTGGGTTCATTTAAAGCCAATCGATAAAGATCCATTTGTTCAGTTTCGGTTTTTGTACCGCTCCCGCAGTAATTATACCATACCCATGTGAGAAGACGTTGTTCAGTCAGGTCAATAAAGTGATCGGTCAAAGGCATTTTGCGTAGGAACCAAAATTGCCAGACCCAGTTTAGCGGTGACCGATCACTTTGTGGACCTGACTGTACTTTATTACAATACTAACTTTTTGCTCCAGAGGCACTTGAGTCTTTGCTTATTCTAAAACCCCTTGATGTTCCGGGTTCTATCAAAGTGCAGCAATCTACCAACAACCCAAACCAAGCAAACAAGAGTCCGGCAGAAATTGAAAAGGAAATCAAAAGGTTACAGGTGGGAGTCTATACATCACATCAGCATAAACAAGCAATTCCGGTTGACTGACTGGGTTGTCATAGGCACTACTTGATCAAGCAAACGTAGGAGAAGTCAAACAGGAGCGTAAATGGGTTGTCAAGAAGGAGCCTGGAGGTCGTGGACAACCAAAGGAAATTGAAGTTCTTGACTTGACTGAGGACTAATCACGGAGACCGTTCTTTCGTTGTTCTCGTTCTTCTTCCTGTTCTTGGTCTTGTCCCCGCCCCCGTCCCTGTTCTCATTCTTGTTCCCGGTGTTGTAGCCACGCTTGCAAAAATTCGGTACCCCGTCCAGTACGTTACGATTAAATTTTTTTATCAATATCGATGGTTTTTTTCTTCTCGGCGCCGCGCTCAGGGGCCCGGGATTGCAATTGGCAATGGATGATCTGAAATCTTCTCTTACCTTGACTTCTCTAGCCAATTACAACGACAACTCTACCTAACTCCTGGAAGAGTTTAGGAGATTCAATTTCCGAATCCAAATGGAATAAGAGTGCACGTGGTAGGGGTGGTGCCGTGGGGTGGTGGGGGTTGTATTGGGGGGGAGAGGTGCTGTGGTGTGTTGGCTTACCATACAAACGCCTTGTTTTACGGGCTTCTAGATCGATTCTTTCAAGAAATTAATTTTAACGGAGGCCGCCTACTTAGGTTGGGGGCTCGATGTTCGACTGTTTTTTTCCTTTTTTCTATCGAGCTTAAGCTTTGTTGATGGGACTGGGCTTGGGAGGGTTTGGAATTGAGGTTAAGCGCGTCTGAAAAGGGTGGAATTTGAATTAGCCATGGAGGATCTGATATGGATCTATGTTGCTGGTGTGTGTGTAGAATACCTACGCGCGGAAAGAGGTTTGTTACATAGGGATTTCAGGAGGTACTTTCGAATTCTTCTAGATCTATTGATTTTTTGGATGTCGAGCTTACAAGTGGAATAGGAAGTCGGTACACAATCTAGCTTTGATGCTGCACCGACCTCGAGTGCATGCATGTGCGCGTAACGAAAAACAATTGCAAGGCTAAAAAAAAAGGATAGCCGAACGACGTCGATCGATCATGATTATTTATGAATCACATCATGGACAACGGCCACGGTCTAGAGCAATTGATTTAAAGAAAAGAAATTTTTTAATCGGACCATATTTGCATGTTGGTATTATATAACTTCCTTTCACCGCCCGTGTGCTCAATAGCTGCCAGGTATAAGTACCCTGTAGGACGCATAATCTGGATCGCGAATTTGAGGGATGAGATGAGATGAAGCTCGAAGCTTTGTCCACGACTTTGCTTTTCCTTTTTACTTTTTACTTTTTTTTTTTCTTCTTCTTTCTTTTTTTTCTTGACTTTTAATTACCACGAGTCAAAAGAAGAAAGTTCTATTCAAGGCGCCGGCTTCGCTGTGGATCTCGAGGTGAAGTAGAGCACCGAGCTCCTCCATTTTTCATGGATTGATGTCGATCGATCATCACACACATGCAGAGACGACGTCCGGACGTCGTTGCAATTGACTTGTTCGAGGCACATGACCGACAGACAACGAGCGCGTGCGCCGTACCAGGTAACGGCTTTTGAGTCTGGATTTGGGCGTAGGTCAGTCTCGATCCGGTGTAGGTATTTTCTTTTCTTTTCTCCTCCCCATGGTCAATGCAGTGCGCGTGAAATTACATATGCACAACTTGTGGTGGGGAAGTGGTCCTTGAAGAGAGCTCAAGTAGGTAAGAGGAAGTAATTTGAATACCTAATATTGATATTGATGGTGATGAGTACGTAATTAACTAACTCGAGTACAAATAAAGTAGAGTAATATTAATTGCGTGAATGCCATTGGGCATCCAGGGAAATTGGGGATCGAGGATTATGGAGTGATATCGGGGGAGCTCTTGTGCGTGAGCGCTCTCGACTTGTACAGACACGAGACTAACGAGTCTACCTTAAACGAGTAATCATGGCATACCGAATCGGGCATGTGAGTACAACAAGTACTGACACTCTACTTACTCTTTTTGGTAGTAGAGGTTCAGAGTAGGTAGGATGAAGATTGAACCACGGGCTACTCTGAAATTGATTATAGGATTCCGGGATTCGACATACACAGGCCTCTATAGGTATACCGGTACCTTCTCGTGATAACATACTTTCTAAAATTTCTTGCCTTTGTGCACGGCAGCAAAAAGCCGAGGAACGAGAAGTGAGTCAGTCGATATCGATGGCCATGCATAGGTATTGATAGTTTCGTCAAATAATAGCATGAGGTCATGACCATAATAACTTCAATACTCTATACATGGTATGTTCTCATTCAGTTTAATTATTTTAATTATGCCGACGAGCTTAATTAAGTGATCATGGGGTTAATGTTTCATAAACATTCAATTTGCAATTCCGCGCGCAATGGTCGACGTCGACGTCGAGTCGTGCCCACACAGATGATCGCAAGGATAGCAAGGCACCGTCAACTTATCGACTACTTGCCATTGAATTCCCTATCGATATCCTATAGCTACAAAGGATATGATATATAGAACTATATATTCTTCAAGCTTAATATTTAAGTAAGAGCCACTGAAATCCCAATCAAGAAACAAAAGGCATAACAAGGGGTATTGAATTTATGTAGGCGTCCAACGTTAACTGCCATGTCCAAGAAGTAAGTACTAACTAAGTACTTCTATATATGATATACTCCCTAACCTGGCAATATTTCCGAATATACGTATTCGTAGAATGTATACGCATCCAAGCCACATGCATATGTATACAAACCTCCCAAGATCCGGATCCTACTCTCCATGAAACCAAAAAGAAATGCTCCCTCCCGAACCCCGTTCTGCTCTTGAGACTGACTCTATCCGTCCTCTATATCCACCACCTTGTCCAGATTTCTCGTTCGGCATCAGTGCCCTCCCACTATGAATATAGAAAAAAAATCATAAAAAGTCAGCCCTAGCCCAACCCCCAAGATTTTCCAATGCCGTAGTCCGCTCTCGATAAGGGTGGATAAGAAGTATGCGTAGAGTAATCATCGATACTCGATAATCGATAAGGGGGGGGTGGGGAAATATATTTAAATTATTACAATCACGACTCACCTTGAAATTAATCTTCGTGATATCCGTAAACCCCTCGGCCAAGGTAGGTTCCTTGAACCTGGAATTGTATCCCGCAAACGCGATTCTAGGTAGCACCTTTCGATGTTCCGGGTTGACCTGGAACAGACAGGGGATTCGTTAGTTACCAATTTTTTTTTTTCGTTCCTTACCTTAAAGAGCCTCATGGCTAGAAGGCAAAAGAAGGAGGAATGAAAAGGTTCGAGATTCCAGAATGAGGGTCCCGCATGGAGATCATGTACTGATCCATGCGAAAATTGAAAGAAAAAAATAAAAAGGAACAAGGGGGGCGGGTAACTAGGGAGGGATGCGTAAAACTCACAACATCGCCGCCAAAGGCGCGAACAGCATCGTTATGCTCGCAAACCTTGGAAGGGGTGGTAACGTATATGCATCTTATCGGGACCGAGTAGCTCTTTGCCAAATCAATCCAAATCTTTCTAGTCTCGACATCTGGATTCGTGTTATCTAAAAACCCAAGCGTCGATTAGCCAATTTTGAACTTGATTGATGCTTATGCTTGGACCGTGCTCACCAACTGCCACGCACTTCTTCGCCTCCAGAAATTCGGAAGCGGCCTTCAGGCATTTGGGTCGTGTTTTAAGGAGATCCTGGTTCACGCGCTCGTAGCCGAGTGGTGCAAGATGCCGTCGGGCGTAGGATGATTTTCCCGACCCAGGCGAGCCAACTAGAAGCACAAGCTCAACATCTGCAGTTTTGCTGAAGGCTAGGGAGAAACAAGAGCTGTCAGTATTTGATATCGATAGTGGATAGTGGAGAACAATGGCAGATTTCTTAGCACCGGCACTTGTTGTTTTGATATCTAGCTAGTGGAAGCAAGGGAGGCAATGCATTCCCTTGACACCTCATCTCATTGCCAGACCAGATGGAAATCTCGAGAGATGACATGACATGTATTTAATTTCTCACCTTCATCTTCGTTGGGCGATGTAGCCGTGGATCCTGCAGCTATTATTGCCGCGGGATCGAATGCATCTTTCATTGGCCTTGCTGGTTGCCCCAAAAAATGTTCTTCGGGTGTATGAAACTTTATGCCAACATTGTTGGCAAAGTATCTACACTATTGTGGTTAGCGAGTTCAATGTGGTAGGGCTGTAAGTGTAAAAACAGCTAGATAGAACCATTCATACCGATCACTGGCGGAAAAATCGCCGTCCCTCCCAGCGGCATCACCAACTAAGAATGATGCATCCTTGTCAACTCCATGGACATCAAAATCGTACTCCTCGGCAAGTTCATTCCACATGCCCGTCCTCGGCTTCCGGAAATGATCATTTGTTGTAGCACCGTATAATATGAGTGGGATATCCAACGTGCTCAATATAGCAGCTACTTTAAGTTTGAAGTTGTCCAATTTGGTTCCACCCTTTTCCAAACTTAGGCCGCCTTGGTTCGTAAAGATCGTAATAAGGTACCTGAATCAAACAAATTTATGATTATTTTTTTTTTGTTCAGTGATGTTTCACCGGATAAGGTCGACTGATGGGAGGCAGTGCCACCTACCCTTGAGAGTAGAGTTCCTTGAGTCTGTCAGGTACCAACGGGTTCCACCATTTCCAGTCCGACGCTGATTTCGCATGCACGTTCCCCGAGCTCGTGAGAATAAGAGTTGAATCCTAAGATGATCCCGTATCAGCTTGTACTCCATGTGACGAAAATTGACGCAACATACCAAATCAAACGAGGCAACTTTGCGGGGTATCGAGTAATTTGGGGCAGCTGCGGTGGTACTGCTGTATTTTGCCACCAGTAAGGACTTATCGATGACCCTCCATGTCGTCTTCTCGGGCTCCTTTTCCGATAGCGGTTTGAAAAAGTTTGTAACTGTCGCACCTGGATACCACAAGCGGATGAGTTTCTTGCCTCAGCCGCAGGGACAGCCTCTTTGGGGAACATACTGGTTGTGGTGGACTGAACGGTAACCTTGACACTGCGCTTCACTGCTGGTGGTGAGATATCTTGTGCCTTGCGTTTGCTTGCCATTGTTGCGGAATCTGTGGAGAACAGAGCAATGAAGCGATCGTTACTGATGGGATATTTGAAGAGGTTAAGAGCTGGCAAAATTCCTTCTGGATTGCAAGTTCGCACGCGGTTCACGAACATACGTTGGTGACCATTCTCGATGTTGAGGGTGGACGCGCAAATGACTCGGTTGTGCAGTGGCTTGCAGGGATTACGGGGAGTTTGTATGGGCGCACGTGATATAATTGAGACACGTCGTCCTCAGAGTCACGAATGTTGCAGGACGCCAAATATGACATCAATTGCAAATTGGACAAACATTGCATACACCTAAATGCTACACTGTAGGGACAACAGGGACAATTGCTTCGCTTTTTCGCTAATTCGCTATTTTTTTAAAATTCAAAACTCTTATCAGCATCCTTCTTGATGAGCTCAACCATCCCCTGTCGGTGATCATATTAGCCAGATGAGTCGACTATATATGCAGTGTTACGGTGACTGTACCTCTGGCATGATGGGCTTGCCATTTTCATCCTTGACATATCTGAACGGCATCTCTGTGGTTTCGTGCTTTGAGAGCTTCAGCTCTGGATAATCGGCATACGGAATCTCATTCAGAGGCACTAGAGAGAAACAAGTCAGTATCTCGGGGCTGTGCAAATATCTCGCGAGCGGCAATCAACTTACGCTTCCCTTCAACGACCAGCCTGGTTACCCTCACGGCAGTATCAGTGGTCATCTGCACTGGGCCGAGGCGCCTGCCGACGAATCCGTATTTCCGTAGCTCTGCTGTACGGTCTGGGGGGAGTTACATTCCCATTTAGTCATTGTACCGATATAAAGCAATTTAGAGCAAGGCAATCCGAACCTCTTGGTGGGTCATCGCCTAAATTTGTGCAAATAATACATTAGCATGAAACGCTGTGTTACCGCCCCCCCCCCCCATCCCCCGAATTCAACAGTTTTTGGAGCGGGTAGTAACCTAATATTCCTCCAAAGACATACCAGTCAAACTTCTCTCCATCCTCTGGGCACAAGTCGAATTGCGCCGAAGGATCCAGCAGGCACACTCTGTCACTGATGATGCCTGGGAGCTGGTTGACTTCGGTAGAAGTGGCAATCAGGCGTCCAGAATCCTTGTAGCTCTGTAGCTTCTCTGGCAGGTTCTCCACAAGGGATTGCGGCAGTGAGGTGAGGTATAATTGTCCGTTGGACTGGGAGCACTCGGTGCTGATGATTGCATATTCAAGTTGACTCCATGCGCCGACCTCTGGCTCGAGATCTGTCGCCGTTTGTTAGCCATCTTGGGTCCGTGAGCAGCTAGAGGACAGTTATGGGAGCACACGCTCTACTACGTAAGATTTTCCGGTTGTTGAGGGCATCTTTTCTCACGCAATTGATGCTTTTTGGCTAGTGCTGTAGTTACGAGAGCTTCTTCAACAAGGAGGGGTCGCAATGGAGTAAATTCTACTAGAGCAGAGCTCAGTATAATTTTCAGGCACGTGCCATGTCCTTTAGTGGTTACTAATCTTGGACGTCACGTGCTTGATTTTTTTTTCTTCTTGCTCCAAAAATCTAGATTTCTACTAGACTAGAATCGATATCGTGATCATGGAGGTTTACGAGGCTAATCATGGAGTATATGTTACGAAGTCTAAATCTACTATCAGTGGGTATACGGAATCCAGCCTGAGAATAATTATACATGATCGCCGACAGTATTCAGCCACGTTCAATTGCAACGTTACAGCGAAGTCGTACCAAAAATATAAAGGTGACACTAATTTAGCACTGCTATATTTAAAGCTTAAGGTCTAGACTACAATTGTTAGTCTGAGAAGTAGAGTTCGAAGTATGTGTTGTCAATTGACCGATTCTTCCGAGACTAGATTCTTCTCCAACTTCCATTCACAAATACAGCTGTACATGAATTATAATACTCCAATATACCTTAATCGAGCTTGTTCTTAATTATAATCTTATAATTGTAACGGTGTTATGAAGTAAACACACGATACCAAGTTTGCAAAGGAAAGTTCCAATTAGTCTAAATCTTGCCTCAACGATGCATGTTCCTTCCCACGTTATCCAGACGCCGAATAAGCATGACCAATCAAGGCAAGAGTGTATCAATTCTGTGGCTGGGAGCTCGAGTCGATAGGAGTTCGAATCCAATATCAAGCTGAAAAGCATGTGGCTTTAAATTCAGTGTTACTCCACAATCAAATACTGGTCTCATATTCTCGAATCGATACGACATCTTAGACATGTACAGTTAGCAAGCAAATTATAAATAGTGCATCTTGGTATAGTTACCTCTTTCTTGGCCTCGATCATCGATATGGGTATAGTAATTTGGCCTACACTTGCTATAACGAAAGCGTGAAGAATGTTACTTCTGGGATGGGTTCTATTCTACTATACCCAGTTTTTAAGTAGGTGTCCAAAAACAAGGTTATCATTGTGAAAAACAAGGCGTTACCCTGATATGAACTTACACCAAGCATTAAAACTCCAAGTGCAAACTTCTCGACCAAGCGGAATCCTCAGCCCAGTCTTGAACCCAGACTTCATAATGGTCCTAGAGGGAAAGTGCAATGAATCCAATAATTATCAGCCCTGCACTTGAGTTTGGATAGAGGGAAGTCACGGATTTCACGGTACATCTAAAAAGTACTTTTCTGTCCACGAAAGGACCCATATGAGCCCTAAATAAGTTGTAGAATCCATAATATCAATCTATTTCTCAAACGTCTCTATTTCTTAACCATGCCGTCTGGATCCTCCACGGATCCAAATTTGCAATATTGAGCTGGAAGCACTATGCATATGCATTGAAGTAAGTGACCCCATGATAAAAATTCTCCTATCGGTATTTCCAAAACCAGAGGGAGACCAAAACACCCAATTTTCTCCTCTGCTTAGTTTTAGGCGGCCAAAATCCCTAGCATCGATCCAGCAATCCAACGGTAGGCTTAATAATTGGATGAAAGATTGAAATGTGGTGCACGTTTGGCCCTTCAGAAGTATATGTCCAAATATGCTGGTTCGAAAGAGGGTAAGGTGTAATGAGAAGATTAAAGACATCGAAGGAATAGTGACCTCGATTTGAGTTTTGTGGGAAATACTTGATCAGCCCCCCCCGTGTTTTTTGCGTGGTCGTACTGTGCCATGGCTGTACACAAAAATTCAGCAACCATAATATGAACATTGTTTGGGTACCAGTAGATTGCTTCGGTAGATATTTCAAAAGAACTACGATTCGATCTTCCCATACCTCGTTCTGTTTACCGTTATTACTAGATTTTGGCAACGTACCGGCCATTAGTTGTAGCTCTGGATCTTGAGTTAGATTGTGGAGGAACGGGTTTCAAGCCATGAGAGATATTAGTCAAATAATTAAAATTCACTGAAATTGATATCAATTGGTTATAGCGGAGTTCGTAAGTATCAAGGAATTGACCTTGGAATTGAAGTAGATGCAATAGGTGTGAGGATGTTCGGCCTGGGTAGATATGTCGTGTTCTCGTGACCATTCCCTGGTTGGATTTTGACTAAATAATTCCTGCCAAAGAATTTCTGCTCGGGAATGTTTTCACCCTTCTCTGACATGCAGAGAAAGTAGATTAATATTTAGATCAAGAGAGAGCTGTGAATGCCATTCTCATTCCTGAAGGCTGATGTCCCGTTCTCCCTCGTTCTCTCTTGAACTCACAACCAAGTTCTTGGATACTTCCTGTAAGACCCAGACCAAGGCTAGCTCGAGTCAGCCTATGAATCTTAGAAATCAAAATTCAGAAATATTCACTACCAATAGATCATCTTGTTCGAATATACTCACGCAAAGTGATCATGAGTTCGGTTCCACTAGATCTGGATCTCATCACACAAACTAAGTCAGTTTCTGATTAATTTGGCCGATGCCCGATCTAAAAAAACAGATATAAATTCATCTAAATTGACGGTCTGTAGGAATTACCTTAGTCGGTATTGCTAGCAGTTGTATTCGTCTCAGTCCTAGTATTAGGCCTCCACAATATCGGTTCCAGACGGAGGTTCCTGCTATAGCTGCTTAGGTAACTCTAGACCACATTGTTGAGATGGTGTTGTTGGCAACAATATAATTAATTCGATTCATGGCCAGTGCACTACTGTAATGTAAAGTATTCGAGGTGATTGACGTGGACAGCGAAATTTCCCGTGGTGAAAGTTGACGCAGAGGATACGAGACGTCAGAATGCATTGTAGGCACATGTACAGACAAGTCGAGATCGATACCGATGCCAAGCAATGGTGGCTGGCTTTGACATTCGATCGTTTTGTCAATTCCGGCAATAGGAAGGCTGCTTTTGAGATGCCTAATTTAGTAGGATTCCAAAATGCTTGCATGTGATTTGGGTGGTTTGGGTGTTTAACGAAGGTAGGGCGGCGTTGCACAACCAGGTGTTCGTCTGATGGGCAGGTGATCGGGCACGCCACACGCATGTGCTGTCGACAGATCTAGAAGACAACGCCATGTCATGAAAGAAATTTAGAGATGCATGGACTCGTAAGTTGCAGTGACTTTAAATTGTGGAAGCACTGAGACAGAAAGCTGGACCGCAGTGCCAGCTAGCCAGCATCCATGTTAATAGTAGTCGACCTAACCGTCTTTCCTTATAGATTGCTGGTAGATTCGGGATATCGATGATTACTTGGTAGTCTCATGCCTCGGAAACATCGAATAATAGACTTGTGATGGCATGAGAATAGTTCGAATATGCACGAATTACGAACGGTTTTTGTTTGAATTATTGCATAAAATGCGCATATATGCAATTGGCACACTTGTGGGATTGCATAAATGATACTTGTATCATGCATATGCTGGTTGCATAATCGAGTAGCTGCATATTATTCTCTGCTATGCGCTTGTGCATGCATATTCAGCCACTGATGGCATGATGTTGCATACATATGCACCATTGCGGGGTGAGGAGCATTAGTGCGACATGTGCTTGTCGTGCCCCGCACCACCACCACACAGATGCTGTGTCAAGTCAAGCATCCAGAATACGACCAATCCGGCCTTCTTCTTAGCTGCAGGCATCATCAGAGTGATCTCATGTGAGAGGAGACGAGATTGGGCCTTTTTGGATGATGTGACGAGGTGAACCGTCGCAGATTAGCGAAATACATAGGCCGATGCATCAACACTCATGACTTTCATCATCTTCACTGCACTTCAGTACTGACTTCACGTTCTGTCCATCAAGTACGTCATAAAACAGAAGTGACCTATAGTTCCAATAACATGCTACATGGAAATTTCTGATCGTAGATCGACGCTCCACGATGTCCAATTTCTCGATGTCCGATAGCTTCCAGCATAGTGATATTAATTAATTCATGGCTCACGGTGAAACTATGACATGAACTGCGCAGGACTTACATTTCAGCAGCCCTTGACGGTGGCTAGTAGTTGGCTGGCTGAGGATGATGGCTGTACGAGTAATTGCTGATCCCGCGTGGTCTCGTGCGTGCGGTTCCGACCTGTCTGCGCCCGCCGGAGAATCCCTACCTAAAGAACGTCCTGTGAAGGAACACCTCTTGGAACCTCTCCCATCCTCGCCCCGCTAAAGATCGACACCACCTTCCATCGATATCTCGCCCCCCTCTCCGGCCAGCCAACCAGCTCAAGGCCCACCCCTCCTGCACACAGAGGTATCCTGAATACTCACCTGGTTGGTCTACCTACTCTGTGTTCCGCCCCTCCCACCCCCTTCCCTCCATGCCCCTGGTGCCGGGACAAACGTGCCAAAGGCCTCCTTGCAACCCCCCCCCCCCCCCCCCCCCCCCCCCCTCCCTTCCAATTTACTACTGCACCCCCCCTCTCTCAAGGCCACTAGGGTTGGGAAGCTATCGATAACCATACCGGCTTGAAGGCTTTTTGCTGACGAAGGCATCCCCTACCACAGCGTCGTCGCCCGCTGTCAGTCCCGTGGCCTTTTGATTAAATTAATACCGCCTACAAAGTGAACGAACAGCACCATTCGGACTCCGTCATTCGATCGAACAAGCAGACCAAGCCCGCCGTCAAGACCGACCGAAAGAGGCTATAAACGGAAGGCGCACGTTAGCCGACAGACTAGTGGTTAGGCGAGTCTCTACCAAGCAATTGATTCAAAAGCTCCATAGCTTCGGAAGCAGCCAGGTCCTCAAACACCAGACATACAACATGAATCCAGCACAGAAGAACAAAATCGACATCAGTGTAAGTCACTTGTTTTGTCTCTTTGGAGGCAGTCTCGGGTCTAGGACAACTCTTTACCTGACGCAAGGGTTCCCATAGCTAACAATCGAATGTTATGGTTGAGATAGACTCTTTCCGAGGATGAACAGCGGCTTTTTAAGCTCTATGGCAAATTGCCATCAAAGAAAGACATTCTAAGTAATAAGCTTAAGGTACGTTGCGAATTTTCTCTGCTCTCTCGACAGCAAAACATGTCCTCTGACAAAGACGTCGTATTAGGAACGCAAGTACTTCGATTCTGGAGACTACGCGCTCTCTAAGGCTGGGAAGGCTTCTGATGTCGGTGTCACAACCATTGGCTCTAAACACCCGCTCCCTGAGAATATCCCGCATTCACACAACCCCACTGGAACCCCCACTACGACCGGAGGAACAACTGGATCTCCAGTGAAGGATAGCCCATTGCTGCACGCAAAGAGCCCAATGGGCTCCCAAGAACCTATCGAAGGAGCCGAGGCGGAACAGCCCCCAGCCGAACAGTCTCCCGCAAGCTCATCTAGTGCTTCCGGATCAGTTCCATCTCGATGGCAAGCGGCCTCGCCTGATGCATGAAGGAATTGACCGATGCGAGTTTACATGAGGGGTGAGGGGATTATTGCGCTGTTTTTCGACGAGGGTTTCGATTTCTTTCTGATTCTTTCTTTATTGTTCTCTTCTCACTCTATTCTGCCGAGCTCTTCTGAGCTAACGTGGTTGGGTGTTGTCGGGGTCTATTGGATACTGGGTTTGGCATCGGTTGTTTGTTTTTGTTTTGTGGTTTCCACTTCTTCTTCCTTTTTACTGGTCGTTTCTTTAGTTGCACGTGCTTTGTACTGTTTTCAATGTGTGTTTGTGTGTTTGTGTGGATGTTTCTTTATTGAATTGCCCGTTTGCGAATTGGCCTACTCACAATGTTTCCTGCCCTCCTCTCCGAAGGATTTATATCAATACCCAGGGTCAGGTTGACTGATGGAGTGATTATGGGGTGAAATCATACTTTGCCATCTCAATTCCGAGAATACTTTAGCTAAAGCCAGGATTTGGGGCCAATTCTTATGGGTCCTTCCAGCCTTTACAAATTACCTAGTTGACAGACATTCATATATGTTTTGTTTGCAGTGATCTCGTGTTGATTTCAAGGGTTTGGTTATATGAATCTGGGTTTGCTTTGTATGCTCTTTAACGGAAGTATGTTCAAGGCATCCTATTAACGACATTCATGGTTTTTCATGACCTTGTCTAGGTTGTTGTGTATCTACATTTCTGTCCTCTCAGAAGTGGCCAAATGCTCATGACTAACCATACTTATTTCGGCTCTTGATCCAGTACCAAACTTACTGATGTTGACTGTGCCCTTTTGTCGAAGAAGATCTTTCCAATATATCTAGATGATATACTTTCGAATAAAATTCACTGGAAATACAGGTCACCTCGAGCTCATTATATCATGATCACGAGCATCTAGGTATTTAGGTAAGAATCACCTTTTAGATCTAGATATATCATCAACAGATCTGTTTCAGAAAGACGATTTTCTAGATTTAGATGACAGAATACCGGGTTCTCTCGCGATCGGATAGAGTACTAGCATGTACTTCCAATATACAATCTCTACGAGGGGCTGGGAACGGGACTAATATACAAGGCTTGACGGGAGCGCCCTCTATAGATGGCCAGTAGCTTATAGGTGGGGTATTTACTATATTAGGTGGCAAAAGATTTCGGCCCACGAAAAACGACCAGATCTCCAATTCTCTAGATCTACGAATACGAAGCGAGCGTTGATCGCCTACTTAACCTAGAAGGAACTTAATATAAAGAGTTCTGTTTGACGATAATAATAAAATATAGAGACAAGAGACAAGGTTTAACGTTTGAGGCGAAACATTGCATGACATCAGGAAAAACCGGTATTTCTAGATCTGCAGCCGGTTGAATGCGTTTTATGTTTATGTTTATCACGTGAAGAGGTTAATGTTGATTGAACCCCTTGGGATACACCGCAGAATTTTGATATTGCAACCTTGATGGGCAGGATTAGGACTGTGTTGCACGTGTAGTGTGCTAGATCTTGTTTATAATGTTATAGAGGGCTAGGACTACTCGCAGTATATACGACAGTTATTACCAGCAGAGGAATGGATGTCACTTGAAGAGGGATCCGGTAGTTAGTCTCGTGGATCCCGGGGAAACATGTGTTTGGTTATGAAGAAATTGGGAGTAACAAAATGATAATAAGACACCATCTTGATATCGATTATAATGCACCAATATGTATTCATTCAACGTCATTCAACCACATATTCCCCTCGGCTTCGAATTCCTCCACGAACATACCAGCAATAAAAAACAAAATACCTCCCCAAAACAACCCTTTCTCCGTGCGTGCAGCCCATCTCTTCCCCCCACTCCCCTGGCCCACTCCCTTCACCACAACCTTGCAGATTATATATCATATCATATCATATATCATTACAAAGGTACCGGTTCAAAGATGAAAGTCAAGCTTAAACATGCATGCAAACAAGATATATAAATGAACCGAATGAACTATTGTTCAAAAAGGAACAAAAAAACAAAAAGAAAAACGAAAAACAAAAAAGCTATCTATAGAGTTATATATTATCATAGCTTTGCACGCACCTCCTCAATCACCTCGCCTCGTGGGGCGGAGGCCTCTTCGTTCACGGTGATCTCGCCAGAGTTGTCTTGTGGTGACTTTCCAAAGAAGATGACTTCGACTGTCAAGTCATCCCTAATAAGATGAAAAAAAAAAAAGCAGAACTAATTAGTATGTTGTTTCCTGGGGGGAGAAAAGACAAAAAGAAATGATGGAGAGGAAACTAACCTGTATCTCCTACTATACGGACTAACAAGCGTCAACAACGCACACAGCATATCCTTATCCTTCCCGCCCAACGCATTCCTCACAAGATGTGTCGCGGCATTCTTATCCTCAAACACAAACCTCTCGTCATCCGCCGCCGTCACACCCCACTGGAGCATCCTCACGGGGGTTTTATTCCCATCCTTCTCCCCATCCTTCAAGAGAGCGGGTCGATCAACAGGGAGAACCTGTTGCTGCTTGACACCCCATCCAAACCACCCTTTACTCGACGGCGAGTTTGGCCTTCCAGATACTTTAGCGTCTTGCTCATCAATCCACCTCCCGACAAGACCAACGACTTCCTCGTTCGTCAGCATCTCCCATAGCCCGTCGGTGGCCATGACGACAAAGTCGCCTTGGTCGGGCTCGATCTTTGTGGTTGTGACGACTGGCTCGGCGGTGACGTAGGGCGGGGTCTTGAGGAGGGGGCTGGGGGTGCGGCCAAAGTAGGACAACTTGAGTTTCATTTGAATCTCCTGGCTCCATTTGTAGAATGCATCTCCAAAGGCACGTGTGGGCTCGAGGCCACCGAGGACACGGCCGTTTCTGATAACGTAGGGCTCATCGGGATGTTCTGCCCGTATCCGGGCTACCTCGGAGGGGGTCTGGCCGGTTTGATCTGCGGATAGAGCTGTTGCGGACCAGTTTCCACTGGGTAGCTTTCGTCCGAGAACTGCACGGGAGTCTCCTGTGCAAGCTACTCTAAGTAGCTTTGAGCGGGACTCGTAGAATGCAAGGAGGGCACATGAGCCCGAGAGCGCAGGAGCGAGAGTTTCTGCGGCAACGAGTTTCGAGGACTTTGAAAGCACCTTTTGGACACCAGCGTGAACAATCTCATGATCCAGACGCAAGAATCCCCTCTTGATTGCGGTATCAATAGACTCCGGGTTTGGCAGGTTTGGCGCACCAGCCGACTTGTATGTTTCGTTCAGTTCCCGAGCAACGTAGCCGATGAGGACCTGTCGTAATTTCGCAGAAGTTGTCCAGCCACTGCACAAAACCGAGCATCACACACAGAGAATTAGATAAATGTTCACCCGTTTTAAGCCTATTATCAGGACGTTCGATGTATGTGTGGGGTGGGAGGAAGCCGGAGCTAGTGAGTGCATATGTTACCTGTGGCCATCGAAAACCCCCCAAAACATCCAATCGCTTGTATTTTGCCCTTCGTTGGGAGGAGCAACCACGCTCGGGACTTCTATTATCTTCTCGCTGTGGTCATCCTCGATTGGGTTGTTGCTCGCTATTTGGACTACGTCGTACCGCCATACTCCGGTCCCTCGGCCAACGTGATAGCTCTCCTCGTTGGCGCGCAATTTCGCTGTCGCCTCCTCGGGCGACAGCATTGCCAGGACCTTACGCCCGCCAGAGTCCTCGATCTTCTTTGAAATTGGAAGAGTAGTAGTGTAAACACTTTCGTCATCGACGGCGACAACCTTGCGATACGACGGTTCGGGAGTCACCGCTGCTGGCTCGATAGCTGTCTGAGGGCGTGATTCATTGAGTGGAGTTTCCACCGCTGTGGGAGCTTCGGATGGCGTTTTAGAGGAGTACCAAACCGCGCCACCGACAACGACGGCGGACGCCACGAGGCCGACACTGAGATTTTTGAATTTCATTGATTTATTGCTGATGGGCCCGGGTGTCGGAGGAGAATTAGAAGCCGACATTGAGAGCTTTGTACAGGTGGTGAATTGCCGCTCTAACCCTGAAGCATGTCGTACCGGCTGTTGCAATGTCGCTAATACCGAAGCTCTTGATAACGGGGACGCGGTCCGTAAAGTGGTTGGCTTAGTACTGAGATGTTTTGTGGAATAGCGAGCTCGCGAGGCAGCTCTTGCAGAGGCTCTGTGCATTCTGAAGAAGTAGGAAAGGGAGGTTGTGAGGTTCAATTGAGGAACGGTACCTGATTGGGGCTGCCCAGGATTGGGGTTTCTGATGAGCTGAGCTGGTGGCGGACGGGGGTGTGGGGAGGAACGACAACAACAACGGCCAACAGCAGACAAGAGGGTATTGGTAGGCCGTGTTTTAGTGTATTTGTGCCGAGTCGAGATGACTTGTGCTCCTGCACTGCTTACGATGGAAGCCCGCCTTGCCCGGTGCAGCTTCGGCTTCTGTATGGAGGGGGGAGTCCGGACTAATTCAGCGGCCTGCGACAGGGACTGGGTAGCTCGATCGCCTGTTTGTTTATGTGAGGATGCGGAGGGGTAGGGTTGTGCAATAAATCACGGGCGTTATTGTCTGGGGGAGTGCAGACTCGAGGGGTCGGCGGGAAGTGGATGTGGAATGGTGGGGGATACGGGAGCGGGGAGTAGGAGTAAAGCGAGGGGATTTTGAAGTTCAAGAGGCTGATGGGCAAAAGAGGTATGAAGCAGTGTCTGAGGTACGCTGCGTGGGTAACTGCGAGATTCCAAGGTGCCTCGTGACCACAGGGATTCGGCGTGGTTTCTGCTGTTTTTTAGTCTCATAATTTCTTAAATATTGACATCGCCTCAAGCTCAAGGACAAACGTTGAAACAGCAAGCCACCTAGGTGCATAAACAAAACTTCGTTTAAGTCACATTGATCGTGCTACGCCAACAAGCTGTTTAAATATTCATCACATCAGACTGGGCTTGAGATCACTTACCTCGCAAGGAACTGTAGGGGGCTATCTCAGTTTCTTCCGATTTGCAATGAGGCATTCAATATACCTTACATGGTAGGTAATTATCGATCGAGGCACATTTGCACAGCGAGCTTTGGCATGTTCTGGATAAGCACTATCTATACTGCAGTACCTATACAGGAGAAATTTCCTTTACATTGGTAACTTCATGAACCCACAGACAAAAAAATAAAATAGAAAGCAACCAGTTAAACAAGAAAGCGTCAAACACAAACAAAGCTAGGCGACAAAAGAAAAACGAAAAAGGCAAATAAGAAGCAAGAAATATGTTACAGAACACTCCCCCCCAAAAGACAATGAAAAAATATGCATATAAAAAGCTTTCAACGAATTAGACATGGCAGCATTTCTTTGCACCCCAAGCCCAGATGTCCTCCCTCTGGTAGAGTCGCAGAATTCAAGATATGTTCTTTTGATACTTTAAGAAACCAATCACTATCCATCAACAGGCACATGAACAAATAGTGCCCTGTGTGAGGTATGAGTACTTTAGTACTCCATTAGGCAAAACCCCAACCAGGACCGATTGTATTCATCCCTAATTACCTGAAAGAACCCCCGTGATAGACCCCCGACAACCTCAACGCAGTCTCGCAGTGGTGTACTTCATGGTATCACCATCATGCGAAGAGTCCTATCTCTTCTTTGCGTTTGTATTAGGCCTTGGCTTCGCTTCATCATCCTTGATTGGATGTAGCATGACCTTGGTTGGGTACTGTGGGTTATTCGACTGGTGCCCCTTGCTCCAGTCGTAACTGACGGCATAGGCGAATATGCTACCCATTGCATTGAAGGTAGTGGCGGATATTGTCCCTCCGACATATGGATAGCCCTTAAGACGATGTTTGGCATCCTTATCCCTAGTATGTGTAAGTAATATGCAGATTCGATGAGATGTTATGGGCTTACCAGAAGTGAAATGTTCCATCTGACCCAGCAGTTGAAAAGGTACCATATGTTGGGTGAAACGAGATAGCGTTTACACTGTAAACATTGGTCACATCACGCTGATTGGGCGGGCTTTCCCGGTGGCATTTGAAAGAGAAATTCAAGCTATAATGGTTAGCAATGGGCGTTTCTAAGCTTCAAGAAGGAAAGAGCTTACTGGTTATCCTTATCCTCGACATATTGGATAGCACATCGACCCTCAATACTACCGACAGCAAAACCACTTGCATTCGGGAAACATGAGACAACTCTAGTCTGCCATTTCAATGGAGACTGCATCGTCTTGTAAATAGTTGTTGGATTTGCAAGATTGACAATGTTGATGTAACGTTCTGCAGTTCCGACCACCATAAGACTTTGGGCTACGTCGAGCGTGTAGCATCTCTCTTGTAAAGCCAAAGAGGCCGCTGGTTGTGGTGATCTTAGATCCCAATATTTCAGCGTCTTATCCCATGATCCAGTAACCAGCATTTGTCCGGCCTGTGGGTGTTCGATAAACCGAACGCATTTGATGGGCAGGTCATGCGCTGCAACTTGTGTTGACTGTAATGACCCCAAATCAAACATCCGTACAGCTTTGTCTGCCCCTCCCGAAACAACTTTCGTTCCGTCCTATTTGTGATGATTTATGTTAGCGTCAATTGCATATTCACCGTAACCATTCCACTGCCCAAAAAAGAGATGACGAACCTTTGACCAAACTACGGATAACACCGGGGCCTCGTGTTCATACATGGCCTTTCCCTGTGACTGTCCCTGTGCAGAGATCTCATAGATCCGAACTTTCTTATCCCATGATGCAACAGCTAAGAGATCTTGCTTCGGGGAAAACGCGAGATCGGATATGCTGTCTTCTGGTGGTTGAGTAAGCTCCACGTCGTTCTTCAGGTCGCCTTGTGTTGTAGAGCTTGCGCTTGAAGCCGCAGGCGCGCTTGTTCCGAACAGAGACATTTCGTTTGATGATTGTTGAGCAAGCTGGCTTCGGGATGGTGCTGTCGAAGAGCAGCTTTAAAGATGGCACGGTCGGCGAGGGTGAGATGCCTAGGGCCGGGTGGTAGTGTGGATTCCGTTCGGGGAGGAAGTGGGTTTTGTAGGTTTCTGGTCTACTCTCGCGGCTGCTGGATATTCGGATGGCTGATTTATCTAAACGCTCTTTCGTCGTCTCTCGTGCTTCACACTCTCGGTCACAATTTATTAAACGTAATGGCCTTGCTGGATTTGAGGAGAGGGTGTGCAAGGAAGTTTTGCGAGTATCGAAGAATCCCAGCTCAGCAGCGTGAGAGCCGCTGACTCAGACACGCGCCATGGCCTTAGTCACCTGAGCCGCCAGCACGCACGCACGCACAGGGGTGCGACGCGGAGCCGGGCGTGCTATCTTATCAGATGCGTGCGAGCTGGCAACGCAGCGCACGCAGCAACGTAGTGGCTGGAGCCAGCGGCAGCAGCAGCAGCGTCATAGGCAGGAGACGGCGTGGAGCGCGAGAGAACGCTGTAGAGCTCGCGGAGCAGAGGGTAGAGTAGAGAGCATCATGGATCTCTTATTGCATGGGGAGAGAATTAAAGGCCAAACACGTTGAATGCTGCCCCCCCATGTCCGCGAAACACAGCTCGACTCCGCCCACCCTCCCGCGCCGCAGGCTTCCCCAGAGTGGACGGTGATCTACAGAGTCGAGCTCCTATCGATCGCGCCAGTACGTAGAGCAGAGTGCCGGGGTGCGGTGGGCGGAAGCTTGATTCGCTTGCTGGCCATACTCGAGTAGCTTCTATGCGAAGCTCTCCTTCGATAACCCCATCATCATCGCCGAAGAGTGACTGGCTCGCTTTTTTGTCCTCGCCTCACACTCACTTCCTGACGGGCTCCGGGTTAAAAGCTCCTGGACGACGACTTCTCTCAAGCAAGCAGCTTCAGTCACAGAAAGCGCTCAAATGGCGACCGAGCGAACGCCCCTACTCCCGACCTCCATCGTGCGCCCGGCTCCGCAGGCTGGAGACATCTCTGCCACCGGCACGTTCCTCACACCTCTCGATGACGATGCCACCAGTTCATCGAGGCCCCTGGCAAAGAAGAAAAGGCGCTGGCCAAAAGTCATCGGCATTCTGCTGCTATTACTGTTTATTGCCGCTGCGATCGTAGCAGGATTTCTCGCCCCGGCGGCTGCAGAGACCTATGCACGAGAGGCCGTCACCCTCAAAATTTCCAGCGTCGCCGTTGACTCATTCACCCAAGATGGCCTCCAGGCGCGAGTCAGAGCGACGGTAAACGTCGACGCTGCGCGAGTGGAGAATCGCTACATCAGGACTCTTGGACGACTCAGCACAAGGATTGCTAGAAGAGTGGAGACGACGGACAACGGCAAGCTTCAAGTGTTTCTTCCAGAGTATGGAAATGCGCTTCTGGGGAATGCATCAATACCCCCATTGGTTATCGATATAGAAGATGGGCATTCGACTCCGATCGACTTTGTCAGTGATGTCCGACCAGGTTCTCTGGAAAGCGCAAGGCAGCTCTTGGATGGATACGTCAATGGAAGCCTCAAGTCTGTGAAGATTCTGGGCGAAGCTCGGCTGGATTTGAAGACTGGTTATCTGCCGCTAGGAAACCAACTGCTCTCGGAGACTCTGAAATTTAGTCGTAAACGTACGTTGCTGCAGGCCCTTATAAACGAAATCTGAACATGACTAACTTTCAATCCAGAATTTCCATCGATGCCAAAACTCAATGTGACACATCTTAATTTCAGCCAGGATGATGACTCTGTGAAAGTCAAAGTCCATGCGACGGTTCCAAATCCATATCCAGTACAGTTTGAATTGCCGCTTCTTGATTTCTCAGTATGGCTTCCATCATGCGACGAAGAGCTGGTCAAACTAGCAACTGCAGTCACACCGAAATTGCTCATACAACCAAAGGCCGATATAAATTTTAATATCTCTGGCCTTATCAATTCAATCCCAGATACCCTCACCGAAGTATGCCCAGGTTCAGATCGATCACCGATGGATAACTTTCTTGAGTCATACCTGCATGGTAATTTCAGCACAGTGTTTGTAAGTGGAAGTGGCACTGGGTACGAAGCGCCGGATTGGCTGCTAGATTTCTTGAAATCAGTCACCCTGCCAGTTCCATTCCCAGGCCATGAGTTCCATGACTTGGTCGAGGCATTTGGTCTCTCGCATGTTAGCTTTAAACTCCCAGATCGTGGTGCTGAACCTGGTTCGCCGGAAGCTTCACCCAAGTTGAGTGCAGTCGTTGATGCAACAGTGATCATGCCACCCGAGATGAACTTTTCCTTGGATGTCAACAGCGTCAGAGCCAATGCCAATCTTTCCTACCATGGGGATAAATTCGGTGAAGTCCATATTACGGACTGGATGCCTGCAAAATCATACCCTACCAGTGATGGTAAATTGAAGGTTAGGGCGGACGTCATACAAGCTCCTTTGAAGGTTACGGATTATGAGGTTTTCCAGAAGGTCGTTCAGAGGCTTGCCTGGGGTGGAGGTAGAGGGCTTATTCTTGAGATTGATGGGTTTGCGGATGTACAGATGAGTACTACGCTTGGTGAATTTGCTGTAAGAGGAATTCCTACTACAGGGGACGTTACAATCAAAGGTCTGTCAGAAACCTAGTCCGTAGTCTTTTTTTTCCCTTATCCCTCGTCTTTGTTTCTCTCGCTCTGTGCTTGTTCCCTTTTTTTTCTTTTTTTTTTCTTTTGGAATTTCAGCATTAGCGGCAGCGGTTTTTTCATGAAAATTGTTTATGTAAATTCTTTCATTGCATTATATTTACTTTTATCCGTTTTGGGTGTGGCTTCTACCGCTCCCGGAATAGGAATTATCCCCCAATTTTAGGCTTCCCGAATATAAGTGACCTATCGCCTAAAGCAACTGGTATGGAGGTTCTAGATACGACTGAATCTAGTATGACTATTCAAATTGGCCTGGATGTGTTTAATCCTACGGATTACGAGGCGGATATCCCATACATGAATGTTTTGATTATGAATGATCGGTTTGTGTTGGGGAATGTGTCGATCGTGGATACGGTTATTCGCCCGGGGAATAATTCGTTCGAGCTTGTCACGTATTACGATCCCTTGGTAAATGGGGGGAGTGAGGAGGCGGTGGAGAAGGGGTTGGAGATGTTGGGGGATTATGTTTCTGGTAGGTTTAAACTCGATTCCTGTCCTTACAAGATACTTTCTTTTTTGTTGAAAAGAACATTTTACTGACTGCCATGATAGGCAAGAATACCTCAATAACTATCAGGCCGCATCTACACTCGATCCCCGCCCTCCCAGAACTTTCCAAAGCACTTTCAGACTTCCTAATAACCTTACCTATGCCCCGTCTCGGCCGCTCCCGCCCCCCATCATCACCCTCTTCAACATCCCCACCCCCATCCTCCATTGGCCACCACCGCAACGACGACGGAGGCGACGACGACGACGAAGACACCGACTCCGACGACACCCAACACTTCCTCTCCGGCGCAACAATGCACATCTTCTCCTCCTCCGCCACCTTCCTCCTGCACAACCCCTTCCCTAAAACCCCAATCAGCATCCTCAGCATCAACGGCACCGCCTCCTACAATGGCACAAAGCTCGGATCAGTGTACTACGACACCCCGTGGAAGATTGAGCAGGGCAGCAAGGGCGAGTCTGTTTCCCCGAGACTGCCGGTCGAGTGGAGGCTGGGGAGTGCGGCGTATGCGGCGATGGTGGATGCGTTGGGTGGGGTGTTGAGGATTGATGCGCTTGCGGAGGCGTGGGTTGGGGTCGGGAGGTGGGGCGGGAGGATTGCGTTTGATGGGGCGGGGGTGAAGGCTGGGGTGAGGTTGTGATTGTGATTTTTTTTTGATTTTTTTTGTTTTTTGTTTTTCAATTTTGGGAATTTGATTGAGTACGTACAGTACAGTAGTTTTTTTTGTTTCCGATGTTGGTACTTTTTTCCTTTACATTTCTTGCATATGTTTTTCGGTCCCGGATTTTTTTTTGGATTTTAGATTGAAGTTTTGTTTTGTGGTCATGGGTATCTTACTTACTTACTGATTTCCTGCGCTTTATTTTTATTTTTTGGTTTTTGTTTGGATATATGGGCCCCGGGGATACATGTGTTCTTTGGTTTATAAGTGTGGAATTGCAACGCATTTAAATTTTCTTTGGGTTTGTATTTCTTTTGCATGCAATTGGTCTTTCCGGCCCTTTTATCATGTTTTTAAAGATAATTATAATTGGATTGCAATCGATCTTTGATCATGAACTCCCTGTGCTAATTCCGTTCTTCTCACATTTAAATTTCTCGTCCATGCTTTTCTTGGAATTTATAGTCATATATAATTGAACACAAAAAAAAAAAAAAAACTATTGTCATAGCTAGGTATATAAGTTCCTTCCACGGGAAAGGTATCCTTCCGCGTAGTTAACTGCGCATGCTTTCTCGAGATATTTAGTGCAAAGTCTTAAAAAGTAAATTTACCTTATTAAACATACATACAATTAATTGCAAGGACGACCTTTATAGCCCAGGACTGAAAAATGTGACAAATGAGTACAACCAGGTTAGTGGTGAACATGTTTGTGCATGTGGACACAGGCCATGGAGATGACATTAGGTATGTACAGTACATGGCCAGATCAGGGTGATTGAGGGTAAATCTATCTGTGACTCATGTATATATGCTCCATATAAATTTCAGCACCATGAAGTGCAATTGCTCGTAAATCTCTACACTTCCTATTGATTTTTTGATATATAAAGAAATTTGCACATGAATGAATTTCGAAACCAAACCCCTGTGCTAACACCGCGGCAAAAAAAAAAAAATCAAATTCAAAGGAAGAAAAGAAACGAAAATTTGAAAACTAGGCAGGAAATAATACATGTTTTTTTGATAGAAAAAAACAAAAAGAAAAATATTTTGTGACATCCACTGAAGTTTGCAATATAAGGTATGTGAGATCGATTCTAGGCTAGTTCTGAGAAACTTTTTTTGTATATATACAATCTCGCACAAAGGGATGATGAAGAATTCGAAGAAAAGATGATCATGAGGGAGGTGAAAAATTTAAATGATAGAATATATGACATTATTCTTTTTTTATTCTTTTTGGCCAAATTACAGGAAAACAAATAATTTTAACCAGGGGGGAGGGTGCTGGCGTCGACGACATCTGCGGCATCCTTGAGCTCGAGATCTTCTTCGACTTCATCACCGAGAGGTGAACGGGGAAGTGCCATGAGACCTAAGATTGAAGATTAAGGAAGTTTGAGGTTAGTGGATGTGATGATTTTCATATATTTATTGATGAAGGGTGGGGGGGAGCTTTGAAAACTTACCAGTCCTTGCACTCTCCAAAACACCGAATGGAGCAACCAACTTCATGAAAGCGTCGATTCTTGAGGGCTTTGCAGAAACCTCAACGATGCAGCTGTTTGTGCTCATATCCAAGACCTTTCCTCCGAATTGGTGGGTGATGCGCTCAATTGCTCTGAAATGCTCGTGCTTGTGGCGGAGGGCCTGGGATGCGGCGAGTCTGCTTGGGTGGAATGATGGCTTTCCGGCCAATGATTCACGGTGGGCGGCCTCGGCTTCTACGCTGTCGGCTGTGAGCTCCCTGTGGTGGTGGAGGAGTTCCTCGAAGTATTCCGGGCCGAGGATGGAGACTTTTGCGAGGAGAAGCTCGCGCTGGACCAATGGGGCGGAGGTGTAATCCAACACAGCCCATACTGGGACGAGATCCTCGAGTTGCCGGCGGGCTTGCTCAATTACACCATCGTGGCCCTTGAGCACAATTGTCATGCGGGAGAGATCGGCCACCTCGGTATTACAAACGACGAGGGAGTCAATGTTGAACCCCCTGGCAGCTAGAATTCCAGATACACGGCTGAGCACACCAGGCTCATTCTGCACGAGGCAATTGAGGATGTGGGGCTTTGTTGGGGTGGTTGTGGGGAGGGGGGTTTCGTAGAGGATGGAGGAGACAGCTGCGGATGGCGACCAGCTGGGGACCTCTGCCGTGGGGAGAGGAGGAGCGGCCCGCTTGTGGAGGGCCTTGTATGCGATCGCCGAGGTCGACGAGGAGGACTGGCGGAGCTGTGTGATTGGGAGCGAGGTCCGTGGCACGATCGCACGGAGAGTGCGATGTAGTGTCGCCATTTGATGTCTGTGTGTGGAGGGAGGTTGCGTTGGGGAGTTGTAGAGAGAGGGAGGGAGGAGAAGACGGATGGGAGCAGGTTGGCAGCGGCCCTAGTGACTCAGGCGAGAGCGCCCCGGCGCAGGCGGCAGTGGAGGCTAATAGCAGGCGAGCTGTCCGCAAGTCTGGCCGCCACTCTGTGCCACGCGCACGTTCGGCCTGTCCGTTCTTGCTGTCTTTATATGCGCCGGAGAAGTCTGGATTGGATCCGGAGATTTGCGAGGATATAGCTGGCCAAACACAATGCATCGTGAGAACTCTGGCCCCGCATTGAGGGAACCGTGGTGTGAGTAATTCACACAAGAGTCTTCAGCATGCCGGCCGTGCTTCTTGAACCATCATGAGTTTCTCAGATATACTCAATTGCTTTCTCCAGGAAAGTTCCTGGATCGAGATCCATAAACCATCGGCGGTGCGATTGCTACATGATCCAAACGGCCTTTAGGGTTTTACCGAGTTTCTGCAAATTTTTGATCTGCATGCATGAAGAAAGTGAAAAAAAGGCCAAGGATCACGTGCGCAGGTGCCCTCTCCAATTAATAGAACAGACAATTCTAACTAGGTGTGCATATCCATGTTTCTTGCCATAGCAATTCGCTGCATACCTACAGGCTGGAGGGGGGATAATGTAAGGTCAGAAACGGTTCTGGGCTGAGAGATCTTTTGATGTTTGGGAACGAATACCATATTTCCCTCTAGAGCTCTACTAGGGAAAAGGCTATCTCTACCTCCTCGGCTTTATTCCTCTTGCCGATGGATGGTTGGCTGACTTTCAATTGCACCTGACCGTTGGATAGCTTGTATACAATGGTGCAGATGCTCACTAAACAAGTGTAAAGAATTGGGTTTGGGCGGCATAACTTGCATAGCGTTGAGATATCCACCAATAATGTCACTTTGAGGCCCCAGAAAAAGTTCGAGCAGGGCCTTTGGCCCTAAATTTCTCTTATGTGGACTTGCGAGTTATCGATGCAATACCCGAGTATAGTGATATCGTTGCCTTGAGTAAGGGATTAAACCTGAAGCCAACACCAGTCGATCACGAGAACACCCAACAACACCTGCGAATCAAGCTAGAATTGGGCACGAGGCTAGGATTTGAGATTGTGTGAAACTGTCCAAAACAGAGGTAGAGTTGCATCAGTCTCATTGACTTGGAGCACTCGAGCACATGTGCTCTGTTGCATGACGACGCTTTGCCATACTTGGCCTGGGGGCACATGATGACTGGCTACCGCCAAGACTAACTTTGCTGAGCCTGAGTTGGATGGAACAGAGAAGAAAGCTTTCATCTTTTCTCGCGCACCACAACAGAGTCACAGGCGGCCTCGCAGACACATACACAGCAGCGCTGAGGAGAGAGAGAACCAAAGCCACCGGGAGTCCAGCAAAGCACGAAGATAGAGGCGGCGCCCAGGACAATCGAGATCATCCATAATACACACTTCCGGAGGTTCCACCGGCAACGCGTTTGACGAAAGCTCAAGGACAACAGCTTTTTTCTCAATCGCACAGATACTCTTCGAGGTATCTGCACGGCCATCGTAAAACCTATCACGCGCACCCTCAATAGCAACCTGCCGACATCCGAGTCATCGTGCTCAATTCAAAACATCTTCCGATGACGGACGACGAGCGTACCCGAAAACGGTCCAAGTGGGATGATGCAGAACCCCGCGAGAGGACCTCCAGGGCGGGTGGAGATAGGGAGAGCAGAGGTGACAGAGAGGGCAGTGAGAGACATGGCCACAGGGAGCGAGGAAGGGAGAGCAAGGATGCCCCAGAAAAAGACAGATACCGAGAGGATAGAGAACGTGCAGCTGCAACCCGTGGCTCACGATGGGACGAACGCCGTTCCCGCTCACCCATGCACAAGGATGGCCACTCCCGCTCAACCAGACGAAGCAGAAGCCCCCCACTAGGAGCCCCAAAATCTGACACGGATGGTGGAGAGAAAGTTCGCAAGCCAGTAATCGATCCACAAGCTGCAGCTGGTATGTTGAAGATCAACAAAAGAGGATTTACGGGGCATAACTGACGTTAGGAATTTCTAGCGGCCGCAGCAGCTCGTATCGCAGCCAGCATCAATGCCAGGAAAGGGATCCAGCATGTCGATGTGCCTCCAATCAAGTCCAGTGCTCCTCCAAATGCACCATCCGGGCCTGGTAGCGCAAAGGCTGGCACCGATGCTGCTGCAATTAACACTACCACCTTTAATAAAGAAATGTATATCGCAGATGGAGACTTCATCAAGGATATTGAGGTTAATGACTTGCGGAATCGTTACATGCTGACAAAGGGTGCAACCCAGAAAATGGTAATTGAGATAATCCTTCCACATATTATTACCTGACTTATTATTGTCAACTCCGCTTTGCGCCCCAACTGAATTGAGCCAGGTCAAGGAGGGCCTTACAAACCAATTACCCTTGTTGAGGAGTGAGAGTACGAGAGACTAATCCAGACTACGGAATAGCTTTACATCGACCGTCTTGTGGTATGCTGCTGACTTTCAAACGTGCCTATTATAGATTAAAGAGGAAACTGGCGCCGGTACGAAAACGTCTTCCCTTCGATGTGTCTTTGTGTGTGTGTGTGGACAACTGCTTATAGGTTTCTGATTAATTAAAGATGTCACAACGAGAGGCGCATATTACCCTGATAAAAGCATGGCTACTCCTCAGGTAAGGAAGATGTCTTGGGTAAACTTATCGGAAATATACTCTAACAATATTTATTAGAGTCCCCCTCTTTACTTGCATATTACTAGCACGACAAAGGAAGGTCTTGAGAAGGCTGTGGCAAAGATCGACGAGCTCATGAAGCAAGATTTGCCAAACCTCGTCGATGAGCGCCGATTCAGGCGGCCAAGGGAACCAGACCCAACAATTGAGAGGGATGAATTTGGAAGAGTAGACCATCCTCAAATATATTCCACCTCGTACAACTTAGCTAACCAAATTTCAGCGAAAATGGCCTGAAGAGAAAATTGTTATTGGTCTAGAGCCGATCCCCGGGTTTAATTTACGTGCAAGTGTTGTGGGACATGGCGGCCAGTATGTCAAGCACATTATACAAGAGACACGCTGCAGAGTGCAAATAAAGGGCCGTGGCTCTGGATTCATGGAGCACGGGACTGGCCAAGAGAGTGATGACCCTCTCTATCTCCACGTTACGTGAGTTTCCCAAAATCTAAACTAATTCAGGCTCATGCTGACGTTCTGCAGTGGCCCTGATCCGCTGGAGGTTCAACATGCCAAAGAGCTATGTGAGGATCTTCTCACATCTGTCCGTGATCAATATGAACAACACAAATCCCAGCCTCCGGCAGTTCGATTCCCCGGATATGGCGGTAATGGTGGGTCTAATTCATATGGAGGCATGGGCGGAGGAAACCAAGGAGGGTCTCGTCATAGTGTAAGCATTTCCGTTGTACTTCAACGATATACCTTGATTCATTGCTGACTGTGATTCAAAGTACCGAAACAACTCGCATTCTGCTTCTCCACCACCCCCGCCTCCCTCGGGCTCACCCCCGGCTCAACCACCCCCACCCCCATCAATCGGCTCAATGGCAGCAGTCGGTGCTCCAGGTACTGCAAATGCAGTGACTGTGCCTGGCGCCCCTGGAGTTGGGCGATATTCCCTCGCAGATTATGCGAACCAATATCAGCAGTACATGACTGCAGGCCAGGATCCATACGCTCAATATGGAGGCTATCAAAATTACATGGCTTACTGTATGCTTCCCCATAATCCTTCTTGACATCTCACTAAACTTATACTTTGCATAGATGCGCAATATTACCAGCAGCAGCAAATGATGGCTGCGGCCCAAGACACAAGCGCCGCACCCCCACCACCTCCGCCTTCTGGGAGCCCACCTCCTCCTCCTCCTCCACCACCACCATCCAGGCCATCATACTAGGATGATTATGAGGCACGATAGGATGCAGAATAACCCATTTGGGGGGGGTTTTGCCTATGAATATAGCAGATATCGTGATAAGATTTAGATGTGGTTGTTGGTATTCAAAAGATAATAATGTTTGACTTGCGCGTGGTTTTTTTTTCAAGAGTGCTGTTTGGAATCGGTTTACCCAGTCTGCTGTTACTTTTGTGACGTTGAGGCTATTGTTTCCTCCAGCAGTCGATTTTCATCTTGTATTGCTGTTTGTTGAGGATGGTCATATGTGATGGAGTGAAGGTTGTATTGCTTTTATATTTTTGATTCACCAATTATTGCCCTTCCTCCTCTCAAATGCTTACGCATCGTTCATCTATTCTCTCCTTTATGTATTGTTCTATTGTATCACCGTCAATTCTCTGAAATGATAATGAGTTTTCACTGTTCTAGTGAATTTCATATGTTCAAATTATATTTATCCTTGATGCTTTAAATTTGTTTATAACATTCTCCTGTTTAAATTTACTTTTTAGTGAGGTGCACGTGCTTATAATAAAGTAACTCGCAAGGTTCATGGTAAAGGAAAATGTGGGGAAAAATTAGCTCCTCGTAAAAGGGAAAAGTAGTGTGGGGAAATTTGATAGCCTAGAAATTTGACTAGTGAACCCGATAAGGTCACCCTTAATTAAAGTCACGTTGAACTTGCACCTTAATTAACGTAGAAAGCTTGTGATTGATCCCATTTCCCGGGCACGAGATCACCATTTCCCCACCACCTTCACCACCACCATCACCACCACCATCACCTCAATACAGCTCATCTTGAAGAAAAACTATCCACTGCTATTCTCTACAACTGCGAACCACAAAGAATCATATACGCCACTCCCGGGAATAATATCTTTTACCCCGCACACCACCACTGGTACGCGGACATCCGGTCTCGATAAACAAAAACAAAATGTCCCACCACTGCCACGACGAACACAGCCACTCCCACTCCCACGGCGGCGGCGCCGACGAAGCCCCCCATACGCACGACGACGACATCTCTCCCGCCCAGCAGTCCTCGCTCTACGAACACATCGACCACGACAAAATCACCACGCTGAACGAACTCATCCCGCACTCTGGCCGCGCCATCGTCAAGAAACCCTGGTCCGCACGCCTCTCCCCGCCAGACCCGACGCTCACATCGGACTCGGACGACCAGCTGCTGATATACATCCCCTTCACGTCCCTCGTGAAGCTGCACTCGCTGGTGCTCCGCACGAGCAACACGGACGCGGCGCCAAAGACGGTGAAGTTGTATGCCAACCGGGACGATCTGGATTTCGAGGAGGTGGAGCATGCGAGCCCGACGCAGGTGCTGGAGACGCCCATGACGGGTGAGGTGTTTGAGGTTCCGCTGAGGAGGGCGCTGTGGAATGGGACGAGGTCCGTGACGGTGTTTGTCGAGGAGGGGTGGGGTGCGGAGGCCGTCGAGATTGGGTATTTGGGGTTTAGGGGGGATTGGATGAGGGTTGGGGGGCCGCCAGTGGGGATTATGTATGAGGCGGCGGCGAATCCGAATGACCATAAATTGAAGAATGGTGAAACGTGGGAGGGGGCGGTGGGGTTGGGTGGGGGTGGAGGGAATGGGTTCTAGTGGGAGGAGGGGGGGGGGGTGGACTGATGAATGATTCCTCCCCCTCACCGGGTTTCATGGTTTTTTTTTGATGGCGTTCTTTTGCATTTTGTTTAGCAGTTTGCAGGTTATATCTTTTGCATTTCATCTAGCTTTTGCACGATACGAGAAAATTTCACATCAGTTTTGTTATTTATACATCTACCAAAATTATGAGCAGGTCCGTTCTTTGACTGGTTCGAATTCAACCAACGGTATATCATATTTTCCATTAACTCGGTATACATATAAAAATATTAGGAGGAAGGTCACCACCCCTACGTTGGCAATTACATGAAGTCGTCATAATAGTCCGCAGGGCGATCCTGGTTTGAGCTCTCCTCAACAAGATCCTCAGCAAATATTTCATCGTATGCGTGATCCTTTTGCCACGCTTTCTCCTTCCTCTCCCGAGCAACGCGAGCTTCTTCCTTTGCCTAAGAACAAATAATTGAACATGTCAGTTTAGACTTTACCGAAAAATTGAGGTTGTCCGTACCCGCTCTAGTTGTACTTTTCGCGCATTCGCACGCTTCTCTTTCTCCATGCTGGCCTTTTCCTCCGCAAGGTCAACGGTTTTCTCCACCTCGGTTTTGTTGAGACGATTGACGATGGCGTTGATTCTAGTTTCGCATAAAACTCTCTTGACCTATGATAGCAAGGAATCGGTTAGTATTTTTGAACGATGACTCCAGATGTTGAATTTGCCATACCTTTCGTTGATCTTTGAATCCAACCTGTCCTACAGCCATAGCTCCATCCTTTTTGAGATTCGACCACGGTGTATAGATAATTGTGACATTATCCTTTTTATTCCCTAACCGAATACCAGTTTTAGCACTGATCTTTGAGACTGGGTTCGTGGCTAATACGAACCCTCAATGCTGTTGGCCTTTGTCAACTGGGCAAGGTCGTTGAGAAGGAGCTTGTCGATATTCTCCCATGACTGGCCGGGCTTGAGTCGGAGGTAGATGTGTGCGGAGGAAAATTTGTCGGCGTGGAACCTGTTTCCGGGGGTGTGCAGTACTTGCGTTAGCTTCCTGAGATGGTGAAATGTTGATGGTTCCGAGGGGGATGGAGGGGAGAGTCTCATACCAGACATCTTCCTCCCAGCCAAACTTGATCAATTCCTCATCTAGAATTCCACATGCCTGTCAGAACAAGAACATTGATCAAAAAGCTACATTTCCTGCCTCCCTAGGAACCGATATAAGGGTGCGTGTGGGGGAACGATGCCAGCTATGGCCATAGTGACCGGAGGAGGAGGCGGAGGAGACGGAATATGAAAACTCACTACCACTGACTTTCTACTTTATCCTTCCCGACATATATGAAGGCGGGAGGATCGACGACATCGGAGGTGAAGTAGAGGACCATCGTTGGCTAGTGGTGGATGTTGTGAGATTGGCGTGGTAGTGTCGTGAGTTTCACAAGCTTTGGTACGAGACTGGGTACTTGAGATCTAACTGCGAATTTCGGTAAATTCTACAGCTCCGGAGCTACCCCCCTCCCCCAACCCGCCCCACCTAAAATTCGCGGTTGCCAAGACATTGGGATGGCCAAAGACTCGTGTACTCCTACCGTTCATGTGAATTATACGATGGCTTTATGTGAATTACTTGGGAATTTGGGTAATGGCAGATCGAGAGATGTTACTCTTAAATTATAAAAGCTAGAGCTCGATCGATATCAGAAGCTTCGGATAATTGCGATGTAAAGCTCCCTTATGTGGATGTGGAATATGGTAGTAAAATAGAGAATCATGTGATTTCGACCTGTGAATAAATATCGCTTGAGGGAGAGAGGGTGAGCCCTTCTTCTGATATCACCATCGTATAAATAACGAGAAGATAGCTAGGCCTCCTCCAGTATAAATTCTCCGCCTGGCCACAGTTAACTGCGCGACACCTGGGGTAGGGAAATCTAATCTTATCTCTCCCAGCTAGGATCAACTTTTTAAGTTAACTAGGTAGATCTTATCTAGCTAATCATTTTCTTAAAAGTTTAGACCTTGCCCAAGAAATTAAATTCACAACAGCTCTGCTCCTGCGATCCCACCTAGCGAAAATAAGCCCGAAACCCTCACACACCCTTCACAATGCCACCTCCACGGCCTGCGAAACCTCGTTCCCTCACCGCATCTCTGGACGGAAAAATCCTTGCAATTGTCCGATTATACATCGAAAACAAGATTGACGAGGGCGACACCTCGGTCTTTCACAAAGGCTCCCTGCGACTTTCGGTGTCTCAGCTGTCTCAATATGTCACTGCCGTTGGAGATAGTTCGCTACAGCGAACTAAGAAGTCTGTTGTGGAGAGAAGCATCGAAAAGGCCATCATAGTCATAAACAACGAGCGCGGAACAGAGGAGGAAGGCGCCGAGGATAGTGACCTTGAGGGTGTTCAAATCGCAGACCTTATTGAAGTCAAGGTTAGACATTTTCGGGGGGGGTTCAATAAAATGGGTACATCGATTGAGGCGGTGCTGAATTTTTTTTCTCGAAACAGGATACCAACGCGGTGAACAAGAGGATCGTGGAAATGTGGGGAATGAAGAGGGCTTCGTCTGTCGAGCCTACAGGTCCACCACCGTCAAATAGCACACCAACAAGATCGACTCGTGCTTCTTCAGCAAAGCCAGAAAGCTCAATACCTACTACACCGGCTGCCCCTACACCAGCTGCGAATGGCGAGGAACAGGCTGCTGATGCTACGGCACCTCCAAAAAAGCGGAAAGAAAAGTCAACGAGGGAAGGGTCATCGAAGCGACAAAAAGGTATATTCTCAGTCCACATTCAGATGCTGAAGTGTAGTCTTAACGCCAATAGTCACAGATACCAAGGACGGACGGGAGCCACCATCTAATATATGTCTGGCTGATCTCGGCGGTGTCGATGATGTTATCGCTGAAATTCTTGAACTCATTGGACTTCCATTGACACATCCCGAAGTCTATACCCATACTGGTGTACCCCCACCTAGGGGTGTATTGCTTCATGGACCACCTGGTTGTGGAAAAACGATGATTGCGAATGCTATTGCGGGCGAGCTGGGTTTCCCATTCATATCAGTTTCTGCGCCCTCAATTGTGTCTGGAATGTCTGGAGAATCGGAGAAGAAGCTCCGTGATTTGTTTGACGAAGCCAGGGAGAAGGCACCGTGCATCATGTTTCTCGATGAAATTGATGCCATCACTCCAAAGAGGGAAAGTGCTCAGCGAGAAATGGAGAGAAGGATTGTCGCACAAATGCTGACGTGTATGGACGGTATGTTTATCTCTTCACTTAGGGAAGGCTCCTACTAATTGGGTGATTTTCTTGTAGAATTGACCCTTGAGAAAACTGGTGGAAAGCCGGTGATGATCATCGGAGCCACGAATAGACCCGATAGTTTAGATCCAGCACTGAGAAGAGCTGGTCGATTTGACCGAGAAATTTGTCTAGGTGTTCCAGACGAGAATAGTAGAGCACAGTAAGTTTGGGTCTATCGAAATTGTAGGAATACAGTACTAACGTTCAAAAGGATCCTTCGTGCATTATCCAAGAAGCTTCGATTAACTGGAGATTTTGATTTCCGCCAGTTGGCTAAAATGACTCCCGGATTTGTTGGAGCAGATCTAAGTGCCCTTACAGCCGCCGCAGGCGTTTGTGCCATAAAACGTATTTTCGCCACATTAAAAACCTCGGTCCCAGCTGCAGTTGAGGAACAGCTCAATGGAATAATGGGCGAAGTGGCAATCGAGGAGGAGGGAGAGGAGCCCGAATCAGCAATGGATCTCGATATGTCGGAACCAGAACACGTCACCGTCGTGGAATCACAAGTCGAGGATGTAAAGGGCACAACTATCACAACTACAACCACAACAGCTGTTACGTTCACAGAATCGAAACATGTGCCTGTACAAGACAAGCTCACGACGCTACATACTTTCCTCAACACCTTCAAAGCTCCACTTACGGCAGAAGAGCTCGCTCCCCTTTCAATTACCCTGCCCGATTTCTTGACCGCTCTACCAAAAATTCAGCCGTCTTCCAAGAGAGAGGGATTCGCAGTTGTACCAGATGTGACATGGGCAGATATCGGTGCACTAGAGAGTGTCCGAGTTGAGCTACAGATGGCAATCGTACAACCCATAAAAATGCCAGAGCTTTACGCCAGTGTTGGTATCACACAGCCAACAGGTGTTCTCCTCTGGGGCCCTCCTGGATGTGGAAAGACACTGCTTGCAAAGGCTGTTGCAAACGAGAGTAGAGCCAACTTCATCTCAATTCGAGGCCCAGAGCTCCTGAACAAGGTAAACTAAACTTTCCTCGTCTGCTTATATACATGATCATATTTATTAACGACCGCCACAGTACGTTGGTGAATCCGAACGAGCGGTCCGGCAAGTATTCTCCCGCGCCCGCGCTTCAACGCCATGTGTCATCTTCTTCGACGAACTTGATGCCCTCGTACCCCGACGTGATGACTCCCTCTCCGATGCCTCATCCAGAGTCGTCAACACCCTGCTCACTGAGCTCGACGGCCTCTCCGACCGCACGGGTGTCTTTGTCGTCGGCGCCACCAACCGTCCAGACGTTATCGACCCCGCCATGCTCCGTCCCGGCCGTCTTGACAAGCCCCTCCTTATCGACCTCCCCACCCCCCCAGAGCGTGTCCTCATTCTGCGCACCCTCACAAAGAAAACCCCCCTCGCGGATGGAATCGACCTCGAGGTCATCGCAATGGACGACCGGTGCCGCAACTTTTCCGGTGCGGATCTGGCGAATTTGGTCAGAGAGGCGGCCGTGAGCGCTTTAAGGGAGATGGTGTATAGAAACATCTCGACGATGCAGGATGCCGCTGGAACGGATGTTGCGCAGGCCACTGCTTCTGGCCCAGGCGCGATTAAGGTCGGGATGCAGCACTTTGAAAAGGCGTTTTCGAATGTGAAGCCTAGTGTTACTGAAGCGCAGAGGGGAACGTATAGAGCTCTTGCGTCAAGGTTTGCGTAATTCTTATGTATGACCGGTTTCTTTTGGCTTTTATTGTATGTTTATTTTATGGGTTCTTTTTTTTCCTTCTTTTTTTTTTTTTTTTTGCTTTATAAAAAAGAATTGTTGTTTTCTTCTCTCCTTTCTGCGTTTTCTAGCTATTAGAGATTTGTTCCTTCTTATTTAAGTATATATCTACTTTTTTCTCTACCTTAAGCAAATTTTATTGGGCTGGTGGATGCTTGTTTATGCGGTGTTTTCTAGAAATCATTCAGTTGGAATTGAAGCTTGTTGAAAATACAACCCGAAGTATTTATTACCCTGAAGTCGATAATTGAAGTCAATTATGATTATCAATGATGCAACTTTAACCTTTGAACGGCCAGCTGCATGCGCATGCGCAATTGCAATACATAATTATAAGTTTATGATATTATATGGAAAAGCCGGGGAGGGGGTGTTGCGGGGTGTTGCGGGATCCAGATCGATTCAGACAAGGATTGCCATGTGATTAATATTCATCAGACCTTGATTGCATGATATGATCCGGATGGATCCAGGGGAAATTTATGGGACGAAAAATTCAAAGTAACGACGAGCTCGATTAATTATAAAGATAAAGAGGACGCTGAACGCGCTGACTTCAAATAAGGATATAAGTGAATTCGAAAACACCAATCCTCAAGCTTGAGCTCGCGCACTCCATTGCAAGCGAAACAAAATAAAAACAAAAAAGAATCACTGATGTGGGATATCGATGCTAATCGCAGTATCGCAAATATCAAAAACGTGTTTTTAGCTATTTTCTCATTTCAAACACACAGTCCACACGCACGAACGCTAATTATGAATATAATGATGATGATGAAGAAAGAAACGTAAAAAAAAAAGAATGTAAATGAAAACATCGCGCAAATGCCTTAAGCTTTCATGCGTTGTTGAGATATGGAAGAAGTACCCATCAACACACCTTCACCTCCCCCAACCAAATTCAATTAAAAAATTACCAAAAGCGCCTTCTCTCGCCCACACCTCACAATTCATTACAACCACCACCCATTAACAACACAAGTACACATGTGCAAAAAAAATGAAAACAAATGCACCACAAGCTAATGTGTGCATCCATCCATCCTTCCCTCTCATCTCAATTTTTTGTTTTAGAAAAACCCAGCAATAATCGCGCCGGCAGCCACGAATCCCAGAGAAGCCAGGGGGCTCAATCCCGCCGCTGCGCCGCTATTTCCACTTGGGTCTGTTCCGTTTCCGCCGGTGGGGGAGGCCGTCGGGGTAGAGGTTTGGATGTCCATCTTGTCCGTGACGGTTTGTGAGCCTGTGGCGCTTGGGGCGGCGGTGACGTCGCTGCGGGTGGCGGTGGGCGTGCTGGTTACGGGGCGGTATTGGTCGGCGGCTTGACAGAAGGAGACGACGGTGTTCTGTGAGGATGGAGTTAGTATTTGGAGAATATTTTGAGAAAGTGATAGGTGGGAGAATTAAGAGGTAGGTACCTGTTGTGTTCCCTTCTCTGGGAGGTTGGGGCATCTGTCGTAGCACCCGAGGACGGTCTTGTGTGCATCACTATAGTGTGTTAGCAAACCATTTCCATTGCAATTGGATTGGTAGGAGCTTGAAGAAAAACTTACCAGAGACACTTGTAGTACTCGTAACCAGTACCAACGCAGGACTTTGTGGTCGCAGTGGTGATCTCGATACATTTATCAAATCCACTGAAATTTACAAAAATCCAAATTAGCACTTCATTCTTTATTTTCTCATGATCATACGATAGACAAAAAAAACACGGGACGACGCGGGTATGTCTTTTGGAGGCCGAAAGGATAGAGCAATTTCAACTCACACTTGATCGGCGCACTTGGTCGAGGTCTGGGCAGCCACGATCGAGCCGAAGGCGGCAACGGCGAGGAGGATGTATTTGGCGAGCATCTTGACTTTTAGGGTAATTGGAGGAAGAGTGAGTGTGATAAAAACACGCGAGAGGACACGAAAAACGAACGTGTAGGGATTTTTGTAGGTAGAGAGAGAGAGGGCAGGAAGTCGAAGATGGACAAGCGCGGACGGAGCCTTAAAGAGAGGGTGGCGCGGAATGGGTTGGGAAAAGGAAAAGGAGGGAGCGAGAGGGAGAGAGAGGACGAGGGCGAGGGGGGGGGGGAATATCGCGCTGCCGTGACTGAGCTCCCACACTTACTAAGCCCTGCAAGCTGAGGATCTCCCCCATCCCCCTTCAAAAGACAACCCCCCCCCCTCTCGTTCCCCGTCACACCTGGATATATTTATTTTTGTTTTCTGTGCACATTTGAGCGGATGCCCGAATGCGGATCCCGTCTCGGCACGGGCGGGCGAGAGGGAAAGCGAGCAGAAGGGAGGGAGAGACAAGACGACGATCTCGCAAGCCACCCCATCCATGAACCCACCCATTCCTGACACACATGCCATGCATGCCCATTCATAATTTCACCCAATCCTCCCTCAAAAGAACCGTGCCCAATGTTATTATGTGTGCTACAAAAACAAAAGAAAAGTAGGTAGCCCATCCAATAAAACACCCAGCATGTCTAATTTTTTTTCCTAGATCAACATGTAACATTCAAAATTGCTGGTTCCACGTTCCTCAGCTGCCATTGTGCATGAAGAAATGATAAAATATATTGTCCCTATCTCTACGTACTCTTCCAAGAAATACCTTGGAATTGACATTCTGACTGTGGGGGAGTACGAATACTAGCGGACTCCGGGGAAGAAGCATTGGACGAACGTTGAGGATCCAGAATTCGAATTCGAATTCGAATGTGTAACATCGTGTCAGTGCAATTGGGCCTTGGTGAATACGAACACTCTAACACTACCTCGTGAAGAGACTTGAGCTTTGTGTGTGTGTTACCTTGAATAATTAAACTTATTGGATGGCTTTTCTTTTTAGCAAGGGAGCTGGGAGTCGGCTTTCGACCTTGTACGAAAAAGGGAGTAACATCCTGAAACTAGAGTGCACTTCAACATGCTAAACTCCTTAACGAATTAGAATAACAATCCATGATAGGCCTAGATTCCACAAGTACGAGTAGGGAAGCTTCGAAGCGTACAGATTACTCTTTGGATTTATTGACGTCAATTGCTTTATATTCTCGTATTTGTTACTTCCAGACTGCGCAAAGACGCGAGCTCTCCAATATTTCAACGCAAGTGGAAGTAGCTGTCAACTCCCACCTACCCAAACACGTAGCGACGTCGACCTAGCTACAGAGGTGCGTACTCTAAAGTAACCTCTATCCACCTTAGTGACCTTAAGCTTCCATCTTTCACGGGAAACAAATTCAAGCGTTTCGCTCGCTACTCGTTAGCATTAAATCATGACACTAACTACCTGTTAGGAACTTGCTGCATTCCCTTTCCAGGACGTCATTTCAATTCATTTGATCTTCTTCCCACCCCGGCGCAGCCCCATGGCCATACACACATATATAATAATCGAACAAATCCATAATATCATAAAACCTTAAATCCTCAACTCTCAAACCTAATGACGACGGGAACTTCAACTCTCAACTTCCAAACAAAAAAAATCAAGGCCCCATTCCATGCAATGCATATGCATAATCACGCGACATAAGCTTTTTCCGTGACAGCGATATACCTAGGTAGGTATCGAGATAATGCGTATTCACTTCCAACTTAATTATAATGACGGTAACTTCATGTATATTACTGCGAGACTATATATTACTCGAGTACCAATGCAAGCTACCATTGGGCACATGAACGTGCAGTCTTGGAACAATTCTGCTGCTAATGAACGTGTGGTATTTTAGGTTAGACTTAAGCTTGTATTGATGAAGTAATTAGCATGTGCCTTAGGCCTTGATACAATTTCACTTTCAACCTTATAAGAAAAGTGATTACCTACTTCTTAATACTTACTTGAGTAGGTACTTCCTTGGTAGGGAGTGTTTTCGTGCCCAGCCCCTCGAAGAGGGTATACCGGTAGGGAGTAGCAAGCTTGGGTACCGGAATTTAGATACGTGGATGACGGCTCATCTCATACATCCCCATGCCCACAAGACTGAAGCAGATCTACCTGTGCTCATCCGGCCGCGGTTCCAGAACCAATTAAAGCCCTAAAAACGACTGCATCATGATCACACCAATCTTGATAATAATAATATACACATGCTCCTTTTTTTTATTACTTTTGCAAGAAATTTTCTTTCTCGAGGTTTAAATAAGATCTCTATACTGCTACACTTCCCGAATCCAGCGCAGCCAGCCCCTCTTTCTCACTCTCGTTGACGTTAACTGCCTCTGCTGGGTTTTCCAATTTTCTAGTTTTAAAAAACTTTATATATTTCCCTTAGCCAGGTTAGAACAATCGATCTTTGCCGCCTAGTAAACGATATAAAAAAAAAGGAAGAAACAAAAACAAAAAAAAGGACGAAAAAAAATAGATAAAAGCAAAAAGGAAAGCGAAAAAAGAAAAGCACACATAGTACATTCACACGCAGAAGCACAAAAAACGCGTGTACTTTAAGGAGAGAAGATCAAGAAACAAAGCATATAGGAAGGTAGGAGGAGTAAAAAGGTACTTGGATAAAGAAAACAAATTCGGGAACGGAAGAAAAACAAATCGAAACGAGGTAAACGCATAAGCAAAGTTCTGCAAAAAGCAGGTCCGATAGCCACCAATATCGCAGAAGCCAGATACGAAGAGGAAGAGGGGTGAGTGACGTAACAATTTAGACATGGGATAGGGGGGCAAAAATACACAAAAAGTAGGTAAACACATACAAACACCAAAAGGAGTACAAAGCATTCAGAATTTGTTTGATCATTTTTCCCTTTTACTCTTGTCCGAATCCCATTGTTTCTTCGACAGCCAACGACAATTTGTTGTTCAATACATCGTATGACCTATATGGCGGAAGATCCAATCGATTGAAGCTAAGATAGATACGTTAGTTATGTAAATTCAGAATGCAGATTCGTGTAACAAACCATGTATGTGACTTTGGTAATTGATTGATCTCTCCAGCTTTCTCAATGGTAAACCTGCGAGGGCCATCACTGCCTTGCAAATCCTTGAAACCATTGACTGGGATACGTGATGTTCCGGTAGTGAACTGCAAGAGCCTTGATTTCTGCTCAGAGTCCCAGCCGCGTACACACTATGCAAGATAAATGTATTAGTATGTTGTAGATTGATCAGTTGGGTGGAGTTCGGTATGTGCAAAGTCGGCTTACCTTCCAGAAGTTCACGATAACCTCATCTGTCTCAGTGTAGCCTCTGTAATCCGTATGCTTCTTCCAGTCTTCGACATCAATGTCCGCAATTCCTCCGATGAGTAGCTCGAGCTCTCGCTCATCGAAGACATTGATAAGTTCGGAAGGAATTAAATCCTCGAACCCAGAGAGGAAAGCATTGAATTGCTCTTCAACTCTCTTCTGAATTCTCCATTCGGTGATGAGTCTAGGAATGCGTGATTAGCATATTTTTCAAATTGATTTAGTTAATGAACATACTCCACATATTCTCTTTTGTTATCATTGTTCACCTCAATATCCCTTCCGCCAGGCTTCAGGTCAACCGTGACAGTCTCACCAAATCGGTTATCGTCCGTCGAGAATGTCAATTCTAGAATATCGGTGATGTCGTTCTCGCTATCAAAAATAGATCAGCCTCAAAGCTCTTTGTATGTGAGAGATGAAAACATACAGTGTCCAAGTAAGATTTCTGTGAAAATCGGCATCAACACCCTCCATGTCCGCCAGCGAAACCTTTTTCTTCAAGATCATTTTATAAAATGCTCCGATGAAAAACGCGTCCAAAAAGCGCCGGTGGAAAATAGCTAGGCCGACGACACGACCAATGAACTTAAAGAAGTTGAGATGCTCTGGGTTAATACCAGAGTGGGGGTTTATTTGTAAAGTATAGTTGTCATGTGCCGAATATTCGAACAGACAATAAAATGGATTGAACATTTCATGTGACAATAGGAAGAAGAATTCTCTGTTAATTGAATGATTAGCACCTTTACCATTCGAATACATTTTCAGCGTAGAAAGACTTACCTGGACAATCCACCATAATCAAGACCATCTTCACCGTCAAATTTAACCATAAGCCGTTTCTTCAGTTCTTGTGGAGACTGTCTCATGACTTCAGCGTAAGAATCCTCAAAGATGTGATCTCTGCGGATCTTGACAGGACATTGCCCTGGCAGGATTCTCAGTGCAGGTTGAGAACGGAAGTAAATGAGTTTTCGCCTAAAATCACGCTTATACTGCGGTACATTCTGATCGAGGGAAGAAGGTAGCCTTGGATCATCCCAAGTGGTTGTCTTCGTGTTGTGATCAACAAAGTAAACCCGTGCTGTGTTTGTAAGTCGCATTTCCCATCCACTTGGCAGGGGCCCAAGAGCCGAAACGGGCTGCTGAACTGTCGTAGTATTGTTGGCCCCTCCTCCATACATGCGAAGGAACTGACTCCTTCGAGGGTCAACCCATGTGGTTGTTCGCGTGTTATGATCCACAAAATAGGCTCTGCCCTCAGGTGTGTGTCTTTGCTCCCATCCAGCAGGCAGTTCTCCCGTTCCAGCTATGGTCGTATTGGTACCAGATACAGAGATGACTTGTGGGTTAACCGGTTCATGAGCTGGTTGTGGTGGAGCAGGTGTTGGTGAGTTTGCTCCGGTACGATCCTCTGGTAGCATTCGATTTTGATGTCTCTGTCTCTCCAGATCAGTATTTGCCGCCATTGCCGTCCTCTGATCTGTCTCAGTGTATGCTGCGGATGGCCGGGTCCATGTCGTAGACCGTGTGTTATGATCAACATAATAGGTCCTCCCCAGATTATCTTGACGTCGTTCCCAGCCAGCAGGTAGGCGACCTTGGTTGTCCTCAAAAGAACTAAGAACTCGGGCGGGTCCATTCTGAGCTGCATGCTGTTGGGGCGGTGGCTGTTGGGGATGCGTGAGCATCAACGGTGGGGCTGGCTGCTGTGGTGGTGGCATTTGCACGTTTGCTGATGCTCGTGCAGCAACCAGAGAGTTATTATGATGGGAGACCATCGACACTTGTGACTGTGTGGAATCAGAGCTGTATAAAGTTGGCGCCACAGGTGAGGATGGTCCCACGGTTAAATTTGGTGGAATGGTCAGCGCTGTGTTGCTACTTGCATTTCCTGGAGCTCGTATAGGTGTGTCGACGTTTGTGGAGAGGCTGAAAATGAGCTTGCCATGTACCATGAGGTTATCATTTGATTTTTTCAAATCTTTTGTAAGCATCTCTGATGATAATACTGTTAGCTTTGTAGTTATACTAGCCATTTATGAAACAAACCTTCACCGTCCATCATAACGTCAATAACATCTCCAACACGGGTATTTATGACGCCGAGAAATCCTTGGTCCTTCTTCTTGAACTTCTTTTGATCAAATATTTGAATGGCTATTATGCTTGACTCGGTAACCGTGCTGGATATGAATGTCAGTAATAGGCCGTAATTGCAATGTCTCACACTGGCCACAAGACTTGAATGAATAGGCAGACATACACATCAAAACTCTCATTCCAGTATGGGTTCAGCGTCTTTCGTATGACAGAAGTTGTGTGCGTCTGCTCTCCATCTACCGTGACCACGGCGAAAGGGTCAGGGAATCCTAGCGCGCCAAATTTGTCAATTAAGCACTTTTTGCTACTTGTGCAATAGAGACCTACGGAATACATCTCTCTTGTATAGACCATCCGCAGCAAGTACTACACAGCGATTAGGACACTTTTCTTCAAGTATTGGAGAAATATTATTGTATACCTGTGAGCCGAATTTTTCTCGCACCCCTAATTAAGCAGCAGTGGTTCAGCAAAGAGCTCCCGAGTATACCTCATTTGGGAGGGGGTTTTGGAGTGTTTGAGTCCACATGTACATACGCTTGAACGTCGGCCATTGTTTGAAGTATCCCACCAAAGGTAATTGTTGCAGATGATGAACAGCAGCGTTCGCGATATGTCTGATTTCAGCAAAGTCTTGCACAGTATGCCACTTTCCCGAGTGCGTCAAAGTCGGGTGGATAGGCTGGTGGCAGTGCTCGCCAGGGCGATTGCTGACAATCAGCGACAAGGGAGGCGAGGGAGGGGGAGACTGGGGAGCCAGGAGGGGTCGGTTCTAGTGGTGGGAAGGCGATGCGATGGTCCTTGAGGTGTGGCAGGCCGGTCAATTCTCGACTGCACTGCAAAAGCAGTGAATGTGGGGAGGCTGGGTCGTGTCGCGGGGGGGGATTCTGTGCAGAAGGGGGTTGATGGATGGTCGGATGATGGTGATGGAAGTACCGGCCTACGACAGCTCCAGACAGCTGTCTACGAAGCTTGAGGTGAGGCTCCTAGTCCTTCTGGGGTGTGGGAGGGCGGAGCGGGAGTGGGGTGGGGGGGGTGTGCGGTTGGGACCAGTTTCGAGGATGTAGTGTGAGGCAGAGGATTGGGACAGCCGCTGTGGAAGGAGGGTGGGCAGCAGGCAGCAGGCCGCAAGGTAGATCGCAGTGGACACTACTCGACTACTACAGCGTGGTCAGTCAGAGGCATAAACGCTGGGCGGCCAACGGCGGCGACAAACGAGCGACGGAGCTTCTCCAGCTAGGGGGGTCTGATTTGGCAGCCATGGGTGTGGCCGAAGTCGCAGCGCCATCAACCCAGCGGCGGCACATTGCAAGAAGTGGGAAGTGGGCGAGAGATGCATATTGCGGCCAGGGCTGCCGAGCGCTGCATACCCGCCATAGATGTGCATAAACACAGCCGAGATATCTCCAGCCTCACGAGAACACGCAAATGATCGCCTCGAGGAAAAAGCAGGAGCCTTCCTAGGCAAGTAGGGCGGGCTAGGCACAAGTAGGTGGGATTGAGAACACCTTCATAAGGAAGTAGCCAGATCCAGCAAGACAGCCGTCGAAGTAGAGTCAGGTGAAGTTGCAGCGTTCAAGTGCAGCAGGCCCCGAGCATAGCCCCAGCTGCAAACTTACCTCCTAGTAAATTACTGAGGGCCGCAGTGGCGTGGGACGCATTGGCGCGGGAAATATACAAGGCTGTCGGGCTCGGGGCTACTACCCTTCTCCGACATGTCGGATCCCGGGATGAAACCATGGGGGGCGAGAAATCGCCGGCGCAATATTGCCGCTGACAGCTCGAGCCCGAGCACTGGCCATTTCAAAAGATCTCAGGCACGTGGTGTTGAAACCCAAGGCGACTTCCCGCAAAGTTGCGACAGATGGCTCCATGAATTATTACTATGTATGTGTTGGGCATTCTCGAGAGATTCCGAGCTCTTGCTCCCTTTTTCTTGATCGCATGTTGCCGGCTCTCATGATATGCCATGCCAGGCTTCTCCGCCTCTTACGCTTGCTCCCCATCTGCCCAATGTCATCCGAATTATATTATACATGCGCACCTTTTGAAACAAAAGTAGTAGGAAAGAGAGAAAGTAGAGCAAAGACAAGCATAACATCCGAGTATAAAGGAAAGGGAAAATAAAAAAATTGTTAAAGGCAACAAATGAACATCTGGAAACGAATAAAAAGCAAATGAAAAAAAGAAGAATTTGCCGACTGTTCATAAAGATACTCGTCGAAACCAGGAACTCCTCCAGCCATGTAAAACGGCAGAATTATGATGGGCAGTGTTAATAAGGTGCATAACCACGTGCGCGTCCTCTGTATCCTCCTCGATAACCACCTCTTGGTGGGAATCCACCAGGAGCACCTCCTCGCCCCCCATACGGGGCGGGAAAGCCACCCCTTCCAGCAAATGCGGGAGGACCTCCTCGGCCACGGCCACGGCCCCGCTGCATACCGGGGATGTTTGTTCGTTTAGGTACAACCTGGGAGCAATCATGTTAGCAACCCTCTGCTAATTTGATCGCCAAGACAAACCTTCAGTGACCGTCCACGAAACACACTCTCGTTGAGAACAAGGGCCTGAGCAACTAAGCTTGGCTCTGTGAATTCGACATAGGCATATCTGGATAGTGTTAGTTGCTGATTCTTCCGGTAGATAACAGGGTGTAAGTAAACTAACCCCTTCGGATGTCCAGTAAACTTGTCCAGCAAGATTGTAACCCGATTGATGGAGCCGCATGTTTGAAAGTGTGCTTGAATTTCCTCCGGGGAAGCACCATAGTCCACGTTGCCGACAAAGACACTCCGAGCGTCAACATCTTCTCTATCCTCGCGCAGATCGTTCCCTTCCTTGTCGAGTGTGGCTTGCATTTCTCGCAATTTTGCAGCTTCTGCCTCCATTTCCGCCACTCTGCGCTTCATGGCCGAGATTTCCTCCTATTACCAGAGTGCAGTCGTTTTTTATCAGCTCTTGAATCTTTCTCTCTTGCTTCTGCCCAATGCATCCTCAACCTCGTGTGGTTCCAACAAGCCACAGAATAACTTGGAATCGTCGCAATACCTCATCGTTACCCTCCTCTTCATGGCTTTCAATGTGCTCGGTCTCTTCCTTGTTCGAGTTTTCCGGGCCGGCCATGTTGGTTCACGTATTAACTGAAGCTTTGGTTAAGTTAGTCACTGTGCCGCCAAAAGTCAAGCTGTGAGCTTACCTTAGAAGAGCTTTGTAGGAAATGCGTGATCGAGTATTGGTGAGGAGCGGTGGGCACGTATGGATGAATTGGCAGTTGTTAGACGCGTTGATTCTGATGTCGAAGGTAAGTCGCCAGAAGGAATGAATGGTTCAACAGCAGAACCAATGGGCAAGGTTGCGTGCCAAGCAAAAACAATTTATGTCATCTTCTTCACGTGAGAGTGCTTGGCGCTCTACTTTCCGTAATAAGCAATACCTCTGAACTACATTCGATAGCACGAGATACCTTAGGTATCCATATTCGAATTCATGAGCTGTTCTCGGATCAAGATGAAGCACGCCCATATTATCCTCACTATTTGGGTGGGAGTATATGGAAATAGCTGCAAAATTGAATTTCATTACAGTTTCCTACGTACTCGTATAAATCATACCCGCCGTAACCAGAGTAAGATGAATCTGAGTGCATGTGGCCAGCAATTCTACAATTCAATTCGTCCTGTGAATTTGAGTAACATGATCAATTTTGCCTGAGCCATAGCTACATCAGCTCGTGGATCCGGATCCGGATCTACTACCTAGTGGATTCGAAATTCCATGCCATTGAGTACAAAAACCTTAATGCTGGTAATGTATGTATAGGTCTACACGAACGAGCTTTCGGGTGTGAGCACGAGCCCAAGGCTTATTCCTTACTTTAATTTCAGTGTGTTCTCATGCCCTTTTAAATTCAAGGTAATTATAAATATCCAATATCAGAATATTAATCCTGTCAAAAGCATTTACGAGTTCATTCTCGTACTTCACAATCCATTTGCTTAGGTAGGTACCAAGTACTTACATAGGTAGGAAATAGGCACTTCTAATCGAAGGAACATCATGTCAGTCTGGAAATCCATGGCCATGAAACGAGCTTATACGAACGAAAATTTCTTTACGCCCTTCATGCATTATATCAATTGCCTTACATACCTCCCGTTAGTTCTTACCTACCTAGGTAGGCCAGTATCTTGATTCGTATAGAGTTGGCGAAGATACCATAGTAACTGTTCTGGTATGCATATGGTTCTGGTGTTTATACCTTCGATATATCGGCTGAATCGGCAGAATCGGATATCCTAGGACCTACTGCTTTTCATTAGAAAGCAGAAATATATCCAGGGGGAGGTATAGACTGGATACCGTAAACCAAGGTTGAGGGCCTATGGTAGCTTCATGTTTTCGCTTTGTAAATATCACTAAGTACATATGTATCTATGAAGTAACTGAAGGGTGAGGACACAGGCCGCCTGCAAAGTGCCGGTGTCCAGTCCTCGGCCGTATACTATAAATTCTCGCTAAATCGTATTGATCTAGCATCCCGCAGGGTCTCCTCTAAGACCCAGGCTCTTTAGCATTAGCTCTCAGCTCAAGCTGTTTCCAGCATCGTGCCGAAGAGCTCCCGCCAGCCAAACCGGCCTCGAAACGGATCTTTGCGTCGGGGCTCGAGGCTAGATTGACATTATCAGCATGACTCTTAAGCTTCATAGCCTCGATAAGCTTCATATGATCAACTCATTCGGGGCACACCAGACTACATTCGGGGCTTATACCGCTTCCCTAAACAGTGGCAACAAGTCGAATGAAGACAGCTGCAATCTTGGCACCGCGTGACCCGACTTGGGCCCTTCTCCCACACGTGATAAAGGGTCGCTTTTCTGCCCCACCTTTTCCATTCCCATCTCAAACACCCCTGCCACCATCCGCCACTACCCCTCCAACCAAAGCCCCGTCCCTTTTTCTTCCAACAACGAGTGTGATTTTATTTTTGAGCGAGAAGATACCCGTTCGCGATCGACACGAAAACAACCAAAAATAACTACCAGAAGTCTGCGTTTGTTGTATTCGAGCCCCACAGCCAGCTACTCACTTATTATTTTTCTTTCTTTATTCACCCAACAGCCCAGCGCACAACATACGCTCTCACTCTAGAGACATCTACACTTCAACTAAAATGACGGGTCCATCTGTATTCTCGCTCGAGGGAAGGTCTCTCAAGCTCAACACAGCGGCAGATATCGCTCCATATATCGAGGAACTCAAGGCAAATAGCGACGTTGAGGAAATCAGACTTAACGGAAACACACTCGGAATAGAAGCATGCGAGGCTCTTGCAAAGGTCCTCGAGAACAGAAAGAGCTTGAAGGTGAGAAGCAAACAAACCGATGCATTTTTCATTTCTCACTATACTAACCCTTTGATTCCCCACTTAGGTTGCCGAGTTCGCAGACATCTTCACTGGTCGCCTGCGCGAGGAAATCCCAAAGGCACTCTCTGCTCTTGGAAATGCCCTTCTTACTTGCCCAAACCTACACACCGTGAACCTCAGCGACAATGCATTTGGCCTCATGACTGAAGCACCTCTCATCAGCTTTCTCTCCCAGCATGGCCCCTTGCAACACTTGATTCTCGCCAATAACGGGCTCGGCCCGTACTGCGGAACCAGCATCGCTAAGGCCTTGACGAAACTTGCCGAACTCAAAAAGACCGACAAGGATCTTCCCGCTCTCGAAACAGTCATTTGCGGAAGAAACAGACTCGAAAACGGAAGCATGGAGGCTTGGTCGGAGGCGTTCAGGGCTCATGGAAAGGTCAAGACGGTCAAGATGGTTCAAAACGGAATTAGGCCAGAGGGTATCGAACAACTGATTCGCCATGGATTGAGCACCTGCACGGATTTGGAGACATTGGATTTGCAGGATAACACGTTTACGCTCAAGGGCTCTCAGGCGCTGGCAAAGGCTGTGGTGGGATGGACCAAGTTGACAGAGTTGGGAGTCGGTGACTGCCTTCTTGGATCTAAGGGAGCACACCTCGTTTTTAACGCCCTGGCAGAGGGAAAGAACAAGGGCCTCAAGATCCTCAGACTCCAATTCAACGACATTGAACCCCCCAGTGCGCGAGCACTCAAGGATTCCCTCAAGCAACTCCCTGTACTCGAGAAGCTAGAGCTCAACGGAAACAAGTTCTCAGAGGACGACCCAGTTGTGGAGGACATCAAGGAAATCTTTGATGAGCGGGGAGTCGGAGAGTTGGACGATCTTGATGACATGGAGGTCGACAGCGACGGAGAGGATGAGAAGGAGGAATCGGAGGCTGAGGAGGAGAAGGAGGATATCGTCAAGCGTGCACAGGAAGCAGAAGCCGAGAACACATCTCAGGAGAAGGATAACAAGGTTGATGACCTTGCTGATCTTCTTGCTAAGAAGGCTGCAATCTAATCAATCGTTTTACTTTTTTTTCTTCCTTCCCATCTGCTTTTCTTGCCGTCTTTCTTTCTATCTTCTCTTCTATTTCATCATCATGGTTTCACGTCTTTCAATGTCTCTCTCTTTCTCTCTCATCATTCAAGAAATATAAATTGTCCTCATCCCTTTTTTTTTTTTTTTCTTATCAAAAAATCTGGCATCTAACCTGCAGCCTGGGGAAAAATTTCCTGTTGTCTTGTCTTTTCTCCTCATTATCATTATACTATTATTACTACTATTCCCCTTTATTTTATGATCACCATGAATGTACTTATCGTTTTCATATTTAAAGCCTGTTTTATTTTTCTGGATCCCCCCTTTTCGCCCTAAATTTGTTTCGAATTCTTTCATGTTTATTTTTGGTTTTTTTTTCAACGTTTCTTCTTGACGTTTGCAAACTTGTACATTGCATTTCGTTCATTAATGATGCTAGCGTGCACGTGGAAATATTGTAAACAAATTATCATTTATCTCTTGCAATTTGGTCATGGATATCTGTTGTACAAAGTACGTATACTGTAAAAAAATTATGATTATAATTATATTTCATTTTCTCACACAATACTTGCCTTGTAATTAGGTACCTTTGGGTACACAAATTGCAAAGTTTGCAAAGACATCGATGTTATATAGGTACCTAGCTAAATGCAATCAAGAAAACCGAGTTACATCCCACCCCCCCATCTACCCCCACCCCCTAATACATACGAATACACAGACTCTAAATCCACTTGTGAATAAAATAATAAATAGTATTTCGCCGCGCAAGAAAGCACCCCCTCTCACCCAGTCCCAGGCTCAATCTTGATACGTTTCTCCGTACTATCATCATCATCATCGTTATCAATCACCATCTTATCCTCTTCTGCCACCACCGCCGTTTCCACCTCCACCTCCACCGCAGTCATCACTGCCGGGCCATCATCTCCCACTACTACTACTCCACCCGCTGCTCCTGCTCCTGATTCGGGTCCATCATCCTCCTCCTCCTCCTCCATCTTCTCCCTCACCACTTCCGCTTCCACTTCCCCTTCCTTCCCCTTCTCCTTCTTCTCCAGAGAAGGAAAAGCAGGCGGAGGTAGCCCCGGAGAATGCGACTCCCTCGGCTGCTCCCTCTTCTGCACCATCTCCGGCGACAACGACTCGGACTTTCCCTTCACCGACCCCGACCCCGACTTTGCCTTTGCCTTGGCCCCGCCCCTCGCCTTCAGGGGTGATTTCGATTTCGATTTCGAATTCGATGGTTTCGAGTTTGAGTTTGCGGTGGCCGTAGAGGTAGTTGTAGATGAAGAAGTAGCCAGGGATGTAAGTGGTGAAGGTGTCGTAGAAGGCGATGATGGACCTCGTACGGGAGTAGTTGGCTGCTGTTGTTGTTGTTGATGTGGAGGCGCAGGTTTAGGTGAAGGGGAAGGAGTACGTGGGAGAGGGATTGGGACGGGGATTGGCCCGCCTTCGATTCTGAGGGGTTTTTCGTCGGCGGGGGAGCCGATTGCGGTGCCTTTCCAGCGGTCGGGTTTTGCTTTTAGGGCTGTGTTTTTTTTTGGAATTGGTTAGTTATATGGTAATGAATTATAGATAGGAATTGATGGGAATTGATAGGTAATTACCATTTAACCAATTCTCGCTCTCCTGGTTTTCGAGAGGGGCGAGCGGAGGTGGAGGTGGGGGTGTTGGTATCGGCTGTCGGGATTGCGATTTGGAGATTGGGGGAGCTGGTGGTGGTGGTGGAGGAGGCGGTGGTGGTTGTGCTGGTGTGGGCGGGCGATGCGTGAGACTCCCTGGTGTGGTCATTCCCGAGATCCTACGCATCTCTGCGGCCATGGGGCCCTTGAACCATTCGATGAGGTTGTCCACCCCGCGGGTATCTTCCGCTACTTCAAACTCGTCTTCGTAATCGTCGTCTTCGTCGTCATCGTCGTCGTCGTCGGCGTCGGAATTGAGTTCTTCGTCGTTGGGGTTGTGGTTGTGGTGGCTGTTTGGTTCGTGGTGCTCGTGGTGGTGGTGGTAGTCGTTAATATTGGCGTAGCCGGTTCCTGATGCTGATGATGAGAGGATCCCGGGTGGGGGGATACTTGGGTCCAATGAGGCTCCATCTCCTCCTATTCCTCCTCCTACCACGATATCCGTGAGGATCTTTCTTCTCTTCCGGGGACTTTGCCCGCCTCCGCCGCCTGCACCACCTCCTCCTGCTGCTCTCCCCGGCCTCCGGCTTCGGTGGTGGTGGAAGATGCTCACGGGACGGATGAGCCCGAGATGTTCCATTGCGGCACGGACATCCTCCAGCGCCGGGTCCGAGCCGGGGCGGTTCGAGAGCTCTGCAAAGTCGCGGGTGGTTTGGGCGAGGAGGAGGAGGTAGCGGGAGGTGATGTCTGTGAATGCGTCGAGGACGGAGGGTTTCGATGTCGTGAGGCCGGCGGCGCGAAGGGCTTGGGCGGCGGTGACGCGGAGGAGGGAGAAGTAGAGGTCCGATTCGGCCATCGCGGGGATGGCGTGCTGGTGGTATCGATGATGCGTGTGAAGATGTAGATTGTGATTGTGGTTATTATAATGCTGGTGTTGAGGTAGTGGTGATGGATGGATGGGGGCCGTCACGGGCGTTGTGTGTGTGCGCTCTCGGTGATGGTCGTGGGCATCATGGGGTTGCAAGTTGTGTTGCGCTGAATGTCGGTCGAGTAGTGGGTAAGGGCGTGTTGAAGGTACAGGTTAATGCGGTTCCTGTGTTGCGGGAGCGCGGGTGCTGTTGGCGGGAGGGCTAGTGGGCACTCTAAGCGGAGGAAAATAAGTCGACACAAGCCCTTTGGCACAGAGGCTATTTGGCACACACACACGACGAGATCTACGAGGCCAGGGAAAGTGCAGTCGAGCCGGGAGTAGCCTCGATTCGCATGCCAGGAAGTAAGGGACGGGCGCATCGCAGACATCGAGAGCAACTCGTACACCGCGATACAACAATCACTGGGGGGGCCGGCCTGTATATATAGCATACTCGAGTATATAAGGCGCCGTCTCATGAAACCCCAATAACCCCACCTTCAGCTAAATACACCACCGCAAATAACACACCGCAAGCAAACCAGATGGCCTCCTTCCTCGCCCGCCTAGCCGGCGCCCTGCGCATGGTCACCCTCGCAGGACCGTACCTCTTCGCCTGGTTCCTCTCCGACATCCTCCTCACCCTCACAATCCCCTTCTCCGCAATCCTCCCCCGCCAAACCTACGACTTCAACTCAAAGATCGCAAACTTCCTCTGGACATACATCCACCGGATCCTCCTGCTGCACAAACCCCAAATCAGCTACTCCGGCGCATTCAAAGACATCCCCTCCCACGAGAGCGCAATCGTGGTAGCAAACCATGTTTCCTGGTCGGACTTCTACCTCGTGCATGCGCTCGCCATCGAGAAGGGCATGTTGAGTCGCTGCCGGTACTTTGCAAAATCCTCGCTCAAGTGGGTCCCACTTCTTGGATGGTCATTTGTGGCGCTTGGGATGCCACTCGTCAGTCGGAATTGGACGAATGATCAGAGCGAGCTTGAAAAGCTCTTTGGAAGCATGATTAGGAATAAATGGCCAATGTGTTGGTTTGTACCTTTTCCAGAAAAAAAAAGAAAGAAAAAAAAAAAGAGAGAAAGAAAAATGATACTGGATAGATGGATCATGAATACCTTTATACTGACTATATCCGTGGATTCTCTTCCTTCAATATATAGGGCTGGTATCATACAGTGAAGGGACACGCTACAACCCACAGAAATGGCAAAACATGAAGACCTTTGCGGAAGGAAAGGGCAAGAAAATCCTGACGCACTGTCTCTATCCCCGGACAAAAGGTTCCCCTCCCCCCCCCCCCCTCTCCTTCCGGACCATCCCCCAATTTTGTGCTATTATTCTATATATCTCCGGACCTCAACTAACACAACCCCCCCCCCCCTCTCCCCCAATCAAGGTTTCGTCACCTGCGTCAGACACCTCCGCAACCCAGACTCGCACATCAAACACATATACGACCTCACCCTCGCATACCAATACACCGCCCCACCTACCACCACCACCACCACCACCTCCTCATCCTCAACCACAACCACCCTCTCCACCCGCCCAACAATCAACCTCACCCCCGCTACAATCTACGACACATTCTCCATGCCCTCCCTCTCCCCCCCCTGGCGCTTCCACGTGCACGTCGAGCGCTTCCTGATCAAGGACCTCCCCGAGGACGACCGCGGCGTCGCCGAGTGGCTCGAGAAGAGGTGGTTGGCGAAAGATGAGATATTGAAGGGGCTCGATGGGGAGTGGACGGAGTTTGAGGGGTTAGGGGAGGTGGGGTACTTTGCTACCCCGTGAAGAGTGAGTGAGTGAGTGAGTGGGTGGGTAGGGGTAGTGGTAGAGTTGTGAAGCGGAGCGGGAGGGTCGGGGGGTTCGGAAAAAGAGTGTGCAGTGTGCAGTGAGGAAGAGCCATTGGAATAGTAGGAGATGGAGTTGTGCGCTGTTGGTGATATTTCCCAACGAGTGGGAGAGTGGGAGGGCCGAGATGTGCTGCATCTACATACAAAACAAAACAACATTGCACAAAATACGCAATTTTTGATTTGGTTTGAGATAACACGAAGCAAGCGAAAAAAAAAAAAAAACCGCAAATTGGGGAGTTTAAAGTTCGAAAGTGAACGCACACCTTCGGAGGGCCCCATTGGGGGGGGGGGGGGTGTTGAATGTTGAACACATGCCGTATAATTTCCCCTCCGCGGTCTCCGCAATGCATGCTGGCCCCACTGCCCTTTTAAACCCGCGCCCGGGAACGATTGGAAGTTGATGGGAATGAGTTACAGGAAAAGCCAGAGAATGAGAAAGAAAGAGAAGAGAGGGAGTTCAAAAAAGAAAGAGAAAGTTTCTCCCTCCCCCTAAGCACACGCACAAAATGGCTCTTCAAAATTCAGGAAGATCTTGGGAGGAAGGACCTATTCGAAGAAGGTATGTATCGATCAAAGCATGCGCAGTCAATGGGGGGGGGGGTTCTTTTTTTTAGAATCACGCGCACATATATATGTATACTTTTGAACAATACAATAAGTTTAAAGACGAGAACAGGGGCACGGGTTCTGTAAAAGTTAAAAAAATCAATCATTAATATACTGAATAAACGCAATTATAAAGTAATTTGGTGTGGTGTGTGTGTGTGTGTGAAAGAAAGAAAGTAAGAAAGAAGGAGAAAAAAGCAATGAAAAGGTAAAGGGCTCAGAGGTGATATCGATGATGCTCACGCGTTATGTATAGCTATAGCTATACTATATAACTCTTCAGGCCTAGGGTGGCAAAGGAAGAAAGATGAACGAAAGAAAGAAAAGGTGCAAGTAAGGAAAAAGGAAAAAAAATAGGCAAGAAAGAATGTATGAAAAAAAGTAAGCTCAAGAAAGAAAGAAAAAAAGAGAAAAAAAGAACAATTGTATCAAAGACACCGACAGAATCACCAAGTCACCTTTGTCCAAAGTTTGCATCCCATACTCCAGATCCAAATGCCAAAACGAAACGAATTTAGAGAAAAACAACAGTCTGTAGGAAGAAGAAGAAGAATAATAATAATAATAAGCAGCAAGAGAAAGTGCCATTGCAATTGCAGACATGACTCTCTAAAATAAAGTGGATAGAAAATGAAAAAAGAAGAAAGAAAAGGGGTAGTAGTAGGTAAGAAGTAATAATAAGACTAGTAAGAGCAGTAGTAAGAACGAACTGATAGGTAATAGGTACAACTCGCGCAGAAATCCAGCGGGTAATTCACATTATTAAGAAAAAAGAAAAAAGAAGAGAACAAGGTCGGCTAGAAAAAGATATTGAAAAAACTTCATGCCAGGGTTCGAAAATAGTAACTCCAGACAAAATGCGATATGAGCGAGAGCAGGATTTAGTAATCCATTTTTAAACTTCTCTGCAAATCGCTCCTCCTAAATAGCGCCCCTCATCGAGGCTTCGTAGCCTAGATTAAATTATCAAGGTGCTGTTGTTGCCCGATCGATGGTGGTGGTGGTGGTGGTGGCGGTTGTCGATTGCCCCAATGAGAGTTGCGTTGGGCTTGTTCGTTGTTATTACTGTTGCTCACTGGCCCATAATTATTCCCACCCCCAGCAGCTCCAGTCCCATTTCCAATTCCATTTCCACTCCCACTTCCATTCCCTATCCCATTACCACTTCCATTCCCATTCCCATTTCCATTTCCATTTGTGCCAGCATTCCCTTGGTCGCTAAATTGGCTAGAATCGGAATTCCCACGGGTGTGTTGCCTCTGGAATTCACGGTTGCCACCATCTGTGGGATTGGCAGATGACGGTTGTGGGGGGCCTTGGATGTGCTTGACTGAGGGCTCTCTTTGCCAGGCGGTATTAGATGTATCGCCATCAGCATCAACACGATGGTAGATAGGGGCTGATCCCCGGCCTTCTTTGGACTTTGGAGGCGGAGAATCTGTTGTTTGTGGAGGGTTTGGCGGCCCGATAGTCCTGGCAGGTGTTGGCCTGTTCACAATCTCTCCATAGCGCTTCAATATGTCTTTTGTTGTTAAATCTGCCGAGCCAGCGAATAGATTTGAGTCATTAAGCATGGACAGTAAGTCCTCGGGAACCTATTCTTATTAGTCTATTTTCAAGTATGATGGGGACAAATTTGGCAAAAGCATACCTCACACATCTGCTCATTATATTCTATTAGTGTATTAATAGCTTCAATAGCCAAAAAGGTTGTTTCCTCCGGCTGTCCCTCTTTTGATTCCTTGGTTCTCAGTATGTTGGGACTAATAACCGTTGCAAGGTTGTGTATGTCCATTTTGCTTCCGAAATCTTCATCGACATGCGAAAACGAAGCAGCCCAGTTGAGAAATGTGAATAGAATCTCCATAGAATCTCGATGACTTTTTGGCAGAAGGCAACATGTGAGGTGAAGGACCCTTCGGCGTGTATCCTCATCCTTGATTTCTAGTAATGGTCAGCATTATACTTCAAAATGTTGGACCGTTATCTTACTGGATGAGGTGATAAACAGGCGGTGCAGTTTGAACGTCAGAAGTGGATCTGGGAGTTCCCGGAGGAATTTCTTTAGTAAAGCTGCAATCTGAACCGGGCCTTCTGGAATCATTTCGATATTTTCGGCCCCTTGATCGATCCTTTCTGCAATATCTTTCAATCGACGAATATTCCCGTTCTTGCGGAAGACGCCTTCCACAGACATATCTAAATGTTACGATTAGTGGTTGATTTCAGAATTTGGGCAGCGGAATGCTTACCCATCTGCCTCATAGCAACAAGGGCCTCATCTATTATTCCAGGGATTCGTAGAGGATTTGGACCGACGCCCATCGATGAGTCGGCACCATCTCGCTCCACAAGAACGTCCAAGGGCATCCCGAATACACCTTCTGGTCTGTTAATACATTTGAATAGGTTGTGGATAAAAATGATTCAACTCACCTTTTTTCTTCCCAGCCTTTCCAACATTTCCTCCTGGATTGTTCTTCCCAAATGCTTTTCCAAATCTTCCCCAGAAATTCACTTTCCGTGTCTCTATCAAGCCGAGGAGTTCTTCCAAATTGAAATATTTGTTCACCAGCGGCTCCATGGAAAATACAGCCAAGTGACGTACATTGAAGTACTCGAGGGCAGAAAGTTCAGAGAAATATCTCTTTGCCCGCGGAGGCGCTGGCTGTGGGATCAGTGGAGCTGACCTGTCCTTGTCATGTGCCAAATCATGTTGATGGCCGTTGACCAACCGTGGCTGACCAGGGGACAAAGGATGTGACCCAGAAGTTGCCGCTCTCTGGTGTTTATAAGCATTTGGGCGCTGCTCTCTAGCTTGCTCAGCAGCAACAATCCTGGGAATATCATCCAGTGTTAAAACCTTATCATCGCCAAACGTTAGGCCTCCCGCATTCTCGCCATTGAAATCTTTGTCTTCAATGATCCTGAAGGTACTCTCTCTGCGATTGTTGTTTTGGGGCCCTGGTGAAGGCCCGTTTCCTGGTGAACCGGGGCGAACGCTGTCTGCTTCTGGACCTTCTATGATCCGTGATTGTCTTGCTTTCCGAGCAGAATTTCCCAGCGTTTTACCTTCCAAGCGTGTCGAGCGTAGCCGCTTGATATCATTTACCGTATTTTTATATGCCTCTGATTGTTCGCCATTATAGGATTTTGACCTCGATGCTAACTGAAGTAATGGCGGGCCCGTGCCTTCTGCTTTTTGACCGGAAGAGGAATCGTAGGTGCTTAGGTTTGGGTCATCTGATAGTGTTAGAATGAAGATACTCTGATAGAGAAGATGAATTACCTGATGTATGCGGGAGTGTTCCTCCTTGTCGCAGCATGAGAAGTAGCCGAGCCAATGCAACTCTAAGCAAGTAAACATATTGTTTAAGTTTTGTGACATGCTCCAGCTCGTGCCGTGGGCCTTGGGCGTTCGACGCGCATGTCTTACAAAGTATGCGAGTTTCGCTGTCCATCCAGACCCCATCACCCGGGTGGGCTTTCAATTCCCGAAGGCAGTTGGCACAAGTCAAGCATGGAAGATGCCAACGGCGATCGCCATACTTTGCGCATTCATCCTCAATCGTCATTGCACAGGTCGTACATACGTCGGATGTTATATCTGCCAAATTGGCAGACATGACCTGGGTAAGCTCGAGTGATTGCTTCCCTTCTCGAATAGCTTCCAGATCAGAGAGCTTTTCCAGAAATTTTCCCAGGGAAAGCGAGTTATTATGCGTTTGCTCCTATGTATTGGGCACGTCAGAGATGCAAGTATTACTAAAGCTATGGAAACAGCCAGAGGGGGACAAACCAGTTTGAGAGCTCCCTGTAAACTTATCCTGATTAGGAGTTTCAGATAATGCGCCAACCCAGTGACAAGAGAGAGAAGCTCTTGTGTGACCCCCAGCTTTCGCACACCCGTCTCTTGTGTTTTCGACAAAAGGGTGAAAAAGGCAACAATCTTCTTGCATAATAGCTTTGCCTCCCTCGAATATGCCAGCCCTATTTGGAAATTAGTGCCCTGAGCTTCTGCATCTAAACCGGAGTAGATATAAAACTACCTTTCCCACCAACTTGGGTAAGTTGGGCATCAAGAATATCGGCAGAATTAAATAATATTTCCACATGCCAGATGAACCGCTCGGAGACGAACACTCCATCAACATATGCACCATTAGACACATGAAGAAGCATGTCACTAATACACGCAGCTGATGATTCCTCAAAGGCCGATAATACGCTCCAAATACGGTATACTTTCTCTTCCATGTTTTCTTCTGCCTCTCGTACAAGCGAACGCCTTTGCTGAGAAGGATCGCCCAATACTGGGGATTGAGGTGGGGCAGTCTCTCCTGGTGCGAGGCGGACGTTCCAGAACTAAAACACAACATCAATGATGCACGAGTAGTAATACAGAGTTGGGATATTCACCTTATGGATCATGTAGCATTCTGGATGCCAGTGCTGATTTTGACCATTCCGGAATATTTCGACAAATTGCTTGAGAATGGCAGTTTGGCACCCATTGCATTTGGCTGCAAATTGCGTCGAGTAATGGTAATGGCAGTACACCCTTGAGTCGTGCTCGTAGTAGGAGTCTTGTGGGCCAAACACAGTGGGACAAACACAGCATGTGAAATGCTCTATGTGGTATTTGCGCTCAAGAGCTGTAATGTATGAGCCCCGGAGAGCACCACCACAAGAGTGGCAGATAAGGTCAAGCCGGCGGAAATAGTCTGTCTCGCATAAGGGGTATTGACCCTCGCCCCGTTCATCATCCACAGGGAAAAACTTCGAGGCAACTGTCACACCACAGTCCTAGCACAATTCAAAAATCAGCGGCCATCATAACTGTAATAGGAAGAGTAACCAACTCGGCATTTGAAGCAGTCTAGATGAAAGGCACCCCCAAGTGCCCTGACATACTGTCCTGTGAAGGACTGTCCACATTTCCGGCAAATTCTTGTGGCAGGCTTCGAATTTGGTGCATGGCCTTGTCCGTTTACGGCCGCATTTTGCTCTCCCGGCGATGAAGGCGACCTATCGCCCCTCTGACGACCTTGTATATTCGGAGCTGAAAGAGCGGTGTATGTAGAAATTTGAGCGGGTAGTTGACGCTGCTCAGGATCAGGACGTGGAACGGGCAGTTGTCGCAGCTCAGGGTCCTGACGACCGTCCGAAGGAGGAGACATGTGATTTCTACGAAGCCACGGAATTCGGCGAAGGCACGCGAAGTGCTGTGACAGAGGGGGCTATTTTTCAATGGCCCTCTACTCGGCGACGAATTGGGTTGACAAGAATCGAAAGCTGCCGTCGTTTGAGGAGGGCGGTTCCGTGTGGCAGTAGTGGCAGTGGTTGCTGTCCGCGGTAGTGTTATTGTTGTAGGCTGGTACGAGAGTCGGGGGGGAGTGGGATGGGGGTGTGTGGGGGTTCACTCTAAGGGCTGAAGGGAGCAAAACACACAGAACAAAAGACGGTGGATGACCGAGAAATGGCTGCGAATGATTGACGGGCTGTCAGGCTGAATCTCGAACTCTGGTCGTGAAATTGTGAGCTGGGGTTGGAGTGGGGATGGTAACCGAATAGCAATCGTCGGGGATGAAGCAGTCGATATGCGGCGGAAGCTGAACGAGCCAACGCGGGAGAGGGGATTGGGGAGGGGGGGGGGTGGGCTTCCCTCGGTGGACAGCAGCTCGGGAATCAGTAAGCCAGCCGTCAATGAGCAATACCCTCGGGACTGAACTGAATGGCCAGGCTCGATGCAGATTCAAGAAGTAAATAGGGTTGAGGGGTGATGGAGGGGTGGTGAGGGGGGGGGGGGGGAGGTGAGGGGGGGGGGTGGTTGTGTGTATGGGCGGCTGGAGTGAAAGTGTAAGAGATGGGAGTGGTGATGGAGAGCGTGCACTACACACTCCGTCCAGTGATGCTGGAAATGTGGAGGTGTTACGGGGTGCTTGACCAAGGAGGATGTCTTGGTGTATTGGTGTAGCGGCGCTACTTCTCAAGACCTATTGCTTTGGCCCTGCGAATGCACCGCACTTGAGCGCCGTGTGGGCTTTAGTGTGTCCGAATGGGAGGGACCTACTCTCGGAACCCTGTGAGTGCCACGGCCATCACCAGGGCTGTAACAACAGAAGGCTGCGTGCGTTTGGGGTGGTCGGCGAGAGGACTTGGGCGAGAGGGCTGGTATTCGGGTGAGTTGTCAGCAGAGCGTGAGCTTCGAGTATTCCCTTAGCTGAAGGCAAAGAGCCCAAGAGTCGTGAAGGACCTGTCAAGCAGTAATCGAGGAATGCATGGGACTAGCTACCCTACCATTCACCTCGTGAATTCAGAATGGTCGGAATGTACCCCGCAACATGTCAACATGCCATGAGGAGGCCTCACTATTTTCGAAAACTAACTCGGCTTCTGATGTGTGATACGAGTAATGTAGGGCATGATCTATTCTCGGCCGGATCCTAAGCTCCCCGGCTTGCTGTTGGGTTCCTTTTAGCTATGTACGCCTTTGTCCTCGTGCCGAGAATCGTTCTTTACCGACGAGAACACCTTTACCTGAGAGCTTTGTGGGGAAGATGGCTCGTGGTTGTATTGAAGTCCCCTTAGCTATGTTTAGTCTCGTTCCCATCAGTCTTGCTCTTGCCCCCTTCTCAGTCTCGGAAATACCACCTAAAGCTTCAATAAACCAAAGTAACGCGGGCTGGGTCGGCCCTCGTCTCATGTTCTCGCGGTAGGTCAGTCAATTGCAATAATGCAAATAGTTTACCCTCCTTGTTCGAAGGTCCAGACTTGCTAGTCTCATGAGCTGGAACCAGCCTCGAAGCTCTACTCATGAGTACATACGTAGTGCGCCCCTGTTCTCGTGCCCAGAGCAAGAAGAGGAGCCTGGTTATACGAGGCTACACAGAGCACGCTCCAATGCCCTCTGCTGTCCGTCAAGACTAGAGGCTACCTACCTAGTCTCGTGAGGCTACCAAAATACATGAAATGCCCACTTGGGCAAGTGGGGGGCAAGGACTAGACGGGGCTACCCAAGTCGGAAATTCTCTCATGACTATTCTACCGCATCAGGTAATACCTAGGTACCTAGTAAGGACCTTCCTCTTGAGGTCTGTAATCCACACATTAGCCACGAGACTACTTATACACTTAGTAAACTTGCCATGAGACTCGTGCACTACCATTACCACAGTCTCCCTCCCAGCCCACCCTCCAGTCTCGAACCCCCCCATCGTCACACCACTCCTTCAACACTTCCAACACCTATTAAGAAACATTCTGCCCTCCACATTCCCCAGCACCTGTTGTCGTGCCCAGACTTCAACCCAGCACCGTGTTCTCGTTCCCAGCCAGCACCGAGGCCATGTTTTCTTCTGAATTAAGAGGACTAAACCAGTCTCGAACCATAGACAAGTGTTAATTGGTATGAGGCATGGTAGCTATACTCGTAGTATCGATGACCACGAAATGAAAGTCATAAAAGCAGTAATTCTTCTACGTGCCTGATTATAACCCCGCTAACCTGCAATAATATAAGGTTCATGTAGGTCAAGATTTTTTTACATATATTGATCCAAATAATGCCACCTCGAGCTCATTTGCCTCTCATTGGGCAGTGATGGTGGACTTTCGATTACCTATTGCAAGAACCCGTCGCCATTTGGCGTTGACAGGGCCCCTGGATAATTCATCACGTTCCTCCGCCTTTGCGGTCGCTCTTCGACCTCGCTCGCGCTCCTGCCGCCAGCTCGCGGACCCTTTCCTTCTTTCCGTAACCATCCCTCCTTTCCTAACCACCACAGTCGCGCCCATTCCCTTACAAGTCCGCTCGTTGGCTATGAGGCTAACTAGTACAAGTTTAGGTATCTCATTGGGCTGATTGGGCTGACAACTGGACACTGGCATAATGCAACCTAGCTCGTTTAAGGCCTCGACCGTTGTGATAACGAAGCCAGAAGTGTCTCGAGATTGAGAAGTGCCAAAGTCGATTTTTCATTTACTTACTTAAAAATATGGTTTCGGAATGAGGAAACTTTTCCGAAATTCTTATCCCCTGGGGACGCCGATAAATTTACGCTCGAGCAGGACACAAAACTAATATGAAGGCGTTTCATCCTCAAGAATTTGCGAAACTACCAACTAAGCAGGCTCGAGCTCGTGAAGCTTGGAGGGACAAAGCTATGAGTACCGTACAATGTTAATGCTTCTGGACTGCAATGCTATATTTAGGTACTTGACCGGTAGCTTGGAAGCTTATGAGGATCTTTTCTAAACTACTACTGAAGTACTTTTCACTTTAGGTATATCATCGGATTACAACAATAATAGGTAGTCTCATGTCCATCCCCTACTACGCACGAATACTCACATCTCATTCCACTCCACGCAGCAAAAAAAACATGTACACGTGCATACAAGCAAGCTTCATTCCACGTCCGTCACCCACAATTGCAAACCCAGATGAAACAGAACATCGGTATGTAGGAATACCCAATATATATGAGTGACAAGTATCAAGTAAATAACATGGCTAATTTTCAGTTCATTTCAAGACCAGTCAGAACATGGCCAGTCGACATCCACTATAGAGACGAGATCAATTGAGGGTCCCGGTTAGGCGTCCCGAACTGTAGACATTTATTCGGATATCGGATTCGGACCAGGTTCCCAAATATATATCAAATTCGAAACATTCCAGCCTGCAATTGCAATTGCAATTGAAGAAGGAAAATAAAAGGTAATATTCACCATAATATCATTTCGGGCATGTCAGAGGGTATAAGTGTTGGTTAGACGTCCACCGATCCACGAGAATACAGGTTGGTCACCGCTTACCTGGTGCTTGACGTTCAGCTATACGGACTTTACATGCGTGAAAAAATATCAGACTTGAAGTGGAACTTATCATTTAGGCGTCCTAGGGAAGGCAATAAAGACTCGTGAAAATGTGGGACAAAATCGATAAAAAAAATCTAATAAGAAGAGGGGTTAAAATGCTGGTGATTCTAGGAATTCTGGAATTCTACTCGAGTACGAGTACAGGCACGAAAAACAGAGTTATACCAAAAGAGGTTGGACACAAAGCTGCTTCCTTCTAGCCTGGTTGTGGCTTCCTTCTTCCTGGACGGTCTGAGTTCAGCTCAATGTTTTGATCAGCTCATCTGCACCTGCCGAGCCGCAGATTCGCGAGCTGTAGCTGGAATGTTTGGCTGAATCTTGGCGGCATGTGGGAGGGGATAATTGAAACCGATGATGATTTTTGGTTGGATGTTTGATTATGTCTCCGGTTTGATTTTTATCACTGCTGAGTTTGGATAACTTGTGTTCTGATAACTTGTGCTTTACCAGTTTTGAGCTTTAATTTTGCAACCCTAAATCGAAGGGGTTGAGGCTAACTAAACTTCGAGTCTGCTTTTATCTGCTTGTATCTCTATTTTTAACTTCAAGATGGAGTCTAGAGAAGTTAAGCTTAAGGCAACTGTGGTTGCTTGGTAGCTGCTAGCTAGGTAGGTACCTAACCTTTCCATCACAAATCGCAGATGTCCAGTTCTTCTTTGACGGGGAAATCTTGCACAAGCGTATATCGATCCCACACACATAGAGGACATGCTTATAGAGTACATCTAGAGTGGATCTCGAGGAAATAATGCTAACGTCAAATACAAGAGCTCACCGTTGCGCACAGGACCTGTATCGAAGATCCGGCCCGATGTAGTGTAAAGACATTGACTGATAATCATCGGACTGGTGCCGGTGGTGAGACTTCAGATCGTATGGGCCGGCCTCTGACCCTGGGCACGCGCGTCCGACGTTTTGCAAATTGGAAAGTAAAAACTCGCGGCGGGGGAGGTTTGCCTTTAATTTATCACTTGGGCAAGGTAAAAGAAGGCCTTTGAGCTGTGTGTGCTTGAACGTGTGAATATGAATCGATTTCGATATCTGCAGCTGCGAATGTAAAGTTCACTGTAACATGATGAATCCAGTGTCCAATCACAAGCCCAACCACCCAAACTCGGGACGGACTTTTCTGGAAGCCAAAGAAACTGGGCAAATTGCTCGTAGGTAGAGTGCTTTAGAGGCAAATCTGCAGCCAATGCACAGCTCTTTTGCGCTTTACTACGGAGCATGCAGCTCACAGCTCTTCCCCCGGATATCGATCTGCAGCCACCCTCCCCCTCCATAGTTTTGGCCATGTGCCACACCAGCAAGCGATGAGCCTCATATTACTAAGGCTGCTCCCTTGCCTAGGCGGCCGGCTCCTTAGCGGACGGGGAAGGGCCTCTGGGGTGCCGTGGTAGCAGCCTCGTCCCGTGGTGGGCGGCGGTGCACCTGTGGTGGGCGGTTGTATGTATATGCCTCTTTCGGCCCCAGCTAGCGAGCAGCTCGTCCTCCAGGAAGCTCGACCTCACCAACCTTCGCTCCTCCATCAACCGTTTGTCTGCCGAGCCTTCCACCATCACCAAAGTCACTGCCTCTCACTGCCCAAATCCGCCTGGCCCTCAGTCGACTCCCATCGTTCATTGCCCACATCGCCGCCATCTAAATCACACACATGAACCAATCTATAATTCGGCTCACAAGGGTCGGTAGGAAGGAACGACATCCCCCCACAGCAGCACTGCTGACTATCTTCAGGAACTTAGCGAACTTCAAAAAGCAAACGATCTATGTAGGTAGTCCGCGGGCACTTGCCATGGAGCCCTGATGTGCACGCTAACTCTGTGTTTATAGCCATTGCTGTCGCCTGCAAGGATATCGATGTTCGCAATGTTAGGGCTCTGATTCTGGGGCCGCCCGATACGCCATATGAGTTTGGTTTCTATGAAGTAAGTATGGCTAAATCATAAAATGTCAGCTATGGTGGTTTGTTTATTGACTGGTGGTTAGTTCATGATGAAATTTACCAGAGGTTAGACCTTTCTTCCGGTCAATCAAAGCAACTATCAACAAGCCATATCACTAACAGTCTGAGTTCAAGAGTACCCCGGCAAAGCACCAGTCGTTACCAGCTTGACGACAAATGCAGGACGGACCCGTTTCAACCCCAACATCTATGCTGGCGGAAAAGTCTGTCTGTGAGTATCCTGAAACATGAGACATCGACCTCATTATGTCCAGTTCAAGCTAATAAATTATCAGATCAATCCTCGGGTATGAACTGAAGTCTAAACTATAGCTTAAAGATTCTGTTCTAACTAGATAACACAGCACTTGGAGAGGCGAAAGAGGAGAGGAGTGGTCGTCTGCCCAAGGAATGGAGTCTATTCTCATATCAATCCAAAGTCTCTTGTCATCAAATCCATACGAAAACGAGCCTGGATTTGAGAATGCAACAGAGGATGCAGATAAGTACAACATGAAAGCATATGCTCGTAAGGTATGTTTAAAGAATTCAGGTTGGTGCTTGATGACCACCTAGCTAATATTGCTCCATTACCCTCAATAGATTAGGCACGAAAACATACGTATTTCGGTTGTTCAAAGGCTTGAGGAGTATCTCGGACTGAATCCAGATGGTTCTCGGGTGCCACAGGAGGGTGAAAATGAGGGGGATATCGTAATGCCTGACGATGCTGCATTCGAGCCCTTTGTCGACTTGATCAAACGGCGATTCCTATGGTACTACGATTCGTACTTGGCAACAATCAGCAAAGAGCGCGACTATGTCACTGAAGGCGAACTGTTTGCAAAGATGCCATTCGAACATGCTGGAAATATTATGGACGGAAAATACCTTTATAATGTATTGGAGAAACGTTTAAAGCACATTCGGTTGGCACTTGACGAGGAACCAGACAAGTGGACAGAAGAAGGGAAGATTGCTGTGTCTAAGGAGGTTGGAGTGGCGGTAAATTTGCAGCGTCAGTTCGAACAAACTGTGGAACACTATAAGAAAGATGATTCGGTGACACTTGATATCGAATTGGAAGATGGGAATCCATTCGTTTGGAAAATGGTAAGACTTCCGGTGGGATATTTTAAGCCATTATGATACTAATTATATTTGGGGTGCAGGCATACTTTGGGAGACCTATGACAAACCTCGATGGGGGCTTGTTCAATATTCAGATTAATTTCAGTCCAAGGTATCCAGAAGAGCAGCCAAGAGTCAAATTCCTGACTACAATGTACCACCATCGAATCACAAGTAAGTGGATGGCATCTGATTCTTTTATCTATACCTTTTCTAATTATAACATAGGGGATGGGATACCGTGTTATTTCCCTAAGAAGCCGGAGGAGGCTAGATCTCATGTCGAGGCCATTATCCAAACGCTAGAAGAGGAAAACCCTCCCTACGATCCACGCATGCAAGTTAACCTAGAGGCTTCTAAACTCTACTGGGGTACAAAGGAGGATAAGAAGGAATACAACAAAAAGCTCCGAAGGTATATGCGTATCTCATGCATTTTTGAAGCTGTCACTAATCGTATTGCACACAACAGGGCCGTGCAGCGCTCCATGGACTGTTAGTTGAACGGAGGGTTTTCAAAAAAGTGATGTTTAAACTTATAGGTAGCATGTATACCACATTGTTGACACCCATAAGTTCGGGTGCATGGGCAAATTGTTCAGTGTTTATTGAGCGGAAATTTTAACTGGCGTTGGTTTTCAATAATATTTCAGCAATCTAATAATTTAGTATATGGTCGGGGGGGGGAACGACTGGGGGTCTAGCTCTAGCTTGCTTAATGAAGTGGTAAAAGTGGGCGAGGTGGTTATAGGTGCTTTCAATTTGAATCTAATCTTATACCTGGCGAGTTGTGAAGAATTCGTAGTCGATAGTAAATTGAAACAATTATGATATACTGAGTATTTGGAAGAAAGGCAAAAAGAAAAATCAAGAACACCTGGTAAATGACAAATAACCCGAGAAACCCAAACTCCGCGCACATAAGATACAAACAAACTGTACCGCTCACTCTCCTTCTCTAGATGCCCCCACCGCCCATCAGTGTATTCCTCTTGAATTCCAGCTCGTTGATTATCTTGTCCAAGGCTGTTTGTTTCCTTGCCTTGATAATTGGATTTTGGGCCTTCTCCAGCTCCCTGAGCTGTGCCTTATATGCCGCCTCCAAATCCGCAATCTCTTCGCGAATCTTCTGGTTCTGCTGTGCACTTTCCTGAGCATCTTCATCCATTTCCCCCTCCGCATCCTCGTCATCCCCATCCTCATCATCCTCCTCGCTCTCCTCCGCGTTTGCCCCAGCGCCATTAAGCGCAGCAAGCATATCCCCCTCCTCAACCTCGCCCTCGGCATCCGCATCCCCACCCTCGCCCATCAACGCACTCTCCATCTGCATCGCCAAATCATCCTCGTCCATCTCAAACTCCTCCTCGCCCTCGGCATCCTCGTCATTATACCCGTCCTGGGCTCCGCCGCCGCCGCCGCCGCCGCCGCCGCCCTGCATGCCGCTCTCGCCGCCAGCCTGCCCAAGCATGTCGTACCCGCCGCCGTCCTCGTACGACTCTTCGCGCATGAGCTCCATCGCGTCGAGGAGCTCGTAGCGCGAGCTCTCGGCCTCGTTATCGGCCGCGAGGAGCCGGTCGACTTCGGTCTCGACGGCCTCGATGGTACGGTTCGACACGCGCTTGCGGAACCGGCGTTTGCGCACGTATTGCAGCGGGGGGGTGAGCCCGTGCGGGTAGATGAGGTCGGTGGGTTTGTGGTGGATGCTGTGGATGGCGTCTTCGTAGGGGATTCGGTCGCCGACAAGGAGCATCTGAATATTATTTGGTTAGGTCTCCGGGTAAAAAAAAAAATTAAGGTGAGGGAGGGGGTGTCATATTTACCTGGCAAATATCCGCAGTCTTGAAAATTGCCTTCTTGTCCAACGTCTTCGAGCTCTCGACGATACACGGCAAGTCGACGAGTAACGCCGAATACAGATTCCCCCGTACAGACACCACGGCCTTCCTATTATCCTTGAACTTCATCCACACATCTGTATTCTGGTCCAGCTGCTTCATCTCAATCACATGCCGGAGGTAATCACAGTCCGGGCCGGGCTTCATGCGGAGGATGAATTGCTCCTCTATGGCAGGATCGTCCTCGCGGTCACTTGCCTCCGAATCGTATCCCAGCCCGGGCTCAAAGTGCCGCTTCTTTGGCCGCGCACCGTTGGCTTTGAGCTTCAGTTTAGGCGTCTTGAGGGTAATTGGCGTTCCCCCACCGCTATTATTACTATTATTATTACCGTTCGAGGTGAGTTGGTGGAGGGCGTCTGCGGAGGTGACGATTGGTTTCAGTTTTGTCGATGACGAGAGGGTGGATTTGTGTGATGATTTCGAGACTTTTGAGGGTGTGGAGAGCGGGGGGTGTTGGATTCCGCCCATTGCTCCGATCCCCCCTCCTCCTCCTCCGATGGCTCCGCTCCCACTTCCTCCTCTGGACGCGCTGGACGCACCGCTCCCCGCGCCGGATTTGATGTTCTTGAAGCGGATTTTTGGGATGACGGAGGGCGTTGTCGGCGTGTTTTGTCCGCCTCCTGGTGAGGAGGCGGACCCGCCGGCGGAACCACCCCCCCCACCTGCGCTTCCGGATGAGCCTTTCGATCCACCTCCTGGGGCGGGACTGTTTGCCGCGCTGGCATTCTTGTTTGCGTTCAGGCCGCTCGTGTTGACCTTTAGCTTGATCATGATTTTTCTATCTTTTGCGGACTGCGTCAATTGTGTTGGTATGCCCGCTGGCGAACAGGTGTCCTAATTGCTGCGCAGGTAGCTCGTGTGTGTGTGTGGCAATTGCGAGTATTCTCTGAGCTGGGTTGGTGAGATAGGTAGGTAGGTGTGCTGCTTGTATTCCGAGTGTCGTGAAAGTGTGTTGGTTGGTTCGTGTGCGTGTCGCCTCGGTGAGGAGCTCGGGAATATAAATGCCGTGATTTTGATGAATTAGATGGTTTTTCTGTATGTCGATATGATGGTGGTGGTTGTTGGGTATAATGTAGTGGAGGTTGTTGGCTTGGTATGTAGATGAGGTTGAGCGAGCGAGCGAAGTTTGGGGAAGCTCAAGCACGCAACTGCGATGGATGGAGAGCACCGCCACCGAAAGCTTGCTGTCTGTCACTCGGGCCGCTGCCGCAAGCACTCGAGCCTAGCACATCTCGGAGAAACTGCTTGGGGGTTTTTAGCGTGCTTGCCAAGAAGCCCCCTGCAAGGTGTTCCGGAAAAACTCTTGAGAGAAGACGAAGAGAGTTCCTTGATGCCTCGGACCTTGGTAGGTCGTGTGTCGTCGGCTGGATCACGAGGGTATTGGAAGTGAAGGGAGAGAAAATAAAATGTCAGAAAAATATAAAGGAAGACTGATCATGAGTTCTAATCTTCTCGTGCCCAGACTCGAACTACGAAGTAGGTATCTACCTTGAAAGTACCGTCAAGTAATTGGAAGTACAGACATCTAATCGCGGGCTCGTCTTTTATATGAAAAAAGAATGATGCACCTCAGATAGTACTTCATGATGCATGGACACACCTTTTTCAAACAATGCATTGAACCTCTTTCTAGATCTTGGTATGTAAACTCTAATATAAATTTGGATGAAAAGATAATTCCTGTGGCGAAACTTGATGACATTCCCAACTCCGGATCCCCAATACTCCCCCACCTTCGCCCAAACACCAAGGCTACACTATCACAGATGATACGCTGAGGCGTTCTATCGCCCAAAGCGCATTTCTGCATTTGCGTATTTGTACATTGCCCTGAGGAAGACTTGATATCCAACTCCTTCGTTGTCTTTGACGTGGCTGATGAACAAGAGTGTTAGTAAGAACGTAAGGGTCATGAAGAAGAACTCTGGGTAAAAGACAAGGGTACTTACAACATCTCGGTCAATCTCACTTGCCAAGGTGGGTATCCCTTGAGCTGTACGGTTGGCCCAAAGATGATCAAAAGATCAGGTTCAGTCATGAGGGTGCCTGTAGGAAAATGAGATCAGTAAATTGGTGAGCAAATGGATATGTGGTCTGAGTGCATACCTGATACTTCGGCATCAATTAGATCCTGGCTGACATCGTCTACGGATATCTTTCCGCGCTGTGCCATCTCACAAAGAGTTCTGGTAAGGTCCACAAGCGACTCACGACCATCCTCCTCGGAAATAAAGAGGATTTCAAGATCTAAAATCAATAAAGACTCGCTATTAGTCGATATTCGAGGCGAAAATGATGTAGGGTTGATCCATACCGGCATCTTCCAACTCTGCATTATCGCCTGGGGCGTCTCCGTTGACAAATGTAGTTGAGTGCGGTGCGCGAACCCGCAAAGTCGGTCTTTCCTTTCCGTAATATGCATGTAGCCTCTGGGCGATTGCTCGATGCGATGTTGTGATGTATCCCTTCAAGACACCTATCCCATTCCATTAGACCGACTCAACCAAAGCCCCGGAGAGCGGAAAAAATTAAAGGCACACCCGTTCGCTCATATACAGAGAGCATTGGAATGCCTGCGCTCGCGCACCAGCAAGCAATCTCCGCAACATCGTCAATTAAAGTATCCAGCCCACTCACCCTGTCGCCCTTGTCGTAGTCTAGTATGACGGAGAGATGGTTGGGCAGTCTTCCGAGCTGCTTGACGTCTTTCTGTATCAGCTGTGGTGTCCGGTGGTGGTAGTACAGAATCGAATATCCCCGGTTGACGATGGTGTTGTAAACGTAGCGAATGCGAAGGTAGGTGTTGAATATCAGGTGTATGACGGCCAATACCAGCCTGTAGAACTGTGTTGCGAGGAAGGTCTTGACGGGATGCGACTGCTTCTCCGCCGGTAGTGGGGGTAGGTGGGCGCGGATAAGGCGCTCCCGCTCCAGAGCGGCAGCATCTTTGGGTATAGGTTTGATGATTCGCGGCCTCGCACTGTCCTTGCGTGGCTTCAAGGGCACGCCGGTGCTATTTGCAGAGTCCGCGGTATCGGCGCTTGGTGCCATGGCTCCGACAGATGGCGGGGAAATCAGAGAGGGATAAAATTCGGTAGCGAAGAGAGCGGAGGTGAGCGAGAGGGTGGGGGGTGGACAAAGGTGTGTATAAACTTCGAACGAACGCTCGGGTAAATTCTGGCGTATGCGCGGAAATAGCGATGCTTATAACGAGGGCATTCGGACTGAGGATAACTTTGGCGGGTGAGAAAGCCTGCGATGCCCGGTGACGCAACACGGTTGCTGAAGCTGCTGGGCGCAGCGAAGGGGGGCAAACTGCCGCAGAGGACTATCGTCAGGTGACTGTCACATGACAGCATCGCTTGAGGCAAAGAACCCAGCCCATCAAATAAGATGGGCTTCGTTTCGTCCCGCCGTGGTGGGTGGATCGCCGGCAGTAGCGCCCGAGTATCGCATCCACTGATGGGGCTTCCTCTAGCCTCGAGGCTTCCTCTCGGGCCGGGCCATCACGGGACGCCTTATGTAACTCGGAATGTGATATGCGCCAAGAGCTCAGGGTAGAGCTCGAATGCAGGAGCTCGAGCAGGAGGCTACATTGGGGGAGGTCGGCATACTGGTCGCCATCAGCACTGGTATCGTTTGTCCTTGTGCCTGTAGGCCTCGCAGTCGATACGCAAATATCAGGCAGCAATACGGCTGTATAATCAACCATTCATCATGCTCAACGAGCAGGACGGGGCCCGCTCCATCTTCCCGAAAGCTGTGTCGTTCAATCTCTCCACATTCTCAGTGGGTATCTCGTGCTCCTCGCACAAGCTCACGCCGGCCCCACTGACGCCTCCTCCGACAGAGCAAGGACTTTATCGTCAAGGATTTCATCGAGGGATTGAGCAGCACCAGCTTAGCATCCCACCGACGGTCAGGGGTGCAGACTACAGGTATGTGAAGGCACATACTGCGGTGCGTTCGTGCTGCTGACGGTAGAAGCATTTGACCCAAAGCCATACATCCGATCATTCGAAGCTGCGCTCGAACGACTAAAGGACCTCGACGAAGACCTATCTGGCCGTGAGAGTGACCTAAAGGAAGGCGTCCGACGGGCCGAACAAGACCACACCCGTACAATTGAGCGACTCGGCAGCAAATTCAACCAGACGTTACAAGAGTTTCAACGGCTAGACGCCAGCATATCCGATGGTGGGGGCATGGCCGTACGAATAGGCGGAGAGCTGGAGCAACTCGACAAGCAGCGGCAGCGGGCATCTGACGCCGTGTTTCTGATTAAATGCTACTCGGAGTTTGCAAGAGGAGACTCATCGCGGCTCGAGGCATTACGAAAAACTGGCAAGATTGAAGATAGCATAAGATGCGCTGTAGTCAGTCGACAATTGACTATGATAGCTCGCCGAACTGAAGGAAATAACCAATCCAGGGATTTAATTGAAAAATTCTCGGAAACACTTGAAAAGGATTTGCTGCGGCAGTTTGACCGAGCATATAGGAAACAACAATGGGACGCAATGCAGGCAAGCTATCCACCGTTAGCTCGAGTTACTCCAAGCTAACTCGAATAGGGATGTGCCAAAGTTCTTTACGATTTCAATGGAGGTGCTTCAGTTACGCAAATCTTTGTGAACCAGCACGACTTTTTCATTAATATGGAAAAGTTGGTGACCGGCCAGATACTGCCTGAAGGAGAGATGTATGCTATTCCTTAGTCTGTGAGAGATGTGTGCTAAATTATATAGATGGGAGAAACTTCCCGACCCCGATGCAGACCCACCTGGTGTTGAACCAAGTCTCCAAAAGTTGATCAAAGAGGTTAAATATGTCCTAGAGGGTGAATCTACAATCATTGCACGTGTGTTTCCACAACCGGAGCAAGTCTTGGGCAAGTTTTTGCAGAGAGTATTTCAGCAGTCGATACAACAACGGTTAGAAATGGTTCTGCAGACTACCGAAAAGCTTTCGACGTTGGCATATCTCCGCACATTGCAAGCTGCAAGAGTATGCATTGGACAGCTCGTCGACGAGCTCAAAGCGCATGGCCTGACGGAGCACCCAAGTCCATTATCATCTACAACAACGGTTGTGATTGACCAGAATTTGGAAGAGTTATTCTTACCATACTTGTCCGGCTCGGTATATATCGAAAGAGAGAAGCAATCACTCGACCAGCTATATGCTGGAGTATTACTGAAATTTAATCTTTTCCATGTAAGGTTCATTGTCTCTAAACCAAAAAATATATCCATCTAATTCAAAATTAGTCTCGCCGAAAAAAAATGCAAAACATGACATACTTTGACCGGATGAAAATATCCGCAGCCAAGGTGTCTGCAGAGGCAAGAGAGAAGGCGATCGAAAAGGTCAAGGAAAGTGAATCGACCGGTGGAGGTGCTTGGAGCCGTGTCTTGGGCGGAGTTCGTCGTGCAGATACAGATGAAGGAGACACAAATAACAAGCTCGGAGGTATCTTGAATGCCACTGAGGCTGATGGACAGCTTTCGGTGGATACTGCAAAGAGAATGTTACGCTGGCTTGCCGAGGCAGTTGGAAGATCCCTTGAGCTCAGTCCAACTGCTGATACGTATGCTCCCCCTTCCTCCTCTTACTGCCAATCCTGATCTAACTCCTTCCCAGGCCAAAAGATGTCACGGCCTTACTTACCCTACTTATCGAACACATGCGCAAAATCTATATTGAAACCGCCCTCGACGTTTGTCTCGAATCCGCAGATCAGCAGGGCACCAAGAACGAACCCGACCTGGCATATTTCGCGGAAATTAAGCCTGCAACGACGATAATGCACCTCATGTTTTCGTTCATCAACACTGCGCTGATTCCGCTGGCGAGCACGAGCTTGACGGTCAGGAGGGAGATGATGAGTCTGACAAACACGAGTGTGGCGGGCTTGGAGGCCAAGATCAACAATGTGGTGCAAAAGACAATCGAGGTTGTGCTGAACTGGGTCACGCAGTTGCTGGGAAAGCAGAAGAAGATGGACTTTAAGCCCAAGGATGATGATGTTAGCTTGACTACTCTGCAGACGCCGGTATGTTACCCCCCACCCCCCTTTATTATCTTGACTTTTTTTTCTCCCATATCTAACTTTTCGGGGTTTTTTTTCCATTTTTCAAACAGACTTGTACATCCATCATCACCTTCCTCGAGCGCGTCGTGGCCACAATCCGCCAGACCCTCGACGGCGCAAACCTAACGCACTTCCTTACCGAGCTCGGCACAGGCTTCCGCAACCTCCTGCTCGAGCACCTCAAGAAACACCAGATCAACTCTGCCGGAGGGCTGATGCTGATCAAGGATATCTCGGCCTACCACACGCTCGTCAAGTCGTGGGGCGTCAAGGAGGTGCGCGAGGGGTTTGAGCTCGTCCATGAGATTGCGAATCTGTTTGTGGTGAATCCCGCGGCGCTGAGGGAGAGGCTGAAGGATTCGGTGTTGGTCAAGGTGAGGCCCGCGCTGCTGAAGGTGTATTTGAGTAAGAGGGATGATTATGGGAGTGCGGGGATTGAGAAGTTGGTATGTACATGTGTTGATTTGATTCCTCCTTTATTCTTTCCCCCTTCTTTATTTTATTATAAATTATTAATACTAACTGGTTTTTTTTTAATTCGTGTGGTAGCTTTCGGTTGATTGATTGATTGATTGAGAGGCCGTGGCCCCTTACAGACAGACATAGGACATGGGACATTTGGATATCGATAGACAGATGCATTATAATTATTTTGAGGGCCGTGGCGTGGCCATGGCATTTATCTGCATTAATATTATTCCGCTGTAAAAATGAAGGAATTCATCATCTTCATCTTCATCTTTCATCTTGGACTATTGGACCGCACACACATGTACACGTAGCAGCTATGTAATTAATATAATTCTTATTTTTTTTTTTTTTTTTTAGTACATGTACATGTACAATACAGGTCCATTCGCTGACATCGCGATCACATACTTCCTTTATACCTATAGCTATAGCTAACCTTGCATCAGGTAAATACATACTCTTGATAGATAATATCGATATTTGATCATGATGGATGAAAAAATATGGTTAGTCTCTCATTCTAATTATAATATTCGTAGTAAACATAGTATACAGGTTAACGACGACGCAAGTTTTTGTTGTATTCCATTTCTATGCCTTTTTTTTATTTTTTTATTTTTAACCCTTGCGCTTGTTCATGAGATACTTAGGTGTACCTACTCCACCTCCACCCGCTCCCCCCCAAAAATGATCTATATATACACAAATCAACCAACAAACCTCATTTCCACCCCTACCCAAAAAAAACCCACAACTCTAAAAAAAATGGGGTATCAAATACATACAAGCCTGGGTATATGCCCTCCCACTACCGCCCTCCCACTACCCAACTACCCCACAACCCCCTCCAACCCACCATCACCCAACGCCTCCTCCCCCCTGCCAATCCCCATCGCCCGCTTCTGCCCCAACACCCTCACCCTCTCGTCCACAGCCTCCTCCCACTCCTTCTGCAGCGCGGCCTTGCCCTCCCTCTCGCCGAACCAAGCCGCGAGGGCCTTCATTGCGTCGAGGTAGCCCGCGTGGGCGGCGACGGTGAGCCACTCTTTCGCCATGGGGAGGTTGTGAGTTGCGAGATTGTGTTTGTAGAGGAGGAACATTGCCTTTTCGTGGCCCGAGGAGGCGGCTTTTGTGAGGTTTGTTTCGTATGCGAGGAGGGTTTTGGGGTCGAGTGGTTGTGGTGGTTGTGGTATTGTTGGGCTGGATGTAGACGCCGATGTATTACCATTGCTCTCCTCCTTCTTCTCCTTCCCCGGAATCTCATTCTTTGTTGTTGGTGGTGTTGGTGTTGGTGCCGGATACGGACTCTCAATCTCCGCCAAACGAACATACGCCTCGGGAACCTGCAACTCCGCCGCCTTGGTATACATCTCCAGCACCGTTTTCCTGCGTTCCTTCTGCTGCTCCTCCGACTCCGACTCCACACCTTTCAACCCCCTCCTCCCCTGCGACTCCACAATCTCCGCCGCCTTGACCCACCCCATCCCCACCCCGCCCTCGCCAGCCTTGACATATATCTTCAACGCATCGTCTTCATCTACCGCCTTCGCCCTCTTCTCCTTCGCGCCGACCACGCCGAACCCCGCGCTGCGCGTGTGGATGTACTGCGCGTAGACGTAGAGTGCGTTCGGGTCGTGCGTGTGGAGGGCGATGTGCGCTAGCCTATTGAGGTATTTTGCGTTTGCGGCGATGGATGTGGCGGCGGAGGAGGAGGGGTTTGCGGAGAGGAGGGTGTTGCGGTAGAGGAAGATTGTTGCCGCGGGGTCGTGGAGTTGGGAGGAGAGGTCGAGGAGGTGTTTTGAGAGGCGGTGGAGGGGGGTTTGTGGAGGTGTTGAGCGGAGGAGGATGAAGCCTATGAAGGAGAGGGTTGGGGGGGTGATTTTGAACTCTAAGGAGGGAGGCCAGTTAGTTGGGAATTATGTTATTGGGGGAGAGGGGGAGGCGGGGGGATATTGTTACTTACCATCACATAATATCCTCCCATGTTCTTCCGCCGAGGAGCTCTCGTGGGAGGAGTCTCCCCGCAGCGCAATGTATCGCTTTATGAGGTTCTGCGATTCGAGCGTGTTGAGGGGGATTGCTTTTGACTTGTAGGCGGCCATGAAGGCCTCGATGGGGAAGTCCTTGTCGTCGTAGCGGATTGGTTGCGGGGCATTTTGGCCTGCTCGGGGGCTGGCTCGGACGCGGGGACTGGGGCGGGCCGATGCGTAGGATCTGAATTGGGGCGAGGGCGTGGTTCGTGGGGTTGTGGTTATTGCGGGTATTATTGATGATGGTGGCGGCGGGAGGGTTGATGTTGGCCGCCGGAGGAGGAGGAGGGAGAGTCGAGGGTGGGAGAGGCGGGGGGGCATCGTGGGGGTGGGGGGTTGGTAGAGATAGTGGGGGTAGCAGTCAGGTGTGTGCCGGAGGTGGAGAGCTATGGGGGATGTTCCATCTCAGGGTAACACCTCAAATGTACTTTTGGGATGAACAAACACCTTGTTAGGTGTGTGTGTGTGTAAGACGATTTATTCGCCGCGCTTTTGAGCCCTAGTGACTCAGCGCTTATCGAGTTCTAGCTAGCTATATAATAAGCAACTAACTAAAGGCCAAGTTCAGCCTGCTGCGACTTGTCTATCTACTTAATGGTATATGAAGGACTTCTACCCCCTTGCGGCAGGTAAGGAATTGGTGATACCGCCAAAGGTATTTAGTACACGGCGACATCCTGAAAGAGGATATCTTTTGTCCACTATGGACAGGACGCGGTGGATATAGATCGCTACTGGCTTCGTTGCCTCCCCTGTTGGGCAGAGGAGCAGGGTAATCTGCCTCCTTCTCGACCATTTGTCAAACCCAGTGTACCCTGACAGCCTACCAAACTTCCTTCCCAACTGCACTCTTTCCTCGACAAATAGAGGGCAATTAAACAAAACGTGAATCTCATCTTCCACCTCTCTGATCCCCAAGCCCTCACAATGGGGGCAGACTCTGTCCTTCCGGGGTGTACCATTCCATCTGCCTCTTTCCACCATTAGGTTGTGGTCGGAGAGACGCATCCTTGCTACCGCACGTGCCAAAGGTTTCTTCAGCATGGTGTAACCTTGCCGCATCAGCGCAGTGCAATCCCATTGGCACAGAGCGAGCAAATTCAGCGACCTCTTGTTGAACATGTCCCTCATCACATCTTGATGCTGTAGTCTGAACATTGACCATTCAAGTTCTCTCGCAAAGTACATGAGTCTACTCCATGCAACAGTCTCCGGAGGATCAGGTTCGTTTCTGCGTACGGCCACAAACTCTGGTTCCTGGCAAGGCAGGGGAAGACCTTCCGGATCATAAGGCTTAACTCTCTCATTGAGTTCATAGAACCATCCTCTCGAGCGAGTGTTGGCCAGGTCTATCGAGTCTAGAAGGGCCTTATGTATAAGGCGGGAGGGGTCCTGGGTGGCTGCGTAGGTGTATAAACGTGCTGCTAGTTGTAAGCGTCTCAGAGACATAGTAAGAACCCCAAATTCCGAAATGATGACTCTTTGTGAGCGGTTCTTCCTGTTTAAGCCAAGAGCAAAACGGGCGAAGCGTGCTTGGATGGAGTCATGTTCCATGGAGGTAGATTTCGCGCAGTCGAACGAGGCTTCTGCTGCGAAGATGAGGTCCGGTTCCACGAGGTTTCTGAAAAGGCCGAAGTAAAGGGAAGCTGATGGTGTCCCCAGTTTTGGTTCCAAAGACATTAAAGTATTGGCTGTTTTGGTTGCTGATGTGAGCCTGTCCTTCAAGTGTTTACGGGAATCCCAAACTTTCCTGCCTCGAGCAGGGACATCCAGTGTCCAGCCAGTGTAGACCTTCGAATCCGTGTAAGCAATTGGTGTACCTTGGTAGATAATCGGAGGGCGTAGAGCCCTTTGGACCGTAAGAGAAAAGGCCCAGGATTTGGTTGGTCCAAGAGTCATGTCGTGGTCTTTTAGCCATCTACCAATTGCAGAAATTTTTATCGAGAGCCATTCCGGAGATGTCGAGAGGGCTTTTGTGTCATCTGCGAGTAGAAGAGCTGGAACCCTTGTGTCCCCCAGGAATGGATCTCGGGGTCCTTCCAATGGCATGTCTGACACGTACAGGATAAAGAGGAGTGGAGAGAGAGGATCTCCTTGAAGAACCCCTTTCGAGTTGTCGAAGAATTCACTGTATCTTCCTCCCATGTGTAGGGAAATTGTGGGTCCCGAGTACATTCGTTTGATAACATTAATGTGGGAGCCGCGTGCTCCCCACAGGTCCAGCTTTTGCCAAAGAATCTTGCGGTTCACCTGGTCGAAAGCCTTGACTATGTCCACCATCACTCCATATAGGGGTCTATTCTCAGCCGCGTATCTCTCCATCAAGATTCTAAGTATGACAATGTTGTTTGTAGTTCGGAAGCCAGGTCTGAAGCCTGACTGTTCCTGAGGCAAGACTCCAATCTCCTCGCACCATCGGTGTAATTTCTTTGAAATAATGAATGTGTAGAGCCTTCGAAGAGCTGGTTGTATCGCTATGCCTCTAAGTTCACTAGGCGTTTTCGGGATCCCTTTCTTGGGGAGGGGGACAAGGATCGATCTTCTCCAGATAGTGGGGATGTGGTCTTCTAGTTGAACTTAAGCGAAGAAGTCTGCGATCTCGTCTGGGTCAATTGTCCTGAATTTAGCTGCCGTCAGGTTATCTTCTCCTTTCGCGGAGTTCTTCAATCGAGCGAGGCCATCACAGACGTCCGCGGTTGTCAAGATGTCGTCCAATAAAGGGTGGGCTTCGTCAACATCAGGATCCACCTCAATGACCGAGGCGTCCGGTGCGGCCATCAATTGCTTGAAGTGTGAGTAGACCGATAGGGGGTCAAGGTTTATAGATGTTGAGACCTGTCTAGTTTTATTTATGTGTGTCCAGTATGGTCTTTTGCCCCTAAGTTCGTACATCCTCTTCATCAGAGCCGCCTGTGCGGCCCATTTCTTTCGGAGGCGGAGCGCCGTCCATCTGTTTCTAAGGCTAAAGTACAAGGTGCGATCTTCCGGAGTCCATGGGCCTCTTCTTAGACGAGACATTCTTCTTCTAACTGAAGCCATGGTTTCGTCGTCTATCAGAGGGCGTTGAATTGGCACCTGCTCGTCTGGTGTCGGAGAGCGAGCTTGAGACAAGAGGTCTGCCATTTCGCTATCCAGATGAGAAGGGTCAGGTACCCGAGGAATTGTAGGGAACGGAAGAACCTGGTAGGGGATCGAGGCTCCGCTGGTTGGCTTTACAGCGTGTTTTATCCAAACCACCAGGGGAGAATGAGGTGATTCAGGTTCGTGTTGACAGACGTAAAGGCGCACTCTGCCATCATCCACCAAATCAGCCGAGGCATAGGCGAGGTCAATCGTGGTTTCGTGGCCGGATTGGATGTAGGTTGGGCCAGAGCGCATTCCATCATGTCCATTCATTAGCACCATGTCTTCTTCCATCATCAAGAGCGATAGTGCTCGTCCTCTACTGTTGGGTCTATTGCCAAAGCCGACGTGTGCGTTGAAGTCGCCAACAACCAATCTAGGACAGGCATATAACGACAGTTTACCTGATAGTTGATCCAAGGGTGGGATTTCCATTCTATCTAGGTGAATGGATTGAGGCGGGGGAATATAGACAAAACAGATGTTTATACCGTTATATCTAAGCCAAATTTTGTCGATAGGGTTAAATGTATTCAATTCAAGTATCTCCACATTAGCCAACGCGTTGTGTATGTATAAAATTAAACCTCCCTGCGGGCTAGAGCTATGCTGGGAAGAACGCAAGGAGACAACAGGCCTGTATTTTGGGGATAAGCTGACAAAAGGAACGACTTTGGGTGAGGTTAAACCAGGTTCAGAAAACGCCAAGAAATGAAAATCATAAGCAAGTAAAGTTTTAATGGTATCTCCATCATGTTTCGAAAGCCAGGATCCGTTTATATTCTAATAAAGGATCTTGAGAGTGCGAAATGGTAGGTGCATGTCCCCCTATGAACCAATCTGAGATTCAGGAAGCTGGTTTCCCCCTTCGTCCGCCTCGTCATCCTCCTCGACCTTGGAAAGGATTGGAAAAGACGTAAGTTCACGTTGACTGCTGGACAGCTGAGATTCGACTTGCTCCGTTGGCTGCTTTTGCGCCGATCGGGTTTGAGCTGCCGTGGATTGTTTTTGCGTCACAAGCTGAGCAGGTTTCCTGAAAGTTATAGTTTTGGGAGTGTTCCCTCGAGCAGATCCCCTACCCCTTTGAGCAGGGCTCTTGGTGGACACAGCATTAGATCTTTGAGTTGTTCTGGGTTCGGGTGGTGCCGAGAAGAAGTCCTCGTCTTGTGGGGAAGTTGCTTGTTGCGAGGGTGATGTTTGTCTGCGCCTCTTCTGTCTGTGTTGAATTGTCTCTGATGCGTCGAAGGGTAGGGAGCCATCCGATGGGACCTCGATCTGTGTAGTTTTGTCTCCTTCTTTTAGCACAATCTTATTACCATGTCTTCTGTAATCTTTCCCACTAAGTTCTCTCCATCTGTTGACCAGTTCCTGAAGATGCTTGTTTTCGTCTACCATACGCCTGGGAAGGTCTTGAACAATATTGAAGGGAGCTCTTCCATTATTGGAATTGGAAAAGCGTTTTTTGTATTTTGCAAAGGCATTAAGAACCATCTTCGCCTTTAATGGGGAAGAAAACTCAACAACCAGTGGAGCTGTAAGGATAGGAAATTACATACACATGTAACTTCTATCATTACACAGGACAGAGCAGGAACATAGTATTTTCATTATTATTTTCATTATTATTATTATTAATCAACATAGATGTTACTAGAACATCTATGACTCACTTAGCTAGGAGTCACCTACCTCTGACTCACAGGTATGACTCAAGAAATTGAGTCACCTCTGACTCATAGGTATGACTCAACAATTAGATAGGAGTCACCTCTGACTCACAGGTGTGACTCAACATTAAGAAAGGAGTCACCACTGATCCATAGGAAATGAGTCACTTCTGACATCATAGTTAATTTAGTTTAAGAGTCACTATGACTCATACAGGCATCAGGAAGAAAATAGTGCCGTTATAAGGCCTGGTGGTCCGTTATAAGGCACGGCTCCGTTATTGCCGTTATGCCGTTATAAGGTCGATCATTACCGTTATGCCGTTATAAGACAAACAATGTAATGGTCTTCGTTCGGACGCTTTCAAGGCAGAATCCGACGTTATAAGAATCTTGAATTCTTGTCCTCCGCTGTAAGTTGATTTCCCCGAACATGATCCTTATAATTTTCAACACAATATTTATTCCCGGTTCCAATTGGTTATTTGTAATTTATGTGTTCCCGATGGTTAAGCGTCCGAAAACGGACTGAAACCGGCCATTTAACCATTTCAATTATATCATCGGACATCATTTTATTATTTCAATTATATCATCGGACATCATTTTATTTTTTTTCTATATACACACACGCTATATACAGATTAAACTAAAATACATCGTCATAAATGTCATGCCAGGTTTCAAAATCAATACGGTTGTTGACCAACCAGCGCTCTCCAGGCTCTAACGGAATTAGATGTGCAATCCCTACGATTTCACTAATGCGAATTAAAACTGACATGTCCTTCGTCGAGAATCCGACTCTTATCATTCCTTCAGGTCCTGATGGCCTTGAGCCGCCGTATGCCTCGAGCAAACTAACATGCGCAAACAAATGGATTCCATGGTGTAATGTACGCAATTTAAAAAGCGCATTAAGCTTTCCCGGAAGTCGGCCATTAAGCGTCCCTCGTAGGGAATCCGACGCTTGCCGTCTCCTAACCCACACCCAGTCGGCGCGTTGTGTACCTTTGCGAAATAAAAAGGGGCCTGTACTGCGCGCAACATGTGAGTTAATTTCCCCGCCTTGAAAATTGGAAACAGGAATGACAAGACTCGAGAAACACTCCAATGTGGAATCATTTATAATTCTTGCGGTCTGGTCACCGTGTGATGCAAACCGTCGGGAAAGAAGATCAAAAAGGTCGGGTATCCGATGGCTGTCTGCAAGCTGTGTAACAGTCGATATCTTTGACATATCCACACGCCCTTGAAGTTTCACGTAGGTTTTGGTGTTCTTGGACTTTTCGATAGCGACGGTCGGTTTTCCGACCAAATTGATGATATCTGAAGGCACTTCGCAGTCTGCATTCGACAGGTATTCTCTGAGATTCTGAGCGTGCATGTGCATGTTATGGTCGCGGCTGTATTTGACAATTATCTGTGGGGTAGCGTTGATGTGATTCGTTCGATGGTATGCGTCCTTCAATGGCTTGTGAGAGGCTTCGCATACCTCTGTTGAATACTGAGGCAGTGAACCGAATTGCGAGATCTGCTCAGCGTAATGTGACAAAATATGGATTTTAGGAATATTATAATGGGCCTTTTCCTCTAGCATTTCTTCCATCAATTCCGCTCTTTTCTTTTGATCAATTTCCTTTTGCTTCCTCTTCACAACTGCAGACATTTTGTGTCGGTTTGCCGACAGTCTTTCCGCTTGTTCCGACGCCAACAGTCGGATTGCATCTTTGGCACCTTTTCGCGCAACCTTTCCAGCTCGGTATTGCAGAAATACATCCTTATATCGATGGAAATTGCTTAAAGAATTGTCCATATAACGAATAGTATCCTCGGTGTGTTGTCGGTATTGAGCGTAAAGGCTGAAGTCGGCCATGTGGCGAACACAAGAGATTGCACGATCGAAGTCCCTAAGTTGATCCTTGGTCGGACGGTTTTGGGTTGTTTTCCGACGCAGAGCTGCCGTGAATGCTCCAAGTATTACTCGCCCTAAATTTCTCATCTCCTTGCCCTGCCATTGTGTTACCGCTGAGTATGCCTTTGTTGGAGGGGTGAAGCCAGGGTACGGGGGAAGCTGTTTCCAAATTTCGTTAAAGTCGGATAACCGACCATTATCGTCCAAAAATTCAACGACCCAGTCCATTAGATGCTTAAACGTCCCAAGGTATATATTGTGCAATAGGTCCCCACGTACCAGGTCCCGTGGTTGTATATCCATGTGCCACAACGCATTATTGATTTTTTTAACTCCATCATTGGTCAACGTCGAATGGTCCTTAGTCTGCAATGCCTCTGCATACAATCGATGGTCTCGAAGGGGAAACTTATCGTCGGAAATGGTACCCAATTCGTCGGGTTTAGCAGTACAGCTAGGGCATCGGTTGACGTTGATTGCGTGGAGGTTTGCGTTTTCCATATGATCGGCGAGCCATGTTGAAATCACCGGAAAGCAATGTCTATAATTTCCGTCATTACAAAGCATCTCGTATCCGTCGTGACTTCTTTCGTCGGAAATCGGACTCATGAGGTCGCTGATCACCTCATGCAAAATCTGAAGAGACTTGAGTTCCTGATCCTCCATATTGAATCCGCGTATCTTGGTCATGCGCTTGGGGGCTATGGGTAGAAGTGCCAGGGGGATCCACGCTTGCTGTGACGGCTTATTGCGAAATTCGGATTTAATATTTCCCAGAGAAATATAAATCGGCCAAAGCTTTTTATCGCCGGAAAAGTTAGTCAAGTGTGTCTGATCCGACGCTAATAGTACTGGAATGAGCGTACTTCCGTTGGGTAATGTCTTTTGCTTCTCTGCCCACCAATTGGCCGTATGCATATCGGAATATATCCTTTGGCCTGCCAGGTTATATTCATAAACCGGAGCCCAGACCATATGTGGAGCGTACGATTTCTGACTCAATAGGTACTCCACGCAGTCTAGTGGATTGCGGTGAAAATACTCCGTATTAGGCTGCAATGTGAATTCAACTTTTCCACGAAACCAAGGGGGGTCCACAATCATGCTATCGAGCTTTTTATTGAGCGTGTATGCTGACTTAAAACTGATGCTTTGCGTCGGATTTGGGCTTAGAATGCGCACCAAACCGTCTTTGAAAAACTCATCAATCTTTGTCATTGAAATCCGGCTACTGTTGAAAAATCGCGCGAGCTTATAGTCCAGGGCGGAGGTGAATGGACTTAACCAGGCTGATTTTTTGAAAACCTGTGGGTGTTGCTCGACCCGGTGAACATGACCTGCGCGAAACTTTGCTGGAAACGGAGAAGTATTGAAACAGTCGGATAAAGGATCATGAGCGTCCGAAGAGTCATGCTTTTCTGCGGAAGCATCCAAGGTCTTCCCTCCCGCCTTCCCTGGTTTCTCCACTGATTCTAAATCTTCCACAGAAAATTCCACTTCTTCACGATCGGAATTGGCCCCCTCGTCCTCCCCCTCTGTAAAGGGCTCCTTGCACAGTGGGTCCCCGTCTTGCAATGAAGCAAACACGTCCTGTAAAGAGGCATCGTCCTCCTCCCCCTCCTCTTGCTCTTCCTTGATACGGATACCGTCGGATTCGGTACTCTTCGGTAGATCCATAGATCGTTCCCGTCCAATGCGCCTGGGGTGATTATTCTCCAGATCTTTAGCACGTTCCGGATGCTTATTTCGTACATGGCTGGTATATGTTGTCACGTTTCCGTATAACTTCCGGCACCACCGACAGCGCTGCTTCTGTGCATACATTGAACTGACTGGAAGTTGGATCTTTCTTTCGAGGAAGCTGGCGCAAGGTCGCCGACAGTCCGAAATCCGACGCTTTTGAGTATTGAGAGGGCGTTGTCTAGTCGGTTTGGTGTTGGTTGGAAACTTGCAATCAACCCTTGAAAACCGCTCGCTTTTGTTCGCATGCCCGCGAAGTCCATCGAATATTGTTGGTTAGAAACTTCGCGCAAGTAAGAGTTTCTCGGAGGTTATAGCTTTACCTTTAATGAAGATCTTGTTTGATAATTCCGACGGTTTGTATACAGTTTTGTACGTTTTCCGACTGCGCGGAGGTTGTTGTCTGCCTTTCGTTTCGATTCCGCGAAGACCTTAGAATATTCAACCCACGCCTGTTTGCCTTTTCATCACAATTAAGCATTCTCCGGGGTGCTTGCTCCTGCATGCTGCAGGGCATGCTTGCAGATCCCTGCAAAGCAAAGCTAGCTCGTGAATTCTAGAAATTTAGATTAGCACTCGGTTACAGCGGTTGCGGTTGCTGTGGACACGGACCGCAAGGGAAAGGGGCTCCTAGCGTCATAAATCCGACGGTTTTGGTTCCGTGTAAACATCAAAATATTTCCCAATTGGGGAATTACTTTGGAGGTGTAACCCGTCGAGCAAGAGAACTTTCGAGCAAGATGGCCATATTTTTGGCCAGAAGTTCGGTTACATCAAAGAAACATTGTGTTCCAAGGGGATGGCCATGGATAACAATCGATGGCCATATTGGCATGGATTTGGCCATGCTCGCGTGGATATATAACCCTCCCAAGTCCCCGGGATTAAGCTCCCTATACCATACGAGTACTCAATTTCACTATTACCAACCCAAAGAACAACACCACAATCAGCATTGACGAAATACCTGTAACAGTACCTTTTCCGACGCATTAGCATTCATCCCCACGCTCCTCTGATAAAGCTCGTTGAAAAGTGTTCACTTTCAAGAATCCCCGGGTTTCAAGTTTCAGATATATTTCATAGTTTATGAGCAACCGATCCGGACCAAGTAAGTATTTGCCGTACCTATATCCGACTAGGTTTAGTCCAAATCCCGACGCTTACTGCCCTTTACTAACCTGGCCGGCACAGCATGGTTACCCCTCCGAATTTGATCGAGAATTCCAAGAGAAGGCTCGGTTTTGCATTGGCCAAAGGGCCAAGCCAGAGCGCGTATCTCACATGGAGAAGAACAATCCAGGCTGAGGCCCGGAGGGATCCAGCCGACATTGTGACTGGAGTGAAGCACACTCGATTCCGAGAGCTAAGGACTCTTGCAGTCGGTTATAAGACGTTCCCTGGAAAGGCCCTGCTTGAGGCCGAAAAAAAAAAATATCCGACAACGTTCGAAGGTGCGCCATGCCACCAGGCGTTGGAAGCATTGGTAGCAGACACCATCAAAAAGATTATGAGCACAGAATCGAAGCACAAGAAACTAACGCTGGCAGAGGCGGAAGCCTTTGCGGAACTTGGTCCCGGAGACCAACCGACGGCCTCTGGGAGCAATCCCGACGCAAATGGTCCGCAACAACCCTCACAATGGGCCATCCGGGTCTACCTACGGGATCCGAATTTAGCTATCACCAATGACCTGGCGTGGAACAGCAATGCCATTAGGCATATTAAAATGATCAAAAGTCCGACGCTGGAAAATATATATGAGATCATGAAGAGTGCGATCCCGGAGGGTCGCACAGTTCGAGAAATCCAGGGGGCTCTCATGAACAGCGAACCTCCCGCAGCAGGAGCCCCCAGCAATCCCCCAGCTGACATTACCCCCTTGCGCGATGATGAGGAGGTGCACGCATGGCTCTTGAGCACAGAGTCCCGCCCCATAAAGGTGCTCATTACCCTCCACAGTACCCCCCCAAGACCCGACACCCCTGTTCCCGACGGTGGACAGTCCTATTTCGGACCAGATAAGTTCAATACGTACGACAGTGAGCCTGAGGATTCATCGGACGAATCCAAGGCCACTCGCAAGATCCCAATGCCGAAGGCCGACCGGGTTTTCTTGTCGCGAATCCGAAAGACGGAATCCAAAAAGAGGAGAATTCAGGCCAATTTGGAAAAGCTCACTGCGGCCTATATCCGTCTATTTCCCGACACTGACGACAACAATTGCCCCATTCGCCCCAATCCAGCGGATGAGTATGCCCAAGGGGCTTGGGATATTTTCATGGCCTTGGATTTGCCAGACGACCCGCACGCCCTATTGTGGGGACGTCGCGCAGTACTTTCAGAGAATTGTCAGAACAGGTTTGGGGACATGGATATTGGAACCTACGCGCAGCGTGTAGCAGCTGCTGTGGTAGACGCAAATGAGTGGTTGAGGGACAATCCGTACGCAGGCCGTGGTTAGAGTAAGACTGTTTCCGTCGGTTAGGTATTATTTCTGTGTCGGATTTGTGTTCCGGGTTAGGATTGCTTTTTGTTTCATTTCTTTTTATTTCTTTTTTCTCGGATCTCAGTAATTAATGTGGTTAGCATCGCGAAGCAATTGTCTGTGGGTATTTTGTGGCTTTTTTAGGGTGTAGTTGGTTGGAATGTAGCCCGAGCGGAACATGTAGCAACGGAAGTTAAAAACAGGACGGTTTCCGTCAGTTTGCCGACTAAAAGTGTACTTTTAAGTTTACGTGCGCTTAGCTCAGCAATCATGTCACGCAGAGCCCCCCTTGCAAATCGAAAAGACGTGGTGAACAATACCCCGCCATCGGGGCAACATCCATCATCATCATCATCATCATCCTCACTCTCCAAGCCTCGCAAACGCACGTCGAGTGCAGCCTTGGACAGCTTAGATGATGAAGGGGACGTACCAGCTGCTCCTCACCTACAACCGTCGGCAAAGAGACGCATTGCGTCGGGAGAAGCGTTGAGAGCCCCTTCCTCCGCCTCCTCCTCCTCTCTCAGCCGGTCATCGAGTTTCACAAACTATCGACATCAGCGGGTAAGGCCGAAAATATCTATTTCTAGTATTTGCTAATATGTTCAGGTATTATCATCGTCGCCTCCTCCGTCCAGTCCCCTGGCAAGAAAAAAAAGCCAAAATACGCAAAAGGACAGTAACCGTCGGGAATCCGATATTCCGGAGGAGTTATCGGACCATGACACAACTGCGGGTCCTACCAAGCGGCAGTCACGATCCCTCAAGTACATCCCCGCTGAGTTTCAGGAGGTCTTGCTTCTCACCAATGATTATATCAAGCATCATGTTTTTTTTGTTAATCCACTACCAAGTATTGTGGAGTGCATTGACCTGATGGCGGATGCATGGAAAGAGAGCTGCGTGGCTGTTGACACTTTTTGGGCAAGAAATGCGGAAGCCGACGCTCATGTAAGTACTATCCGACGGTATCCATTCTGTCATAGCCTAACTAATTTCTTTTAGATCAAGAGTATAATTTCCCGCTACCGATCTTTGCTCATCCATCAATGCAAAAGACTCCTTCCCAGGATTTACGACTTTGAGAAACTTGCGCAACATGAACGTGCCGTCACAATCAATTGGTTGCTAGAGGAAGATCGGTTTTTGTGCTCAAAGACTGGCCGAGGAGTACAAGACCCCTTATCGTTCCTCGTTGTTTAATAACTAACCGAAACCGTCGGGAAATAGACGTCTCAAGAGCGATTCATTGCCGAAGAAGTGTCGGATTTCATTTACGAGCGTTTCTTCTCTGGCCCCAAGAGTCTTGGGAACGCCGACCCAACTTTTTTCGAAAAAATCAACAAGGTATTTTTATGCTTTGTTTGTACAGCCATACAACATAGCCTTAAGGTATGGAGAACAGGTGTTCTTGACGAACAGAAGGTAGAGTTTAGCTACCAGAACTCACACCGTAAGTACACTTCCGACTGTTTTCATGATATAAAGTACTGATACCGTGCGACATAGAAACATACCTGAGAATTCTAGGTACATACGAGAGACATCCTCCCCGCATGCAATCAATGATCCTAGATGTCATCCGGAATCGACTTGACAGGGCTATCCAGAAAGGCCATGGCGGCCCTGCTGACGTTGAGTCCAGTACCGTGCTTGACATTGGCGATGTCAATGCCTACACGGCCCAGCTTGAAAAACAGGTCGCGGAACTTCAAGCGGAGTCACGTACCAGAAACAGCAGAATGCGTCGGATTTCTGACCATTTGAGTCCATCTCCCAACGCACAATTGCAGGAGGCGCTTGCCCGAGATTTTCCAATGGTCCGCACTCCTGCACGGAGTGGAATAACCAATAGTTCAGAGTGTAGCACCACCGACAGGGATGAATCCGGGGATGAAGGGTCAGAGGAGGAATCAATTCTAGACGGGGGGTTCAAGATACACGTGGATGTGCCTGCATCAGACGACGACGCATAACGTCGGAAATCACACGCATCCAACCCGCTTCTCTCCTCTCTATTTTTTTATTTATATCTTTTTTTTTTTTTTTGTACTACGTTGTTTTTTTTTTTTTTAAGTCTTGCGTCGGATATCTCATTGTTTGTGTCGGATCTGGGTTTAATTTGCAGGTATACGTGTGCCCAGTTGGAGTGTTTTTTTCCTTTATCTACATGCTTTCTCGCTTTTTTGTCTTTTGTTATTTTATTTTTATTTTTGTCTATCGCGTCTCTATATATATATCAATATCAATGCCACATCGTTTGACGCATACAACGTTTGACGCACACAAAGCCTCTTGCCGCCGCCATGAAACCGACCCATGTTGATTCTGGAAATTACGGTTCTCATCATTTTATGCCAGACTTATAACGTCGGGTAAGAGATTCAATGAGTCTTATAAGGAATTATCATAAATTATATACCCGTTATAGCAATCGTTTTACAAACCTCCGCTGATTATAAGGAAAGGTATATTTCTAGTCTTTTATTATAACGGGAAGCGTCGGATATCCGACCGTTATGATCTCCTTACGTCGGATCACATATAGTTATAACGTTGGCCTACTTAATGACATTCATCTTATAAGGGAACCCTCCGATACCACCTCCGTTATAACAATCACTCTCCGTTATAACAATCACTCTCCGTTATAACAATCACTCTCCGTTATGTGCCGTTATAACGCGCACAGTCGGACAGCCTCCGTTATAACGGAAATGGTCCGAGATCCGACGTTATAAGACGCAGTTTGTCTTTTTGCCGTTATGACCCTTATGACCCTTATAAGGGACGAAAGGCAAACACCGTTCTTGCTGATGGGCTTGGGACTTTCTATAAAAGAAGCCCATTCCCCCCTTCAGTGAAAGGGCATGCAACTTAGCAGTTAGCAAAATACAAGAGTTTACAATGGTTAATTAAGTCTCTCCACAATCACAAGTGACTTGAAGATATTACAACTATTCAGACTCTTATTTATATAGATATTAAGGCAGCTGTTATTAGTTAGATTCTGGTAATCTAACTAATAGCCACCTTTATACTATACCCAAACTTTACATTTTTTAACCATTGTAAAAACCTTACCCCAAGGACTAGACTGATCACCTAGGGCCTCTTTAATTCTCCTAGAAGAGGAGAAGTATCTAGATACTCAGAAATACTAAGAAAAGTAAATCTGAGAATTAAAAAGACCTTATCTACAGAAGGCAGAGCTCTTTTCAATCAGTGGGACCCCTTGAGTATCATACCTCCACCCCTGATCCACCATTCTTCTGAACCACCTATACCTTTCAGCACACTGTTCAGAACAATCCCTATTCTTACATCCCTTCCAAGTAACAGCAAACCCAGCAAATTCCTCAAGGAATCCATCCAAATCCTTAGGTGTCACCCAGAAAAAGACCTTTCTATTCCTTTTAACAGGAATTTCCTTAGGTCCCCTCAAGACAACATCATTCCTAGACACCTTGCCTGGACACTCAACAGGCCTAACATAACACTTGAAGGTCATCTGTAGAAAAAGAATCAAATATTAGCAACATGACTTCCACACCACCAAACACCAGGAGCAGAAAGGGCTCCTTAATGCCCAAACTTCTAACACCAAAGAAAAAGAGATCAAAGGGGAAAACACCTTCAAGATCTCAAACACCTGCACAAATTGATATTCCAGTAGTTGTCAACTGGAGTACTGTGAGGGAAACCAGTAAAGAGAATGCAGAACTAGAACTTAAAATAAGTCAGTACATAACAACACCAGAATATATCTTCACAATCAAAGCACATAAACCTGGAATCCAGAAACAAGCCCTCACAAACAGAATCTGGGAAAGTAAACTGCAAGCAGAAGCAGACCATTATACACTAGAGGAAGGAAAAATGCTGCAAGAAATTGTAGCAAAATATTCCTTAAGTGAATGGGGAACCTCAGCAGTAGGAGTAAAAAGAAATCCAGAATCTAAAAATAAAGAACCACTGGAGGAAACAGCAATTGAAGATATAACAAGGATAATGTTAGAAGAAACAATTGATGAGAAAATACTTATGGAAAGAATTGCAAATTTCCAACCTGAAGTAGAAAGCATCAATAGTATTGAAGAAATCCCTTGGATAATCAGAAACTGGATAGCCATAGCCACTTATAGGTATATACCAGAAAAACAAAATACTGATAAGGACAACACTCCTGTACCTGTACCTCCAGTTGTAAAATTCACAGCAACACCTAGAAGGAAGAAAGAAAAACAGGCACAGAAGGAAAAGGAAGCCAATGAGAAACTCAAAGAATCCAAGAAGGATCTCTTTGGAGCAAAGAAGAAAAAAACAGGAGATGGAACCCAAAAAGACAGAGCAATATCCCTTTCTGATTCAGAGGAATCAGGAAATGAAAAGAATGCTGAAGACCCACCTGATCCAAGTTCTTCAGAAAGTGATTCTGATAGCAGTGACAGTGGTAACAGCTCTTCCTCTTCCAATGCTAGGAAAAGGAAGATGAAATCTAATAGGGAAAAAACACCATCTCAAATTAGCTGGGAAAAAACAACAGGCAAAACCTCAATTAGAGGAAAAACACCAAAGAAGCCTCCAAAGATCAAAGTAGAAATACCAAAGAAATTAAATGATGATCCTAAATGGAAGAATGCACAAACATATGATGATTGGTGTATTTACTTACAGAAGTATCTGAAATTGAATGGTATACAGCTTAAAGGAGTAGAAGCAGTAGATAATCTGGACTTCTATGTGGAGGCAGGACCAAAAACAGTGCTGGATGAGTATGTCAACAATACCAAGTCAAAAAACCAGGACATCTTCCAGGCTTTTATCAACATCAGAGAGCACCTAATTCCTAGCACAAGCAAGGATGATTTATGGAAGGTGTGGGCCAAATGCAACCAGTACAAAAATGGAAAGAAAATGACAGTGCATGAATTTGCAAAAGAACTGGACAGGATCCAACTATTACTCATTGATTCAGATGGTAATCAAACTATTACTCACCCTGTCAAGTATCACAAGTTCATTGATGCATTAGACCAGAAATTAATTACAGCTGCAGGAGCTTTCATTACAGTGGACACTGCATGGGAAAAATTAATCAGGACCCTGGAAAAATTTGAGGCTAATATGCACACTCACACATATAGTGACACAAGGAATAAGCCACAAAGAAAGCCATGGAAAGCTTTGCCAGAAAAGCCTGAAAGAACCCCTGCATATCAGCCCACAAAAGCCAGTAATAAACCTGCAGGAGTTAAGGCACACACCAAACCCCCACCTCCTGCAAGGCCCCCTCCTACAGATTGGAGTCTACTAAAAAAGAAACCAATTCCAGCTGGCCTCAACAGAAATGCCAAGTGTTACAATTGTGGCAAAATGGGTCATTTGTCATTTGATTGCAAATCACCAAAGATAGGATCTAATGCCTTATCAGTAATCTATGAAAAGGACTCAACTGATTATGATGCAATTAATATCCATGCCACTAAGGTAAGACAAGTACCAACAGTTGGCAAAAACAACAAATTAATTATGGACACACCACCAAGCTACAATCCTAGGCTAAAAACAACAGAACACTTGATGGCAATCACCACTATCAACAAAAATCAGGCCATCACTCTAATAGATCATCAGACCACAGGTGCAGATCTAATAAGCACTAAGTTCTGTACACTGTATAAGATACCCATGATCAAATTAACTAAACCAGTTGTTATCAACACAGTCATCAAAGGAAGCAAGGGCAAGTGTGAGCATTTTGCCAAAGTAATTATTAATTATGGTCAGCATGAGGAAGAAAGAACCTTCTGGGTAGCCAACCTCAGTGACTGGGATGTTATCCTAGGACATCCAGCCCTGAAGGCTAATCAGGCCATGATCAATATTGGCACCATGCAGACTACTGTCACAAGCAAGGAAGGACTCAGATACACCTTGAAACCCTGGACTGGAGGAGCTCCTCAGACAAAGATCAGCAAAAGAAGAGTCACCTCTGCAGCCACACATGTGGAAGAATCAGGCTCACTCACACCATATGAGGAAAGGATGATCATCCAACAATTAGCTTGGAAGATTATCCAGAATGATCTAGACCATTATCCAACATGGGTACAAGATTACTCATACATGGTGGAAGTGATGACATCACACCAATTTCCAAGCACTCAAACATCCTTAGCCTACAACAAGGCATACAACAAGGTTATAGATTACACAGAGAGTGGACAACATTACATACAGGCTAAAAATGATTTACATCATCAGCTGAAGTCCACCATATTAGTAATCAATCTTCTAACTATAGAAGAAAAAGCAGTAATAGAAAACTGGTATCAAATTCTATTGGAGCTTCAAACCACATATCACTCACTATACCAAACTCTCCCTACACAACTCAACAATGACATCACCATTGCCTTTAATCACATACACAGATTAAGGGCCACCATCAATGCTGAGAAAAAGGAAATCCATTCCTATTCCACTACAGTAGAGTCAGAGTTTGATATTGAGGCTGAGTTTCCTGAAGTCTACCCCTCAGAGAAGCCAACAGAATTACCCCCACTAAGAGATATTAATCACAACATTAATATCAAAGATGAGTCAATTATTTGGAGACCTAGACCAATAAAGCAGAATGCTAAATTCATGCAAGCCTTGCATGAAAAAATTGACTCAGAGCTGAAATCAGGCAGAATCATAGCATCAAATGATCCATCATCATGCTGCATGTTTACAATTCCTAAGCATGACAAACCAGATCAGCCTAGATTTCTGCTAGACCTGGTTGATAGAAATAACAACACCATTAAGGACAACACACCACTTCCCAACCAGGATGAGTTTAGAAATAGAGTAGCATCACACAAATACAGATCAAAAATAGATTTGACTGATGGCTATCACAACATTAGGATAAACCCTGACCATGAAAAGTACACATCATTCAGTACCCCCATGGGCCAATTTAGAACAAGAGTCATGCAACAAGGAGATTGCAATGCACCTGCCACTATGGTAAAAACCATGAGTCACATACTGAGACCCATGCTAGGCAGATCAGTTGCAATCTATTTAGATGACATCTTCATCTACAGCAATACTTGGGATCAGCATGTGAAAGACCTGAGACAGTTACACAACATCCTAAAAAAGGAAAAGTTTTACATCAACAAATCAAAGTCTCAGATTAACCCCAAGATAATGCAGATCCTAGGAGTCATACTCACAGAGAAAGGCCTAGAAGTGGATCCAACCAAGGTAGAAATGATTTCTAAGCTGCCAATCCCTGGAAATAGGAAGGAGCTCCAGGAATTTAATGGCATGATCATCTATATGAGTCAGTTTCTTCCCAAATTAGCTGACATCATGGCTCCACTTTCTGAACTAGCAGGGGCTACTAAAGATTGGTCATGGACCCCACTTCACACTGAGTCATTTACCCAAATTAAAAAGTTACTTGACTCACCTGCAATCCTCAGACCACTTGATTACAATTCAAATGACACCATATACCTTGTCTGTGATGCAAGTAGAGTAGGTGTGGGTGGATGGATTGGCCAAGGACCCACCTTGGAACAGGCTAGACCTGCTAAATACTTTAGCAAAAAATTCAATAGTGCACAAAGCAGTTACTCAACAACAGATCAGGAGCTCCTTGCTATTGTAGCTGGGGCTGAGTATTTTGCCACTGAATTAACAGGGGTAAAATTCAAAATTGTGACTGATCACAGTGCATTACTCACAATTATGAGTAATAACAATCTATCAGGCAGAAGAGAAAGATCTAGGAGGATCTTATCCAGATTGGACTTTACTATAGAACATATTAAGGGAGAAAGCAATAAGATAGCAGACCAGCTGAGTAGAATGTATAAAGAGGGCACTCCCTACCCTCTCTCAGAGTTTATTTCAGATTCAGCAGATCAGCCAGAACCCTTCAAGCAACACATCTACACAGCAGCTACCCAAGTCCAACCCTCTTCTACTACTACTACTACTCCACCAACACCAACACCATCACCACTACCAGAAGTAAGTTCCCAAATGTCTACTAAGAACATGAAGGAACCCTCTAACACAGTCAAGAAAATGTCTTATGCACAAGCAGCAGCATCAGCAGCACCAGCAGCAGCAGGACCCTCCACCTGCCACTGCAGGTCCATCAATGGCCCAAGGGCCATCCTCTGGCACCAAACTGGGTGCCCCAACAACACCACCAGGGACTTCCAGGAGGAGTCCCAAGAACTCCTGGATGAGGAGTTCCCAGAAACTGAGTGGGAGCAATGGGTGATGAGGAGCAATGACTCTGAGGAGAGTCAGTATGAGGAAGAGGAGGAGCAAGACTGGAGTGAGGTGGAAGAGCCAACTCTTCCATCTCAAGAAGACCTGGACCTACTCAATGAAGAGTGGGAAAGGACCACCCTCTCACACTGGGAAAGTGTGAGAGCCAACAGGGCCTACAATGGTGCCAGGGGACCCAACTCCCCTGCCCTCTCCACTGGCTCCCATGGAAATGAGGACCCCACTCACCATGGAATCTCTTGGGCCCAGGAGCAGGCAATCAGGGACAGCAATGTCACTGATTGTCCTCCCTGGGACTCCCCCAACCAACAAGTGATGCCTGCTACAAAGGCCCCTGGGGATGCCACCATTGGCTGCAAAGCCACCACAGTGCTCCCCCACCAGCAGCCACCACCACCACCAGCATCACTGGGCACCATGCCCACCTACACCTCCTCCTCCTCCCAGCTTCCCCAGAAGCTGGCACAACTCCCTCCTCTGGATACCACCATGCCCCTCAGCATGGAGATCTCCCCTTCTCCTGAGGGGTATAAACCAGTGGAGTCAAAACCAGTTCCCTGGGCTGCCCTCAGCAAAAGGCACCCAGAACACCACCTCCTCCCCCAATGGCAATGCAAGGTCATGAATTGCCATAAACATGGGCAGGTGGATGAGTTTGGCTGGAAGCCAAGCAAGGATGATATCTATCATCCACAAATCCCTTTGTGCCCTGCACCAAACCCATCCTGGCTTTGGTACAAGACCTATGAGAACCACCCAAGGCACCACCTCCTAGATGACTATATGGAGTATTATGTGCCTAACTGCAAGTGGAAGCACCATAGGAGGCCAGAGGAGTTGAAAGAGGAGGAAAAAGACTTGGTTGAGGAATGGAGGAAGAAGGTACATTCTACCAACACATACAAAACTTTCAGACAATGGTACACAGCTAACTCCTTTCTGGACCCAGAAATTTACTCCCTACAAGCAAATGAGGAAGGCCTCTTCTGGGTCTTCCAAAATCTTGTCTGGGAGGGTAATGAAGGGCAGGAAAGGTGGAAACAAGTAGATTCTGGGAAAGAATCTTTCTTTGTGAGAGCTGAGGCCAAGTTGGATGTTGGATCTAAGTGGCCTATTGTATTTTTGGATGTATGTGCACCTGGAGAAGAACCTGCTACTCACACCTCCCTATGCAAAGAATACAACAAACTAATGCATGACCCTAGATTTTCTAGTTTAGGTGCTGCATTGAAATTCAATTCTATTACATACAGAAATGGGTTCTATTACATCCATCCCAACAAAGAATGCCACAAGGAAAGAGTGATTCTACCCACTAAATGGATGAGAGATGCTAAAGACAGTGATGGAGAACTGGCCCCTTATGATTTAATTGAGAAATTCATTGAATCTAGCCATGAGGAACTAATTCATGCAGGATACCTCAGAACACTACTCCACTGCCAGCACAGCTACTTCTGGAAGGGAATGAGTAACAATATTAAGGAATATTGTGAAACCTGCACTACTTGTCAGAAGAGTAAGTTCTCCACTCAAAAACCACAAGGAGAACTCCACTCACTGCCTGTACCTCTATTCCCCTGGCAGAGCATCACCATGAACTTCCTCTCACTCCCAAAGGTCATTACAGATCCACCAAACTCCTACAGCAATACAATTCAGCCAACCACATTTCAGAAAATCTGGCCAATTGTATGTAGGCTGTCCAAATACACCATTCCCATCCTACTACCTGAGAATGTCACAGCAGAGTGGCTAACCAAGTACTATGACTGGTTCATTGCTCCAATACTTGGCTATCCTGAAGATATTGTCACTGACAGAGACCCTATCTTCACCTCTGCACACTGGACAGCATGGGCAGACCTCCACAACATCACCCTCCTCCTCTCAACAGCATTCCACCCCCAGACTGATGGAGAAACAGAAAGGATGAACAAGGTCATTATAGAAATGGCCACAGCTATGAGGGAAGATGGAGAAGAAAACTGGGTGGTTAAGTTACCAAAAATCCAAATTGCTATGAATCTCAGACATGATAGCAGTAGGAAATTCTCCCCCTACCAAATTATGTTTGGCCCTAATTCAAGATTTGGACAAAACCCACATGTCAATGAGCTAGGAATCCCTATGAATACCAGAGCACCATTCATGAAGCCTACCCTCCAACAACAAGCCATCACAAACCTCACCAAAGCCAAAGAATCACAAACTCACCATGCCAACAAACTCAGAAGAAAGGCAGAGAAGTACCTCCCTGGTGACTTGGTTTGGCTCTCCACCAAAAATTTGGACCTCTCACTCAAAGGTAAAACAAGACCCAAATGGATTGGACCCTTCAGTATTGTTCAAGCTTTTCCAGACACTGACAATTATGAAGTCCACATAGAAGCAAACTTCAAGAAAATCCACCCAGTCTTCCACAGCAGCCTCCTCAAAAGATACAAGCCCAACAACAACAGAAAATTCCCTGGCAGAGCAGACAAATACCCCTCTGCTGTTGAAGGCTCCAGATATGAGGTACAAGAGGCTATGGAATACAGGTCAGAACCAGGTACAGGAAGGCCCCAATATATGATTAGGTGGAAAGGTTATGAAGAAAAAGATGATAGTTGGGTGTATGCTGAAGACATTGACTATCCAGTATTGCTAAAATACTGGGAGACAGGAAATAAAGCAAGGACCTTTAGAAAGAGACCTGGAAATAATACTTCCAGTAGGACAAAGACAATGGGACATATTAATAAAGAGAAGGCTAGAATTCTAGCCATGAAGGAAACTCAGGCTATCCTTTAAGATAGTTGGGGAGAATGTAAGGATAGGAAATTACATACACATGTAACTTCTATCATTACACAGGACAGAGCAGGAACATAGTATTTTCATTATTATTTTCATTATTATTATTATTAATCAACATCGATGTTACTAGAACATCTATGACTCACTTAGCTAGGAGTCACCTACCTCTGTGTGATGACCAGGTCCCAGTGGACAGGAACCAGGAGCGGGTGTTGTAGCCGTGGAGGTGGTGGGTACGGTTGGTAGGCTGAATGGAGGCGGGGTATGAGGAGTTGAGGGCGCGGACAACGTACTCGTTGGTTTGGTCTAATAGGTGGCGGGCGTGGGCGATGGGTTCCGAGCCTGGGAGGATGAAGGTACGGCGGGTCGGGAGAGTAAATCCTGGGGCGAGGCGAGGGGTCGAGACACGGGGCATGGGACGTGGTCAAGGCGGGGTCAAGAGGGGCTGTCTAGGCCACGGAAGAGGAGAGTATAAAGTATATTCAAATAACAACTTGTTAAGATACAACTGAGGGAAAGAGACAAGTTGTTGCGTGAAGAGGAAAGGAAAAGAAGACAAGACGAGAGGGAGAAAGGACTCCTTATATAGAGATCCTTCTCGAGCTATGGAACTAGAAAGACATGAATAGAATTGCAGCACCGCGGCTGCGCAGTGGCTGCGCGGCGGCTGCGCAAGGTACATGAGTCAAAGGGAATTACAAATCAACTGCGCAATAGAAACAACTAGAACTTAATGGAAACTGACGGAAACATATGGAAACCTATTGCGCAGTGAAGGTTCGTGATGCTAGAACCTTCTGGTGGTTTCTTCTGGATTCCGAACTAGGAAGTCGAGCAGTGACAGGGATGCGGGCTGTCGTGTTGCAACGGTTACCAGGAACGGACTAGGACGTGGACTAGGTACATGGCGAGGTGGAGTATTGCTAGTAGTAAGCTGAACTCGGCTGGGGTCAGGATCAGGTGAACATGGATCCACTGTGGCTGATAGCGAGGCTGGTGCCGGCGGTGGCTAGGTGCGGGGTAGTCTTGGGTAAGGCTGGAAACTCGGTTCATGACAGTAGCCCCCCTTCTAGAGGAGAGCTCCAGCGATCTTTCTTGGATAGGCTCCAGGTCGTCGTCGATGATAATCGGGTCGTACCAGGAACCACTCATGGTGCGGGGAGGTTTTCGGGTCTTGGTTTGGTTGGGTAAGCAGTGTGGAAACGCCTAACAATTGCTGGGGCGTTCTCAAGGTCGCTTGCGGGTTGCCAGGTGGGGTGATCGTAACCGATCTAACGGACAAGATACTTGAGCTGTCTTCGGACTAACTTAGAGTCAAGGATGTCTTCGACTTCCCACTCAAGGTCTTCGTTAACAATAACTGGAGGGGGAGGAGGTTGAACTTGGCCTGCGAGAGGGTCTTGGGCGACTGGTTCGAGGAGGGAGACGTGAAAGACTGGGTGAACCTTCATGGTGGCGGGGAGTTCAAGCTTATATGCATGGCTGGAAATTTTCTGGATGATTCGAAATTTCCCAAGGCGTTTGAAATCCAGCTTGGTCGAGGGGCGGGTGGTGTGGATGTGTCGCCTCAAGAGCCAAACTTCATCGCCGATCTTGTATGCAGGTCGTGGGATTCGGTGACGATCGGCTTGTTCTGCATGAATAGCTTGGGACCAGGATATCTCAGCCTGCAGGTGTTTATCCAGAAGCGACAGGCGTTCGGCATAATCCTTGAGTGCTTCTGGGGTGGGCTGAGGGACTGCGGGGTTGGCAAGGATTTCATAGCGGGGTTGTTGTCCATAGACGGCAAAGAAGGGGGTAATTCCAGTGGTAGCTGACAAGGTATTGTTATATGCAAATTCGGCCATGGTCAATAGCTCAGACCAGTTGTCCTGTTGGTAGTTACAGTAGGCGCGGAGGTATTGTTCCAGGATTGCATTGACTCTTTCGGTCTGGCCATCGGTCTGCGGGTGAAAGCTAGTTGAGAGCTTCTGTTGAATTCCTAGCAGCTTGCATAGGAATCGGAAGAACTCGGAAGTAAACTGGGTTCCTCTGTCAGTGACAATAGAGTCTGGGAGGCCGTGAAGCCGGAAGATGTTGTCCATGAAAAGGCGTGCCAGGGTCTCTGAATTGCATTCGGTTGTTGTGGGAATATAGTGTGCCATTTTAGACAGACGATCAATAACAACCAGGACTGCATCGAAGCCTCCTGACATGGGGAGTCCTGTGATAAAGTCCATTGAAACGGAACTCCATCGTCTGACTGGGATTTCGAGGGGTTTCAGAAGACCGTAGGGTGCATGGCGAGCTGGTTTGATTCTCATGCAGGTATCGCAATTCTGAATGTACCGTGCAATGGTTTTACGCATCTTCGGCCACCAGTAATTGCGAGATACCAGCTCGTAAGTGGCGGCTCTTCCAGGGTGTCCTGCGGCAGGATGTTCATGACAAGAGTTGAGGATTTTTGACTGGAGCAATTCGTTGTCTGGGATGTACAGGAGTTTATTGACATAAAGGAGTCCGTCATCATAGGTACATTCTCCAAGGGGAACTGTTGGGTGTTTGTTGTCAAAGTTTTCGAGTGCTAGGAGGATTGACTTTCCTAGGGCATCGGAAGGCAGAAGGTTCCGGATTTCGTCATTGAAGCCAATTGATGCTGCGGAGAGAGAGTATTCGGAAAGTTTAGAGGCTGGAATAAGGGCGCGCACAGGTCGTGCACGTTCATCCCCCTCTTCAGGGAGGTCTCCAGACCTACGTGTCAAGGCGTCGGCTTTTCCATTCTTTTCGCCAGGTCGGAACACAATAGTAAAGTCATATTGTGCAAGTTCCCCGGCCCAGCGTGCCTGCCGACGGTTCAGAAGGGTCTTGGTCTTAAAGGATTCGAGGTTGTGGTGGTCGGTTAAGATTGTGAATGGCTTGGGAAGGGCATGAAGGTACATATGCCACTTATCCAAGCAGACCACGATTGCAAGAAGTTCCTTATCACCTATGCCATAATTGCATTCGGCTGGTGACATTTTCTCAGAGAGAAAAGCAATGGGGTGTAAAACCGTCTTGCCGTTTTCTGGGATTTTCTGTGAGAGGATGCCGGAGACCACATAGTCGGAGGCATCGGTTTCCAGGATGGTTTCGAGGTTGGGGTCGAAGTGGCGAAGAACTGGGGCTGTGGTGAAGGCTCTCTTTAGTTTCGAGAATACCAGGTCGCAGTCTGAAGACCACGCAAAGGGAGTATCCTTTTGCAATAGTCGGAAGAATGGTTGGCAAATGCGGGAGTATCCTTCGATGAAACGTCGGTAGAAGTTAGCAAAACCTAAGAAACATTGTATATCCTTTACGGATTTCGGTGTTTCCCATTCGATAACAGCCTTGACTTTTTCTGGGTCCATTTCAATGCCTTCGGAGGATATAACAAATCCAAGGAAGGTAGTCTTGGTCACGGTAAATTCGCATTTTTCTGGTTTAACAAAGAGTCCTGCTTCGGAGAGTTTGGCCAGGACTTTCCGGACTTGTTCTTGGTGTTCTTTGCGGTTCTTGGAGTATATTAGAATATCGTCAAGATAGACGACACAGAAAACATCAAGGAATTCACGGAGGGTGTCATTGACAAAGCGCTGGCAGGTTGCTGGGGCATTGGTGAGGCCAAAAGGCATGACCATAAATTCGAAGAGGCCGTATCGGGTTCGAAAGGCCGTTTTCCATTCGTCACCTTCCTTAATCCTAATGAGGTTGAAGGCTGCTCGAAGATCCAATCTTGTGAAGTACTTCGATCCTCGGATCTGGTTTAGGGTTTCCTCAATTCTGGGAAGGGGGTATCTGTCCTTGTGTGTGATGTCGTTAAGGGCTCTGTAGTCGACACAAAGGCGTAGGGAACCGTCCTTTTTCTTGACAAACAGGATAGGTGAGGCACTGGAAGAGGAGCTTGGTCGAATAAATGCTTTGGCGAGATTTTCGTCAAGCCATTCTCGCACTTCCTTGAGTTCTGCATCGGACATAGAGTACATGCGTCCGAGGGGGGGTTTTGCACCAGGGAGAAGCGGTATTTCGTGATCCACATAGCGATGTGGAGGTAGGACCGAGGCTTCCTTCTTAGAGAACAAGGGAAGGAAATCATGGTATTTGGTGGGGACCAACTTTTCGGCTGGTTCAGTACTTGGGGTTTCCTCTGGAAGTGAGGCGAGAACACAGATCATGGAACCAGGTTGTTTGGTAGCGATTCTCATGGCGGCACGGGAAATAACAGCAATCTTATGGTTAGTTGGTGATGGCGGATTGCTGGTAATAGTGGTTTGTCGAACTGGGAGACAGTGGGCTTGACAATATCCTGAAGCGAAGGTCAAGGTGTTCTTTTCCCAATCGATTATTGGGTTATGGCGTCGAAGCCATGTTTTTCCAAGGATAAGGTTCCATCCGGCCAGTTTTGTCACTTGGAAGGTTAATACTTCTTCGTGCTGGTCGACGGTGAGTTTCAAGGTACAAGAGTGGGTTATCTGTCCGGCAACTGAGCGCCTTCCGTCAACAACGACAAGGTCCTCTGGTTTTGGTTTCAGATCAAGGTTTAGGTTCAAGGACAAGGCAAAGTCAAGGTCGATAAACTGGGAGGTAGCTCCACAGTCGATCATGCAGGTTCCAGACAAAGAGTTATTGATTGAAGCATTGAGAGTCATGGGTGACTCGGAGCCGAGATCACCAGAAAGAGAAACAGAAGATAGACGCAAAGCAGCAGAAACTCGATACCTTTGCAACCTACTCTTGCGAGCAGATCGCGACTCAACAGGAATAACAAAGCCTGAACCAGGCAAATCAACAGATGGTAAAACAGAAAAAGAATTGACAGAAAACATAGGGGAACAAGAGGCGCACAAAGGCGAAAAACAAACACAAGAGGGTTCAAGAGAGAAGACACCAGGTTGCATCCTGGCACTCCTTGAAGGGTCTTCGGTCTTCAAAGAGGCAGTTAGTTTTTTGCCTGAGTGGCAGTCTCGGAGGTGGTGTAGAGGACCACAGTTGCTGGTGCTGCGGGGGCAGCGGTTTCAAGGGTGCTGTTGGCTTTCTGGCTCTTGTTGGGGCAGACACTGGCGAAGTGTCCCTTTGCGCCGCAATAGAGGCAGAGGCCGTTGGCACGGCGGTAATCTTTGTCGGCCTGGGTGAGAGGCCCACGCTTTCTTTTGACTTCAACAGCGGAGAGGTCCATAGGTCCTGCGTGTGATCCTGTAGCAGTGGAGGAGCTGGCAGGAGCACTGGTGCGAGGGGCAGGAGTGTTATGATGTTGAGTGGGCGTGTGGTGTTGATTTTGTACACGCCGGATGTTGTTGTCAAGCTGGATGCACATTTGTGCAACAGCGGCAAGAGTGTCTGGGACATTGAGTTGATAGGACAGTGCTGTAGCAGTATCCTTGTTGAGACCCGAGCGGAATCTCGCAATCTGTTCTCTCTGATTCATGGAGAGCTTGGTGGAGATAGTGACGAACTCTGCGGCATAGGTAGAGCAGTCTCGCTTGCCTTGACGGAGTTTGTCAAGTTTCTCTCTTGCCGTTGCTTCGGCATCTGGGTCATCGAATGCTGCTTGGAGAGCGTTGATAAATCCTTCATAGGATTGGAATTGAACTTGACCAGTGACAGGGTCCATGTGAGGGTTGAACCATGCTTGAGCACCTCCAGAGAGGTGAGAGGCAGCATAGGCAATCCTAGCTGCGTCGGAGGCATAACGGGTGGGGTCGGAGGAGAAAACCAGTTGGAGTTGGGTAATGAACTGGCGATATTTGTCCCTGGTACCATCGAAAGCAGTAGGGTCTGCAATTTTTGGGGCCAGGTTTCGTGGCGCGGGTGGTGGTGGTGCTAGGGCTTGGAGTCTGGTCTGTACACCAGCGTGGAATCCGGATTGGAAGTGAGCATAGAGTGACTGTGTAGCAGCACTCAGCTCATCGACGTCAGTGAGGTTGGGGATTACTGGTGATTGCCAGGTTCCGGTGGTGCCACACATAACACCTTGAAGGTGCGCATTGGTGAGGCTTGTCCTAATGTCAGGACGGAGGTTATTGGGGAGGCTTGGGTTGTCGCTAGCAACAAACTGTGTAGTTGAGAGGAGGGCAAGATAATCGGTCCAAGGGGTTGCAGGCGGGGGGAGAGGAGTTTGAGAACGAGACATCGTGATGTTGCTTTGGTGTGGCGGAGACAGTTATGTCAACGCAACAAAGTGTGATGACCAGGTCCCAGTGGACAGGAACCAGGAGCGGGTGTTGTAGCCGTGGAGGTGGTGGGTACGGTTGGTAGGCTGAATGGAGGCGGGGTATGAGGAGTTGAGGGCGCGGACAACGTACTCGTTGGTTTGGTCTAATAGGTGGCGGGCGTGGGCGATGGGTTCCGAGCCTGGGAGGATGAAGGTACGGCGGGTCGGGAGAGTAAATCCTGGGGCGAGGCGAGGGGTCGAGACACGGGGCATGGGACGTGGTCAAGGCGGGGTCAAGAGGGGCTGTCTAGGCCACGGAAGAGGAGAGTATAAAGTATATTCAAATAACAACTTGTTAAGATACAACTGAGGGAAAGAGACAAGTTGTTGCGTGAAGAGGAAAGGAAAAGAAGACAAGACGAGAGGGAGAAAGGACTCCTTATATAGAGATCCTTCTCGAGCTATGGAACTAGAAAGACATGAATAGAATTGCAGCACCGCGGCTGCGCAGTGGCTGCGCGGCGGCTGCGCAAGGTACATGAGTCAAAGGGAATTACAAATCAACTGCGCAATAGAAACAACTAGAACTTAATGGAAACTGACGGAAACATATGGAAACCTATTGCGCAGTGAAGGTTCGTGATGCTAGAACCTTCTGGTGGTTTCTTCTGGATTCCGAACTAGGAAGTCGAGCAGTGACAGGGATGCGGGCTGTCGTGTTGCAACGGTTACCAGGAACGGACTAGGACGTGGACTAGGTACATGGCGAGGTGGAGTATTGCTAGTAGTAAGCTGAACTCGGCTGGGGTCAGGATCAGGTGAACATGGATCCACTGTGGCTGATAGCGAGGCTGGTGCCGGCGGTGGCTAGGTGCGGGGTAGTCTTGGGTAAGGCTGGAAACTCGGTTCATGACACTCTGACTCACAGGTATGACTCAAGAAATTGAGTCACCTCTGACTCATAGGTATGACTCAACAATTAGATAGGAGTCACCTCTGACTCACAGGTGTGACTCAACATTAAGAAAGGAGTCACCACTGACTCATAGGAAATGAGTCACTTCTGACATCATAGTTAATTTAGTTTAAGAGTCACTATGACTCATACAGGCTTGGGACTTTCTATAAAAGAAGCCCATTCCCCCCTTCAGTGAAAGGGCATGCAACTTAGCAGTTAGCAAAATACAAGAGTTTACAATGGTTAATTAAGTCTCTCCACAATCACAAGTGACTTGAAGATATTACAACTATTCAGACTCTTATTTATATAGATATTAAGGCAGCTGTTATTAGTTAGATTCTGGTAATCTAACTAATAGCCACCTTTATACTATACCCAAACTTTACAGGAGCAGTTTTTGGGTTCTTGCCGCGTCTGATAGCCTCAAATTGACCAAATTGAGCAATGTCCTTTGAGTTTGAGATTTTCTCCAAGATTGAGGCGGTGTCCTTATCCGGAGAGAGCACAGTCGGAAAGCCAAAAATGACGAGAAACTACCTGCGTTGTTGGGCGTCCAAAGCGTCCAATTCTCTAGTAGAGGCACCAGCACCATTATCTGCAATGTCCTCTATTTTCCTCTTGAGCGTTGTCACATCCGTTTCGAGCTTCAGGGTTTTTGCTTGTTGCCTAGGGATAGCCGCTTTCAGGTTTTTTACGTCCTGTTTTAGGGTTTCCAGTTCGTCATCGTAGGCTTTGTGAGCTGCGCTTTGTTCTTTGAAGATATGTTGCATGACTAGCTTCAAGTCGTTAGATTCTTCCTTTGCTTTTGTTGTGCGAACCTGTTTGCGGGCTGTAGGGCTGATTGCAGATTCCTCGTCTTCGGCGGTGGCTTCTCCGTGGAACACGAGGTCTCCGATCGACGTTTCCTTCCATCTTGACACTCTGAAGCCGCCTTGTATGTAGTCATGCCAAAATGGGCGTAGGAGGGGCATGATGTATACGTAGTGTAGGCGATTGTCGTTGTAGGAGCAGTCTTTGATGTGAGCGTTCAAAGTTCGAACAAGAGAGGGCAATGAGTCACTCTCTTGAAATTCGCATCTGCATTCACGAAGAGCTTCCCTGAGAGCCGAGATAGGTGTCCCTCGTAGCACGTAGAAGGTGACATCATGCTTCATAGTCGCCGCCGCCTTTGTCTTAGGGTTTGAGTTTTGAGACTATTGCTTGTAAGCAGGACGTCATAGTTTTCGCCTGAGGGCAAAGGACATGTCTCTAGAGCAAGCTCTAGAACCGCCAAGGCAGGGACAGGGTGTGGAGGCTAAGCTCCACAAGGACAAGTGGAGGAAAGAACGAGGCATGACTTAAAAACAGGGAATTCTAGTACCTCATCCATTTCCTCGGGGTATAAAAGGGCGAGGAAAGACCTGCAAGCGACGAGGAGGCCGAGGAGTGAAGCAGAAGCAAGCTTGACGAGGAGGCCGAGGAGTGAAGCAGAAGCAAGCTTGACGAGGAGGCCGAGGAGTGAAGCAGAAGCAAGCTTGACGAGGAGGCCGAGGAGTGAAGCAGAAGCAAGCTTGACGAGGAGGCCGAGGAGTGAAGCAGAAGCAAGCTTGACGAGGAGGCCGAGGAGTGAAGCAGAAGCAAGCTTGACGAGGAGGCCGAGGAGTGAAGCAGAAGCAAGCTTGACGAGGAGGCCGAGGAGTGAAGCAGAAGCAAGCTTGACGAGGAGGCCGAGGAGTGAAGCAGAAGAGGTAGCTGCCGATGTTGCCATACACCACCACCCACACTCTCCCGCACACCCACACACCACCCGCTCACATGTCTTGGCAGATCCCTGCGGCAGATCGCACACTGGGTGGAAGCTTCTCAGCCAGCCCCCCGCAGACTGACAAGGCTGCGAGCTCACAAGATCTCTTTTTGGATGCTGTATGTAAACTTCCGCCCCCGCGGACCCCCGCAGACGAAAAGTGCAGACGAAGGGGAAGATGGGTGGGATTAATTTGTACACACGACCAAGTCACACGCACACTTGAAAGTCCAGCCCTGAGCACACAAGCGAGCCTCATTCTTGCTCAAGCTGGAATTAATCTGTGAGGAAGAGGGATGTCTCGAAAGTGTCTTGTGTATCTATCTATCTCTATCTTTAATTATTTTATTGCATGCATATTATACATCCCATCTACATCTCCATGCGGAATGCAATAGCACAATATACTTGTCATCCGAAGTGTCTTTCGGCAGGCCGGCGAGCGGGCGGGCGTGGGGTGCGTGTTGGGCATAGAGTACGAGCGAGGCGCAGGCGGAGATGCCCAAGTGGCAAGTACCTGGATGGGAGAGAGTTCCTATTTGGGCAGCCAGTGCTGCTCATGCAGTGCAGTCTCGCTCCCAGCCCCTCACAGAGACATGCAGTGCAGTTTGTGATCGATGGGCCGGCCGTTGGAAACCGTTAAGTGGCAAGGCAAGGCGATATCGAACCGGCCGATCAGCGTGCGCGGCAGTCGCTAGCCGTGCGAGCCGCACGCTCGGGCTGGCCTGGGCCAGTGGAGATGTCCGCTGGGCGATATGGCCGAGGCCCGCGAGCGAGGCCGGTGCGCGAGCAGTGCCGTGCGATACGTCCGCTCGATACGCACCGCCGAAGCGCACCGCTGGCGCAGGCACGCACGCACGCATGCAGCTCCGCACCCACATGCATGCGGACCTGCATAACCCTCTATCGGGGCGGTGACGAGTGGGGAGGGCAGGGTCTTGCAGGCGCAAACAGGGCAGCAGCGCGGTCCCGCTTCCGGCACTGCGCTCTACGTAGGGCATGGCGCTGGGGCTAATTGTCAATCGCACCGGGCCGCATCAGGGACAGAGCACCCACCGTCACCTGCCTGAAGCGTATGCGGAGCAGAGGATGGGGGGCATTGTGGCGTGGGCATGTTCGGTGGGCAGGCGCGGGATAGCGGAGGCGCGGGGGCGGAGAGAGAGATAGAGTAGATAGACGTTCGATATACGAGGCAGCCACCCCCCCAAGCCCAGCAACCACTTACGCCATACCCCCCCCCCCAGTATATATGGTATCCCCCCAGGCCCAGGCCCATTGCTGATATCACAGCAGCGGCCCAGCGCTCTCCCCATATTTAGCCCTCCTGCCCGCCCACATAGATATCCCCCCCCGCTCTGCTCTTCATCTTTCAATTATTTATTATACTGTACACCTGTAGTTTTTATTTCTCTCCTCCTGAGATTTCAACTTCACCAATATAGCAAGCTTCCCGCTTCCAGTAGCGGCGGTCGTCTACTGCTAGGTCCCAACCTCGGCTATACAGCCTGAATCCCCGAAGCCAGCACACCCCACACGACAGCTGATAAACAAACAAGCCCTCACTAGCCTCCAAGATGTCAGTTGTCATTTCCCTTTAAATACTCTATTTTGCCCAGTTACCACGTTGCATTAGGAAGTAGCGACTACTCCTTCTAGCCTGCATCTTTGTATCGTGATCATCACAGCTTCCGTTTGGCGCAGTTGTGATTGTATTATGACCTCATCCAGACGATACCGCCATAGGCACATCTCCCCCGCCCTCCATCCTTCTTCCTTGCACCCCTCTTTCCACACCCCTCTAGACATACATCAAGCCATCTCCTCCTCCAAACTGCCTCCCATATTTTAGAAAATTGTGCTGACTTGTAGATTTATCAATTTTCTGCCCAAAACAGGCCAGGTCTAGATTCCCGGCCTCTCAGGGTCTCCCAGAGAAGCAATGCGCTCCAATTCTACCGAAGTCTTTCGAGCAACACACACATTCTAAACAGCACGAAATGGTCCAGCTTCTACAGCTGTACGGACCCGCGGCCCTACTATACCTCGCAAACACAGCAGCAATTGGAAATACAGACCGTCACGCCGGTCTCGTTATCGACTCCTCCTCCTCCACCACCACAAGAAGCTAAACCACCCCCGGCTCCACCACGACATCGTGCAATCTCGTCTCTAGTCACTCCATACATCCAATTCTCAAATCCATCTTCCTCCCTCAAGAGGAACAAGGGCGCACAGAATATCAACACATTCAACCCCAATAAAACCAGCAACAGCAATGCGGGAATATCATCCTCGGGCGCATCAATGAGAAGCTTCACCTCCTCCATCGTCCGGAAGCGCAAATACTCTGCCCCCCCAACCCTCGCCACCCTCCCCTCGGAACTCCTCTCGCAGATCTTTGGATACCTGGACCAAGCGACCCTCCTCGCGCTCGTCATGACGTCGAAACGCATCTCGGAGGAGGCGAGTTATAATCTCTACGAGTCTCCGAAATTTGCGACGACGTATAGGTTTGCGCAGTTTGTGACGACGGTGACGCATGATCGCCATAGGGCGGGGATGGTGAGGGTCGTGGATGTTAGTAATTTGGGTGGGGTGGTGGGCGGGGATGATGGTGATGATGGCGAGGCAGGAGCGGGGGCTGCTACTAGTGGTGGTGGGGGGGCGGAGGTGGAGGAGGAGGTTCCGTTGGCGGGGTGGAGGGAGTGGAAGTTTAGGAATGACCCGTTGCACACGATTCGGAGGGATGATATGCCTGGTGCTTTGGCGATCGGGGGAATTGGTTCTGGAGGAAGTAGTAGTAGCAGTGGTGCGGGCGGACCAAGCGAGCGGAAACGGAGTAGAGGGAGCGGGAGTGTGAGTCCTGTCCATGGAGTCAGTTATGGTGGTGGGAGTAGCTACACCCATCCCTCCAACCTGGGATTCCAAAGTTCATTATCATCATCTCCGACTTCAACAACATCATCATTTTCCTCAAGGAGAGGAAGTACTGGGGTAATAGCCTCCTCATCATCATCGCCAGCAGCAGCAGCGAGATTCCACTCATATTCATCATCTTCCTCCTCTTCCTCCTCTTCTTCCACCTCCGGCGCAGGAAGCCATAATTTCTTTCACTTTCACGGCCAGAGAGGGCACAAACGACATCAATCCCACCAACGAGAACTCCAACAGCAACAGCAACGGCAACAAGAACAACAACAACAACAGCGCCCAACCCCGCCAAAATCCACACACCCCCTCCCATCCCCCTTTCTCGCGAGATATAGCTGTGTTAAAGATATCCCCATCGGCGCGATATTACACGTCCTGGCGGCCTGCCCGTTTATAAAGTACGTTTTTTTTTTTTTTTTCTTGCTCTCTATTCTTGCCTCTCTCTTTTTCGTTTGCTAATCTTTCTTTTCTTTCTTTCTTTCTTTCCCATAGATCACTGAACCTCTCAAATATCACCCTGGCCGCAGACTACACAATCACCCCCCTCGGCTCGAAAAGCACATCCTTCCACCCGACGGCATTCACTTCCCTCCTCTTTGTCTCGGACGTGCCGAAATCCCTGACGTGGCAGGACGGGGATACCGCGCCCGTCACGGGGCCGCAGCATATTGTGGGCGCGCTCACGAAGCTGCCGTACCTGAAGGAGTTGAAGTTGAAGGCGGGGCTGTGGGTGGTGAGGGATGTGGCGGAGAGGATCGTGGGGGAGTGTACAGGGGTCGAGAAGGTGGATTTTAGGGGGTGTGGGATGTATAAGGGACGGAGGTGGATGGTGGAGGGAGGTAGGGAGGGGGTGGCGGAGGTGATTAGGGAGGAGAGGGAGGAGGAGGTGAGGAGGGAGAGGAGGAGGGTGGAGGAGAGGGAGAGGGAGAGGAGGTTGGCGGGGATTTTTTAGGCGGGGGGTGTGCGGAGTGTGGTGGGGGTGTGGTGGGGTAGTCTCGTGCCCAGACCCTCCTACGGAGGTGGTGGGGACGTGTGGTGGGTGGCGCGATTGGGAGTTAAGTATAAACGGGTTTGGGGAAATTTTTGGGATACATATGGAATATGGGGTATTGGATATGGGGGTATTTATATTTGGGGATTTTGGGAATACATGAGGGTTTTGGATTTTGGGAAATGGGAAATGGGAAATGGGATCCGGAAATGGGAAAAAAAAAAAAGAATTACGGTGTTTTGTATGTATACGAGATTTAAGCACAGCGGGAGCTCGAGTAGGATATTAGGATTTTTGGAATGTATGATACGATGAAGCAAGAAACAATGTATGATATGATCATGATCATGATCTTGGGTACTTACTTAGGTATCTATGTAACTCGCCAAGTATACGTAGTTACCGCTGCTTCTGGCCATGGGAAAAGCCCGCTCTTGCAAGAAAATAAAATAAAAACTGCGTCGTATACGTATTGAAAGGTACATATATGTATGCAATTGGTCCACCTTCCCCCTAGGCCTCAGTACCCTCATGAGAGAGCGTATTGGTAAATTCCCTAAATCGTTAACCGGTAGCAAAGGAGGCCTGGGGGATTTTCCCGTAATGTAGGTAGGGAAAGTATTTTGTTTAAACGTTTCCCCTCCGAGATGTACATGTTGTCATGAAAGAAGCTGAATTCGTTGGAGTATGTACATGTAGGAGTAGGTAATATGGCCATGGGTAATTTATCTGTGTGGGGGGATCCAGACTTGTAGACTTTGATCTCCTTTTTTTTAAAAAAATTTACCTAGTTATAGTACAATCATGATCACCAATTTGCAATGATTTTCTATTATTGTTAACGTTGTCTCTTATAATTAACTACTCGTTAATTGTACATTGTTTGCTATTCTCATGTATAACTTCTTGCGCTTATAATTAATCTACTTCACTCTTGCTCCCCCCCGCACGGCCGGCCCAAAAACCTCTCCAAAAACTCCTCCTCGCCGAGAATGACTCCGAATGGCCGTGGGGGTCCATCATCATCATCATCATCATCATCTTGTTCATTCTCATTCTCTTTCCCGTGTCTAGCACTAGTACTCGAGAAATCAAGGTACGCGGGAAACGTGTTTTCGGGGGTGGGCGTGCCGTATACCGGCTGTATATCAACATCAATATCCCCATTTTCAATATTGGGATCTAATATCAATCTCATGTTCAAGCCCAAGCTCACGCCTATACTCGGAGATATGGCGGGGTAGGATGGTGGGGGGGCTTTCCAGATGACTGGTCGTTCAACACCTCCAGCTACGGCTTCGGCTCCGCCCTCAACCATATGCCCCCTCCCACTCGCGAACCACAGCCGATATTGCTCCGCGGGGATACACCTATAGAATCTCCTCAAGTGGGATGGAATTCCAAGGCGCGCATGGGTTGCTGTAGATATCGACCCGCCGCCAAAGAGGGTTGTAGCGACGTACATTTTGATGGGGATGGGGAAGGGGGGGTGGAGGGATGTGTCGAAGTCGTAGACTGTGGAGGAAGTGGTGGCAGGGTGGTGGATGAGGATGACGTGGTAGTCCCAGAAGATGAGGGGGTTGGGGGTTGTGCGGGGGGAGTAGAGGGGGATGATTCCTATTTGGAGAGAGGGGGGGGGGGGGGGTTAGTATAAGGTTTGGGAAGGTGGCTGGGAAGGAGGGTGGCTGGAGTGGGTTTGCGTTTGCTTGGGGGGAAGGGAATGTGAGGGGAGGGTGTTGTCTGTTGATTTGATAGATCGATGATATCGATGCGTGGGGTATGTAAGGATGTAAGGTAGGTACCTGTTGGGAATGGGAGGTTGGTTGGAGATGTAGAGAGAGAAGAGGAAGGAGAAGGGGAAGGGGATGTGTGGATTATATTGGGGTATGGGGTAAGTGAGAGGGGGTTGAGATGGGTATTGGGGAATCATTGAGTGAAAAGAACTAGATTGATCATGAGCCCATGTATTTTTTTCATCGTGATAGGCAGATTCCGAAATAAAACATATGGAAATGAATTTTATCAGGATGAACATGAACATGAATCAATTCAGAAGACCCCGATCTCGATCAATTTTGGCCATGGCCCGGGTATATATGTATACATCTCCACGATATCAGAAAATCTCAAACCATCCTTCAAATATATGACATAAACTCGGAGGGGTATCAATAGGAAGCATATTCGAATTCATGGATTGCCAAATTAAAGATCAGGTGTATCAAATATAATCAATCTTTTTTAAGAAAAAAAAAGATAACATTCAAGATTCCAAACTTACTATCAGGATTCGATATAAACACCACGGTATACTCCCCCAACTTCTCTGGCGGGATGTGGTCTCGAACGAGGAGATAGATGTTTTCTTCACAATAACTTGCAATTGTTACGTATACTATTAGGGGTTTATTCGACATTGTATTCTCCAGAGAGAGATGCATAAACTTACTATGGGGTGTATGTGAATGACTCTCGCGAGAGTCCAGGTCCTGTGCTAGGGCCAGGGAGGAGGATGGTTTCTGTGCGGGCTGTTGCTATTGGGGGAACGTGGGGTCGAGGCTCGGGGTTGATGGACATCGTGATACGGGGAACTTGGAGGTTGCTTGGTATGTGCAAGAGCCAGCTCGAAGGCGGGGTGGATCGTGTGGGATGTGGTGCTGTGAGTTACCTCTTGGAGTAGACGTGGTGGTAGAGAGGGCTTGGCGGTCCCAATGGAGAAATTTGTGGGGGTCGAGCGACGATGGTATAGCATGTGAATATGGAGGTAGCTCCCATTGTATGCATATATCGGAGGTCGTAGAGGAGGTATTATACTGGTGACTTCGAATTCGAATGTCATATTTGAGTGATCTCGTGCCCAGCATATTAATATTGAATTGCAATCGAAAACTTATGTACATTCGGCATGGCATAAATAAATGTATTTCTTTGAGCTCAATTGACATCGGCGTTTGCCGGCCCGAATGTTGATCCGGAAACCTGCCCGGTCAAGTGTCGTTGCACGCGCGCCGCGGAAACGGCCTCGGAGAATACTTCTGGGGGTGTCCAGGGGCACACATGCCATGACCAGGCACCAACGGTCAACTCTCGGCAATTCCATCGCGGGAACAAAGGTACACAAACAAAACACGGCCCCCCCCATTCGCCCAATTGCATCCCGTACATCTGGCCAGCGTATATATCGATCGCATCAGGTGAGCAGCGCCCCGATCTGCTGGCGACTTTCATACGAGTAGCATCGGCCTGCTAGCTACTTGCATCCTGCCTACCGGGCTTAGTGGCTGCCAGCCCTGCAGCACGAGTCAAGTGCAAGGCGAGAAGTGGCTTCTTACCGCATACACCCTCACGTCTCCCCTCCGTCCAGCATACATACATACCTGCCATATTCCAAGTGCCTTCTATTCCCAAACAACAACAACAACACCAGCAGAAACCAGAACCCGTAACGGCAGCAGGCTAATCCATTCATACAGTCCGACGGGCACAGGCTTCCATCTATCTACTCGACCACAAGAGAAATTATGGCCAAGAAAAAGTCCAACAAGGATCGCGGTGGTAGTGGCAGCGGTGCTTCTGCCACTGCAACGGGCTCCTCGACAACTGCAACAGGCAACAGCAGCAACATCAGCAAGTCGGCTTCGGCAATCCCGTCGTCTACAGCCGAGGATCAGCAGCAGCTTCCATCCTCCGCCGAACGCCCGGTGCCTCCTCCGACCGCGGTCACCACGACTAGCCAGATCAACGCCCGTCCTCACCTCGAGGCTGCGGTCGCCGCCAATGGAATGAAGCGAGCATTCAGCATCTCCGCACTCGCACAAACCACGATACCGATGTGGGTCCAAACTTTCGTCATGATCAGTCTGATTTTCGGGGGGTGCTGTTCCAATGTGAGAATATTCTTTAGTCAATTGATTGGTGGGGGAAAAAAGAAATCTGCACGGCGGGCCGTTTTCTTGTTTTTTTTTTCCCTTTTCTTTTCATGTTTTTGCTCGGGAGTGGGGTGATGGTGGTAGTGGTGGTGGTGGTTCGGAGCCATGAAGCTGCTTTGGGGCAAGGATTCGGGGAAACTTATTTTGGTGCTAGACCGCTAACGTTTGTTGTGTGTTTAAGGTATTTGCGCTAGAGGCAATCGTAAAGTGAGTCTAAATCTCCCCCCACCCCCCCGCGGCCTTTTCCGTAATTTTGAATTATAGACATTTTTACTGACGTTCGTTAGAGAAGAGCCCCATAGTGGTAAGCCGAGGAATTGCCACCACCCTGCCTTCCCGGTAAATTGACATCTGACGTTTTTTATTTTCATATTTTCTTAGGCCACCTCATCACGTTTGCCCAATTCGTCGTCGTTGCAGTCGAAGGATTTTATTACCACTTTGACCGAAAATCACCAACGCTCCTCAAGCCAAACCAGATTCCAATCTTTCGATGGTTTGGGCAGATTGTGCTCTTTTTTGCCGTCTCGGTGTTGAATAACTATGCCTTTGGATTTAATATATCCGTGCCCGTTCACATCATACTCCGGAGCGGCGGCAGCATGACTACAATGCTTATTGGGTATTTGTATGGCAAGAGGTATGATTGATATAACCCCCGGAGAGTTGAATTCTCTGGATTTAAACTAATAATTTTGCTCTTTCCCAATGAATTTAGGTATAGTAGGGTTCAAGTCATTTCGGTATTGGTGCTCTCGGTAGGAATAGTAATCTCTGCGTTCGGAGATGCGAAAGCAAAGGTATACATTCGAGCCCCCCCTCATATATTCTTTCTTTCATTTTATACATTTTTACTCACTCACCGTTTCTTTTGATTATATGTAGAGCAAAACGGCATCATCAACCTCCCAGTTTGTGGCTGGACTGAGCATCATCTTTATAGCGCAGGTACTGTCTGCGTTCATGGGCCTCTACGTGGAACATACATATGCGAAATATGGGTCGAATTGGCGCGAAGGGCTATTTTATACTGTAAGGATTTGCCATTTTCTTCCATTTTTTCTTTTTTTGGGGGGAACATTACCAGCTTACAATTTTTTTTTTAATTTATAGCACGCAATGGCCCTTGTGCTCTTCATCCCATTCACCCGCTCCATCATCTCCCAATTCAACACCCTCCTCCACTCGGCCCCCCTCCCTATCCCCCTCGCCCTCCCGCTCACTATCCACATCCCCCGCCAGCTCTTCTTCCTCGTCCTCAACTCGCTCACGCAGTATCTCTGCATCCGCGGCGTCAACGTCCTTGGCGCGGTCTCGTCGGCCCTCACGGTCACGATCGTCCTCAACATCAGGAAGCTCGTGAGTCTGATGCTGAGCGTGTGGCTGTTTGGAAACGACTTGCATGTGCAGGTGCTCGTGGGCGCGGCGGTGGTGTTTGGTGGCGCGTTTGTGTATGGCCTGGAGGGGCAGAGGTTGTCGAAGGAGAGGAAGGCGGCCGCGGCGAGGGAGACGGCCAGAAAGGCGGTTGAGGCCGCGAGGGAGAAGGAGAAGGAGAAGGAGGGGGGGAAAGGCGGGGCGCAGAGTTCTGCTCCTGCTGCGGCGGTTGGGGGGAAGGGGGGGAAGAAGGCTCAGTAGTGGTGGGGGGGGGGGTATTTAGTTGTTGTGGTGGGTAGTACTGGTGTGGTGGAGTACCTAGGTATCCTGCCGTTGTTACTACTTTATGCCTTTTTTATCGTGTTTCTTGAACCTTGTTTACGATCTGATTGATTGTATATGTTTTTTTTTTTTTTTGTTTGCTTAGATTGATTGATCGATATCGGTCGGTCAGTGGAGGAACCAGAACCAGAGCAGGAAGAAGAGAGAGAGGCTGCATGCAGTTGGCCAGCTTATGAAATTTATATTGTAACCTTGAACTTTTTTTTTTTTTCTTTTTTTTCTTTTTTTCGAGATCCCGTGTGATATCATGATCGATCCTTTCATACACCTACCTACATAAGGTACATTGAGTATTTAAAGTCTCCTTCAGTAGGTGCCATAATACATACATACCTATGTAGATACCCTCGAGCTCTGACGTACGTATACTACCATCAGTATCTTTCTTTGGTTTGGTTGGCCTTGTTTGATAAAAATCTGTCTGTTTTTTGCTATAAAAAAATAAAGATTATATACTTCTCAATATATATATATATTCAAGAAAGAAAGAAAAAAAAGAAAAGAAAAGAAAAGAAAAAAGTCCCAAGGCCTAAATTTAAATCCCACTTGCGCAGGCAACAAAAAAAAAAGAAAGGGAGAAAAAACGAAAAAAAGGATCAAAAACGAGAAATTTAATTATAACCAAACTCAACTCTAACCTTCCGAATTCAATCCCCCCCCCTCCCAACTCGTATTCCCACTCTCACTGCCACCTTCTCCAACTCCCAAACTCCTACTCCTACTCCCTCTTCCTCTTCCCCAATCCCCCCCTCTCCCTCCACAGCCGCTCCATCGTCCACAAATACATGCCCACAAACACGCCAAACGACACCACCACGTTCCCCACCACCCACAGATCAGGCTTACTCCCCAGCCTCTCCTTGGGCACCAACACCTCCGCAACATGGATGCCCAGCGCACACGCATAGCCCCCCAGATGCACAATCTTGCCCAGCACGTTCTTCGGGAGCAGGAACTTGCCTCCCATGAGCCATGCCCAAAAGAGCGTGAGGACGGTGTACTGCAGCGCGAGGCCGTCGCGCTTCAGCAGCGGCCACATGCTAAACACAGCCATTGTGTTGAGCCACGTGACCCACGAGATTGTGTCTCTGTCGAGGCCGCCGGCGTAGAGGAGCGTGAGGGGCATGAGGGGGAGGAGCACGCTCTTCTCGTGGACCTGGAACGAGAAGAGGAAGAAGCCCCACGCGCAGGCGCTGAGGCCGAGCGGGAGGAGGTGTTTCTTCGGGTACATGAAGAGGACGCCGCAGGGGGGGAGGATAGCGAGGAGGGTCGCGAGGAGGCTGAGTTTCTGGAGGGTTGGGCCCTCGAAGCGCTCGCGGAGCTTGACGACGATGTTGAGCGTGCACCAAGCGTTTGCGACTTTATCCTCCCAGAGGCCGCGGGCAAAGGGGAAGACGCGGTGGAGCGATTGGAGGATGAGGGGGATGCCTCCGGCGTAGACGAGGGGCGCGAAGATGAGGGTGAAGGTTGTGATGACTGTGAGGCCGATGAAGAAGAGTTTCTGGAAGTCGAGCTTGGGGAAGACGCAGAGGCCGAGGAGGTATGCGAAGATTGCGGGGGCGTAGTAGAGGCCCATTTGCTTGAAGCAGAGGGATGCCACGAAGAAGCCCGAGCCCCACACGAGTCTGTCTGTGATAAAGCAGCAGAGGGCGGAGATTGTGAGGCCGAGCATGACGGAGTTGTACTGGAAGTGGCCGTGGTCGATGAGCATGAGTGCTGGCTGGAAGAGGATTGCGGCGAGGGCCACGGCCTGGTCATATCGGCTCATCTCTGCTCGTTTTCCGATCTGCCGGACGTAGATGACCACGGCGGGGATGTAGACGAGGTATTCGGATGCGATGACGGTTGCGCGGAGGTAGACCTTTAGCTCGGGGGTTTCGAGGCCCCGGGAGGTGTAGAGGGCGAACCATTCGGGATTGATGAAGGAGCCGCTGTTGGGGAGACACTTGACTGCGTTAGCTAGAGGTCTGGCCGGTGGAGATACATTCCAGGTGGGAGGCATAGGGCTGGGGAAGGGTGGACAAACATCTTGCCGAGGAGGAGGCTGTGGTAGGCGGTGAGCGGGGGGTAGTCGAGGCCCCACCACTGGATGTCGTGGTAGTACCAGTCCTTAATGGGAAGGTGCGCGGTGATCTCCATCCAATGCCGCTGGGCCTCGAGGTCTCCATACATTGGTTTCGTTCCCATACCTGGATGTGCGGCGGTCAGCGGAGGGCTCCATGTATTCTATGCAGCTTCAGTGCATGGGAATATGCATGCACTGATTCGAGGCTGGGAGGAGGTATGCACCTGAGTATGCGCCGAGGCCCACTGCCCACCGGAATAGAAAGGCCACCATGAGGATAACGGGCACGACCAGCCATTGCGAAGCCGCCGACCGGAGCGGGTGGAGTATCGAGGCGAGCGGGAACGGCAGGGCCGGCAGTGCAAATGATACCGAGCGGGTCGGCTTCTTCTTCTTGACGGCTACGGCATCGCCGCCGAGCTCCTGCTGCTGCTGCTGCTTGCTCGGCCGGGGCGTGAGGTTGGACTTTCGCGGCGGCGGTGTCGGGCCCCGCGAGGGCGTCTTGACTCCGGACATGGTGTGGCAGCTTCAATGCTGCGCTGATTTACTGCTGCGCGAATTTGGCCGTGCTGGTGTGTTCCGTCTCGGCCTCGGAAGGGTGTGGATATGCGATGCTCGTGTTCTGCAGATGCGGCGGAGGTTTGGGGAAGCTGGGAGACGAGACGGGGATGCGGACGGGGCGAGGACACACTGGCTTGAGACGGTGATAGGGCTGCATAAGTCGGCCGAGGACTGCATAACGCCCGGCACGGGCCTGCATAATCGACTGGATCTGGCCGAGTCGGTCGCGCCTGAGGCTGATCCCCGCGCGCACGCAACAGCTGCCGTAATTAAAATTCCGTAAATTAATATCGTTACTTCGTTAATTAATAATTCTAAATTTTAACCTTGCACCTTATCAACTTTTGTGTTGTTTATTTTCTCAACTGCAGGCGCGCCATGTACGAGCGATACAATCAAGGCGATTGGCATTCTGCCTGGGCCATCTCTGCAGATGCAATTGGCCCAGCAGATACAGCAGAAACCAGCAGATATATATATACGGGTGCAAGGCCGAGGGGATTCAAAAGCCGCACTACGTGTGCATAGAGTGCTTGCGTCTTTGCTCGCATGTCCTGGCAAGCGATAACTTCCGACGAGAGTGCTGTGAAGGATATGTTTGATTTTACCGAGGAAACATGTATTTACGCGAGCTCTCTGGCCATGAAATATATTGACGGCAAGTCTGAATTATTTGGATCAGTTATCTCGGATGTTTACTTTTTTTCTTTTGGTTTAGCTCGGCGGGTTTTAGAGCGCAAGTTCCAGAGCTCAGAGCTTGCCTGACAAAACATTGGCCGGGATCATCAGTCATAATTGTCTGCTTGTGTCGATTGCCATTCGCCCTTAGCCCGCCCGTAATCCATCACCACCACCACCACCGGCACCACCGCCCACCAGCACAAGCACGCACCACACTCCTTCTAAACTCCGCAGCTGCTCCGCCAGCGCTGAACGACGTCTAGACGCAGCCCGCCCTCCCGTGACCGCACTCCCGGCATCGGTTTCAATTGCCCAGCTGGGCGAGGCCAGAACACTGCTCTTACGAGAAGGCTCCACCTGCCGCCACACCGGGCGAGAGACTAGCCACACCACACAGTCGCTTTCTTCATATCTCACCCTCTTTCCCTCGTTCTTTCCCTGCTCTCTCTTTCACTCTTACATCTCTTCAGCATCCTCCCTGCCGCCTATCCACTTTGCTTCGCCACATCGTCACGCAATGCATCCAGAGTACAGTTCGCCCATGTACGCAACGGCCGCCGGAATGAATGCCACCGGGAGTGGCTCGCCGTCCGCCGTGGCTCGCAAACGTCGAAGGGACGAGGGCCCTTCTCAAGAAGAACTGGAGTTTGTTGCCGCCGCTGCAGCCTCTGCATGGGGCCATCATCACCACCTCACGCCCACGTCAAAGCTCCCCATGAGTGTAGCTTCTGCGTCGTCGAAGCTGATCCGCCAATCACCGCGCATGGCCAGCGTACACAACCATACTATCGACGGTAGTTTCAAGCTACATCACCACTCCAACAACCGCGCCTCGCCAAAACACAAGAGGACTCGACCTGCTTCATCGTCGCCAAACTGTAACAGCTCATTCTCTAATCGTTCACGCTCATCATCACCATACTCAAACTCGCAAAGAATGCATCTCTCGCCAGAATTTTCTCACGCCACATTACCAACACCGACCGCTGGTGCTGTTCAGCAACCACCACCTTCCGTAAAGCCGATACCCCAGAGGTGCCATATCTGCTCACGTTTGCCATTACTCACTTATTCGGCCATTATGGTGTCACCATGCGAGCAGTGCTCGAAGCCTGCTTGTAGTGTGTGTGCTCGGGAATGTGCCAGCTGTGATGAGAAAGTTTGTGGAAAGTGCTGCAAGGAGAAGGGCGACTATACCTTCTGCCTAACTTGTTTTGGTATCATGGAGAGAGGTGAAAAGGCCAATCAGAGGGGCTTTTGAATCCTGGCCACTACAACACGATTTGCGACCAAGTGCATTTTTATCCTTGCCCTCTTATCCTATGGTCACCAAACTACCAGGGAGATTGAGGATCGCATATATCCCTTGACAAACATTCCACCACGACACCTTGACATTGCATCTCTTTCGCCACGACACTTGAAAAGAAAAGAGTTTTATCAAAAGCTGCGATCTCCAATTTCGCCTCCATGGCTTTGCCTTTGTTACCGTTTTATCCTATGCCAATTGGGCCGAAAAGGCGATTGGATGTGGGGGTGTTATCGCTTGAGCTTGCATTTGATGCAAATCTGAATGCTTTACTTTCTGCTTGGTTTATATCTTCTTTCTTTCTCTCTCTTTCGGCTTCGTTTTTACCCTTTAATTATCGATACATGATCATCAATTCCTTTTCGGTCTTCTTTTTTCTTTTTTGTCCTCTGCAATCTGTCTGGTACGCAATAGGTGGTGGTGTTTTATGGATATTTTACAATTGTTTTCTGCCCGGTGTCAGTTTTAACCATTTTTTTTTGATTATCCTTGAAATTGTTTTTTGTGTTGCAATTTGCAATCATTGCTTGCACAAGACGTACTAGCTGGTGTTTGGACATGAAATCGATACATATACTACCTCCTACTTTGTATGCACCCAGCTCTTACCATTTTTTAGACCATTTTTGCTTCTGTCATCCATACCTTCAGCTCTAAGATCTTGTACAGCGTGCGTGGGTTCCTGTGAGACTACCTGCCCGATCTCGATATATAGTTCAACTGATTTTCTACCTACGTATACCACTCTTTCCTTCGTTTAAAGCATATGTGGTTAAATAGATTTTTACAAGTCAAAGTTTTTGATAGTCGTGCAAGAGATTAGGTATTACAGCTCCTACAGCTCTCATGACCGATATCTGCAATGTGATTTTTTAATGAGAATATAATGCAAGTATTGCACTTAAATATCACTCGTAGGAAACGAGACTACTCGTATTGCAATTGGGAAACTCAATGCTTCCTGATTAAGTATTTCATGGTCATGGATGACTTGAGTAATTAACTGTAGGGACTGCCCATTGTAGCTTGACATCACCTGTGATGTATGAATGCAGCTCGGCCTTGGCGCTTGGAGCCTCCACAAGGTGCCCCACCAAGCTGTCGGTGGCCAGAGCTATCGATGCCCCGAAACCAACACCACCACAACATACACCGCTCCAGGCTTAATCGATACCCTCAGCAACTCACACAGACATCGAGAATAACCATCACAAATAAGAAAACAGTCGGAATAACACCATGTCGTCACAAAATGCGGACCCGGAGGTCCTGTCCTCCCTCACGGCCATTGAATCCGCGGGAATATCCCAGGCCGACAAAGTAACACAATTCTCGACCCTCCTCGGCCGCATCGTCACGGAATCGTCTCCGGAGAAGCTCGTGCCAAACATGCATGCATTTGTGGACTCTGTCCTCGCAGAGTCGGTCGGTATTGTTGCTTCCAGACCGATATTGGGCGAATTCGTGGCAAGCATCGAAACGATCCCGAGTCTGGAGGCCAGGAAACAGATTTGCGTTTACACGACTGATAAACTCCAGCAGAGAATCGTCAGTTTTGAGGAGCCGGATAGTAAGATGAGGGAGATTTTGGCGTCGGTGTATGAGGCCGAGGATGATAATGCTGAGGCGGCGAAGGCGTTGCAGGGGATTCAGACGGAGAGTAGTCAGAGGTTGATTAGCGATGATTATCGATTGAATATCTTTATCCGGATCATGCGGAATTTGTTGGAGGTTGATGATACCACGACGGCGGATATTTACCTCAACAGAGCGACGCATCTGATTCATAAGACGGATAGTAAGGAGATTACGCTACACTTTCATCTCTGCCAGGCGAGGATCTTGGATGCAAAGAGGCAGTTTTTGAATGCGTGTCAGAGATACCATCATCTGTCGTTTCATCCGTTGGTGGTCGAGAGTGAGCGGCTTCAGTGTCTCTCTGCAGCTATAACTTGTGCGGTCCTGGCACCTGCTGGGCCGCAGAGATCGAGGTCCCTGGCCACACTGTACAAGGATGACCGGTCACCACAGCTTGCGGCGGATTACTCGATGCTGGAGAAGATGTATCTCGACCGATTACTTTCCCCCAAGGAAGTCGACGACTTCTCGCAACGACTGAAGCCACATCAACTCGCCAAGCTCAGTGATGGCAGCACCGTCCTCTCGAAAGCAGTCATCGAACACAACCTTCTCGCCGCATCAAAACTATACAACAATATCGGTGTCGACGAATTGGGCGTCCTCCTGGGCCTCTCTGGGTCGAAAGCGGAGGAATATGCGGCGAGGATGATTGAGCAGAAGCGGCTTTCAGGAAGGATCGATCAGATTGATAAGTTGATCTACTTTGATGCCAGTGTTGCGGGGTTCGGTGCGGCCCAGGAGGCAACGTCTGGGGGGGAGAATGCGAAGGATGCAAAGAGGACTGGAGGGCAAGCTGATGCGGTTGTGGGGAGACATTTGAGGAAGTGGGATGAGAATATTGCTGCGTTGGCGCAGGAGGTGGAGAATATCACGACCATGCTGCAGAATGAGTATCCGGTAAGAAATACAATTCACTTTATATACGTGATTTAGGCATATGGCTAATGTTTGGTATAATAATCTATAGGAATTCGTGGCGAGGAATCTTGCTACGGCGTGATGCATGCATCCATCCACCACCTTTCATGAATTGAACGTTTCTTGTGATCATTATGAGTTTTTACGCAGCGCATTGTGTTTCGTGCCTTTTTTTTTTTTTTGTTACTGGCGTTAGATGTTTATAATGGAATTAAGCCTTGATATTTTGGTTTTATCTTTGAGTGGAGATGCTTTGTTATGAAAGATTTCGAACTACCTCTTCTCGGCTCCAGATCCCTCTTTCGACCAGATCCAGTACAAAATTAGGGGGGGTTGCCAAATTGAAAGAAGTGAAAACGAAAATACAAATAGATACGTAGCTACCTTAGGTAGGTAATTAAAGTATCGACGTATACTATTATCATGAAATATCAATAAAAGGAAAATTAATTCGAACAATGAAAACTCAAGGTACATTAGGAAGAAAGGTATATATACGCATGCCAAAAATTCCGAGGTCATCTCCGGATCCCCCTCCCCCCCAATCCCTCCTCTAGAGCTCTCCGACTCCAAAAAAGCGAGTATCGTGTGCATAGAGCTCGAGCTCGATTAATTCGTCCCAAACAACAAATCCACATTTGCATTCCTTGTAGCTCGTCGATATCCCACAGCAGCCCATTGAGCCCCCTCTGGTCGATTGATGCGCATGGGCCAGAGGAATAGCCGTAACATATACCGGAAGGATATTTCGGTGAGGGCTGTCATCTGTTGTTGGGGGGGGGGTGGGTGGGTTAGTGGTACCGTTATTATTATGTTTTTTTTTTTTTACATGTAAACATATATGCCTATATGTAAGAACTTACAAAAGGTTTCGCATCAAACTCCTCCTGTGTGGTAAAGGTTCTTGGATGTGTCGGTGGCTCTGGCGGCGATGATGACGATGATGACGATGGCGATGACGATGTATGCACGGCGCGCCTGCGCGCGAAGGGGTTTTTGAAGCGGGGCGGCCCTTTCATACTTTTTTAAGCTGTAAGTAAATTTAAGTAAAAGTACTTGCTTAGGAGGATTATATGTAAATGGGGTTGGAGGAGGGTTTTGGGTGATTGGGTGTTGGCTTGCAAGGTAGTTGGTAGATCTATGGGTGTGGGGATATCCGGATGGGGATGTGTGTGGTATATATGGGGAGCTCGGAGGGTTTTTTTTACCTATATATAGACCCAACGAAAAGTGTCCGGGACATACTTACTTGGGTAGCTAACGAGAATCTCATCACGCATTACCGCATTCATCACCAACTATGCAGTTCGAGGGTAGACTCGTCCGAGGGCACAAGAAACAGAGTCCGAGTACCTACGGTACTGTTCACCTTGTTGCCAAGTGAATCACCTGAGCTTACTCGTAGATGGTGTTCTAGCACCCCGACATTTTGAGAACAGGCATTACCACGCCCACCACGGGCAACCGTTCGCATGCCGCTTTCACGCATACATTTCGCCTCGCCTTCACTGTCTACCCGTATTCTAACGGACTCATGCTCTACAACCCTCCCTCGCACCATGGTGGATCCCTTTGTCCAGTTAAGCCAGTAAATTCCATTTCATCAATGTATCTATCACCTACACATCCTCAAAGGCCCTAGCTACAGCAGATGTGATGGAGGGGGTTGAAGAAACTACCTACCAATTGTTCCTAGCAGACCAATAACACGTCATGATAGCACAGGCATGCATCCAACATCCACAAGCATATATGAGATCGACGAGCATGGGATCGTAACCCCTGCCAATGATCCGCTGACCATTCCCTATCTTACCATGTTTCGATCAGCCACGAGTGGGCGCTGCTGATATTGTTATCACCAGCAAAGAACTGAGTGCTGTTGCACTCTCTGTGTTCGAATCATGCTAGCGCTTGGGCCACTGCTAGTGTGTTTCCTTTGTTCTTTGTTTCGTTTCTCATGTATGGTCTTGTCGGAGATGTAGATTAAATTTAAACAATATAATAGGGCTGCAGCTGGAGGGCGAATGATCATGAGGCAAGGCATTTTGTTTCAGGTTTTCTTTTTGTTTGTTGTTACTGGCTTAAGCTTTATAAAGATGTATAATAATTATATCACTTTTGCTGGTCGTGGGAAATTAATTTATCATGAACCTGCAGTTGTTTTCTTTTCATTTATTTTATTTATCGTTTTATTTTTCAATTGAGTGGAGATGCTTTTGTTATACCTAATTTATCATGATAATCAAAGTAAGTGGGGATGATGAGGTAGCTACGACGAATGGCAATCCCTCCGAAAAGTGGCCGTCAGAGCGAATTCCTGTTCCTATGACTAACTTCCTCCCTCTTTGCACCCTTCGACCAGATCCAGATCCAGTTGCATACGCCATAAAAATCGGGGGTTGCCAAATTTAAAAACGGGATGAAACGGCTTCAAAGAAAACCGACAAAATCTCCATATAAAAATGAATTATAAATAAAAAAACCAAAAGGAATAATGCGCAATGCCGAAATTCTTCCTTCTCAAGCTTAAGTGGTGTGTGTATACGTATCTTGAGCTTAAGCATCCTCTCCTCTCTTTTTCTTTTCTTAATTCGATCCAAACAAGTAATCCACATTTGCATTCCTCGCAGACGTAGAAGCTCTACTCCCACCACTACGAACAGCACCAATAGCGTATCTCTCAGCCCACAGTGCTGCTTCTGGTCGGTTGCTGCTTTGGGCCGCGTGGGACAGGGACATCCTCAAAATCGTCTTGGGATACAGATCGGATAGTGTAGACGTCTGAGACATGGTGGTTAATAAATGTTTTGGATTGTGGGGAGAGTTTGTGGAGGGAAGAAAGAGGGAGGGAAAGGGAGGATGAGGTGGGTACGTACAAACCCCTGCAGTGAACGCCACAATCGCGATCCCAGTGAGGAGGTTCTTGACGATGTATGGGCGCCGCGCGCGGAGAAGGGCTTTCCCCTGACGGTAATCCTTCTCATAGTAGGAGGATCTTGGGATGCTGTTTATTGCGGAGGAGGGTTTTGGGGGGTGGGAGTTAGCTAGGGAGAGGTGTGGGGTTGTAGATTGATGGGGATGTGGTATTTATGAGGAGCTAGGAGATTTGTCGGAGATATATGCTACAGACTGGAGGGGGAGGAGCAGGAGGGGAGGTGGGGGGAGGGGAGGAAGGGTCATGTTACATCGGCCCCATGAACTGCCGTGTGGGTAGCATAATGTGTGCGGTTGTGTGTGTATGCGGTTGTGTTGTGTATGGCGATGCTTATTGGATTGGTGTTTGTCTCGTACGTTGGGTGAGCTGCTGCTGCTCTGCGCAAATGAGAGTCGACGTGGTATGTAGCTGGTGAGTTCGAGTATTCGAGTGTTATGACGGGACCGAGAAAAGCGACATGACGTCCGACCAGCTTCACATGCTTTAGCGTGAAAAGGGATCGCCCCAGGACCAGGGGTGCCAAGATTTACATGGGGGGGGGGGGGTGCGACAGGGCTTCGAAGCTCTCTCTACTCGAACTCTTCTCGCTAGACTTGACTTTGACTTAAGGTTTACTACTCACCCTGTGCCTGCCCTAGGTACTTTCATCTTTTTATTTATTTTGTTCAGTCGTTCGTTCGAATTCGTTTCGAGGTTTTTTTCGTCATAAAACACTTGTCCGAAAGTCCCTGTTACCTATCTTTGCTGCAGTGGGTTTAGATATCTGTTCTGCGTGCGCATCACAAAGCTCGGGGATACCGGAGGAGGAGGAGTCATATCACGACCACACATACACGCACACATTTCGACTCGGAATAAACCGCAGATATCTCCACTCCGTCCAGCGCGCCTTGTGGGGTATCAATTGAAGCTGCTGCGCCAGTACGATCCAGCGAATTATCCGAATCAGCAACTCCGATTCCAATCCACCGCCGACATCACTCTCGCCGAAGCCAAGGAAGAAAGGGAAGAAAGAGAGAAGGAAAAGAAGATTCGCAAGAACTTTTTGAAAAGCGCAAGAGATACAGAAGAAAGACAAGGGGGAAAAGCGAGTTCAAGTTCATCATCAAAGCACATCACACCCACAACACAGGCAGAAGTGCTGCCAATTTTTTTTCGGGGGGCGAGATAAAAAACACCAAAGGTTAGGTAACTTTTCTAGGCAGCTCTACAATTCGAATCGGAGGCCTCGGGATTTCACACAAATACTACCCAACGCATCAAAACCTATTCCAGAAAAACAAAATGTTTATCCTCGTAAGAGCCCCTCACACTCTCACCCTATTAGCCCAAATCCCGAAAAGAATGAATGGAGGGGGAAGACAGGCAATAATGCTCACAAAGACCCATCCGTATCCGCCTCTATCTAGACAACATTCTCCGACCTCGTCGTCATAAAACCGCAAGACTTCAGCAAACCCACCGCCTCGGCAATCGAAGACGAAATCAACGCAAAATACGCAAACCGGGTAGTCTACAACATCGGCCTCTGTATCTGTCTCTACGACGTTCAGAAAGTCAGCGAAGGGCTGATTGGGTATGGGAATGGAAGTGCGAACGTCCATGGTAAGTTACTGTTATCAATTCTTTATCTATTTTTTTTCTTTTTTAAATTGGTTCTTGTATTGGTGCGGATTGGATGGATCTGCCTGCTTGGGGTGGGAGGTGGATCGGGATATCTCTATCCTGTTTGTTGTATATTTTGTAGATTTTTTGTCGCCTTTTTATTTTTACTAACGGGAGTGGTTATGGTTGGCATTCAGTCACATTCAGATTAATAGTCTTCAGACCATTCAAAGGCGAGATCCTTACGGGAAGAATCTCATCCTCGACACCAGCGGGGATCAAAGTCCGGCTAGACTTTTTCGAAGACATCCTCATCCCCGGACACTTGTTATTTGAAGGATGTGTTTTGTATGTTATCTCTATAAGCGCCCCCCCCTCACCCCTCGCCCGACTCCTCATATATATGCTAATAACCGCGCCCTCCCTCCCCCCTCTCCCTAAATTCTAGTGACATCAAAGAAAACGTCTGGATATGGAACAACGAGGACACACAGCTCTACATGGACAAGGGCGAACTCATCCGCTTCCGCGTCGAGAATGAGAAGTTTACAGACCAAACACCCGTGAACCCTACGGCGTCGGCGCCACCTCCTCCCCCGCCCCCAGGCGCGGGGAAGGATGGGAAAATCGGAGATGGGAAGGCGGAGAAGGAGGTTCAGGCGCTGGTGGAGGTGCATAAGGACCCGCCGTATCAGATTAATGTGAGTACTACCTACTAGAGAAAACTTTAGAGTGTGTGTGTGTGTGTGTGTGTGTGGTTTGGGGGGGGGATTGAGAGCTAATTTCTTTTTTGGGGGGGGCAATAGGCTTCGTGTAGAGACGCTGGACTGGGTCTTGTTACGTGGTGGTAGTAGCATGCAATCCGGAATGGAGTTGAGTTATATACAGGTATTTTTATAGGGAGGGTGTTAACGTTTGTTGTTGAGTTCAGTTATAATTACTCATGTTCAAGGAGGGAAAAAAAGTTCTATCATTTTCTGGTCTACATATTATATATCATGCTACGTTTTACGTCTTTTTTTTTTTTCTAGACATATTTAAATTTTAATTACCCAAACATTTTATTTCTTCCTTGTAAAACCTGCCACTTCAGGGTAATGATGATTATGATTTTGAGGACCTACATACTTACACGTCGAGAGGTAGGTATGGTCTATCTCCAGACCATATTCGAACGAAAATTCTGAAAGATAACTTTTGCATTTTGCATTTGGTTGTTTTTTTTCTATTCATGTTCACAAATTTCATGATCATTTCAACGTAAACGTTTACATCGCAGTTGCAATTGCAAGAATCAATGCAATTATGCTTGTGTATTCGCTCCGGATAACAAATACAAAAGAAAAAAAAAAAAAATACAAATACAAATACAAATACAAATACCAATACCATATTAATGCCAATACAAAAAAATTAGACAAAAATTTAAAATTAACCCCCTCAAATATACTGATGTATATTATATGCAATAAAATTATACAAACATGCCCATCAAATGCATTCATCCATCGAATTGCAACCTCAGATCTAGGTCTAGATCTTAAAACCCATGTCTCCGCTTAACCTTCTTCGCCGCCCCACCACCGCTTCCACCGCCTTTCTTCCCCCCTCCCGCGCTCCGCCCACCAAACTTCCCCCTCTCGACTTGTGACATGACGACACCACCGCCTCCCGATTGGGATTGAGACTGTGATTGCGATTGTTGAGTCTGTGAACCCACCACAACAACCCTCCCACTACCACTACCACTACTACTCTGCACCTGCACCTGCTGACTCGCACCACCACCACCAGCAGCACCACGCACAACAACCGGCTGCGAAAGCGCAAACTGCACGCCCCCCGTCCTATGGCCCACGACGTGAGGTCTCCGCGGCCCCCCAGCTCCACCTAGTACACTGCTACCAGTAAGAGTCCGTCTCGCCCCACCCTTCCCCCGCAAAACTCCTCCCATCCTCCCTAGCCTCGTGCCCCCAGCTCCACCAGACCCAACGTCGATACACGGCTCCCCACCCACCTCCCACGCCGCCAGGATCTCGGTCACGGCGGGGGAGAGGGTTATTGGTGGGGCCGGGATTTGGGTTTGTGGGGGGGGTGGGAGGGTGTATCTTTTGAGGCGGGAGAGGATTTCAGTTGTTGTTGTGTCCGGGGGAGGGGGAGGGGGTTGTGAGGGGGAGGAAGTAGAAGTGGAAGAAGGGGGGGGAGGTTCAATCCCTAACCCCGCGAGACCAATCTCCACGGAGACCATCCGCGCGATCCGTTCTGCCCTCAAGCGAGTTTTCGTGAATGTTGGGGGGAGGGGGAGGACGTAGGCTGATGTTAGGGATGTGTATATTTTGTGGATTGAGGGGTGTTGAAGTTGTGGTGGTGGTGGATCAACTTGTGCATTCTGATGGGCGTGATGAGGATTATAGGGAGGTGAAGTTGTGGTGGTGGTGGCTTCATCGTAATATGGGAACCCCATTGATATTGGAATGAGGTTCCGGAGGTTTCGGGGTTTAGCCTGTGGGGCGGGTTGGATTTGTGATTCCTGCTCTTCTTGTTCGTGTTCGTCTTCCCTTGCTGCTCCCGAGGGTGCCGTTGCGTCCAGGATCCTCCTTCCCAGTAACTCCAAATCCTCGAAAAGGTGATTTGGTGGGGTGGCCGCCTCATACAGCGTCTCAATCGGCCCTTGTTGTTGCTGTAGTGCAGCCAGTCCATTCCTCCCAGAAGCTTGCGAGGGTTCGAGATCCCCCTCTCCATCTTCCTCTCCCTGCATGGTTTGATTCTTCTGAAATAACTCATCGATAAACTCCTCCACAGGCTCCGGCCCGCTCTGTGTCTTCAGAAGAGTCTGCGTATCGGGATTCGTAAGGAAAGCGTATTCATAGAGTCTCGAGAAATCGACAATGCGGGTTTTATGCCCGGAATCATCATCGTAGGTACCACCACCACCAAACCCACCATCATCACTATCCCGGTCGCCAGTCGAAGTATTACCATCATCCAACCTCATCCCCTCAACCCCAAACCCAATATCCGCAGTCCCACTCCTGCCAGTGCCACCACCTACAGCACTCACCCTCTCACGGATCTCCTCCCCATCCCTCCCACTGCCCCAGGAGGTATATACCTGCTCCGCCACAGAATAATCCGTATTCATCTGCAAGCAAGTGATAAATCTCCCTTCCCCAGAATCCTTCTGTGCACCACTACCACCACCACCACCAAAAAGCTCATTCCTCTTGTGCTGCTTCGGCTTATCCTGATTCTGAATCACCACCAATCCAAGGACCCCTCCATTCCCCACATCTCCCGTGGTCCGGGCTTGCTTGATCCTGGGGAATAAGTACGGCATGTCGGACCAAACTGGGATACTCTCACATCCACCCACACCACCACCACCACCACCACCGCTATTATTTCCATTACCATTACCATTATCATCACTACCATTCATAAAAGTAGACTTCTTCGTTGCCCCATCATTAGCTAAAGTACCTTCCCCACCTCTCCACCCAAACTGAAACGCCGATATCAAGGAATTCAATCTCGAGTACACCAGTACCGTCGAATCCCCCCCTGCACCACAAGAACCAGGAGAAATAACCTCCATCTTCAACGACGTGTCGTCCTCGTGCCGGAAATGGTCGTACGAGAGGAGTCTCCTCCCAGGCATCCTTGGGTCTACAATAATCAGTTGCTTAGATGTAAGGACTAGTAACGAGGAGGATGAAGATGGATTCCCCCCCGCCCCGCCTATGGCAGGGAGCGTATCGAGGACCCAGGCTCTGTCCAGGGAGTTGTTGATTTGCATGTATGATGCTGGGCGGGATGACTATATATAAAAAAAAAAGAAAAAAAAAGCCCATTTAAAATTAGTCCCTTTTCTTATTTCTGGAGTAATATAACTGTCAATTGTGAGAGGTGCAATAATTACCCTGACATCCCACAAACACGTCTTTGCGCGATTCGACACCACAAGCTGGTTCACATCCCCGCCCCAATGAACCCTCGCCCAACTATACCCACACGGATCGCTGACGAGCTCCTCTCCCCCCGACGCAACAGGGATTGGAACCGTCATACTCCCCCCGGACCCAGGGTTGTTTGCATCGTAGACATCCCACATGCCCCGCTCGTCGACCGTCGCAAGCTGGAGTTCGGACGCGGAGATGTATGGGTTGAAACCGAAATCACATGGTGTGGATTTTGGCGTGGCGGGGACTTCGAGGATGGGCTTGGAGTGGGTTGTGGTCGTGGCGGTGATGGTGGTGGTGGTGGTTGGAGTTTGGACGGGGAGCTTGTATATGGATGTAGATGCTGCTGTGCGGATTCCGACGAAAGCTATTTTGGTGGTATATCAGTATATGAGGTCTGTTTTTTTCAGGGAGAGTGGATTATTATTCTGTGCATACGTAAATAACTTGCCCGACCTCCACCAGCGGGATAATGTAGCGGCGTACAAACCCCTCTCACAGGCGACATAAACCTCCACCCAACCCACTTCTTCTTCTTCCTATTCTTCCCATTTTTCCCATCCACACCCCCCTCCTCCTCCCCCTCAACCGAGAACACCTCCGCCTCATCAACCTCCTCCACAACCTCCATCTCTTCCTCCTCAACCTCCCCGTCCTCCTCCCCCCCCTGCCCGCCATTCCACTCCATCTCCACATCCCCACCCTCTCCACCCTCACCCCCCCTCCTCTCCCTCCTCATCCTCCTAACCCTCTCGAACACCCTCCTCCTCCCACCAACCCCCCTCACACCAACAACACACTCACTCTCAGCCACCACCACCACCCCCTTCCCCATCGCCATGGTCCTCCCAACCCGCGGATCATTCACCTCCGACCCCGTCGTGATGACTTGACTCTCCTCGAGGTAGTCCACCAGAAAGTCCAGGCCTGGCGCAACCTCCGGGACGGCCTTCATGAGGTTTTTCCTCCATGTTGTTGCGCGCTGGGAGGGGAGGGTTGGGGTTGGAACTGTTTGCTGGGGGGGAGGTTGTGGCCATTGGGCAGTTGTGTTTGTGTTTGTGCTTGATGATGAGATGTAGGAAGGGAAAGCGGGATCCGTTGTGGCGCGGATACAGATGCGTTTTGTGGAGGTGAGTGGGCGGTAGTGGTGCTGCTGGTGCTGGACTTCTTGTTGTTGTTGTTGTGAGGATGAATTCCTATCTCTTCTTTCAAAAGCAGCGGTAGTAGTGGTAGTGGAAGAAGCATGAGCAGCAGCAAACTCCCGTGTGAATATCCATCGGTGCGCTGTAGGATCGTATATCGCCGGGAGAATTGCGTCTGTGTCGCCGCTCATGGTCAATTGATGTTGCTGTAATATAATAAAATCCTTCCAAATTAGCAGTGTCTATGCCGGCATTCGTAGTATAGTAGTGGTAGTGGTTGTTGTTGTTGTTGTGGTAGTGGGGTATCGGTTCATGGTCTGGTGGAGGGAACATAGAGCTAGATCTGGATGGTGGACGTGGTGTAAATAGAGCTAGTAAACATACGCCTAAATTTAAAGGTTGACAAGCGAAAAAAAAATTAGAGATGTCCGGGAGTGACGTCGACGCCGTCGCCCCCACGTCGGAATCACTCCAGCATAATGCGGCATCCTCGCTTCATGTATTAAGGGCTATCACACGTCAATCATATGAAATCATACATAGTATTTCAACAGCAAAAGCAACAATTGCAATTTATAGATATGTATGTATGAGGCGAATGAAAAAAAAAGAAAAGAAAGAACAGTAAGAAGAAAAACAGAGATAAATGAAAAACATATGATCAACAAGAAAAGAAGAAAACCAAAGAAGACATCATGAGCAATTCAAAGTACTGAAGTACAACCCTCCCCTCCTCCCCTCTCTCTCATTCACGCCCACAACCAGCCTCTTCCGAATACACGTTCACAACACATACAAACCTGTGTAAAGCAAGAATGATCATGTCATGCCCTCTTCGCCAGAACTCTCCTCTTTTTTTCCACATGCAATGACCCTCCCATTGCTCTTCCACAACAATATCACAATGCGCGGTCTCTCTCCCCGGCCACCACGCTCAATATGCCCCTCCTCCTCCTGTTCATCACACCCTCTTCGACGCAATATCCCTCGCCCTCTTCGCCAGCTTAATGTTCAATCCCAAGTCCTGCAGATACTGGTAATACACATCCACCACATCCCTTGCCGCAGTCTTGAGCACATTAAGCAACAACAATGGCTCCTTAAGCTCATTGCTCGCATTTTCAGGCTTCCCATCTGAGCTTTCGGATTGTTGAGATGGCGTCGAATCCGACAGTGTCTCATCTCCAATCCGCAACTTCGTGTCAACGTCGGTCCAGTGGATCGGTGGCTTCGTGACGTATCCATCAAGAACATCGATTGTGTCAAAGAACTTCTCGAGGATGGTGGGGACGTTGTGTTGAACAATACCAAATTCATCGTCTTTGATGGCTGCTTCGACGAATTTTGCGATGGCTGTTGGAATAGAGATGTTAGTGTTTGTGTGGAAGGATAACTGGGGATTAAACAGTGCTGTACTTACCAGAGATGGCATCAATTTGTAAACTAACGTTGGGGATGAGCCCGGCAGTCTTCCTCTTCACGGTCTGTCTAAATGGTATACCCGCCTTGCTCTTGATAAAACTCTTCCCAACGCTATTCAAATCCGAGAGCGCGTTTCTTGCACCAGAGAAATCCGGAGTAACGGGGGGCAATTTATCAAGAAGGACGTTGCTACCTGACTGCGGTTCCCCGCTCTTAAAGAACGACAATTTTGACGGTGTGTTTCTCTCATTGACTGGCGTGACGAAAACATCATCATCCCGAATAGTCTTCATCCGCTCTTCTCCATTTGGCACTGCAGAGAATGGACGGTACTGCGGTCCTTGATAATCCCAAGAGTTTCCAGATACGGAGAAATCCTTCAGAGGAGATCCAATGACAGCTGCGGGTACCTCTTCGACATGAGCAATTGATTTTTGCGCCTCGTCGATTACGCGAAGACACTCTTGCATGATATCATCCCAAATTGGTCTTGCGCGGTCAATGTCCATAAGCATAGCCTTTCTGCGAGCAGGCTCGTTGTGTGCGATGTAGCAGAGCTCCCAGAATGCGATTGCCTAGTGTATTCAGAATTAGTAAGTTGCGACCCACAAGGTCCGCCAGTGAACAACATACCTGAGTGAAGGGCTTGGTGGACTGCTTCAATCCAGTGACAAGTGTTCCGTTTGGATCTCTGGAGCCTGAACTGAGTGTCTTTGATTCCTTCATTGGGGTCATGCTAAAGTACCAGCTGAATGCTGCGTGACCACACTCCCAGAGGGTAAATACCAACATGCAGATCCAAAGTGATCTGAAGAAAAACCAGAATCCCACAGGCCATACATGAGGATGGGCGATATTGCTTAGTCTGTAAAAGACTCTGGCAACTTTCAGGGTCCAAGACCAAGTAGTTCGCCTGAATGGGAGGTAGACGATCATTCCAGTTGTCGCAGAAAAGAGTGTCTGTCTGAGTGCACGAAGAAAAATTCGATTAATTTCTTTTAGCAGCTTCTCCTTTGCCGCCATTTGCTTTGCCTCAACGACACCTGGTAGGCTAGACTCCCCATCTTTTGACGCTTCCAATGTAACTGAGGGCAAGTCAATCCTGTCCCTATCACTAGAGAGATGGCTGACGGTGTGTACACCTGCCATGTAAAAGGCAAGGAACACCAAGTACAAGCATCTCTCATTCAATCGTGGCCTCTCAGTAGCCCTATAAATATGTCAACAAAATCCGCCATTGGATTGAATTATTGAATAAAAGGTCACTTACTTTGGCTCATATGTGATCCCTAGCTGATCTTTATCATCACTCGTGAACATGTAAAGCACCACAATCGTCCCTGCGGAGAGAACGTATGCAAGAAAGGTTGCGTATGTATTGAATGATCCAAGGGCACGTCTGATGTCGTGTGCTGCGGATGGTAATGATTTTGCGCCAACTGCGTCATTTGTCAGTTCGGTTCTCTATAGATAATTTAGTGCTTGATGAACTCACGATGCACAAGATGAATTCTCATAATCAGAACAGGAAGTGTGAAGAGCCATATCACAATTGCCTTTATTGGCACAACTGTAAATAGCGTCCAGAAGACTAATTTAAATCCCTTCATTAACACATGAACGAGCGCAAATCCTCAAATGTTACAAAAACTCACTGTGTCTCTTGTTGGTGGTGAGAAATGCCTCCGCATACCCGATCGCCAGGACCCACAAACAAGCCCGCACCCACCGTCGGTGCAACATTGATGTGACATAATGATGGTAACTGGGCGCTGACGGGCGCTGCGGAGGTACCGGAATCGAGCGTACTATTGAGGGTGCCATGATTGTTGTGTTGTGTTTCTCTCTCCTTCTTTCCTAGCCTAACAGCCCTCCTCCTCCACCCCGCGAGATGGATTATCCCGTGAAGCTGATTGTCGATAAACCTGCCTCCAACAAGACCGACTCGGAAAACTAGTTCTGCTGCGTCTGTCTTTTATCTCTGGTTTTCTGGATGATGTTGCTGATTCACAAGCAGAGTTACTGACTCGACTGGTTGGGCGCTAGTGTTGTGTTTTCCTTTGGTGTCTCGTCTAGTTTCTTACTGTTGTTTTATTTGAGTTCCCCGCGTGTTGGGTATGTGTGATTGGATGCTGGTTGCGTGTCAAATTCGATCTTGCGTGTTCTCTCGCCAACGGGGGCCAGACAGCGTCAAGGCCTAGTATTCCATATATCTGTGCAGAAAATCGTATTGTCCAGTTTCCCCAACAGCGCCCAGCCTGGTGCCGCTGCGTCTGCCACAAAGGACGGCCTAGGCGAGAATGGAATTTGTATATGGCGCAGAGGAGTGCAGCAACAAATACTTTGTCGTGGTTGCTGGAGGATCCAGTGATGGGATGGGGGGTGGTGGTGTGGTAGTTGGCCTTGATCACCTGGCTGGCTGGCTGGCTGGCTTGATTCTTTACCTCACTTCGTCCTTCGCCCTGCCGCCTCAGCTTCGCTGCACACACACACACACGGGACAAACAAGACGCTACTGGGGTTCGAGAAAGTGTGTTAGCGGCACACCAAAATCGCCAGGGATTATGTAACTCGGCCCCGACGCGCTTTATCGCGTGCATCGCAGCGCTAGGCTGTACGCGGCGTAGCGGCACATCCCTCCGCCTAGTCTCGTGCCCAGCCCCTCGTAGAGGCCTCCGCCGTGTTCACAAGCACTTCGGCATGCCGACTTGGCGGTTGCATCAGATGAGGTACCTGGTAGGAACCGCAGGTCATTGATCACAGCATCCTTCAGGCACGAGACGACGACACTACCGCACAGCTTCAACCATCCACGGACCAGGCGGTCATAGGCGGCATCATTACCACGACCATCACCAACATCAAACCATCGCCATCCTCTCCTATACACACACATAGCAGACATGTCCGAAGCCCGCTCCGTAGGAAAACACCAGGCCGCGCGCGAAGCTGTCGACATCCTCCTCGAGATAGCAACCCTGCTCGTCTGTCCCCCTCTATCTCCTCCCACCTCCCCACATTTGACTGTATGTCATAGGCACTTGAGCTAAACAAATCCTCAGAATACACAACTCGACCGCACAAGTCTCCCTCTCTGCGTCCATCTCATCGAAAACGGCGTCAATCCCGAAGCTCTAGCTGTAAACCCCACTCTTCCCTTCTCTTTCACCAACTACCGAAATACATTAATAAACAGACGAAACTAACACCCTATTTTAAAATTAAAATAGTCCATCATAAAAGAGCTCCGCAGAGAGACCGAAGAGCTACGAGCCGGCGATGGGACCGGGACAGAGGTCGATGCCGAGGGCGATGTCATAACCGATGCCGTCGGATCTTGATCTACGCCAACCAACATACCTACCACCGACTCAACACACACACACAGAGATACCCGTTCCCCTTCACTATCTTCCTCCCATCATTTCTGGTTTCCGCTTGCTTGCTTGGGATTATGGAGTTTTCGGCGTACTATCCCGCTCAGCCTTTCTCAGAGAGGACATGAGACTTCCTTCCCTCTTGGTCATAATGAATCTTTTTTTGTGCTTTGTTTGATCATGATTATAATTACATGTTTCTGGATATGCAACGTACTATAGCTAATATCTTCATTGATCATAATACATTTTTGATATCTTCTAAATTGAAGTACGCTCCCTAACTACGGAAACCAATTTCGAAACTTAGCTATAGGTCAAAATACCTATGATCTACGTGCGCCGGCTATCATCTATTGGGTAATAAATAAGATGAAGAAATTGATGTGAATATGTATAAAAGATGTAGTGAAAATATATACAAAGAAAGATATAACTGAAAGAAGAGGAGATATCTATAGCTCTTTTCCGCAAACAAACAAAATTAAAGATCAAAAAAACAACCAAATACAACTTTAGAACTGAAAAGGACCTCTACATCGACCAGCGCCTCCACAACACATGGAAAGCAAAAACACTTAAAACAAGTACATCCACAAAATAAAAAACCAAATAATCGACCAAAGATCAAGGCTTGTGCAACAACTCATTGAACCACATCCTCGCCCTCATCATCGCCCCCTCGAGGGAATTAATCTTTGGCCTCACATCCAAATAAAAACTCACCGCCTCCCCCCCGCCACTCCGTCTCCCACTATAGAAATCAATAACATACTCCACCTTCTTGCCGCACCTATCCACCGTCCAATCGTGCCGATCAAACGGCTTCTGATACCCAAGCAACATCATGATCCGAGCCTTTGGCGTCAACTTTGCCGCATCCCCGCTAAACTTGTCGAGTTTTGGCCCGCCGCAGGCGGTGATGGACTGTGGGTAGAGCGTGTGCTCCCATTTCTTGATCTCGTGCCAGGCGCGCTCGTTGACGGCGTTGTGGATCGGCACGATGTGTTGCATGTCGGAGGCTTGCGGGTCCCAGGATTTGCGCCGCATGGCGCTGAAGAACATTTGCTCGGAGGGGTATAGCCATGTCCCGGATTTCGAGGTGTGTTCGTGCGTTGTGTGGGAGTCTGGGTTGGGGGAGTCGGGAGAGTCGAGCGTGCGTGGGATGGTGGAGACTTCACGCTCTGAGGAGAGGGTTTTTGGGAGGGTGGTGTAGTCGAGGAGCGGGGTGGGGGGGAGGGCGGTGGAGTCGCATGTTGCTGTTGGGGAGGTGGCTGTCTGTTGTTGGAGTTTCTGCGATGGTGGGGGAGGCGGTGGGAGGGTTGTGCTTGTGGATGTGGATGGAGCTGGTGATGTGGGGTGTGGGGGGGTTGTTGAGGTGCCGTTTTTGCGGGCGGCTTCGAGCCAGGCGGCGCGGGTGGAGTGGTCGACTGGACAGACTCCCGGGGATGCGGAGGCGGAGCCTTCTTGCTGTGACATTGCAATTCTTGCGGATTGACTTTTTGTGAGATTCAAAAAACCCGATATTTTGAAATGATATGATCCGGCGCAAAAGCGACTTTTCTTCTTTCTGCGTTTCGGTTGTGTTGATTGCAGGTGGTGTATAATTGTGTCCACGGATTGGTTGTTTTCGATGGCGAGGGCAATTTCAAATGTTTAAAGCTCCCGGCGCAATTGCACTACGCTGGGCAATCCCGCCGCCAGGCCGTAGACTGTTCTCGTGCCGTAGGCTAGCCTTTGACGGTTAGATGCACAATGGGTCCCGCAGCTTGATGGGGCGGTTGTCGCCTGCCACGTGACCCAGTGATGCATGGCGACAGCACGGACCCCTCCGCCTTGCCCAGGGGCATATCGATTGCAAAGGGGGAGGTGGGGGGTCGTACCGTACCTCGCGATCGCGGGGTTGTAGACTGCCCCTCCTGCTACCTCCTGCTTCTTCTCCCCAACTTCCCCAGCATCTTCAGCATCCACAGCATCGCCAGCCTCAATTCCTTGATACCCCCAGTTTTTATAATATTAATATTTGGTAGGAACTCCTGCATCTTGCTATTTTCAATTGTTGTTGAGATCCTGCATGCAATTCTCGAATATCGTGAAAAGAGGTTCCGGAGATAACTGGAAGCTAACATTACTCTCCACCATCACAGCACAATGCCAGAACTACACGCAGCAAGCACCACTGCTCCAGTGAACATCGCCGTCATAAAGTACCCTTCCCTCCCCTTCCCATCTTTCCCATCCTCAATTCCTCCTCCAAAAAATCTAACAAACCTCCTAGATACTGGGGCAAGCGCAACACCGCCCTCAACCTCCCCACAAACTCCTCCCTCTCCGTCACCCTCTCCCAATCCGACCTCCGGACCTACACCACCGCCGCCGCCTCCCCAACCTTCACAAAGAACCGCCTCTGGCTCAACGGCGAAGAACAAGACGTCTCCGGCCCGCGCCAACAAGCCTGCTTCCGCGAGCTCCAAAAGCTCAGAAAGGAACTCGAACAACAGGACCCAACCCTCCCCGCAATCGCAGACTACCCCGTCCATGTCGTCAGCGAAAACAACTTCCCCACCGCGGCCGGCCTCGCCTCCTCAGCAGCTGGCTTCGCGGCTCTAGTCCGCGCCATCGCAGACCTCTACAAACTCCCAAACTCCCCCACGGAGCTGAGCAGGATCGCACGGCAGGGCTCCGGGTCCGCATGCCGCTCGCTCTTTGGCGGCTACGTCGCCTGGGAGATGGGCACAAACACCGACGGCTCGGATTCTCTCGCCGTGCAGATCGCGCCTGCGGCCCACTGGCCCACCATCCGCGCGGCCATCCTCGTCGTCTCCGCGGCAAAGAAGGGCGTCAGCTCCACATCCGGGATGCAGGCTACTGTCGCAACGTCCGGGCTCTTCCCGCACCGCGCGGACGTCGTCGTCCCGCGCAGAATGGAGGAGATGATTGCCGCCATCCAGAACAAGGATTTCACGGCCTTTGCGAAGCTCACCATGGCGGACTCGAATCAGTTCCATGCCGTGTGTCTCGATACCACGCCGCCAATCTTCTACTTGAACGATATCAGTAGGAATGCGATCCGTGTTGTCGAGGAGCTGAACCGCTCGCTGGGGAGACATGTGGCCGCGTATACGTTCGATGCGGGCCCAAATGCGGTGATTTACTACGAGGTGCAGGATGAGGGTGTTGTTCTTGGAGCGTTGAAGGCGACTGGGTTGGCTGAGGTGGATGGGTGGCAAGGAAAGGGGGATGGAATTGTTGCTGCGCTTCCGGATGGGTTCGATGCTAGACTCGGGGATGCGTTGAGGGAAGGTGTATCGAGGGTTATCTTGACTGGTGTTGGTGAGGGGCCGCAGAAGGTTGAGAGCCATTTGGTTGGTGCGGATGGGTACCCTTTGAAGTAAGAAGAAAGCGACACATTCTGAGGAAGTGGATGCATGTGGAGGAATATGATACTTTAGAAAAGTATTGTATTGTATTTTCGTTATCAGTAGATACTTCAGTATACCACAAAAAACAATAATAATTTGAGATGTCATGATGAATCAATCTTTCTTGAATATGCATATGCATCTGCTACTTTCTTACTACTTTCGATGCCTGTGTTGGAAAAAGAAGAGGGCGCTGATGATCGAACCAAAGGCATGTAAAAAAAACAATGCATAATAATACATACTAGCTATGGACATACACAATTGACAGGAAAGATGAAAACTACATGTAACATAAAAACTCCACAAATTTTTAGCCTCCCAGACAGCACACACCCACAACCATAATATATGGAATCTATCCTTTTTTTTTCCCTCCAGCTTCTTCTCTCAATTTTTAATCACTATCCTTTCCTTTCCTTCCCAGTGCACCCTACAACAACGCCAACGTCTGGAAATCCTCAACAACCGGCACCTTCTTCCCCGCCAACACCCCACCCCCTGCGCCCTCCGCACCCTCCTCCCCCTCCTCCGCGCCCGTCCCATACAAAAACAAATTCACCGCACTCTTATCACTAAACACCTCCTCCACACCCCCTCTCAAGATCCCCACCATCTCCACCATCCCGCCCTGCACCGCCCCCGCCCTCTCCCTCATCCCCCTCCTCACCATCCCCTCCACCAACCTCCCCGTCTCAGGCTTCACGCTCTCAATCCTCTCCACAAGCCTCTGCATACTATTCACCAAATACTCCTCCTCGTAAATCGTGCCCTTCTTCCCCCTCGCCCTCTTCCTATCCTCGCGCTTCTTATTCTTCGACGTGCGCCGCGTGGCCGACGTTCCCGCCGTGCCACCCGTCTTGCCGGTATACCTCGTCAGGAAGGTTCCCGCGGAGGTCGTAGCGTCTGTTGCCGCGACGGAGATGTTATCTGGGATATCGATGCCGTCTGGGCCGCCGCCGGCGCCCTGCCCGATCCCCTCAAAGTACGAGAGGGGGTCGAGTTCCTTCTTCTCGCGGAGCTCCCTGAGCCGGCCCATCTGTGCCTTGACCTGGGCCCTGCAGTCCGAGAATAGCTCGACGAGTGTACCGAATGCATCGACCAAGCCCGGGTCGACGATTTCCGTCAAGAGATCCTGTGGCGTGGAAGTAGTGGTGGTGGTGGGAGTAGTGGGGGGTGAGTATAATCCACACAACCTCATCGCCTCGACAAAGTGGCTCCCCTTACACAACGAGCGGACAGCAGAGGGGATATCATTCCTGTATTGCTGGTGAATTTGCGCGCAGGCGAGGTAATCTTTCTCCTGGGAGAGGACGTCGATGAGGTTATTCGCCAGGTTCTGGAGATCGGGAGAGGGAAGGGGGATGAGTGTTGCGCAGGAGAGGGAGTGTTCCCACATTCCTGCGCGCCTGTAGCTCTCGACTGCTGGGGAGAGAAGGTTGATGGATTCATATGCTAGATAAAAAAGATACAAGTTAGACTACGTTTCCTTCAAAACTCCAAGATACAAATAGAGATTGGGAATACAAACCAAGACCAGCCTCCTTAAACCTCGAGTGTTCATCGAGATATTCAGCATACATGTGCATTATAATCTATAAATCAAGATATTAGCCCATGTAGAATAAATGTAGGGATTGGAGGTTTAATTCTTCCTTACCCTTTGCTGATCAGGCTTATACTTGAATCCCTCCAGAGCCTCCCTATACAGCTCATGTTTCTCCACATACGCCTTCAACTCCTCCTCAAAGATCACATCGCCATCCCCACCCTCGCCACGGATAACCAATTCGACCAAGCTCGCGAGCGCCTTTGCGTGTCTTCCAAGATGGTCGTCGATGGAAAATTTCCTACGCACTATCTCTAGCTCTTCAAGGCCTTGCAAGAATGGGAGGTATTCTCTTGGATCCTATGATAGAGTTGGGTTATTAGTGAAATGTAGGAGAGTTAAAGGCGGCAAAGTAAGCAAAGATACCTTCTGAGACTGCTGAGCAACCATAAGCGTAAGATCCAAATCATAGAGCCCCAAGGCATTGTTATAGAGTCTGTTTGGATCCGCGAGGAAGCAAACGTGGATAATAGCCTGTTCTGCCAAATCCATATTTTCCTCTAATAGCCACCACAAATTTCATTAGCATTCGGCCCCTTTAATTCAACAAGTGTACGTAAAGCATACCTCTCAGCTTCCCAATCAACTGTAACGCGGCATCGTGATCCGGTGGAGATTTGCACACATGTGCAGTGACGATGTTTTGCAGATTTTTCGAAAGACGAGATGGGAAGAGGGCGTCGAGGAAGCCTTTGCAGATTCTGTTCACCTTTGAGTCTGCTGGGAGTGAACCTGCAGGCGCAGATGGAGCTGCGGGGATAACCGAGGCACCATCAGTCTGTGGAAGCGTTTCACGGTACATTGTCTTTGACACATCCTCCTCTCTGTTACCCTGAAGTCAACACACAAATCCCCAAGAATCAGAATAAAATATGAAATTTGAAGAAATATACCTTAACTGAGACAAGAATAGATCAATATACTCAATCTTCTTCAGCTGATCAATAACTAGCGGGATATTTGCCAAAAATTGCTCTGGCGCATGATCATGGAGAATATTGAGGTCGACTCTCTGTGACCGGCAGGCCAAGAATGCAGTTTTATAGTCCTTTGCCTCAATGCTTCTGCGGACACCAGCCACGACAAGGGCACGGGGGAAAATGGTCTCAAGATTTCCACGGGGAAGGACTTGGTATGTCAATGAAAATGTTGTGGGCATAACGTGGATGATCTTTCCACCACGCTCGATACTGCGGCAACGCTCGTCGCCGGTTGGGTCATCTGCGGGGATTTCATAGCCCTTCTCGCCAGTGTGTAGATGCACAAACTTGAGTAAATGCTGGGTTGTGGTGTATATCAAGTGCGATTCGGTGACGATGAAGGATGTGCAGTTAGATGCAATAAGTGTGCTGTTGGCATAAAGTCTGCCGCTATCACTGAGGCCAAAGTAGTTCTCCTACATAGAGTCAGTCTGGAATTCGCAGAGGGGTTAGGACTTGTGGTTGCTCATACCTTATCTCCAATCAAGATGACCTCGACCCAATGGCAAGGAACTGGGAACTCAAAGACATCTCCTTTGCCGTTGATAGAGTGCACTCTCCTATATGCCTCCACGTAGTACAACTCACCAGATGCACCTGATCCATCGGGTATAATGTTTGTAGTATCAACTGGCAAGACATCTTCACCAGCTTCAGTGGAGCTGACGGCATCTACATCAAAGTACTTGAGAACACATGAATCTTGCGTGTCTGACAGAACCGCAATCCGAGTTGGCGAGACAAATTCAATCTGACGGACATTGTCCTCGAGTTCAAATCTTGCAACGTTGGAAGTCAATTGGGGTTTCTTTGCTGTCCGTGGCTTCCCAGGATACCACTGAATAATATCAACGCTTGTATGCCTCAATACTGCAATCAAATTCCCTGAAGAGGACATGGCAAGATCTATTGGTGTAGATTCCAGCGCAATATCATAGAGTGCCATAGGGGGAGGAACATTGGCATTGCGGATAGGAGTAATTTTGAGATTTGCTGGTAAAAATTAGCTATGCTAGAAAAAAAAAGATAAAAGCGATATTCTTACCTCCATCAATCACTCCAACCAGTCCCAGATCATTCGGCACATTTGTCGTACCACGGTGAACTGTCCATACAAATTCATAGGACAGAACTTCATCGGGAAGTGTGATTGCAAACTTCAGAGCCTTCTCTGGATGCCACTCCACCACTGCCGCGGCGATTGTTACGCCCTTGTGATTGTATATAATTTCTTCTTTAAGGTAATAGTGATAATTGCCCATTGTCCAGAATTGAACCCTGTCCGTCAACGAAATAGCCAAAACACTTGAGTCAGCGTTCCAGGCAAGTTGGTTTATTTTCTGTGTCCCGACGGAATTTTGTGGTATTGAAATTGAGAATTCTCCGTGCCTAAGGCCATTTCTTTCGAAAAAAATGACATCTCTTCTATCACTGAATCTTTGGATGGTACTGATGAGGTTGCCAGATGGTCTCCAACTCAAAGGTCCTTCAAGTCCGTCAACGGGTTCGCTGACACTATCGAGAACTCCTTCACGGGTGTATACCCTTAGAAGACGTCGCTTCTCGTCGTCGACTTTGGATATCGTAAGAAATGCGCCATCTCCTCTCCAGCTGATTCGAACGCTTTGATCGTCCTCCGGACTCAGAACACCCTCGTCCACCTTCTCCGGAACAGTCGGATCTCTCATGGCGTGCGCCCGTTTTCCTTTGAATTGTGTCTCCTTCTTTCCCCAACCGACTGAAACATGGTTTGATGCCGAGAGGTCTGCTGCTGTGAAAGTAGTGGTGGCGATACTCTCAAAGTTGCGAGTCATGAGAAGGAATGTCGAAAGCGACGTCGTAATTGCCAAAACCTCCTCATCCGGGGACCATGCAGCTGCTGTGATGCCTTCGTCGACCGAGCCCACAATCTCCACTCCCTTACTTTGGAAATCCTCATCAACCTCGACGACAACAATGTTTCCTCCGGCAAAGACTATGCATATTGAGCTGGAGTCTCCGAAGTAGTGCAGGCTCAGGACGCGGTCAAAGGCAAGAGTCGGAATTTCGCAAGGAACGTCGAATGAAGTGATGTTGTCAAATTGGCCCTGTTTCTATAGATACTGGTTAGTCGTCTGAAATAGCTGGGTCTACATGGCTCTTCACCAACCCTCAAACGCTTGAGCTCGATGACCGCCTCACTCTCCGAGGGGCCGAAGGTGCATATTAGCGAATCTGTAGCTGGGTCCCATGCTGTCGCTGTTAATGGTAAATCAGGGACCTCTGTCGAACTTGCTGGCGCAGCTTCGCGCTGGGTTATGAGTAAGTTGCGCATCGTTGTGTACAGGTGAAGGTGGGTGCGCACGGCTACCTATGCGCTTGGAGCTTGGTGGGGTAAAAAGTTTTGGTGGGGCATGATCTGGGATTAGAGTCAAAAGCGGCGCCTGAATGCTTGTAAAAACACGTTGGGGGTGTGTGGTTTAGATCGCGCTGCCATATGGCTCTCGAGCTAAGTCCCAGGCAGGAGCCGATGTCATTTCTAACATATACAAAAAGCGATATGATGAGCATGAGGAAGAGTTATTAACAGCTAGAACAGCTTTACATGCTAGTATGTAGGATTTTCCCCTTACAATTGGTTTTTTAGTACCCAGATTTAGACTCAGTGGAGGAAAAAATCGAGGTGGGGATTGTGGCCCCGCAGTTGAAGAAAGATATTTTACGAGTTCAAGTAAAATATTCATATGGATATATTACCTGCTGCCTACCTATTGCTCCTCCTCCTTTTCCATGTCAGCTCAACACTGGCAGCAAAAAAACAACACAAGCCGACAAGCCTGCACTCCAAGAGTCAAAACCCAAAGCAAAAGATACCTATTTCATCCGGCCTTCATCCCTCCAGCTCATCCGCCATCACCGCTTCATCGAGCTGTCACTCTTCACCATTAATCTATTCATCCTCTCGATTACATCCTCAGCTTCCTTCTCAATCCTCTTCATCAACATATCACATGCCGGGATATTCTTGAGGATCCCCACACTCCAGATCCCGTTGCCCACATCCCCGTTCAAATACACACCCCGCCCCTTCTTCCCCACAACCAAAAACGCCAACTCGCTGCACTGCCCAATGATAGATGTCGTCTCAACCTTCTTAACCTCAATTGCAACGTTGTTCTTTAGTCTCCAACTTTCTTCCTCTCCGTCAATCTCCCTTCTTCATACCCTGAGGTAACCAATTAGATAATGCATAATTATACCGAGACTCACATGCTCACCAAGCTTTATAACCGCCTGCAAACCACCTTTATATAGGCGATTACTAGGCGTAATTGCTCTTCTCCTTCAGTGGTCAAAAGATCGAGATTCCACCGGCTTTCGGGAGCAGTATCGATGAGAACTTCTTGATCCATACGAATAGCTATTGGCTCAGCCCCACCAGTCTCCCTCGTCCAAGTGTAGAAACAGAGCTTTGTGCCGATGGCACTCAACCCGTATAAAACATCGATTTTAACGCTGTCAAAAAGAGTGTAGTAACGTTCTCTCATTTGCTGATCCGCAGCTTGCCGAGTAGATGCTGTATATGGTTGGATGCTTTGACCTCCACGAAAAACGCAGGATGCTCGTCATGTCTAACAACGAAGATTGTAGTAAAATCTACTGCCTTGGATTGTTCCGGACGCTTAAATTGCGGTACAACCATGAATCTTTCCTTGAATGTAAATAAATAATTGAGTAAGGCGTTGTATGGCCCATAAAATCTTGATTCGTCCGTGTCGCCCCGAAGTCTGGCTAGATTGAAGAAATCGACAATCTCTTGAGGCCACGGCATGATGCAATCGGCTAACTGGATCAATTTCAATAAGCTTGTATCCGATAGTCAGCTAATCATAAGAAATTACCGTTTTTTATATCGCTATAGCTTGTGCAAAAGGTAACTTGAAAGAAGGGAAGAGTGGCATGAGACTAAGGGAAGAGGAACGGTAACTCAACTATCTATCCCATTACTACCTACTTAAGAAGTAGGTACGCTGCCGACATCATGACTGTACACTGCCCATCTAAGCATCTTCTCAGGCAACCCTCCATATAGTCTCGTGCCCAGCCCCTCCTACGCCCTCCATACCACAGTACTACATGTATATAGTCCGTCCAGTAACAACCAGGCGCCTCCTCAATTCCACTCCCGCTATAGCTACCTCTCCACCACTCTCTCCACAACAATAACACCTCTACAATGGTTCACATCACGGTCAACAACGTTAACCGTCAAATACGATTCAGCAGTCCGTTATGGTGTGGCCCACACCCATTACCAGAAAATTCGATACGGCTCTACCAAGGGGCGAGTATGATGAATCTAAATTCTACGGCCCCCTAACAATGTTCTATTCAATCATCTGTTTCCGCCTGAAGAGGGATACCGTAAACGCTGGTGCATACCCAGGCTAAAGCATGTATTGCTCTACAAGCAAGTATCGTTTGGTGTGAATTGACCCTTTTTAGTATCTTTTCAGCCTACCTCAAAAAGCACAAAAGGTCATAAGTATGTATGCTTATGCACCAGCGTTTACGGTATATGGTTGTCCCACATTATAAACGCCAATGCAATTAGGATGTCTTACAGAGCGCTGAACAAAATGCAACCCCCCCCCGCCTCCCTCACAACTCCCGAACGTTGCATCTACGTCAAGGGCAGATGGCAATGGATTAGTAGGCGAAATTTACATCTGACTGGTGAAGATAGAGGCCGCATCCACTAGGTAATTTTCTCACGCAAAGGAATAAGATACAAGCACATTGCTGAGTTTATGAAGTCATAGATATCAATTGATTAATTCAGCTATGCCGCGAAAGTGCGCGCATGTAATTATAACATTTGAAGGTTTTTATCCATATATAGTTACATTTCGCAGGGCACGATGAAGCAACTTCTGTTCTCGTGCCCAGACTTGGGGCAATTTCCGAGTCTAAGCATTTACAATGAATTGTTTTTTAACCTGCCTCAAATGTACATATGGATCCTTCCACTAATCTCTTTTTATTCCGCTCCACCCAATAGCATATTTCTGTAGAAATATCTATGACTTGTTCTTGTTGATTTGCCAGAAAGCGATAGCGAATGGAAGTCCGAATCCGGTGACTGTCTGGGTTAGCGGGATACAAAACATTAGATAGACCCTTTTGAAACTCACCACAGTAGGCAATGTATCTCAAAGCGAAGAAGCGAGTGAGAGGGTTGAATGGCAAATTGGACCTGGGGCCCTCAGGGTAGTGATATCCTCCGAGGCGGGAGGGGGTAGCATGGAGTCCACGGCGGGGGACAACAGCGCCGGCGCGGGCGCTGGCGAATGCGCGAATGGCGGTTCTGGAAAGCATCTTGAAGCGGCCTGTCAGAGTCTGGGCCAGTGGGCTTGGATATAAATTCTTACTATTGCGATTGGACCTGACTGGGGCGGGGCACGCTGTCAGTAATCGAGATCCAGAGAGCCATCATCACCCGTCATCCGCCTGCTCCTCGTCCCCGCACACAGTGCCCTACTCCCCCGCAATTCCTCAGTCTCGCCCGGGTGGAAGGGCTAGGCGCATGCCAGCAAACTCACCAGGCTGTTGGACTTGTTGTGTGTGTGTGCGTGTGAGTGGAGATGGGCGTGGTTTGTGTGGTGACTGGCGGGCTGGCTGCTCGAGAGGTCTTTTCGAGATAGCCGATCTGGGTGGCCCGACGACCCAATTGCCCGATCACGACCGTCTTGGCACGCGTAGGCCCCAGCCCGCGCCAAGCGAGCGCCACAGTAAATGTCAGTACTCGCTCGCAGCCGCTCGTGGTGTACCGGCGGTGGTGGGCGAGCTCGCCGGGCTAGCGAGCAAAGAAGTTTGTAAGTATTAAGAGAGCCGGTGGCCCTTCTCAATTTTTCGACCCTCTTTCGCACCCAGCGCGGCCCACCAAACAAGAGCTCCTTGGCAGCTCGGTACCGCAACCACATCCCACGAAACACACCGCACTTCACAGTCCACTGCCCCTCCTCAACCCCACCATAGGAGCCGCCCGCCGCTCAAAATGTTCGGCGACGACTTGTTCGATGTCTTCGACGAGGACGGCGCACGCTCGCCCAAGGCCCAGGACTCTACGACTCGCAGGCCCAGAAAGGACAGGACCAAGAAGAGACACGCAAACGAGGATGCCCCACCGGCGCCGTCCGACGAGGGCGCTGATACTGTGATGGAGGACGAGCCTGAGCCAGAGCCAGAAGTTCCAGAAACCGCCGATCCGCTCCCACAGGCCCAGCCCTCAGCGAAACGCCAGAGGCGAGACGGTTCTGTGGCACCTATTGTCACAGACTCTTTCGAGACCGAGCAAACGAGAGAAGTCGCTGCTTCCGCTGGCCTCACATCGCAAGCCACCGAGGGTGAATTCATCCTTGTTCAGCATCAAGTCAGGCATCAAGTCTCTCTTCCTCCAGATTACAATTACACACCAATCAGTGAACACAAGCCTGCGGATCCTCCAGCCCGAACATACAAGTTCGAGCTGGATCCTTTCCAGAGGACGTCGGTCAATGCAATTGAGCGTGGAGAAAGTGTCCTGGTCAGTGCCCACACGAGTGCGGGTAAGACGGTCGTGGCGGAGTACGCAATTGCACAGAGTTTGAAACACAACCAGAGGGTCATCTACACCAGTCCCATCAAGGCCCTCAGTAACCAGAAATACCGAGAGTTTTTGGGTGAATTTGGAGATGTCGGCCTGATGACAGGAGATGTCACCATAAATCCTACAGCTACATGTTTGGTCATGACCACCGAGGTAGGGCAGCCCGATTTGCAATTATACTTGGAGTTTGCGCTAATTGAGACAGATTCTACGATCTATGTTGTATAGAGGATCGGAGGTTATGAGAGAAGTTCAGTGGGTCATCTTTGATGAAATTCATTACATGAGAGATAAAGGTAATTGCTTTTTGGAAACTGTTTGTGGACAATTGCTGACAAGCAATAGCTCGTGGTGTTGTGTGGGAGGAGACCATTATTCTGCTTCCCGACAAGGTCCGCTATGTATTTTTGTCTGCAACAATTCCTAATGCAATGCAATTTGCCGAATGGATTTCGAAAATACACAATCAACCCTGTCACGTTGTCTACACGGATTTTCGACCTACACCTCTTCAACATTATCTTTTTCCTGCAGGAGCCAATGGAATTCATCTTGTTGTTGACGAAAAGGGTGTCTTCCGGGAGGACAACTTCCAGAAGGCCATGACAAGTATCCAAGACGGCCAGGGTGAAGACTCAACAGATATTTCCGGAAAGAAAGGAAACACCAAAAAGAAGTGGAAGTCAAAAACAGGTGGAAACAAGGGTATGCATATAAGTTTACTTATTACAAGCTACCTTTACTAATTTTTGAGGTAGGGCCGTCCGATATCTATAAAATTGTCAAAATGATCATGGTGAAAAACTACAACCCAGTCATCGTGTTCAGTTTTAGCAAGAGGGAATGCGAGAGTTTGGCTTTGCAAATGAGTCAACTGTCTTTCAATGACGATGGCGAAAAGGATATGGTCGGCAAGGTGTTTGGAAATGCGATCAGTTCTCTCTCCGAAGAGGACCGCGAATTACCTCAAATCCAGCACATTCTTCCACTTCTACGACGGGGTATCGGTGTCCATCACTCTGGGCTACTCCCCATTCTCAAAGAAGTCATTGAGATTCTCTTCCAGGAAGGTCTCATTAAAGTACTTTTTGCCACTGAGACCTTTTCCATTGGATTGAACATGCCTGCGAAAACTGTTGTTTTCACAAGCGTCCGAAAATTCGATGGTAAGGAACAAAGATGGGTTTCGCCTTCCGAGTTCGTCCAGATGTCTGGACGTGCGGGACGTAGAGGTTTGGATGACCGTGGTATCGTAATCCTCATGATTGACGAAAAAATGGAACCCCACGTTGCAAGAGAAATTGTGAAGGGAGAACAGGATAGGCTGAATTCTGCTTTCTACCTCGGATACAATATGATCTTGAACTTGATGAGAGTTGAAGGAATCTCGCCAGAGTACATGTTGGAGAAATGTTTCTTCCAGTTCCAGAACACGGCTGGTGCTTCTGCATTGGAAAAGGGTATGTTAGGTTTATTGTCCACTCACTATATCATTCTGCTAACTTTTTTTTAGAACTTCAGGATCTCGAAAATGAGAAGGTTATGCTAGTCATCGAGGATGAAAATACCGTTCGTGAATACTATGAATTGCGTCAGTCATTGGATCAATACACTAAGGACATGCGAGATGTCATAAATCACCCTACGTATTGTCTGCAGTTTATGCAGCCAGGTCGGTTAGTGAAAATCAAGTACCAGAACTATGACTTCGGCTGGGGAGCTGTTGTAAACTACTCAAAGCGATATCAAGCAAAGGTAATTACAGAACTGTCCCATTTACTAACTCACGCTAACCACTGCACAGCATATCGTCGAAGAGTTTCCTCCACAGCAATCCTATATCATTGATGTTCTGCTTAATGTATCGCCTGATGCCACACTCCTCATGAAGTCTGATAATAGAGAACTTCCAGCTGGAGTAAGGCCACCGGGTGAGGGAGAGCAGGGGAGAATGGAAGTTGTTCCAGTTCTCTTGTCTTGTCTAGAAGGCATCGCGCCGGTGCGCATCTTCTTGCCAAAGGACATGAAATCTCAAGATCAGCGTAATGCCGCCAGGAAAAACCTTGAAGAAGTCAAGAGACGATTCCCAGATGGAATTCCTGTTCTTGATCCAATTGAGAACATGAACATCACAGACGATTCGTTTAAAAAACTACTCCGAGTAAGTATGAGAAAGATTCTCGTTGGTTTTCCTACATGCTAATTTTCCGCAGAAAATCGAGGTCCTTGAGTCCAGGCTGTTGTCCAACCCGCTGCACAATTCACCTCGCCTAATTGATCTTTACAACAAATATAGTCACAAGGTTGACTTGAACTTGAAGATCAAAGCTGTAAAGAAGAAGATCACCGCCGCACACTCTATCATGCAGTTGGATGAGCTGAAATGCCGCAAACGTGTGCTTCGTCGTCTTGGATTCATCTCCGAGCAAGATGTCATTCAACTGAAAGCGAGAGTTGCTTGTGAGATCAGCTCTGGAGATGAGTTGCTATTAACGGAGTTGCTGTTCAACCGAGTATTCAATGAGCTCACCCCAGAACAATGCGCCGCCCTGCTCAGTTGTTTTGTGTTCGAGGAGAAGTCAAATGAGACACCTACATTGAAAGAGGACTTAAGCAAGCCTTTCCGAGATCTTCAAAGCCAGGCTCGCTTGATCGCAAAGATATCTCAGGAGAGTAAATTGGCTGTCGTGGAGGAGGAATATGTAGACAAATTCAAGCCCCAGCTGATGGACGTCGTATATTCATGGTCACATGGTGCATCATTCTCAGCAATATGGTATGGTCCCTAATTATGACTCCTGATTTGCGATCTTCTTTACTAACATCAATCAATAGTAAAATGACCGATGTGTATGAGGGAAGTTTGATTCGTATGTTTAGAAGGTTGGAGGAATTGATCCGCCAGTTGGCTCAAGCATCAAAAGTAATGGGCAGCGAGGAGCTTGAGAAGAAGTTTGAGGAGTCTCTCACTAAAGTTAAGAGAGGTAAGCTTAAACACAACATTACCATTCCATCTATATTAGCACAAACTAACACCTCCGTGAAAAACAGATATTGTTGCTGCACAGTCATTATATCTTTAGGTCGTCAAAATTTCCTTTTTTTCGGCGTTCGTGTAAAAAGACATAGCCATTCTTTTCATACTTAAGTTTTATTGTTCATGGCCCTTTTTTGTTACGATTTTGTGTCTCTTCCTATGATACATGCTTTGGGGTATTTACCAACTTTACAACGGTTCACTCATGTTCTTCTGTTCATGGATCTTTATCGTGCAATTGGGCCGCTTTTGATGGTGGAAGGGATTATTTCAATGGCTTGATTTTGCGCACTGCGCCTTCTTCATTAGGTACATTCGTGAGATTCTGTATACTTTTATGTGTATGTTATTGTTTTATATAGCATAGCGGCTTGAAATTCTTATCATGAATATAGAGAAGTCAACAGAGATTGAAGTAATGTTTATAGTAAAGAGAAGAACCAGATCCAGGTCGATGGATTCCTTTCCAGGCAACTTCTGAACACATTTCTGATGTTTTGAAGAACTTTCTAGAATTCTGAGCTCCAGCCAGATCAGACGTCTAGGCCGAATGCAACTGCCCTAAATCAGAGTAATGCAATATGCAGGACTGAGATATGCTAGGTATGACTTGTCGAATGACCAGGACATGACTGAAATCTTGGCGTCTACTGCAGGAATCAAGCTGGGCTAAGTGGTGACACACGTCGCGCCAAGCTAAGCTTTGGTACGCGCAGGCCAACTCTTAACGCGTCCCCCCACATGACCCGAAGCTACCCCGATCCCGATCCTGTGTCTGCGGCCGACCTCCAGCTACACATTCACGGCTCACATCTCCATATTCCACAAACCCAACTGCGAGATTAAACCCCACAAGGTACAATCATGCCTGAAGTAGGGTTTCAACACAAACTAGGGGGTATCGGCTCCATCAACCCCTTCATTGAAGAACCGCCAAGGCCATCGGCATACCCACCTGCAGAGAGAGCGGCGCTTCAGGGAAAGCTGGACAGCCAGCTAGGACCGGAATACATTTCATCTAGGCCTGGTGCTGGGGGAATGAAAGTTCATTATCTAGCAGCTGATAAGGCTATAAATCTTGCAAACGAGGTGTTTGGTTTCGATGGCTGGTCATCAACTATCAAAGAAATCACAGTTGATTTTGTGAGTGGAAATGGTCACATTATGTTTCAAGATTTTTGACTGACTTCCCTTGTTTATAGATTGATGAATACAAAGACACTGGGAAATACAGTTTAGGAGTATCCGTCATTATGAGAGTTACACTAAGGGACGGAACATTCCATGAGGTACATTGGTCTCGAATCAGAGCTGTCAACATCATCATCAACATGAACTTACAACCCTTTAGGATATCGGATATGGTCACATCGAAAACTGCAAGGGGAAGGCCGCTGCGTACGAGAAGGCAAAGAAAGAGGGCACCACTGATGCAATGAAACGTGCATTGAGAAATTTCGGGAATGTGCTGGGCAATTGCATCTACGATAAGTCGTATTTGAAAGAAGTAACAAAAATCCGAGTACCTCCAGTCAGTACACTCTTGCTACATAATATCCAATCAACCATTGGACTTGATTCTGACACTCATTTAGACAAGATTTAATCCTGCACGACTACATCGCCATCCAGATGTTGTCCCCAGACCTGCCATACAACCACCACAAATGCATGCTGCCCCCCAACCTTCAATTGGACAGAGCTCCATGGCGCCAGTAAAACAAGAGATTTCAAAATCAGAAATAGGTACGATGGTAATTGATTGTTCGTTGGTCTTTTTAATCTAATGAATGTAGATTCGAACCTTGCCAGTTTCGATGAATATGGTGGTATGTTTTTCTGGTCAATACGAATCTGAGTATCGCTAAATTATCACAGGAGACGAGTTTGACGACGAATTTGGGACGTTTGGAGAAGCAGACGCTTCTACCATTGATGGTCTTATGCCTGATGAAGTTGCTCTTGAATTGTATGTTGATCTATCTAAACATGAGTCCTGTCATGCTAACAGTGTAATAGGGATGAATTAACTCCAACAAATCAACAAGCACATAACATGAATACAGCAAATCAGAATCAGGGTTTTAATCGAACAAGCATAGGGGGTCAGCAGATGGGTGCTGGACAGAATGGTAGGGGGCAGCCTGGTGCTGGGATGGCCTATAACCCTGGGGATTCGCCTTTAATCAACCGTCGAGCTTCACCGAACCAATTCCAACAGCCAAACCCACAAACACCAACTCCTAAGCAGAGCCCACACATCCAAAATCCTCCAGCCCAACACAATCAGCAACAACGACCGCCACCACAGCAACAACATGTTACACCGCAGCCTCGACCGCCCCCACCGGCGATGAATCAGCCTCCTAGACAAGGTGCACTATCACCAAATAACGCCATCCCAACTCTGATGGCGCCTCAATTGAATCAGCAGGCTGCTGTTCAACAACCCGCTTCAGTGGGTTTCTTTAGTGCTAGAGTTGCAGAGACTGTTCAGAAAGATGGAAACGTTGACGACTCTGCAATATTCAATCCCCAGCATCAGACTTCAATACCACGATCTTTAGGTATTGATACATCAAAATCATCGCCAATCCCTCGAACATTCCAAGGAAATAAAGCCGCAATCAATACAACCGTGCCGAACACCATACAAAAGCCCGATTTTGGAAGTGCAGGTGGTTTTAGCACAGGGAGGCAAATAGGAATGCCTCCCCCAGGTGCACCCCAGCATAACCGAACATTATACAAACCACCAAGTGTTATACAAGGCGCAGGTACAAAAAGACCAGCAGAGAATAATAGCAATGGGCCTGCACAGTATGTATTCATGCACTAAAGATTTACGAGGATTTTACTAATGTATTTAGCAATTTCTCAAGACCAGCTCTAGGCAATGCTTCTAATGCCCAATTAAATCAACAAGGCCAAGGCGGGCCACCCCAGGGGCACGACCAGTTTGGTGGGAATGATCCTAAACGGATGAGAAATTAATGATTATACCAGCTTGAATTTCATTGTTGGCTGAAGCTTAAGGGTACATAGACTGAGATTTCTTAAAACGGCTTGGTGTTAAAGGTGTTCACGTTTGGTTTTGAGGGGTCCATACCACTATCTTTCCCCTCATTCCCGGTTGTTGTATTTTCTCTTCATTCGATTTCTTATCTTTTACGTACATGTTCTCTCATTGGTCAACATGGATATATCATTTTCGGAGGGCGGTCTTCTCTGGTTTTGTTTTTTTATCAGCTGTTTTCTTCTTCACACTTGCATCTGAGCTCTTCTTTTTCTTTACCTTTCCTATTCATCGACCTACATATTACGGCTACCGGGTATTTGCTTTATTATTATTTATATTATTTTTTATTCATAACATCCCTTGGTTCATCGAATTACATATATATATATTCTTTCGTTGATCTCGATCGGCCTTGAAACATACCAAAGCGTTCTTTTGTCTAGTGCAGCATATTCTAACTGGATGTCCCTGAGAAGCTGCAAGGTTCATTAAAGTTTATATGGAGCACATGACAATTAGATTGTATCCCTGGTCGTCAGATCAAGCTTTTTTTTTTCATCCCTCCCTCTAAACAAACCCCTTCCACTCGGCCCCCGGAGCTTCAGGGAAAAAAACACAAAATTTCCGTTCGGTTAGTTAGCCTATCAAAAAAGAGACAAGATACAATCCATAAACACTTGTACCCTAGATCCATATTCATCGGTCTCGGGGCATCTGAGGAGTGAGCGAAATCTTGGAAGACGGCGGGCATAGCATTCTTTTTTCTTTTTTTACTGTCACATAGCATTTGAAGCTTGCAATTGTTTATTCTGAGATTGTCATATATGCAGCCTCTTTCAAGAGTAATCCTCCGGTCGCCGACGGTACCGCGGCCTGCATTGTCGAAGCTCCAGTCGAAGATCGTTGCTCTACCCCAGCGAACCTCCTCAACCACAACAGCTCCGACTACCTCACTCCGCACTACTACTACTTTCAATCTCGCTTCATCAAACTCCAGGAGCTTCTCGTCTTTCGCATCAGCACGAACAGCATCTACAGCCGCCGCGAAAATGTCTACAGGTATGGCTGGCTGCCCCACCCCACTGGATCCCCGCCTTCCAATTGTCCTGGAACCCCCCACCCCTCGAATGTGTCCCCTGCCCTCACGACATCCCCGCCCAGACCAATTGCACTCAAAAGTCAGATTATAGAGATGGAGAAAAGAGACTAACCTCCAATACAAAAAATTCGAATGGATATCTAGATAAACAATCCCTCACAAAGCCCCTCGTGGTCGTCTCGGGCCCAAGCGGCGCCGGGAAATCAACCCTCCTCACCCGCCTCTTTGCAGAACACCCAGATACATTCGGGTTCTCGATCTCACGTACGTCCCTCCCTCCCTCCCTCAACTCCCACCCACCATTCCATCCCCCCCCCACATCTAACTCTCTCTACAAAACAGACACCACCCGCCCCCCCCGCGCCGGCGAAGCCGACGGCATCCACTACCACTTCACGACCCCAGACACCTTCCACCGCCTCGTCTCCGAAAACAAATTCATCGAGCACGCCACCTTCAGCAAAAACTCGTATGGCACCACCAAAAAAGCCGTCGCGGACGTCAACGCCCAAGGCCGTGTCTGCATCCTCGACATCGAGATGGAGGGCGTGAAGCAAGTGAAAGCCTCGGGCCTCCCCGCAAAATTCATCTTTATCCAGCCGCCGAGCGTGGAGGATCTCAGAAAGAGGTTGGAGGGGAGAGGAACAGAGACCGAGACGAGCTTGCAGAATCGGCTGGACCAGGCGACAAAGGAGTTGGCGTATGCGGCGGTGCCGGGGAACCATGATAAGGTTATTGTCAATGATGATTTGGAGAGGTGTTATCGGGAGTTTCACGATTATATCATGTCGTTGTAAAGGGCTAGATTAGGTGGCTATACTCGTAGAAGGAGCTCTGAAATTTGGGAGGTAGGAGGAACTACATATGCGCATGTGCATTGATATCGATGTCTTTCTCTTTCTCTTTTTTTTTTTTTTTTTCTCTCTGAATTTTTGCTTGGAAGTTTCACAAAAAAGCCATGTATATACCTTGATAGCGAGTATTGCAAGTCTTATACATCTGGTATGAAGTCACGCCAAATTCTACGAAAGATATCCCAATTTGTGGAATTCGAAATGTGATCACTAATTACATGCAATTGGGCGGGGACATCACTTGAAACCGATTTTTTGGAAGCATGCTTACTATTATGTGCCGTATTTTAAAGAAAACAAACTATTTCCCTCACTCCCGGCAATTTGCCATTACTGATAAGCCATCAAACCACACACAAAAAAAATACAAATGCCTGAATCAAGAAGGCGTGTTAATGAAAATAAGAAAAAAAAGAAAGAAGGTGGAATAAAAAACGTAGGTTCGCTAACGATAAAAAAAATAGGAAGAATAAACAAGGTTGAAAAGAAGTGGGTATGCAAAGGTAAAGAGGTATACAGCCACAAAAAAAGAACAAGAATAATAAACAAAAGGGAAATATGGGTGAGACCCGTCGCATTAATGTGGTATAAAGGAAACAATGTTAAAAAACGAGAGAACTGTCAAATGGGTAATCCAGCATTTGTGCACTTTGCTCCAATTGTAAACTTTTACCGCATCTGCTGCTTTCTCCAACCACCGAAATCGCCAAGAATTAAACTTCACTCCATACGTAAAACAACTCTCTAGTAATTGCCACCGTTCATTGTAAGCCTCTGTGAGCTCCTGCTCATTTCTCTGTCTGTAGTAGGGCTGATTGGTCGGCTGCTTCCGGCTGCTGCGCTGCTTTCCTTGAGTGCCAACAACTGTTTGGCACGGAAAGTCTCGTAATGGATTTGTGAAGTTGTTTCGATGAGATCCTGGAGATGGGTACGGGTGAGGAAATTGCGGAGATAGACGAACTCGCAGTGGTTCTCATTCTCGACTGTAATTGAAAGCATTAGCTTGGCTACTCCATACTCAATTGCAGCAGTTGTGGGAGGTCTTACCATTGATGACACCCCATCTGTTTTGCCGACCGCGAACTTGCTTGCCATCGACAATGATGGACTTCTCTGATCCAACGACAGCAAATGGAATGATATCCTATATATTCGGTTAGCTTCGGAACAAAGCGTATTCTTGAACCATCAGCTAAGTACCTTGATCTGTGCGTTCCAGGTACGCTCCTCCTCATCCAGCTCATCGTTGTCGTAAGGGTACATCTTCAAGTTGTGGAAGACAAACTCCTCCTTGATCCTCTCCTTGAAAGCTGCACGTTCCTCCAAGGTGAGAGAGTCTGATTTGGCAATGACAGGGACGACGTTGACGACATCGGACAACTTCTTCAAGACGACGATATCGATTGGTTTGAGAGCATGCCCAGAAGGCTGGATGAAGAACAAGCAGCAGTGGATTCTGGTATCTTGGATGTATCGTTCCCTCTGTGCTGTAAGCTCTTTCCTGAGGTAGGCCGAATGCTGATCCTTGATGTACTTGACAATGGGGTCCCAGCTAAAGAAACGAGTTAGGGGCTTCCTTCTACATGCATATTCCGAACTAATGGACATACCAACGATCGTTGTTGACCTGGTCGCCGTAACCCGGGGTATCGACGATATTCAAACGCAGGCGGACACCATTCTCCTCAATGACTACAGATTCTTGTGTCAGCATTTTGTTTTGAAACACGGAACTATGCAAGATGTTTCGTACTATGAGAGACCGATTGGATCTCGGTGGTGGATCGCACAGGCTCGTCAGGTGTTAGCCTTCCCTTGCTGTCGATGAGGTGTGCGGCAAAGATGGTGTTGATTAATGTCGACTTGCCGAGCCCAGTTTGGCCTTGTATCGTCCGTTAGCATACAATCCCCACGAGAGCGCGACCCGATTGAGACAACTCGACATACCAACACAGATCACGTTAAACTGAAAACCACGCTTGAGGAGCTTCCTCTGGATCTGAGATGTGATGCTGTCGAAACCAACGTGGCTTCGAGGGAAGACGGAGCCAGTAGCTGTAGTGGCCATTGCTAATGCCTGGTGAGATGGCTGTGGATGGAGATGCAAATGTGGGGGTGGGGTGGTGATGGAGGTTGTGCAAGAGATGTTGTTTGCAGAAGGAAGGAAGTGCTGCGTGATGGGGTGAGTATGGGGCACCTTTGGGCAATGTGACAAGGAAGGGGTGAGGGCTCGCTCGGCTCTGAGCTTGGGGTCGAAGATTCAGGGCCGCAGATAATGGGCCAGCAGCAAATTATTGTATGCTCGCGGTCTGGCTGGTCTGCAATGGACGGGCGGGAAAAGGGGGTGGGGCCTAGGGGAGAGGCAGCGTATGGGGCCAGGTTGCTGCTGCTCTGCGTTTGTGAGAGTTTAATTGGCCGTCGCGCGCAGCTTGGCGGCGTTGCAACCAACGGACGCTGCCGAAGGGGTGCAAAGGGGACCGGAGGGGACGTGCCTGGCCGCCAAGGCCCGCGCCAGGCGAGTAGCGCAGGAGCACGCAGCAGCGCAGCCGTGGACGCACGCACGCACGGACGCCCCGTGGGATCTGCTGCCCTGCCAGGTTGCTTGCTCTGCTCCGCTCGTCTCGTGCTCGGCATCCCTCCAGTCAAGCGACAGTAAAGTTCGGTCTCAAGTGCACGCAGCGCAACGGCCTGCAACAACACCCCACCAGCGACCCGTCTGTGACCCGCCCTCCCCTCCTCGACGAAGCACAACCACACTCTTCAGCCTTCGGTCCCCCGCTTCACCCCCCTCGCCCTCAATGGCAGCCGCACTCCTGCCATCGGCCCGTCTGGGCATCTATGCGACCCTGCGCTCGGCATTCACCCTCCCCGCAATCGCCATACCCGCCTCGTTCATCATCAATATACCATCGCTGCTGCCAGGCATCTTCGAGTCAATCCTGCGTGCGGTGCCCAAGAAGAAGCCAACCTACTCGAAGCGCAGAATGCGGCAGCTTGCGGGCAAGGCGTTGCCCACACTTCAGAATCTCAACAACTGCCCCGCCTGCGGAAGAGTCAAGAGAGCGCACACCCTCTGTGAGCACTGTGTCGAGTCTATACGGGGCATGTGGAGGCAGGAACGAAAGGGCAACAGTGAGGACGTCGTGGGCAACTAGGCGGCCAAATGGTGCGGCTTTTCTTGCCAATTTTCACTGTCGGTTCTGTCGAGAAGCCGTGAGAAAAAGAATTCGGGAAATTGAGCAAGGCGGTGGATAAAAGTGATTTGTTATTGCTGTGATGAAAAGCACCAATGGAGGCTTCTCCGGCGTAGACGGTGTCGAGGGGGATAGTGTTGTGAAGGTCAACATCATGTATATTTCATTGAGGGGTGGATTTCATTGCAGGCGTATAAATTCCTTCATTTGTGCAAAAAAAAATTAGGTAGGGGCTACCCTGCCATACTATACATACCTTTTGTCTTTTTTGCTCTGTGGGTTGTAGTAGGGCCAGTCTCGGCCCAAGCTATAGGGATACGGTCAATCTCAGTGCAGAGGCGGGTTTCATCCCTCAATTGCTGCTCGAAATTTGTAGCTTGTACCAGAAGTGTTGATCATGATGACACTAGATTGTCCTTCACAGAAGATAGTCCAAGGGCTCGTCTACGGCATCTTTTCTTAAAAGTCACACCAATTTCGTTTGCGCTTCGGTTGGGAGACTGCTTTCCAAATCTCTGCGGAGAATTCCCTTGGGCGGAATCGATGCCGCGAAGTACCAGGGAATGAGGCTGTGAAGTACCTGTTAGTCTGATTTCTGTATTGGTATGCCGAAAAATATGAATGTGCGTCCTACAATGTAGGGTGTGAGGAGATTTCAGAATCGAGACTGGTCGAGATTAAGACTGGTGCTTTTGATCGAGAGAAATAACTCCCAAGGGCGTCGTTTGACGCTTGGAGTACTTGTCGAACAGAACTATTTAAGGTAAAATCTTGAATCGGTTGTGCATTCGTAGGGTGCATTCATAATACAATCGAATTGATATCTTGAACCCCGAAATCGAAAAATCCACGATCCGACGATTCAATTGCGGGCAATGGCGGGGCAGCTCGAATAGTAGCCTGGTCTCAATTAGAGGCTTTCGAGCGCTACTGGTTTGTATTGCGGGCAATAGTAGCTACTTGATCCAGAGGTTCAAGTTACAAACTTGGACGGGTGGTGCCGGTTTGGGATTGGTTGAGCCCCATGGATCCTGGGCATCCACCCCACCACAGAAGGCGCATTGCTCCCTGACCGATTGACATGCTTAATGTTCTCGTGCCGGTCGACCTATAGCTCTTCAAACGAGTCTCTCCTCCATCTCCATTTCACCACCACGCACTGACCAAACATAAAAATCGCTAATGGTATACCCCAGTTTTTTCGTTTGCTCTACTGGTAGCCTACTTTCTAATCTGCGAGCCTAGAAAAGTCCAAACAATACCTCACCTCCCATGTCGTTGAACAAGGTACAAACCTCTACTTCACCACCATATCCTGGGTTTCAACGCTAAATGTCTGCGTGTAGCTCATTCCTCCGATGTGTATGGACTCGCTGTGACACAGCGCCATGTGTTATCTATATCCGGCGAATCAACGGTCAAGATTTGGGATGCGAAGGATCCAGAACATCCGAAAGTCCACGAGTTTGAGGCTGCACATCACCTCGGTATCCATCACGTCGCTGCCAGCAAGAGCGGAACGACGGCGGCAACGGCTGGTTTTGAAGGCGGATTAAAAATATGGGATATGGAAGAGTTGAAGCAGATTGTGGCCCTTGGTAGCTTGAACCTTGCCTCCGTTTCTCAGCTCCTTCTAATGCTTAGGATGTAGATCATCCGTCTGACGACATATGGGCAATCTCACTTTCACCAAATGGCGACCTTTGCTTTTCAACAACACATGATGGGCGCATCATTGCCAGAGATACCAGAGAGATCAAGAAGAAAGTCCGGGAATACACAACAAAGGGGAGCTTTGGTCTCTGTGTGGACACTGTAAGATTGGTTTCCTATCTGAATTTACATACTGCCTTATCTAACATTATATAGTCGGCAGATGGCCGATTTACTGCTTCGGGGCATGAAAATGGTGGCATTTATGTCTTCAGCAATGAATCTGGGCGGATGATACATTCTCTCTCAGGTTTTGTCCCCTCATGATCTTTACCACTACTTTTCTCATTCTGACGACCCATGGTGAAGGTTTGGTTAAACCTATAAGAGCGATTGCATTTTCTCCGGCCGGCCGCCTTTTGGCCGCAGCTGGTGAATCCAATGTCATTGCACTTTACGATGCAGTTTCTGGCGAGCAAGTCGCAAGCTTCACTGGCCACAGGAGCTGGATTTTCTCCTTGAGTTGGAGCGAGACTGGACAGTATCTTCTTAGCGGGTAAGTAAATTGCTCATTGCTGGTGGTTGATTACTTTGCTGATATATTATAGGTCATTCGACGGTAGGGCAAAGGTATGGTCGATAGACCAGCAAACCTGTGTTGCTACGCATAGTGAGTCTGATCAAGGATTGTATGCTGTCCGTTGGCTGCCGAAGATTGGCATCAATGAGGGCTTCGTGACCGCTGGGGCCAATCACAATATTGCCTTCTACAGAGAGGCAATGGGTGGTTAGGTTAGAGTAGTTCAATGGTTTAGATATAATAAAGTCTCCTCTGCCAAAAATATATAATTGTATAACGGCTATGCAGCTGTAGCTGGCATGGGCGCGTGTAGGTAACCATCGTGTTGATCACTAGCCACACCTATCCATCCACATGTGGCGCCTTCCGAAACAAGACCCCTGCCCAAGCCCGGCCCCCTTACATCTCCGCGCTCCAAACATTTAAAGACTTTCCTTCCTCCCCTTGTTCTTCCTTATACTCTTCACCAACGTTCATTCAACCCACCTTCATTACAGTACCATACACGCTCTTTTGCAAACCCACGCTCTAAATTATTCTATACACTCTTTGTCCATTACCAATTTACCTTTTTTGAACTTTATTTCACGTCTTATTCAAACAATATCAAGATGTTCTCCAAATCCGCCTTCTTTGCCGCCATCTTCGTGTTTCTCGGGTTCACCCTCCGATTTGCCAGTGCCGAAACTCCTCCAGTAAGCCCTTTAAATCTACTCTCGGGGAACTTACAAGTACTGATCCGTGTACGATAGGCTTGTGTTCTCGCCTGTGTCAATGAGCAAACCAAAGTCGGAGACTTCACCGCCATTTGCAAGACCAATGTCAGCGCAGTAGTCAAGTGCCTTGACAGGGCGTGCAAGAAGGATCTGTCCACCGAGGCTCTCGATCACTACAAGTCCACCTGCCAAACTGCTGGAATCAACGTCGGTATGTGTAGCTTTGTTCATTCACCCTAATTGAAGGAAATAAGGGCGCCGATCTAACAAAACAACTCCAATAGTCATCCCAACCGCATCCGCAACCCTCTCTGCCACTGGAACTGCCAAAGCCACCGGAACCTCATCTACTGCTGCCCCCTCCTCCACCTCACCAACCAACGGCACAACCTCAGGTAATACAAAAATCCAAGCTCCACACCCCACTGCGCTCCTCCCAAGACCTAATTACCGGGTAAAATTAAAAGCTATCTACAGATTACTAATAATGTGTGTGTCTAATATTAGCAGGTGACGAGAACTCCTCGCCCAAAGTCAGCGTCGGCATCAAGACAGTCTTTGCCTTGGCTGCCGTTTTCGCCGCTGCTCTTGCCTTGTAAAAACCCAAATCGATTCCTAAAAATTCGAAAGAACTTCCGAAAAAGGACAAAATACTTTTAGAGCTCGTTAGGGGAGATAGAGAGGGGGTTACTTAGGCAACCAAGTGGAAAGTTGTGATGTGAGTGTGTGCGTATGTATGTGTATGTTTTTCTGCATGCATGCAAAGCATCGATAATTTGGCATTCAAATGGTCATCTTCCCGGCGAGCGCGGGCAGGGGCGGGCGTTTACTCATTCATCATTTTTCTTTTTCATCATTCATTCAATTTATATACCTTGTCATCATAGTACTGAATAGAGCATGCATTACTACCTACATTATTTTTATTTTTTTAAATTTTGCTGCACAACATGTTGTTCCACCATGAGTTCTCGAAGAAAAACGTTTACTCGGGGCTAATTGTGAGTTTATCCTGATAAGCTGGAGTTCAAGCATGCATTTTTACACTGTCGAGTAACGTTCGAATTCGAGATCTCCCCTATTTAACCCTTGGACCCTCTCCGAATAGCGACTAAGTACCTAGGCTAACTTTAAAGTGGCCTCCCATGATCGATCTTCGGTTATTTAAGGGCCCAGGGTGGCTCCTGGGTAGTTAGCACTTATCAGATCATATTAAAAGAAAAAAACGTGACTTATCTCTTCCTGAAATTAACGACGTTTCGGATATAGATGATCAATTCAATTTGCAATTGCAGTTGTAATTTATATCTCGTTGCGGGGAAGGTATTTGCGATTCGCGGTTTAGCAGTTGGTTCGACGTTATACGGAGTACTTCGATGGCACATCAAGATGGAGGTATTGTCTTTGATTTGTGATTGTCACATGTTTGATGTTCTGTATCTTTGAGGAAAGAATTCGAAGTATGTATACCTTAAGCTATATAAGTAGGTAGGTACTTCTGATTATGCCTTGATCTTACCTCATAAATTTATAAAGACATCAAGAAACTTAGACTCGACATATAGAATTCGAAGTATGTAAGGACGAACGAGCAATTAGCGAGCAATCGGTGAAAAAAATACCTCATTAGGAAAGAAACGTCGGGCACGCTAGGCCATACCACTACTCGTACTGATGTAGCCTCTTGGCCATGGCCATATGTGATCATGATGATCAATTGTTCAAAAAGAGAAGCAAAACTTAAGTTTAGATCTAGAGTTATCGATCAGCAGAAATAAAGAAAGACATTCTTGCTCAAGCTCTAGAGATCTCCAGATGGACCCAATTTTATGTAAATTTCTACATATAACTTAGGTAGGTTCCCTCGTTTAATACGAGGCATTAATTTATCAACCATATCGTAACTTTATAATTACATAAATTAACCGACCGGACGAAAGTCACGAGCTTCCTCTGCATCGAACATGGCATCCTGCAGCGCAGGACAGGGCAGAATACCAAGTTTTCAAACTCAAGTCCTTCTTCATATATTGCAATTGTCATTTGGTCCGACCGTTACCGTTACATGATCTCGTGGCATGCTCGTGCCCAGCATTCGAATTCTCCTCCCTCTAGACTTGCGCATGCATACATACACCGCATCGAGCTCATCGCATGTCATGTCGATTTAGAGTAGAGTAGACTCTTTACTCTACTTACCTTCTCAACTAGGAACTCGGCCGGCCCCGACCAATCACAGCTTCACAGCCCACTCGTGATCAAGAGCTATAAGCTCCCTACTTCTTACAGACTTCCATCGAGGCTACTCTAGATCTAGATCTAGATCTCCAAGAACGACCTTGATTACCAGATTGAGCTTCATTGAAAACACACCAAACACCAAACACCACACACACCACCAAACACCACACACACCACTAAACCCACCGCATCAAATATCCATCTCCGGCGCCCCCCCCGAATCCCGAATCCCATATCCCGAATCTCGAAAAAAAGAACTACTCACTCACTGTTCAAAAGGTTTCTTGAGAGGAGAGGAGAAACTCAAAAAAAAAAAAAAAACAATTGGAGAAATAATGGACGCAGAAGCAATCTCCCAGCAAGCCCGCGCGGCCCTGGACGTCCTCCTCACCCAACTCCAGAGTCTAGAGTACGTTTCCCCCACCATCCTCCCCCACCCACCTCCCTCTCACAACCTCCCCCCCACTAACCTCCCCCTCCCCCCCCAAAAAAACAGATCCCAACAATCCCACCTCCTCACCACCCTAACAACCACGCTGCACACCACCACCCGCCCCCCGCTCCTCACCGCCCTCACCCCAACCCTCACCTCCATCCCGCACTACGAGCAAAAACTCGCGCTCCTCCGGACGAAAATGGCGCAGCAAGGAGCCGAGGCGCAGGCGCTGAGGGCGAGGGCGGAGGAGGTGAAGAGGAGGAGGAAGGTGTGTTTGGGGAGGGAGAGGGAGAGGTGGGAGGGGGTCAGGGAGAGGGAGAGGACGGTGTTGCGGGCGAGGGTTGTGGGGGAGGGGGGGGAGGGGGGGGGGAGGAGTAGGCCTGGGACGCCTGGGGGGGGTGGGGGAGGGGGAGGGGAGGGCGGTGGGGAGGGTGATGGGGAGGGGGCGGCGGCTGCGGCTGCGGCTGCGGCTACGGCGGAGCCGGTGAGGCTTGTCAAGAGGAAGAAGAAGGCGAGGAAGGTTGAGATGGAGTAGAGCTATGTACTTGTGGTAAGTATCATGCCTGGGCTGGGGGATCTGGATTTCATGGAGTTTTTTTTTTATTTTACATATTTTGTTGTATTTTATCGTTTTGGGGATTTGGGGATTTGGGGATTTGGGATTTATGTGTACAATGAGGAAGTATGTATATGTGCAACTCTCTCTCTCTACTCGGGAGGGTTCGAGACAAAACTCCAAAGATCTAGAGCGAGGTCTTCAAGTGAATCCATCCATCCATCATCCTTCTTCTAATTCAATGCAAATTTAGTAGGGAATCTCTAATCATGCTCAACAATACTTGTACTTAGGTAATTTAATATATATATATGCCATCCATTTAATCACAAAAAAAATACGAATAATATTATAAAACCTGGGACCAAAAAAAAAAAAAGAAATTCTCCTCGAATGGAATGATGATGATGAATGGGATGACTAACGACGCAAATAATGTAAATGAGGCATGAGTTAATGGGAAGTGCATCATGAATACGGGAGAATTCGTAGAAAAGGGTATGTTATTTACACAAAAACAGAAGGTAGAAAAAAAGAAAATTGATGTGAAATGGGCCATGGGGAGTACCGAGAAAACAATGAAGTCTGTATACCAAGAAGAAAAGTGACAATAATACACATAAAAAAAAACCAAAAAAAACTCGCACATCACACATCACACATCACACATCACACAACGCACACACACTCGGTGCAAATTCAAACCCCTCTACTTCCCTACCCACTCTCTCCCTCCCGCAGACTACACACACACACAAGATATTCAGGATTCCGGAATCCCCAAGAAAAGAAACCCCCCCCCCCCCCTTCAATTCCCACCCAAGTCCCCCACAAACGACGGGGCTCTACTCCCAATCCGCGGCGAAGGTGGGTTCGGCTGACTAGGTGCTCTAAGGACACTACTTCCGCGATACATCCTCCTATTCCCACTTCCACCCCCGCCACTCCCACCCGAGCCCATATCCGACATCCTCGCACTCCCTCTCCCGCCCTTACTCTCCAAACTCCCCGTATTCTCCAGCCCGATCCTCTCCTTCGTGTCATAGTAAATCAGCGGATTGAGCAGCGTCGTAGAGTTCGTCGGAGACCCAACAACAGTCGAGCCCGACGAGACACTCGAGCTGCCCCTCTTATGGACGCGTCTCGAGGTCGTCGACATTGATTTCTGCTGGGTGGGGGGTAGCTTGAGAAGTTCACCAGCCAAGTTGGACACCAGGATCGCGCCGTCGCGTTCCGCGAGTTTCTGGATCGTCTGGGTCATGCCGTACTGCCTGATCAATCCCTCCTTCTGGTCACTTGCGTCACAGATCGTACGGAGGATTCGGAGAAGGTTCAAGCGAACGACAGCCTTATGGTGGGTAAGCTTTGAGAGGATGCGGTCAAAGAGTTCAGGTTTGGCGATTGCGTGGGCAATTTGAGGACTGAGCCGGAGTAAGCCACGGAGAGGTTCGAGGAGGTTCTCGAATGCGTTTGCTTTTGATGTGGTGAAGCATTTGATGATTGCGGTTGTAAATGATTCACTTAGTAGTTTCTCCTCAACTCTTCCAGTTTCCTCTTGTAGCCTGTGAAATTTATTAGAATTTGCCTGTTGAATATGAGTCCCAAAAGTCAAGAAGACTTACCAAACGAATATAGCCTCCAGTGCAGTAACCTGCCAGTACGGATCTGAAAGAAGTGATATGTAAAATGCCAGTCCATTGTGCTGCCATAACGACTTTCGAGTAATCTTGCTGCAATGGGCCATGTCGCAGAGAATAGGCAATGCAAACTCCTTGAGCGGACGTTCTGTGCTGACAATTTTCTGCAAAATCGGAATGAGCCCCATGATAGCAGCATCTTCTTGTCGAGACTTGCTGAGTTTGCAAAGATTGTACATCGTGTTGAGGATCTGATTTGAAATCTCTCTGAAGTGAGAACCATGCCTGCTTGCCTCCAAAAGATCCGTGAGTACTTCGATAGCGTTGGCATTTTGTAGTTTCTCGAGGGTTGCGGTAAGCATAGAAAGATTCTTGATGAATTTGAGCATCGTGATTTGATGTGTTGGCTCAAGTCGCTTTAGATCCTTGAGAACTCCTAGAAAAGCTGTCAGAATGTGAATCTCAAATAGGAAGAGTGAGTTGTACTCTTGAGGACAGAGCGTTCAGCAATTGTCTCCTTCACCTGATTCTCCGCTTGAGAGAAGATGTAGAATATGTTGACGATTCGCTCGACGCAATGGTCTGCAATGTCATCACCTTGCTCAATCACATGTACTAATGCCATTGAGAGTGGCTGTAGCACTGAGCTTCTGGCAAAAATTCTACAAAAGTCATTTTTTGGCGTTGGGCCCTGCAAAGATATTAGTATCTGAGGAATACTGGAGGTGGCGAGAATAACAAACCTGAAGCTCAAACACACTCCATATTCCGTTGATACCAATAAGCACCAAGTCCTTTTGCGCTTCATAGTCTTCCTCCAGAAATTCGACCAGAACATTCAAACCACCACAACTCACAAACATTTGCAAGGTTAAGGTGGAAGTAGTGTACATTTGCCGAACGAATGCTGCTGCCTCTAATCGAATGTTCGAAGGGTACTTCTTGGATGCAAATTTGGTGATGATTGGTATTCCACCAACGAAGCACAAGTTCTCTTGCACCTCAACATCATCAAATGTAATCTGAAAACCATTAGCAGTGCATTGAATCAATTGCAGGAAAAACATACCGCATTGACTATTCTCAAAAGCTTCAAGATAACCTCTCTCTTTTTACATGTTTCCAGGACTTCAAGTATTGGTAACATGCCGTGAGCTCCAATGATATTGTCTTTGCAATCAAACGACTCCATGAGAATTTCGAGCTAGGTGGAATTAGCGTCATGTGTATCAGTGAATCAAGTGGTTCTTACAAGCTGTGTAGCTATCCGATCCAGCTCATCGTCTGGTTGAGTCGTCTTCAAAGAGTTTACGAGGTTATCCACTTGCAGACATAACCTTGCATACTTGTCTCGAACGATATTTGCCTCAAGGTCTTGACAGAACTTCAATCAGCAATCCATAAGGAGAATAGGGATGCCAGTCAACTTACCCATTTCATCAAACCCTTCTTCGAGTTGGGCAAATGGATCGTCATCGTCAGTCTCTTCTTCGCCATACTATATAATCAGTATCTTTTTTACACGAGAAAGAATCGACCAACATACCCAATTACTGTTTAGACGAGGTGGAAGCATTAATTCGTCGGCACTAACATCCGAATCATATGTTTCCGAGACAGCATCTCTTCCAAACACATCAGAGTAATCTTCTTCCCCATCTGCCTCAGAGTACTTGTGAATCTCAAGTGTGGAACGTGACCTTCGCATTGATTGCGCCTCCTTATCAACTCCAGATGAGCGAGTATGCTTATGCCGCCGCAAACTTCCTGCTTGTGACGAACTTGCAGACCGTGGTAATGTTTCCAAGTCCGAAGGATGGAAAAGACGTGGGGAAAGTGTGTTGTCCCTCTGCTTTGGCTGAGATTCGATATCAATTGACCTTCGCTGGGAATGGTTGCTTCCTCTCGTCATACTGGCAACCTTCTGAGCAAACATCTGATCATTTCCACCAAAAGCTTCCGAGTAGTCATCAGACGAGTCCTCTTTGTAGCGCAAAGCGGCTCGAGATGGGAGAGCCAATCTCTTCTGCTTCATCTGCCTGGGGAGATCATGCTTTCCATGACCATTTTGCTTTGTTGGAGTTTGTCCTGGGGATTCGGGGATGTGCTGTAGGCCCTCCAAATCTGATGTGGAACTCCGATTCGACGAATTTTGGTGATAAAGAGGGCGAATTGTCTGCATAGGATCATCCATATCCGTGTCCAACCCAAGGTTAGATCTTCCTGCATTATTTCCAAACGGTAGCATCCCTCCTTGGTTTCTTGGAGGACTTTTGATTGTGATATCCCCTTCAAAGTCGTCGTTCCATGTATCATTTGGACTTTCTGCATTTGCAAACGCTTTTAGTCGATCCGAGGACAAGAGACCAGCAAAATTATCATGGGGTTTCATGTGTGGCAGTTGTAATGCACTAGGCGAAATACATGTTGCAAAGTCGTCATCCCAATTATCCTCCACTAGAACATAATTAGTTTCAAGCCCAATCACAGAATCATACTCAATATACCCACATTGTTCTGGCGACCTAAAAGCATCTGTGTTATATGGAGCCTTATTTTGTAGTACGAGATTCCCTTTTACGGGGGCAGATAGCTCATTTTGGTGACGGCGTGGAATGGCTAGATTGGGGTGATTTGGATTAAAATGCGACTGGCGGGCCTCTCTTTTTGCTGTAGAGGTATTAGGAGATTTTACAACCTCATTCAACTTCTCATTCCAGCGTTGAATGTTTTGTACGGCCTCTTCGTATTTCGTGCTGGTTGGCTGCTGTACTACAGAGACGGAGCGCCTGGCATTCACTATCCAAGGATGCTTAAGCAGTTTACGAGCCGAAACTCTAAGATTAGGGTCCTTTTGGAAGCATTGCATAAGGAAATCCCGGACAGCCTTCACCCGAGTTTGTTAGTTCATTGGATAGAGATTAGAGGAATTTTGCTGCGAATCTTACTGGTGAAGCTCCCTCTGGAAGAGGTGGATGATCGTCATTGACAATTCGGAACAGAGCAGGCATGGAAGCTAACTTGTGATATGGCGGCTTTCCATCCAGTAGCTCAATAACTGTACAGCCGACACTCCTATATTATATGATAATATATAATATATTAGCAATTGGTACATGTAGGGGTTATGACAAGAATGTTATGATTTACCAAATGTCAGATGCTGTAGATGCACCGGCTAGCTCAATAACTTCAGGTGCCATCCAATATGGAGTCCCAACCACAGAAGAGTCACTCAAACCACCAGTTCTAGTAGCAACACCAAAATCTGCCAATTTGACCAACCCTTCTTTTGTGGTCAAGATGTTTGCACCCTTAATATCCCTATGTATAACACCCTGATCGTGGAGATATAGAAGTCCATGTAGGACTTGATTCATGTACAATGACACTAAATTCTCTGGGAATTTCCCAAAGTTTTTGCATATACTGTGGAGGGATCCGTTCTCACAATACCTATATCGATAATTAGCCTAAATTGAACCATGTCGATAAATATTTTTTTTTGGAAATTTACTCCATAATAATGTAAAGTGAGTCTGAAGTTTTGACGAAGCCGCGGTATTTGACGATATTCTCATGCTATAGTAAAGTCAGTATAAACACACTTCCGTTTTGGTATTTAGCTGTGGCGGTCGGTACATTAAGATTTTTGAGGAGGTCAATTTCAAGCTAACCGAGACATTAGCATGCAACGTTATCACAAAGTCAACACCTTGTGAGCTCACCATGATCACACGAAGCTCCGTCTTTGGGAGATCTGCTAGGCGAACTTGCTTTACCGCCACAGTTTCTCCAGTCCCCCAATTTAGGGCTCGGTAAACCGAACCGAAAGCGCCCTTTCCCAGGCAATCTCCCAGAGTCTAACCCGCAACGCCAGCATCAGTCAACAGTCACCAAGACGCAGGGTGGGAGGGGAATGAAAAAGCGTACGTAGTCTGGGAGCGGAGAGGCCGAATCATCATTGTTGCTTTTCAGAGAGGTGGATGTATTTGATCGAGTCGGAGTGCGCGGGAGTCCATTCTCCCTCGGCTGGTGCGGAGTCGGCATCTGGCTTTAGTTTCCGCGCAGATTCGGAAGGTTTTTGGATGTGTTTTTGTAATTGAGTTTGGCAGAAGGGCGTTGTGGTACTGGCTTTCACAAGAGTATGACGCCTGAAGCTTTTGACATGTGCACCGAGACCATATGGGGTACAGCCTGCGGAGGGGGGCGGTTGCGGAGGAGAGGTTGACAGGACCAAGAGCCCTCTGGTGCAGGCCACTGCTGCTGCTGCTGATGCTGCTGATGCTGCTGCTAACGCTGCCAGTGGACGGCTTCTAGCTCTCTGGGCCACCCCGCTGCGCTCTGCAGGAGAGGCGTGGGCGTCGGATCAGGAAAAAGAGCGAGGGCGAGGAGAGGGGACTGGGGGCGGGAGCTGCGGGTGCGGCCAAGGATCTGTGTGCGTGTGGGCTTATCGTGGAAAGAGCGATATAAGCTGGCGCGGGCAGGCGATGATGCGAGGGCTGCTGGATGCGTTCTGCGAGACGAGGGCGGGCGAGGCTGCCGGCGAATTTCGAATTTCACCTTGATTCCGATGCACAATCGATCACTCGACTCGATCACGATAGAATGTATGGATAACTTGATCAAGATATCATCCTAGATATCATCCTTCCTCCGGCTCAAAAGCTGTCGTACGCTCAAAAGCTGTCGTACCGTGACTATCCATCTGTCGTACCATGCCATGGATAGTCGGCAGCTGGATCCATGGACGGCCGGTGCTGAAGCGGTACTGCAGAGGAGCAGAGCAAGTGCATATTGAAGGTGTATCTTGCTGGGTACATCCAAGCTTGTACTTCGCTTCAGGAAAGTATATGCGCAGCCGGTGCATGTCCAATACTTCTACCTCATGAAGATGTATGTAAATTTAGCAAGTGCCTGCCTTCATTCATAGCCCCAGAGGCTCGGAAGCAACTTTGAGAATTGAAGTATCAGGTAAACACATAGCTACACCAATTGCTCTGGTGTGGCCATGGAGACCAAAATGCACAGGCCAGCACGCTCGCCGCCACATGCCCCATCCCCGTCACCGGGAGCCAGAGGGGAGCACTGGGGACCGATGAAACCCAGTCTATTTTCCGCAGAACTCCATTCGTGCAGTAGGGCGGTGTATGGCGCGACGCCTGCCTAAACACTGCTCCTCACTTTCGAGACTGTGGCCACTGGCTGGCCTGCCCGACTCGTCTGTTGTCGGCTGCCCAGACTGAGCTGCCCGGCAGAGACAAGGGTCGCTCTGCACTTCCGTTGGCCTGCAAGTACACCACGTGCACGCACGTGCAGAAGGGATTGTCTCTGCCCGCCTGCTCCGTCCACTCACAAACGCCCGGCATTGACTTCGGGCTGGGGGTGCGAGGCTATTTTCTTGCAATTGTGTTTTTTTCGTAAATTTCGCTGCAGTTGAGGCAGCCACCATCTCGACAAACGTAAACAGTTGATGAATGCGGAGCTGCAAAACCTCCGGTACAGTGCGGAGGAAACGCTCGCAAGGGGTTTGTGGCGCTAGACCTCACCGGGCTAGCCGCGGCTTTTTCCTTCCTGAGCCTCGATGTCGAGAGAGGGAAGCCCCACCAAAAGATTGAACCCGTGAATGCACACCCGTTCTGCTAGTGCCCCATCCCCACCACCCGACTGCCTCTCCCTCACGCCCTGAGCAGCAGCGCCGAACCAGCCGCCCGAACACGCATCTCGGGCCATCTCGTCGCTGTACACTCGGCCAATGCCATAGAACCCCCGGCTATACACAACACCACACCCCCCCACCAGCCCACCCACCAAAGGTCCAACAATGTTCCAGGCAAAATCTGCGGCTAGTCGCGTTGCGAGCGGACTGCCTCAATCTTTGCAGAACCGTGTGAAGAGTGCTACAAGGCAGGCCGAGCTTGTCCTCCGACGCAAGAGGGAGAAGGCGGAATATCTCGACCGCAAAGCCGCATTCAAAAACCAGGTCGAGTTCAACAGAGCATTCAAGGTCAAAAAGATGAAGTCGAGGGCGGATGAGATGGAGGATAAATGGCTTGGGCCATTGGCGCCAAAGAGGTTTGCCAGTGAGAAGGAGCTTTCCCTCAAGAATGCCATTACACAGGACGAATTCCAGACTCCCCAAGTCGCAAAGACGGACAGGATCAAGTTCTGGAACATTGCTCCAAAGGACAGAGTGCTCATCCTCAAGGGCTCCGACAAGCATAAGATTGGAACTGTCTTGTCCGTAAATAAGGAAACCAATACTCTGGTTGTAGAGGGCTTGAACATGGCATGTCTCCGTCGCCACCAATGCTTGTCCTCATTGCTAACTTTCGGCAGGTCACCGTGGAAATTCCACAATACATGCTGAAAGCAGATCCCAATAACAAGGTCACGACCTTTTCAAGGGAAAGGCCTTTGCATTACAACGATGTCCGACTAGTTTACCCACTCCCAGACCCAGAAACCGGCATCCCCAAGGACACCATTGTTGCCGATCTCGAGCCAACAGCCGTTTTCTACGACAGAGCCACAGGAAGACGCAGTTGGAAGCGAACGATCCCCGGCACTGGAGTTTACATTCCATGGCCAAAGACCGAGCCAGCTGACAAGGTGGAACATGCCTGCGACACCAGGATGGTCGATGTCGAATTCTCATCCTACACACCTGTCCTTCTCAGGGCGCCATTCGCTCCATCAATCATCGATGAGCTACGCAACAAATACTCACAGTTCAGAACTCGACACGATCCAGAATACCTCGCCATGAAGTTGCAGAAGATCAAGCATTACGAGCAGATGAACGCACCAATAAGAACACCATTGCAAGAGTTGAACAGGAAGATCAGGCTGGAGAAGAAGGCACTCGGTCCACCAACCCTTACGGAGGATATCTTGGAGAGGATAGGAAGGGTGATGGCCATGAACAAGCCGGAGGCCTTGGAGAAAATCTTGAGCAAGCCAGCAACACCGGAAGCTTGAATGTCGGGAGGAGTTATGGATCAAAAAGCACACTACCCCATGTAAATAGTATATCCAAATGTTTGAAAAAAAATAAAAGATGCAGCATTAGTTGGCATGTTCGAGTTCCAGCTACTATCTCTTCAGCTATTTCTGAAACTTATACCAGAACCCCATGATATTCGGCCCGGGGGTATCGGCTGACCAGGCCTGGCCATTGAACGAGAAACCTATTGACGAAGGGATAAAGTATCTTGCCAGACAACGATAGACTGCTTACTCGCGCAAATGATTCCACGTAGATTGTTCTTGTTTGAGCGACCCCGAGGAACTAAAGTTTGAAAAGTCAGTATTTAGGCTGCCATAGTATTTTGCTTCAACATGGATGTTGCAGCATCAGGAGGTGAGGGATGCCATCGCAGTGCAGCTTGGCGGACTGACCTTGTAAACAAAGCATGCGCCGACGACCATGACCGCTGAACCCGGCCCGTTGCAGACAACCAAATCCGGTAATCTGCCACCCCCACCCCCTCCCCACAGCGCCGCGAAACAGCCCGCCAGGCACGCCAGGCAGCTCAGCGGCGTGCTCAGCCAGCTCTGGCCCACGCGCCGCGCCCGCGGGATCTCCCTCACCTCGAAACGGCCTGCGCCCCACGGCTGCTTCTCCGCGGCGTTCTTGACGCTCTTCTCGAAGAGGCCCTGCTCGAATTCGGTCGCCTTGCGCGCGCTGAAGGCATCGCCGGAGGAGACGACGTATGTCCGCTGCGTGAATTTGAAGATGTCGATGGAGGAGAGCAGGCTCAGCGCCTCTGCCGTGTGTCCGCCGGAGCCTAGAACGACAAGCAAATGGCGGTGGCGGTGTTTTGGTGTCTGTTCAGGCGGGACGGGGTTTAAGGCGGGGGTGATGTATATCAGTCGCAGCTGTATATTCCGGAGAAGATGTCAGCCTTCCGCGCCCAGAACCCCCTAGGAACCATCCGAAAAGATTAGACATCCGATGCAACATACAAAGAGCAGGAAACACAGCACAAAGACTGTGCCGACGGCGGTATGAAACGTGGACATTTGTGTTGCTCGTGGGCGGCGCGGGCGGAGGCTCTTTTTTTTTCCGAAATTCTCGAGGCGACGGCCGCAGCTGGCTGGGCTGGCCGCTCGCTGACGTTTGTTACGGACCGTTGATGCCACGCTGCGGTTCCCGAAATGTGGGGGCACCCGTGCGGCTCTGCTGCGGAGATGGTACGTGCACGCGCTTCCCTGCCTGCCAACGCGAAAAGCGTCGGAGGACAACGACTTCACGGGGGGTGATCCCAGCCGCTAGCAAATGGGGCAGGCCGCAATTGCGTTGGCGTTGATTTGGATTATATGTCTAATTCAATGACCTGTGTGTATGAAGATATCGATTGGTGCTCTATTCAGGTTCCGATATGGTTTGATTAGGTATTACTGGACAGACTTAGCTAAACATTCTAATTAAAATACCATCGTCTTGAACGCATCTTCGCATACCTAACCTAATCTTCGAAATGTTTCAACAACCATGGAACTTTTATAAATGACAATTGCAACCGAAATATCCAGGCATCTGGAAAGGCTATATAGAGCTTTGGTTTTCCTTGTTCTTGTCTTACTAAGGGGATGGCGCACCCTCTAGAGTAGAGCTCCGAGCTCTCTTTTATTGTTCCTACGAATACTTTGTCTCTCCGTATAAACTGGCTTTGCAGCTACAAACTCTGCGATCAATCACTTGAACACTGTCATACTGTCATATCATCTGCCGCATTCAACAAGAGTTAATTCGCAATAGCTTGAAGTCCCCTAAAAAAATCACCAACTCCCAACCGCATACCGTAAGGTGGATTACCTAATCACAAGGCCCGTTCTCGAGCTCCAGTTGTGGCTTGATTCGCATCACGAATGCACCCTGGCTCTGCTTCCCGTCAGGCAACAACGCCTCTTCCCAGCATTACTACATCGCCCTTTGCATAACACTTCGGAAGAAACCTACGCAACAACCCCATCATCCGCAAAAGGTGCGCCCATCCTCTGGATCGCCAATCTAGCCACTGGACACAGCTGGATACCCTCCACACAGCAGCGTATGCAATGAGCGTGTTTGCTCGCCGCCGGAGGCTCACCTGTTTCTTTTGCGGCCATAAACAGAGTATCGAGAGCGCCGAACCGGTACGGGAATTCACCTGCACAAGCGCTTACTGCCAAAGCGTCAACCATATCGACGAGGTAAGCTCTCCCCCCGGCCCCATCCACACCCGAGGTGTACCATCCATCCACCGGACTACTCTCTAAAAACTTAACCCTATAGGATGGAAATATCGTCGACTATATTCCGGATTCAACTCAGTCTCCTGCGCCGGCGGCGCCCCGCTATGGCCGCTCAATGCGATCGCCATCCCCGCCAGGTCGTTCGTCAAATTTAGGCCCCGGCGGTTCCAATGGCAACCTGAAGGACGACCCAGCTTCTCCGGTATTCTGCCGAACATGCCAAAAGAATCTCACGATAAAGAATGCCTTGCTTGCCGACTACCTACCTCCAGAGGACGACCCACAGTTCGACGTTTACTGGCAGAAATTACCAGATTTCAAGCGCTCTCTGGAGGAGAGATATCCGGAGCCTTGCCCGACTTGTGCGCCGAAAGCACTACACATTATAAAAGAGGCAAATTATGCGGCAAAGGCGGCGGCGATTGGGAAGTTGCTTGAACGAAGTCAGAATATGAAACCCGCTTATAGGAACGAGCCGTGGGGGGTTTCGCGGAGATTCAAGGCGTTCTCGTGGTTCTTGAGGGGGACGGGGTGGTTTGGGATGCATGTTCTCATGATTAGCTGGCATGGGCTCTCATTGCTTTATCCAATACCCATCACTGATGTTTTTGATGTCACGGGCTCGTGGAGGAGTTGTGCCATCAACAGTTGGGAGAAGAAGATTATCGATTCGGCTTGTTACGAAGTTGTTGGAATGTCTGCCAGGAAGATAATACCTTATAGCTTTATATTCCTATTTTGGAATTACCAGGCTCTGGCTCAGACGAAGAACCGTAACGCTAAATTGACAGGTAATGCGGAGTATGTCTGGGTAGAGGTTGGGATTTACGTCTTTCGTCTACTTGACTGGTGGCTGTTATCCCCTGGCAAAGCCGGCGAATTTGTAACGCAGCATTTTCAGGAATTGAATCTCTTGTGTCTCGTGGTTTCCGTCTTGGTGAGTTTCTCTTTTTACCCTTTTTTTTAAAAAGCAAGCATTGCATGCAATATGATTGATTTATAATTAACGGTTTCTTTGTTTTTGGTGGCACATAGGCATATTTAATCTCCCAAACAACCTTAAAGCTTGTTGAACCAGTTCGGATATCCCTACGCGAAAATGACTTTATCCTACCTCATAGTCCGGGAAGCAGCCCCCCAAAACCCCGACAGCAACAGCCGCAGATATTCAAATCCGCGCCCTCTCGGAACCATCCATCAACTGCCGCAACAAATTCTTTCTCTCCGGATCAGTCTCCTGCCACCCCGATATATCAAAACTATCCCCGGAAATCGGTACAATCATCACAACCGTACTCACAAAACTCGTACTCGCAAATGCAGACATGGCAGCCGGACTCTGATGAGATGGACTGGAACCCAACCCTCCCCGCTCGGGAGGGCAAGAAGTTCTCTCCACACCCTATCCTACCACCGCAGCCATTTGGTGCGCCCCCCCGGTCAATGTCGGATGGTCTCAAATCACCATTCCTAAATCCGATACCGCCCGCACCTCGAGGATCGGTGTATCCGCAATACATGTCCCAGCTTCCCCTCAAGCAAGAACAGAATCCCCAGCAACCGCGGGAAACGTTCTTTCGACCCACCACCTCCGACGGAGGTCAAGCGAGATTTATGCCCTCAAAGACAGCGACATCGAAATACCCGCCCATGGCACAACCGAGGTTCTTCCCCTCGGAGCAAGTTTTGGGAGGGGATACGGGCCTGGAGGGGCTCTTGAGCGGGGGCCTCACGTTGGATGATGAGCCAGATATCATCCGTGCGACGAAATCTGGCGTTGCAAGTTCTGGAAGGGAAAAAGCACTTAATTACACGAGTAACCCCCCGTGGATGGGGATTGCGACAAGGGTTATATGTTACGCTGTCGCCCTATCCGCGTTTGTGTTTCTACGACCGAGCGAGGGGAGGGAGTTTGCGGGGAATGAGGAGTACACGCTCATCATCAAGTTCCTGACGCTGGCTGCTGCGTGGGCGTTTTCTGTGACGAGAAGAAGGAGGGGTGGGGGTGGTGGTTATGCGTGGAATTTCGATCGAATGTTTGCTACGGCTGAGGCGGTGGCGGGGTTTGCATTGCTGTTGTCGGGGTTCGTGGGGTTCCACAAGAAGCCGAATAAGGAGGCTCTGGCGGCGGCGGTGAAGGTGGTTAATGCTGTTACTGGGGGGGTTATCCCGGAAGCTGCTGCTGCCACAACCATGGATACGGATTATTTGCTTGAGGATGATGAGAGTTTCAATGGTGATTCTACAACCACCACCACCACCACCACCACCACCACCACTACCACACCCCCGATTGCGCCAATACAAACAAACTCGTATATTGGCGTCGACTGTCTCACCCTCCCCACAACCGAAGACCGACAGCTCTGTGTCTCTACGCAGGAATCCGCCGCGAGGAGCGCGAGGTGGGTGGTTATCTGGGGGGGCTTCCTGGACCACTGCTGTCTCGCGGCAAAGATATACCTGGGGTGGCTACTTGCGCGCGAGGTGTGGTTTGCGGTCGTGGTGCTGCGGGAGGTATTGCGGAGCCGCACGGGCATCGTGGAGGATGTGACGCCCGCGGTTGTGCTGATTGATCGCCGGGGGAGGGAGATGTCGCCTGGGCTCGGGGAGTGGGTGGATGGCAAGTTGGTGCTCGAGAGGTCGCCGCAGAGAGTGCAGCAGCAGCAAAACACGCAAAACCAGTCATACCAGCAACACCCACAGCAACAGAGAGGCCCGCCGATGCTTAGGAAGGAGCGGAGCTCGGGGTTGAGTGGCATGCTTGGTGGGATTGGGGCGAATAGTACCGCTGCGCCGGGGACGGGGACGTCGTTGCTGAGGAGGGAGATGAGTGGGAGTGGGAGTGGGGCGGTACCGGCGCTACGGAGGGAGGGGAGTAGTGGTCTCTCGCAGATGGGATTTGGTGGTAGTGGCAGTGGTACAGCGGCGCAGGCTCCTCCGAATAATGCTCGGAGGAGGGTTGCTGGCAGCGGCGGCGGGCTTTCCGGGCTGAATCTTGGCTGATCATGAGGTTGAGGTTGATGATGAGAGAGAGATATGGCTTTGCTTGGTTCTTCTTTACCTTTTTTTTTTTTTTTTCTCCTTTTCGTTTTTTTACCTCCCGCCTTTTAAAACGTTTTTTTCGTTCACGACAGCCCCCCTCATGATGCTTGGCTGTGGATACGGTTATGGATATGAATCCAGATATATATATCTTCCTACACTGTACATTCTGCTGTTTTATACTAACGCCTCCTCCACCCCCTCCCCCCTTACGACCCTTCTCTCATGATCATCCACCTACCTACCTACATGTGTGGAAAGGCACGCTCTACTGCAAGCTACTTTATAAAAGTCCTCCTTCCTTCCTTCCTCCCCGTGGCCACTACAACCACAACCACAACCACAAAGTATACGTACATACTTACATTATAACGCGAAAAATGAATGATAAAAACCAAAAATTGTTACTTACCTCTCACTCCTCAGCCTCGCACGCGTCGCGTCTTTTAAGCTTCTTCTTCTTCTTCTTCTTCTTTTTTTCGTTTTTTTTTTGTTTTTTTTAATCTGGTTGGTTTAAATTTCTTTCATCATGATCATGTATCTTGAATCTAATATGTAGATCTAGAGATGGTTCACGCACGATACATAGGTATTAATATTTGAGGAGAGTAGGTAGTGGGTTTTTATTGCGTCCAGGAGAGCTAAAAAGCGACATTTCATCATGACCTGCACGAGACACTCTCGAGCTCTACTTCTATAGAGAAACGCTATAATATAAAGTAAAAGTTACCTAGTAAATTATAATTACCCTCAACTCTGGTTTTTTTCCGTCCCCCAAAATAAATACTAAGTATAAAAAAAATATGTCGATTCATACCTCCCGGATAGCCACGTCCATAAGAGACATTCTTTTTTCATCCCGAAAAAACCAAGCACCATTTTGCGCCTTTTGTCAATTTTTTGAAAATCACAATTTTTGTGATAAAAAGTAGAAAACTCCTCCCCAACCCAACCCAGACAGAGAGCATGAAGGGATCATGTACATACATGTTGAGTCTGTGCCGAAGATGCCCTAAAATTGAGAGAGAAGAAGAAATCCAGAAAACCAGAAATTTAGGCAAAAAAGATGAAAAAACGAATATGCAATGATATCGTACTTAATTATACAATAATTATGATCGTGATATATAAAAACACAAAAACTTTTGTGTAACCCTTTATGCTAATGAGCACAAAAAAAAAAAAACCAAGTAAAAGAGGTATAATTCAGGAGATGTCCTGAATAAGAGCAAGGAAACCAAGTTGATTATGATGGTTTTGATTGAGAGTGAAAGAGAGAAGGATGTTCAGAGCAGATGCCGAATTTACTCAATTTGAAGAGCCTTTTGGGCCATCTCGAGTGCTCCTTCGTAGGTCTTGTTGCCGCCAATGAAGCCACTGGCGTGGACAAAGACACCGCCAGGGATACCGGTAAGCTCGCTGAGGGCCTCGTCACGGATACCTCTCCATGCCTCTGGGAGTGGCTTCCTGCTCTGGAAGCTGTCCTTGGAAACTGGGACGGCCTGGATCCTCCATGGCTTACCAGGGCCCTCTCCGTAGAGAACGTAGAGTGGCTTCTCCTCCTCGGGGATGGCAAGCTCCTTCTCGAGGTTGAACAGGTGATCCTTCCATGGGATGGAGGTCTTGAATACAAGAATCTTTCCAGATGGGTCAAGTTCCTTGCGGGAGTTGAGTCCTTCGACGACAAAGTCCCTGGCTGGGAGCCATGCACCTCCGTAGTAGTTGAGCTTGGAGAGGAAGACCTGGCCAATCAAGGTGCTGGCTTGTTCGAATTTCTCGTTGTGCTCTTCGTCGGTGACTGGCTTGTTCCAGTCGGGGTTGAGGGATCCAACGATAGATCCAAGAGTGACACCCTTGTCGCTGAAGAGTGGCTTGACATCAGCTGGGTAGGCGGAGATTCCGTTGTCGTTGGCATCCAAAGCCTCAATGAACTCTTGGTAGAGCTTTGTGAGGACAAGGGAGACGCTTGGGGATGATTCCTCGACGCCAAGGCTTTGGGCAATGATTTGAGGACCAAAGTGCTTGTAGATGAGCCCAGCGGAGGAAAGCTTGGTGGCAAAGTTGGGAGAGAATGTCTCTGTGAATCCACGTTGGTGGTGATCGAAATGCTTGACGCCGTCATAGACACCTTGGACCTGTAGAAATAGTATTATTAGACTTCAGGCCTCGGAGTAGAATTGAAAGCGGAGGAATTGACTAACATCGACGATAATATCACAAGCCTCGAGAAGCTCGGGATTGCGAGACCTCACGACAGTAGCACCTTGGTACTCTGGGGTGAGACGGAGCATGAAAACTGCTAGAGCTTCATCGGCCTAAAGTAGAATAAAAATGCGTCAGAACAAGCTGAAATAGGATATTTCCAAGGGAATTGTACGTGAAAGTAGCCACTAAGAAAGTCAAATTAACAATGTCACATCTCAAACAGCTTCAAGGAGTCCCTTACTTGTGTGTTCCAATGGTCTTTGGGGATGTCTTTACGCGCTTTGCTGGAGAGGCCATTTTGAAGCTTTGGAGGAGAGCGCTGGTGGAGTGACGGAGCATATACTGTCTGTAGATTTGTATGGAGAGCGGGTTGGGGAATCCAGGTCGAGAGGTGCAGCGAACAGCTCTCTTATCCGAGCGGGGGCGAGGGGAGGGGCATCCATATCTAATCAGATGAAACGCGAGCTCTGGCCAAGCACACGACAGATCTTTGCAACTGAATTTTCACGTGCTATTTTCCGCACACATCTTGCCACCTACATAAACATGTAGCAGAACTGGCCCTCCGAGCAGAGCAGCGAAGGGCTTGGGCTCGGGTATCGCCACTTCACTTCCGGCCCCGCATATCTGCAGCAGTCGCATGTCTGCATACGGGGCAGCCAGTATTGCATAAATGCCATGAATCCGCACTCGCCCACTGGCCGGCCGGCCGTAGCGCACGGGACGTCGCCCTGTGAAGGATGGCGCGCACGCACATGGAAGTGCAATGATATAGCATCACAAGGCTTGACCGATGGCGTATGGCACTGCGTGCTGTGCGTGGGTTACGTGGGAGGGGATGGCGATGGGAGGATAATCTAAAGATAAATGATACGCAAAGGTGATCCTACGCATTCCATTCATCGCCTGCATGTATCTTGAACTTGAACCCTAGCTCGCCCAAATTTTAAGATCTCGAGAGTGCCTATTAACCCGACGGCCCGCCAGCTACGTCCACGGCTCTTCTGATGCGCACAGCAAGAGGCAAGTCCTGAAGCCAGCTCCCAGAACGCAGCACTTGCAGCCATCCAAAAAGAGCCACCCCACATCCATCCGGCCCCCCTCGCCCGCTCTGCTCATTTACCATCACCATATCTCCAGAAACCCCCCCACCCCTACCGCACAAGTGACTTCTGCCTCCACCACCCTCTGACACTTCCTCAGGTCAGGAGCGGCTTTTCCACCAGCACCACCCACCGCCCACCACCCCCCCCCCTCCCCATCCCCACACTCATACCCCTCCCAACCCTACTTCTTAACACTGCCCTGCCCCACCCTCGTCCCTTCCTCCTCCTCATCCCGACCCGACTCCCCTCCATCTCCCGTAACCGTGGATCCCCGCAGGCTTCAGCACGCGACAGCTCCAACAAGCGACCACACATTCGCCCACTCGCCGCCTCTGGAGCTGGAGATTTCCACAGACTCTGCTGGCGTTCTCCACCGGCATACTCCACATCTTCTCCGTTACTCGGCCTGTCGAGATAAACACCGCTCACTCAAGCAAACCAGGTAGCTTTGGGGGCTCGTCGCTTGAGCCACCTTACAACTATTGAACCGATGAGCCTGCTATGGCTTCTTACACGAATGGCCACTGGGTCCTTGTTTCTGGGGCTCATAATATTATCCATACCGCTGGCATTTGACGTCGGGGGCAAGGAGTGTGGTCTAGCGTTCTCTCTTTCTCTGGCAGTGTTCTATTCCATCCTATCGACTCTCCGGATAGCTACAACGTCAAGCCATGTTCTCTTCCGATTCCAGGTCCAGCTCCTCAGTTACCTTCAATACCTACTGGTACCGGCCCTCCTAATTTATAGTCTTCACAAATGGTCGCCCCAGGAAGGTGGAAGTGGATTTCTCCGGAACGGCTTCGAAAATGGAGTTATTCTCACAGGTCATACATGGCTGGAAGCTTTCACCCTTGGCTGGTGGGCATGGTTCCTAAAATGGTCAACCCCCATGTTTCAATTACTGGAGGGATTCTGCACTCTGCTGGTTATCCAAACTTTCGGTCAGATCTCTCGATGGTTGGTCAATAGGAACAGGTCGGATAGTTGGATGGTAGGTTTTCTGTTTTATCTGTTTATCGGAGTTTACTGATTGTTCTAGATTGCTCTACTTGTTGCCTCTGGATCAATCATCTCATCAGCTCTATACTTTTTGTGGAGGATTACTACCTTCCCTGATATTGGAAATGTCGATGCCATGTTGATTGGTATCAGTGTCACTTGCTGCATCATACTCTGCGCCTATGGCATTGTTTCTGGAAGAGGAAACCCGATTGAATCTTCATTACTTGTAAGCCAATCCTGTTGAAGTTTCCTATATTATAAAGCTAACTTCCATAGTTTTCATACATTGTGCTATGCATCTATCAAATGTATGTTATTCGCCTCCTTATCCAATCATGTCACTAACTTTAATTTAGATTCACCGATTACAAGCCAAATAACCCAATACCTGAAGTGGAGCCATCAAAGCCAGAATTTCCACCATTTCCACCAATCATCATGGAGTCATATGCTCAGTTGGCATCTTCTTTGGCATATTTCGTCCCAATCACCTTCACACAAATCTTCTCCTTTGTAGCGGCGGTAGTATCCACCATTACACCTTCAGTCATCATATCTCTCGCCTACCGCTTGTTTGTTTTCTATTCCTCAACTAGAATTATACCGGCCGTGCGAGAAAACGGCGCAAGAGGAATAGAGCATTCTCCGGACATGAACGACGAGGAAGTCAGCTCGAGAATTGTTGGGGTCTTGAGCCAATACAGCCCAACTATACTAGTTGGTGTATACACTCACTTGCTAATGCAGCATTTCTCGATGATTGATTTGGGAACTGCTCAAATCGCAGGTTATACAATAATGTCCCCAGTCGGGGGCAACTTATGGAGATGGCTGAATATTTCATTCACCAGTATGTTTCCAATTATCCCACTGCGTGTAGCTCGAATGCTAACTTTGGACAGTGCTACTCTATGCTCTAGAACTCACTTTAGGTGACGAAAACGGCGATACATCCGTTACAAGCCACTGGAAAACCGAGTAATTGGTAAAGACAGAAACCCTCGCGATCGCCACTAGAATTCCGCTGAAAGAATACCCACTTCCTCCCCCTCTCTCTATATCTCTCTCCAGTTTTTTCTCTATCCCCTCAACCACGTTAATCTCGATTACTCCAATGTCCTGAATGAACTTTTTTATTTTGTCTTTTCTCCCCATTTTTTTCTATTTCTATCTCTTTTTCCTTTTCTTGCCCAATTTTATAGAATTCAATGCACGGATCCTTTCTTGTATTTACTACTACCGTTTTTTTTCCTTGTTGCAATTGGTTTGGTGAGCGGGCTCTTTTTTTCTTTTAACTTCTTCTTATTAGGCTTCTTCTTTTTTCTTTTTTTATCCTCGAGTTCAAATTCGGTACTAGTACTGTTTCCCTTTTTCTCTTTCTCTCTATTTTTTTTTTCTTTTTTTCCATTTGCAATATCTTTGGTGGGCTTGGTACTTATGTAGCTATAGGTAATTAGCAAACATGGCTGGATAGGATGGGTGGTGCAGAAAAATATAAGTGGGCTTTACGTCTGGATCATGATATTATCGATTCCTAGGCCTTCTTCTTGTCGTTTTGATGGTTTTTTTTGCAATTGTATGGAAATATTACTGGGCCCGGGCCTCTTTTATGCTGATTTCGAAGTCTTTTACCTAGGTTCGAATTCTTTTTGCCCTTTATACATTTCTGAATTCGAACGTTAATGATTACCTTTCATTCTTGTCGTGTGTTTTCTAAATTTATTATAAACACAGGTAGTAGCCCCTATGTTTATTGAATTCTATAGCAGGTACCTATGTAATAATAATTATCAGTTATCGGCATCGATAACCGAGCTCGAGATTTCTTGATCATACTGTATAATTGCAAGCTTAAGTCTGTACAGTACAGGCAGTCCGGATCCGGAGCTGGCCAAGCATATGCATCGCCGAAAAGATATTCAAACATCACGTCAAATTTGAAATTATATAAAATCAAAAAAAAAAAAAAAGATACATGGATAACGCTATAATAGCTAGGTAACCCAAAAACCAAACCCATAAACCTGCAGCAAACTGCTCAAAACCATTTCAAACAAAACAATCTTGCAAAGTGGAGCAATTGCAAAGCAAGTACTTAAGTATATAAACCTAGGCATTGTCGAGAAAACCCATCCATCCACTCACGCCCCCGCAAAACCAACAATCCAGATCGATATTCCAGAACCACAACATCAAATCGAAAACGCTTGCTTATACCAACCAAAACACAAAAAAAAAAAAAAAAAAAGAGAGAGACAACCCCCCTCCCTCCCTCCCTACCAATTCTCTCTCACTGCAAACTCATCTTCATCAACCCATCATGCGTGTCCGTGATTCCATGCCCGAAATTCAGTCTCTTGCCACCACCACCACCAGAACTACTATCACTCCCAGTCCCTCCCCCTCCACCACCACCACCTCCTCCTCCACCTCCACCCCCAGAACCTCCACCCCGGCTCCCCGACGCAGACGCAGACGGACTCCCCGACAGGACCGGGCTGCCACATACCCCCGGCGAGACGGCGCGGCGCTTGAAGTTGATTGGCTCGAAACGCTCTTCTTGTGTTCCTATTGCGCAACAGACGAGAGAAATTAGCATCCATACCACATACCACATGCCCCAAAAAATCAAGAAAAGCAAACTAGATAGATAGATCAGGAGGAAGGGATCAAACTTACTCCTCCTCTTCATAACCCTCACATCCACCACCGGCGCCACCACGGGCGACGAGACCCCGCTGCCAGTATCACTCTGCATAACCACGTCCCCATCGGAATTCATCCTGTCGGGCAACGACGGTCTCTGCCCGCCTCCTCCTCCTCCTCCCTGGGGGCAATTCAACCCCAACCCAGCTCCCCCACCCCCACCACCAGCTCCCCCCTCCCCGAAATTGAACGTCCCAAACATTCTCGCCCGCGTAGCGAAACCCATACTCACGTCCTCCCCCGTCCCACCACCCCCGCCGGCAGCACCACTAACGCTCCCCCCGCGACTGCTATCCATATTCTCATCACCGTCCTCTCCATCCCCCCCACCGATCCCACCGCCCCAAGACGATAGCGGCAACTCCTCCGGCTCGAGAGTCTGCTGGATCGGAAGTAGTTGTTGCTGCTGGTGATGGGCCTCGCGGACAGACTGAGCGTCGTCCTCCTCGCGGAGCTGCCGCGTCACCTCCGCCTCGCGCTTGACTTCGATATCTACCGGCGAGATTTCCTCCTGCAGGGCTGCTTTGATGCGTTGAAAGTTTTTGGTTTTAGGCTATACATCGTGAATGGATATAAATTAGTCCTTTTGTTCATAAAAGGGAATTTGTATAAATCCGAAAGAAAGAAAGAAAGTGTGAAAGGAAAGGAATGAACTGTGGCCACTTACCAATAAGTTCCCTCTCCTCGTCACGACCCTCTTCACCGGGTCATGCGAGTCCCCATTCTCATTCCTATCATCATCACTCTTTGCCCCTTCACCACCACGAATACCACCAACGCCCGCATTACCACCACCACCACCGGCAACACTACCATCAATATTATTCAACGAAAACGCCTCCCTGATCGCACGACTCAAACTATCCCTCCTCTTGCCAAACTCTGCCCGCCCAAAATACCCACTTCCTCCCGCGGCAGCCAACATCGTCGTCGTAGGGGGTGTTGTAGGCGACGGCGACGCAAGAGAACTATTCGATGCCGACGCAGAACTCGAGCTCCCCCCTCCCCCAGCCGCTCCACGACTCTTTAGCCTCAGCCTACTTTTTGGGTTCCTCATGAGCACTGCGGCCTGGATAGCTTGATGCGAGTTCATCAACGGCGATGACGATGACGAGGAGGTATCCATCATCACTGGTGGCCTCCACATGTGATTATTCTGCTGATTATGGTAATTATGATGCGCCGATATCGGTGTCTGCGTGGTACTACATGACATCAAATCCAGATCCTCGTAATCCTCTTCGTCGTCCGTCGTGTCTGAGTCGTTATCGTCCAGGCCCGAGCCGTCGACCGAGGCCGCCGTCGAAGAAGACGGATAAGCCGCGTTAAAGTTGTAACCCGAAAAGTGGTGATGGTGGTGGGACCCCGATATTGGAGAGTCGCTTATTGCACCACCGCGACTACCACCAAAGCTAGCACCACTATTATTGTTGCCGCTGTTATTATGACTGGAAGCACCACCGGACTGTGGAGATGATGATGCGTCCGGGGAGCTTTTTTCCGCGAGGGTGGAGTGGTGAAGAGATGTGCCTGTATTTGTACGCCCAAAGCCATGTTTTCAATAAAGGCGAGATTAGTATTGCTTTTATAATCAATTTCCTTCTAGAAGAAAAATTGCAATTTTTTTCCTTGCGTGAGATGGGTGAGCTGTTTCACAGAAACATAGAGTGCGAAGGGAGCTAGGAAGGGGTGGAGGGTGGGGGGGCAAATGTATATTGTCCCATGGTATGACGTCTTTTTTTTTATGTCCTGTCAATTGTGATTCGGTACACAAGCGAGCTGCAATAGACAAAGCTATTCGCCAAAGCGGAAATATGTGTTGCTCGGCATATAATTGGGCAGATTAATTATGCAAAATGTAGCAAAAACCACGAGGCTAGCAAAAACCAGCCCACCCACATCAACGAATGATAGTGGGTTGTTTCCAACTTTCGGTTGAAGCGGGGGAAAGCTGTGTGTAGTGTTTATGTGAAGGTTATGCATGAAAGTGTGGTGGTAAAAATGACTGTTTGTGTTTGTGTTTGAATAAAAAAGGAAAGTAAAAACTTACAGGCACGAGCAAAATCTAATCGAGGGCGCCTTGCTACTGAATAGCCTAGGGCAGGATCAAGCAGAGGAGCTGACGGTGAGCTTCTGCTGGGCATCTGGAGAGACAGGCGTGATGGAGAGCTGATGCTGGGGCGGCGGGGCGTGAAGGGCTGTTGCAGTTGCTGCTGCTGCTGTTGTGCAGCAGGCTGCTGTGCCTGGCCTTTCTCGGTCTCTCCCATTGTGAAGGCCTTGTGAGCTGGTGGGGAATCTGGTCGAAGATAGAGTGATGATGATGGGATGAAATTCGCTTCCGTTTGTGCTGGTTCTCTCGCTCTCGCGCGTATGGATGCGATGCTGGAGACGAATTGCAGCTCTAGAAGACTGGCGGGGCTGTCTGCTCACATGTATGGGAGAGTAATTGAATCTGACGTATCTGCCTGGATGTTGCTCTGAGATGCGGATCAAGAGCTTGAGCTGCAGCTGTGGTGATCTCGAGTAGTAGCGTTGGTCTGAGGCAGCTGGGGTCGAACTGCTCTAAAGTGCTCTACAAGTGCAAGGAAGGCGTGGGGTGAGTGTTGGTTGTGTTGAGAGGGGCGGCCGACAAGGTATTGGGGGAAGCGAGGAGCGGGCTGGCGAATATCTCCGACAGCCCACGGCCACCTGCAGGCGGGCACGGGCACGGGCACGGTCACGGGATGACACACACACTGGGAGCAGAGAGGGGCAGCGCACGGACGCAGACTAAAGTACTACAACGCAAGCTGCAACCAATCAATTCAGTTATTTCATCAATTTATTTCTAATTTCTATTTTATTTCTTCTATTTAATTGATTTTTTTTTTCTTTCGAGGGATGCATGGTGGCAAAATAAAAATAAAACGATAAGGAACAACTTTGATCAGAGTGTGAATACATTGAGCATCATCACACCCAACAGTCCCCATTTTAGAGTAACTGCCGGATAAGTGCTTGACTCTATAATGTTTGAATCATCATGTAAAGTGTCCTTGTCGCTCGCCCTCATAGTGTCTTGTCTCTCTGGAACATGAAGTAATAAAGCCTGGCTCGTCTGACCGAGCGTCTGGCGGGAAGATGTGCTACCATCTGCCCCCCCGCTTTCCGTAAGCTACAGGATTGGTGGGTGAAAAGTGAACCTCCTCGCATCAAGAATAAGCCCCATCGTGTTACCCCCTCCGAAGAGAGCGCAATCGCATGACTATTGTGTATGTAGTTGACGAAGGAGTTCCTGGCCCCCATATGCCTACCAGGTGCCATCCCCACAGAGCCAGTCCGGTGCCGAACGTCCGCACCACACGCCATTGCTACGTTACCCTGAAGACCTTTCCTTGTCGCGGGCTCATATCGTCGCCACAGGGTGGGCAAGAAAAGTCCTCCAGGGCGCGGAAGCGGCGGCGTGTGTTTGGGATATGCGGGGCCGGCGGTGGATAGGGTGCGGGGCGGCCTGGCCGGCGAAGGGCGAGGAGTAAACCGAAGGCTTCTATGCCGGTGCGTTTCCGCTTCGGCCCCCGAGGAGGCCGACGTTGTCCGGGGACTTTCTCCCAAAGCATGATCAAGTGTAGTATAAAGTGATTGAGGACATTGTGCAAGCACAGCGCCTCCGTTTGTGAGCTTCGATAGCGATTCTTTGAGCGAGGAGGTTGAGGAGAGAGAGAAAGCAAACGCAGGCCGCTGGCCGCAAAGTTTTATATGGCCCTGGCTGTGGAATGGCGGGCTTGGCGTGCAGGGCTTGGCCAGGGCTCACCCCCCGCTTCCTGAGCCTCATGTGACGCAGGCGCCGTAGCCGCGAGCGGAAGGCTTCTCGAAGCCGCACAGAAGGGACCGATATCGGCAACGCCGAGCCGGCTGGGCGATCGCGCTTCGGCGCTCTGAGTGACTTGGCGACATGCCGAGGCCCGCCCACCGCGGGCTCGCAGCTCGTTATCGGGCGTTACGACAGCCTGCCGACCCCACGGAGGCAGGCAGCTAAAGTGAACGGCTCGCCTAACGCCTAGTGAGTAATCGCCGGAGGAAAGCTTACCTTGGAATGGAGCTGCGACGGCATCGACCAGGGCGAAGACGCAATTCCTGCCATGGATTGGAGAGTGGAGGGCCGTGGATGGTGCACGAGAACAGTGGATGGTGGAGTATCCAGTGTCGATTGTGGAGAGAAACAAAGGCATACGTAAAGCTTGCCTCACTCACCGTATCTCTATCGCCGAATGAATCACTGGCCTGCTTTTCAATGGCTCTACTCGGCCTGTGGCGGCATATACGGCGTAAAGACGAATTGTTTACGTACGAGTAGACGAACCTGCAGCATGTAGATGCCCTCACAGTATCAATGTGGATGCAAATGAAGTCTCTATCATAATTATAATCATCATCATTGGCTGTAAGGCATCTTTATGCAGTGCGCAAATGCGGAACACGCTGCGATGCTGGGGTCACGAATGCGGATTTCGCTCTCTATCTGAGTCAAGTGTCGACCACCGTGTGAAACGACAGGATCTAGAGTCGAGTAGGTGAAGATCCTCAGCCTGTCACACCAGCACCCCAATTGACGCCATAACTACCTACTTCTTTGCAACCTAAAATACCTTATATCAAGCTTCACTCCCCGCCCATCCAACCATCCATCAAGTCGATACCCAGCCCACAACAAACCACTCACACACACAACAAAAAAACACAAGATGCCTACCCTACGGAGTGCAATCACCCCCACAACCTCCCCCGCAATCATCATCCCCCAACTCGACCTCACCCTCAGCTACCCAGACCTCAACCGCGTCCTCAACAGCTTCCAGTCCGCACTCGCTTCCATCGGTGTCGGCGCGGGCACAGCCGTCTCCATCGCCCTCGCAAACAACCTCGAATTCGTAGTCTCATTCCTCGCAGTCGGCGCTCAACGCGCAATCGCTGCACCCCTAAACCCAAACTACAAGCAAGAGGAGTTTGAGTTCTACATCGATGACGTCAAGTCTATGCTCGTGATTGTCCCGCCCGGAGCGGTCAAGGCTGATGCGCCCGCGGTGCGCGCGGCGAGGAAGTATAACGCTGGGATCGCGGAGATACAGTGGGACGGCAGGAGGGGGGAGGTTGTGCTGGAGTTGAAGGAGAGGGGGCGAGCGGGGATTCCCGTTCCAGTGCAGGAGGCCCGGGAAGACGATGTCGCTCTTGTCCTCCACACCAGCGGAACAACTGGAAAGCCAAAGGCTGTAAGTTGAAAGTTCCCAACCGAGGCCAAAATAGGAAATACGACTTTATACTAACCCACACTTTCCCAATCAGGTACCACTCACCCACAAGAACCTCACCACAACCATGCGTACGTCTCCCTCCTCATCCCCAAAATTTAACATGAAAATCCAATTCTAACATAAACCCCCTTCCCCCAACAGAAAACATCCAACAAACGTACCTCCTCACCCCCACCGACCGCTCCCTCCTCGTCATGCCCCTCTTCCACGTCCACGGCCTCCTCGCCGGCCTCCTGGCCCCCCTAAAATCCGGCGGCACAGTAATCATCCCCGGCAAATTCTCCGCCTCCCAATTCTGGCTCGACTTTACAAAATACTCTGCAACATGGTACACCGCGGTCCCCACGATCCACCAGATCCTTCTCCTCCACCCGCACCCCTCCCCACTCCCAAAAATCAGATTCATCCGCTCATGCTCCTCCCCGCTCTCCCCAACCACCTTCGAGAACCTCGAAAAGGCTTTCAAGGCGCCCGTCCTCGAGGCCTACGCAATGACCGAGGCCGCCCACCAAATGACCTCCAACCCCCCCCCCCCCGGAAAACGTCTCCCCGGGTCCGTGGGCCTAGGACAAGGCGTCGAAGTCGCCATCCTCACACCAGAAGGTACCCCCGTCTCCCCCCCCGGCTCCGACGGCGAGATCTGTATCCGCGGCCCCAACGTCACGCCGGGATACCTCAACAACCCATCCGCAAACGCATCCTCCTTCCACCCCAACGGCTTCTTCCGCACGGGCGACCAGGGCCGCGTCTCCCTCGACAAGGCCGCGGGCACGGAGAACTACGTCATCATCACGGGCCGCATCAAGGAGCTCATCAACCGCGGGGGCGAGAAGATCTCGCCCGTCGAGCTCGACAATGTGATTTCGAGGCACGAGGACGTGGCCGAGGCGGTGGCGTTTGCGGTCGAGAGTGAGCTGTATGGGCAGGAGGTTGGCGCGGCGGTGGTGCTCAAGAAGGGGAGGAGTCTGAGCGAGGCGGAACTGAAGAGGTGGCTGGGCGAGAAGGTTGCGGGGTTCAAGATCCCAAAGAGGATTTGGTTTACGGAGGTGATGCCCAAGACGGCCACGGGCAAGGTGCAGAGGAGGATGATTGCGGAGGAGATGCAGAAGAGGGATGCGCCAAAGGCAAAGTTGTAGAGTGTGTGGAGGGGTGGAGTTTCATTATTTATCGGTTATCTCAAATTTTGGTTTTTCTTTTTTTTTGCCTTCATTTCTTTTTTCGTATCTCCAAGACATACATACATATATTCTTCATGACATCTTTTATCTCACTGCTTTCCTTTCATATGTGTACACCCACTTCTCTTGTTCAATTGGCGGGTTTTTCTTCTTGAGCGAAAAGTAATAAAGTCGATGTCGTTATAATTACCTCCTCTAAATCGTCGTCGACGCCACCAGTCACAGCGCGCGGTAAAGTTAGTTTGGAATTACCCTCAACTCATGATAAGCTCTCATTTCATGATCAGTTTTAATACTTACAAACGATTTCTGTTAGCTTCATTGAGCAACACTTTGTAACAAGTACTAGCTCAAGTTACATACTCTAGATACCTAAGTTATATGTGGATGGTATTAAGTTTAGGTAAGAATAGGAGGTACAATTAAGAATCTCGTAAACACAAAAAAACAGCTCCCCCAGAACACACCTATATATCTATCTCTAGCCTCGATTCTCTCGCTCAATCATTCAAAATCTAGTTGCATGCATGAAGCTTCCAAAGATCTACAAACCCGAATCAATGTCAACAACAAATTATAGTAGTATATATATGTTACATTTTATATCCCCCGCCCCCCTTCCCCACATGTGCAGTACAGTACAAAAAAAAACCAAATATAACAAACTGCTTTCTTTCTTTATTTATAATTGAGTCTCGAAAAAAAAAAAAAAAAACCAATTGCAAAAAAAAACAAGGAAAACACGTACACGTGCATATTAAATGCATCACACACAGACACACACTGGCAAGAAAAAAAAAACAGATATACAAAAAAACAATACGAAATGAGCAAAAAAAAAAAAAAAAATGGGAGAAGGGAGGATCCGGAGGGGCGCGCGAGTCAAGGAGTTCAAAAGCAGATTTAAATTGCAGGCATTCGCAAAAGAAGATTTAAATTGCAGGCGCAAAAGAAGGTATGTATAGAAAGAAGATGGTGAAATTAAAGAATCGACTCGATAAGAAAAAGGCGGCAACTGAAGATTAGAGAGATCGCAAAGTACGCAATATGAGATTTAGAAATGAGAAAAAAAATGAATGAAATAAGAAAAAAAACAACCCGGACCGTACGCCTTTCATGTTTGGAGGGTGGTGATGAGATATGGATGAAGTGTGTCTTGGAGTGATGGGGTAGGTAGTTTGGGGGTTAGTGGGCTATTCAATTGTATCAGAGGTAACTGCAGATAGCAAAAATGTCAAAAAAAAAAAGAAAAGAGTACATGGTATAAAGGAAAAAAAAACACAGAAAAAGTGGAGAAAAAGAAAAAAGGCCCAGGGTAATGAATTTGCTCAACTTCCCATCATTATTATTGATATCAATATTACAATATCTCACAACCTGAAGTGGAATTCAAAAGAGAAGAGGAAAGAGAAGAAATTTATGTAAATTCGCTTGAATGGTGGAGGCATGGACGATGGTGTGTACGCCGAGATCAGTTAGCAATGATTTTTCGTTATAATGGGTATCGCATTCGTGGTGACGGGTTTGCGTTTCGGCTTTGCTGTCGTCAATTTTGGTACTCCTTGGTTGACGCGGGGTTCGCGCAAAAGGATGGGGTCGAGTTTGGCTGGGACTATAGAGATGATGCAAGTTAGAGAGATCTTACTTGAGCTGAAGTGATTAAAAAACATACCTCGGTTTGGTGCTACATTTGGTTCGCCAGGGGCGCGAGTTGCGCTTGTTGGGGATATTGCAGATGTAGTCCGCCAAATGTGTTCAGATGTATCGCATAAGAAATTCGTGGCTATGTCACCGGAAAATGTTAGGAAGGAGGGCACAAAAAGCGGTAATGGGCTATACTGACTTGGTTTTGATGAGAAAAAGGACGTTTTGCCTCGATTCTTCTTTGACAAAATTATCTGATCAAACAACATAATGCTGGGTTCAGTGGGCTTCTTGGACTCTCGATCATGTATAAATTCACTGAAGCCTATTCCAAAAAGCATCAATATAAATAAGTCTTGCAAGTTAAGTTGTGAATTCGCCTTACCTTGTGTTTGCTCAAGCGTACGGACATAATCTGCGCATTCATGAGGCATGCTCTTCAAAAAGGCTTCCATGTTAAATTTGTACAATTTACCAGCCTTTTTGGAATCCCCAGTTGCAGGCCCAAGAAAGCGGCGGTATGTGTAAAATAAGCTTGCAAAGCACCTGACGAATGCTGCCCGGATTTGCTCAGGATAAAATGCGACAGGGCATGGTAGACAAATGGAAGCGGAGCATCTCATGTGTGTTGCAACATTGCAGTCTAAACCGAAATTGTTAGTTTTCATTAAAGTATAGAACAGATGGGCACAGATATACTTACTCGAACAGGTATAGATACCCTCGTCAGATTTTTCCTCACAAATCGTACATACTGTATCCACATCACTTGGCTTCCAATTGAGGCAATGGCCCTCTACCCATCGAATGGTATCCGAATTCCTTACTGGCTGCATAAGAATATTTGGCATGATTGTCGATGCTGCCAATGTCGATGGTGAATATACCGAGGGTGGATATTGATTGTAAATTGATTGAGAGTCCGTCAACGAAGATGTTGAAGGAGATGGTGAATGGCTGGTGGTGAATGGGACACTGGGCCTCCTAAGTGTCGGTGTTCGTTCAAAACCAAACTTGTTTCCAGAGCGTAAGTGATCACCGTGGGCCGGAATCCTAGGTAGGAAGCGATGACTTACAGAAGAGCTACGCCTTGAGGTTGAAGACGAGTCTAAGTTACCAGATCGTTTGCCTCTTAATGTTGCTGTAAGCGTGAATCCAGAGTCCTGCCTTGGAACGCCAGTTCCCGATGCAATTGTTGACGGGTAGACAGATTGTATTGGCGATTTAGGCGATGGTGGTGAGTTCCCCCGGATGGTTCCACTAGTAGTCGGCCGCTCGGTACTCCGGTTGTTTGCCATGGAATAGGTGAATCCATTAAATACCTGTGGTTTGGGCGCAAAGTCTGAGCAACCGGCACCTCCGAAAGAAGCAGAATTGAGGTTAACAAGCTTGGCCAGGGTGCTTGGTGGTGGAGTAGCCGAATAAAGCGAAGTCGATTCTGAAGCCATGCAATCATTAGGAAAGGTTTCGACAACATATTGTGGGGGTCCAACGGGAACGCCATATCGATTGTGATGGCCAGCGGCGAGTTGGAGCAATGAGATCAGTTTCCTCCGTTGAGCCTTGGGTAATAATGTAGGTGGATTTGAAGATAATATAGAGTCAGAATCGAGGTCCACAAGAACAAAGTCTTCCTCAGGCAATTCAATCTTGTCGTAACGTCGTTCAATACCTACGATATAAGGGCATGGAGCTTCAATTGCTGAAAGCAGCCTTGCCGGTAATACCGGGATGAAAATTCCAGACCATGTTAAGGGATAGAGCAAGCTGACCAATGTCCGAGACGCACAGTGGAGCATTGCAGTATGAGAAGAGAGAAGAATGATACGGGATTCGCTCAAAGCAAACTATTCATTTCCATTAGTAAGGATGATAGGCCTTTAGAAGTGAGAGTTATACATACCTCAAACATGGTAACCACATTTTGTAAAGACATTGATCTGAACAGCGCGTATAAATCAATCTGTTTGTGTCTGCATTAGCAAGTAAATTCAAGAGAGTGCTCGGATATCACTCCTTACATTTCGAGAACCTGGCAATTCGTTCACCGCCTCCTTCCGGGCATACAAACGTAGCTCTCTGATTGCAATCTCTACCTGTGTCTTGGATCCCTCTGGAGCAGGCGCTTCCGCACAGAGATTGACAACATACTTCTCTAGCGGCTGCCACATTCCAACTCTTTGGGATGACATAGGGACTCTTTGAATGCTTCCAAGCATTGGGACAACAATAGCCTTCAGCCACTCCTTCCAAAAACTAGTCAAGGAAGAATCCTTGCCTAAAATTCCGAATGCCCGTGGTATCCACAAGCCTGTCTCTCCATCAGTCAGTCCTTCAATTTTAGAAGCTGCACCGTGGCGAACAGGTCTTAGCAAATCGGCCATCAGCGAGATCCTTTCTTCTGTTTCGACAATCTCTTCATCCAAAGCCTCTCTCGCACCTGCAGCAGTAGTAGGCAGTCTCGCAAGTAGACGGGAGAGTTTAGCACGCTCAGTGGCCAGGCGCTCTCCTAAACTGCTCGCCAATTCACGCTCCTCGTTTGTCATGTTGTCTCGTCGCCATTCTTCGCAGCGTCTTTCAAGGTCCTCGGCAGCCTTCGGGTTGAGTGGTATCCAGATAGTCACGCAAATTCCATGGAGCTGAGCATTGTCCCCACCAGTCATGGTGAATCCGTGCCACGTAGATCGCGGCCTTTCATCCGAGGATACGATGTTAACATCATTGGGAAAAGCAAACCTGTCTACCTGTCAGCTACATCCTCACTTCAATTGGAAATTTTCATGCGTACATTGGCACATAGTCTGGGAACGGCCCGCGCTTCTTGGCTTCGTCAACCATGGACCTAGGAGGATAGCGATCAAGCAATACTGGCTCAAATTTCCGCTTAAGGGGATGCATGTTTGGTGGGATGTTGAGAGGTTGTGGCACTGGTATTACTGAATTGTAATTTGACATTCTCCTAGAGGTTCGTATTGATGCTGAAATGGGTATGTCAATTTCCGCGCCTAAGGTCCCCTGGAAGTCGAGAGAAATACCTGCTCTGCCTACCACGGAAGGGGCTCTCCTCATGGAACTCAAATCTCTCAAGGATATCCGTCTCCGGAGGGAACTTGCTTTGTGCAGGTTATCGTCCGTGATGACCTTTTGCGCTCTTGGATGAACAACCGGCTTGTTATTCACTATGGTACCTGCACTAAATGATAAATCCTCCAGGAAGCTTTCTCTCTCTGCAGCAAATTTAAACAATGCCTTGTCAAAATCCGCATCCGACATGCCACCGAGCTTTATGCTTGCGGCAAGTGTACTTGTACTGCTGTTGGTGCTTCGTAAATTGTTGAGATTGCCAGAACTTTGAGAACCCACCGAGAGCCTGCCATCTCCAGATGATGAAGTAGTAGTATTTACAGGAGGACTGAGTCTGGCAGGTGAAGCCGATCTGCTTGATGGTTGTAGCGTTCCATTGCTCCTTCTCTGATGTGGAGTTTCCTCTGTTTCCTCTGGCTCTGGGGTCTCGATCAGGCCTTCTGCAAAGCTTCGCCGCGGAGGTTCTGGGGGCATATGCTCTCCATATGATATCGAGTCAATTCCAGCAATCCAAAAGTACTCTGCCAGCGGAGGGAGGACCGGTGGTGACTTGTCCATGATTGTTATTATTCTTATGATACCTGTTTTTTGTGTGTTTTTTTTTCTGCTCCTTCTGTTGCGGGGAATTGGACGTGTGGGAGGGGGGGTATTGAGTTTCGGTCGGATCGGTCGTTTGTATGTTTTTTCAAGTTGTTTTAAGCTACAATGCAAGAGTCTCCGGAGTCATCCGTTCAGGCGAGAAATGAGAATTGGAAAACCTGCCAACAAATCAGTGGTGGATTGCTTTGCTTGCTGGGGCACAGAATGAACGACCGCAAGGTATGCTGCTTCTGTTGCTGAAGCTGGCTCTGTTGATGTTGCAGTTGCAGCCTATGCTCTCGGCAGGAACCCTGAAAAGCAGATGGCTAGAAGGAATGCAGGAGACGGAAACACTTCAAAGCAAAAGGGTTTCTTCCGGGGGTGATGAGGGGGTAGATGGACGGAGAGCTAGGGCCAGTGGAGATGCCGCGGTGATATGGTAAAGGGTTCGCACACCGGCTAGGGATTCGTTCGACTGAGTGTCGCTCGTACTTGTGGGTAGCCTCGCTCGGTTGATATGGGGGAGGGCGGCCAGTGGCACTCTCTCTCTCTCACACACACACGCAGAGTGTGTGCAGCTTTTCCTCAATGGAGGGATGATGGGGAGGGGGGGGAACCTTGGACGGGGCGGAAGGTTCCAGGGGCGCGTTCGGGCAAGGGTCCAGTGGTGAGCCCCCCAGGCAAGAGAGGAGACGAACACGCTACAGAATTTCCTAGCTGGAGCGTACGTATGCGGAGGCAGAGACCGTGGAGGTAGTGGAGCAAGAAGATGAAGATTGTGGAGTTTCGGTGCCAGTGGAGGAGAGTATGGAGTGGAGTGGTGTGGTTTAGTTCGGGCAGCGTTGAGAGAATTCGAGAGTGAAGTGCTCGGTGATGCTGCTTTGATGCTCGTGCACCTGTTACCTGGCAGCCACTCTTGCTCTGCTCATCCCGATCTCCCTACTTTATCTATCTCTCGCTCCTCTTGCTCCTCGCTCGCCTGCCGCGGCCTGGGCAGGGGACTCTGCTGACTTCCCACGCACACTATTCCTCCGCCCATATTCCGGATTGCCTGCCTTCACTCTGCGAGTTCTCGCGCCTCTGCCCGGCGGCCTCAGCCCGCTCCCCTCTCTCTCGCCGAGAGCATCTCCGTGCGCCATCGCTCCCCATCGCCCTTTGCCGGCGGGGCCTTTGCAAGATATCTTTGACGCGGCGCACCGGCCAGCTGCAGAAGCAGGAGCGAGCAGGAGGCACCCAAGTTGCGCTCCCTCGCACCCTCGCCCATTTTCCTGCTCGACTGGCTCTCCTCTGCGCTGGGTACCACTCTGCTCTGCTCTACCGGCGGCGGCCACGGCCTGCGAAGGGGGGCCCGATGTTTTCACGATGCACACCACGCCGGCCGGTGGGGGAGGTTCATGGCCCGGCGCACCGCACGCAGCGGGCATGCGTGCGTGTGGGCGAGCGCCCAGCACAAGTCTCGAAATCGCCCAGCGCTGCAGCGCAGCAAGGGGCAGGCATGCTTGGACGGCCAGGGCAGGCGGCGAGTGGTGGGGGAGGGGGCAGGGGGGCCAGCGTGCAGGGCTCCGCAGAATGCATCTGGTGCTCTTTGGTGCCCTCTGCTCCAGAGTGCCCAGCAATCCAGCATCAGGAGCCGTCCTCTAGAGCACGGGCAGCTCGAGTTTTGGAGATGCCCAGCACTAGATTCTTTGGCAGTCGTCTTCAAGCCTAGAAGAGCAGCCTGTCTGCCGACTTAAGGCGTGCATGCGGCATTGGCAGCGGCAACAGGAGATCTCGAGGATTAGCGTCGGTACAGCCGCCGCAGCTTCCTTGGTTCCTGAAAACACAAAAATTGGGCTCCACAATGGCGATAGGATCCTTCCACACAGCCCTTCCAAGCTCAGACAGCTCCATTCGCCTTTATTCTTGCAGCTCATGCTTCACAAAAACCTCGAGGTCGGGGCGAGGCTCCCATAAATCCAGCTTCGGCACAGCATTGAATTCCCTCCCCAGCTGGAGCATACCAAACCGACACAATGCACAGCATGATCGGCCTCGAATCTCGTATCACGACGATCCCGGGTGGGGGAAAGGGTCACGGGGTCAGACACTGGGGTCCACAGCTGATGGAGGGGCACTGTACTCGAGAGTAGAAGGCCATGGCTTAATATCGAGACCGGGCTCAATTGTGGGTGCGTGAACAGGCCATGGATGCCGAGCATAGTTGGAGGCAGTCTCGAAGTTGGAGGGAGCAAAGTATGCTTTGCTCTCCATGCACTTTAGTCAAAACAACACACCAACCGTCGAGTATCTTTCGGCATAAAAATGCACGATAGCAACACGATTAAACGTTAAACAACAACAACAAATAAATAAACTTTATTGTTACGGCCCTTTTGATAATATGGTGAAAAGTTCTTTCTATTAATTGAAATTATCTCGCCTTCATTGATACTCTACTTAATATAGATGCTACCTCATCTTAACCCGAGACCACAGCCACACAGCGCTTTGCCTTGACTCTCTAGCGTCGTTCAAGGTCTTTGCTGCCGAGACTCTTTCTCCTAACTGAAAAAAGCATTGGGCGCTGTAAACACGATGCTGGAAGTCCAGATGGAAATGTTTTCAATGTGACGCAGAGACCAGGGCCGAATTCTATTTTGGTCCTTTATATGGGGAAGAACGGCCTTGCGTCGGTCTAATTTCGCCAGAGGCGTCAATAGGAGGCGGATCCCTACCCAGGGCTACCGGTAGGGAATTCTTCCTTTTAGAGCTGCTCTTCATCTCGGCCCGTGAAGGGTAAACTGCACCAAGCGACCTTAACGTCCCGAACCAAAACGCAGGAACCAAACGCCCATGGTCTCACTTACAGGCACCCTAGGATAAAAGCACTTTAGAGGCTGTTGGCAGCAAGGGGGAGTGCGCTCAGAGATGACAGACACTCTGGATAGACTTTTGAAGTGGTTCCTGGAAGTTTCCCCTTGTCAGTACAACAGCATTCGTGCATGTTCCCGTTGCGAAATGCTGTTGTGCAGACGTGCCAATTGATGCGATTGGCCAAGTATTTGCACCTTATTTGTTCTTTATTGATATGTATGTGCTAGGTTTCTCGCAGCGCAGTACCTGGTCGAGGTGTTGGTTTATTTTTCAACTTCTGGCCTGAACAATGATCAACCCTGTTGCGACCTCCGGAGAGTTGGCCTTCTATTGGCATGCCATGGATATTGCAAGGATGCTTTAGGTACTCGAGAAATCTGCTTTGCTCGAGAAATCCATCAAGTTTATTGGCCGTGCTTATTGTGACGCCCAAACAGAGGGCAACCGCCGGAGTTTGATATATCACACTCATTCATGGCAACTGGAGGCTACAATTGCAGGCATAAAGGAGCCCATGAATTCGAAGAACAGACATACTTATCTAATACCTAGAATGCAGGCCATATCTGCAGAAGGACGATCTCACGAGCCACATGTCGGGCAGCCAATTCCACCTGCCCCTCCGATGTCCCTTATCCCACCCACATGCGCTCGGCTCGAGGCCCCATGCCTCTTATCTGCATCGCCGTGGCCTCACGATCCTGAAAAGGGCCAAAGGCGGGCGGCTTGAAACCCCCCTTTTTCCAACTTGGCCGCTTCGGTACCCATCTTGAAGCTTGTACAACAGCTCCCAGTGCGAAATAGGCCTGGCCATGGAATTGAATCCATTGCCCCTTGCCCCTCAGCGAGAGGTGCCTCTCATGCGTGATAACGAAGAGGATTGCCATCTAAAGGCGGAAACCGCTGCGTGGGAGGGCCACTCTAGAATGCGGCATGATCGCATTCGACCTTTCTATGGCGGGAAGCGGGATTCCGGGAAGGGGCTGTACGGACTGCGTACTTGAACCTTCACGAGGAGGAAATGATGCGATGTGGGGATCGGCCCAGACGTGCGCTGAGGATCGAGGCTGTTGGCGGACTCGACAATGCCCCCTGTGCTCGCTCTCCTCGAGACTACGAGTAGCTCTCCTCTGCTATGCACTTTCCCAATGTAGCGATTTCCAGCGCAAGGCCCAATTGCCCCTAGCTCCCCCCCGTGAAAGAGCCGTCACGGCTTGCTTCGAATCCTTGGCGGAACCTAGTCTCGTGGCGGAACCTTCCGTTCAGGTGTAGGTATCGCAACTCAAATTGAAGGACAACCACAGTGACCAGGGCTGTGACTACTCTACACCATTGCATCACTTCCAGGCCATCGCCAATTCGAAGCTGCCGGCCCGCGGGGAAGGGAACGACAGAGCCGCGCCTCGGTATACGTTCATTTAGGCTCGTGTGGAACACAGCAGCCCTAGTACCAGCAAGCAGCAAACCCAGCAATGGAGTCGATACCGATTCACCGATCAAGCACCCTCACCCTTGTGCTCGATACTCCGAAGGGTGCGGCCCGCTAAGAACCCGATCTCAGCCCGCCGAAACGCTGCTAACCCATCGCACTGGCCCAAGCTAACTGTGCGTGAAAGTCGGCAGGCCGTGGTGTTTTCTCTTCGGTTCCAATCCCTGCGGGTACTATCATTGAGACAGCTCCCATCCTCCTGCTTAGCATGGAAGAGTGGGAAAGTCACATCAAGCATACATGTCTGGCTCACTATAGCTTGTGAGCCACCGCAGGCCCATTCTGGAACCGAGAGATTCACTGCCAGGAACAATCTGCTAACGTTGGATAGCAATTGGCCCATCAAGGATGTAAATTCATCAACAACAGTGATGCATCAGGCGGTTGTACTTGGACTGGGAAGCATGTTCAACCATTCGAAATTCGGCCAAAATGTTGGTTGGAAAAGAAACATTGATGCAGGGTTGGTCGTATATACGACACTTCGTGATATACAGGTGAACCCCGCCCAATACATGCTATTTGATTGCAATTAATATATTTCCGTCGCTACCGGGAGTCTGACTTATAATACCCCCATGATATAGCTGGGCGAAGAGCTCTTGATATCTTATGGGGACAAGCTATGGTTCGAGGATGTTGACGATATACCCGAGAAAGAGGCATCTGCGGAGGAGTTTCTGGGCAGCATTGGTGTGTAGGCTTTGAATATGAATCATTCCATTCAGCCAGTGCAATTTGTATTTACTTTCGGAATATAACAAATGACGAATTGACTCATGATCTCCAGATGCATATGCTGTGCAACGAATGTCTTTGGAGCAGAGTCGGTACTCAACGCAGCGGCGTCAACGTGAATTCGAAAGCTATCCCAGGCATTCCGATCCAATAGCTTCCTAGCTTACCCCACATCCTCTAGTTTGATCACGGGAGTTCGTGGCTGAGTCGCGTTCCGCTCATGTTCCACAGTTGATGCGGTCTCATCAGCCAATCACGAAGCTACCACCAATCACCACTTCGAGTCATAGCCAACCGATACCCTTGACACACGTCAGCCCCGTGGACTTACCACCAGCAGCACTTGTAAAACATTCGTTTGAACGGCTTCTAGCCTTCTCGGACCTGTTCATCCCAGCCCATTTTCAGCACCTACATATAAGAGATATCTGACAATCGAGCCTTCTCCTACGGTCGATTGCAATTGTCTTTTCTCATAATTCAGAATCCTATCCAGTGATTCAGACAATCAATCACCACATAAATAAACAATCAACCACAATATGCCTCCACGCAAACGCCGTGCCGTGGAGATCACAGCCGATCCGGAGCCCCAAAATGCATCTGGAGCCGACCCGCCACTCCCAACACGAGCCTTCAGCGGGGCCATGAGCGACATCCTCACGGCAATCTCAAAGGGCAAGAAGAAAGCCCGCCTCACCGCCCCCGAAATCGAGTTCCTCGCCACCCTCGAGGACAATTGTAAGCTCGTAGAGCAACAAGGTCCTCACGCCGTCTCGCTCCCCAAAGTCGAGATTCCTCTTCCCGAAGAACCCAAGCCTGAGCCCGAGGCCAACCCCGAGCCAGAGCCAGCGGTTTCCGGGAGAGGGAAAGCGAAAGGGAAGGGGAAGGGAAAAGCAAAAGATAATAATAATGCTGATCCTGCTGCGGAGGCATCAGGATCAGCTTTTCTTGCACCACCAAAACCCGAGAAACGCTTAAAACAGTGGCGAACGGAGCCGCCGCAAGGTGTTGTCGAGCGGATCCATCGATGCCATACGCAGCGGATGTTTGTGATTGGGCGGGACCCAGTTGAGGGCGCTAACCCCCCCGAGGAGATATTTCAGATGGCGGGGACAACGGGCAATGTGTATAAGGTGCATATTAAGAAGATCCCAAGATGTGAGTACTTTTTTAAATTCGCATCTTCTACACGTAATTATATTGTATCTGAAAATATGAATGTACAAATGCAATTGGTGATGAATGAGCGAGTACTGATGTGTGATGTTGAATATCCGTGTAGGCAATTGCCCGGATGGAATAAGGAAGGGGACATGTAAACATATCCTATATGTAAGTGCTTGTCAAGCGAGGCGGCTATCGATGAGGTCACTAAAGTCACTCAAATTAACGAACATCACCACAATGGCCAGATTATGGTTAAGGTTCTGAAAGCTCGTGCCGAGCTCGTCTACCAGCTCGCTCTCACGTCAGAAGTAAGTATTTATTTACTTCACCTCAACCCCCCCCCCCAAATTCAAATCAACAACCACTCTAACCCCCCCCCCCCCCCCCCACAGGAACTTATCGAAATCTTCCAAAACGCCCCCCCGCCACCAAACCCAAACTCCTCCACCGGCACCACCTCCTCCACCAGCACAAAAAGCAACCAAAAACCCCTCGACGCAGACGACTGCCCCATCTGCTACTACGAATTCGACATCTCTGCCCCCCAGGACATTGTCTTTTGCCGCGCGCAGTGCGGCTCAAACTTGCACGCGCAGTGCTTCAAGGAGTGGGCAGCCTCGCGCGCGAGCTCCAACGAGCCGGTGACGTGCGTCATGTGTCGCACGCCGTGGCAGACGGATGTAGCGGACCTTGGGGATTTGAAGGCGGTGGTGGCGGGAGCGGAGAGGGGGAGGGAGGGGTATGTCAATGTTGGGGCGCAGTTGGGGTTGGCGAGGAATAGACGTTAGATATAACCTAGGCCTCTTTCCCATCTTTATTTTTTTTTGGGGGGGGGGTTGGGGGGAGAGGGAGAGGGAGGGAGGGAGGGGGGTTACTTATACTGTATACGCATATATATCTAGATAGCTATATAGTCTTTATCACTTTTCTTCTTTCCCTTTTTTTTTATTTTTATTTTTATTTTTATTTTATTTTTATTTTTTTATTTCTTGCTCTTTATTTAGTTAACAGCATGTGATTTTGCATGGGTATATCATATTCTCTAGATCCGTGCATGTATATATACATTTATACCCCCCCCCCCCACCCCCCTTCGCAATTCTTCCATGATCAAGCTTGAGCTTCTTATACATCCTTCTTTTTCTCTTTTCTATAATTGTCGTTCCTTCATTATAATTAGCGTTTTAATTATATAGCTAGCCGTTAAATCCAAATATATTCGAGTTCAGGGTAATTACTTACAAACACGGGCACACTCGGATTCCCTCACCTCACCTTAACTTCAATTGAAATTACAGGAGAAAAAGGTTGGGTTTGTTAAGAAGTGTAGTTACGAGTATAATCTATAGCTAGGTAGCTCTAGGAGGCAGCTCATAATTACGGCATGACGGGTTTCATATTCTACAGCTAGGTCCTGAATCATGATCAAGGGAGTACAACGTACGAGGTAGGTATGATATATAATTTTTCTAAAACGGAGGGGGGGGGGGGGAACTAGTGGTGTAAAAACAAACAAAAAATGTATTTGGTATATATCCTCATGACCGGTCTCAAGCCTTTTCGTATATAATCGCTCCTCGAGCTAGATCTAAATATCACATCTACTCAACCTTCTTCTCTCCAAGCCCAAAGACCTTGACTGTATTCTTCCAGGCACTATTTATTCCAGCCCCCCCACGAAGTTAGCATAATTCATCCCAATAGAAACAATGGAGCCCTCAGAAAGAAAAAAAAAGAGAAAAACAAGAAAGAATATAATACTCACGCCTCACAAAGCACCTCCAACGACACCCCCTTCACCCTCGCAACAATCCACGCAACCTGCTCAATCGTCACCGGCTCATTCCTGCCAGAAACCATATACCCCTTCAACCACCTATCCTTCTTCCTCGGCTTGCCCTCGCCCCTCTGCACCGGCGGCGGGTTGTTGCCATTCCCATTCACCCCACTACCTTCATCTTCCTCCTTCTCGAGTAGATACCCATACCCCGCACTACTCTTCCTGATCTCGCACCACGGCCCATCCGTCTCCAGCATGATCCGATCCAACGGCACCTGCCTGACGACGTCCAGATTCTCCAGAGTCTTGAGGGAACAGCCATTGATGCCGATGTAGAGGCCTAGGTCGACGAGACGTTGCATCTCGGCGAGGGTGCCGGTGAAGGAGTGGACGAGGCAGCCTGGGAGGTGAGGGATGTGTGGGATGAGGAGGTTCTCGAAGTCTGTTGCTGCGGCGCGGGAGTGTAGGAAGAGGGGGAGGTTGAGGCGGCGGGCGAGGAGGAGTTGGGAGGCGAAGTGGGTGAGTTGGGAGGGGGCGGGGCAGTGGTTGAGGCGGTCGTCTAGAAAAGCGGTGGGAGTTGGTTATTTAGTAATCTTGATTTAGAGCAGGGGAAAAAGAGAAAGAGAAAGAGGAAGATAAAATACTTACAATCCAGACCAATCTCCCCAAACGCCATCACGACCCCCTTCTTCTTCCCCTCCACCACAAGTTTCTCCAATTCATTGAGATGGTCTTCCGGCGACCCGTGCTTCTTATCCTCGAAATGGAGGGCCTGGCAGGGGTGCACGCCAACAGTTGCGTAGAGTATCCCAGCTATAAATTTATAAAAATTTTACAAAAAAGATTAGCATTTGTACATTCCCAAGTGTTATTCTTCCTCTTTTTTTTTCTCTTTTTCATTTCTTTTTTCTCGAAACGTGGATAGAATGAATAAATGCAAATCCGAAATCTAGAACTCTATAGATCAAAAAACTTACGAAACTTCTCCGCCAACGCAATAGCCCTCCTACTACTCTCCAAATCACTCCCCGTAATCATCATCTTCAGACACCCCACATCCAGCGCCCGCTGGACGACATCCGCATGATCATCCTCATGGACCTATTCCTCTCCCAACAATATCACCAACCATTCAATTATAATTAGCCTCCTCATATGATCATTTATATATAAAATCAATTTGGTATAATAATCATCAATCCAAAGAAATAGAAAATGCAAAAGAAGGGAATTCAAGGAGGAAAAAAAAGAAAAGCAAAAAAAGCACATAAATAATGATCATGACATGGGCATTCATACCTTTCGTCCATGATAAACCCCACTATAAACCTCATCCGCAAGATTAATCGCCACATCGATATATCTCGGGACATACGCCTCCTTCTTCGGGGTGATCTCGATATCTCCAATCCTCTTCTCTAGATTCCCTGCTCCAACTTCAACATCATTTTGCTGTATGGCCGTCACCTCCGGACCCGCCGCCGTTGTCGTGGTAGCTATATCTGCAGTAGGACTCATGATGTCGAAATGCTTTCCAGAGAGCCCCCCAATTGTAGAAATACTACTACTTCCACTTTCCCTTTCTATTTCTCTCTGCAATCCACCGACGCTCGATCTCGAAAAATGTCGGATGGATATCGATGTAACAGGTAGCTTCAGAGGAGGCTTAGGTATTGGTGTATTCAAGCAGGAGCTCAACCTTAATCTCAATCCCAATTCCAAACCCAATTGCAAGCTTCTGTGGGTAGATGGCCCGGCGGTGGTGGTGGTGGTGGTGCGTGAGGCGACGGTACCGGCGTAGGTAGGAATAGTTGTAGTAGCAAAATTCCCACAGATCTTGCTGATGCGGCGGAAGCTGAAGCTGAAGCTGAATGGGAATTCGAAGTGGCTCTGGATCCGGAGTGCCTTCTTATTCCTGGCAATTGGGATGAGTCTTTGATGGATCATAGATGCATTGGGGACCTACCTGTTGTTGGTATCTGAGTATGAGTAGACGCCCTGTGCTAGTCTGCAGCTAGGTCACCCGGGGGGTGAACTGACAGGGTCGCGGAGGGAGGGTCAATGATTCATAGGTACAGTAGGTACCTTAGGTACCTAGCTACCTCGAGCTCCTAGGTGGGCAAGTTCACTCCGCGCAATTGAAATCACAATACACTTACGAATGGTATCTCCATGATTAGTCAGTTGTGAATCCTCCCAGAAAAATAATCCAAGTTTCGGCATGATATCGATGCATCAAATTTTGAGGTTAGAGAAATTTACGCATATCACGTGCATAGTGCTGATAATGCGGATATGTAGATAACATGTTGCATAATATTAATTCAGGGTAACGCGATGCAAAAAGAAAAATGAATCCATATGCGAAGTAGGTATAGAGTGTCTACTACCTAACTGATATCGATGGAGTTACAGTCGACAGCAAATGGATTTATAAAGAAATGAATTCAAATAGGGACCACATAATCGATGAATATGGGTGATCATGATCAAGAAGTACCTGTATGTACGTACGAGTTTATAGACAAGGCGGATAAAAGTTTTCAATTGTTGAAAGGAGTAGGGAGGGCTTCTCCGATTGGATATTGAGGTACTTAAGGTATAAATGGCCTGGTTCCCTTCTCCCCCAGAGTGCCGGTACAGGCCCGCGGATCCGGCTGCTCGATGCACATCTGATGTTGTAGTCGAGTAAAATCGCACAGAAGCACAGACCTGCAGACAAAAAGACACGAGGGCCAAGCAGAAAAAACGATAAACGAAAACCGGACTCAAGAGAAATACATATGAGACTGTTTTTTAAAAGGAATTCAAAGCATAAACAGAATTCGATCGAAAGAACAATATAATTACAGTAAAAGAAATCAAGATATTTAGATAATCCCCTCCTTCTTCAAAGAACCTTCCACATACACACGACAAACGGCGATAATGATGATGGATGGCGACAAGAAGGTGATCTAGAAAAAATTGCTCAATCAAACCTCACAAAGACGTTAACCACAAATCACTCTTTGTTTTTTCAGCTCTTTTTCAGCCAAATGAATCTTTCAAGTGTGTACTTTCGTTCTCCAGTAATTCGTCACCAGGATAGATATAACTAATGCCCGTCATAAGATAAGAACCGAAAACAACCCCAGCATCTGCTCTGAGCTCACCAACTGCAACTTTCCCCAAAGATTGAGAAAAAAAAGGAGAAAGGAAGGAATAAATATGAAATCAAAAAAAAGAAGAAATGGAGAAAAAAAGAAAAGCAAAAGAATAAGAAAACGAGAATGAAAAATGAAAAAGAACGGAAAACAAAACACCACATTCTCCTTTAAAACAGCGATCTGAGAAATCCAAAGCGAAATACCCAGTCCTAACGGGAGCTTTGACCTGGAACAACAACTTCACTTGTCCCATTGCTTGTTCCCTCAGTACGCTTCGACTCCTCCTTGGCCTCAACCTTCTCTTTAGGGGACGGCGCCCTCTTCTTCTCTAGTTCTTCTTCATCCTTGGTTTCTTCTTCGTCGAACATTTCTGCGTCATCGGAGTCAGACAGCACTTCGGTACCATCGCCCAACATGATTATCCTCCCACCTGATCGAGTATTTTGTATTGAACCATTGTTATCCTTCGAGTACTTGTGGTCAAATTCATCCTCGCTGTCTTCATAGTATTTAGGCCAGGTCGTCTCCGTCAGCTTGGCTGAAAAGTCACACATGTTAGCTTAAATATTCTCACGTTCGAAAATGACAATAATGTCAATGGAGGAACTTGCCATACTCGGGTGGAGCGCATGGACCATCACCGTCGGCAACCCGTTTTGCGATAGTTTCGTACCACTCTTCTTTGGTTTGCCCGTGGAGTAATCCAATTATTATCATAGTCATGTTGTCACAACCGACACCGCCTGTGTTGCTTCCGTTAGACAAGCACTTGTTCATCAAGTTCTCGCAGATGGTCTCGAGTGGCTGCTTTGCCGCTACACCTCGTCGAACAAATTCGATAACCGACTGAGATGATTCACAATCCCAGATACCTATTGCATAATTAGCCTGACACCCTTGGATAATCTTCAAAGCCATTGTTTCGTCGTGCAAAGAAATATTTCATGAAGAAAAATATCTTGTCCAAATGCGCAATGGGTTGCCGAGAAAGAATTTAAATTGGAGCAACAAACCGTCACAGGCAACAACCAGGAACTCATCGTCAGGTGAGATCTCATGAACAGTCACATCGGGGAAAGCAGTAACAATTTGCTTCTCTGCCGGTAGGTCGGCCTTCTTCTTGAACTCGAAATCTCCGAGAGCACGGGATAAGGCAAGGTTTCCATTAACACGACCAAAGTCGACAAAGCCTCCAGCGGCGACAATTCTTGCCTTCTCGGCTGAATGAAAAGGGAAGTTAGCAAAAATGGACAAGCTTCCGATGTAGGAAAATTTTTAAGTACCTTCGTTTTGTGGCTTGTGATCAAATGATAACGGCTTTGCGCGACCCTTCACGCCTAACACACATCGGGAATCTCCAGCGTTGCCCTGAAGATTGTCAATTATTGGTTATACAGTGATAGGGATACAGACAGGGATAGACATACCACATAAATCTTTGTATCACTCACGATGGCTACTGATGCCGTGCATCCAGACAGCTCCTCCTTATAATTCTTGTCTGGTGACCCAAACATCTCTGGTCAACAAAAAGCCCCACTGCGGAGAATAATCCTAAAACTTACCTGAAAGAAGCGCCCGGTCCGTAGCGAGAAAGCCGTCTTTCAAAGCTTGCTCAAAAGCTCCTTCCTGGAAGGCTGGTTGCTTGGCTATGATTTTGTGTAGGTTGGCTCCGCTGTACGCAGCTACTCGTTCTCCTCCATGTCCATCGTAGACACCGAAAAAGCTAACTCTCTCCCCCTTTGTGGTTGGTTTTGGTTCACCGTTTTGTAAATCTAGAATGGCAGTGTGTGCATCCTCCATGGTTATACGCCAGCCCTGCATGGCAGAAAGTCCCCAGAAAAGTCGATCATCTTCTCCTGATTCCGATTGCTAAGATACCATCACCAAATTAGCCATTACAGTCCACGGCCTCGATTCAGCTAGAGCAAAGCGACGGAGCAGCATATGTCTTGAGGTATTGGGAGCACAGGATGGTTGTCTTTTGCAGCGAATCGATAAGGGCAAGCAAAATTGGAGGCAGCTCACCTTCTCCACAACCGGCTCCGAAAGTGTCTGACCCATGATGGTGGAAGAAAAAAATCAAGCAAAGAAGTCCAAGGTGCGATGGATATGATATGCAGTGATAGTCAGATGGTGGTAAAGGATGGTCGTTGTAGAGATGGCTCGAGTTATCTTCTGATGGACCGACTTTTTCAAGAAGCCAGATCGTGTGCGTAAATGTGGAAGACTGTGGTGGTGATGGTAATGGTAGCGGTGGAGGGGGGTAGGAAATATGGAGGGGGGGGGGGATGGAGAGAAGTGGGTGAAAAGTAGGTGAGAGAGCTCTGGCGTGGGCGACCTGCAAGCGTGGATGGATAGGGACCCGAAAGGGAATCGCTGAACAAGGGCTTGGTGAGGCGAAGGGAGGGGGGGGTGGGTCTAGCACGAGGCGAGTGGGGTGGGAGCGTTTCTACGGCGGCTGTGCTGTTTGGGCGAGGCCGAACAATGGCCGTGGCAGAGGCAGCAGGGAAGAGGCAGGCAGCGCTCTGGAAGGGATAGTGGATGGTGTGCCGGCGGTTTGTCGCGTGGTACTCTGCTGTCTGCTGGCGAGCGGGATGGGAGGGAGGGGATCGTAGGGACAGAGAGGGGTTGCGTTGCGACCTGTTGTTTCTGCGGCGAAATGTAGGTGTGGTTCTGCGCAGTGCGGAGTGGAGCAGCGGAGGCGGAGTTTGGGGTTGATGCTCTATCTTGGTTCAACTACATGTACTAAGTATGTCATGCTGCTATCGATAACTCTATGCGCCGTCCATGCCATTGCAAGGTTCAATGCTTTTGCTCTACAGTTTGCTCCATGAATTCCACATATTCCGATGCAAACTCGCAGCGATTCCAGCAGAACTCAGGGCGCAGTGCAGTGAAGCTGGCGAGTGCGTGCTTGAGGAGGGGCATACGACGTCTGGAGGGGCTAGGATGCAGCTAGTGATGGATAGCGGAGGCACCGGCGGCCCCTGCTGGTGGGCGAGAGTGCGCCGAGAGTGGGCAGGGCCGCGCAGACTAGCAGAGGAGGAGAGGGGCCATGAGACACAGCTGCCGCCCGCTCTCCCATTTGCCCTCGCCATGATCCTGCTCGCCGCCCCTCGAGCACGATGCCTCCTGTTTGCAGATACGCGGCAGCCATGCGCCGGAGCCGCGGTGGAGCCGCGGTGTGCACAGCCGGTTGGCATGAAGCTTAATTAGCCCGCAGGAAAGCGCGGTGCGGGGTCTTCAGACAGCAGCCAAGCGTGCGAAAAAGATGAAGAGCATGCTCGCGCACGGCAGAGGGCAGCTGATGGCATGCTTGAGAAGTAGGTATGAAGAAGTAAGAAGCATGGACTAGATCTACAGGTTCTGCAAGGCTGGATGGAATCGAGATCTAGTCGCACGCCCAAGCAGCTCTACGTGCCACCGCTGGGTGCCTGTTTTGCTTGCTGATGCCGGAGCAGCCGGCCAATTTTCTGTCGATAATTCAACATCCTTTCTGCCAGCGGACTTCGACTTGGGTTGAGAACCCCGTCTCACTCCATCTTGATCTTGTCTCCCGCCACCCATTTTCTAGCAAGTCCAAAATTCATGCACACCAAAGAACCTTGTCCAGTCTGGACCGTTTGGCTACCTCTCTCGCCAGTAGCAAGTTGAAAGCGGCTGGCGCCGCTCATTGCAAACCGAAATTTCGCTAAACATGTCCATCCAACTCAACACAAAATTGCATCAATCGAATTAGCTATCGTGAGAGAATCACACAAAGCTGCATGATCTCCAGCGGGGCATTTCCGGTGTGAGCGCTGGTGAAGTTACCCTTGATGTTGAGTCGTACAGCCAATGTTTGCAGCAACTTGCAAGGTTCGCATGCCTCACTTGCAGAACAACTCCTTCCAAGTGCACGAGGGGCAGTCTTGCAGCTCGCATTAAAGAGCGTGCAGAGTCACCAGGCAAGCCCTTGCCGAAGGGCCGCCCATGCTCACCTATCTTTACAACCTTTCTTTTTCCTTTTTTTCGTGCCTCTATCCCCAATTCCCGCCTCATAATTCAATGAGAGTGTTGAGTGCCCCTCATGCATCTCACTACTCATCACCCCGCATTGATTGTGAGATAGCAGCAATCACAGCCAATCCAGGGACCTGTGTCATTCTTCCCTGCGTGTCGATCTTGGCCATCTCTTCAGAGACTTGGCATATTTCACTATCAATGCACTACAAAAGAGATAATGTCAACAATGATGGCTATGCCAATGTAAAATAGCAATACTGAAATGCAAACCTCATTCCGAGCGTGGTGTAAAAGTGCCTACATCCACGTGCTCGTTTGCCTCTCATGGCCATGGATATGAAATATGAGAACGCAGATTGGTGCTCTTGCTGGAAATGAAGGTTAGCCCTTGCTGTGACCTACTCGAGTACTCAACGAGTAGGCGATTTCCCCTGGAAGAAGGAAAAAAGCAAGGACTCACAGCACTAACCTTCAGCTGATGTGCGTCATAAGTGTACCTTAGTCACAGGCGCCATTTGATATCGTCCAGTCATATGTGGTACCAGATTTCGCCGCCCGAATCCAAGCAGGGCTCATCTCGGTAAGAAAAATGACGTGGAAACATTGGAAAACCTGTTGCCAAGAATATCAACACCCTGGCTCACAATTGAAATCATAGGAATGATGGTTCTGGTATCGAATGCCTGGAACCCCCTTGCGTACGAAATAGAACTTGAATTACATACATTCACTAAAACTTCCATCCATACCCTACAAGTATCCCCTTTTTTACCCCTGCCTGTAGTTCGGGTGCCTTATTCTTTCCTAATATTTCCCCTTTTCTCCCTTTTGGGGTTTCCGTTTCCGGCATGCGTGTAGATGACCCTGATTGGCCCGTCATTGTGTATCCACCGATGGGAAGGTTGGGTATAGTTGGTGACCCCATAGCAATCCCGTAGTCTTCAAATGCTTCACTGCCTCTTTGCAAACTCTGTGCTGAATACCGCGCAGGGCTGGGTCTCGGAATCCACCCTATTCCACCTAAAGTATCTCCAAAATCCCAATCATATCCCGAATTTCTGTCTTGGTGACTGCTTCGTCGACTTGACTCGTCGACCCTTTCTAGACCTTTTGGTTGCCATTGTTTAGCTTCTTTACCGTCCCCGAGGAGAATTGGGCTTCCAACCAGCTTCACACTGAAGACCTCCGTCGTCGATACTGTGTCCACACTTGCATCACTATCCCTTGTTCCACTTCGCTGTCCCCACATCATCGTTTTCCTCCACGATCTTCGAGCACTTGCAGACCGATTCAGACTATCGTCTGATCCTCGGGATGCAGGCTCCCAATTTCTACTCTCGACACTTTCCGCTGTGCCGCTCTCACCTGATACATTCTTCCCTATTGGCTCTCCACTCACAATCCTAGTGAGAGTTGGGATACTCGCCAGTCTCCGTGGTGTCCCAGCCACACTTTCGAGACTGGATATCGTAGCATTGCTCGAATATCCTGAGCCAAAACTAGGATCACCCATTCTCATGAGCAAATTACTTCCAACCGAGAAATTTTTTGTATGGGTTCTTGTAAGTGCTCCCACCCCTTCCCGTCGAGGGTCGACCGATGGTAGTCCTATGCCGACAAATCCTGGACCGGGGCTGTATTTTCTTTCCACTACCCGGGTGTAGTTTGGGTTTTTGCCTGGTAGGGTAGCAACTGGCCAAGGTTGGGTAGAAATGCTATTATGGATAGGGCGAGAAATCATATCACAAGTTGGTGTCCCTGATCTCTCACGTGGAGAGTTGTGATTTTCGAAAAAGGACGCAAATCTTCGTCGAGTCAAGCAGCAAAGCACGATGAATGCAAGAGCAAGAATACTCATTGGAATAAGGGTTGCAAGTAAAATAGTCCTTAGTCTTTTTCTGGATGATCTTACTTTCTGATCTTCGATGAATTCGAGATTTGTGATGTTCGTACCACGGAATGACGATGTCTCATCTTCGACAAGAATAGTGAACGATTGAGATTGAGATTGTCCTATAGCGTTTTTTGCTGTAATGTTGACTTTGACTGCCAAATTCTCCGTGTCTATCGGTACTTGTCCCTTCAATACCCGTGTAAGTTGATCAAAAGAGATCCACTCGATATCCGGCAGAAAAGAAGCACTGAGATCGACTGGCTGGTTGAAAAAAGTTGAATTGAATTTATACTCAAAGTGTTCTCCCTTGGTAAGATTGAGATTTTCAAAATCTTTCGTAAATAACGCCGTGTTTGATACAACGTCGATGGTAATACTGATGCTAACCTGATTGGCAAAAATATCTTCCACTAAAATAGTGACGATTTGACCTTGCGATGGGCGAAGAGGTCTTCCCGCTAATATCAATCGTTCATAGTCGAGTTTGATCCAATCAGGTGCGTATGCTGTGATATTTCTAATTAATGACTTAGGAATAGGCACATCATCAAGGAGGATGTTTTCGAGTGGAATGGCATAAGCAAAGTCCACTCCTGATGCTGCGCTAAATTTAAAATCCCTCCTAGCCGTGTTTAATTTGTGAGTGACCACCAGGAAAAATTGGGCTGATGCGCCTTCAAACCCAAGAATATCCTCCGCCAGCAATTTCACCCCAAAGGTTTGTGGTGGGGATGGTTGTGTGTCCAAGGAGAGGGCTGTTCCTGAGAAGCTCAGTGTTGAAGGGTCGAAACTGAGCCAAGCAGGCAGTGGTGTGTTATTCAAGGAAACCGCACTATATCCTTTGATCCTTTCTCGATCTGAAAACGTTTCTGGCGAAAAAGAAAAATCAAATCTTTGTCCTTGGGATAGAAGGAGTCCTCCTTCAGGACTCAATCTGCCAAACCCCGCCAGCTGCTCCCCGACAGATCTTTCGAGTCTCGGACTTGAGTCCGTGGAAATAGCTAAGTTGATCCTATGCACCAGCTCCCCTGTGTTGTCTCTTGCTACCAGGCTCAAAGGAACCAAGCCTGAATCTGTCTGCAATGGGGAGCCGTACAGAGTTCGATTTTCGCCATTAAGTCTTAGCCAGGATGGTCCGTCTCTTATTTCATAGTATATTGGAGGAATATCGGAGATGAAAGTTACTTCAGAGAATGTGAAGCTAAATGGTTGCGAGACGCGGCCAACGGGTGGAAATTGAGAGTTGATGGGGAAAGCAATTTTTGGTATGCATGATACAGGATAAGTGAAAGATATCAGGAATATAATGGCTGTGAACAAGGACACAGGCAGCAAATACATCGAAAGAAACTCGGTTATGTCTGCGATATCTCTTCGTGGTGGTAGGTGGGGATATATCGAATCTTTTTGGTGATATATTGTTGTGTGTGTTTTCGACTGTGAATGACAGTAAGGTGCCCGAAGGCAGAGAGTAGCAAAGTAAAATTTGGGGTAGAGAAGGACCGGCACCCTTCTCAGTCCCAGTACTGGATTGAGGTGGATAGATGTACGTCTGGTGTTCTCGTGCCCTACGTCTGGCTACACAGTGAGTATCATCCCCGCGCCGCAGAAACATTTTTGGTGCCGTTAGCTTGCATACACATCAAACTCTAGAGCTGAGGGAATGAAGCATGAGGCGCCATTATGTGTCGGAATGGCATTGCCGTGTCGTATGCAAGGAGATTTGCAGTGAGCTTTCCTGGAATGTACCAGTCGCCTGTTAGCAAAGGCAATTGCCTGAATATTCTGAAGGCACGAAACTGTTCTCGTGCAGCACGAGAACAGTTTGGATGGTATGAGATTTAATGTTGTTTAAGCTTTGGCTTCACTTTTGCCCTTTTGTTTTTCGTGTTCTAGTGCCCGTCTTATCGAAATCAAGGACTTTCGGAAAATTCGAATTTCATCCTGATTCCGTTCCTTCCCTTGCCATAATAATCTAGCACTGTCTCTTTTTCCACGAATCCACAGTTCTTATACAAAGCTCTTGCAGGCACCCTGGCTTCATCGACCCACAAATCAACCTGACCCGCCCCCCCTTTCTTCAATTCTTTGAGCACTTTAGTCACCATGTATGTGCCAATTCCTTGTCCCCTCATAGACTCGACAACACAGACTTTATGGATTCTTGTCAAGGCCTTTGTGCGTAGAAAGACGATGTATCCGAGGAGAATGGGATTTGGTTTATTGCCACTCTCCTTGGTGTAGAGGCAATAGAGGTTTGTCGTTCGTTTTAGCAATTCGGAGTCGAAGTCGAATCGCTCACTGGTAGGAAACGTGTGTTTCTCTGCATTTTTGATGGATAGTAGGAGAGCTGGAGACAGGGCCCCTTTGGATGGCAGCTTGACAAATATCGAGCTTGATAGATCGACTCTTGTGGGTTTGCTAGAAAGCTCGTTTGATTCCATCCTTGGTGGATTGTTGGTTATTCCCGTGCTACTACGAAGCTCCGTGCCACTTGGTGATGAGATGTTCTGGTATGGAATGGTGTCTGGAGGTCTGCTGCCTGCCTGAACCCTGCAGCTTCTTCTTTGGGTACCCTGCTGGGTTTTTTTGCGGCTCTGCGGGTACCCCGCCAAGTCACTTGGTGAACCCCACCACAGGACTAGCCACTCAGGGACACTGAGCTAGCGGGGGGCTGTGGCGGCGGTCCCGGGGGTTGCGGGAGCTGGAAATCTTCAGGTCTGAAGTGTTTTGGGGGGGGGGGGCCTCTCAACTCAAATAACCTTTCACGAAGTCACGATCCCCCCCAAAGGCAAGCTGCAAGATGAATTTATTTAACGATAGCGACTCTGAAGTCGAGCCCTTATCCGAATCGTTCGTCCCGACCGCACCCAGGCTCGATGCCCGCATCACAGAAACCACATTCGATGGGCTCCTGTCACCGCCTTTAAGGCTCCACGAGGATCTTGCTCGTGGCTGCGGAGGGCAGATCTGGCCTGCAGGAAATACATTAGCGAAATACGTGCTTCGGAACTTCAGTAACGACGGCCTGAGGGGAAAGAGGATCATCGAGATTGGTGCAGGAGGAGGGTTGGTTGGGTAAGGCGATTTTCGCCCAGAAAACGTAGTCCTAGTTGGGCTGAACTTCTAAACTTCAGATTGGCAATGGCGTCAGCATTCAGGAAGAGCGATTACGACCTCTATTTAACCGACCAGGAGCCAATGATGGAACTTATGCGCCAGAATACAGATTTAAATGGCCTAAACGTTAATTTAGAGATATTGAATTGGGGAGAGCCTCTCCCAAAATTCGCCGAAAGTCCTGTGGATATCGTTCTGGCTGCCGATTGCGTGTACTACGAACCAGCATTTCCACTTTTGGAAAAGACCTTGTGTGTGGGAAATCATCGTATTACAGATATGTTGAAATTCTAATCACCCATGTGAATTATAGATTAGACCTCGCTGGTGAAAATACAACAGTGCTATTTTGCCATAAGAAAAGACGCCGGGCAGATCTACGGTTCATGAAAAGCATAAAAAAGAAACTACATTTCGTTGAGATCAAGGACTACCCAGAATATGAAGAATCGTCGAGGGAGAGCGTCTTTCTGTTTGATCCCCTCTCCCCCCCCTGAAAATTTACTTCAATACTGATATGAATTTGTCCATGATAGGTATAAAGTCACTCGCAAAAGTTCTTGAAGCGATTGATGCTTCTACGACTGTCCGTTCCTCTAAGCCTACGATTACGCCAAACCTCATGATATCATTTCAATACCCCTTCCTTCAAGCGCATATTAGCTTATGAACAGGATTTGTTGGGTTACCCTCTTGTTCAATCTTCTTATTTAGCTAAAGCTTAAATCTTAAGCTTCAAAGCTTCCTTCACCCATTTTAACACTTCCTCGGTCACTGCATCTGGATCCTCCTCTGGAATAAAATGCCCAACACCATTCCCAATACCCCTTGTACGCAAAAGCCCTTCATCACTGATCCACTCCTTCCATACTTTCTCCACATCGTAACGACTCCCAAGATACTTCTTTGAGTAAATCACCAGCGTCGGCAATCCCAATTTCTTCCCATTCTTCTGATCCTCAAACTGCTCCGCATAGTCCACCGTTGCCCCTGCCCTATAATCCGCACAACTGGCATCGATCACCGCCCTATTGAGGAAATGGTTTTTATATACCGGAAGAGCCTCCTTTACTCTCGCCAATCCTGCCTCTGTATCTCCCGTCCACTTCAACATCATTTTCTCCACCAACTTGTCCCCTCCAAATGCTGTAATCATCTCCTCGGGAATAGGATACTCCGCCGCAAGGAATGCCCAATGAAACGTCGCCGCAGCGTTCCCAGGATCTGCAAGTGACTGGAATTGAACGGCGGTAGGAACAATGTCGATGAGAACTGCCCCTACGATATCGCATGTAGGATGGTCATTATCGACTGCGAGTCGATGGGCAATCCGTGCTCCACGGTCATGCCCAATGAGGATTATCTTTAGCTTCTGATGACCTGGTGGGGCGTATCGTTCAGCGACTCTGTAGAGCTTGTCGAGGATGATTCGTCCAATCTCGCGTTTGGAGTAGGCTTGTTTTTGGTGCGAGGCGTCGATTGTGGATTCGCCGTAGCCGGGGATCTAGGTAGTTTGAGGTGTAAGTTTCTCCTTGATCTCGCATTTTCGTCGATGTGTAGCACTCTTGGGCATTTATTTCGAAGGAAGGGGCTATACATCTGGTATGAAAAGTGGAATGTCCTTTGGAAGTCGGTCGATAACCTGGAGAATCCCTCGTTAGATGCACCAACCCCCTTGGTATGTTACCCAAATAGGTAATGTCTTGGATTTAAATCTCACATGTTTGAACCTATCCACAACGATTGTAAGTTTGTCAAGTTATTGCTGGGGTCATCAGAGTTCTCCCGAGTGAATTGAGTTGAGATCCTACATCAAGTTGCTACACGGGTATACATTGTCAGTAACTCAATTTTTTTGATGTAGAAGTTTAGAGATTCGCTTACCTCTGAGGATAGCCATGTATCAAGACAAAGATTGGCGAAGAGGTTTCGGCAATCTCACGTAGTCGGCTAATTGAATACACGGTGATGCCATTGCCGGTAATGTGAAGCTTGTCCATGTTTTCCGCCATGGTTGTTATCTGTTTGCAAATATTGTTTGGATGATTGGTGAGTGCTGTAGAAACTTTCCCCGCTTGATGGTTCAACTATATGAATCAAGCCCGAGGTTGCACTGGAAATCGACTATCTTTATAGGCATTCGTCATTATTCAGGTAACTATGTATTAATTATTAATATATCCTGGAAGCTTGCGCAATTGCAAGTGGCACACCCGCTGTTACATCTTGGCGAGGTGGATCCGACCTGAGGGGAGCACGAGGCCTGGGTTCTGGATCGATTTTGCAGCATCCACGGTTACCTCGGTTTCAGGGGATTAAGCATTTGTACGTTTGTCGGGTAAGTTGTTTTAGAGCTCCCGGTACTAAGCTTTAAGAATCAGGGTAACACAGCTCTAGCTGCAAGCAAAGTTGCTGTCGCCAATCTTGAGCTTGGTCTAGCTTCGCTTTGAACCGAATAAGTAATACCGAGCATTTGTTTCCTTTGTTCACGACTGCTTGCTTCTTCCGATCAGACTTCCACCACAGTGAACGATGCACGTGCGACAAGCGCAGACGCGCCATCTCAGTACCCAAAGCGGGAACGGTAGCCGCGCCCGACCTCGTCCGATGCTAAATGTTTACCTTACCTTACCTCCAGTTATTGCAACACTCCCTGGACAAAACAGCTTCGCCCCCACACACACATTCAACGGGCGAGACCAACACGTTGCCCGACTTTCTCACCACTTTAGCATGCCACGGGAATGATACACTCTGAGCAATCCGTGTCACCACCGCCCCAGAACCCTTTGCTGATGGACACCAGCCGCCCCGAGGCCGCCGGCCTTGCGCCGATGATGGACCCCAGGGTGGACAGAGCCTCGACGCCAATGACGGCCCCAATACCCACGACGCCCCACAGGACGGTGCGCTTCCAGCTCGACGATACGGCGGATGATTATGGCAGGTTGAGCACCGAGGACCAGGGCTGGGCGGATCGAGAGGACTTTATGTTCTCCGAGGACGAGGACTATGACGAAAGACGCAGGAGCCACGACGAGGATGATGATGCCGAGGGGCCCTCCTCGGCGCCGTTACTAACGAGGCTAGAAGCCCCTGCGGTCACTGTTGCTATGGACCAGGCAGCTGCGGATTTAATCGAAGGCCGGGAGCGACCGTTAAGCGGAATGGGGATGGCCTTTTTCAACATGAGTTGGTCTTTCAGGGCATTGGAGGTGGAGCCGGGGAGGGGGGGCATTGAAGTAAAGCTGACACTGTGCCTATACTTCTGACAGGTAATAGTATCATCGGGGCCGGAATAATAGGTGTGCATATATCCGTCCAAAGTTCAAAACAAAACAAAAAGAGGGGAGGGCGAGAGCTGCGCTAAAATGTTATTACCATATCAGGGCAGCCCTATGCGTTCAGACAAGCTGGGCTTGGAGTGGGCCTCATACTTCTCGTTACCCTGACAGTAGTTGTATGTAAAACAAGTCTCACTTTATTTGCATTCTTCGGCTCTCTTTCTCTCTGCCTAGCAAACATCCAACTGATGAAACAAAAAACAAAAGGTTAATTGGACCATAAATCTCATCGTGATCAACTCCAAGCTCAGCGGAGCAAACTCATTTCAAGCCACCGTAAGCGCATGCTTTGGGAAACCGGGGCTAATAGCTATCTCTGTAAGCGCAATCCCTCTCCCCCTCTCTCTCTTGAAGCCCATACCTATTTCTCGATCACAATTTGCCATTGCCATCCATATATATGAAAGATATTCATTTAGATCTCAGCTCCCTGTTCTCCTCCCAGATTAGTTTAGTTCATATATACACTCTAGAAAACCATTTACTCATACATTCTCCACTTCCCCATCCAATATAGATCGCGCAATGGGCCTTGTAAGCTTAGACCCCGCCCCCCCATGCCCTTCCACCTCCCACCCTTCAGCCAAAATGAAAATCAGATACAACGAAAAGCCATACCCTAAGCTCATACCAGTCTCCCGCCTCCCCCTTCACGACCTCCAGTGCATACGGGGGAATGGTTGCATTCTACATCATCATAGGAGACTCAATACCGCACGTCATGGCCGGCTTCTTCCCGAATCTGGAGCATATACCCGTGCTGGGACTGTTGACGAATCGGAGGGCGGTGATTGTCATTTGTACGATTTGTATCTCGTTTCCGTTGAGTTTGTATCGGGATATATCGAAGGTATGTATGCTTATGCATTTTAATGTTTCTCTGGGGGGGGGGGTTGTGGTGGGGGGTGGGTTTATCTATAAGTATCCGTACTAATGGCTTTTTTGGTTCTGTCTTTTTGGGGGATGTTTGTAGCTGGCTAAAGCTAGTGCCTTTGCCTTGCTCAGCATGTTTGTGATCATTTTTGCAATCTTGACTCAGGGTAAGTATGCTCCGGAGGAATCGAAAGGGAGGAAGGATATGCCTGTTTGGTTCCTGAATGGAGGCATATTCCATGCAATTGGTGTTATATCTTTTGGTAAATATCTCTTTCCACTCACCCCACACATCCCATCCGAAAAAAATGGAAATTCATTTCAATACTATCTAATTATAAATATATCCCGCTGACTCCTTGATCAATCTAGCTTTTGTATGCCGTATGTATCCCCTTGGGTCCTTGGTTCCATGGATTCAACCCCCCCCCAAAACACCCCAAATTGCAACCCAAGTGCCTTTTTTTATTCACATCAACATAGACCACAACAGCCTCCTAATCTACGGCTCCCTCCGCAAACCCACGCTCGACCGCTTCGCAAAAGTCACAAATTACTCGACCGGCATCTCCCTCGTTGCGTGTCTCGCTGTCGCCCTGGGCGGGTTCCTAACCTTTGGGGATAAGACCGAGGGAAACGTCCTCAATAACTTCCCGGCGGATAACACGGTGGTAAATATTGCTAGATTGTAAGTATTGAAATTTCTCCTCTTGCTCTTCTCTTTTTTTCTTCTTCTGCTTTATTCAATTTTTTTTTAAATTATTTAAAAAAAACATAAATGAGATGGAAGAGATGAAGGAATTGATAGAAAAGAGAAAGGGAAGAAGAATCTTGGGCTGATCAGGAAACTACTTACGATTACAATTAAAACACAGATGCTTCGGCCTAAACATGCTCACAACCCTCCCCCTCGAGTCCTTCGTCTGCCGCGAAGTAATGGTCCTCTACTTTTTCCCCCACCACCACGTCAACACCCTCCTCCACATCGCCCTCACCTCCTCCCTCGTCTTCTCCGCCATGCTCATCTCCCTCACAATCTGCGACCTCGGCGCCGTCTTCGAAATTATCGGCGCAACGAGCGCTTGCGCGCTGGCATACATCCTCCCGCCGCTGTGCTATATCAAGCTGGCGAAGAGGAGCTGGAGGGTCGTGCCTGCGGTGGTGACGGTGGTGTTGGGGACGGGGGTGATGGGGATTAGTTTGGTGATGGGGGTGGGGAAGATGTTGGGGTTTGGTGCGGGGGGTGGGGGGGAGAGGAAAGTGTGTAGCTAGAAAGAAGATCGAATGCTTAGTGGGAAGAAGGGGTGATGGGGGTGATGGGAGTGAGGGGGGTGAGTGGAGTGGGTGCATGGATTCTCGATCCTGGCCTTTTTCTTCTTTTCTTTTTCATTTTTACTTCATTTTCATTTCATTCTAAAGTTGAGCGCGGAGTGATGGGAGCTTCATGAGGGTTGAGATTTGGAGCGTATTGCATGCATTTCCATCCATCAGCATATATCTAAAATTGTGGGGAGAAATGAGCTCGAGGCCGGCGGGCAGTAAGTAGATATCACATTACATACCTAGGTATTAGTACTACCTCAATCATAGCTGTACCTACCCACTACTGGTAGGCCTAGTACCTTATATACACATACAAAGAAAACTTGATGTGAACTTTAAAGTGGTTTAGGTGTTGGATCTGTAGGGTTCAGGGTAATGGTGCACTGATACCAGTAACGTCAATACCAACCAGCCTACCTCGAAAATACTTACCTATGGTAGCTCTATCTACAATTTGCAATTGAGGGTAATAGTGTTAACTGGTAAATCGGTCGAGTGAGACCTACATCTGCATGCATGGGAGCTTCATTAATTGCCTCAATTTGTCAAATGCATGGTCCACCAACTGCAGGTTTAATTAGACAAACATAAAAGTACTTTTAATTGGCTAAAACATTGCAAAATAAAGAAAGTAAGAATTTAAAACTAAACAGAAACAGAAACAGAGGATAGAGGGGAAAGAATTTTTTGAAAAATTGAAACAAACACCATATAATTATAATATAAAAGGTTGAGAGAATATTACTGCTTTTCTTCTTTTTTCCAAGGTATATATAGAGATAAAGATACGAGAGAATATAAAGTGCAAAAAAATTGAAAGGAAGATCACAAGAATATTAAAACAACCCCGAATCCCTTCTCTTCAACCTCGAGCTGCTATAAAAGCCAAGTAGCTTCAAATTGGAATTAGATGGATGCCTGTGCCTTCTTAGCGAGGAGGTTGAGCGCAGAACCAGCCAGAATATATCCAGCCTGGTCCTTGCTAATAGTGTGCTTGACCGGAATCAAATGCTGAGTTCCATCCTTCTTCGTAACCCTCAACTGCACCTCACCCTCTCCACCAGCCTTGAGCGTATCCAAAAGCCCAACAGTATCAACTAAATCACACGACCCAATCAGATCATAATCGCTCTCATTCTTAAACGTCAAAGGAACCATTCCCTGCTTCTTGAGATTCGTCTCGTGGATTCTCGCAAAGGACTTTGATACAATGACACGGCCGCCGAGGTACCTAGGCTGCAGGGCAGCGTGCTCACGGGCAGACCCTTCACCGTAGTTACTCTCCGCAACAACGAGCCACTCCTCGCCCTGGCTCTGCCACTTTCGTGCAAGCTCTGGGATGCCCATCACGGATCCATCGACGTCGTAGGCCTTGTTGACTTCATCGGTCTCGCCGTTGACGGCGGTGATGAGGGTGTTGTTTGAGATGTTCTCGAGATGGCCCTTGTATTTTAGCCATGCGCCGGCAGCGGAGATGGTGTCGGTGGTGCATTTTCCCTTGACCTTGTATAGGACGCGGAGGCCCTTGAGCTCGCTGTCGCCGAATGGCTCGAATGGCTCCAAGAGTGCGAGACGGTCGGATGTAGGTGAAACGACGACCGGGGTGGAAGGTGATGGTTCGGTGATCTCGGGGTAGAAATCGGGGTTTCCTTCTACGAAGCCTTGGGAGGGGAGCTGTGGTCCGCTGGGAGGGCTGAACTTGAAGAGATCTCCGGAAGGAGTCTTGATGGAATCTGTCATTGGGTTGAAGTTCATGTCTCCAGCATATGCCATTGCAGTGACAATCTATATAATGTCAGAGGTGGAAATAAAAGTGTAATTATTGAGATGAACTTACTTCCGGTCCAGCAAGGAAGTTCATGGTTCCAGGGTTGCCATCGTTTCTTCCCTTGAAGTTACGGTTATAACTGGTGAGAATGGCGTTTGGCTGTCCCTTAGGGATCTCCTTGGTACGCTTCCATTGGCCAATACTGAACACTTGTTAGCCTAGCGCTGAGGGAAAAATTAGAGAGGTTTCATACCAAGGTCCACAGGCATTTGCCAATACAATTCCACCGGCATCCTCAAACACATCCAAGGTCTGCTCTCTATCAAGAGTAGCACGGATCTGCTCAGATCCAGGTGTGATGAAAAAGTCGGCCTTGGGCTTCAAGCCAGCAGCGCTTGCCTGCTTTACCAAACTCTGAACCCTTAACATGTCCTGGTAGCTCGAGTTTGTGCAAGATCCGATGAGACCCGCATCTAGTGTGGTTGGCCACTTGTTCTCAGCAACGGCGTCCTTGAACTTGGAAAGTGGTGTGGAGAGATCGGGGGTAAATGGGCCATTGATGTGTGGCTCCAAGTTTGAAAGGTTGATCTCGATGATTTCGTCGTATTTGACGTTGGGGTCTGCCCTCAAGAAATTGTGCTGGCTGTTGACGAGCTTGGCAGCTTCTGCGATTGGGGATCGTCTCGTAGCTGTGAGATATGCAGCCATTGAGTCTGTGAAAGGGAATAGAGAGGTAGTTGCTCCGACCTCACTGAATGCAGTTAGTATCAAGCACTTGTATTTTGAAGAAAAATTTACTTACGCTCCCATGTTGCAAATAGTTGCCATTCCGGTACAGCTAAGAGTCTCTACACCACTTCCAAAGTACTCAATGATGAATCCAGTGCCACCCTAATTGTCAAAATATTAGTGAGATATTGTGGGAGAGTTGCAGACAGTATGTAATTACCCTGACGGTCAATTTCCCTGCCAAAGCAAGAATAACGTCTTTGGGTGTTGCCCAACCGTTGAGCTCGCCTGTCAGCTTGACACCAAGAATTTTAGGTGCCTATGAAAGAAGTTTAGCATTGGCTCAATTTTTTTCTTGATATCAATAGATTCACCTTCAATTCCCAAGGAGCATCGACGAGAGCATCAACAGCGTCCGCACCACCAACACCGATTGCAATGGCTCCGAGACCTCCTCCATTGGGTGTGTCTAAACCATCAAGTCAGCAAGTGAATTCTGCGCAGTTTGAGTTTAGGCAAGAATTAAAACTCACGAGAGTCGGTTCCAAGCATCATCAGACCAGGTGCAGCATAGTTCTCAAGGACGACCTGGTGAATGATACCAGATCCGGGGGCCCAGAATTGAATTCCATACTTCTTTGCCGCGGACTCTAGAAAGTCAAAGACCTCCTTGTTTCCCTTGATACTCTCAATGAGATCACCATCCGCGCCCTTCTCTCCAACAATCATGTGGTCGCAGTGAATTGAAGCTGGGACACTGGTTTTTGGAAGCTTGCAGGTCATGAACTGCAACAATGCCATTTGCGCGCTGGCATCTTGCATAGCAACCCGATCGACCTTGAGCTTCAAATTGGCCTCGCCTCTGATCTTTCCATTTCTTCCTCCGAGACTCTCCTCAACACTGTCCACATGGGAGTATAGGATCTTCTCTGCCAATGAAAGTCCAGTGGCTGAACCTAGCACCCGCTTGACCTCTGCCAAATTCTTGACGAGCTTGTTGTATGGTGGGGTTCTGTTGGTGACATCTGGGTGGGGTTTTGGGATTGCGTTGAAAGCTTCGGTCGCAAAGCCCTATTCGAGGAAGAATATGAGTCAGTGTCTGCAATTGATGCTTCGGAGGAATTGGGGGGGCAGGCGAGGGGCAATTCCAAGCTGCGGCAATTCTTACCCTTGATGGAACCCTCACTATCCTGGACTTCAAAAAGTTGGAGAGCATCTTCGCGCAATTGCAGGCCGGCCTGGTGTTTACAACGCGGGAAAATTGGCAAGTAGGGACCGGAGGGTATAAAATAACAACGAGCAAGCGGGAGAAACTTATGAAGGCATGGGGCTCCCCACACGAGGCCAGACCTACCCCGCGCTAAGCTACCGGCCGGTTACCAATGGTGACTGAAACCTTTTTTTTTTGGCTCGGAACCGCGTTTAGGACCTGTGCATGCAGGGATTCGAGGTTGTGGGGCTGGCCAATCGATAAGAGAGGATTGAAGTTCTTATCCGTCGCCACTGTGGGCCACTCCAGATTGAGGATGTGATTGATTTCAGGGTAATCGGTGTGGGTTAAGTCAGCGCTGCTGCACACCACGAGGACAATGATGCATTTTTGGTGCTCAATTGCAATTGGCATCGATGGTATTCTCGTTCACTGCCAGTCCTCATCTCGCCCACACTGCGCACGTGCAAAGCAGATGGGCCTGGCTAGACGGGTGGGGGATCTACGGCATGCGGGTGTTGTGGTGGAGCACGTGCGCTGCTGAGTTCAAGTGCAGATGCACGGAGTATTGCATGCTTGGCTTTGAACATGACGAAGACCAGAGGAGGGTCTGGGAACGAGACTATATATATCCGAAGCTTAGATGTTCCAGATCCAAGCTGACACCGACATTTGAGCTGACGCCGACATTTGACGCTCTTCTCATAAGAACAGCCTATCTACACCCCCAAGTTTCACGAATTCGGGTATCAAGCCGAGTTGGAGTTTCTGGCCCTGGATTCCGGATGTCCGCGGTGTTTCCTTTATCCTCTAACTTTCAATCCACTAAGACCACTCAAACTAGCTTAGTTGCACGAATCACTCTAGATCTACTAAAATTGCTATAGTGGCTCAAGACTGAGCTGTGGCCTCTTTGCTAGGTCTTGTTGGTTCGCGCTTCGAGAGTCGTTCCGATGACGAGGATATCCTTCTCACGCACTCGTAGGGGATAAGACTGGGAATAAGGGACACGAGGCTACCTCGAGACTGAGGCTACCTACCTTGTACCTAGGAATAAATACTCTACCTATAGACCTGGCTCGAGTCAGTGCCAGTAGCGGATCCCGAGGCCGCCCCCAGCATGGGCAAAAAGCAAATTTAAACACGATAATTATTTAAATATTATACAATTTATTTCACTCGACTATGATTTCAAATTGTTCTCGTTCATTCTAGATCTATATTAGAGATCTAGCTAGCATGTATAGACCTAGGTAGCCTGGTTGTGGTATAGATCTAGAATTATATTTTTTTATTTTTTTGTTTTCGGGATTGGTTTTTTTTTTGACGTAGTTGGAGCTAAAATCCAAGTCTCGTGACCTAAATCCTTCCCGTTTGGGTAGTCGAGAATTAACTAGGGCCCAGTTGTACGTGCAGCACTGAGAACTGAGCATGCAGCGGGAAGGTACTTGAGAGAGCAGGCAATTGCAAAGCTTTGAAGTGACAAACACTTCTCAAGTCTCGACCCCCGATCGAACCCCCTTTCGTTCTTGCCATACCTGCTAACCTCCAACTATCTACTCACCAGGCCGGGGACGACGCTGCCAAAGCCCATGCCCTTAGAACCAGGCCATACCCTCCTTTCCTCTTCGGCCCTTCTTTGATAATATCTACAGGGACGTTCTGCTTCAGACCGGCACGAGAACACCCCAGTGGGGAGCGAGACCACTCCAAACCTTCCGACTCCGACGATCGTTATATCACCATTTTCCTATGCACCATTCCGAATAGTATCATTGACGTTTACCATACTTCGACACTTTATTCCTCAAGGTCCTAACTCGTCACTCGCCACGAAACATTGTACGTCGGGAAGTTATGGCTTCACGCTCGATGCATGGTTCACAGGACGCCAGGTCACAGGACGCCAGGTCAACTGGCAGACATACAGTGGATTTAGATGAATACGATCTGGATTCAATGCTGGTATGTACCAAAATTCACTATTATCAGCGTGCATACCTCTACAAGGGCATAGCTAATATAGTCAGGCTGATCTGGGCCCACAAAGACTAAACGATCTGCCTCTGAGAGGAGTTGTTGTCCTTCCAGATGCACAACCCAAGGCCAGACCATCAAAAAATGCCATTGGCGAGGATGTACAAGAAAAATGGAGCGGTTTGTATACCTACTAATTCCTCACTTTAGATCTTTACTCTGACCATTTTTCAATAGCTCTCTTCGACCCCTCTGTGGCAGAAACCCTGGAAACAGACGACCTAGGCCATGGAGGATCTCATAGATCCGGACCAAATTTCAGGCCAATACTCAGTCGCCCAGTCTTTAAAGTGGCCAGGCGTTCAACCTTCATGTCCGCCCGTATCGTTCATGCACCACCCTATGCAAGGCGTGGGTCGATCGGTAATATTCGTAGGGCACATTCCCCCCCCATTGTTAGCAGGCGAGGCCGTGTAAGCCCCCCTTTACGACAGACAGATCCCCCCTCAAGTGCGAATCAACCCTCCGGAAGCCTACTTGGACCCAAACCAGGGAACATTTCTTCAGCGATCTCTGCACCATCGACAGGCCTTCGTTCGCAGAACTTCCGGGCCATTCCTGGGCAGAACTTCCGGGCCGTCCCCAGGGATGAAGGTTCGAATGGACTTCTGGGCCCCAAACCAGCCCCAAAATCGGCAGGTTTGAAGGCTTTTAACAACTCGCTTGTTACTCGACACCTTAAGCAAAGGTTAGATGACTGCCACCATTATATAGGGTATTGAATTCATCATTAACACGATTTATATTAGTCTTACCGCTTCGCCCCATAGTCCATCATCACCTGCTGCAGGGTAAGTATCCTCATCTCTTAATCCAGCTTGAAACTGAAACTCACGCATCTCCTAGCAATGCATCACCTTGGAAGTCTGGAAAACTGGCAGGCCAAGGGCATTTTTCCTCTACATTAGGTGAATAATACTATTGAGTCCTTTCAGAAAGTCAAGCTGATTTTGAAAAGGTGGAATTGGTCTTCCATCAAAATGGGCACCATCCCCGCCTCAGGTTCTACCGCCAAATTCTTCCCCAAAAATCAAACAACAACATGTGATGGAAGCTCCAACGCCACAAATCCCACTTCCTTCAAAATGGGCACCATCACCACCTCAGGCTCCACCCAATCCTGCACCACCACCACCACCACCACCACCTGCAGATTCACCGAAAGTTAAACAGGAACATGTAACGACAGCTCTAATGACACAAACTCTACCTCCTTATAAACGGGGCACACATTCGTCAGAAATAACACCTCCAGGTAACCTCCAGGAACAAGTAAAGGAAGCAATCAAACGACATTTGAATGCGCCACAACCTCTTCCATCTCGATGGGCGCCAATTCAACCAGGTCCCATTGTAGCAGACGGCCTGGCCATTAAAAAGGAAAATGCTTCAGAACTACCAAAACAATCAGCTCCAGTCTCTGCATTGGAGACCCCCGAAGCATTGCCGGTAAAAGCCTTTAGTTCGATTCTTGGCCAGTCAGAATGGGCAACAAATACACAACCCTATTTACCAACATTGGAAAGGGCACAAAAACAGGAAACACTGCCGCAGTCAAAGTCGTCGGCTCCTCTTCCGTCCAAATGGGCACCGCAAAGTACAACAAGCAGTGATACGATACAGCCATCCCAGCCTCCAAGTCTTCAAATAAATGAACCAAATAGGTCTGAACCAAAGTCCTTGACTGATAATGTCACGACAAGTAAATCTCCCATAGCATTGACAAGCAGTGCCATCAGTTCAATGGCAGCTATCACGCCATCCGAGAAGCGATTTAAAACCCCTTCCTCTGTAGCATCATCGTATGCTACATCAGCAACACCACCACCAAGGGCACCATCGTCTATAGCTTCGCAGTCGCCCAGCGTCGCCTCGTCTGTATATTCTCCAGCAGCCTCGAAGAAAAGTGCAGCTATACCCATTCGACGTTCGGATTATATTCGACCCATGCCAGTCTCTTCAAAAAATCCATGGGCCAACAACCCGAAAATTGGAATAAATACCTCAAGAAGTGGATCCCAAGAGCATGCTACGCCTTCGCGCCAAAAGTCACCTAGTGTTTTGGGCCCTGTGAAACCGTCCACGAGCAAGCCATTGGCTAAAACAAGTTCAAATGCATTGTCAATTGTGTCCTCTGAATTTAAACACCAGTCTTCCCAAACCGATGCCACAAAGATGGAGTCCGAAAAGCCAACGATTGAGAAGATTGAGGAGTTGGCAATTGCTAAGCCCGTTAGTGGAGAAGATATTAATTCTGGAGCAGCTAAATCTACTATTGAAACAGTCATCAAAGTAGAGATGGAAACAGAGGACTCTATGCAAACTGCACGCAAATTGGGCGGCGGCAAGTTGCAGCCCTTGCAACATGATGGCGATGGAGAAGAGGATGCTACTGCTAGCACCAAGCTGAAGGATAATGATGCCCAAATGGATGTGAGCGTGCAAGAGCCACTCTTGCCTTCTAAACCGTTTTATGAGAATTTACATGCTAGATATGCATTCGCCACTCCAAGGCAGATCAATGCCCTTGCACGCAGGTTTGGGACATTGTGTCTTGGAGAGTTAGAGGGTATGACTCGGAGTATCTAATCAACGAAGATGGATTTATGGGGATGAAGGTATGGGGGGAGTGTGAATGGTTGCTTTCTCCTAATTTTCTTTTTTTCTTTTCTTATTTCTTTTCTTATTGCATGCAATTGCTATATCATAAGAAGTAGGTACTGGGCCTCAATTAATGGTGTGTTTTTTTGCATTCATTCGTACTGTCGGGCTGGAATTTTTCTTTCCTCTTTCAATACTGTTTTTAATAATTACATCCCTACGCTTTGGCCTGGGATACATCGATATTGATCGATATGGGCGTATACTACTGCGTTTAAAATTTAGCTGTAATTTAATCTCATGATCATATTACGTGTAAATACATATGCATTATTGATCTCGTGCCTATATGCATGCACTATTACAGGTTATAAGCAAATCAGAAATTCAGCAATATATACGTAAAATTATAAGCCGCAAGTGCTTGAATTATTATAATCATCACACAAGAAAAGGTATAGCAGCCTTCCTATCTGCCGGTAATTGTGTGCCAAACGTCATTTTGTATGTACCATCTCTTGCCGTCCATTGCTCTACAAGTACGTCCACCCACACACACACAAGTTTTGCAGGGTTTACGTTAGCAATTGAACATGTAAGTACAATTTAAGATATAAATGTGATTGTGAGTGTATTATCCTGAGCTCGGAATTAGGAGAAAAAGAAAAGATTAGGTAGCTAACGCCATTGAAAGGTAAGGTAGACATACCTCGGGACCATCGTCGAGATCTCATTAACGACGTGCAGTTTGAGCCTGCGGCGATGGCAAAGCCGGTCCACTTGATCCATTCGCAGAAGTACTTTATTGTTTGGTAATATAGTAAAAGATGTCAACTGGAATGTTGCATGCAATTGGCCGTTGGTCCGGAGAAGATGAAAGAATAAAGAGATATCGACATCATGAGCATGAGCTAGGGGGTGCGCGCGGATGCACTGTTGCATAATTCCTGAATTCTGGCAAGGATCAAGTCGATCAACATCTCCGACGTCCCCTTCCAGTTCGCTATCGATAACGGCTAGGTATTGCGCCAAGCGACGACAGTTCCTCTCGACATCGTTTGAGCCATGCTGCGGATTCCTGCAGCACGCACATGTCCAATCTCAAACCAGAGCACATGTCCGCAATCAACTTGGAGGTGTTTCAAAACGTTACATCTGGTGGGTTCTTCTAACAGATCTCTTTCTGTTGAAGCCCAGACAGGTACATTTTTACGACGATCGAAGTTTAAATCCATATACCCTACACTCTCGCTTAACAACCTTCTTAAGTGCGATATCGCTTTTGTGTTCTGGAGCTCTAGATCTAGATCTAGGTTCTGCTCAAACCTGGTGACCAATTATAAGCGCCGGATATCCACAACTACAATTGGGTGCACGACTTGGAAAATGACATCGATATCGCTGCAGGGTACTGAGAGACAGGGCAGCTCGAAGCGTGGAGAGGACCTGCTAGCAAAGTATGGTGAATTTCTGAGGGCGTTTCAGGAGGATGAGGAGGCAGACTATAGAGTTGTTGAAAGGGTGAATTCGTCTGCAGAGCTCGAGGATGGTGGCGCGGAGAATGATCTGGGTGATTTAGTTGTTTTGGATTCGAGGTACGTTTTATTTTGCTTTTTAATTCCTTGATCGATCCGAACGAATGATTCCGCATATCGATGTCCTGATACCTCATTCTGTGATATAATAAAGCTTCAATCCACCGACAAAAGCGCATTTGAATATCCTACTATCATCACTCTTACCCAGCAAAGACAGAAAGCGATCTCAACATGTCAACATATTACTCCTCCTAGCAATCAAAAATGCAGATAAAGGTCAGTGCTGACATAATACCCTCCACAAATAGCTACCCACAAAATACAAACATCTTACTGACATCTAAAATGTCTTCACAGCTGCTCTACCAGCTTCCTTCGACCACCGCATCGCAATGATGCGTCTTTTTGCGGAGGAGATTAAACACCGGTTATCTGATCTCCATGACCCTCCATCGACGATTAATATCGACATTGGTCTCATCAAACATGCTCGTTTCCTAGACAAAGCTACGACCCTACAAAAAGCCTACCCCTCACTCCTAGGGGAAATCATATTCCTTACTGGATTCGATACATTGATCAGAATTCTTGATCCGAAGTACTACGGAGGAACACTACACGCCATGGCACCATTCTTCGATAGCGGACGGAATCGTATAAAGTGCAATTACCGTCCACCGAATGCGGGAATACCTACTAGCTCTAGTTCTGAGGAGCCATGGTGGAGGAGGGAGCAAGACGAGTATTTGAGGAGGATTAGGGAAGGGGAGAGGGAGGTTGGGGAGGGGTGTATGAGGAGGTGGGCAGAGAGGATTGAGTTTGTGGTGAGTTGAAACATAATTTTCCAAGTTCTGGAGGTATGGAGAACATCAGGCATGAAGAAATTTTACTGAAATTGTGTTGTTAGGATGGAATCGATCTACCAATAAGCTCGACAGAGGTGAGGACGGCGGTTCGAGGAGGTGACGATGAGGTCTTGCGAAGGATGTTGCCTGGGGAAGTGAAGGAATGGGTTATTGCACAAGGATTATATAGAGATTGAAGCGGAAATCTAAAATTATGCTAGATCTGAAAGATATACCCACCGAAATGGAAATATGTGATTTTAAAAATTCAAGATGATTCATCGAACATTAATTCTAAATTAGACGCAAAAAGAAAAAAAGAAAAAAAGAATTGACTTTTCTCCTAGCATAGACTTTTTTACCCTGAACCCACGTGAACCTTCTAGCTATGCATGATTATATAAGCCTATAAGCCTTTGTTGTCATGACGTTGCATGGCCGCCATGTTTTCAATTCGCGGAACCTTACCCTACCTATCCAAACATGATCTTCAGCTGCTGCATGCATTGCCAAAGAACCGTCGGTCTCCCCGCAAATCGACAGAGCGAAGCTTCACCCACCAGCTAGCTCTCTGAAGCTTCAAAATCAATCATGACTTCGTCGTATGTTCCACTCCCTCCCTCACCGATCCTCTTCATTAAAGATACCCAGCTGGAAATGCGACAAGTCGCTTGTCTTGCTCAGTTGACGATGGCGAGCGGTCGGTCGGCAGCTATCCATCTATCCATCCACCCTAATTACCCTGCACACTGACCACTTTTATTTTCTTCATTTCGTTTACAAATTCCCAAAAGCCGCTTTTCCCAAGATGACATTATTGAAAAAGAAAAAGGAACAATAATAAAAAGAAGAAATAACTAACACCCCTCTTCCTCCCACTCTATGGTGGGGTTATCTCCAAAAACTCTCCAGACAAATAATCTTCGAGATCCCGTTCCGGCGGTCCGCGCCGCTCTCGCTCTCAAACGCAATCACAAACTACATCACATCGAACTATGACCAGCACCCGGACATGTTTAAGCCGGACTTGGAGGCCATCGATAGGCTGAGGACGGAGGCGATCAATGTCCTGGAGCCGCACGTTAGTGGGCTGGAGAAGTTGGGGAGGTATGCGGCGCAGCTGAGGTGGATTGCGGGTAAATTTCCGATTGATGTGCGTCTACATGTCTATCTCAAGTCATGATCATGAGTAGGGTTTTGCCGATATTATTTATGATTGGTGGTGGGGATTTGTGGTGGGGAGGGAATGGGGGAGGGGGGATGGGGGGGGAGAAGCAAAGAAGAAGTTGCTGGAAAATGGTGGATGGTCTGTCTGGATGGATGGAAGGCTGATCTGGGGGAGATGCAGATAGGCGCGGATTTCACATGGTATCCGGCGTTGGGATATAACACGCAAACGCCTGGTTAGTCGTACCCCCCCCTCCCTCTCTCAACATCCCCACCACTACCCCGACTTTCAATACATCGATCTGGGTTGAGGGTAATTTCCAATTCCAAAAAGAAATCTCGCTAACCAAACCCCCACCCAAATAAACAGTAACACAAAACAACCTCCAATTCGAATGGGCAAACGTGCTCTACAACCTCGCCTCCCTGTACTCCAAGCTCGGCGCCACATCCCCCCGCACCACCACCGAGGGGATAAAAATCGCAAACAACCACTTCCAGCGCGCGGCAGGCGTGATCAAGCATCTCAAGGATGAGGTTATACCTGAACTCCGCTCGGCCCCGCCGGAGGATATGGATCATTTTAGTTTGGAGGCGCTGGAGAATTTGATGCTTGCCCAGGCGCAGGAATGTTTTTGGCATAAGGCGGTGGTGGATGGGAATCGCGATGCGTTGATTGCGAAGATCGCGGAGCAGGTGTCGGACTTCTTTAAGCTTGCGGAGGAGTTTGGGGTGAAGAGTAATGCTATTTCATCAGTATGTGGCTTCCAGAATCCTTACATTTTCTAAGGGTGAGATATCATCTGGATCTAGAAACATGTACTAACCTTTTCGTTTTTTTCTCGATGGCAGGAATGGATTCATCGCATATCAGCAAAAAGATACCATCTTGCAGCAGCAGCGCAATATCGATCAGCATGTGATTCTCTAGAAAAATCGAAATACGGAGACGAGATTGCACGATTAGAATCTGCCCAATCGAACGTCGAACTCGCTATAGTCGAGTCGCGATACCTCCCAAAAACATATCTCGGGGACTTGAAGAGCTTCAGGATAATGCTTGTGGACAACCTCAAACGAGCAAATAAAGATAACGACATGATCTACCTAAGTATGTTTATTTATTCCCCAACGCCTCCACAAATTGGGGGGGGAACTCAACTAACATGACGGAATTAAATAGCTCCAGTACCACCTGCGTCAAGTCTAACACCGATCGCAAAGTTCAAGATGGTGAAATCAGTAGTACCTCCAGAGATCACAAATGCTCTAGAGCTATTGACAGAAACGGGGGCCTATGGCCGGCCGTTATTTGCGAAACTTGTGCCATACGCTGTGCATCTCGCTACATCCATATATGCCGAGAAGCGAGACCGTCTTGTGAACGACACAATTATCGCCGAGCTGGAATCCCTCACGACAAAGATCCATGAGCTACAAGAGTCTCTCAACTTACCTGGTTCCTTACAAGCGTTGGAGAAGCCGTTGGGATTGCCGTCGGGGTTACTGGCTCATGCGGAGGAGGTCAGGCAGCAGGATGGGCTGAAGAGGATTATGCGCTCGTTATCGGATATCGAAAAGCTGAAATCAAATGACCACGTCATGTACCGCGAAACCAAAAACCTTCTCGAATCAGAAGCAGCCCTGGACGCATCCATGAGGGAGAAACACGGAACTGTCAGATGGACCCGTCCAGCTTCCCATGTTGCCGGCGCAAAGATGCACAAGACGGCGGAGGATTATTCGAATTTTTTGGAGTCGGCGGACACAAGTGATAAGCTTGTAAGAGATAATGTGACTGATTGTGAGAAGATGCTGAAGATCCTTGGGGGGGATTTGGCGGACTTGCAGAATTTTGTCCCGGATAGTAAGAGATCGAAGATGACGCCGAGGGTGGAGAGGGAGGTGACGAAGTTGAGGGCGTGTCTGAATGAGATTGGGCGGATGGAGTCGAGTAGGAGGAGGAAGATTGAGGCGTTGAGAGAGAAGGCGAAGAATGATGATATCAGTACGTCCTCCCCACCCCTCTCTTTCCATTTCCATATCCCCCAAAATAGCGATTTCAAGTATTTTCTGATGCTAACTTTATGAATTTGCAGCCACGGAAATCCTCAACGAAACAGCCCGCCTCGAACGGACAAACCCCCACCTAAAAATCGACCCAGCAGTCTTCGACCATCTCTTCCAACTCCGCCTCACGCGGCACTACGCCCAAGACCAACGCGACCTCACCACCGAAATCACCGAGCAAACCGCCCTCACCACCCGTCTCGGGGACGCAAACTCCGCATTCGTAGCCGCGAGGAACTCGTCCTCCTCCATCCCCGGCGAGCGAGACAAGGCCCTCCAGCAACTCGAAAACGCTTACTTCAAGTACAGGGAGGTCATCTCGGGCCTCGACAAGGGCCGCACGTTCTATAATGACCTTGCGAAGCTGTTTGTGAGGTACAAGGAGGAGGTGAGGAATTGGACGGCGGCGAGGAGGTTGGAGGCTAGGAGGCTGGATGAGGAGCTTTCGGTGGTGGGGGTGCAGGCACCGGTTTCTGCGGCGGTGGGGAGGAGGGAGGGAGGTGGGGGTGGAGCAGGTGGTGAGGGATTGAGGATCTCGGGAGTGGGTGGGGGTGGGGGAAGCGGGGGGACTGGGGTTACGGGAAATTCTTCATCGGCTTCTTCAGCAACACGATCGGTGGTGGTATCTCCTCCTCCTCCTCCTCCTCCTCATCCTTCTACGCCACCGCAGCAGAGAGCATCAGCACAAACACCGTTCTTACCCCCATCGTCATCCTCGCCACAAACCCTCCCCAGCCCAGTGCGGAGATCGACGAGGACTGCTGCGGCAGCGGTGGGAGGAGGAGGAGGAAGTGGAGTCACCCAGAATCCTCCACCAGCTAGATCCATAAACACATATTCAACCCCAACCACAACCATACCCTCCTCCTCCTCCTCTACATCAAAACTCCCCTCACGCACAAGATCCCCACAACGACAAATCCCAATTCAACAGCACCACCAACAACAACGACAACAACAACCCTCCCCATCCCCAACCCCCTCCGCATCCCCATCCCCCCCACCACAACCACAGTCACAACAACAAGCACCACGCTCCCCTTCCCCCCCTCCCCACCACCACCACCACTACCAGAATTACAGTAACCAGCACTACATCCTGAATAAACCCACTGCATCCTCCTCTCCACAACAACAACAAAAGAGATCATCGATTTCCTCATCTACATCTGCATCTGCTTCTGCTTCAACTACACATACACCTACATCATCGGAGTCAGTTATATTAACCCCGCCATCACATTCTGTGGTATCTTCTGCTAGTGGGAGCACAAGGCCGGCAAGAGCTGCGCCGCCATCGACACCGGGAAAGCCGACGAGGGGGACCCAGAAGCAGCAGCAGCAGTATACGCCAATGCCGGGGTTGTGGACGGGAGATGGCGTCACGCCGATTAAGTTTGCGCCGCCGCCGTCGGGGCCAGGGGCAGGGGCTGGGGCTGGGAAGAGGTGAGCGGCGGTCAGCAGTCAGCGTGGTGGAGATGAGTTGGGGGGGGGGGGATTGTTTAGAGAGTATGTTGTGTTTTTGTTTTGTTTAGTAGCGGGCAGGCAGGGGAGTGGAGGGGAAGTGGAGGGGGAGTGGCAGGCAGAGCGATCCACATTCAAGTCTCGTTTTTTTCGTGCATGAAAATGCATTTACTTATTTTTCTTTCCCTTTTTTTTTTTTTTTTTTTTGATGTTTTTTTCGGAATTTTAAACTTTTTTCTTGTCAATGTGTTGTTGTGTCTTGAGAATTGGGCAATTCGAGTATCCGTATAACATTACAAATTACAAATTACATGAGTTAGTACTTCGAACATACCCTATAGCTAATACACTGATCCATCCGCCATAAATTTCAACCCTAAGTATACAAGTTTAGAAAAAGAAAGAAGAAAGTGGAAGGTTAGTTACCCTCAACTCTATATCTTCATATGATCGTATGCATCATGTGCTGGGACGCTCGTGGTTTTGTGCTGCCCGTGGGATGCATACGTGCCATGCCCCTCACCAATTGAACCCCATGGCCATTTTAACCTGCCAAGTACAGAATTTGCAAGGTTTATTTAAATTTTAGCATTAATATTTGTAGCCTCGTACTTCGATTTTGCAATTAATTTTGAACACAAAAACAAACGTTAACATTAGATTTTCATTTAAAAGTGTTCTAATGGTTGTATGCATATGCATATTAGTATGCCTAGATTAATTGGTCTCGTTCCCCTAGTTGAAATTTTGGTAAAAAAAAAAGTGCAAAGAAAATTGGCAGGTATGGCATGCGCACGTATGCTTCCCACGGGCGGCACAAAACCACGCCCAGCACACATATGTGGAATAAAGGCAAAAGAAAAAAAAACCATTCCAGATGGTGATTTAATTTTATGAATTGCGTATGATGAACGAAATTATTCATGACGGCGACGACGATGATGATGATTGATTGATTGATGATCGTGATGATAAATGATGATAGCTAAACTAAAGGAATCAAGAAAGAAAAAAAAAAAGAAAAATAAAAAAAAAAAAAAAGAGAAAACATAATCATAGTAATCGTCCCCAGCATGCGCCCTAAATCCCCCCCACACTCCGGATTCCCACATTTTTTTACCATTTAACTAGGTAACCAATAATGATAGACCCCCCGTGGATCAGAAAACAAAAATAGCATGAAAACAAGGAAAAGAAAAATCAAGAGGCCGAGTAACTACTTCTCCTCCTTATCCTTCTTATCCCTCTTCTCCTTCTTCTCCTTCTTGTCCTCATCCTCGTGATCACCACCATCCTTATCCTTCTTGTCCTTCTTCTCCTTCTTCTCCTTCTTTTCCTTCTTCTCCTCGTCATCAGCACCCTCGCCGTCTTTGTCTTTCTTTTCCTTCTTATCCTTCTTTTCCTTCTTCTCTTTCTTGCCCTCGCCGTCTTCATCTTCGTTCTCGTCCTTCTTTTTGTCCTTCTTGTCCTTCTTCTCCTTCTTCTCCTTTGGCTCGTCGTCACCCTCGTCCTTCTTCTTGTCCTTCTTTTCCTTCTTTTCCTTCTTCTCGTCATCTTCGCCGTCCTTGGGCTTCTTCTCCTTCTTCTCCTTCTTCTCTTTCTTCTCCTCGTCATCTTCGCCGTCCTTGGGCTTCTTCTCCTTCTTCTCCTTCTTCTCTTTCTTCTCCTCGTCCTCCCCATCCTTAGGTTTCTTGTCCTTCTTTTCCTTCTTCTCCTTCTTCTCCTCGTCCTCACCATCCTTGGACTTCTTCTCCTTCTTGTCCTTCTTCTCCTTCTTCTCCTCCCCATCCTTGCCATCATCCTTCTTCTTCTGCTGCTTACCCTTATTCTTATTCTTCTTCTCATCCTTCTTCGCCGCCGCCGGGTCCTCCCCCGCCTGCTGCTTTCCACCATACCTGGCCTTCCACTCATCCGCCTTCGCCTCATCAATCCTGCTAAACAAGTACTGTGCCTTGTTAATCGTGTGCGTAGCACGGATCGTCTCATGCCAGTTGGACCCCGCATCCGGGATACTTCTGAGAGGGGCATTAAGTTGGGTTGTGATACTCTCCGTCGTGGCAGGCATGTACGGGTAAATGATTGCAGAGAGGAGGTAAATCAGATTCAGCGCATGGCTGACCACAGCCGCGCACGTATCCGGCGCTCCAGCAAAGAGGGCATTATCAAGCTTGTTATCCTGCAGGAACTGGTTACCACGGCCAGAGATGGCCATGGCTTTCTCCAATCCCGATCTGAGTCTGACATTTTCCAAATCGTCAACATACTCCCCGAGGAGCTTGTTGACGTCGTCCTTGAACGGCTGGAATGTCGCGAGGACTTCTGGCGAGATTTTGCTGTAATCGGGTACGACGCTAGCGTACTTTGCGTTTACAAACTTGATGACGCGGTTGACAAAGTTTCCGAGGTTGGCGAGCAGCTCGCTGTTGTTCTTTGTCACGAAGTCCTTCCAGACGAATTGGGTGTCTCCAGTCTCCGGGCGGGACGAGAGGAGGTAGTAACGCCAGACGGCGGGTGGAATGCCAGTGTCTCTCGCATTGTCTCCAAAGACACCGACTCCGCGGGACTTGCTGAACTTTCCACCCTCGTACTGGAGGTACTCTGTGGTGCTGATGTGGTGGAGTGTGGTCCATGGGTCGTTTGTTCCAAGTTGACTGCCAGGGAAAATGACGGTGTGGAAAGGAACGTTGTCCTTGCCCATGAACTGGTAAAGCTTGACGTCTTCAGGCTTGTTCCACCACTGCTTCCACTCCTTAGTGTAGTTTGCTGTGATAGAAACATATCCAATGCAGGCATCAAACCAGACATACAAGACCTTCTTCTCGTATCCTGGAAGTGGCACAGGTGTACCCCACTTTAGATCACGAGTGATGCAGCGCTGTCGGAGTCCTTCCTTCAACCAAGCCTCAGTAATGATGCGACCATTGCGGGACCATCCACCTTCCTCAGCAGACTTTGTAGACCAAGCCTCGATTTGTGGCTGAAGCTTATCCAACTGGAGAAAGATATGTGTTGAATCGCGGGGAATTGGAGTGTGTCCGTCAATCTTGCACCTAGGGTTGATGAGATCAAATGGATCCAGCAAGTTACCACACTTGTCACATTGGTCACCTCTTGCATCATCATATTGGCATCTTGGGCAAGTACCCTCAACGAATCGATCAGCCAAGAAACCATCGTGCTTCTCGCAGTAGAGCTGGGTGGTGGAATCCTCAGTCAAATATCCGTTTTGGTTGAGCTTGTTGAAAATGTCTTGAGCAATTTCTGTCTGTTGTGGGGTGGTTGTTCGTCCGAAATAGTCGAAACCAATATCAAACCACTTGTAGATGTCTCTGTGGAGGACATGGTACTTGTCACAGAGTTGCTGTGGTGTGCATTTCTCCTCAAGCGCCTTGGTCTCGGTAGCAGTACCATACTCATCTGTTCCACAAACGTATAGGGTGTTGTTATTTCTAGCTTTGTTGTATCTTTAAAATAGGGTTTTTACATTAGTAACAGAAATTTTTGATAACCTAATTTGGGAGACGCATTACCTTGAGAATACATCAGCACTCAACACACTTCCAATGATGTTACCCAAATGTGGAACATTGTTGACATATGGCAATGCAGAAGTAATAAGGACGTTCTTTTGACCTGGTTTTGGCAGACTATGAACAAACTGTTAGCATTTATTTCTTTGTAAAATCTAGTGGGAGTGGGCCGCCTACATATCCTCAGCTGGAGAGGGAAGGTGCATTGCAGCTTGAGTATCGAGGTTGATGTTTTGAGGAGTTGCTTGCGCCGATTTCTCCTTTCCGTGGGAGGGCTCCACTGGCTTCACTGTGGTTTGGGCAGCGGCCTGTTCGATTCCAGTGATGACCTGTGGTAGGGCGAGGAGACGGAGATACCATGACTTGAACTGTGGGAAAGCATCAAGTTTGGCAGTTGCAGCAGGCTCGTATAGTCTGGAAAAAATGATGACTTCTGAAGGAGTAGGAACTTCAGATGATCCAAACTTTTCTCTAGTGAGTAGCTCTTCAGTAGCTTTTAAGGCGCTCTCCTTGTCGGCTGATAAATTAGCCAATATTCTCTCTTCCCATTCGGCCAACTCGAGATCTTTCAGTCGAGATTCTTCGGATGTGAAGGTCCATGGCGATGAGCCGATTAATGAAAGGAACCTAGAATGCAATGATCAGTAAATTGTATGTTGAAATAGCTGCGACTTGGGTTTCATACCTGACGATAGCATTTGCTTGTATCAAACTGTGGTTTTCCTTTGGGATTTCCAAAGAAACACTATGCACACCAGCAACTGCGAATCTGCGTTAGCCTACAGTTTTGCGCATGATCATTCTTTGGCACAAACCTTTGCAGTACTGAACTGGGCCACCAAACAGTGCCGCAGCGATACAGACCTTCAGGGACTGTGTGAATGCTTCCGAGCCACTCGGGGCAATCGAGGGTATATTCAGCTTGTAGTCTGTGGCCGCCATGTTTGTCGAACTGCTGTGTGGTTTTGGCGTTGGGTTTTGTGGTGAGATGCCCCGATGTTTGCTGCCTGGGGTGGTGATTTAGGTAGATGTGGGGTATGGCAAGGGTGTAGTGGATGCGAGGAATGTGGAAGGGAAGGTTGGCGGTAATAAGCGGGCTGCGCTGGTGGTGAAATTTCTCGGCCGGACAGGTATAAATACAAGCCGAGCCTCAATTCCTGCTCCCCCATTTCAGTGCGCAGAGAACTGGGAGCGATTGATTGACTCATAATAGAGTTGCAAGCAGCAGCAGCAGCAAACCGGCTCTCCCAGTATCAGAACGGCATTCCCGCGAGAGATATCAAACATTTGGCATCGACATCACCCCGCATATCCCCCATTGCAAGGAAGGGCCGGGCACGTTACCGCTTGCGATCCTCTTGTAACCGCGACAAGCATATCCTAGCGGCCGCGGGTCCACAAAGAAAAAAGTACTTAGGTAAAGCACAATACCATACAACCGCAATTGAAGTATTCCACGATGGAGATGGACTTGGGGATCTTCGACTCTTTGCTCTCGTTGGAGGAAACGTACGTTGGACAGGCGTTGCCCCTCCCCCGCGTCTAGCCTTGCAACATTGTCGGGCCCTTGTCACAACCTGCAGAAAAAGCTAAATTGCGCCACAGGTACTACGATGAAGGCTACACAGAAGGCGCCAAAGATGGCGAAACGGCGGGACGCAACGAAGGCCGTGCGTTTGGCTTCGAGAAGGGCTTCGAGAAATTTCTCGAGATGGGGAAAATGCAAGGCCGGATAGCTGTCTGGAAATCACGAATAGCCCAACCCTCCTCCGATGCAAGCTTGGCAGGCACGAATGCCCAAATAGCACCAATCACAAATCCACGAGTGATCAAGCACATTTCACAATTCGAAAACATCGTTTCCAATCCATCCACGGTCAACGATGAGGAGAGCGTGGAAGAAGTGGATGAGAGCCTGAAAAGGGGGAGGGCGAAACTCAAGATTATTTGCAACATGTTGGGAGAGAAGGAACATGCTTCGGGTGGCTCTGAGGCCGCCGGAGCGTCCAACGGCGGTGAAGCAAATATTGAGGAGGGCAACTTTAATAAAAATGTGCGCCGATAGGAAATCAAGTCATGATTACATTCATGAATAAACTAGGGAAAATCTCGATATCATGTAGTTCGGTACAAATATGTGCTGTGATTACTCGACTCCAAAACTCCCAAAAACAAATGCAGAAAGCAACCGGCACCCGTTGTAGATAATCTGAAAATTCAATACCATTTGTTTTTCCTTTTGAGAACCTCGCCATCTCGGACTGCAGCAACATTTACCCCGTCCTCTCCTGTCATCCAGCCTGGCATGGTCAATCCATCGGTGATATTAGAATTCTCAATAGTCTCCCTGATGCCCGCAAACACATGAGGGCCCTCGAAACGAACCGTGACCGATGGTCTCCAAGCCACAATATTGCCGTCCTCATCTTCAACCTGGGGCATCGTCTCTTCAGATAATACTGGAAATTTATCCTGTAGAAGTATCTCAAACTTCTCAATAGCCTTTCCGTCGCCCATGATGCCGCTCGAGCCAAATCTCCCTTCGGCAATCTGCTTCCTACGTTTTCTGGTCGAGTCCTCGCCTTCTTTAACATCAGATTCACTATTCTCTGATGTTTCATCAGTAATGAGGCATAGAGGAGATTTATCGACTTTATTATCGGCATAGACACTCCATGCTCCGAGCGCATGTGTGCTTCTTGCAGAGCTTCTCATATGCACCATTGTTGAAAGTGACTTTGCTGTGAGCGCTGTTGATTTCAGCTCAAACCTCTCCCCCGGGCGAGACATTGCTGGAGCCAGTGACTATTAATGAATGATGAATTAGCAGTGTGGGCCAAGTGTTTATGAAAACGCCATACTCACCTGAAGCAAAATGGCCCTTAATGGATCATTCACACCCGTATTCCAAAATATCATCGGTGCATTCTCTGGGAATGCGCAAAAGATTATTCGCTTCGCGGGGGGGAGGCTGTTGTAGGTTTGTGCACTGCCAGCGGAGTCATGCATTTGTATCCGAATGATGACCAGCCCAAGTTCGGGATTTTTGAAGGCATGACAATGCTATATCGAGAGTGTGAGCTTGGTCGGGACCTGAGTTGATGAACTAAACATACACTTTTTATCATGGGTTTGATTATTCCTTGTAGATTGTAAATGAAAGAGGAAGACTGAAATCGTGGGAGTGCTGCAAATTGAGAATTAGCATTGAGAGGAATTGTAGACATCAAACACATGCTCACCAAGTTCAGAATCCGGAGATGTGTTTTTAAGATATAGTCGCCCAGCTGTCCATTTCTGAGCCGTTGTACCATCAATGACACCTTATCACAATCAATCAAATAAGTATAAAGACAGTATATTCCTGTGATGGATTCTCACATCGGCATTCTACTTGTGCAATTTGGTATAGGTTTAATCCATTGCGCTGAAATTTGACATGTCAGCTCTCTACAGCTGGGGGCTCCAGTGGTGTGCGACAAAGCGTACCCAATCCCGTTCCATTATCCTTTCCACCACCGCCTTTTTCGTCACAGAATTCGTATATTTCATCCTTAAATAAGCAGCCTTCGTATCCTCTACTGATTCCGGTGGATCTACGTCGTCGCTATCATCCTCTGCTGCCGGATGCTGAGCACAAAGCGGAAGATTATCCAGCCATCCTAGCACCAGGTCGCAGAGGACATCTTTCGAAGGCTTGAGCAAGATTTTCTGTACGGAGCTTGGGTCGGAAATAATGTGGTCGTCTCTCAACGCGCCCGTATCTGTTGCCTGAGCTCTCGGCATAGCTGGGTCGTTTGTGGCGAGGTTCGTTTGGAGAGGTGTTGTGGGGAGACGTGATTGTTTCGTGTCTCGTGGATCGCTTCCAATTACACCCTGAATCTTGGCATGGCTCTAGTCTGTTTTGGGTAGTTAAAGATTAAGATTTTGACGAAGCGGGTTTGAAGAGCACAAATCGGAAGTGGCGGTACTTCATTACACCTTCTACATGAAGATCTGGGCACAGATCCAACACCGTAGCGCACTTAACTTTGGGATACTGGGAGGAAAGGTTCACTTCGCCCCACCCCCGCCCTCATTTCTCCACCCATTACACATACCCTCTCAATTCACAGCCGAGACAGGTCAAACCTCCGAGTCAATGGTATCATTCTGGCATCCCTAGGCCAAGGTGTACGAATCAGACCCTTTTGTATCCTGAGAAATACCGTCCATGGACATCACCATTCCATCTATTACGAAGGAAAAAGGCGGGCTTATAGTCCAACTGAACTCTTTGATTCGATTGGAAGTATCAGATAGTGTACCTTTTGAGGAACAGGTGGTTGTTCGTGGCAACGGGATGAAGGTACGTCCTAGGCCTCTAGATAACCCAGATCTCTGCAGATATACTCATAATTCTATACCTTATAGATCCTAATTAGGGTCACATATCGAGATCGCCGAAGCCAGAATGAAAGATTCATAGAGCTTCTAGGGAAGGCAGTTTCCCAGTCAAAGGTAGATGATGTCGAGCTCAATTTCAAGATCTCGTGATGGAGAAATTCGTGGTCATACTCTGACAAAAATGAGTCACATTGTTCAAGTTATGGGAACAGCTTCTGCTTTCTGCTTCACTTGAAATTCCGGAGAGATGCACTTCTCGAGAAGATATAGTTTGTAGGCCAAAATTTTATATCATTCTCACTATATCCATATGATCACACACGTCTAAATGCTTTCACATGGCTAACATGATTGATAGTGCATATGACACGATTAGATATCAACGACCCCACATGGTCATCCTCGTCTATTGAGGGGCAGATTAAAAGACAGCTTTCTACTGCTGAATTAACACAGATCAACCTCGACATCAAATTAGACAATAGAACCCCAGCCGAGCCAGACACAACGACGCTATTCGAAGATAATGAGTTGCTACATCACAGCCAAAACCCTAGTCCCCATGGGCTGTTGGAGGCGCTCATTACATGGCCCGAACTTGAGCAAAATGCCGATATTTTGCCCCCTCAAACGATACTCGAAGTTGGAACTGAGCTTGAGGAGATGGCATTGAGTGTACTTGACATATTGCCAATACTAGATATTGCATTTATCTCACTGATGGCGGATCACCTGGCAAAACTTGCACCTTGTTTGTTTTCAGTTGGATATTTAAAGGTACTCATCCCTTGCAAGGTTTCGAAAAAATAACAATTTGTTCAATTTATTAATTCTTTCGGGTACCCATCGTTTCTGAAGAGTATGTCCCAATCTGCCAGTTACATCTCTGTCATCAGTGGTAGCATTCGACATGTTCAACAATGTAGCCGCAATACCAGGTTTAGGGAGAAGCTATCAAATATGGTTGGTACTCATCGAAATAATTTCGGCCCAGGAGCTAACCATCAATGCGTAAAGAGCACAGAGAAAAATCTATGGAATCTGATGCAGAAAAAACTGAAATGCACCGCTTCGCTGAAATATGAAAGTCTAATGAGTTGGGGAGATGAAATGGAACAAGAGCATATGCTAAGATTGTTGATGGAGCCAGAAGGGGTTTTTGATTATACACCTCGATTTCCAGCAACAATTTGTAGCGAAATTGGAGAACATTTGCCCCCTGTCCAAACGCCAATAGAGGTCAACGAACGCGACGAGTTATGTTGTGGCGCTGGCGTTGAAGAGATGCTATTGGATGAGCGTGATGAAGATTGGACGGAGTTGCTAGAAGATCCAGACTGCGACATGCTTTTTCAAACGCAAGACCTCGGAAATTTGGCTTGGGATATAAACGCGCAGCTGGAGGAAGAAGATGGCGGTGAGCTCCTTTTCGACGTAGTACAAGATGGACCAGACGAGATGCTTTGGCAGCCATAATCTAGAAGGTTTCAGGACAGTCTGCGACCGCTGCTACATACCCAATCCACGGATACTTGAATATACATGGAATATGCATTGAATCTCAATACACTTTTCAGTTATTGCTTGTGCACGGAAGAACCACGGGGTTAGACAGGCCCCCATCCGCGTTTCTATCTTTATCCAGATCAGTGGCTATGGAGGCAAGTTAAGCTTCAAACCCCCGCCTGCAGCTGTACTCTACAGACAGGGAACGTTCGCCAAGATTGCGCATGAACCGCTGCTGAGGCAGCACTATGTTCGGGCCGTATGCATCCTGGAGGGAATACCGTAGAAATTGGAAAATACCGCCCGCCCTCTTTGAATACCGCCCGCCAAAATTGGGTTTAGCTCCAGCTAAATTTTGGTGAAGCACAGATCAGCTGTCTGTGCAAAGGACGTGCTTCACATACAAAAAGTGAGACGGGCGGTATTCAAAGAGGGTGGGCGGTATTCACCAATTACTACGGTACCGGCCAGCGAGTAGAGTAGAGTACGTATGCCGCCGAGCAGTAAACACGGGGCTGACAGGGTCAGCCGGTGGTGAGCAGCTCCACTCTTTCTTCTCGAGCTCTACCGCGTGTCGGCTCCATGAGCAGGGAGCTGGCCACTGGCGAGCTGTAGTCGCCCCAGACTCAAGCCGGCGGCCGGCACTGACCTGAGACTGCCGGGAACGATCGTGGCTGACGCTCGCCTCTGCTGGTGGTGCTGGTGGTGGCAGCTCCCTGGGTGGTCGTAGTGGGCATGCGTATGCTGGTACGTTGCCTCCCAGCGGCGAAGGGACCTTGGGTAGGGTAGGGGGGCTTGTAGGGTCGGACGGAGCCCGCGGGCCCATCCAGTGACAGACGGCGCCGACGTTCTCATCTACGCCGGCTTACTCTGACTTCCAGTAACAAACGACACTGGTCCAGACGCCAAATACGCCCCCCAAAAACCTATTCACTCTCCCTTCCCCGATCGACAGCTTCAGCCCAGCTCCGAGGCGCCCCCGCGAACTTGTGGTGGTTGAGCGGACACAGGCGGCCAGACCCCGACAGCCCATTTTGAACGCTGGTACTCTTCAACCCCCCTCCATCTCCACGCATCTCCCTTCGTTCGCTTCTCTTCTGCTGTTTTGCGCCCCTTTCCGACCCTCAGTCACACCGTTTGCTACGGCACCGACCCTCTCTCAGCATGCGCTTCGCACCAGTATTATGGACGTTCTCCTTCGTAGGGCCAGCGGTGGCGCATTTGGCGGCAGAAAACTACTATGTCAAGTCACTCCCGGGGCAGCCAGATGGGCCTTTGCCTAAGATGCATGCAGGGTGAGTTCTCAGCGGCGGAAGGGGCTGCATTCATCCCCCACCACCGAGTTTAATCCTTCTCATATCTGACGATCCTCACGCGCAGGCACATTGAAGTCGATGCGGCACATAATGGAAACCTGTTCTTCTGGCACGTCAAGAACAAGCACATTGCCGAGAAAGAACGAACGGTCATTTGGCTCAATGGCGGGCCGGGATGTTCGTCAATGGACGGGGCTTTGATGGAAGTCGGCCCGTTCCGAGTAACGCCCGACCAGAAGCTCGTAGTGAACAATGGCAGCTGGCACGAATTCTCGAATTTGCTATTTGTGGACCAGCCAGTGGGAACCGGATTCAGCTATGTCGACAGCAATAGCTATTTGCATGAGTTGCCAGAGGCATGTTGTCGATGTCAATTTGCGAAAATATATTCTAATCGGTTTATAGATGGCTGCTCAATTCATCATCTTTCTCACAAAGTTCTTTGAAATGTTCCCCGAATACGAGGCAGATGATGTATGTTTCGGGATCGACTTTATTAAACAGCAACTAACACATTGCAGATATATCTATCCGGAGAATCGTATGCAGGTCAACATATCCCATATATCGCCCAGGCCATCCTTGACCGCAATGCACTCCCAAATTCAATTGTTAAGTGGAAAATAAAGGGACTTCTTATCGGCAATGGCTGGATCGACCCTCTACCACAGTACGAATCATACGTCTCTTATTCATACAAGTACGGCCTTGTAGAGAAGGGTTCCGAGCTCGGAAAGAACCTTGAGGCACAACTTACAACATGTAGGGAAACCGTCGCAGAGCAAGGGAGCCATGTGGATGTCCAGGTCTGCGAATCGATTTTGCAGACAATTCTTTCCGACACCAGACACAAGGACAAGAAGGGCAAGGAAGTCTGCTGGAATATGTACGATATCAGGCTGGAGGACAGTTACCCCGCTTGTGGAATGAACTGGCCTGGGGATCTGAAGTATATGACACCATATCTCCGAAAGCCAGACGTTACGCAAGCCCTCAACATTAATGCAGACAAGAAGACTGGTTGGTCCGAGTGCTCTGGTGCCGTAAGCTCTGCGTTCAGGGCAAGGAAATCGGCTCCATCAATTACGCTCCTTCCTAACCTTCTAACCCAAATGCCAGTGATGCTCTTTTCTGGAGACAAGGATCTGATTTGCAACTACATGGGAACCGAGGAGTTGATCAACAACCTCGAATGGAGCGGTGCAAAGGGATTCGAAACATCTCCAGGTGTCTGGGCCCCCCGCTTCGACTGGGAATTCGAAGGCAGCCCAGCAGGAATCTACCAATCTGCACGAAATCTGACGTATGTCCTCATTTACAACTCGTCGCACATGGTTCCGTTTGATCACCCCCGCCGCACCCGGGACATGCTTGACCGCTTCCTGGGCGTCGACATTGGCGAGATTGGCGGAAAGCCAACCAACTCTCGCATAGGCGGCGAGAAGGTGCCCGAGACGTCTGTCGGCGGAACGCCAAACTCGACTGAACACGAGGCCTCGGAGAAGGAGAAGCTCGAGCAGGCGCGCTGGAACGCATACTACCACTCTGGCGAGATTGCGCTGATCTTCGTGGCCACCGCCGCGGCCATCTGGGGCTTCGTGATTTGCTGCGCCAGGAGGAAGAGGGCGAGGACGGCAAAGTACAAGAGCTTGAATGGCGGGAGCGGTGGCGCGGCGCATCATCGTGGCGGGAGGAAGGGCAAGGAGAGGAGGTTGGAGGAGGGCGATTTCGATGAGAATGAGTTGGATGATTTGACGATTGAGACGCCCATGTTTGATCGCGCGAGGGCGAGGAGAATGGAGGAGGATAGGTATAGTGTCGGCGGGGAGTCGAGTGATGAGGAGGGTTCTGGGGAGAGGTTTAAGGATCAGGAGAAGCAGGTGAAGCCGACGCAGGTGTAAGGGGGGGGGTTGTAATAGCCCTTTTCTACCTTTTGCATCTTGCTTCCTCGTCTTCATCACTTCTTTGCCTTCTTTTTTCTTTATTTTTCTTGCTACAAGCTCTATGGGGGATGGAGTGATGGGGGGGGGTTCAGGGATTTAAGGGGAAGTGCGTGGGGCATAAGATTTTCTTGATTCTTTTATTCTGTACATGTCTGTCTGCTGCTCTTTTTTTCCTCCATTCTTTTTCTTTTTCTTTTTTTTTTCTTTTTGTCTTTTTTAAAAACACTTTTCTCTCTCACCCTCTCTCTATAGCTGCCTCCTTCTTTTGTTCTTCTTTTTTTTTATTACTATAAATTCTGGGGTATTTTTTTTTTTCTGTTTTTTTTTTTTTCTGTTTTTTTCTTTTTTTGTTTTCTCTTTCTTTCTTTCTTTTTTGTATGTTTTTTTCTCCCCCCGGGCCCTTTTCTCGTATTAATTATACATGATATATACATTCTTCAATTTTACACTTCGAATTGGTCTGATATATTTTTTTTCCCGCGCGCTCTTTTCTCGCTCTCTGGGCGCATGCTGTGAACACACGATTACACACATGTAGTTTAAAAGGTGGTTACACACAATCTCTAGATCTCTCTCTCTCTCTCTCTCTCACTTGTCTTGGGGGTAGGTAGGTACATAGGTATGATAGCCATAGTATTAAAGGAAGCCAAAAGTGAAGTCCATAATGTAGCTAGCTGTAGGGATGTGCGTGGACCTGTACATGTGTATACGTATGGAACTATCAATCATTCTCGATGCTTTACGCTTTACTTTATAACTACTTTTTCTATTTTCGGTGCCGCAATTTAAAGGATAACGATATAGAGACTACCTAAAGTACTTACGCACACAAAAATCAATGGACATGTACCGGTATACACCTACGCGTACGTATACATTACATGCCCCCCCCCAAAAAAGTAACACCCCCCTTTTTTATATATAATATTGTCGATCGATTATATTATAATTAATTATAATTATCGATTCAGCCTCCCCCCCAACCCCTCCCCCATTCTGGAAAAAAAAAAAAAAAAAAAAAAGAGAAAAAAATGTATGTATGTATATAAACAAAAAAAAAAAAAAAAAAACAGAATTCATGATCAAACTTTCACCTAAACTTTAAAAACATTAAAAAAAAAAGAAAACGAACATGACATGAATTCGAATCCTAAAACTCCCAAATGCAGACCCTAAAGTAATACTAATAGAAGATAAGCAACGAAGAAAATAAAAAAATAAAAAAGTAAAAAGGTAAAAAAAAGAAGAAAAGAAGAAGAAGAAGAAGTAAAAAGAAGAAAGAAGAACCAAACCCCTCACTCCCACCTCCAAAAACGAAAAAAAAGGGTTAAAAAACACTCCAATGATACCCAACAACGTTAACACACGCAACAACTCAATAACACAACAACACAACATCAACACAACACCCTCTACCTTCTCAATTCGACGTCGACCCAAACCTAAACGACGGCGCAATCTTCATCTCCTTTGTCGGAGACATCGGTCCATTAGAACCATTCCCACCACCACCACCTCCCCCTCCTCCTCCTCCACCAGCACTCCCCACCCCCCCACCGCTACCCCCCGACCCACTCCCCCCACCCCCCAAATTCACCGAAAACCCGGTACTACTCGACGTGGACGTCATCGTTCTCGATGACGACAACATCGTCTCTGACCTCGAATCCAAACCCCCACCACCTCCCATCCCCATCCCCGGATACGGATGACTCGGGACCGTCGCCTGCGCCGCGGCGCCCAACGCCGCCGACAGCGGTGTGGATATGATATTAAACTGCTGATTGAGCGGCTGATAAAACGGCGTCAAATTCGGCGCTCCATAGTGGAGGTTCCCACTATTATTATTATTCGAATTCATACTATTCAAATTTTCTTCTTTAAACTGGCGGAACGAGGAGACGGCGTTGAGGATCGAGAGGGATTTAGTGCTTCTGATGACGGACGAGATGTTGTTTGTGACGGTGTTGGGGAAGGGGTGTTCTGATTTCAAGATCTTGCAGATCTCAGCAATGTCGATGATGGACTAATTTATTGATTTCATGCGAATTAGTTTTCTTATATTCCAGACATAGATGAAGATTTCATCTGATGGTGAAGAAGTAAGTAGTAACTAACCTTAATAAAGAGATTGGTATCGTCCCAGAACTTTCGCCGCTCGGCCGTGTTATTCTCCTTGATATAGTCGCGAATGACATCAAGTCTTGATTTCAGCCTTCGCGCAGTTTCCTTGGTGTTGCTGCATAGGGTATCCAATTCCTTCATCTTGATCATTGTATTTGGATGGAGACTCTGGCCTACCGCCATCTTCGTAATTGCATCTGTAATCTGTGGTAATGTCGATAAGGCAGCCATTGTGGCAGCATTGACATTCTCAAACAAGGGCTCATCATTTTCAGGTATCCCTTCAGACGCATATAGAGACGACGCTATTGATGGCGTTGGTGGCACCTGGAAAGTAGTATCCGGGCTTCTTGGTGTCGCCAGAGGTGGCGGTATTGATTGTGAACTCGATATCAATGATATAGAGCTCGAGTTGGATGATATAGACTTCATTCGGACGTTTCCGGGAAGGCCCATGTGGCGAGGTCCATGGCTTTGGAAATAATTGTTTGCCGTTGGAGGCTGTGGTAGAATCGGGCGTAGTGCTGCCCAAGAGTTTTGGAGCTCGACTGATGTACCATATATCATAAGCAAGAGTGTTCGGGTGAGCCGAACATCAGACTCGCTGGAAATCTCCCTGAGGCTGGACTGCAAAAGAGACATAACCTGTCGGAACGCAGCAAGGCATGAATTACATGCAGCAAGGACCGGCTCAACTGCATGTTCATCTCCTTTAGCGTCATAACCCTCCAAAGCCCGAACCAAATTTCCAATCTGATTATTTGCAAAAAAAAGCACTCGCTCGAGCGGTGCATGCCGTGACCGATCTCCAGAATTATTTATAAAGATTGAAATTGCAGTATGTGATTGCGAAAGAGAGTATAGTATTCCCCTCGCGCTTTCTGCAACCCTCGCTGTCGACATGGATGACCTTTTCTGCTCCGGGAGTGAAGAAAGTCGTCTAAAATAATGCCCTGCAGTTGGCCTATCCGGATCTGTCGGTGATCGGGATGCCGAGATCTGTTCAGTCGGTTTGTCGTGGGTGCGGTGCTGATTTTCGATGATTGAATCGTGCGAGTACCCCCGAACATGATGATGTTTTGCAGATTTCGCCTCATCCACAGTTCCCAGTTTCTCTTTCCTTGCAAATATGTTACCCATTCGCTTATTTGCCCGCTCATTCTGAACCGTGCTCTCACTGTTGCTCCGAGACCTCTCGTGTAAGGATGAAGGGTGGGTAGGGCTTAGGCCAGGGCCACTCGAGACTATATAACCCGACGCCGAAAGTGTTGGAGGTCCGGGCAGGGAGTTTGTTCCTTCCAGTCTTCCGTTTCGCTTTTGACTGAGTGATCGTTGTTGACTTCTTGATGGTATTGGCGGAGGCCTGGGCTGCGTGGGGAGGCCTTGTGAATGGTTTGATTGAAATGGATGCTTAACTGTGATGTGGGAATAATCCGTCTCACCCTCGTCACTATCTTCAGTCAGTTCCGCCCCTTTCTCGTTCCGAAAATAAAAAAATAAAACTTGTATACCTTGAAGCAGATTCAGTCTCCTTTGTGCCCTTGGTCTCTGCATTTCTAAGATATCTCTTGATCAAATCTAACCGAGTGTCCCGGAAGTCTTCGCCTTCTCCGGCAAGCTCCATTACATCTCTCGGGGGAAACATGATGGGGTTGTGGTCTATCTTGAGAATTTTCAAGTCTTGCATACTTCCAATATATGTTGGTAGCTCCTCAATAAGGTTCTTTGACATTGAGAGAACTTTTAGACTCATAAGGTTGCCCAGGTCGGGAGGTAATGCGCCTAATTGATTACGACTGATGTCTAAAATCTCTAACGAAGGGAGTTTGCATAGCTATTGAGGGCATTAGCATACTTTGCCCGTACGCCTTTGCCATTGGGAATGTTACATACTGATAGCGGAAACTCTCTAATCTGGTTTGACCTCAGATTGAGGTACCGTAAGCGTGAGAGCTGTGAGAAGGCGTCAGAGAAACCCGAGAGTCGGTTATGCGCTAGTGCTAAGCTACAAGGGTTCATATATTTAGCAGGTTCCAAGCAGTGAAGGCCAGCATCTCGTACCGCTCAATGTCGTCCTTGATGAGGGATATCACCTCCAGCGGTATATGCGCTATGCGCTGGTGGCTGAGATCGATTGTGAGGCCGGGATGCTGGTCGGCGTCGGCTTTGCGTGCGTCTCGTTTTGCATGGTCTAGGGCCTGCTGGACGAGCACCAGGCATGCATTTGCAGAGATGGAGGATGTGGACGACGAATGGTGGTGCCCCGACGAGCTTGACGGCCCGGTCGAGAGCGATGCGGAGCTCATGCTTAAATGCTGGCGGGCTTGTGCCGCGGTTGGGGAGGGATTGTACTTTGAGCGGGCGAGGGAGGGCCCTGGGTTTATCTGGCTGCTTGCTAACCTGAATTTTTGCTGCATATGAGAGTGTGAGCTGCTGATTTGGATATACTTGTAAATTGCACGCTTTTGGGAGATGGGCTGAATATGGGGAGGAAGAGGGATGGATGGAGGTGGAGAGAGAGGGAGAGAGCTACCCGCTTGTCATCTACTGGAATCCGTGGGAGAATAGATGGAAGGGGTTTGAGGGGGGCGGGGGGATGGTGTTCGGGCTCCTCAGTCTGCACAATCTGAAGGGGGTGCTGCTTCTCTGCTACTCGCAAAGACAGCTGGGACACAAGGGAGCCGTTATGGCACGGACGACCGACCTCGGGCTGCTGTGGGGTGGTGTAAGGTTTGGGCCGGGACGGAGACGAGGGCTGGAAGCGGCTGCCGCTAACTGGAGCTCTAGCGCGGCGTCTAGCGACGGGCCGTAGGCGCGGGGGAGGGCGAGGGCACCGCTGCTGCCGGTGGAGGCGGAGGAGGATCGAGGGGCAACCCTTACTCGCGGGGATGGAGGCCTGTGGACGAGGGCTGGAACGGAGGAGGGATGGACGAGCTCGGTGCGGGCGCGGAGGGGCGGATGCTATGCTGAGGGATGGGCTTCTGCTGCGGGCAAGGAGCTATATGGCCGAGGATCGCTGAGCTGGCGGTGGGCAGGCGTGTCCGGCGGAGCACAATTGGGCTGGTGAGACGGGCGGGCCTGCGGTGCTCGCTGGAGCTGCGCGAGGATGGGATGGGTCGACTGAACGCTGCCGGGACGCCTTCACGGCCGGCCGGTTTGCATGCGGTCTCTGTGCTGCTGCAGTCGACAAGGGGCCCGGGCCAGGGCGAGACGCGGGCGGGCGAGCGAGGGCCTCAGCGGCAGCGGCGGACGGGGATATGCAATGCTTATGCAGGCCGCTGGATGCAGGCGGCAGGCACAACTATTGCAATATAATTATGGAATCGGCAAATGCAACAGTTGGCGATGAAATGCTGATGGCGATGAGCTCGGATGAGGCGAGAAGCCCAATGGCATGGCTCTGCGCTCCGGTTCAGCTTTCATTATTCCATCGGCCCCGCGGCCGGCCAGCCAATCCTCAAACACGCCTCCGCTCTCCCTTCCCTCTCAAACCCAAACACCAGACATGCCAGCCCGCCCGCCTGCGACCCGCACGGAAACAGCCATGCATGCGCCAAGCCGTGTCAACCGCTTCCAACTGCTGCATATGCAGCCCCGCCAAGCCTCCGCGAAAACCGCCGCGGCCGGCACCCCACCACACCCACCACCAGGCGCCGGCCAGCGGCCCCTGGCAGGGCAGGCCGAGTAGCACCGGCGCCGTCGCACGGAAGAGAGACGAAGCAGTCGGAGGTCTGAAAGATACTTACCCTCCATGTACTTATTCGTATGCGGGCAAGCAGCAGCGCCTCAGGCGGAGCGTCTGATCCTGGGAATTAAGCACCTCGCGAGATGACTGCAGCCTGTTGCCCACGGACGCCCGATGACAATTCTTTCGACGCAGCAGCTCCTCCGGCCCCGCCTGAACCCACTCGCGCGCCAGATTGGCCTCAAACGCCGGCGGAGGGGCCGCTGCCCCACAAGCACAAGCCCGCGGCCGCAGCCTCAGCATGGACACGGTAACGTCGAGCTCAGGGACCGGTCGAGGATGCCTGGGACCCCGCTAGAATGCCTACAGGGCATTCTCGTCAATGCACTGGTCCGGGCTGCCTCACACAAACACTATCCACCCATACAGAGCTCACTCCTTCGGCCGTCCTGGTGGGCCACACACCCGTCCGTGGTGCCAATTCGCCATTACTCGACTCAACTCGGAAACAGCGAGCCACGGGGCTCAATTGAGAGCCCGAGTGCAGGTGCCGAGAAGGAGGAAACCGAGCAGAAATTATTGCACGAGTGGTTGGATACAAAAGCGCGGCAGCAGAATGCCGAGGAAATATTGCAAAGCGATGCTGGAGAAGAGGCCGCCTTGAAGGAAGTTTTTCCGGGGGTCTCTGTACAAGTACTGGATGGAGAGTTGAGCGGCGAGGGGAATGCGGTTCAGCCGGAAAAGTTAAACATAACCTTTGGCAATGGCACATTCCGCAAGGAACGAACCAAAAAGAAGAAAAGAATAAGCAAGGCTGGGAGTGGACAAAACGGAGGAGACGGAAAGGTGATCAATGGGAAGAGTGATGGAGCAAACAATCAGTCACCGCCTCCTTCGACGGTATGTAATCACAACAACCAAACACCGAGTACGAGTTCACAGCCACGCACATCCCATCCCGCACCTCCAATCTCGACAATCTCCGTCGAAGACCAAGTCGACGAGCTCCTCCACAACTCCAGCCTAGACAATTCTCCCAAGCCAACGTTCACCATCACCCACTATCCCAGTGGCGCCAGAGCCGAGGAAAGAGCAGCCTTGAAGGAAAAAATCAAGCTCAAAGAAGTGCAACGACTCGAGAAAATTGCCAAAGCCCGAAAAGACCACATTCGAGGCATTCGCATCAGACAGACATGGCAGTCAAGTGCCCTCAGAGCAAGGATGATTCGAGCAGAAAAAATGATGGCTCTAAGGAGGGTCACAAGGAGGTTGCAGTTTTCTGGAAGGGTTTCTCCAAAAGATTTCCAGCAACACTTGAAAAACAGTAGGGTTGGGTCTGGAATCTATTCTCCAATTGGGACAGCAGCCTTATTGATGAGCAAGATGATTGATCGACCTGCGGAGGAGGAAAATCAAACTCCACATGAAAAGAAAATAATAGAGACCAAGCGGGCTAGAAAGCCAAAGAAGGATCTAAAGATGGCGAGGCGGAAAGGGCTGGTTGGGCAGTATGCTGGTGGTAGGGTTAATATCTCGGCGGCCAAATCAAGGGAATTAAGGAAATTTATCAGAAACGATAGAGCAAAAGAAAGAGGGAGGGCTCTTGGGTTGGAGAAGAAGCGGGTCCACGTAATGCCCATGGAGGAGCTGAAGAAAATGGGGGCATGGTCACTACCAGGGAAAAAGACCCAGCAACCGCGACTCGATCAAGAAGCCGGCGCTGAAAAAGACGAACCAGCCACCCAACCCATCGAGAACCTCGCAAAAGTCCTCTCACAACCCGTAAGCAGACCTCGAAGATCCAAGAAGAAGGAAAATCTGGTTCGGAATAGCAACATTGATCCCTCATTCCTCCCGTGGAGCAAACCCGAAAACCTTGACGAAACCGAACGGCTCCTATCATTTCTTGAAGAACTCCAGGCCCCGAAACAGCGAGATACCCTCGATGACCTCTTTCATCTCTACCGAGGCCTCCCAGAACCTCGTCTCTCGTACCTCGCATTCCCGGACATAAATCTCCTTCTCTCGCACTTCATCTCTGTTCCCCTCCGCACCGACCCTCTCATGGTCCGCTACCTCTCCATCATCGACGACATGCGCGCCCTCAGAATCCCCCTCACCCACGCCGAATGGATCGTTGCAATCAGCTTTGTCGCTCAACGCTTCAACTCCCGAATCGGCATCCCGGAAATCGAAGCCGCACTCCGCCTCTGGGCCGAAGCCGAGGACCACGCCGGTATCGAGCTCGGCCCAACCCTATACAACATCCTCCTGGACATGGCCTCCAAGGGCAAGCAACCCGAACTCATCACCGCCGTGCTCGAGGAGATGCAGAAGCGCGGCATCGCTTTCGACAGATTCACCCACACGACTATGCTCACATGGTACGGCTCCCTCCAGCACGCAGACAAAGTCCGGCAGACCTTCTCCGAGGCCGTCCAAACCGGGGAGATTGTAGACACGGTCGTCTTCAACGCCCTCCTCACCGCGCTCGTCCGCTGCAAGGAATTCCCCGTCGCTGAAGGCATCTTTGGGAGAATGAAGGCCAGCGGGCGCACATACTACGACAAGCTGCGCGAGCGCGCAAAGCTCGAGGGCGTAGACCTGACGACTATCCCCTCCCCGATATCCCCGACTACCCAACCATACACCTCCCGCAAACTCGGCAAGACGCTGAAATACATGGCGCTCAAACACAAGCAGGAGTCGCCAAAACCCACCCCGTTCCCCACGGAGATCGCAGAGACGATATACTCTGGCCCGAACATCGTCACGTACAACATCTTCCTGCATCGCTACTGCAAGCTCGGCATTCTCGATACCGTACATGCCCTTCTGGCGGAGATGAAGGAGTTTAATATCCGCTTGGAGCCAAGCATATTTATTTCCCTGGCCCGTGGATTCGCGCTCCACGGCGTCGGCCGCCATCAGGGCTCAAAGTGGACGCAGGAGAGGCTGGAGGAGGTCTATGAGGCCATGATGAGGGTCATCACCCGGAAGCGCCATGAGGGCGGGGCGGTGAGGTTGAGTACCGTGCTTGCGTGCGGGATGATCAAGGCGTTTGCCGTCACGACCATGAGGAGGGGGAGGACGATCGAGGTGTATAGGGATATGGAGTGGTTGTATGAGAGGGGGTTTGGGCATAGGAGGGAGATGGACCAGGTTGTGTTGAGGGTGTTGCAGACGGCTATTGGGAGGAGTTTGGGGCCTGAGGAGGGGTTGCGGAGGGGGGAGGGGAGGTTGGATGGTGGGGTAGCTATAGGGGGTGATGGGGAGAAGGCGGAGAATGCGGAGAAGGAGAAAGTGAAGCAGAAGCAGGATGAGGGGATTTATTCCCTTGGTACCCTCGATACATAAAGTGGGGAACGTTTGGGGAGGGATACACAGATGTAGCCTCGTTTATTGGTTAGATGCACATCGTCATCATCACCATCATCACAAGACCACCACCACCACCACCACCACCACCACATGTGTGGTACAGACCTTGGGGAATACACAAAAATGGCGAGCTGGCCAGGTTGAGGGTTTCACGGTGTTTTTATTTTTTTTTTTTGTTCTTGCAGTTAGCTACTTTATTTATACGTTTTGTTTTCCATATTTTTCATTAAATCGTTTTAAATTTATAGATCCACTCATATATATATATAGATTGGGGTTATTGTTGTTTTAAAAAAGAAGCTGAAAGCTTAAGGTCTACCTAATATATGAGAAAAAAAAGAAAAAAAAAAAAGGGAAACAGAAGCAAGTGTAAAAACTTTGCTCCCCGTCATGCATGCCTGCATGTAAGTAGGTATTATCTACCTAAGGCGTGTACAGATCTAGAGGAACAAACCGGCGCGTACGTATGTATGTACATACACATACGTAGGTACGTATACTGATACCACAGCTTTATTAAGCTTTCCCCCAAAAGAGGAAACATCATCCCCCGCCCCCAATTGCAATATAACGGTACAATTCATGAGCCACTGCAGATTGATACCTTGTACTCTACGTATACGTGTACGTATACCAACCATGGCCAATTCACTTCTGCATGTTCCTTTTTTTATTTTTTTAATTTTATCATATACTAGGTAGATATCCTGTTTTTCTTTCCTTTTTTTTTCTTCAAAGTCTGCGATCAATTAAATCACGTATACGTATATGCATGTAATTATAATCGAAAACGGTAAAAAAATAAAAAAAATAAAAAAGGTTCATTATTATATGAAATTATTACAAAAACCAATTGCAACAAAATTCCCGGTAACTATACCAGTTATAATGGAAATATTAATATTGGATGTGGTGAATAGTGCGCATTCCCAAACCGCGATATCTGGATCGACAAAAAAACGCCGCCCCTCCCCCTTCCCGCTTCCCCCTTCCCCCTCCCCACTCTACTTCCCCCCCCCCTCCCCATCATCAAACTGCTTCCTCGCCTCCGCAATCACCTTACTCATCAACAACAACTCCTCGACCCTCCCCAACTTCTTCGGGTCCCGTCTCAGCGCAAACTTGAAGTCGTCGACTTTGATCTTGTTGCGCCGGGCGTGTGTGGCCATTTTTGCCGCCTCGTGGCACATGTCTACGATGTATTCGGTGACTAGGTCGTCCAGGAGGTCGACGGATTCAGTGAGGGGGAGGGGGTCGTCGCCGATGCCGTACATGAGGGTGCGGACTATGGTGGGGGGTTAGTGGGGGTGTGGGAGGGGGGGTGTGGGAGGGGGGGTGTGGAGGGTGGATGGGGGGGGGGGCGTACACACGTTCGCGGGAGAAGAGGTGTGGTCTGCGTGTGCGGTGTTTCCGGACGCCGGAACCTTCGGTGGCCATTTGTGTTTGTGTTGTGTTTGGTTTGTGATGGAGTTGGAGTTGGAGTTGGAGTTTGTAGTTCGGATAGGTAGGTAGAAGCTCAGAAGACTGACTGACTCGCTAGCTCAATCGTGCGATTTCGTAAAGAAATGTGGTCGTGGTCGTGGTCGTGGGTATTCGTGATTGTGATTGTTTGATTGTTGTTGAGGCAAGCAGTGTAGTGGTTAAGGATATGTAAGTAGGTAATATCGAAGTGATCGACAGACGCGGCGCGCCTGGCTGGGAAGCTCAAGCTCAAGCTCAAGCCTGCGAGCTCGTGGCTTGGCACTCATCACCTGGTTGGTTGGCTGCGGCCGGAGGTCCGCTCGCTCACTCGCTCGGAGGCAGCTTGCGGGGAGAAAGAGAGGGGGGGGGGGGGTTGCAACGTTGTAGCAGGTAAATAGGTGAAGTAAACCCCGCAGCGTCGATCCGAATTGTTTATTTACGTTTCTGCAGTTCTCAAGGGCACGAGAACAAGTTCCCAAGCTCAAGCTTCTATCTTTGACCTCAAATCAACGACTCAGAGCTGGACCGGTACCTACCTTATACTCAACTTCCGGGATTCCACGTCTTCAAAGCTTGCATAGACAGCTCGTCATATACAACCACAGCTGTACTTTGATATACTGCGCGCCTATCGTTTTCAAATCATCAATTATAAGAGCCACCCAATTTCAAACTTGGAAAGAAAAAAAAAGAGAAGAAACAAGCTAGAAAAGAAAACCCGCCTAAATCTACAAGGAAAACACGGCAATTAATTTGTGAGCCTCGGCTTGCTTGCATGATAGCTCACTTCCCGTGTTTTGCAATTCAAACGATAAACAATCGATCCCCCATCTCAATTCAACCCGCCCGCAACCCGCAAGCCCGCAAACCCACATCAAATAGGTACCCTCGATCACTCGATCGAGTGAACGTTTCCCGCGACCATGATCCCAAAAGTAAATTCAGTTTCCCTCTCACGCCACCTCAACCTCCACCGACCCATCACGCGAATCAGAGTCGCCACCACCGGCAATTGCAACTCCACCCCCGCCCTCGCCCTCAATCGCAATAACACCAGTACTTCTCCATCTCCATCCCAATCCAGACAATTCACTACTAGAACCACCACCATGCCTCCCAACTCCAAACCCACAATCACCACCCAAACGCCCCTCACATCCACCCCCCACCGCCACCACCTCCGCCCACCGACCACCTCCTTCTCTACCCTCCGCCCGGGCCCACTCCTCTACCAAGGCGTCTACAAGGAGCTCTCGAGCATGAAACACCAGAAACCGTGGATGCAGGCGGTCAAGGAGCGGGACGAGGCGCTGCGGAAGGCGAGGGTTGAGGGCGGGCCGGTCGTGACGGTCGAAGGGGGGGTGGGGAGGGTGGAGGATGTTGTTGTGCCCAAGAGGATGAGGGATTCGTTTCATAGTTTGGTGGGTTTTGACTTCTTGTTTTATTTTATTTTATTTTATTTTTATATACCCTTTTTCTTTGCGAGGGGTGAGAGAAAATCGAAGCTAATTTGTGTGTGTGTGTGTGTTTGGTTTGGGGAAGTTGGTGGGTGTGGAAGGGGTGGGGGTAGAGAGAGAGAGAGTGAGAGAAGGAGGGAGATGTGGGTCGGACGGAGATCGGAGATTGGTGGGTGGGATATGGACGGGAGGAAGGAATGAAGGGTGGTATGGTATATACCTACATACATGGACGTTTTTCTGAATGAGGATTATGGAAAGTTAGGTCTCCGAGATCTGATTCCTAATACCAATTCAAAAACGGACATATCTATGGATATACCACCCCACCTCCACACCTCTACATCGATATCTCCATCCACCACTTCCACCCCTTCCTATTACTACTACTACTACTCCTCCTCTCTCACGCTCTCTCACTTAACCCCCCCCCCCCCTTCCCCCCAAGGAAACTCCCCGACCATTTTACATATATTCGCATCAATCCACAGACCATCCCCTTCACAAAAGACGAATGGCTCGTAGACACCTACGTCAACGCCAACGGGCAGCTCCGGATGGGGTCCCTCTTCCAGGACCTCGATGCCCTCGCCGGTGTCATTGCCTACAAAGTAAGTAAGCCAAATAACGTTAAACCTCAACTTCAATTTCTTATATATTTTTTTTTTCTTTAACACTCTCCCCCCCCCCCCCCCTCCCCCCTCTTCCTGCTCACCTTTTTCCTACTAACCCCACATAGCACACCGGCCCCGCCCCAGCAATCGTCACCGCAGCAGTCGACAGAATCTCCATCATCTCGCCCATGGTGGACAAGTTCTACGACCTTGAGCTCAGCGGGTTCGTGTCGTATGTGGGCAGGTCGAGTATGGAGATCTCGATTGAGGTGCGAAAGGTGGATTGTCCGGCGGGGGAGGAGCCGTTGTTGTTGACGTGTGCGTTTACGATGGTTGCTTTGGATCCTGTGACGAAGAAGTGCGTGTTTCCCCCCATATGGCCTTCTTCCTTCTATCTTTTATTAATTTCCTGATATTTTTTTTTTTTTGGAGAGGGGGGTGGGTGCGCACTACCTAACTAGGTGCTAATTTATGAACTTGTATTTTGAAAAATCTAGGGCGGTGAAGATTAATCCCTTGATTGTGGAGACGGAGGAGGAGAAGAGGATTTTTGGAAAGGGTGAAGGTACGTGTTATGCATATGTCTTATGGAATTTGATTTGATTTTTCTATCGTCACCCCTTCCTTCCTCGAGTTTATCCAGATCTAGATCTAGATCGAGATATATATGTATTGGGGGATTTTCAGAGTTGGAATACTAACTAATTATTTGCAACAGCTTACAAGAACTCAAAGAAGGCATTGGCGGATGCATCTCTCACAAAAGTCACTCCCAATGACGAGGAATCGGATATCATTCACGGGCTATGGATGCAGAACCAGAAACTCAAAGGTAACTAAACTAACTACATCGCAAACCTTCAGCCCCACCCCCTGCCTTCTCCAAACCTCAAACTAACTATTTTTCTTAACCCGCCAGGCCTCCCCCACCCCCCCACAAACCCCCACCTAATGTCCACCACCAAAATCCACTCCACATTCCTCATGCAGCCGCAAAACCGCAACCGCCACAGCTTCATGATCTTTGGCGGGCTCCTCCTCAAACTCACCTTCGAGCTCGCCTTCTGCTGCGCCTCCTCATCCACAAACTCCCGGCCCACATTCATATCTCTGGACCCGTCGACGTTCCTCTCCCCCGTGCCCGTCGGCGCGGTCCTATACCTCACGGCCACCATCGCGTATGCTGAGCCGGCGAGTAGGGAGGAGGGGGGGGGCACGAAGGTGCAGGTCAGGGTCGAGAGTCGCGTGAAGGATGTGGATGGGGGGGGCTCGGGGAAGGAGAAGAGGGAGACGGAGACGGGGGTGTTTAATTATACGTTTAGGGTGGAGGAGGAGGGGTGGGAGGTGATGCCGGTCACGTATGGCGAGTTTATGGATTATGTGGATGCGAGGAGGAGGGTGGGGCTGCAGAAGGAGTTGGGGGTGCACAACGTGGATGGGACGAGTAGTGGGATTATTAAGGGGAAGTTGTGAGGGTAAGTACTAGTGTTGACCTTTAAATTTTTTGGTTTTTTGCTTCGTCGTTTTTTTTTTTTTTTCTTTTTTTCTTTGGCATCGATCGATATCTCGGTTTCTCATCGATCATATATCATAAATATTCTCATAACCTGAAATTTAAATCACAAACATCAAGCTTAATTAATTAATTAAGCTTCCCTCTATTATATTCATGGTACATATACATCCCACGCGTACGTGCACGTGCATTGTAATCAACGCCCTTTTCAGCCGGCGCCGTTATACCAATATGTAATGCAATCGCTGATCTAGATCTTTGAGCACCCTTCCTGGAAGTACATACAGCATGTTCTCAAGACGACGCTGTGTACGTATCTCTTTGAGGTAATTATAAGTAGAGGCACAGGGGCAATGCCATATATATATATTACAGCATATTGCTAAACTGCTTAATTATAATTAATACTCTGGATGCTGTGAATATATATGATCGATCCTTCGTCCTCTATTTCTTAGGATTTGGTCCACTGAGCATGCACAATGTCAGCCTTAAGTAAGGTCAATTCTGTACCTCTTAGAATGTGGGCAAGTACTGAGAAAGAAAATCGAGGGAGATTCGAGATGAAATTTTTTGCAAGCCGCTGTTACCCTCAGATGACTTGGCATGTACATAGCTAAAGTGATTCCAGAGGGTCTTCATGGGCACCTCTGGGGGTTCAGGGTTCAGGGTAAGTGCATTTTTGGAACTTTCTTGCTTCCTTTAAGCTTTACTTCCACGGCCTAGCTCAGGAACCCACAACCATAGCATAGGATGCCCATGGGCACCAGAACTTACCCCTTGACCCCGGGAAGCTCGCTGCCCACCTCCTCCCTTGCACTTGCCGACGACCGTACGACCCAACAGATGCGCCTGTGTATCGAAATACCTTTTCGTTGTCAAATAGTATACCGGGGTTCAGTCAAATTCATTATAATGTTCATCAACCAACTCCGACCATAGCTCCATCAGGGGGAGGTCGGATGAATACACGTTTGTCCGAAGAAATAAACCCATCATTTAATTTGTAACCGTCATACGCCGTTCTGCTCCCCTCTGTTACCAATCAATATACCCACTGTTAACGTTGTGGACCTCCACTCGAGCTCTGATACAAAAAAAAACCTTCTCCAGTAACTAACTGGTGACTCGCAAGGCGACACACAAACGCCTGGAGTGAGAGATTTCGAACCCATGCTTTAAATACCTACCTAAGTCACATGTAGTCAATCCATTTGCTCATTTGCCGGTGTGATGAGCCTTCTTTTGGGGGATCATTAAGGCCTCTCTCTCCAAAAAATAGTTTGATCTCCTTCAAGGATGAAATATATAAGATAACGAGGCCATGCGCCATCTTTGGTAGGGAACCAACCCCAATCTTACAATCTCTGAGTACCAAGTTAACTTCCACCGCAACAATGGCGGGAAAAAAAAAAATGAATTCCTCTAATATTTCTAACTCCTCCTCTGGTAGCCCTGTCAAGCTAGGCCTTCCAGAACCATGATTGTATGTAGTATGTCGGCGCGGAGTGGATTGATCTATCTCATTAGGTAGGTTTGGCATTGGTTGATGTGTTTGCTAACATACGCTAGCTGGATGGGGAGCGGCACTGACAAATTGATTCACAACCCGCCTCGTCCAGAGGCCGGTGAAGTTTTGCAACTTACATTTTTGATGCTCAGCAAGGAGTTTGATGTGTTTGCGAACACGGTCTGCTGAATTGCCAAGGTCATTCATTATGCTCCAAAAAAATGAAAATCCAACGCACAGGACTGAAATCTAAAGGGATCCCAAAATGGCTGCCTGGGGTCCAAATGCGGCAGCCGATAAAGACCAAAATGGACACCTACGCAGGTAGTTCATTAAGCATCATCATCGACACACACGCTCTTCCACATCCTCCTCCACATTACTTGACCGCTTATAAGCCCCACAGTGCCCACCGCCACCTTCCCGCCACATCCATCTCACAGTTTCCTCGCAACCTGGCCATGGCGTCCACGTTCACAGATGGTGTAGCTGCATCCTCATCCATGACAGATCCCAGACTCCCAGATGTATTTTCTCAGATCTCACAAACAATCCCTTTTCATCGTAGACTCAGCTACACAACTATAAAGGATATCGCTTCACAACTCCAGAGCATCGACAGAAGCAAGCCGACAGGTACATATGTGCTTATTGAGCAGATCACTAGGCACGACCTAGAACTGCTGGACAATGCACTGGAGCATCTCGGTATCCGCAGGCACGCACGATTCACGTATGAGGAGGAGTTGGAACTCCTCATTGTGCGGTTTATGCCTAGTGCTAGCCATGAGGTAGCGAGTACGATGTTCATGATGGAGATCATGCAGCGAATAATGTCGATTCCTGGACATACCATGAGATCGGTGGTGGGGATGGGAGCAACCAGGTTTTCGGTTCCAGGTGTCCGATCCAAAGAAGGGGATCAAGCAATTCGCCCAACTACCAGAAGCCGAGACGATTGGCCTTCCATTGTTATGGAGGTATTACAAATGTCCAATAGCATCCCTGTGTATTGTGTCAATAACTGACTGTCCCTAGGTAGGATCTGAATCTCTTAGACAACTCCGCTTGGATGCCGAGTGGTGGCTCGTGAATGGAGCAGGGCAAGTCCGCATGGTGATAATTCTCCGAGTCGGTAAAGACCCATATTCGATGCGAATTGAATCTTGGGAGATGGTGGCTACCACCCGTATAACTAGGGCAGCACGAGCAAATACTCCCAGATGTACCCAGGCGTGGGCCATTGATCAAGCTAGTGCTATAGCACCTCAAGGCGTGTCGATCACGATACCTTATATGGCAATCTTTGATGTTCCAAATATTGCAGGAAGAGACATTGAGTTTACAAGTAGTGATTTGTCTAGTTTTGCGCTCTGGGTTTTCTCTCAGTTCTAGTTGGAAGATTATTTACATTTTTGAGTAATGAAGCTGCGTGGGAGCTCCCTCTCAGGGATCCGAGATTGGCTTCCACGGGCCACTGGACTCACCTCGCAACGCTCACTCGCAACGCTCACTCGCAGACGCCCGCCTCACACAGCCTTCACCAGCTCCTCACGAGAAGCTACCCCCGCCGCTAGGCTTGCTGGAAGAAGCTCCTCACGTGTGGAGACGATGCTACTCAGCTGGATTTCATTGTAAGGCTAATCTGCATGGTGCTTATAATTAAGTAATGTTGATGAGCCTTGGTGTATGCACATACGCATGTTCAACCATGTTAAAATCCCCAACTATTATCTTGACCTTTCTCAAGGCATCTCGAGGTCAATGGCGGCCCTTTGTCCACCATCCAGGACGTTGATGAGGCATTTAAAGCGTCCTATGGTAAAGGAGTGGTACCGCCAGTAACAATCGCTAGGGTTCTCAGGAATGGGATTTCGGATGGGCGTTTTGTATTCACACTGGGAGATAGGTATCAGTTTAGTCTTAGCCGAAGAAACAAAGAGGCAAGGAGAAAACACAAGGTCCCTACAACGTGGGCATGGGAGGACTTTTCACGGACATTGTGATGCCCAAGTAGGAAGAAGAAGGGGAGGAATAGGTTCTCTTTGTCTGCTATTTTTTTCATTTTCCTTTCTTTCTTTTTTGCGCACTTGTCATCAGCTAGCACGCAATACCCGTGAGGGTCAAGCAAAATAAATCACTGGTTTAACTGGCGAAGAAGCACCACCACCCAGCCAGTCCAAAAGAATTCCCACACCTTTTGTCCACGGTATGTACAAAATTTCGTGCACGGGAATTCTATAAATTCAAACTCTCATACAGATAGAATTTTTGGTGTGGGAAATACTCAGACAGCAGGGGGGGGGGGGAATGGTGCCTCTTCGTGGTATTGTGCATGCAAGGCAAACTAGCCAATGATCTTCAGCGAACTGATTCAGACCAATTTCCCATATCGAGCACATTCGGTTTATATCGTGCCAGCATTTCTGCCGTTGTAACGGTCATAAGGCTCATGAGTTATACCGACCGGTCAGGGCGGTCCAGAACCTCGCATTACATTGCCATTTGACGGATGAGAAGAGCGGAGGGGGAGCAAGTGGTTCATTCCAAAAGAGGAAGTGACTACCCAAAATAGACTTTAGTGCTTGCACCGTTGTGCGGGCACGAGACAGGTACCGTTGTGCAGGATTCTGTGGGAATCCCTGGTGTTAGACTCGTGCCCAGACCCTCGTAGAGGCCTGGTGTCGAGTCTCGTGGCTTCCCGTTATGGACTGAGGTGTGTTTGGACTTCTCGATTTAGCGACACCATTGCCGTATCAAAGAACTGGCGAGAGTATTACACTCACATTACCCTCAATAAGCTGCACACACAGGAATTTATCGAGAACTTGTCTAGCTTGGCTTTGCTTGACTTCCAACCGAATCTCCGATTCCCCCGCCACAACTTCCACCGCCACCACGTCTCGGCTTCGAGCCATCACAAATCGATACCCCTAGCCACGGTGATTCAGTCAGGCCTAGACCGCCGTGGGTTGAGCTCGGACTTTGTTTTACCTCATCTACTTCACACTGCTTACTGATTACTTACTCGCGCTTCATAGATCTACTCGAATGCACAACTATACAGGCACGAGACACGGGACGCGAGACTGGCTTCCTACAACAGACTCCACCATGACATCTTCATTATAAGCTTGTTCTAGGTTCTCACCTGTTGGCCAGCAATGGTCGCGAGTGGGTACCTACTATACAAGGAGAGACAATGCAATAATCCGGCCGGTGGGTGTATGTGGAAATTTTCATCTTTTCTGAACGAATTCTGATTTTGTGTCGGCTAGCCAAGCGCTCCACCTACTCAAAGAGGGCTCGCGCCCAGTCTCGAACCTGGGAACGAGAAGAATCTCGAACTAGACGTCTTTGACACGCAGTCTAAAACCCACCTACACCGCCAAAGATATTATTACTAGCACGTGGCTTGTGGCTGGCAGGGACAGTCAACCGACACGACGACGATCTGAAGCTTGAATAAAGTGAGTTACCATGTCGCCGCGGCAACATGTATCATGTATGTATGCATTGACATTGACTTTGAATTGACTCTGGGAATTTTTTTCCGTTTTTGTTAGGATCCGGATCACGGTTGTGTTGTGTTCACTCACCCACTCACTCAGAGACCCCGAGCTCGAGCCCAACTTTATAGTGTGGGTCCCCATCATGCCTGCCAGTGCGAAACTCTGACTTGCATGAACCCCAACACAACGTACGCCCGGTGTGAGAGAGACCTGGCTAAGGAGATATGAGATCTTGAGACATACATACCTCCTCCACGTTACCGGCCTCTACTTGTTCTACAGACGCACACGCGCATGCGCATTTGGCGGCGGCAAGTAGAACAAAAGTTAACTGAGCAGAATTTCAATTATTTTTTTTGGTGAATTAACCCGGAGTGGGATCCATAATTCTGAGACGTGAATACATACGGTCAAGTCTCGAAACTACGGCACTCGATACGAGAACAGGCACTCGATTCGATATCATTTGGTTTTTTTTTCTTCTCTTTTCTTTCCGTTGCTCACCAAAGGCTATGGTCGGGTTGTACATACTTGAGGTAGGGCTGGTGACAAAACAAAAAAGAAATAAAAAATAATAAGGCCTGCCCTGACGGTATCCACAATCCCCAAGACATGGCTCGAGACGTTGCTAACAAGGGCGATTATCATCAGCAGAAAATTCTGAGCATGTCGGCATTGCAGCTCAACTGTGGATTGAAACATGATCATGTTCAAATTGAACTCTCTCTTCAACACAAAAAATAATTCCACCTCAATTTCGAAGCTCCGTCTCATTCCTCCACAGCGCCGGCTATGTATATACCAATACTATTTCCAACAGGCAAGAATAGACGGCTACTGCATGCAGTATACCTCCTTCTCCACACTCCGGCCCTCCCCTGGCCGCGGAGTTAATATGGATGATATAGAGTACCTACTCTACCTTACACCTGCACCACAACTCTCCCTCCCTGTACCTATATTATGGGCCATTAATATTTATTAACATACAATAGGTACTCTATGCACATCGCATCCCAGCCCAAGCCCAGAACCCCATGAGGCTGCCTAGACCTTCACCCCCCCACGCTACAAGGTACACTTTCCCAGCGGCGTTGCCGCTTTCAAAGCCTTCGCTTGCATGGGCCAATGAGAAGCGCGCGCGGCGTCCTGCGCACGATTTTGTCCATGGTTCCTCACTGCAACGACAATAATATAACAACCCTTACTTTAGGTAGAATACTTCCGTCACCATGGTCCTTTCATGTATTTCCCCCTCCCAGGGGCCTGGATAAATACAGAGTAAGGTACCTAGAGTGACAACATGCAAATGAAGTGCGCCATGGGAGTGGGTATGACTATGGGCTTGAGTGACATCGATATCATCAATGTCCCCTGGTTGTCATGGCTTGTGGCTTTCCGGATGGAGTAGAGACAAGCGTAAGGTGCATCCTCTAGAATTCAGGCGTCACGAATTCGAGGGAAGCCTACAAGCTAGGCAGGCATATTTTGCACATTTATATGTGAATATGCAAGAGACATGTACATATGCGCAGATTTGCCGATGTCATCGATCTCAGGATTCGAAGGGGGAGGATGAATATTCGTCCGAGTGTGGCCGAGATATTAACGTTGGAAAATTCTCGAAAGGTCAGGATCAGCATGTTGATTTTATAATATTTTCCATCATTTTGAAAATATGCTTGGCTGAATCAAAACTGACGTGGGCAAGATAGGTATGTCAAATCAAAGCTACATGATGATGGGTTTTCCGAGAAGCAAAACTCATTGCAATACAGAAATGAGGATGGTTGCCGGTAGGCAATGTAATTTCAAGTCGATTGATCATAAGAGCACTTGAGGAAATGCTGAAGGTCAACGTATTTTGCTATAATCATCTGCCATACGTATACGCCATATGCCATATGCATGTTCCACAAGTACCGACTTCCCACGTTTCTGTCAGCAACATCTCGTGGCTGACCGAGAACAGTGGCTGACTTGGCTGAACTGACAGACAAACCGACAGGCATAAATACGACTACTTAGGCAAAACTGCAATACGACCTAGGTACTCGAGTACCTACATAAACAACAGTGGCTTGCAGGGCAAGAGTCTTCAGCTGGTGGCTTGCATATATTTATCATTTTATTTGGGCATGCCCAACACATATGCATGAATACCCAGGCCTAGGTGAGCACTACTTTTGCTCCTGTTCTCCTCTTCTCCTTCTGAATTATCTTCTACTGACTTACGCTTGATCTCGTGAGTAATCGTTGCATTCCAATTTGCGTTGAAAATGCACGAGAATATGGTTCTAGAGTTTGGGGATATCTCCGGATCGATGCTGGGTCCCTTTCAAACAGTGCTACGTGCACGCGTGCGTCGCTAATACACTTTTGACTTTCTTGGATCAAGAGGTATTCTACCTAGTGTAGGAATGAATGGTCACAATCAATTTCTCAAGTTTATACTTACCAATTGGATAAGTAGGTATAGACGTCGAAGGGTAGATAAGTACTCCTTTCATAATTCTCTTCTCTTTTTTTTTGCTTTCTATTTTTTTCCTATTCCTTATGATCACCATATATTATTTGTTTGTGTTCTTTACTCGCTTCTTCTTCTTCTTCTTCTTCTTCTCCATCCCCCCCAACCCCCTCCCCCCCCCCTCCTTCTCCTCTGCAGAATCTATCCCCCACCTCCCCCACGCCCAGGTCTACGTCCCCAACGCACACCCCTGGCCAGAGGACACATTCGACATGGTACACATGCCTAGCTAGAGTACCTACCTCCTCTTCCACAGCTTCCTCGATTACATATCTTTCCATATTTTCCGTGACTGAGGGGAAGAAAAGAAAAAAAATCTGCAGCCAGGATATATTATCGAAGGGGGTGGGGGGAAGGGGGGGGGGGCGGAGAGGGGGGGGCGGTAACATGGGACTGGATATCTTGTCAAGTAGGTAGGTACTCTAGTGTCTAACCTATCGATGCATGCATGTATGCATGCCGTGGGAGGAAAGGAAAGGAAAGGGAAAGCCCTCGTACGTATGTACGTACTCGTGCGAGCTGGCCTGGCCTGGTTGGACGAACTGAACTTACGCTTGTGTTTTGGAATACCTACCTACCAAAGTACCCAAGTACGTACTACAGTTCGAGTATATGCATTATGATTATATATGATCCTGGGAGGATGGGGCGGTGAGTAACCAACCACACCGGTACCTTGCAATTGCCTCTAGATCTGCGCTCCTGGGTATAGTATATACGTACTTACTTGGTATGCCATATTGATCAAATATATTAACTTCTTGCACAAATAATTGAGTGGGGTGGGGGAGGACTTACCTAGGTATGTAGTGGAGGGGTCTTTGGTAATCTGTGGATGTATGTTTGTGTGTGTGTATGTGGGGGGGAGAGGGGGGGGGGGGGGGGGGTGTAGACTCGAGTCTAGGGGGAAGGAGGGGTGCACGGTTTAAATTGGCATGTCATGTCATGGCCAATATATATTACCGATACCGATATTGACTTTTGTCGGAGCTACATAGATATAGTCTTTGTAATTGGAGTTTATTAGTTTATTTAATCACCATCATCATCGATCATCATGGCATGTATATGGTTTGGTTTGGTTTGGTTTGGTTTGGTTTGGTTTGGTTTGGTTGAGAGGTGTAGAGGTATAGAGGTGTCGATGTCGATGTTTTTGACATGCATATATATGAGCAGGAGGGGCCCGGTAAACCGTGACCGGCCTCAAGTAATTATAAGTTGGTTTAATTGAAATTCGAAAAGTCATGAATAAAAATATGTACACTCACTCGCTCACTACCTACATACATAGGTAGTAACCACATCTCTACTTACTTACTTAATACTTATAAGGTAGTTTTTTTTTTAGTTTAGATGGCCATTGGGGGCGAACCCCTGCCTTTAATGTTAAATACAGGATTGATATGACAGATGAAAAAGAAAGAGAAACCCGCACTCCAGTCGACTACCCCTGTGTAGCTCCATTTCCATCGAGAACGAGGCAAAAGTAAGAAAAAAAAGAGAGAAAAAGGAGAGAAAAAAGAAAAAAGGAAAAAAGGAAAAATGCGCCACAAGTAGATCCACCTCCAGTATGAACCCCTTCACGAGACGTTCCACTCTCCGCCATTCAAGCTTCACGCGCCACGCACGGGCCCCGTCTCTGTACAGACCCCCCCACATCGCGACCCCTCAACGTAGACTCTCCACATCACTACCCCTCCAACATGGAATGGTGGCGAAGCACCTTCCCAACAAAACGAAGAACTATAGAAACCGTATCCTCATCCGGATATAAAATTGACATCCACTTGACTTCCTCGCTGCTACCCCCCAACCTCAATTCCCTGATTAAATCCGCTCTTTCGTTCCTGTGTACCCCGCACCTCAGCAGGACGTGTTTCTCGTCCTCTACTACCCCACACCCTCCTCTGCAAAGTCTGTCCTCCCTTCTCGAACCAGTCCTCCTTCCCGTCTCGATCAACAACCCGTGCGAGGAGGTGCGAAGTCTGGCCAAGGGTTTGGCTGCGAAGCTTGCTCCGGTGGTGTAAGGTTGCCTCCTCACTCCGCCAGGAGTTTGAACAATCAATGGAGGGCAGGAGTGCATGTACTCGTATCTACGGGAGGTGGTTATTTGTTCGTGCAATTCCTCCGAGATGCGAGCCACCACCAATTGTCTATGCATCTCAATTAGCCGAAGAGTCGGTGAGGCGCCATCAAGAACTCCTGAGCCAATTGATTCCTCCAATTTTTCCACCTCCGTGTTTAGACCTTGGGCGACCAGTTTCTTCTTCAATTGCCAAAACCACCCTTGCGAGTCCGATCTGGATAACTCCATCGAGGAAATAATCGCGATCCGTACCAGTCTGTGTCTAGGCAGAGACATAGCGTAGTGCAGGAAGCGGAGCGTGATTTGAGTCAACCTGTCCGAGAGTGGAACCGCACCCAGATCCGTGACACAGAGAAGGCGATTTGTGCTGGACGGAACACCCAGAGCGTATCTTGCCACTTTCACCTGGAGGTCATCGATGCGATTCAATATGTACTTGGGGCACCCAACACCCAATTCACAAGCAAACAGGAGGTGAGGTTCCGCCAGGGTTTTGAACAGATGGTAGAACTGAGCTGGAGAAGGTGAGCCCAGATGGCGTCTCAGGACCATAAGGGAGGAGACTGTCTGTATTGCCTTGCTGGTTTTTCGTGTGAGGTGAGGCACGGCCGACCAGCCATAACCGGCATGTATCAAATACCCATTGTGTACCACTTCGTACACTCGTTTAATCTGTTCATTCCCCAGGAAGATGAAGTATTCAAACGAGGGAGCGCTAGGTACGGAGAATGAGAGTGTAATTGTTTTTGAGGGGGAGACTACTGCATGCATTTTCCGAGCGAACTCCACCAAGGCATTGGTCTTGCGTTGGAGGCCATCTGTGGAGGATGAGGCGTATGAGAGGTCGTCAGCCAGAAGCATCATTGGCACCGTAACCAGGCCGAAAAGATCTGGGTCGTCTGCATCTTCAATTGAGAGGTCTGAGATGAAGATGATGAATAGCAAGGGCGAAATCGGGTCTCCTTGCTGCACTCCAGTCTGCAGATCGAAAAAGGGTGAGAGCCAGCTGCCCACCCTGACCGCGGCATGAGCCTTCCTGTACATTTCCAGTAGCACCGACATGTGACCTCCCCAGGCCCCCATGTCCATGAGCATGCCAAAGAGGATGTCTCGGTCCACCAAGTCAAACGCTTTGGAGAGGTCTGCCAGCACCAGAAATAGAGCTTGGCCTCTAGAGGAAAAGCGTTCAATCAAGGCCCTCAGCACGAAGAGGTTGTCTGTGGTTCTGTGTCCGGGACGGAAACCGCATTGTGTGGGAGGGAGGATGTGATGTAAGGCTACCCATTCGTACAAACGTTTCGAGAGTAGTGCAGTGTACAGACGTCTGAGGCGTGGGAGGACAGAGATAGGCCGCAGGTTTTCAATTGACATTTTTCCCTTTTTCCCAATGGGAACAATTTCCGCTCTTCCCCAAGAGGTAGGAGAAGCACCCACGGACTTGATATCTCTGAACAACTTGCAAATGTCTGAAACGTCCAGGGACCTGAGAATCTCCACTGTGAAGCCACCTTCCCCAGATGCAGAAGGGGTCAATGCTGCCAGGCCTTCACGTATCTCCTGCTCGGTGAAGTCCTCGTCCAGAAGAGGGTGTGTGATCTCAGGACCATTCTCAACTACTCTCTTCATGCGCACTGCCAGGTCATTCGTGGGGTCTGAATTTTCCGTCAACGGTGTAGCGGCCTTGAAGTAGCTTTTTATCTTTTCTGCAACCTTTCGTGGGGGCATAGTTGAGGGTAAGGGTCTTTTTGCCCCGGAAAGGACCCTCTTCACAAAATCCCAGTATTGTTTAGTACCCTTCACTTCCAACAAGGATAGACGCAATTCTTCTCTTTGTCTATCCTTCTCTATTTTCCTCAGGTTTGAAATCCGTTTTCTCCAGGATTCGTATTGTGCTCTGAGTCGAGGGTCGGACACAAATCCCGGTATTCGTTGCACTTGCCTCATGCGCCTTCGAAGGGTAGAGATTGTTGGAGAGTCCGCGATCGTACGCCTTCCCAGAAGAGCGGGGGGACTGCCATCGGTATTTGCCTCCTGATATCGCGTTGTGTTTTCTCTGTGTTCAATCATGAGGTTCATCATGGCACCCTGTAGTCTGGCCTCCTCATAGCCAGGGACCCGAGGACCCGCTGCCGTATCTCCGTCCAACAGGGGCAACAAATCTTCGTCTGGGAGTGCTGCAAGCCAAGCAGCGCCTGGTATAGTAAATGTGAGATAGAGACCGGCATGGTCGGAGATGCTGGTGAAGGTCTCCAATCTCATGTTAACAATACCTTCCTGGTATAGTTCGCGTTCGCAGACCACGTAATCCAGCACTGAAGCAACTCCCGTTCCACGCATAAAGGTAGCTCCAGTATTGAGGAAATCCGTAAAATTGACCACTTGCATATCTCTTTGTCTGAATACCTCTTTGAGAGTGGCACCTCTCGAATCCAGGGGCCATCTCTCCCCCGTTTCCAAATCCAGACATCCAAGGGCAGCATTCAGGTCGCCGATGACGCACAACGTGTCAGAATAAGTTGCACAGTAACCAAGAAAGATGTCTAGAGAGTTAGGGCTTTCAGAAAGGAATGGAGATGAGACTGGAGGTATATAAACGGCAAGGAAATGTACACCGTTCATACGAAACAGGATTTGGTCAACATTCGAACCGTCGTGTTGATCAATCACTTCCACCATTGACAATGCCCTGTCGTGGACGTACATGAGGAGTCCACCATAGCCTTGTGTCGCAAATGAGGGCTCTGAATGTAGTGACGAGAACAGAGTCCAACCTTCCATCAACACAAAGTGCAGTTCTTCCCTGCGTATCCAAGGTTCCGCAATGAACACGATGTGTGTGGTTGAAGGATCGAAGAGTGATTGAGTCTCTTCCAAGAAGAACTTGGTGGCAAATCCACCCCCAATATTGCGATACATCATTGCGACTTCCACATTGCCCTCTCTCTCAACCGGGTGTGGACTGAGATGTGCACCCCCTCGCAAACGCAGACAGGATTGGTCCAAGGGGGTTTCCCCGCCACGCAAACCAAGAATTTGAGCGTCGTCTTCATCGATTTCTCCTCCTCTGGAGCCCAAGGGGCGGTAATCTCCCCAGGGCGAATCTTGAAACTGAGAGTTGAAGTCCGGGTAGCGCTCTTCGAGTCTAGGTGGTTGCATTTGAGGGCGATTGCGAGGAAATTGGGGTCTTCTTGACTCAAAATAGTTGGAGGATTGTTGCCTTGAGTCAATGTAGTTTGAGGGTTGAGATCTAAAATCATACGAGGGTTGCTGAGGCCTGGAAGGTTGTGTGTACCTGCCATAGACATGTTGAGGTTGTGCGGCAGAAGAATTTCGAATTCCGGTTCGGGACGAATGTGTACCGCGACCTGCTTGCGAGGCTTGCTCTCCTTGTGTGACGGTGCGGTTGAGTGGGGTGGGAGGAGGTTGGGTTCGGCGCTGATCAGCAACGCGCGGTTGGACAGCAGGGTCGGTGGGAGGGTTTGCGGAGGGCTCACCGGGAGCCTGAGGCATGTCAATGTCCTCGTCCACGGGAGGTGGTTGGACGGGCCTGCCCAGTCTCGGCCATTCCGAACGGTCCAGGAACCTGATGAAGCTTCGATTGTCAAAGATAGCTATCTTACCCCCGGGGCGGTAGCGTGCGTCTGTACCTTCGGCCCTAAGAACGTCTATAACCATTTGAGTAGACTTCAAAAGCTTGCGTTCGTTCAAGGTGGTGTCAATGCGTGCATTGTATGTAATATCCTTCTCGTGTGCGTAGGATTTATGTCTCAGGAAGGTCCTAATGATCTCCCTGGCTTTAAATTGATTTTCAAATGTGATCGCAAGAGTTGGCCAGACCCCTTCTGGGTCATCCTCCCGAACCACTCCTCTTCTCATTGCATTCCATTCACCAATTGAGTCTGGAGCCCCAATTCTTTCAAGGAAGGACAAAGCATCCTGGGTTGCGGCATTGGGAGCGTCTGCCTCAAAGTCTTCGTTGCCATCCGCATTGATTGGCCAGCCAAATACCACCACGCAGGACATCCTTGCAGTAGCGTCCAGGTACTCCACTGTCCTCAAGGTTTCAGCGCCCACTGACAATGGTTTGTCCAGCTGTGATTGGATTCGTTTGGAGAGTTCTTCAAGATCTTTGTGTTTGGCCTCCCATGCCGCACGTTTCGCCTCCAAAGAACTTGCGATTTCCAACGCCTTTTCCGTACTCGTAAGAGCTTGTTCAGTAATCTCCTCCACTTTATCAATGCGGCTCTCCACTTTGTCCGAGCGGTCTTCCAAGTTATCCACTGCGCCAGACACTGCACAGAGATCTTCTTGAAGTGAGTAGACAAGTTCTTGAAGGTATGCCACATCTACCTCTTGCAATTGAAAACTGGTGTCGTCGTCCATTTCCACGTTGTGGTCGTCATCCCCCATGTGAGGGTCTGGGGGGGGGTGAGATTGAGAGTTTTGTGATTGTTGTGATTGGTCTCGACGAACTGAGCTTTGTGATGAGTTACGAAGTAGTTTAATTGTGCCCTTGCGCCTCTTTCGAGGGATCCCGGAGGACAAGGGAGAGTTGCGTATAAGCTGGATCAGTTGAGGAGATTGGGGTATGAGAGCCAGAGTTTCGCCTTCCAATGGCGTCCATGGGCAGTGATCACCTGTATCCGGGTCGTACCAAAAATCTGAGAGCTCCTTCAGATCATAAAGCTTAGACTTGTCCGGCACCGAGTAGACCGCTTCCAGGATGAACTTGATAGTCACTCCTTTGGCATTGCTGCAGTGGCATTGCAAGGCGGTGCATATTGAACGAAGTGTTGCCATCGGTGTAATCTCCGGAATGTACAGGCTAAGACGTCTCGACTTCGTCAGTGCCCCGGATGTGGGCCCATCCAGGGAGGTAGAAGCGGGTGGCAAGGCCATTTCTCTGACTATGTCTTTCATCAACACAACTGGGGCAGGAATATGCGAGAGGATAAGGAGTGAGAGGAATGCTAACATAACAATGAGTGTTGACAGAATAGATGATATGCTTTGATAAGTTGTGTTGGAGAATATATATGAGCGTAAAAGTGAAAACAGGTAGTGAGTGAGGGTAAGAGTGGATAGCAGAGCATCAACAAGCAGGTAATAAGATGAGAGGAATGAACGTGTAGAAGGGAAGACAGCGAGGTTTATCAGAGGGAGAGTGAGTGAGGTGGGCCAGTATGGCCATGACCTCTTCTGGGGGTTATTGATCGCTCGTAGACCAATATGGTCACACGAGAACGCCATATTCTCGGTAATCACGTGATCCCAATGCATGTGACCTCTACCCTCACGGGGTCGATTCCGCCCCCTTTTCACCATCAGGCGAGCGCAGCTGTGTCAGAGCAAGTATCATCAAGATAAAAAGGTCCCTCTCCCCCCGTGTCCCCCCTCAAGTTTTTGTCAAGCGAGGGAGGGACGGGCTCCGAAGTGATGAGGAGCCTGGCACGAGCGAGCGTGGCGAGAGGAGCGGACGTGGTGGAGAAGTGATGAGGAGCCTGGCACGAGCGAGCGTGGCGAGAGGAGCGGACGTGGTGGAGAAGTGATGAGGAGCCTGGCACGAGCGAGCGTGGCGAGAGGAGCGGACGTGGTGGAGAAGTGATGAGGAGCCTGGCACGAGCGAGCGTGGCGAGAGGAGCGGACGTGGTGGAGAAGTGATGAGGAGCCTGGCACGAGCGAGCGTGGCGAGAGGAGCGGACGTGGTGGAGAAGTGATGAGGAGCCTGGCACGAGCGAGCGTGGCGAGAGGAGCGGACGTGGTGGAGAAGTGATGAGGAGCCTGGCACGAGCGAGCGTGGCGAGAGGAGCGGACGTGGGTACCTATGTAGGTACCTAGGTACATACCAATATATAGCAAGTTTAAGTAGGTATGTATGTACATTAGGTAGGTACCTAAGAGTATACGTAGGTAAATCTTTCAGTAGTAGTAAGTGCACGTGTAATGTGTAATTATAATGAAAGTTCTATATGCCCAGGAGCTCAGCGTAGCGAAGCGAATGGGTTATGTTGTGACGCCTAATTCATCAAAATCCCCGGTTAATCAATCCCAATCGGGTTAGCATACCTGCAATTTATTGTTGCCTAGAAAATAGCATAATTTATTAGTGAGAAGCAGGAAAATTAAGTGTGTAAGCATGATAGGAGTGTTTTTGATGTGAGAAGCAGGAAAATAACGTGTGTAAGCATGGTGGTAGTGTGTTTAATGTGAGAAGCAGGAAAATAAATTTTGTAATATATTGCTATAGTGCTATTCTGTCAAAAATTATCACTGTAGCAACAAATGGGTCACAATTGTTGCCCCAGCAACAGTAATAACTAAAAAGCTGTCATAGTAAGGGGACCCAATATGTTACTATAGCACAATTCCGTTGAAAATCATTGCTATTGCAACTAATAGGTCACCATTGGCACTGTAGTGGTTATGGCGGTTATGCAGCCATTATACAAGGGAGCCATAACTTTTTGCCGCAGCGGCATTTCTTCAAGAATTGTCATTATAGCAATAAATGGGTAACAATTGGCGCTGCATTGAGAGGGGCTACCGGGGTGCCGTCCTGAGAGGGAGATATAATATGTCACTTCAGTACCATTCTATCCAAAATCTTCACTGTAGCAACAAATGTGTAACAATTGGCACTGTAATAACAGCAGTTGGCATGCAGCCATTATACAAGGGGGCTATAATATGTTTTTCAGTACCATTCTATTGACAATTGTTACTGTAGCAGCAAACGTGTCACAATTGGCGCTGTAGTTACTTTGGCCACCAGGGAGCTGTCTTAGAAGGGGGCCTAAATCTTTTGCCTCAGCGCTATTTTGTTGACAATTATTGTTGTAGCACTGAATGAGTTACAATTAGCACTGTGGCAAAAGCGGACGCCATGCAACTGTTATATAATGTGGCACAATTTCTTGCTACAGCACTATTCCGTTGAGAATTGCCACGGTAGCAACAAATAGGTTATAATTACTACTGTAGCGGGAGGGGCCGTCAGTTAGCCAACATAATAGGATAGTATAATCTGTTGCTACAGTGCCATTTTGTCCAGAATTCTTGCTGTAGCAACAAATAGATCACAATTGATACTGCAGCAACAGCGGCCGCCAGTGAAATATCAAGGGAAGGGGCAATAATTCTTCGCTCCAATGCTACTTTGTTGAGAAGCTTTGCTACAGTGACAGCAGCCACCATAGAGTTGTCATATGAGAGTAGCATGATATGTTGCTACAAGGCCATTTCATTAAGAATTGTCATTGTAGTGACAGCGGCTGCTATAGAAGTAGGGTGGAGCTACAGTGCCATACCCTGTTCCAGTGTTGCTGCAATGCCATTTTGTGTATACATTGTTGCTGTAGTGCCATACTATAGGTGAAGTGTTGCTGCAGTACTATGTCAAAGAAGAGTTATCACTATAGTGGTAGACAACTCCAATGGGTGCGGTTGTTGCCACAGCAATGACAGTGCCAACTTGACCTTTGCTGATGCAGTGAGAATATATAAAACAATATACTGTATTCTTATCTATTGCTCTCTGTAACTGCAACTTTAGCGAGCTCCTGGGGGGCTTACGCGACGCAGTCGCGGGATACCTGTATATATATATTGGAAAATCCGTGTTATGCATGTACAGTTAGTTTAATTAGTTAGGTACCTAACTTGCAAGATTTTTTGTTTTAACAGGTAGTGGATCGACATCGACATCCATGGCATTCGCGAATTCGAATTCACCCCCCGTCTGTATGTTTAGGTACATGTACATGTAGTTAATCACATGTACAGCAGACTTACTTATTACTTAAAACCACCGATGCTTCCAGTCGTACGTAGTACGTATTTGTTACGTATATTGTTACGTATATTGTTACTCGGAGTAGGTAGGAATTGCAATTGCGTGGTTGGACCTATAGCTACCTACTAACGTGCCTACAGGTACGTATACCTACATAGGTAAGTAGTACATACCTAAGTACCTACTTAAGTTGCTCTCCCTCCCTCGCGAGCTCATGATCAATCGATATCGATCTCGATATCGTTACATGTAATTATATAATTAAAAGTTACAAAGTACCGTATAAACTCGAATTTTACCACCTCGCGCTATGCAGCAATGGAGACAGTTTATTGGCTCACTCAGCTTAAGACACGGCGTTCTGACGTTTTTAAGTCTGTGCAAACCCTCTTCTGGGGATAGCGCCAGGTGGTAAAATTCGAGTCTATACGGTACGTATACTCCCCAAACGAAAATATACTCGACTCATGATCATGGGCAAAAAAAACGTAAACTTCCAAAAAGGTAGGTATGTATCAATCAATTTGCAATTTGCAAAACTTTGTATTATAATTACCAATCACCGCTCCCCCAACCCCCTCCCCCCCGCCCATCATCCTTCCCGAGTCGACCGACGTCCTCTCATGCATGCAGCCCTTCTTCTTCTTCGAATTCTTCCATGAAGTATGCAGTACCCTAGGTAGGTAACTATAACAATAACACAATAACAATGATCAATATGCCAAGTAAAAAAACAAAAGAAAGAAATGAAATGAGAGAAAAATCGATATCGATGGTAAAAAATAGTAAATGATATAAAATATATAGACAAAGAAGTAAAAAGTAGCACTATGGCCATACCTATAGCTAGATATGAAGCACGACATAGGAGATGTGATGTGTTGTTCAAACGAGTGCGCGAATTTGCATGGCCAAACACCCCCCTCCCCCCCCCAAAAAAAAAAAAAGAAACAGAAAAAAAAAGAACGCCCCATGTTGCAATAATTGGTTGGATCAATCGTGTAAACAAAAAAAAAGACAAAAGAAAGAAAAGAGTAGAAAAGAATTCGAGAATCAGATCTATGCAGTACGTCGACGCCGAAAAACAGAAAAGAAAAAGGAAGAAGAGATATCTTTATCCTGATCCGCAAAAGTATGGTATTTGAAAAAAAAAAACAAGACAAAAGACAAAAGACAAAAGAAAACCAGGGCCCCGAGAAAAACAATGATGATGATTAAAATAAAAACTTAAACAAAAAAAAAAAAAGCCGCCCAACTCCCTCTCCAAATAATTCCCTTTTTCCCTTTTTATATATGAATCGTTGCTCTTAAATCATTCGTGATTTTTTAAAAAAAAATAGTGCGGTGTATGTATGTGCGTGAGTGTGAGTGTGGGTGTGGGTGGGCGCACAGATAATATGTGTATATGTATAGCGTTGTTGTTGTTTGGTAATTAATGATAGATGGATGGATATTGAAGTAGGCGGTGACACCGTCATGTATTACTACATATGACTGTAAATCTTGCGCTCACTCCTTTGTATGCCGCTGCTGCTGCTGTATGATCACTTTCAAGCTTTGTGTTGGCTGAATTCTGGATTGATGGGGGGCTTGTAGGATGTGGCTGTTGCAATGTTGTTGACAGTGGAGGTGGGGGAGGGCATCTGACTCGGTATTTTGGAGGTTGCCCCATGGGGGGCTTAGGCCATCCAGTCTTGCAGTCACACTCGCACTCACTCACTCACTCACACGCCTACATGCACATCATCCTCGACACCCAATTCTTCAAGCAATGAATTCAACGAAAAGCGACGAAAGGCTTCCCGATTTGTTGTTGCTCGGTTGAGTAATCATCAATGGGGCAACAAAATTTCACAAAACCATGAAAAATGAGGATTGGGGGAAGATATGAAGTGATATTGATTCGCTTCTTCCAATCAATCAGATGGATTTGTGTGCCTTTGAAGCGTTGAATTTTGTTTCTTTTGGTGCAGCAATAGTTGTGGCAGACGTAGGAGGGCGCATTAACCGTCATAATGATAGGCTCTCACCGGTTTTCCGCTTCCAGCTGAGTTTCCCTGTCATCTTTTTCCAGCTCGTCTCACCCTTGCCATATTTGGGGCTTCCAGCCGAATCGCTCATTGGTGGAGTTGAGGGTGGTGTCATTGGGGAGAAGAGCATGTCTCCTCCTGCTCCCATACCGCCCATATATTCGTCGGTATTTGTGGTTGCGACAGAGTCACCACTGGTGTTTGGCATGTATGAAGATGATGAGAAAGACTCTTGGGGAAGGGGATGTTGGCGAGGCCAGCCGACCGCTGGGCTAAATGGCGACATGTGCCGCGAATTTCCAGATGGGGATGACGATGACGATGGGCTATAAGAGTTCGACATGCGGTCCATCGAGGGTGAACCCGATTGGCCCATGTGATTGCGGCGAAGCGCCCGCTCGTCTAGGCTGCCAGTCAAGTGCAAGTCCTCGGAAGATGCTGATGCCCATGGAGTGGGTGTTGGATATGTAGGGAATGGTGCACACGAGTTTAGGAATGGCATGAGAACACTCTCTTCCATCAACTCGTAAATGATGTTTACAGCTGGGTCGAGTGATTCCGGTGGCGGTGGCATAGTGTGGTTTGGTGTATTGAGAAGTGTTTCCCGAATGCCATGAGGCAGATTGACTTCCCGTGGGCCATTTGGAGCAATGTACGCGTCCAGCAGCTTTTGCCATAGCATGCGTACATATTGGCAAGACTCTGTGTCGTGGCCGACTGAGGAGGCTGATCCTATTGGCGTCAGAGAATTAAAATGCTTCCTGTATCTCGAGGCATCCATTGTAAATTCCAATGTCTCGAGGCAATGATTCTGCGAAAGATAAGCCATGAATGCACTGAGGGTGTATGGTGGTGGTGCAGTGTTTGAGAGTATGTCGGCCAGTGTCGGCCGTCGCAACGAGTACGGCGTCTGGGTGTTGTAATTGTGGGCCATGGTGATACCTTCTGTGGTTGTGTTGGGACTGGTTCTCTTACCCTTTTGCTCAGTGTAGGCAGAGGTGTGAGAACAGGGATCGTCCTCGCTGTGTTCGTCGTCCGAAATGACGGATGGTGGGGAACGAGAGCTCCGTCTCGAGGATGTTGTGTCGGCGGACGAAATTGATAGGTTGAGTGAAGGGGGCCGTCTTGATCTCCGACCAGACATAATGCTGCCAACTGCTTCTTCTCAAACACACCCCTCAACACAATCCGGCCGCACTGCCACCTCCGGCTCTGCTCAACGCCTGCTTCTCTCTTCTCTTGCTCTTGTTTTCTATTGATCTCCCTTCGTAATATTCCTTTCGCCCTATTTTTTCCTCTTTCACTGTGGCGGAGACTTTGGTTTCTGCAAGTGTGTATCTAGTGCCTTTGCTCTTCTGACGGCGACACTGCAGGTTGAGGCAGTGGAGGTCGGGTTGTTGTTGTTGTTGTTGTTGTTGTTGTTGTTGTTGTTGTTTGAGTGAATGGTGGGAGCGGCAGTATTTGTGGTGGTGATTGTGGTGGGCAGTCTAGACGAGTTCTGCAGATGAGCACGATGCTTATGTATTATAGGTAGAGTGGGCTGTACGAAGCAGTTGGTTGGGCCGGTACCTATGGATTGAGTTGGGGGAGGGGGGGGTGTGTGTGGGAGGGAAGTGTGGGAGGGGAGGGAGGGGTGGACCTTGTTGAGGGAGGAGGGTGTGTGAGCGGCAGGGTGTGGTTGACTGGGGGCATGGGCGAGGGGGGTGGGGATACCTTCGGCGGAGGCATGACCAGGGGTGAGGGCGGTGGTGGTGGTGGTTGTGCTGGAGCTGGCGCCAGGACTGGGCGGGAATGGTGGGCGGCGGAATGTGAGCAGAGCCAACGCTGCTGGGGGCCGTTTGGCTAGGGCAGCATGGTGAGGAGAGTGCCGTGGACGGAGCGGGCTAGAGCAGAGGCCGTTGCATACAGGGCTGCCCGCCTGCATAAATGCAGTACTGCCGCGGCCGGGGAAGCCGAGTGCATGCGAGCGTGCCACGGCGGCCTGCAGAGTGTGTGCTTCGAGACTGGTGTGCGCTGACCTGCGGGTTTGTGAGCTGGATTTCAGAATATGTGAGGTTCGGCTGTGAGTGGGCGAGTGGGTATGGTGTGTGTGGGCTGTGTGCTGTGGGCGTGGGCGATCGGCGGCGGGCTGCTGCCAGGGCGACTGGAAGCCGGCTAGAAGCTGGACGGACGGCCGGCGGGGGCTTCGAGAAGGCCGGAATGGAAGGACGCAAGGGACGGACGGAAGGTGTCGCGAGAACGGCGGCGGGCAGGGGCGATGCCGTGGTTTGATGGGCAAGATATTGCGATATTGCTTCGGCATTCCCTATGGAACGTCTCACATTGCATCAGGGCAAACAGGTACCTAAACTTGGCAAGATCTCGATATATAGCGCAGTACACATAATGTCGCTCGCATCAACCTGAAATCTCCATCGATCGCAAAGTACCTCTAAATTATACAAAGAATTAGAGCACATCGCCATCACAAGTGTATACTCGAGCTCGGTCAGAACCGGTAGTATACCTCTCCACCCCCCTTTCATGTACATATTACAACAAGCCTATTTAAACTTAATTGGTTAGCAACGTTAACGTTAAATATCGCATCATGTACAAGTGAAACGTTCTCTGAAAATTTCTAGAATGAATTTTTATTTAAACTTTTTTCTGCAGTACTCCTTCCACTCTAAAATGATATAATAACCACACTCAGCCAGCCCATATGGCCACTTCAAATGACACTCCGCAGATTTGATAGATTTGATAGGGCACGAGACTAAGTAGATTTGATATTGCACACCAGACTGGATTTGATATATATCGAATCAATTACAAAGTAGGAAGTAGCTATAGTCTCGATCGCTCTCGCTAGCTCTCGTCTACTCTACGCACGAGACTACTACTCTACTTAAGTACATAGGTACATACTTACTTCCTAAATAGGTAGCTTAATCTAGATACCGATCTGGGTAACTACTTAGAGATCTATGAAGAATTACCTCCTATACCACAGTAACACCCCCTCCCCGATTTATACGGCATGTACACAATATGGCCATATCCAGGGAGGCGATAGCTAGCGATATCGATCTTAATCTCAACATATATATATACATCGAGCTCGAGCTCCATGTTCGTGAAATATCGTTACGCACATCCATCCATCCATCAGGCAAGCTTGTAACTAACCAACCAACCAACCAACCAACTCTAGATATTATATACTCGTCACAATCCGACACCTGAATTCATGATCGTAAAACGGCTGGAGCCTACCTTAGCTAGCTAGGGGGTAAAAAAAAAACCACGATATCATGGCATGGCCATGGTGAGCGCCCACCACCTATAGTACCACCTTTGCATCATATGCTATGCTGCACACCACACCACACACCACACCCACCAAAAAAAAAAACTGACCCCCCAGCCCATGGCCAGCTGCGTTGCGTTGCACCACACACACACACACATACACACCTCCCTCGCACACTGTGAAAGAATTCGAATATTAATATAATTATAATTATAATCTCAGCCAATTACAACCACGCGCACCATCCTCACTCCGGATCCACTCCACTCCACCAGCTTCTAGAATAAATCATAATGAAGGAAAAAAAGAAAAAATACACTTATAATTACCTACACTCCCAAGACTACCTCCTCCACTGCTGCAGCCAGCCAGACAGACATCTAGAGAAAGCAACACACACACACACACACACACACACACACATGCATGCGGAGAAAGGAAAGGAGGGGTGTATGTACCTAGGGGTGGCCAATAACAATAAAAGTAATTTGATCACTCTACCTATAAGAACGAGTAATTGCAATTGCAATTGTGTGCATCTAACATCTACCCTTACGCTTTAAATTTCTTCCTTCCATGCATGTATACATGTATACATGTATATGTATGCTGCAGCTGGGCTGATATATACCTAGGTATGTAGATGTGCATTAGGTAGTATACCGCTCCGGCCGGCCCATGATTGCTCCACCATGGCCACTAAAACCCTAGCCTCGTCCCCAGCTAAAACCCATAGCCAAGTGGCTCTGAAGAAGTAGGTACTCGAGTACGAGTACGAGTAGGAGGTATCAAATACCAGAACGCGGAACCGTACTGGACTGGATCTATACTCGAGTACTCGTACATTGATGTCAGTAAGTAAGCGTTTTAGCAAATTTGCATACTGTATAGTAGCTGCCCAATGGCGCAAGACAAGAATCACAGGGGGGGAGGGGGTACCGAAAAGATACGGAAATTCCCAATGGTCATGCCAGTCTGGTGTAGAAAGGCCTTGTCGACTCCAGATTCAACTGGCCATGGACAACCATTAATTCATTGATATATATACTCGAGTACACCATGCATGCCAGTCAGAGTAGTACGAGTATGTATGTACATACAAGAAAATAAACACATCGAGAGAGAGAGAGAGAGAGACAGAGTGTATATTCTGTCTGCTGTACATGTTTTTCAAAACCCTCAAAAAACGTTTAAACACTGTCACTTTTTGCATGCATGTTCCTGATATGATATGCATATGGTGATCCAGTCGCCATCGATATCTTGGGTTTATTCACTTATTTATTTTATTTTTTTTTTTTTGGTGAGCGGCAGGGGACCATACCTACTCTAACCGAACCCACGAGTACTCTATACTTACCGCCTTAACTGGTGAGTTACTCTACTCTAGAGTATGTACACCCCTTGTCGTTTTTAAAGACATTCAAACAGCTGCAGTGCTCTACATACAAAAAAAAGGGCAGAGCAGTGCACGGTCAGGGCACGCACGGCCGAAACTCCACTCACTCACTCACTTGTGGTGTGGCAAAACGTTAACGTTAAGAATCGACAAGGGCTGTATGTATGTATGTATGTACCGCGGTACTCCGTACCTAAGGTATACAGCCACCGAGACGGAGCTCGGGGAAGGATGAACTTCTACTCTACTCTAAAGAAAGCTCGAATTGTGATTTGAGGTGGCGCGCAAGTTAACATCCACAATGGGCTGCAAGTAATTAAGACTTCCTACTCTACTCGTACAGCAACCACAAATCTAGACTCTTAGAGTACCTTCTTTCAGTTTGGCATGAATTGGATAATATTATTTCGTGTCTTGTAACTTTCCACAGTATAGTACCTAGCCCGAGCTAATCTGTACTTCTTCCCACCAATATCAATGGATCAATGGTGGCAAATCACCCGCCCCCAATGCATCCCATCACACTCTCTTTTGCGTGTCATGTCCTGCAGCGGTAGGGATGCATGATTGCGGCGTTGTCTTATAATTATCCTCGATTAATATTCGTTGATATTGCTAGATCTCATTTTCGTTTTCTTTTTTTTTTGATATTGTAATTAATGTAGCCTCTAGATGAAAGCTCCTTCATACCAGGTACCATGTATAGTATCTGATCAAATGGTGTTTTCTAGCTTCCACTTGCCACTTGGGAGCCGTACTTTTCCACAATTTCCAATTTCCTGTACTCTAAACAACGGGTCGAGATACCTTTACGAGTAAAGGTTAGAAAATTTAAAGGGTTACCGGCGAGATATCAGATGGTGACATGTCAGGGAGTTGCAAGGGTGCATGTGTGCATGTGTGGTGATCTTGAAGTTTGCCGAATCTGACAGGAGAAGAGTAGAGTGCTATCTCGAGCTCCACCATGTAAATTGCACAACCACAAGGCTGAGGATGAGGAGGAGACGTCACATGCGGGATGACGGTTCCTGTAAACGAGTTTGTGATTGATAGTATACTGAAGCTCGAGTGCCTTTGCCATTTATTCCACATTCGTATTTGTGCTGCAGGGTCTTTGTGCTCGTAGTACCCAGTCCTGTATTGGCTGCTTGTCAGCGCCGGTTTAGCTGTTTATCTCCATCCAACAACTGCCCAGTCTGATTCTGTCGAGAGAGAGCTGGAGTAGGTAGAGTGCTCATACGCCACAGCCATCGCCTTGTCCGCCTGTATGTACGCATTGATATATTGACTTAGGTACGCCATGTGGGCGATGATAATGAGACTGGATGAGAATGTGGTAAGGCGTAGAATCTCCAATTTGAGCAGTCTCGTCGGGTAACTGAATCCTCAAGACTGCCAACACTGCACCCCCACGCGGCTTCGACCCCACGTCTTCACTCACCTTACGAGCGAGGCCCCTCGCTTCTGTGCCTAGCGGCCCGTGGCCATGCAGCATCACGAAGCCGGGGCTAGGTTGGGGATCCTGGGGATGTTGTCCGTAACCGACCGTAGCAGAGCCCAAATCTGCTCGAGTACTAGTACACTTTTCCGTCAGGAACACACATGGCCTGTTGAGGAAAAAAGGAAGAGGGCCTCCGGATCGAGGAGAGACGCAAGAAACCCACAGACATTTTCGGGGGGAAGCGGTGGGGTCCGCCCCACAGCGCGAGCAAGGCCACCCTAGTTTGATTCGAGGCAAAGCAGCTGCCGGGGTCTGGGAGAGAGAGAGATCTAGAGAGAGGTCGAGGCTGGCCCTCATCTGCCTCCAGGGACTGTGGTACCTACTTAGGTATCTCGACGTTTGCCGCGAGATGGCAAGCAACAAGAGGAGTGCCCGGTGAATCGGCCTCCATGTGGCAGGGCGGCACGCAAGATGAAAAACAGAGCTATTTCAGATGGGACACGCCGTCAAACGTCGGGCAGCGATGCAGGCACTGGGCGGTGTATCGACACATGCACTCAGGACTAGCATTCGCGGAGAGGGAGCGGTGCGTCATGACGCATGCCTCGTCGCGCTGCATGCTGAAGAGAGGGCTGCGATCGCCAGGCACGACTCAATGGGGGCCTGTGGGGGCGTGGAGGCTGGAGTGGATTCGAGCCTGGGAGTGGATATCCGCGCAAGCGTTGAGGCTCCCGACATCGCGCTCCCTCCGCGACATTTGCCATATGGCTGGCTGCGTCCAAAAGCGCCCACTCCCCACCGCTTGCCCCGACTCTGCATTTCTGCCGGGAGGGGCTGCCGCTGGGCACGAGACCGGGGCTGCCTCTGGCTGCCCCCAGTGTGCAGCCGCTAGTGCAACCGAGGAGAGGCAGCCGTCCAAAACGGGGCATGCGGACGAGATGTTCTCGTGTAGTCTCGTTTCTCGTGTCTCGTCTGCTCTCGCCGTCAATCTCGCTACTCGAGTACCCGCGGGAACGCCGCTCCACCAAGCATCTCCACCACTCGTCCATACCGCGCCAGTGCCGGTGATTAGCCCCCACAGCAAGCCATCGGGCCCTTCGGCTTCGCCGCCAATGCTCCATTCATTCCAACATCAAATCCATTCTCTTGCGGCAAACATTGCGGGGGCATTGTTTGCTGAAGCCGGGTGCCAATTCCTCAAAGCTTTCTCCGACCCTTGTGTCGAGAGGTACCCTCCCCCCATCCTATGGTGACCCAGCCCTAGCGAGACAGTCTCCCGCTAACTCACCATACCTACTGTGCAATTCCACTTGATCTTCGCACGAAGATCCATCTCGCCTTTGCAGCCAATAAATTAAAAACCCGAGGCATCGCTAGGAAAGATGATCTCCTCGCCCTGCATTTGGCGGCCTTTGATTATGCTTGCCAGGTTTGCCCAGGTACTCTACAGTACTCTAATGAGCATGCTAAGCTTCATATCGCCAAAGCCGAAGCATAAACAGCGATTTGTAACGGAATAGAGCAGGTGGAATGGAGTAGTATTACTCCTTTCAGATCGATTGAGGAACATCCCGGGCAGAAAAAAGAAAAGAATTAAAGTACAGATGCGTGCAGGAAGGTCGATGCATGCCTGCATGGATCAGTCTTCTTCCGTGGCCCAATTGCAATCTCAAGACCGTCGCAACCTTTCATTCCTTCACTCCAAAACATCCTAGCCAACTCCACTTTTGCAAGATCTGCCCCCCTCGCATGCACACAATCTTGCGTGCGTGCTTCTGCGCGGAGTTTCAACGAGTAGCCAAATTTCCGCCTTGAGGTCAGGGCACCAGGGGAGGTCACGAGGACAGGGGGAGGTCTAAAACATTGAATGTCGCCGTGACCGTTTGGGGGCAGCAAGCAATAATAGAGTGCCTATATGACCGCCGTGATAATGTCTCACCGCACAGTGAGATGAAAAATCCTCCGAACCATCAATTACGGTATGCAACTATTCTGGACACCATTCTTCGAAGAGGTACCCACACGTGGCGCATCATGGAATTCGAACTTGGCAACCTAAATCTGTGAAAGACGATTGCGTTGTGTTAGGACAACCCGGCCTGAGAGTGCAGAAGAAGTTAGGCCGACGAGAAGTGAAGGATACACTGTTTGAAACTAAGTAAAATTTATATAACCGAAGAACCAAAACCACTAATCGTATTTGCAATACTCTACAGGCTCCTTTACTCTGTATGCAATATCTAGATCGATCTCTATCCACGATAAACCCCATTTCGACTAGTCGCGTGCCACTTTACAAGGCCTCGGTTTCTTTATACATATTCCGGGTTCTTGAGCGACAGGTCAGTATGATTTCGAGATTGTGATTCAAGGTCCAACGCATTTTCACCCGGCTAATTCGTGAATTTCAAAAAGGGAATGATTATGGCACAAATATTATGACACAGAGGGGCATAAACGAGCATTTAGGCATCCATGATCACGGCTTCCGAATGCTTCCGAATCTTGCATCGATTGGGTCACAAAAGCAAAGGTCCTGTCCTCAGCTAGGCCCCAGGGACATACTCGAGCTCTGCGAGTATCACCTTGCATATTCCCTACTTGTCATCGTTCTAGAAGAGACAACAAAACGTGAGCCTCATCACAAACGGAGCCGCTTCGCCAGTCAAAAATGCAACAACGCCACCCCGAAGTGCATGAAAGCAAATGGCGTATGGTTTTTTTGCTTTTGTTTCAATCAACAACTTTCCAGATTGGGCAGGTACTCGAGTACCTATTGCGGCTCGTAAGTGGAATCCATGATTCATCTATCTGAGATATTAGGCTATGAGACTAACGTAAACACTGCAGCACAAAGCCTCAACCTTATTTTTTTTTTGCCGCTCAGCAAAATTGAGGAAATGATGGTGAAGGCTGCACCCCGGCACATTCAGGTGGGTAGTGCAAGATTAAACAGCTTCCATGTTCATTCTAGAAAATTTCCTCAAGTGGCACACCAACAGAGTACACTTGCATCAACCGGACTTGCCGACCAAGGAAATTATTCACCAAGACTGGGCTTAGTCGAGGTATCGCGTTGATTTAATTTGTCCTACCTTGAGCATCGAATCTTTCATTGGGTACGCCTATTGGAGACCGATATGGATTTTGGAAGGCTGCGCGTGCAGTTGCTCGAGAAAAGGATGAACATGAGAGGAGCCCACCACCCATCATGATCCATCGGCTGAGAATGGGGTTCAGAAAGCTGAGAGTACCTACTTAGTAAGGGCCTCTAAGCCAAGCCTATCTATTTTATTTGTCAAGTAATTCTAACCCAAGTTGATGAGCGTCGATCAAAGCCAACGGTTGATTCTGCTTGCATTTCACCAGCCGTGTCCGACATTCCGCGGCTCATTCGACCCCCCTGGGCCATGCGCGCACATGCTCGATCCATGTATGCCATCTCTTCAACCTCACCCCAGCCATCTTCCAGAACATGCGCTAGACTTCTTTAACGTCCCCTCCACTTCAGAGGCCTCCCTTTGTCACTGCATCATGTCTCAAGTCAGCATGTCTTAACGTTCGGTAGAATATGTATCACTTCATTTTAATCACCCTTCAGTCTATGCAGGAACATTCATCGAGATTCGCGGCATAAAAACCTTTATATGCACCAAGTCTCAAAAAATGCGGAAGATATGCTGCTAAATCTCAACCACGAATTGGGAAGGATCCATTAAATCAAAGAAAAATGAAATGAAATAGTAGGAACTATATGGTTACCCGGTCTTTATGAAGCTTCCTATGTTTCGCCAATTTGAAGGGCTAGGTAATCAACCCTCCGCCGGCTTCCGTGTTAGACTGTACCCCACAGGAAAAAATTTGTCAAAGGAGAAATGATCGCCATGGCAATCATGATGTACTCTCCACATACTTTACCTACTTTGGGTATATTCCGGTATCCAGCTACATTTCAGGCAAGCTTGACCCAGAGATTGAGACATCTCGAAGCAATCATAATAAGCAAGTCAACGCTCTGAAACATCAAAGGCTAGATCTGAGCAACATTAACCTCGTTCATTTAGAGTACGTATTCCGCATAATCTGGAAAATACGAGGCCTTGCTAATTCTTGAGACACAGAGTTTTTCGTTGCAACGGACACGTGCACGGCTCCAGAGCTGCCAAAAAGTTGTTCGATTGGGCATAGTCTTGACTTTGAACGGAAAGGTGCCAGATATTTACAAGGCCTCTTAATTTCCAGATTTTGCGGTACTGGTAGTACTTACCTTCATTTTTGTGTAGGTATCCCTTTACAACACGAAACAGTGGAAAATTGAGTGCCGGTGGAGACATGGGATTATTGCATAAAACTGGGATTAAAGTGGTCTGTGATCCTTCAAGACACTGCCCTTTAAACCAAATCGATCAAGAAAGACAAGAAGCTAAACTCGAGAGTGCAAAGAACTGCATAATTTCTACTGGCACTCAATTTTCCACTGTTTCGTGTTGTAAAGGGATGATTGTTTGTCGGGAACCGCCAGTAATCTGTCGAGTTTGCTGCACGCAAAATTCTGGCATGCATTCAGATAATTCACAAGGTGCTCAAAGTGTCGGTTGTGTTCAGACCATGCCATGTGCGTGCCAATGATTAGTATCCCTCTTGGTATTCTGCGCACTGTCCCTACCTACCTCTCACCTAATTTATATTTAACACAAACACAGACATGAGGCAGCGCCTGTCTTGCCATGGATTTTCATGGCACAGCTGTACAGGAAGCAATAAGCGCGGTTGTTTTTTCCGCGGAGAGAGAAGGAGGTATCTCCGGCCCTGCCTGTCTAGACCCCACGGGGTGGCTGATCATGATCATGATGATGATGATGATCACTTATATCTCGTTGCGGTGTGTGAGTACAGATTACAGATTACATTTGCGCACGGAAAATCCTGGGTTGCTCGAATACCGAGGTACCGTGGTACCTATTTGGAATAAACAGCCATGGGCGGTATACTAATCGAGTTGTGGCCATTGCATTGCATTGTCCGTGACCTTGCGCGCACAGAAAAACTCTCCCTAGGTAGGTACTGGGCACTGACAACCCACAGACTATCTCAGTTTGAAAAGCACTTTTTGCTGCTATTCTGATATTCTGAGGCCTGGCGGTATATTCCAAATACCGCGGTATACTAAAGGAAAATTGGGGTTAGTTTTGAATGTGGTTACTTCGGTACTCTACTAGGCATATTGCCGTATACGTATGTATGTACGTGAAACCCTGGTTTGTGGTTCTGATCCTCATGATGGCTACTTCTTACTTCTTTACTTTTCATTATTAGGCGCTTGAGGTTTTTGTGCCTGTGGAGTTTTTACCTACTTACTGTACATACTTACCTATGTACTCGAGTGCATACCTATTGGATTTCAGCCTGCGGAATTATCACTCAACATTCAACATTCATCATTTTATGTCCTCGGTTACAGGTTTTAGGAACTAGGACCGGGGGGGTTGAGTTGAGTTGAATCGCTCACTCAGCTGTATGTACATGTACCCATGTATGGAAGAGGCCAGAATTCTATACTCGTACCTACTGAGGTTTATTTAGGTGCTCGACACTTTAATTATCTGCGCTACTTACTTGATCATGAGCTACATACACAAGTACCTACCTAAGGTACCTAGGTACTCATAATATATCGATGACCACCTGGCTAATCGATGACGGAACTTGAGGCTGAACCAATTGAACCTATGGTATGGTACGGTACATACTCCGTATATCGGACGAAATGCACGATAAACCCGATTACCATGATCAACCGGATGTTTTTTTTTTTTTTTTTTTTTTTTTTTTTTTTTTCTTGTGCATGATCTGATCTACACCGGCCGGCCGGCCTGCCTGCACCCCCCCCCCTCCCCGGGCCCCCGAATAGCCTGGTTGTGTGGTTGTGCAGGCCGAAGGTAAACTAGAGGGCGGCATTGCACAACCAGGCTACCTTCGGCCCCCGAAATGTTTTTATACTTTGATTCGAATGGAGATTGAGATGGGTAAAATTTAAAGTTCGGTTTGGGAGATGGGGGTTTAGGGTACCTACCTACATACCAAGTACTTACCTCCTTGTACCTAGGTACCTACTTAGGTAGGTACGTAAGAAGTATCTACCTTATAAATCACCCATATATACCTCGCGGAAGATACGGATCCCCCATCCGACAGCCCGACCGCCCCGACGTATCTACATTACCTGGTACGTCGCCGTCAAACAAACATTTCGTTGAGAGTCGAGAGTCGAGATTCTGGCCCCGGGGGGGGGGGCGATTGGATTTTGGGGCCAAACAGAAAAGAAGAAAAGGAAAAGAAAGAGAAAGAGAAATATGACTGGTGAGGTGATCTACAGTACGGAGTAGGTAGCTTCAGAGAGAGAGAGAGAGAGAGAGAGAGAGAGCTGTTAGGCACCTCGAACCCAAAGCTATAGCTATAGCCCTACCTACATAGCTATGCCCCCCCCAAAAAAGAAAAGAAAGGAAAAGAAAAAAAATTACACTACGAATATGATCATGAATTCGAATTACGGTATAAACCAGGCCTAAGCTTTGAGGGCAATTGCAATTGCAAATTGCAAGGCAGACCCTTGACCCTAACCATACATGGCTTCGAGTATATATATACGTACCCCCATCGATATCGATATCGATATCGATAGCAATTGCAATGAGGGAGGGAAATATTATAATTATAATTAAGCGAGTAACTATGTGCGTGTGCGTGTGTGGAAGTGAGGATGATGAAGTTTCTAGACTAAAGAGCTCGACGAGGATATAGATCTTAAGCTTTCTATCTATCTAGGTAGGTAGGTAGCTATAGGAATACTGTATCTAGAGTATCTATAGATATACTCTACTCTACGTAGCTACTCTACTCTAGTTATAGGCTAGTAGTCTTGGGGATGCAGGTTTTTCGTTTCTCGTTTGGGTATAAGGATATACTCGAGATATATATATCGATCTAGACCTTTAAATTTCTTGAAGGTGAAGAAGCTGCAGAAGATGAAGAAGATGGAGTGAGAGGCCATTGATTTCGATTTGAGTCCGGGGGGGTGGACTCTATATTGGGAAATGTATGTATACTATTAGGCAGTACAATTTGCAAAGTTATTAGTATTACAATCTCAATTCAAGCTTATAATATAATTAAGCAATATTAATATATACCTGTACGTAGTTAAATAATTAAAATCAACGTATAACGTATAGTATGGGAAGCATGCGCAATTTTACGAGTGTAAACTTCACGGTTGGTAACTGGGCAGCGCTGCTGCAGGCAGAATCAAGATCCCAAAAAGGAATTTTTCAACAGAAATTTTGGCTGGCCAATGTGCGTGCGTGCCATCTTGCGGCAATTGCATATCCCTATCCACCCCCTATAGCTACCTGTACGTATACCCACAGAACACTTCATTTCAAATTAATTCTGTGTTAAAACATGAATTTAAAGAAAGAAAACAAACAATAAAAACATCAATTGCATGCACATGCATATCAGCACAAACGACGATGGTTCGTTCCCATAGATATATATATCTGACCAACCTGGGCCGGCTCCTTCTTGACCACAAATGCCCATTACAATACAAACAATCCTGCGGATCAAAGAATAAATTCTACTATTCACACACTCAACACACATCCTCACCCCTCCGCCTCTTCAAGTTTTCCACATGTATGTACATCAGGATAACTTTCCGCTTCTTCCAACTCCCATGGCCACATAAACTCCATCTTTTGCTTTCCTTTTTTGTTCCATCCATGCGGGATTTGTAGTAAGATTCCAGCTTTTCAGGTGTGAGCTCGAGGGGTGTATTGTATTGGTCAATTCGACTCGATAAACGAATGATCTTGTGGGCTTTGTCGATTTCCTTTCCCCTCATATCTTTTGCACGGCCCTTATTAGGGACAACAAAAATCAAATCAACTTGATTCTCCCATTTCCAGAAAGAAATAATTTCACATGCTTCCTCAGGCCACTCTCCTAAACTAAATTAGTTCAAGGAAAAAGTTAAAGGCCTTGCTTGTAACTTACATTTATAGGATGCCCTGCTACTTGAAGTCATTTGGTACATGTAAGATGGTAGGTGGCATGAGGCTATAGCTATCCACAGAAGCATGGTTCGGGGCCCATCGGCATGTTGTAGGCGCCGGCACCCTGGACAAGCTTCTGAATTCATGTGAGAAAATTTAAAGCGGTGGCCTTGTATATCACCCTGGAACTTGACACTCGTTTCTTGGATAGACCCTGAAGACGAGTTGTTGTGCAATGGTTTGACCTAGTTGCAAAATAGGTTAATGATTATTTGTGCATCAGCCAAACAAATGGTTGTTTTATGACTCACAAGAAAATTCTCCCCCAATCCAAAAGGAATTCGGTGTAAAAAAAATTCGAACAATGTTTCCCTTTAACGCCCCTCTGCGAACAGTGATTGGGTAGAATACTGAAGCTGGCACTCTGGAGTAGCTTCGACATGCATGCCATGCCTCTCGCGTGTAAGTGGTAGCAAAATTGGACCCGTGAACCAATTAGCATTGTGTTCCGCTGTCGAAATGACGTGTAGTACCTTGCCCGTTATTGTTCCTGCTGGTTTATAAGTCGGTGCCGACCTCCACAACAGAGTGGGAAGCATTAGGGTAGCGATCGGAAATATAATCACGAATGGCCTTCGGATTTATCAAGGTTGAAAAGCATTTTGCAACATCGGCCATGTTACTTATGGCATTTTGAAGTTCTTGCCTGCTGTGCCATCGGGAATTCCACAATCTCCAATGGTTCTAGGAACACCCCCCCCCCCCACTTGATAAACCGAGGATTGCAATTCTGTCTGCTTCCTGAACTGGATTGTTGGAGCTCAATTTATTCCACTGTCGAAGCTCTTCAAAGGGTACAAACTGGGCATGTATCTGAAGCGGAGTTTAGGCGTCTTCATTTCTCCTCTCCCCAACGTTCGAGCTTGGGAGACGTAACTGTGTACTTCATTTCATACATGGAAACAACTCCTTGGAGCAGTTTTGGTAAGGGTCTTCCGCCGTCAATACTCTCCAAATACCTTTTTCCAGCCATACCCACCCCCATTCAGATATTTGCCCTGGTTGATATTCGTAAACTTGACTGCATCTGGGGTAGGACCAATCAATGAGGCTGTCACTATAGTAGACGAGCGCATGCATCGATATCCCCAAGCGAAGATTTCCTTCTCCCGGAGGTCTTTCAAATAGATGCCTTTCTGAGTCCCGTTTCTACCTCTTCGGCGGGCAAATCTTCGTCCACCAAGTCTTTCCTTTAACTCCCTCATTCGTCTGTCGTATTGGAGACGGAACCCAGCTCCCAGGGCAGAGTTGATGTCAATGTCAGGCAAGCCATGCGAAACAAATCCAGCTTGGCATTCATACCAGCCAGATTCTTATTCTTTCTTTGCATGCGCAGTGTAGGAGTTGCTCGCCGTCCTTGCGCTCTGTCGTTCCGTCTCCTCGACGAAGTTTCCGTCTGTATCGACAAAAAAAAAAACATCCCACACTACCTTAGGTAAGCTATAGCAAATATATCGGGATTCCAGTCCAGTCCAAACTTTTTGCATCCATTGGCATCTTCGGATTTGAGCCCTGTTTTATTTCATTATCATTATCTTTGTAGTAGTTCGCAGAAGGACGTTGCTGCTGTCCACTTTCAGAGGAAATAGCGCAGAAATCTCGTCGCGGGTCCACGGAAATCCGATCGAAAATGCCTCCTCTGCCACCCTCCCGCCAGATCTGCCTTCTCGTTTACGAATATTTCCGGCATCCATATGGCCTCCCCTCCCTCGACTTCAAAGAAAGAAGAGGACGTGTGCCCTGAACCAGCATAGGTTTTCTCACGTGGAGGGATGATTTGTGTGTTGTATTGCTTGCTGCATCGCCATGGTCTCGCCAGGTGCTGGGAAATGAATCTCGTTGTTGCGGTGAAGTGAAATGGGATGCATATGCCTTGAAGAGAGCTCGAGTATGTGTAACCGTACGCCTTTGTGGGGAGGGGGGGGGGGTGGGCTTCAGCTTTGTAGTGTCGAAGAGAAGTGAGACTATGTAGAGGTTAAGTTGAGGTATGTACAACCAAGCAGAGCAAGTTCTGGTAATCCTTCCCTGTGATCACGAGAGCAAGTAAGTACCTTCTATGACTATCTTCGGTATAGCCTCCCCTGCCTGCGTTATATCCACTACCCCCTCGGGCTAGTAGCATGAGGTACTTTCGTCATCTACACCTACAGACAGCTTCTAGTCTCGCAATCATATGCATCATCGATATCAACATCCATCATTATAAAGAAATTTCCAGAGAAAAACATGTACACCAATTATAATTACGTATACCCTGACCCTCCGGATCTTTTATTTTATAAAATTAAAAAAAAAACAATTGATGAAAAAAAAAAAAATCGCATTAGAAGTAGCTAGCGCTAATGATCATGATATCGATACACCAAAAGTACCTACCGGGAAATCTGGCGAGTAAGACCCCCCAGCAAACATCACCTTGGCAAAGGATTTTGGTGAATGCAAATCGTTGTTGTATGGAGGATTATCTTGTCTCAAGATTTTGCTGGGGGGTCTTACTCGCCAGATTTCCCGGTACGTCTTACCCTGAACTCAAGTAACGCGAAAAAAAAAGAAAGAAAAGAAGAAGAAAAGAATCCCACTTTCCACGTGCACCGAAGTATGCTTTCCTACATTCCAATTCCCGTGATTGTACATACCAAGGTTAAAATTTGCCCAAAGTCCGTCACCATTACCCATCTGCTCGACGTCAAACTCACGATTTCACAGGATCAATGGTAAACCTCGATGAGGATGAGGGGTACCACCGATCTCACCACCAAATCCCACCAATCCATAAAGATACCTAATTGATGCGTATCACATTCCAAAAGTCACAGGGCGATTCAGCAATTCAAAGGGTTTCAGTTTTTATATGATGTTATATATTTTTCAATCTCCATCTCCATCCCCATCTTGGTTCCTCCATCCACCTGAAACCTACATAACACCACCAGAAAGCCAAAAGAGCGGCACTTTAGAGACCGCCCCATATACATCGACCCTCCCCGAAAAAATTAAAAAAAAAGAAACCCAGAACAAAACAAAGAAAGAACCCATTTTGATTCCCCGAGATAAAAAAACGATCCAATAAATAAAAGGAAAAGATACAAAGGAGAAAAACCCATTTTGATGGCCCCCCTTTTAAAGTAGACAAGCAAGGAAATGTAGTAAAGAGGACTGGATGGCCTGGTTTTGAGTATGCAAGGAGATGAAGTAAGAGCCTTTTTTGTAGGAAAAGGGAGGAGTGTGTGTGTTGCTCGAGTCAAGCAACGTGATTGAGAGAGAAGAAGCGGTAGCTTGAGCAGTGCCTCTTTATGAGAGTGTGGATGATTTGAGTGAGGGGGTTTGTGAGATTGAGGATGATGCTGTACATCAGTTACGAGTACTATTGGCATTATGATGCTGGGTTGGTCTGACAGAAACGATGAAGGAAAAAATAAACTCCATAATGTTCGTAAGAGAGGATGTGGTGGTAGCGGTGTAGCTCTTCATTGCCATCTTTTTGTGAGCAAAGAAGAGATGATGTCGAGAGTGCGGCGCTTGTTGCGGTAGGTAGGAACGGTAAAGCGTGCGTGCGAATTAATATTGAGTATGGTTGTTAATGTTGAATTCCCCCTCTTCCTCTTCTTCCCCCCTTCTTGCTGGTTGGTTGGTTGCCCAAATATCTACATCCCTTTTCTTTGTGTCCGTCTGGTATGTGGTAGTGGTAGTGCGGTGTATTATTTGAGTTTCTCTCTCTTTTTCGTTCCGGTAATGAGTGCTGAAGTAGTGTAAAGAAAATCAAACCCCCCTGTTGAGTTTCCCTAGAGGAAGGTTTTGAAATCTGACGACTCGTGGAAAAGCCCATTGCCCCATCTAGGCGAATGCGATTCCACTGTCGATGGCCTGCATCTCTGATGGGCGGAGTGCGAGTCTCCAGAAGCGGGAGGGGAGCTCGCTGCGGTCAAAGACCTCGCCAGCCTTTGGCTGGATTGATCCGCGGGAGGTTGAGGAGCTGGCGGCGCGGTAGCCGGTCAATGGGCCGTGTTGCTGGGCCTTAATTCGGTACTCGGCAAAGGAGGTTGGGAGAGCTCCGTGGGGATCCTGGGGGTGAAGACGAGGAGTGTGGTCAATGGACTCTGCGGGAGATTGTTAGTATTGCTTTAGATGACTGAGGTGGAAAGAAGCGTACCTGGGATGGACCTCTTTCCGAGGAACTGGATGAGAGGAGTGCGGCCGGCAGCCTTGAGGACTCTTGTAGCGTTCATATTGAATGTGTGTTGGGGGGTGTGGAAGAGCTGGTAGAGATGTAGAAGGCTTGGAAGAGGAGAGTCTGAGGTTGTAGAAGGTGGTGGTGATGGTGGTGGTGGTGAGGAACTGTGGGCTGAGGGTCCGATTTGGCGGGGCGGAGGGGGGCAGTATATCTACTTTCCGGGACGGCGGTATTCCTGTGGGGGAAGAAGCGGGATGGTGGGTTACGGAGGGGACCGGGATGCTGGGCTTGGCCACTAGCGGTGTCGCGCCCGATAAAGGCCCTGGCAGGCAGGCTGGTGAGCGTGGGAATGGTGCGCAAGTCAGTCTACATCGAACGACACCGGCGCAAGCACGGTAGCAATAGCATTAATTATGCCATTATGCCACAAGATGCCCACACCTGTAAAAGCCCCATCGGCCCACACACTCTGCTGCTGCCATTAGTCTCGTGCTGCCGTTGTCGCCAGACGAAATCCGCCCGCAGACCAGTTGACGTGCGGCGCATGCGCCATGGAAGCCATCCATTCACGAGCTTTCCTTCGCACGGCGATACGCATGGCCCGGCGTCCTTCACATGGGAGCGCGAGTCAATCGTCTTGCTGCCCGGCTGGCTGACGTGACCCCACCAACGGGTACGAAGGCCAGCCCTCCGCGAACGTTTGTTCGGCGAGCGAAAAACTCTGCAAAAAAACTCCCAGCCCATGCCCCGCCCTAGCATGCTCGTGGCCTAGCTCGCGCCCCCGCCATCCCTTGCCAGGCCTCGCGCGATGGCTTGGCCTGCGGTATACTGCGACTTGCGCGCAGCGGGAGCGGGGCAAGCTGGTGGAAGGGTTTGGTGGGGAGCAGTCTCGACGACGAGGGAAACCTCCTAACCACCTCTCCAACTTCCAAGAGGACTCCCTGGCCCTAAGCCAAAGCCCTTACGTATTTCATCCAGACTTTCCCTCCACCAGCCCACCAGCGCCGCTCCATCAGCATGTGCTAGCGGGGGGCAACGAGAATGTTCCGGTTCGGCTGGCCCCGCAGGGGCACACGACACCTTGGGCCGACTGATAAGGAATCGAGCTCTCCCATTGGCTCAAACCACCCTCACTAAGAAATAATAGTCGCATCTCAATCTCGTTGAAGATGCTGTTTGGTAAACCCATCCATCGTCAGCGCTTCTTGGTTCGAACTCCAAAACAATTACGGTAGAAGCTTTGGTGGTGGGTGGGGACCTGACGATCGTCCCCCCCCCGCTCTGTTTCCAACCGATCAGAATCGCCGGTTTTTCATGCATGCATGCATGAGCTCTGCAGAGCTCGAGCTTAGTTCTCATCCAATGTGTTACTCGTACTCCAGTTGTTTCGTGCGTGACCGTCACCAGAGAAAGGATATCGACGTCGACGTATGGATCCGCCCAACCTCTGTGCATCTAGAAACATCCACGATCCCACGATTCCCATGATTCTTATGATCATGATGTTGAAACCCTAAAGCTTAAGCTCGAAAAGCTTACAGCTATTGCAGGAAACACACTACTACCTCCATCGCCGGCACGATCGTGGTAATATCGATCAAACAACGCAGACTGTCCACTGGGCAATTCCCGGCGACCTTCACTTCCCAATAGTAAGGTGTGAGGTAATATATCTCACATGAAAAATAGGGAGGAAAAAAAATATTTAAAATTTGAAATAGAGTGTGATGCGGGGAAGATCTCTCTATCTTTAATATCGATCAATTGCAAACCGGACTATGGACTTACCTCACACCACTTTTTTTCTTTTAGATTTCCCCACCCCCACCACGTCCCAACCCTGCAGTGCGTTTGGAATTCTCCAATCAGTGGATGGATTGATCCTAGTTTTGGTGTCTCGGTTATTGTGTTAGTACGAGTAGAGCCCATTGGAGAGGTAAAGTACCTGGGGGAGGCAGAGCTGTAGGCGATGATGGAGTGTGATGTTCGGGTCGAGGCTAGTAATATTCGTTCAGAGCTCGATTATAAAACCAACTTGTCATCATTTCTTTGCTTTTTTTAGGCGCATAAAAAAAAAGAGAGATTTGGGACGAAATTTCCTGGTTACGTACTTCGCCGAGGGGTAGCTTAGCCAGCTCTAGAGGGTTCTAAAACTTTATACGAAGTCGACAACAAACAAAAAAAATAAACATGTCAGCTCTACATTTTTTTTTTCTTTTTTTTTTTCTTGAGTTTCGACAATCAGGCCTGTTACTTACCACCTGATTGTTATATTTGAGAGAATGAGCCTGATCATGAGCTCGAGTCGAAGATGTTCCCATCTAAACTGTAGTTATACAGATGGCATGCGCAAGAAATGCACAGCAGACTCCCCGTTTCCCATATCATATGGACCGAAGCTACCTCTTCTGAATTTTATAGCTTGCGTCCTGTTCGAGTGGGTTAGTAGCTGGACTCCTCTACTCAAATCAACCACGACGGAACATACTTTTCCGGGATCGGGCACATCCCATATATCAGTAGTCAAGCAATGATACCGGGAGGCGATCCCGAGCCCGAAGCCCAGCTAGGAAAGATAATAACCACCATGGCCATGAGGAGCAGAGAATTTGAACACACTCCCGCAGCCCGCGGGTAAGTCGGTGATCGAACCTTAATGGCCCCTCCCCGCGCTTGGGTCCGTTGGTCGGTGGATACGGCACCGTTGATCCACCTCTCTTTCCCCTCGTTCGCAAAATTTCCTTTCTCTTTCGTTGTAATAACAAACAATTCATTGTGGAGATCAAGTACATTCTAAATCAGACGGACCTCGAGTTTGACTTTTGTTTTTCTGGTTGCAATTTTTGTCCGCGGATCATGATCCCATGTGGATTCTCAGGATTCAGAGTTGTCGTTACATAATGGCCTGATTTGTGATGATGATTCCCGATTCGCACTTTCTTTATGGACTTGGCTACTTGTTACATCAGCTATATACCCCAGAGGCTTCGGGAGAGGGAGGGAGGTAAGGTATGAAGAAGGGGCATGATAACTTCATGGCCAAGAAATAGGAATATAGAAATTTTTCCCAATCTGGTAAGCGTCAAAGTTGCTGCCCGTGCCCACACGTGGTATCATCGTAAACTTCCAAACACGGAGCCTAGAACGTGTAATTGCTCGAGTTCCACTAGTTTTCGAGTATTTCAACCTGGTATAGAGATTTGAGCTTAGCTGTCGATATATCCTTCCCCAAAGGCCGATCTTGAATTCTCGATCTTCTCGATCGCGGCCACTTGTCCTTAAGCTTAAGCTTCTTTATACAAAGCCCATTTCTTTCGTAATTTTTAATATATAAGATGTCATTTAGGTTATTTTTTCCTATTTTTCCTTTTTTAGCTTCTATGGATATATCGGCATCTTTCACTTACAACATTCCCAAAGGTAATGAATGTGATTTATAATACAGCTTGGTATTTGTCCTGTACACTAAGGTTTGCCCGGTGGGCATGCGCTGCTAGGCTCATTTATACTCTATGCATATTTGTTAGCTATGCGCGAGCTAGAGAGGATAGGGGGGGTTGATATGGACCAGGATTTCTGGGTGTATGTTAACTGTGCATAACTGGAATATATCCGTAATTGAGGATACCGGTAGCTACTCTATCCGGGTATGTACGTGATAATGTTCACGCCGTGTGTCGATGTTCGAAAATGTATTTTTCTTTGTGGATTTAGAGATGTATCGTCCATGGGGGCAAGGGGTGAACCACGCAAACATTGATGTAGCTTGGCAGGAATTTTGAGAATCTGCAATATTCGAATTATAGCCTTGTTCTGGAAATCCTCGATCTCCCTGTCGGTCATGACTTGGATGTAGTAGATCTTCAGATTCAAGCTTTGTAACTTTCATGAATTCGTCATATCAACTTCTTCTTGGTCTCAGTGAGCTATAGATAGCTCAAGGTTCGATCCGTTTCAATTGCTAATTAGATATGAAATTCGATGGAAGCTGGCCATACCGTAAAACCATACTCGAGTCTCAGATCCGTATACCACCGGCCAACAACCATCGGATTGTACCGAAACCCGAGGTTACCTACCTAAGTATTTAGCTCGGTCCGCATTCCACATGCACAAACCAGGTAACCGATCGACTTACTTTAGGTGAGTAAGTTCCTGTTTCTTCCTCCTTCCGTGTGATTCCCGAGTCCGGGGTACATCCCTCCCGCGCCAACACTTGAAACTGAGGATCTTCTGACCTCGTTGATAAGCTCAAAGTTAACCGGCGTGCACCTCGGTACCGGAATGCTCCACAATGAGAGACAACAAGCTAAGCCCGAGTTTAGGCGTTAAATCGTTGGATACTCTAGATGCTCTAGGGCGCACGTGGCTTGAAATTTGCTGTGTAAGTAGAAGGTCAATACTCTGTATGGAGCTTGCAAGTATTACCCCACGTTTTTATGAGTGGGGGAGCTCGTTAAAGGGCTTGTGAGGCTTACTTAGGACTCTGGTCGGTGGGAGCTCGAGTGAGACATGTGCATGTGAGGTGGCGTTAATTATTGTGCATGTGGGTTTTTGGGGCAGGAATAGGAAGTATGGAGATGTGTGGAGTGTTCTCGTGCCCAGATGTGTTGAGTAGATTTGTGGACTAGGGATGGGATTTCTCGGATGCACAGAAGATTGTCGAGGGAGTGAGAAGGGATCTGTGGGACGAGACAGCTGATCATTCGTGTGGTGTGCCAAGCAAAAGTGAAGTTGCACTTGACGATTACCCGTTCCGGCAGTGGGAATTGATTGGACAATTGCGCCTGATGAGGTAGTTGGGTATCTTTTTTGTCGATCTCCATGTCTCGTGCCTGCCAATCCGTTCTTGAACACTGTGACATGTGATTCCAATGTGTTTTCCTAGGTAGTCATACCTGTTGACGTATATGGAGATTCGGACATTGCGATCCTGATATCGATATTGAGGGGGTTGTGTGCTCGTTTAATCATTTAATTCGGATTAGGTACAATTCTAATCGAAGAATGGATACTCGACTACACACGGGAATATGAATTCAATTAATGATCGGATGTCTGATTTGAATGGAATGGAGTCATCATGCAATCATGATGATGATGATGATGATTTACATGATAACCAAGATTACCAGTCCCGCTCCATGTAATTGGTGGTAACAATCCATTCAGTGTTTCTCAAATCTCGAACACGGATACCACAGTCACGTGATCACGATATCGATAACCTGAAGTGAAACACGTTCGCCAAGCGACTTCACGACTTCAACGTTGACGCTCCCCAGTCTCTAACCATCCCCCCCCTTCACGACCGGTACCGAGCTCGAGATCACCACAACCCAAACACCACAACGCGTCTCCCCAATCGCACTCACACTCACACACCTCCAGCTCAATCCCATCCGTGGCCCTATCACTTCACCACGCAACGCAATCCCATGAGCATCGACTACAACCACCGCCGCCATCACCACATCTAAGTCACACCCAAACCCAGGTCCCGATCCCGCTTCAACACAAACATACACACATTCCACGCACAACCCCCGCGAAAATGCAAGAACTCTCCCTCTACGCCCTAATCCCCAATGCCCGACACACTCAAGTTCTCCGCATCTTCTCCGGCCTCTGCAACATGAACCCCGAGCCACACTTTATGCACCACCTCATCTACAAGCCCCGCCGGCCAAAGCCCCTCCAGATGATGGGCGGGTCCGCGCCGGAAATGTATTACTTGCAGATGATATCGAAGATTGAGGATGTTGATGAGCTTGAGGCCAGGATTGCGGAGCGGAGGGAGAGGAGGGAGAAAGAGAAGCGGGAGAGGGGGGATGTTGTTATGGGCGGCGGTGGTGGTGGTGGCGGTGAAGAATTCAAGATTGAGGATAGCGCCGAGGTGAAGGAGGAGGAGAAGAAGGATGGAGAGGATGGGGATGGGGATGGTGAGGATGGGGACCCTCCCATCTACGACATCAAGAACCAGAAATGGACGATCCGGTTCCTCGACTTCCCCGTCGCGATGGGCACCCGGCCCGTGACGACCCGAAACATGTTTCTCGCGGAGGTCGGCGATGGGGACGCACTCGCATTCATGGAGGATCTGGGGTACACGTGAGTTCCTCCCCTCCCTTCCCTCCCAACCAACCACTTCACCCCACAACTAACATCCCACACAGTTACGTCTCCGAATACGTCACCACAGGCCACACCCTCTACCACAACAACATGATCATCAACCTCACCCAAACCCTCGTCACCAACCTCACTACCCCCCCGCACCAGATCCTCCCCCGCGACACCAATCTCCGCAACATCGACCCCGCCAAAGCATGGATATGTGATGTCAGCTTGCGGGTCGCACAGGTGGGAAGCACAGGGAGCGGGAATAAAGATCAGTTGGATACGACGAATTTGGGCGTGCAGGAGTTGAGGGCGTTTCAGGCGCTGCTGAAGGGCGTGGGCATTGAGTTGGAGATGGGGGATAGGTTGTCGTTGGACACGAGGGTGAAATAGATCAACTGGGTTTAGGAGGTTTGGTTGTTTGGTTGTCGTCGATAAATTTTTTTTTTTTTTGCAATGCTTGTTTTTATATATAATTAGGTAGCGGGAGTTTGGATTTGGTTTGCCTTTTCTTTTTTTTGTTAATTGGAGTTATAGTTTTGCAAGCCTTAAGAGTGTTTCAAATATCTCAATATTCGAGGTTATAATATCACAAGTATTCTGATCCAATTAATTACCTTGTCACTTTTTATGTTTATAGTAGGCTACTCAAATACCTCACTCAAGGGTTTTGGTGTGCTTTGAGGAATTTGGGGCTCAGATATTACCATTCATGTTTTACAGTTTTCTTGAAGAGATATACCTAATGAACGTGTAAAGAACATATACCTTTAAATTTAGGATATTATATCACTGATTCATCTAAATTATCTTATAGGTTCATGATATCGATTATAAATTCATCCAAAATATAATTCTAGAAACAGCAACGTTCACCATTACGATGACGCACCAAGATATGAAAAACTTTCAGAAAGCAGAAAAAAACAGAGTCTCCATGATTATGGATCATATACTGCATCATTCATCCAACTGCCAGAAACTAACCACACCATCATCACCCGTCGTAACCACCATCTCCTCCTCCTCCGACCGCTTTCCAGCATCCCACCGCTTCGCCCAGCAGATGCCATTAATCTCGTAAACCCCATGCGCGGTCTCGAGTTCCGCAACTATCCTCCACTCGGTAGTTGCCTTTGGGATTCCTTCTCCTTCTCCCTCTTGCGTGTCTGTGCCTTCAGTAGTAGCAGCAGCAGGAAGCTCAAATTCCTCATAAACCACAATCTTTCCATCGCCACCACAAGTCGCTATTCTTCCAGACTTTGTCGACCACGAGACGGCATATATCGTTCTTGTGTGTGCGGCAGGGAGGAGATGTGATTGCGTCCATGTTTCCTCGATTGAGTTTGTGCGGATGCTTGAGGGGGGTTTGTTGGGCGCTGCTTCCGAGGATGATGAGGAGGAGGCGGATGTGCGAGTCCATATCCGGGCAGTGAGGTCGTCTGAGCAGGAGACTATGCGGGCGTTTATGCATGAGGGGGCGTTTCGGATTGTTGTTGGCTTTTCAAAGTCGATTGACCAGACGGTGGAGGTGTGGCCGGTGAGGATGGAGCAGCAGGTCCAGTCGTCGACGTCTTCTTTGTAGAGACGGATTGTGTCATCGTATGAGGCGGATGCGAGGAGCTGTGTGGGGAGGGGGGTAGGAGGATTCATCAGTTATTGATGTTCTTTCTTTGTGTGTGTATATGTATATGTGTGTAGATATATGCGAGGTAGTGTGTGATTGTGATTTGAGATTGAGATTGAATTTTTTTTTCAACGAACCTCCTCCTCAGGATGCCACTTTACGCATTTCACATCCTGCGTGTGCTCCTGCAAGACTGCGATCGTCTCAAAGTTATCGTCGTCCATCTCCTCCCAAACCCAGACACTCTTGTCGCGGGAACATGTTGCGAGGAAGCTTCCGCCGGCGGACCAGGCGACGGATTTGACTTCGCTTTCGTGGCCGTCGAGAACGACTGCGAACCGCCATTCTTCGTCGTCTTCTTCTTCGTCGTTGTTGGTGTCGTCCTCACCGCCGTGGCCTCCACACTCTGCGCCGTCGCCGTGGGAGTGGGTGTGGGCGTGGTTGTGGGAGGTAGTATCCCCACCATACCCTCCGTGACCTTCATATCTCCTCCATATCCCCGCCGTGGCATCGAAGCTTCCTGTGGCGAGAACACTTTCCGGGTTCTCGGCGGATGTGGTGGGTTTCCAAGCCACGGATCTGATTGAGCGTTTATGTCCTCCCTCGATTGTAGATTGGGTAGTGAATGTGCGCAGGGAAGTTATCGAGACTGTTTTGTTTGAGGAGCATGTTGCGAGGAGTGGGAGGGCGGGGTGAGGGGCCGAGAGCCAGGCTCTGTCGCTCAATGGCGGGAGGGATGTGATCTTTTTGAGGCGCATTGTTTGTTTATTTAAGGGTGCGAGGTGGCGGGGTGGTGACGTGGGGTTGAGTTGGGGATGGATGAGAGGGGAGCTCGAGAGGTTGTGGGGGATGGTGGGGGGAGGGGAGGGGCGGTATCACGTGGAGATAGGTAATCTGATCTTATCAGATGAGAGTGTGCTACCCTATTTAGAATCCATTGAATTCAGTGTCCCATTGCGACCGACTCCAGACTCATCCTGGCTCAACTCCTCCTCATCATCTTCTTCAGCACCCGTATACCAAGGACATATCCAAATCCAACCCACTGAAATTAACCCACACTTTCCCAGCATCAAGTGCCCCCCGCAATCACGAATGTTAAAGGCCAGCTCCATATACAAAGTCCCAATTCGGGTTTGGGACAAGAGACATCTCCAGGGATCATGACGTTTCCGACATCTGCAGTTATGCATCACCGTTTTCTCTTTGTGGGGGCTTCGGGCGTCGGGGTAGCGGGGGTTGCATGAGTGTCGACAACGACTGCAACAATCTTCTCAGATGTACAAGTTACCTAATGATTTTTACCCCGTATTCTTCGTGCACCTATTCTGACACACCTGCCCCTTGGGCACAAAACACAACCGGTCTTTAAGGTTTAATATAACAAATCCAATATAAATTAGGCATCAATTAGCTCAATTTCAAGAATCACAACACAAAGGGAATTGTTACTCAGGTGGTATTCGTGCATTTCAAATACGAACCATAACCCATGGACCGGCGTTACTCCAAGGCCGCACAAAGTTATCTGCCACCTTGCTAATTACCACGACCGCCAAAACATCCAAATGCGGACAAAAAAAAGAAGAGAAGCATAGAGCCTGAGGTTACAAATGTTAAAATTCGGGTTGCAACATTCCGTCTCCCGCGCCCGTTGGGAAAATATAACATACCCCTACCTATATTATCGTGTTTTACCTATAACACAAAACGTCTCGCTCCGCTCCCTATACATACAACAAAGGGCTAAAATATTCTCCGAGAGCGAGAATCTGTGGGGGATCTGGTCTAACGTGCGCACGCATTGGTCAATGACAAGGGAAAAAAACGGTACCATGGTGTAGACATCGACATCCGTCTTCACGGTCAATGGCATCAAGGCTACAGAGTATCGAACCATGGGAATTCCGGAAGTGTGAGGATACCTACCAACCGCTCCTGGATGCATAACCTCAGACGAGAAAACTTCAAAATTCGAAAGGGGAAAAGAGAAAGAAGAATCAATAGGTCCTACAATATAACTCCGCTTCACAGGGGAACAATGATGCTCCCACACAGTTAAATTAAAAAAGAAAGAAAAACACAGTATTTGTGGTACCATGCAGCATCTCGGGGGCCATGTAACCGCGGCAAAGTTAATCATATCAGATGTTTGAGGGTTATTGTATATATATGGCCCGTCGTTCTTTCGAACGTTTCTCTAACAATTAAAACACACACTTTCTTCACTCTTCCCTTTCTTTCTCCCTCTCCCACTCTCCTTCCTTCTCCTTTCCGTTTCTCCTTCCCCCTTCACTCACTAGACGAATTCTCTCTCTCGCTTTCTTTCTTTCTTGAGATATCTCCAACCCTCGTTTACACCCCTCAAAAATCTCAACTGCGTGCAGACGAGACCAAATTTCTAGATCTTTAATTTTCCCAAGTGGAATCATACATTATTTGAACCTAATTACTACCTCGATTTTTATACCCACCTAATTATCACGCGTTCCTGTTTCCTTTTCCACTTCATTCCTTCTCATCATATTTCGAGAAGGTCGATTATCCTTTAAATTTTCAACGCTTCATTACATACTCCCACACAGCATACACATAAATAAAAAAAGATGGCGATAGTCGATCCAAAAACGGGGTACAATAGCTGGATTAGTATGCGGAATGCATACATCATCCTCAACATCCTCCGTGGGTTCAGCATCTTCTCACTCACATCGGTGATTGTGGTCTTTTGGTTCATTGTCGTGAACTCATTCATTACAGACACTGTAAGTTTTTCTTGTTTTCATCCTCCTCCTCCTCCTCCTTCCTTCAAATATACAAGCCACATCTATACTAACAAAAGACAACCAATGGGATATATACAGTTCTTCTTCTTCGACTTTCTATCCTACATCATCCTTTCAATCATCTCACTATTCCTCATCATGACGGAACTCCCACAACGATTCCTGCCATTGACGATACAATATTACCTAATGACACACTGGCCGTTACTTTCAATCACGTCTGGGCTGAAGACGCTTTCTCTGACACAGATGGCGATTGGGATCTTTTTGCTGGGGTATATAAATAATGGAGAGAGAGATGCGAGTACCAGAAGGGCGTTGGGGGAGACGTGGTGGAGGGTTATGGTTAGTGCCGGTGCGTTTCTGGGATTCGTGGCGTTGGGGAATCTGGCGGGTGTGAGTAAAGTTTCTCGGTTTATTATATTTGGAATTTGAGAAGGTTGATTTACTGATTTCTTTTCTTTTTCTAGTCAATTGTTTGTGTGAATATCGATGACGGGGGGAAGATATTGAGTGCAAGACAGCTCCGGGATCCCGTGGGACCATTGTCGATTCCTCCACCAGCAGCGGCAGGACGAACTTTACCACATCACAATCATCATGAACAAATCAGTCATCAGCAGCAGACATCTCGTTCCCCGGCCTTGTCGCCTCGATCGACCCACCCCCTAAGCCAGAAGCCGTTTCAGTATGACGAGTACTCGCAGTCGGGGAGTACGGTATATGGTCATAATGGTAATGGTGGTGGGTTCGGGCATTATGATATCTCGAGGTCGACGACGACGGTGGGGAGTGAGGTGGGAAATATAGCAACGACGGAGATGGCGTTGAAGAGCTCGTATGCGAGTGTGCCGATTAGTTCTCCGGCGCCGGTGGCGTTGAAGAGTTCGTTGTTGACGAGGCCAGTGACGGGAGAGGGGGGGGTGGGGGGGAGGTGGCTTTAAGGTTTGGGCGAGGTGAGGTCGCTGTGCCGGTATACAGATATCCGGAGGTGCTTGCCCTCATCCCGTTTTTTCCTCTGCATTAATCCTGTTCTTTTTTTCTTTCTTTCTTGCTACATTTGGTTGGCTTTTTATTTTCGGTTTCATCATTTTTTTCTGCAGAGTTGGGTGGGCTGGTCTTAGATTATATACACATACATATACCCACTCTCCATCGGTTTTATACTTATCGGGTTTCTTTTCCTTTCCTTTTCGGGTTCCTGGGTTTCCTTGCTTTCTTTCTTTTGTTGGGTCGGTTTCGTTTGATGTCGTTCGACTTTTTATACCTAATATCCTTCCTCCTAATATATACCTATTAGTAATATATCAGTGTGAACCTTCTCCACACATATTTTCTATATTCATATCCCCTCGGGCCTTATTCTTATGGTGGTGGTTTTCTGGGTCGTGTTGTGCTTTGCTGGTAGCAGTACTAGTGGTTATGGTGGTTCTTGATCGGCCATAGAATAAGCACGTGCTGAGTCGAGTTTTTCAGGGTTTCGGGTTTCCAATTAATTATAATATTGCCTTTCCTGCGGATCCGGAGTACTCAAGTTCGAGCCAAAAAAAACTCGGGAAGATTCAGAAACTTATATATACCACGCGCGCGAACCCCACGTTCATGACGTTTTTTCATCTCCGTTTTGTGAAATTTGATTGCGCATGCGCATGCTATTTACACAGCACGTCATGATCAGAGTATGGCACAATCGGTCAGTCAGTCGCAATTACGAGCGCTTACGTATCTTGATCATGATCAGGCAGGTCACAGGTCTTGTGAAATTTATTCTGTTTTCGTTGGAATATTGTGATTGAATAAAATTTAAAGAAGGGATTAGTAATTAATTGAGGTAATGTTAGCATTCTTTTTTTTTTTTTTTCTGACGAAATTTCGTAAGTGCACCACGTGCATGCAATATGAACCAATGAATGTTCTCTTGAGGCCTATTATAAGGTTTAGGGTTGCGATTTTTTTTTGCAAGGTGGTTGGTTTTGTTTGCAATTGGGTTTGGGATTGCGATTTGCTTTTTTTTTCTTTCGGAGCTTGAGAGGGCACGCACGCACGTGGGGATGTGGACTGGCAATGGTGGTTCAGTCTTGAAACGTTAACCTGGGTGGTTGTGCGTTGTACTCGAGAGCACATTGTGGGAGGTAGCTATCGGCAGGTGAGTCTACGAACATCCCAACGAAACTCTATTCTAACGTTAACGGTACACCAGAGTCTATAGAAAGAACTTAATCTGGTGTGGAACGACTTTGAACGTTTACATACATACCCAATTTAGGAGGCTGAGCTCGCAGGTACTCGATCGAGTACATACGGTGAATTTCGGAATCTTGCATGTGGTTAATTACTACTATCCCTTGGACTGTCGAGACATCGACCACTCTTGCATGACACGCAAGCCACAGAACTTTCACACGCAAGCCACAACTGGTTTGTATGGAAAATACGCTAATGCAAGAGTGGTCGATGTCTCGACAGTCCAAGGGATACTAAGCTTTGCACGCGAGGTCGAGTACTTCATGCATGTACATTCGAATTCGACTAGGCAGTTCAAAACTTTAATCCTAATCCTAATTCTAATTTAAAGCTTGATCTTGACACTATAGCTATAGTAATATGTACGCATACCAGTGCTCTCGAGATCTTTAATTTTCGGTGGGCAGAGAGCTCCGAAGGTAACGTTAACACGGATTCGGAATTCGAATTGTCTGGCCATGGCGTGGGATCAATCACGAGCTGGATCCAGGCCTCACCGTCCATATATACATACCGTCCTTTGAAAGTAAGTAAGTAGCTATAAAAAAATTAAAGTAAGAGGTAGGTACTCGAATGAGTTCCGCAATCGAGTTCGAACCAACTACTAATACTTACTACAGCTCCAATATTACTTATATGTATGCTTCTCTAGACTGAGCTCTCGAGCTCATACATCAAACATGCCACTACTTCTCCGGCGCGCGGCCAGGTTACTCCATCTATTAATTGCTTATTTTCCCCTCCTTCTTCGGATGCATAAAATGCACGTGAGGTAGTTATGAGTGGTAGCCATATAGCTAGAATTCGAACATTTGAATTCTGAATTCTGCATGTGCACATTCCCCACATAGTCCATACAAGCGGATTATATCAGATCAAGCAACGACGCGTTAACGCATCGTTAGTTTCTACGGAGTACCTCATCATGCATTACGCTATATATTCTCTGAAAGATTACTGGTTCCAGTTGCAGTGCTCTGCATCATGTCACGGCAGCAACGCTGCATCGATACCACCTACCTCTTGGTATCTCGGGAATTTGTATTCCACCGCGGCCCGGCTCGATAGATTTCCTTGGCTTATACAAACAGCTACCGGTCCGATCTACCCCCCATCGAAATTCGGGCCCATTGACATGCCCGGCGCCCGGCGCGCATTAGCTGTTCATACCATCTGGAGCTACTCAAGAGCTCGACGATCTGAAACTCTGCAAGAAAGTCTGTACCTCTTGCATCGTCACTAGTACTGCATGCACAATGGCCTTTGAATCAGGTTGAATTCCTATATCTGGCCATGGGATCGATTGACGATACATGTACATACATGTAGAGTACAACCAACGTTCCGCGGCAAGTTTTTATCCATTTATCCCTTCTAAATTTGTCACATCAAATCCGTTTCTCAGGGGCGATGATGATCACGAACGACGTTACGACGTAAGTACTCGAGTAGAGTGCAGGTAACCCACTCGACTATGATATCAAACTGCATACTCGTTAGGTACACTGGCAGAGTTCACTAAATCATAAATCGTTCAATATACTCGAGCTCTCATCAATTCATTCAATACTCTTTGCATTTTTGTCCGGATTTGGGCCCTGCATGCAAATCAATTGTGCCTACTTTTCTTTTTTTCTTTAAACGTGTCAAGTACCTATCGATCTCCGGCCTCATGCCAGCTTTTCACGTCGAGCTCAAGATCTCACAAGTTTAGAAATCCATGCCATCTTCTCTAAAACTGGCCAAAATAACCCGTTTCTAAGGTGCGAGACTACTATAGTACTCGCGAGCAGAGTAGAGTACCCTCATGCAGATCAGCTGCATTTCGAGTACCTACTTCCGAGTCTAAATTCGAGCTCTACTCGTACATGGCATCTGGTAGGTACTTATTCCTCCCCACGGAATTTGTGCACACCCTCCGGAGCTCCATGGCCAGCTAAAAACGTACATAGTAGGTATGTGTCCCCACCGGCCCCCAATATGATTACAGAGATAAATTTAAATCAATCAAACAATGCACATGAAAATGACGCCATATCGATGTCAAGCTCCTACAAGAAGACGTATTGACCATATATATGGATGGATATACTCGTACTCTGTACCCTGCTCAATACCAGTAGCTAAATCGCTTCGAATTCCTATATATATTACCCTTTGCTTTTATAAGCTTACCATGGCTGCGGTTGTGCAGAATCGAACAATTTGCACGTTAACGTTGCTTAGAAATCCAAAAGAGAAATATTATATTCGATTTTTCCATGGGCCGAAAACGGTAAGCTTATTAGGTTAATGATCGTCGGGATTGCATGAAGAGGTGCTCTAGGTTTGCATAGAAAAAGAGTGACCTGGAACTCTAGCTAAGCTATGTGGGGAATGTGCACATGCAGAATTCAGAATCAAATGTTCTAGCTACCACTCATAACTGCGTCACGTGCATTTTAAGAATTATGAAGAATGGGGGGAAATGAGCAATTAATTAGGTACATACTTAGGTACAATCGAAGGGAATGATTCCAGAGTCATATTACTCTAATCGGTCATTGATGGCCCTGATGGGTTCAAGAACGTGATCGTGGTCAGATCTATATCGTGACTTTCTACCACAGTCAAATCCGAAAAGGTTACTTGACGTTACCTAAACAAAGGACATCGACACTTACTTTAAATTTCTGAACCCTAAAAGTTCAGCTCTCGATTTATAAATGCTAATTATAATTTGTCAGCTCATGACCAGGGCCCATCAGCCAGAATAACCTTCAAACTTGAAGTAGACTTGACTAGCTGGCCTAAGCCTACCAATTGCAAGATATCTATCAAATATCAATGGCCGGCGTTCGAAGCCTGTGCACGCCCATAAAGTACCTCTCGGCGTAGCTATCAAAGCAATTGATATTTCCATGGCTGGTATCGAATACGTCTGAAGTTCTAACCAAATCAGGAAAATATTTCCCCAAAGATATGACAATGAATCCTCTTTTTTTTCTTTTTCCAAAAAGATGTGAAATCATGATCAATTGCAACGTCCTCGCTAGTATTCATATGGTCATGGTATATCGAGATCTAGATACCTAATGTTTACTCCAGATCTATAATATTTCATGAGTGACTAGTGTAGTGGCGGTTCCATTGTCTGATACCACAGATGCATATCGCTGTAGCGACCTGTATACGCCTCGAGCTCGAGCTCGCTTAACGTTAACGTCCCTAGCCGATCGATGATACTCGTTACACTCGAGCTCATTAGCTAGCCGTATCTTTCCCCCCAAACTGTGTATCTCCGAGAAGCTTGTAACCACCATGTATAAGCCTCGTCTCGTCCCCCAGGACCACCATAAATATAATCAATACCTAATTAAACCAGACCTCAAATTCCGTGATCTGAGACTTCCCCCCACGTTCGAATTGCCCCCAATTACCCTACAACCGGCCGGATCCGGTGGTACAGAAAAAAAGCCACTTTCATGGCTTCCGGGCCATGGTGATCATGAGGCCTACCACCTTAATCAACCCAACCTACATGGTCATGATGTTTCATATTCTCCGCCCTTTTTCGGTACTGTTGCATGCTTACTATGATATCAGAGCTACAGGCAGGTAGGAAGTAGGTATCCGGCCGGTATCCGAGGCCTAGGTAGAGTACGAGTAGGTATACGTAGGGGGCTCAAGCTGAAGTACAAGCTTCACCACATCGTGGATCCGGGCTCTAGAGTAGACCTGAGCCTCATTCATGATCAGGACCCTTTCAGCCCTTTCAGGAAGACCATACATGCACATACCGGAGCCACCATTCCCTAGTTGCCACGGGACTCGACTCTAAAATCCCCAACCAGCCCAACTCCCCGTTATTAAGTAGCTTACAACTAGAGTAAAAGGCTGGAATATCGATAAACCTGCCCACTCTTGAGCTTCTCGAGTTGCAATTGATGACGCCTCAATGTTAACGTTGACCCTTTAACCTCAAAGCAGTACTAGTTTTCCACGCCGGTACGCCGTCGGTAGATTTAGAGTGACAGTCCTGAAAAAATAAAAAATAAAAAATAAAAAATAAAGCCACCGGGTGGCCACAATTCATGATCAAGCAGTGACCATGAATAGTAAGCCACAATTTAAAGCGAATGAAACTTTTCTCCTCCACTAATTTGACGAGTAAATGAACTTGTATTTCCGTGCTTATCGAGCTCGAGGCGTACTATAGCTAAATTCGAGAATGAAGTTTGTAAATTGCTTACTGTATTACTGAGATATGGGAAGGGACGTGTTAACCATTACCGCTACCCTACCCTAAGTAGGTATGTAGGTATCCTGACATCGAATATGACCTCGGAACCTTTTCTTTGACCTCCCACCAGAGAAAGGTAGCTACTTACCTAGCCTGGTGTAGCTACCTTATATGTGATACTTCCCAAAAAGGGTCTATTTGTGATTACCGCTGTAGGAAGCAATCCGACTAACCCCCACCCACGTGCCGCTACGTACCAAGCTACCTAGATGTCAGTCTCGAGCTACCTACGTCCTACTCTAGATATCACGACCTGGCCAATCACCAACCACCAATCACAATCACAACCGCAAATAATTACAACTAACTAGACCCAATTGCAAAGCCAATTGAAGCTCGAATTCCTACTAACTATAGCTAGTTTCGAATTCCATCACTTCCATCCATCTATAGATATCTGTAAAAACATTGGTATATACCTACATAAGTATTTAACACCCAGAGTACCTACCTCGTATACTCGAACCACCATCACCACCCCAATCACAATCTATAGCTCCTTTCCCTCCCAAGGACCCCCCAGCCATATAATTCGATATATAGCTATAGGTAATCATGATCATGGTACCGATATGGTACCGATGGCAACACTGCAACCAAGAATCACATCATCGCCCCTGCTACTTTTTTTTTCCCCAACACACGATTGCAACTTAGAGTACCCCCCCACCTCCCCTTTCCCCTCCCGCATGAACGCGTAGGTAGGTAGGTACGTAGAGTAGAGTATGCTCACGAGTAAGTGCCTATGTTCGAGTGTCAGTGAGTTTAGCTATAGCACACCTTAAAATTAGAATTTGGGGGTTTTTTTTTTTTTTTTTTTTGTTTTTGAAGGGGGCCCGGGAATCTAGATATCGATATCGATACCTACCTATCTATAAAGCTTAAGGGGGAGGAAGGAATTCGAAGAAGCTTCAAAGTTATACCTGTTTACCTGTTTACCTCAAGAACGTTAACGTTAACCCAGCTGCAGCATACCTATAACACACAAACAAACCATCATCATGATCATGCCTGAAAGCTTAATTATCTTGGCCATGGGGTCGAGGCTATAATTATAATTATAGGTAATTATCTACATGTATCTATCGAGATCGCTTCCCCCCCCCCCGTTCCACCCCCGGTTTGTACTCAAGGTAGGGAGGTCGGTACCGCTATTACCCGAGCACCATGGCCATGGCCATGGCCAATCCGAGGCGAATATCGTTGCCCGTGCATGGTAGATACAAGAAAGCACAAATAAGCCCCAAAAATCAAAAAAAATCAAAAATCCAAAGGTGATATTAATATTCACAAGTCTAGATCTAGAAGTAGGTATCGATATATAATTATCGTTCAGCTTCAACATAATTGAGTATCTACGAAGCTACCTAATACTCCACAAGCCTGCTTAATTACTATAAGCCTAAGCATGTCCCTCGAGTTAAACCATACCAAAATTTCAAACATCTCGAGTACCTACCTAAGTATATATGCCTCCAAAACCAAATCCGTAATCCGAGTGATGATGACACCACACATTTAATATTTTTGATGCAGTAGCAGTACTCTACTCTCCCGTACTTACTTACTTTATGTATGTGACATGGGCTCCTGCTCACTCATGATGTGGCACCAAGAAGATCTTCATTCAAGTGGGTGGGCGGGCGAGGTCGATGCACCACATACCCAATTGAACCCACCACCACCACCACATGTACCACACCACACACACCACACACTCCACGCACTCCAATATATCTCTCAAAATCCGAGAGGTAGCTGCTCTTTGTTTGTTTAAATAACATTTTTTTAATGTGATTGATTCTGTACGAGTTGTTCCCCGACTAGCTACCCCCTCCCCTCCCCTAGCCCCCAAACCTCCCCTTCACCCCACATATCGTTGAGGTCCAAAACACATGTGCCCCCAGCGCTATAATTCAAAAAACGTCCCATCTTCATTTAAGCATGATTAAGACGTACAAAATAGAAAAGCCAAAAGAAAACCAAAAGAAAAACCAACAAGTTAGATCGCAAAAATACCAAAAAAAAAAAAATGGCCATGGCTTTAAATGTTGTGCGGGGAATTGGTGAGTGTGAGTAATGTGAGAGTGTGTGTGTCAATGAATGGGGCGTTTGCGCCAGTAGAATATGCTTGTGTGAGTAAGAGTAATTTGTAGCCACGACCATGTGGAATAGAAACCAAAAAATGAAAACCAAAAAGACAAGAGAAAACCAATATATTGCACCAGAGCAAGGAGAAGACATAGGAGAAGATTATAGGGACGAGTACGAGGAGTAAAACAGTCAGGAATTGGCATAAAGGCGTTAAAAGCAGAATAAATGGAAATTGGTATTTGTTGAAGAAGGCCAAACGGTGGAAGTTAAACAGAAAATGAGTGTAGTGAGATCGATTACGAGTGAGAATGAAGAGCTGTGGTGTTAACTTCCAGCTTGGCTGTTGCCTGTCGTCCATGGTTATATAGTTGTGAGATAGACGAATGTCGCCCTCATTCGCTTCCTTCTTTCTTTCCTACACCTCTTTCTGCGCTTCCTTTCCATCATTCCTGCTCTTGATTGCCTTAAACCTCATCCTGCACATATTTGTGCTGTCGGCTGGTTTTTTTTAATTACAAGATCCATACGCCGGGTAAGAAAACGAGCAAGACCACTTGAAATTGAGGGTGTGTGATCCAACCAAGAGCCATTTTTGGTGTTTGTTGGTTGAAGAAGTGTTTAAATCCTTTGGGCATTTGACTTGTCCTTTGGTAATGATGCTGGCGCACTAGCAGCAGCCGAGAACTTCGCATTGAAGAGCTCAGAAATGTCCAAGCCTCCATCTTTTTTCCCCATGTTCTTTTCGGTGATGAGATTCTTGAGCCACTTGTTCTCCATTTCTAGCTGGTTGATCTTTGACTCGAGAGCAGAGACCTTGTCGGACATCTCCTTTGCAGACTTCTCGAGAGCTTGTTCACGCTGCTTCTTCTTGATACGGAAACGGGCGGAGGCGGCTGTGTTTCTCCGACGCTTGTCTTCCTCAGCGGCCATGCGGGATGACTCCTCAAGAGATTCTGGAGAGGCAGACTCCATGATGGATGATTTTCGCTTGGCAGTAGTGGAGGCAGTGTTCATTGGGTTTGAGGGAAAATTAATTGTCTGTGGAGATGTTGGGCTTGAGGCGTTTTCTGCCGGGGAGCCTGCAGAACCTGAGAAGGTCGTATCGTGAGAGAATCCCGCGTGTAGAGGGATAGGAGCAGTTGGTGTGGTGGAGGTAGGTGAGTGGTGGAGCTGGTCAGCAACGTTTTGTTGGAGGATAGCAGTGTAATCGTAATTATCGTATCCTGCCCGATAAAGCGAATGTTAGGAAGAGGCATAACAAAATGAATCATACAGTGAAGAGGAATATGGGTTATTCAACGTGGAGGGCACAGCATATTGCAAATGCCCCATTTCCACTAACGCTCGGATATAGCCTTCCCCAACTAGGATCTCCGCGATCACGCAAGAGAGGCATAGGCAAAACAGGCATGTGTACAACAACATGCATGTAGGAGGAGTTAGGGTGAGATGACTGTTTATCGGCGAGGGGGGAGGGGGGGTGTGGGGGATAAGAAATTGGAGTAATGTGCCAGATGAATAAAAAAACGAGTGCGAGAAAAAAAAAAGACGGTAAAAATAAAAGAGAGGTAATATGGACTGAGGGGTAGCCAGGCAGTGTTCTCGTGCCAGGCAGGCAGTTGCAAGGAATACACGCAGGCAGGCAGGGCCAAATAGGAAAAACGAAAAAACAAGACGATCAAGAAAAGGGTCAAGAGAAAGAAAAAGAGTAGAACTCAAGGGGAGAAGTCGGTGTGATTTTATCGCTCACACATCAAATGGAACGAGAAAACAAATGAAATTTAGAAAAATACCTCCGAGAAAAGAATCGATCGCATCGTGTTCTTGGAAATGCTGTTTCTGCAGTGGCTCTGGCTTGGTTCCTGACGTCGGTTGTTGTGAAGGCCTGCCATAGGCAACATTTCCCGCTGAAAACTCCCCAAGTGGCTCGCCCATGTCAAAGTCAAAGAATTGGGTGTTTGTAAATAGTGCGAGATCTTCAGGATTGAAAGTCTCCACAGTTTGCTCTTCTGCCGAGGGTATCGTATTCAAGTTGGCCAAAAAATGGGAGACATTAACATTCGGCCTGCTGCCTCTGAAATTTGACATTTTGATTGATTCTCAGGGTGCACCTGCTCGCCTTTCGTGCTGAATCCTAATTTTTTTCTCTTTAAATCCTGCCCTTGAAGGCTCTGCGATATATCCTCAACGCAGACGAGCGAATATTATTTTGCTGATTCGAAATTTGGAAAGCGTTGTATTGAGCTGAGCTGTGTGAGGCCGTGCACGATGAAAGCGTCAGGGTGAAGGGGAGCGATTGGCGGGGTGCGGGGCAGCTATTGAAGAGGATTCGTAGATGACGAGGTGAGAAAGCACAGAGCGATGGAGCGTCTGATCAAAAAGGGCGTGTGGAGCAAGATTTGAGCAACGGTGGGATGTGGGGAGCAAGTGATACAAGTTGATTCACAAATCGGTGCACAGAACCGGGACTATTGGCCTTGATTATGGGGGTGGGATTCTTTGTGCGGGAAAAAGGGCTGCGCACTAGGCCGGATACACGTGGGGCATTACTAACGCGGGATGACTGGCGAGCACCACCACCACCACCACCACCACCAACTGGCGGCGGAGGGAGGGCAGCCATTGGGCCGCGGGATACGGACGGGGATTCGGCCTGGCATGCAAGAGCGACGTCCTGTCGACTGTGCTGGGCCTGGCCTGGGCTTTTTGCTGGGCTGTGTGTGGGGGGGGGGGCGATGGTTGCGATATTGGCATCGGCATTGAGGGGGGGAGGGTGTGGGAGGGAGGAGGCATGGAGGAGGAGAGTTGGGTTGGTATCACGCAGCTGCTGCTGTAGGGCACCGAGTAAGGCCACGGCGCAGCCGGCCGGCCAGTTTGTGGGGATATTGGGGATATGCGATATCTGGGGCCGCTGGAGGACGACAATTGCAATTGCTGTGCGGAATTGTCGGCAGCTCGAGCGCAGGCCCAGAGCTGGGGACTCGACTCCACACACGACTCCATCGGCATGCAGTCGGGGTGGCATATGCAACCGCGATAGGCCTCCGAGGAAGAACGGCGAAACCGCAAGAGTGGCGGTATATTGCTCTGCATAAGTACTGCATACACCATGCCTCATACCGGCGTGCGCGTGGGGCTTCCCTCCACAGCAGCCGATGCTTGCTTGGTGCATCATGCGCTCGCCTTGCTTCCCGGCCGGGAAACGACAGCAGGCACAGCAGGATCAAGCCAATTTCATTTCCAATCTTCAGGAACCTCCCCGCAGAGCATCTATCCGCCATACCCACCTGGCTTTTCATTGCAACCGACCCATCTTCACGCAGCCTGACAGATGCATCTCCAATTCTCTTCAACTTTGTTTCGCCGCCCAGTCTCCCGTCCCTCCATCCCCGCGGTTGGGATCACGATGGCAAAGTGGGTGGGGGGCAGTCACTTGGCAGTCAGTCATGGGAGACCCAGGACACTACTAGCAGGTCTCCAACAGGAGCTGAGGGCTGACGGCAAACTCTTTCCCGGACCGAGACAAGCTAATCCCCGTTTCCACAGAATAACAGGTATCTTTCTCTGCACACACAATGCAATAGTGCTAACGATGCCTCAGGGACGGAGTCCAAGTCTGGTATGATCCGGTAGAAACGAGAGTCTGATTCTCTCTTTGAGCGGCATCAACGAGGCCAGAATGCCATCTGCATATCCTGTTATCTCTGCTGCCACCCCCGTGACCATGCCACGCCCTCAGCCCGGGAACGTTGGTTGGATCGAATCGATGCTACGCTTTGCCGAGTCGACTCCAGTTACTCCGTACTCCGTATCTCGAATTACTCCACCGACCCTCCATCCCCCGCGTTGAGGTCTGTTCATGTGCGGCATGGTTCTCCCAATCCCTGTCCAGCTTGCATATCTGCGATCGACGACGAGATGGCCCCCCACCTAGGTACGCCCTGCAGCTCGCAGCAGTGTCTCCTGAGCGCCATGCAATTTCGCACCCACGAAATATTTACATAATTTTTGCCTGTTGGCGTGCCGGAGGCCGCCGAAGGGTACAGCGACCAGCCGGAAGCTCATGACTGCCGTGGCCGCCAGGGATCTCGGCGGCAAACAGCGGCGTTCATCAAGCGGCGGGCCGGGAGCGGAGCACTCGAGGATCTCTAGGGCCTAGGGTAAGAGCAGCACCGCTCTTCAGAGCGAGTAGCTGCCAAGCCCCACGCCCGAAAGGGCAGTCTCAGCACTTCCGGCCTCTCCACCTCCAGAGCGAATGGCGCGTTACATTGGGAAGTAGTCTTCAGTGTGTTTCCGCTGGTGCGCGCTGGTGCGCGCTGGTGCGGCGAAGCGGGCGGGAGCTGCTTTGGGAAGTAGGTCGTAATCCAATCAGGTTATCTCCCACTTCCATGCAGGCTGGCTTCCCGAGGATGGTCCAAAGGCTCTTCTTATCTTCGGTGAAGCTTACTGCTTACTCGAGTACCTACGGCTAGGTAAGAGGCAGCCAGATTCCCAAAGACTGGATGAACTCTACCACCCGTTGCGCCGTTACTCCAGGCGTGCATTCTCGGGACCATTGATTTAACTGCTATCCCTCGTCTAATTCATTCCAACAATTCGGACCCCAGCCTGGTTATCCCCAAGATTTCGACTGTGGATGTAAAAAGCAAAACATTGTCCAATCAGACCCAGTGAGCCCGACCCAGGACACCTCTTGGTCGAAAACAAGCGACTGGTGATCATCATCAGAAACATCCCCACTTTGTGGGGCAAAATTAAGTGACATGAAGGCAGTTGACGATCCAGTTCAGTCATTTGGCGAGAGACGGTGCGGTGCACCCACGGCACAAATTGCAACCGACAATTGTTTGGTGCCTTGGGCCGAACCCATACTGCATAGAGTACCTACGCAGCATCTCTACCTACTCTACGGACTCCCAGCAGATACGGAATGGCATAGAATATTGAGTTCTTACAGTTTGTCAGGCGCTAGCCTTCGTTAGCGATAGATTGGCGGGACTTTCGACGGCACCTGAGGCATGGATATAGCCTGAAGTGCGTTTAAGGCACTTACTATCCGGCAAACAAAGATTGAGGGGCAATCTATCGCCAGTATTTCCCTAGATCTCATATTCCAGCTAACTCTAACAAGTCAGCGGCCCAGAGCCTAATAATTTGGCAGGTATTTGATTATGCAGTTCAAATCGAGGTAACGGAGAGATCGTGGAATTATTAATATTACTCTGAAGGATTTCCAGTACTTTGCCACGTGAGGCCAGTTGGAGACGCCGGATTCGCCATTATACAGGGTGCAATGGGTGCATTGCCTCTTACTATGCGTAGCATTTCCCAAAACTACTCTGCACACGCAACCCTTCATTATATTTCTATATGGCACTCCATGGAGCTCAAGGTGAAATATAGGCGACCCCCGCATTTATTTCCCCCAAATCTGGAGATAATCATTCCTCTGCTAAAAATTTGCTTTAGATGGTCGACTGGTTTGGGTATTCTGTATTTGCAATATTGACCGAGAAGACTGAACATTAGGATTAAAATTTTGTTGTTGGGAGAACATGTTGGTAATTCTTCTCAAAAATGGATTGAAATTAAACTGACACGAGAGATCCGTCCAGCAAGGCAGAAACGATATGTTCCTATTGGAAACTGTCCATTGTTCTTATTCCGCCTCGAATTCTTTCATTCAAGCGATAGACTGTTTAAGATGTGTACACCGGCAAACAAGAACCCTCATTTAACTAGCAGTTATCCAAATAGCATCAAAAATTCCACTCGGCAGGTATGTATGGACACACTATTATCGTTTTGTGAATTCGCCCCCCAGGTTCAAGATTTAACCATACCCCACCCCAAAACATCTTGCCTACCACAAGGTTATGCCATTTATGCAAGGCTCATGGAGGCGTTTCTAACACGCATGCATTATTTGATCAAAATATTCGAATTCCCACAAGTGCAATATTTCTCAAAGCAGCAAACGCACTTCCACCGTTGTGGCTGATCATGGTATTAAAAAAAGGAAATTATCCAGGTTCAGATCTCCAGTATGTATGGTCGTTTCCAGGATTCTCGGGAGGCAGAAGAAAAGGAAACGCCAAATGCATCCTATATATCATCATCAATAATTTTGCTTTTTGTAATGTTAACGTTTATGAGTGGCTGGCTTAGTCCATCACCAGCAAGAAGCGCACAGTGGCCTCACAGGAAGTTTTCATGACACATATCAAACTACCTAAAACGGAACTACCTCCTAACTAGTATTTTCCGTGGCCTCTTGAGAATCGAGCTCAATGGACTAATCGAGCAATAGAGCATGCGCCTCTCGAATTCTATCGCATTTCTCCACCATTTACCGAGCTCCATCTGGTTACCTAGACTCGGTGTGTTGTCTATTCTCGAGGTTTCCCTTCAACTGATTGATGAATCTGAGCTTTAATTCGATTTTAAGGGTTTCGACGAAAAAGCAATATATGCTGCTTCAAATTTATCTCTCAACCTCATCTCAATCACCCCCACTTTTGTTCAATGTCATGATTTGGAAGTGATGAATGGGATTGGGGATTCCCTTTCTCCGGTATTGCTTCATGGACTTTGGGTACCTGCATCTTTCTTCGGGTTCCTGCCAGATACTGCTTCAGTGTCGAACGTTCATCTGACAGTCTCATAAAGGCAAGATGTCCCAGCCCGAGAAAATTTATCAATATTCCAGCACAGAGAACACTAGGTAATGCACGATTGACTGCATGGTCGGTGTCTCTCGACCGCCCCAACTGAAGACCTCGTGCCGCATCACTCCCACAGCCAACCCCCCCACGCCAATGGTAGCGAAATTCCTTTTCCCGCAAACTAATCCCTATTCGGAAATTCTGTTACTTAATAAGGACGGGGATTGAGTGGGGGAAGTGTGCTCCGTAAATCTATTGGAATGTTGAACGAGAAAATTCGATATTTTTGAACGAGTTGGTTCAGCTGATGAAAAGGTGAGTTTTGTTGATCGAAATTTTTCTTAAGCCTTCCCAACTTCGATCTCGAAGGATGGAGGAACTTTAGAGGAGAGTGGTAACTAGAACTCTGGAGAAAGCATTCCCTTCGGATAGATACATACGTGTTTGCCAAGGGAATTAACTGATGAAAAATCGATTTAGAATTCCATACGAAAACACAAGCTTTCGGAGCATCCATTGCCATTGCACCAGTGCTTACTTTCCGCCCTTTTCAACTCATCTTAATGTTTGGATAGGCTTGGGTTAACTAAGCAAAAAAACCAGCTAGCCACATTGTACACGCACCAATAGAATATCTCCTGGCTGGCCTGGAGGCACCGTTCTCAAGTTTGCATACGTGCTCTTGCACAATCGACTTGAAAAGGCATTCACCAATCCCATGATAGGACTTTCTTCCTTGCTGCAAGGGCTACGGTACCTCTGCGTAGCCACCAAAGGAATTGGTTTCATTTTTTTTTCATTGAAGAAAAAATTCATCGACTTTGTTATCTATGTGGCGTTTGAAGCATCCAAACCATCCAAAGTGCTCTCATCACTTACTTACTTTATGCTTACCTAGATACATTTACCTCATACGCTTGCACGCTGGGGCTTGCATGAAAGAAGAAAATATATTCATGTTCCCATTGCTTTTTATCTAAGGGATGATGAGGGGGAACCTGGCGTGAATGTGGAAAGAAACAAATGCGTAATGGTGGGGAAATCAAAAGAAATCAATTAAAGTTAACTTTGACGTTACAGATAACACCGGGAGAAGTTTGAGAATTCGAAAGTTCGATATGAATGGTCTGTGCCGGAGTACAAAGTGCTCGCTGCAAATTATGGATCATGAAACCTTAAGTCCTTCAACATTCCAAGCAGGCGGGTCAGCTTTCTCTATTTGGCCACGGGCACTCTTCTCGACCACTCCGGAATCTGCACTCTACCATCTCCTACGAGTACAATATGTGGAGCACTAACTGAATTCGGCCACTCGAACGGCATGTGGGATGGAAGAGTGTTTGGGACGTCGGCCAAGGCGGGCTCTTGGAATGTTCCTCATTGGTAAACTGCCAAACAATTAAGGTTCCACGGACTAAAGTTTAAGCCTCAGCTCCTATTTGGACTACGGCCTTCCTTCCCAATTCTACTATGCATCATCTTTGTGGAATGCAAATCACTCAAACGGAAAAGGAAAAAAAATCAGTTTGTTCTACTCGAATGCGCTGGCCGCTTGCTCACCCCTCAATTGAAGGAACATCTACTTACCTGGAAGGCGTTGGTTGGTTGCACATGTCGCCGGCTCGGCCTTCAGTTCTTCAACGGAAGGAGAAAAAATATCACTGATCAAGGCTCTGCCGTGCTGCAGGGGGGTGAAATACCCTTTGCATACGAGATCACCTTTGCATGAGTATATTGCTCCATACGGTTTCTTCAGTATCACCTTCTCATATATTTTTTTTTCAGGTACACATCGTTGCGCCAACCGAAAGGCTACCTTACACATATTTGAAAAGATCTATGCCAAGTCACCTCATTCGGCATGCACGCGGCTAAGTATCGCGGCTCGATGTCGTTTCTGTGGACGAGTGTTAGCCACGTTGGACAAGCTTAAGGCGACCCGCGTAACCGAATGGATACGCCTCTTGGTTGTTCTCATGCCGCTTGGTGTGTTGTGCGGCGCTGGGCTGTGGCTAAGTTTAGAGACAAGCCATCTTCTTTTTCTTCAAATGTGCCGTTGCAAGACATTCGTCACAAGCAATTATTAGTCTAATTGAGGCCAGAACTGGTTTATTCCAATTGTGCGATATTTGCCTCCATTCTTTCCTGGGGATACGAGCTGGCGATGGACATCAATTTCCATATTCGTTGCATTTAGCTGTCGTTGGAATCACACTGCTAACGCCTTTACAGCTAGCCTTCGCTTCATAGGCATTCGCGTGATCCTATGTAAAGTCACTTCTACTTATCGGATCGCTTGCCTGCATAACCGCCTTGCTATGGACAGGGTAAAGCCTGTTAATTAGCGGGGTTGAGGTTGGTTGAATGTGTCTCCCGCCTGAAGCGAATCATTTGTGGAGGGGGGGGTTCAACGAACATGGGCACGGGGGTGTCTCATTGGCCACAGTCTTGTTGCGAAATGGTCCCAAAAGAAATTGACTGGGGTTGTTGATGGCAAGCCACAGCTCCCCCAGTTTTTGCCTCGCGATCGTATGTATCAAAGTGGAGGAAATTTGTTGCCATTTAATTTTTGCTATGAATAGGATATTATACCCTGTCGAACCGTTCCTTTTTGGGGATCAACAACCTTTCTTGTCTCTTGTTTTATTTTCGGGTACAATTAATTGCTGGGGGGGAGGGGGGTGTCATTCTACAGTACTCGTAGAGAATCCCGGAAATATGGGACCTGCAATACCTTAATCTCCAATGACGCCGAAAATACATACGGTCCCTCCACACACACAACACACCACACATGCAGCAACCTTTTTTTTTTATATTACCCACCATGGAACTCCGGTGCCTGATATATTTTGGCTGTGATACTTATATATCCAACGGTGCACCTCTGAAAATCCAGGGTCTTCTATTCCTTCCATTGAGGTGCCACCGAGCTTCAACCGAATAAATCTCGAACAGTCAGAGTCGACAGCTAGGAAAAGATCATTCAAGTCTCTCATTAATTTGTTTACTTGCGATCTTCTTTTTGTTTCCATTCTCTACATTTTTTTTTTCACAAAATGCGTCACTCTATTGTACGTTGTTGATGCATCCATCTACTCTAATTCTTCTTTCCGTTTTTTTTATTTTTATTTTTACATATCTCGGGGTATCCTTTTTACTTACACGTTCATTTTCTTCCACAGGCACGAAGGTTTAGACGGAAAGCGGCTTACGCACCTACCTCATCCACCCCAGCCAACAAAAACGTTACTCCCCTCAAAAACACAAATGGGATCACGACACACGCAAACCCGATCGATCCTGAAGTCGACGTGATATTCGTGCATGGCCTCGACGGGGGCTCGGTTTCGACTTGGGCAAAGAATGAGGATCCGAGGGCGTACTGGCCAAAGGAGTGGCTACCAAAGGAGTTGGAGCTCTCGAGAGCGAGGATACATACGTATGGATATAACCAGGACCAGAAGAGGGATTTGCATTCGTATTGGGACTATGCGGGGCAGTTTTTGACGGAGTTGGTGTGCTCGCCAATGTGGTTTGGGACTGTAAGTGTTTTTCTGTTCTTGAAGGAGGTGTATATGTTTTGGAGGATAGGAAAGCTGATGATGGGAGATGTAGCTTCCGATTGTGCTGGTTGGGCATTCGACGGGTGGGTTGATTATCAAGAGGGCATATGTAATGTCTGTCCTCAGCCCGCTCTACTCTCGAATCACAGCCTCGATCCAGTCATTCATCTTCCTCTCGACACCACACAACCCAATCACAGTCTCCTCGTACAAGAAGTGGCGGAAATCAAACAACTGCCTCATCTCCAAGCCCGCCCTCGACGCCCTCCTCACCCTCACAGCAGACCAATTCGAGCGCGCGCTGCACCACCAACCCCAACTACCCGGAACTACTCGTCACCACCACCGCCACAACCAGCCAAAACGCATCATCAGCATCCTCGAAGCCCAATCCAGCCTCTCGCTCAAGCGCGGCGGCAAGAAGCGCACCACAATCAGCACGCGCGAGTCGTGCACGATTGGAGTCGAGGGCGAGATTGTTGCCGTGATGGGGACAAAGTCGCACGCGGGAACGGCGAGGTTCTCGGCGCCGAATGATGCGGATTATGCGTGTTTTTACAGGTACTTGAAGGGCGTGGTGGCGGAGATTAGGTTCAGGAATGAGAGGGAGCCGATTATTGCGCCGCCGGAGTATACCAGGGAGTGGGATGGGAGGTATGCGGGGCAGGGAGGGGTTGCCATGGGGTCGCCATTGTTGAGCCCGGGGTTTGAGGTTGATGGGGAGAGGAGGAATACGTGGTGATGGGAGGTGTAGGGGTAGTGATGGATGGTGGATGGAAGAGGGTAGGGTGTTTATGGATATCTGCTTCTTCGATTATCACTAACTCACCACTACTACTACTACTACTACTACGATATTGCAACAAAGCTTCGACGGATCTGGATATATATGTGGATGGGAGGGAAGAAAATAAATGGTCTTTCTTTTTTTTTTTTGGGGGGGGGCGGGTTTACTGAAAGGGTTATACCACGACTGGTATCCTTAAGCTTGAGTTTTTTTTGGGGGGGGGGAATTTTCGTTTTCTACATCGATATCACTCTTTTATTACCTCGGCCTTTTTTTTTTTTTTTTTTTGGTTGTATCTTGGGTCTTTATTCTTTCACATTCACTTTCACATTCACTTTCTTTCTTTTTTTCCTCTTACAAGCACACCTTCGAATTCTTACTATCCTTGATTATTACATTAATTCCCTAATTTTCCATTCCTTTCCTTGCCTATTCTTTCTTTCAATTTTATACACCTAGTATTATTCACTCACTCTCTGGTATATAAGACATCTCGTTAATCACCTTAAGCTTGTTTACGTTTGGAGTTTTTTTATTCTTTTTTTTTTTTTTTTTTTTTTGTACTTTCGGGGGATCTTTTTCATGATTTTTCGGCGTTATTTTCTGGCGTTTAATTTGTTGGATTTTTTTTTGTTTTTGTTTTTTTTAAATTTGATTAGGTACCATGCATATGGCCAAGTAGCTTACTCTGGATGGAGAAGGGATTTGAACAGAACAGAACATGTACAGAACAGAACAAATGGAATTTTCGCGTTTGGGACAACTCTCAATCATAATTACTCGTGCTTTGCCTTATTATGATTAATTATCATGAAATTCCCGCACTGTACATGTGATTCTGGGGGAATTTGCTATAGCTTATTAAAGACTACGTTGCATAGACCTCTACTGAATCTTTCTCTAATGAAATGTGATGATGATGTATCGAAGAAGATATAGCCCATATATATCCTTCGAAGCTTATAAGTAAGCTTCATATCGAGCTCGAGGCGCAGCACCCTTGATCATGATACCGACGCGACAAAATTTAAATCTAAATGTTTCTCCGATCGTACATGTGGTTGCACAATACCACTCTTACTTCGTATCGCTATATATATATTGTTTGATTAACAAAATTAAACCCTGTGATCAACGGGTCGCGATCGAGGTTGCACATTAATCTTAAATTTATAAAACACATTGCCGTGTATGACGCCGTGTGCATGTACATGTACATGCCCATACTTCTTATGTGTGACGTGACGTCTCGTGAGGAGATTTTACTCTTCCCGGCAAGCTGTGGGGAGATCTAGATCTAGATCTAGGTCTAGATGTCCTCCAAAGTACATTACATTGTAATTTAGGTACCTAGTATACCTTGTATATATGTTCTCGATCGCCTAGCAGCCGGCCTCTTAATTTCAGGTGGATGGGCGAAAAGAATATCAATCATCAACGCATAACTACTACTATATATAAATCCAAAGCCAAAGCCATGCTGGAGCTCTCTTATAACTTATATTAGGTAGATAACGAACATAGTAACATTGGGTACACAACTCTTCGCCCATGGGTCATGATGTATGTACATTACATTTGGGTTTCAGCACTTCAAGTAGAGGTAGAACTAGATGCCGTACGCGATGGATGAAAAAAGAAAAAAGGATAAAAAAAGATAAAAAGATTAAACGAGTAAAAGAAAAAAACGAAAAGAATTGCGTTTTGATCAAGTAAAGCTATTTGAGGCAATGAGCACCAAATTGCAATGCATGCTTTCGACTCCCCCCTACCTCTCATAACCCCAAATACCCCATCGTTGGTCGTTGTTGCGCAAGCCCAAGCAAGGTCTCATCAAAATCCACAAATTCAAACCGGACTAGCGCGGATTTCCTATTTCGGTAGCCATTGCCACATTCGTTGTGAGCAACCTACGTAATCGATCAGCCGAAACCCCGCGGCCGGTGGGCCCATCAACACAGCAACGGCCACAACCACGCTCACAACCACAACCCTTCAAAACGTATATGCACCAGCACGCATTTCAAACAATCATATATATCCCAGCAGCCTTCATGGAAACTCCCATGACCTGCCCAAGCAAAATCAAGATTCCGGAACTGGTGTTGAAGTAGGAGCAGTCACCATATTCCCCTCCGGCTCCATCGTATCCACATGCCAGACGATATAATTCGGTAATCCGACAACCTCATATCCCGCTCTTTTCGCCATCTTTGCAAATCCCTCAGTCTCTGCTTGGTTCTCAAAAGCGTAGCATGGGAAGTTGATGCCGCTGCGGTGGAGATCTGCTTTAACGAGGATGCTGACTCCGCCGATACCGTCAAGGGGAACTTCCTCGTGAAGTAGAGTATGGTTAGAGGCGGCGCCCAAGTTACCCATGAGAGCAAGGTAGGTTCGATTGGTGGTGTATTCTTTGTAGCCTGTTGATTTGTTCAATTAGCTGCAAAATGTGGAGTGTGTTGTACTGAGATGGCCGAACCTTCTGCAAGAATAACGTCCCTGTCAAGGGTTTTCATCATCTCGAGGGCGTCGGGAGATTCTTGCCAGGAATTGTAATCGACTGTGCACGTGGAAAAAAAATCACCATTAGTCAACGCACGAATGAATTTGAAAGGAGAGCTTGTAAGAGGCATACATCTCCCTTGAATCTCCACACCATCCTCGTATCGATGAAACCAGACATCTATAAATCATTTCAACAAATTAGCACTAATTTTCGCAATTTTGCCTGGCATGTTTCCTCTCGCTTATTTTCCTGGTTTGCTACATGGGAGATCTCCAGCAAGGATCTTGAGCGATTGGTCTGAGCGCTCATCGCTCATTCCACAGACTTCTTATTTAAGATGTAAACATACTTGGGACAATAACATCTTTATCATGAGCCATGAAATCCTCTAATATTGTCGCCGGGCTCTCCTGCAAGTCCACATCACGCCAATATACCCAGGAATGGTCAGGCTTCAAGGCAGTATAGAGTAGATAGTTTCTCGCACGACCCATTGACTTTCTCCGGGGTCCTTGGGCCTCAAACCCATGCCGTTCAGAAACATCATTCTGGTTGTAATCCTGTATGCCGAAATCCTTTGTAACGATATTGATGCTTCTGAATGCACGTCTTCCCCGTTGCGCGCGATCGGCCTCTGCACCTAGGATGGCATACGTCTCGTCATGCGTATCGCCGACCAAAAAGGCAATGTCGATGAGTTCGTGTGGGTAGGTAAGCTCTAGAAGCAGGTCAAAGTGTTTTCGAAGGAATTTAGCAGCATCACGGACCGGAGTGAGAATGAGGACCCTCTCATTCCTCTCGGCAGCATTTCCAGAGGACTTTATGGGATTCAAGTCGATATTTGCTACTTTCGGAGAGGTGACTTCGATGGGAGTATGAGGGTTGAAAATGATTGGAGTCATTTGGTGTGCGTGCCATAGGTTATGTGCATCGGTGCTTAACTCCATTGGGGAGACTGCTGGCCCAAAGCAATAGAACCTGCATGGCCCCAGAGGAAAAGCCTACCAGATGAGCTTCCGCGGTGTTGCAATTTGAAAGGGACATGATACTGACCGTTCCAGTTCCAGTGTTGTATCTTTTAACAATCGAATTGTATAGAGACAGAATATTGCCAGAGCACAGAAAAACGGTACTCGACTCCGGAGAAGTGTGCCCAGCATATGAGGCAGGGCCGCACAGAGGCCCGATCTCCGTGCATCCATGACTGCAATGTGCCGGTCTTCGCACCGGTGCCTCTAGTATTGTTTGTTCCTCTGAATGGCTGTGGTGCTTCAATAGATCTTGCGAGGCTAGGATGTCGGTCGTGGTCGACCCGATAGTCGAATTGTGAGAGGGTGGTGTGGAGAATCGGCAAGGGAGCTGGCGATTGGTGAGAGGAATGAGTTCGAAGGTTTGGGTCTCGTGACTTGATTTGACCTTCTCAAGAAAGCTAACGCACGGAACGGGCAGTGGCTTCAATCTCGTGCCTCGCGCATGGGGACATGAAGCGGAAACTCTAGGCACATTCGAACATCGGAATATGCAGTAAGCACGAGCTTATGGCCCGAGAATTTAATTTTAAAGGGGAACTATTTGTAAAAGTAAATGCTTGTAGTATACGTAGTGCACGAGAACAAAAGTGTGTGAATATTCAATCTCATGCATACGTGGCATGTGCTATTGCTGAGAGCATGTACGAAGCCTAGAGCTAGTAGAGCTCGAGCATATCGATGAAAGTCTAATAGAAGCTGTCTTTCTAGTGCTCGTGCCCTCTTTTAAGGGTGGGGAACGGGAGTTTTGTGGGGCATATGATATGTTCTCGTGCCGGAAGAGCTCTAGATCTAGAGGCTATCTTCCAGTTTCCAGGTCTGTATGGTGATTCAGAGGTAGGTATTTTGTATCAATCAGCAACTAGTGCTTCCCTCTAAACTGAAAATTGTGGAGGAAATCCTGGTCTCGTGCTCTAGATCTCGCGCCCAGACCCTGTAGTGGGAGAAGTCCTTTACATACGAAAAAGTTTTATATAAAATGTGAGTCTGCTTTTTGTTTGTAGGTGTTCTCGTTTTGTAGACCTATTTTGTGACTCACCTCGACAGCAAGTTTGGGATCCAATTTTGCGTAAGAATATGTTTTTGTAATGTGCCTGTACTGCAAGGAGATGGGGGATGAGGAAGATAAGGCAATCCAGTATTGAATTTTACGGGGAGATGGATCCTCGGATGCGCAGTTGGATTTACATGCGATCTGCTCATGCTCCCAGGATGCGGCCGGCATTGAGAAGCCCGTGTTGATGGTATTCTGGGCGAGATCTATTTCCGTGGCGAAATCATCTCTGGGTTGCATTAGCGAAGGACGTGAATCAATTTGTGTCGTCAATGTATATTGGGGGGCATACGTCATTCATGAGGGTAATGGAAATTTGGAAAGCAACAAGCACCTGTTCTCGTAAATTCTCATGCCCCACTGCAGATATCAGTCCCAAAACTTGGTTCACTCACCAATTTCCATCATTCTACAGTTGCAAGACCTTTGCTTCCCTCAAGCCAGCAACCCCCTCCATTTAGTTCCAAGCATCGTCACATTCAATATCCATTACTCCTCAATACCACTGCGGTTGGATTAAGCTTAAAATTGTCATCTTTCAGCCTCCGTTCAGTCTCTGGGCACAAGACGAATTGTCTCAATTGGATGCAGGAGCAACAAAAGTCCAGAAGCTAAAACCAACATCAAGCATGTGCAGCAACTTGCGCCAATATAAGTCTGGAATGCCGTTTGTCTGACCCGAGACTGTGATGTTTATTGGTTATAGACGTATGTAGGATGAAAATAATAAGTGATGTTGCATTTTACTTTTGCTTTGATGCTGATGAATGCTTCGGCCCGATAGTTGCGAAACCTACTTCGTGAAGAGCACCGCCATCTGATCCGTACATATTGCGGCTTTGATGAATTTGATGAAGTTGAAACATTGTTGGTGGCGGTGGCGGCGAGGGCGTAGCCTCGGTGCTGCGGGGATTGGTGGGATATCGAGAGTGTGTTCGGTGAAACCACGGGGAGAAATTCGCCTTCTCCGAGGGTTCAGCCTACATCGGCTCCTATACTTCCTCTTTGGTTCAGCCCGCAAATCCGAGAGGCCTTTCACGGCGGTCTCGGCATGATCATCAGACTATGGATGATTAAGGAAGGAGTACGCACCACGCCCACGCCCCTTTCGAGCTTCCATCTCCCTCGCCTTTCAGCCAAACGTCGTCCTTGATACATCCAACATTCTTTCAACCACCTGGACAGCGCTGCAACTTCGGCTGTATCGAGATACCCGCAACCTTATTCCTACACTTTTCTCATCGCATCAACGGTTTCCGTCCCGAAAGTGAACGAGGGAAGCCATTGCACGATGAAGGTAGCACGTTGGGTACAGTTTTCACGCAACCCTCAAGCCTCCAGACATAATAATATTGGCTACAAGCACACATTACCGCGTACTCGAGCTGACCAGTATTGAGAGAAAACAATGCAGAGCCACAAAGATCTCTCAAAGGCCCTGATATTATCTTGCAGCTACCGCAAAATCAGTATAATGACAGCCCATTGAACCCCGCCAGAGGTGCGAAGGCATGTCCACGTGTATGCTAAATGAATCAACACAGAGGTGGTAATCCAAGAAAAAGGGCGATCGCCTGAAGGCCAGCATGTGCACACACAACGTGGCGTGGTCTAAGAATAGGTCTTGACTCGAGGCTAGATTAGACAGTACCGAGGCCTTGCCCAGTTGCAATTGTACCATACTCGAGTACGAACAAAATGTGCACCAATATATTCATAAGGGCTTGACTAAGAAGCTGGAACCTAAGAAGCTGGGAAAAGAATAGGTTGATATTCAAGGTACATGTACTATACATGACCATGGTCCACTCTTTTCTTCTTACCCCCAAATTCAACGCTTGAGAATACTTTAAGGAATAACTTTAAACCAAGCATCCGATGGCCGTGAAAGACAATACGCGTACGTTTAACCAATAACCAAATAGAAAATAAAATACAAGACCCTAGAATGTATGCTAACGGGTAGTTTTCCTTCGCAATAACAGATTATGATGACGATATTTAATAAAACAACCGAAAAATGAGATAAAAAATCCAAACCTCGAGAAATGAAATGCAGAAATTACAGACACCGTGCAAAACCCTCCCAACGAAGACAAAGAAAAAATAAACGCCGCTTGCAAAGCAATGCCATTCAATACATTGCCGCCAATTAGTATCCACCAAAACAGATCGAAACTTCCAAAAGTTAAAGAAAACCGAGGGCCTGGCCTATTACCGGGACCTGTATACAAGGCTGTCAGGCTGCCCCAAGCCTTGTTGAGGTACTCCGTGGAGGGCTAATAATCGCCTCAGCTCCGAATTTTCTGTTTTCAATCGTTTACACTCTGTCTGGGACTCCTTATAGCCATGCAAAAGCTGATTCACGTAATCTCTCGTCTTTTTTAGGATATTTGCTTTTGATTCTTGGATATTTCGGCAGGAGGGGACAAGGTCGACTAGAGCATCCATTCCTCCCTTGATGTTTTCGCGCCGACGCTTTTCTGAATTCAAATGGTTGCGGCGACGTTTCTCCTGCTTTGTAATCTTTTCTTCATGATGCTCCATCATCATTGGGCTGTCGTGCTCCATGATCTCCTGGCAGTCTGCGTCAATGCCCATGGGGAGTGGTGAGTTATGCATCATACCCCCATGCTGAGTTATCCGATGAGCTGACAATGGTGATTGACTTCTTCCAAATCCATAGCCACCGCTCTCTCCCTCATAGCTCCTCCCAGTGACTGTGCTCTGGATAATATGCCTATTAGGGTTGTAATGATGTGTAGCTCCTCCATTCTCAGATATCGGAGTTGTCGGGCCACTGCCCGTTGGAGATTGGCATGAGGCCGTATACACATTGTCGAATGACGGGCATCGGGTGCCAGGAGATATTGGGCTCGGGATGGCCAACGAAGGATGGCTGCCTGTGTCAAGCATAGAAGTGCAATGCATGGATTCACTTTGAATCGTGATGTGGCTGCTATTTGTCGTAGTGGTAAGGGGAATTCTGGGAATTGACATCCCCAGTTGTTTCGAATGGCCTTGCAATTGCTGATATGAACCGGGAGAAGGGTTTCGATTCGAGTCGATGGTTGACGAGTGTATTGATTGGAACTTTCCATGGCCATGTTGTCCAGCTCCTGAGGAAAAGGTCTCTCTCATGAGCATCTCCAAGGATCTATATCACAGGTATGAGGAAATGTTACTTATGAAACTAGCAAACAAATACGTACGGCAGTTGTGTCTTTTGATGCATTTCAGGCCCCATTTTGAAATATTAACAAAATGCAGCTTCAAAAGTATGACCGATGCTGGGCTTGTGAAAGACGTGTAAGATGAAATAGCACTTGAAATAGCTTTGAAGGTTCAAAAAGATAGGAAAGGTGAGAAGTATACGAGAATGAAGGGACAGCTGTTGAAGAGCCTAAAGTCAATGAGGATCGAAGTGTTCTGTTGCTCTGGGAGAACGAGATGGACTCCGCAAGGATAGCGGAAATCCTTCCCTTGATATACCATTGCTCGGGAAAAGGTTAATACTTGATTTCGGTGTGTATCGGTCTCTTGATTGGATATCTGACTGCTTGGGTGAGCATATAGAATAGAATATTCGTTGGGATCAACCTTTGTCTCAGAGAGCACTCATCAACCTCTATGCCTTATACTAAGGCACAAAATGTAACGAGCCAGCATGCACCTCTATTCTCGACAATTGGGCAATTTCTTGTTCAGGTGGCTGATCGTCACATCCACCGCAGCCGTGGCCATCACTTGGGGTTGTGAACGTGGGTGAGACCCATGGGGAGCAGCCTGATTTGTCAGTTGAAAGCCTCAAGGTCGGGTCCGCGAGGGTGCGTACCGCAGGAACCAGGCCTTGCTCGCAGAAATGCGAATGGACACCAAAAAAAAACGAGCCGCTAATTCCGGGATCAAATCCCTTGCCTTTCAAAAAGCTAATGGGTGTGATGTGATGGTGTGTGTTTCTAGATACAGCCCTGGTCCAGCACCTTCAGCAAAGAAAAAGAACTCATGGTAAGCTTCGATGATCTGCTTTTGGTGGAACCCAGACCTATGTGCGCCAATGAGATCAACAAATTGGATTGAGGGACCTGCGGGTACATGGAAGAAAACAATGCACAATGTACAGTACACGTCCTAGCGATTGCCGAGAAGAGAAGTAAATAAAAATTACTAGGGTGGCGGTAGTATGGCCAAAGATACGATACCGAGGCCAGTGTTCCAGATTGCGAATCCTTGATGCACATCTTTTGCGTATGCCCCCCCATCTTAGTGAATATGGCCGTCTAATATCAGGTGTCACATAGGTGCAAAGTGTTATGCTGCGAGTCGAAAAATAACAGGCTATCCAATGACTGGGAAAGTCCCCAACTATGTGAATCAATTACCAATAGCCGATATACCTCACGGAGGTGATGATATTTCTCTCAAAAAATTACACAATACCCAGATCTAGAAACACAGGAGCAACCCAAGAAATGCAATGGATATAATGCCAGGCCGATGAGCACGACATGCACCGCATAGTTTAATTTTAACGACTGCTTTACCAAAACGACGTTAACGTAACCGGTCTAGACCCATCGCGGAAGAGGGTTACAAAAGATGAGTTACATGTTGTCTCCGCCCTTGAGTTGGATTTAACAGAGAGAAAGACACGGTAATTTATCTGGCAGCCGTGCGGGAAGAAAAGGACGAATTTGGATATGGGCAGTTGCAGCACCAAAAAGTAGGAGAGAGAGAATACTGGACCAATCTGCAGCCAGGCGGGGAATCGTAGGGTTCTGAGGCATGTGAGGGGATAACCTACAGTGCCTACTCTACATCCGTAGTGGGTACTAAGCTGCTCCTTCGTCCCTTACAGCGTCGAGCAACTCCTGCGTCTAAATGTTGGTTGCTAACTGCAGTACGGGGTTTTTTTTTTTTTTTTTTTTTTTTTTTTTTTTTTGAAGTGGGACAGGAATGGCCTGCAGCCGCACAAGGATACAAGAACAAACGGTGCAATTGTCTAAATTGGTAACCCAACCATACTGATACTCTTCAGAGAGCCAGATCTCCTTTGAGGCCCAGAAACTATTCAGTCTATCGTCCATGAACGAAAAGATACCTAGCCATCAATCATTTGTACGAAAATAAACCTATCGGAGTGCCACTAAAACACCAAAATTGAAAGAAAACCGGAATTGAACGTTTTCCCTTCGGAAACTTAAAAAGAAAAGCACTTAGCACGGATTCGAAATCAAGCTGTTTGCCAGGATAAGAATGATTTGTGATTGTTGGGCGTTCATCGATACCCCCACAATCTTGGACCGGAGTAGGGTACTCCACAAGATCGGTACATGGTATTTTGGCTTGAGACAAAAGCAAATAACTTTTGAGTAGATCCCCGATGTTGATGATCGGGCCAAGGATCACAATGGCACGGGTACAAAGTTGACTGCGCGGAAGCACCGGACTGCTGAAGGAGTAGTATTTCGCCTTTGCACGCGCAGTTCATGGCACTGCCCCGATGAGATGAACTCGTGAGCATAAGCTGAAGAACTCGATGGCTGGGAAAAAGTTTAATCCAGCCTCCAGACACTCGGACTCCAAGATGGGATGAAAGCTGAAACGCTGGGCCACAAATCAAACCCATTTCGGCCCAGACCATTGTGTGCCCCACTGGAATGGTGTCGTCTTTCTGTTTTGGTCGAGCCCCACTTTCTCCTTTTGGGCCCACATCTCCAACAAGCCGCCACCATCTAGGCTTATATCGGCTTGCAAGGGCACGAAGTTTCTTTTTATGCCGCCTGCCTGGGTCAATTGCCTTTCATATGTTCACGAACGGTCTTTTGATGAGCATGAACGGTCTGCGTGCCGCAACCTACAGCCGGTACCCCTCCACATGACTACACTGCAGGCACCGAGGTATGTTAGACCTCACGAAACAGGGCGGGTGAATGCTCTCCAAGTGGAGAGACAGCCACGAAAGTAAGGGATGAGTGATCGATGAGCGGGTTATACACTTCAGGTAATGAACGTGTGTTTTTCACCCCCACCATCTGATCAATCGTATCAATTCCCTATTTGATGCTCCTGCCAGCTCCTCATGTCTTTCATGTGATTGGGGAAAGTGGCAAACATGGCAAGCTTATGCCCGGAGATGCCATGGGCTGTGAAGTTGGCCTCCCGTCTGTAGCTAACCCAACATCTGTCACAACCTCCAACAACCTTCTCATGCCAACATAGGCACGCTTCAGCAGCTGAAACATTTTTTTCTCCTTCCGGGAGACGTACACGAGGCGATAGAGAACGTTGATAACGTGATTTTTGGTGGGAACTTGTGTGTCACTGGCAAATCGGATACAATGAGGTCACGGTTCAACGGAAATACCATCCATTTGCGTAATTGACTTGTCAGCTCACTTTCCAATTATTCCCCCACTCCGCAGGTACGTACCTCGTCACACTATTCACATCCGTCTAACAGATGATTACATATTTGCTCGGGTTTAGCATTTGTGGGGGCTTATACGAATTCGTATCAAACGAAGGAAGGGTGTTTCCAACATACAAAATTCACAGTGTTACTCGCCTGCCGCAGCTACTAGCAAACATGTCTGAATATTTGCTTCCTCTCTCGAGCTCCAACGTGCTCACTGTTCTCCCCTGTAGGTCAAAATTCGTGTCCAATCACGATGAAAGAGCCGAATCATGGCCATGGGCTGCCATGTGTTTCAGTTCAAATAAAACATATCACAAAAGCTTATCGATAGTCACAACACACACCTACAATCCTCGTACATATCAGGCCACCAATCAAGTTTTGTGTTGCTCGGGCACTCGATACTCTACACCAGAGCCTGATATTGTCACAGACCTCTTTTTCTCTCTGTGTCTTTCCCATCTTCTGCTGCACACATGGATGAGCACAAGACGTGCAGCGAGGAACCTGATGGCCATGGTACGGCACGCAGAAATAAATCCGAATTAAAGGGAGGGTGTGCGGGTTGGGTATAAGCAGGCGTATATATTACACGCATGTTTAACGAGGCGGCTACCCACAGTTAGCTGCTAGCTACCTAGACTACTCCATGGGTCTCTCTCTCTCTCAGAGGCATAAAGTTAGGGAGGTAAAGAGGCGAGATATGGTAAAATGTGGGTTTGTGGAGGGTCGATGGCACACGCACGCCGTTCCGGTGTCCGCTGATATGCGGATGTATGTGAAAACTCCCCCCCCCCCCTTCTTTCCTTTTTTTATACATATGTATAATGAGTGGTACAATAAAACTGAGATTTATAGGTGATCTAGATGAATTCGTCTTCCAAGGATGCCAAATCCGTATGTGTAGGTGCAAGACAAAGTCCCAATTTGGGTGTTACGCAAAGGGAGCTAGGGGTGTGTGGTGTGGCTGGCCGGCCGGTTGCTGGCCGGAATGTGCCAGTTTGTCAAGAATGGCAGCTGATAAATTCCATGTCAGTTTTGGTTGTGAAAATGGTCAAATACAAAAAAAAAAAGGAAAGGTGATATTACGCATTACTTGCTTGTTGACTTACCTTAGGTACCCACCTGCCGTAGGATACGTACCAGCCGGACATGCGTCCCTCACTGTCTGCCATGATTCAATTCCCGCCGTTGTACCAAGTTAAAGAGTATACATGAATACGAAAATAATCCAAATCCAAATTGGGAACAAGGGAGAGAAATTTACCGATCGCGGTGACTGACTTGGTTTACAGAAACTCTGTTTTTTTCCTCCATGGCCAGAAATTTGAAAGATTTGAAAGCTGAAGTCTAAGGCTGAAAATGTTATTAACACGAAGCTTGGTTTGTCTACTTTACCGAAATTGGCGAAAAAAGACTAGTAAAAAAAAGCATGATTCCTTACGGGCACATGGCCATGGCATTATAATTATGGCAAGGCGTGGTACGCGGTACACGGGTCTAGACCTTCTTGTTCTTGCCATATGCCTACCCAACTACCACTCATATAGGGCCCATATAGACACGACACAAGGCCAGCTATGATTGAAATTCTCTGGAAATTGGAATGACAAAGGCGGAGACCTCCGGCCGATCAGGTAATACATGTACAATGGGAACACCATCGATATCACCAGCACCATCATCGTTGTTTGAATTTTGATTCTATCTCTTCTGATGGATAGGTATATTTCGGTCCATATAGCGAGAGCTATAGACACATACTTACGCATTTCACAAGAAATTACAAGGCGCGGGGCAAACGATGATCGGTTTTTTTTTCCTCTGGAGCTTGTGCATCCATATATTTGGCAGCTTATAGGCCGCCTAGGAAGGTAAGCAACCCCACCCCCCCCCCCCCCCCCCTCCCCACCACCACTCGACGGCGTCCGGAAAGCTGACTCCTATGTAGGTGGCTAGGCCTACCCAGACCGGCTCAAGCTTGAAGGGGTGTGCTACTACGAATGATCAGTCACAGGGATCGGAATTTCCTATTTTTTTTATTTCAACAGCATTTCAAACATGATTCACGGTAGTTGGGTCTCCGCTTACTCACTTACTTACCTACCTATCTATGGAAAGTACCGAATCTTTACAGCCCCCTCCATGGATCAAATATCCGCTCTCCCACGATAGTATATCTAACCGTATACATACTTACTTCGTACTATCCATTCATTGGTGCCCCGCCAAAGATATATTCACGTGATCGATATACGGAAAGTAAGTAGGAGCCCATGAACCAGACATCCATCTGCATAGCATTGGATGTACCTAGCAGACACATAATGCATGACCATGGGCCCAAAAAAATAATAAGAAAAAAGAGTTCACCACCGCCCCGCGGCGGGCGCCGGCCAGTGCATGCATGCATGCAAGAAACGGAGGCAAAAAACAAAATTTGGGAATAGAAGGGGGAAAAAAATAAAATAAACTTCTACGCTGATTAGGAGTGGATGGATTTAGGCCTAGGGTACTACCTAGGGATATACATAGGTACATACCATCGGAAGGAATATACCTTAAGCTTCACCTTTCCCTCTCTAGATCTCTCTCTCTCTCGACTCATATTTCTTTTTTCTAGGGACTCCAAAGTCGGAAGGTACTACCTAGCTAACCTCGTATAGCAAGGTACTTTCCCTTTTTCTTTTTTTCTGCATGTCTGCTTTAGGGTTCTCGATGAATTCGAATACTATTCAAGCTCTATAGCTATAATTATAACTATAATTACTTTCCTCTCTCGATTGAACCTACTAGTAGGCTTTTCGCTAAAATAGGGAGTAGAGGAGGGAAGGGAGGTGTGCGTGCGTGTGTGCGTGTGTGCGTGTGTGCAGATGTGTGTGTGTACATTGTGGACATGAATGGATTCGGATGGGAGGGAGGCCTAGAGAGGAAGGTGGGGAGGTGGGAGAGCGAGTGGGGAGACCTCCAGTTGAGGGGAGGGAGATCTAGAGGGTGTTTGATAATATTATGAGCTCGAGCTCGGGAGCTCGAGGATCTAGGCTACATTCATGATAAATCTGCTCCACCACCACCACCAATATTCATGGCCACCTACCTACTTGCAGTTGCAATGTCTCTCGTCTTTTTCTTTTTCTTTTTCTTTCTCTGTCTATAGCTATAGCTATAGCTAATCGTATACGTAATCCAATTGCGGATTTTTATTTATTTATAATTTATAATTATAAGATTTCACTTTTTTTTTTTCGTTTTTGTTTAGTTTTTTTTCTTTTTTTTTGTGAAGAGCGGACTAGTACTGATTAATATTAATATTCGGATATGGCCGGCTGGTTGCGCAATTGAGTGATCATTAAAAATAAATCTTTGGAATGGAAATGGTTTGGGGCGGGGAGGGGAGGCGAGGGGGGGGTTATAGTTGGATCTACATATTAGTTATATACATGTATGTATGTGTGTATGTGGCATTGAGCTTTGATGTAGATATAGCTATAGCTTAGGTATACCTGAGGTCTGGCCTTTGCAATTTGGGGATCACGAATTTCGAATTTCGAATTCGAGGATCGGGTGTGGGTTTGCGTGTGCAATATGTTCAATCTAGATGGTCCAGTGGCCACCATGGAATTCATAATTATATAATTAAGGTGACGAACGAGGGAGATATAGATTGAGTTTGGCTCGAGATTCATAGGAGGTAGGTAGGTCCTAACGATCTCGGGTTTAAATTTGAGAGGGTGATGGTGGTGATCACCATTTCCACGGAATTCAGAGCCTCTAGATCTAGCACCTCTGGTATTTACGTTTATGTTTACGTTTGCATTTGATTGGTCATGATTTAAGTATATCGTGTGACTGTGGCCTGTTAAGTGCATAGTAGCATTGAGACATGTACACGCAGAGGTGTACGAGTGAGAGGTACGTACCACTAGTTGTTGCATGCAATTGACTGGTTGGCTGTACTTGACATTCTTCGGGTCCCGCTCCATGATTGATATTCTCTGGCCATTCATGATTGAGTAGGTAAGTAGGTAATCAATTTCGAACAATGATTTATGCTGTGCACACATTCCATGCCTACCTATGCATCTTCCCTCGATCAAGTTCTTTTTTTTTTTTTTCGAGAGGCAGAGATCTATTTGTTTTCGTTTCTATTGCTAAAATTTCATCGAAAGTGAGTCAGTAATGATCACTGCACTACCTAAGTATAGCTATTGCTAATAAAAAGAAAATTTTAAAGGATACAGATCCTTGGAACCGGAGAAGGGATTCGAAAGAGAGAGAAGGAAAGCAGAAAAGTGGAAATTTAGAGAGTAAAGGAAAGGGGAAGGGGGAACGAGGAAGAAGGAAAAAACAGGTATTCGTGATTGTGGGGGCTTGAGACTTTGAGTCACTTGAGCTTGTGATTGTGCTTGCAAAAGCTGATCATGAGCCATGAGCTGTGTGTTGGCTATGTGCCGTGCGTGGCCGGCCGCGGGATGTTTCAAGGATTAGAACGACTTACCTACTTGGTAAATTTTGAAAAGCAGGAATAGGCCATGGTATGGAAGTGTGAGGTATGTGTTGGCCAGGTAATGCACAATGACCGAGAAAGAAGGCTGGGAGTTCGAGCTCGAGAGAGTCAATGTACAGAATAACTTTTTTAACGGAGAAGGCGCCGGCCTGGCCTGGCCTGGCCATGGTATGCAGAGTTTGTTCGAGGAAAGAATGTTCATGGATATCCAAGCCAGGCTTTCCGAGGGATCGAGCGATTGAGACGGCTGAAGTGACTTTTGTTTTTGTTGTTTCATGTAAGGCTTGGGGTGTTATTGGATGAGCATTCGTTGATTGTATACATGTAAGACTGCAGATACCTTCCCAGCATTCCATAGCAATACTCGTCGATTGTGAGACTGCAGCTGAATCGTGCTTGTAAGTATCCTGACACAGATGAAGTAGTTGATGCAGGCGCAGAAAAACCGGTACCTTGTACATTCTTTTTGGAAAAGGAATGATTACGAGTACTTTGTGATCAGGAAGAGGAGGATAGTTGGATACTCGGGGAAGAAGGAAAAAAGGGCCCGCCCTCGTGAGAGGGCTCGGGGCTGGGCACTTTTTTTTTCTCTTCCAGGTGATCATGACCGAATAACAACTATGATTAACCAACCCACCAGTTCGAGTGACAAAGAGTTACACAGGTTCGAAGCAACCCATAGAAGAGCCGGGCACGTGCAAGCCTAATTCATCATTTCGTCGAAATTTTGCATGTATAGATAGCCCTTCGAGATCGATCATTATAACCTCAAGTAGTACCATTAAATCCGATGGCTGGTGTTACTCAATATTGCCAATTTTTCCCAAATAAGGAAGTCTAGATATAGATGCCCACCCAGCCCCTCGATCGGCCAAGAAGACAAGTTTCCAAAATATATATAAAATTATGTTGAAATTGAGAAAAATTATACGAGCATGAATGAGAAAAGAAACTTGGATTATTAGCTTTTTTTAGATGGAAATACTTTCTGTCATACCGTCATGATGATTTTACTCGGCATTTGACCTAGCCTGGTTCATTTGACCTATGGTTATTTCATGTTGTGTATACGGAGTCTGTATGGAAATCTTACATATTCAAGAACTAAATGGCCAATTCCAAAGTGCGTGGCAAATGTGTGTGTAATATAATGCATATGCATATAGCAGATGTCGATTGCATGTGCATGCATGATCATGAGCTGCGCAGGTACTCCAATGAGCTAAGGACTTTGTAATCTAACTGAGTTTGGAAATTCGAGGTTGTAATTCGAACATTACCTGTTATGGTGGTGGTTGGACTTTGGTTTCGCTGCCGGCCTTTCTTTTCTTTTCCTTTCGAATTCTTCTCTAACTCCCACTAACCTCGCACTCCACTCACACTCCTCGCACATCTTCTAATTTCTGGTATAGCAATTTTTGTTCGACTTATCCTACTTTCGGGCAAAACTTCCCCTTGATATCACGGCTTTGGGTAACGGCGTGAGTGTGCATCCTGACAGGTGTAGCGGCACGATCTGCATAGAAGTGATCGAAGGAGATTTTGAAACCTCCCGGAGGAGGAGACCTTGCGGAGGAGAAACAGCAGGAGAGGGAATAGAGCTCGAGGTAGAAGGTGGGCGTTCAATATGAGTCCTGAGGCTAGCACTGATTCAAAGGATTTTTCTGGACACACATAGGATGCAAAGAACTCGAAAGAAAGAGACAGTCTGGGTAACGTCACTCACTCTAGCGCTGGATGCTCTGAAGCCCATCATGTCAAGAGGTGATACTAATAACCCCAGATTTCAGAAGATTGGACGAACTGATGCGTTGGAGAATTGGAGCGTATTACAATGATTTAAAGCTGATGTCATGTTCTCAACATATATGGTGATGAGATAAGAAATCCCTTCCACACAACCTCCTAGAAAAGATGAATATCAATCTATTAATTAGGCTTATTTCATTAAAGAGGTCCGAGCTTCAGAAGATTGATCACATTATGTGAATATGAGGAACTTAAGCACGAAAACTATAGCTGTCATCACGAGCTGCTGACCTGCAAGACATTTGTAGAACCAAAGATGCTCGAGACATGATGGATATCTCAGTCGGTAAATCGTGTTGCTGTCAGGTCCATCCTCATTCATGGTCAAAGCCTCAAAACCTCGGTTTATGCAACTGCGCTGATTCCACATGAATGTTTTCAGATTACATGTCTTGGTCTTACTCGGAGGTATTCCCTAATCACGGCATGACAGCTGATGATATGAATTCCGTTTCATCTGGAAATCAAGCGCCTGAAATTCTGCACCGGTTATCTATGCCTAGAGTAGGCCTAGTAAGGTCTCCCAAAAAAAAAGGAACGAAAAATGGCTCATGAACAAGCACATGTGCACCGGAGCCCAAACAAAATGCACCCGCCTTGATTGACAGTGCACCAAGAACGTTACGGCCGGTTGGGCCCGGGGTGGTGTAAGAATTTTATTACCAGCTGCAACTGTACTCCCAAGTTTGCACTTCAAGGGTAGCACATCAGTCCCAGCTCCCTGTGCGAGGTGTTTTGGATATCCAGTTCCAAATATACGAGGCATGCTCCAGGATTGCCACAGCTAGCACTGCGGATGATGTTATCGAACAGGTGAACGAAATCACATTATTGTGTAACGTTAAAGCCCCAATCGATAAGGATCTACCGCAAAATGCACAGCTATGCTAGAGGCGTCTTCTTCGCTCATCTAGTTCGATATCTTTTTAATATCAAAATTGAACAATAGCAATACGGGCTTCGAGGCCTCGTGGACCTCAAACTTCCATGGGAGATTCGCCGCGTGAATGTGTTCTGGGTATCATACCACGACCACACGTTCACAGCTCATCAGGACAAACTGGACTATACCTCACCATTACGGCAAGAGCTCCTGTAGATCCGTATTGCCATATTTTTTGAAGGGAATGGAATTACACAAACCGAGCCGTTTGATCCTGGTAAGTCAATTGCATTAATTCACATGAGTCGAACGTAGAATCAATCTGCTGCAATAGCACGCTCGATCGTCACAGGGGATGAAATCTTCTACATATCCTATTCCCAAGCGGCTGGAGTCTTGGTTATTCTAGGTTGACGTCAAGGGCGCTTGTATGAGTGAGTGGATTTTGATTTGCTAGTTCAATCTCACTGACATATAATTGGTTATTTCCAGAATGAATGTATACCTACATGGGAAATTTGAGAGGGCTGGCTGTTGAGGGCCATGCGCATGCATGTGCGTAATGGAACCTGATCATTATCAGAAACATAGTCCATCAAACAACCATGCCGCGGATTCGGCCAAACAAAATCAATTCCGGTTCCTTTTGAATGTGGGAAAACGCGAATGAAAGCCTTGTTGTACATGTATATAGCCTGCTGTGAAACAGCATCCAGCTGGGCAGGGATCCACAGACTTTGGTCATACTCTATCTTGAGTTATGAGCCTTTCTGCTAGGTTGACAAGAATTCGATGGGTTCGTATCCCTACATTAGTTTTTTGATTAATCTATTCCGTGTTCGCCTTGTCGTGCATTTCATTTCATTTTTGAAATTTAGAAAACATGCTGCTTATTCTGCGTGATCTTCTACTTCTAGTAATTAAGGCTAATCTGATACATCTTCAAGACATTCATTAAGAAGTTGTGTACATTTGAGATACATATTTACTTATCTGGTACCAAAAAGCTGCAGTCACACGATAATCCTCAACAAAACTAGACGCTTGCACGGATAAACAGGTTCATACACCAGAGTACTTGGTACCTCAACCTTCGTACACGTGGTCATGTGTATAGGTTTCCGAAACTAAGTATGGCAAGGCGCGTGGCATTATCCCTCTTTGGATACCTTGACTTGATTCTTAAAGCTACCTACTCTTTTATAGAGCTCGGGAAAAGGCTCACTACAACAAGAGATACTTCTTTCGGCAGCGGTTTTCGTGCAGTACACTTCCCTTTTAAGTTAAGCCTAAGCATATATAATTACGTTATCTTAGTTATAACTTTCAGCTGCAATGCTAATGGATTTGGACTAGGTACTTGCACAAGGTACATAAACTTTAGCACACGCTGAATCTAGATCTCTGAACAGCAAAAAGTCTAGATCGAGATCTTTGATTCTGGACCACATGTCCAACTTGGCTCATATGTGGGGCGCTAAGGAATTGCTTTGACCACGCCGAAATTCGAGAAGGCTAGCCTCAATATGGGCTCATGGATCTATTCGTTGTGGCTCCGTACTCGATATCGATGTCTGTTTTTGTTGATTACACCTCTCGATATCGATGTTTGGTCCACTCGGGGTTCGGATTCGCATGCACATGCCCCAATTAGGACACCGGTACATACCCCTGCAATGATCCAAGCTGATCGAGTTTCCGGATTTGGAGGTGTGGACCCATCCTCCGACACGAGGTCTATACCCAGTCGAGTGATCACAAATTGTGGTTCCCTGCTTTGGATCGATATATGGATCGAATTATAGCTGTCAAAGCTCAAGATCTGGACTGGGCATGTGGGTATATAGTAGATGGAAAATATATACGTGTCGGTTGAATCATGCAAATGGTTGTTTTGTGGGTGTGCACGTGAAAAGCTTGGTATGGTTTGGAGGTACTTGATGCTCTGATGGGTTCAGTCACGTATGTTCGAGATGGTTTGTAAGTAAGTGGTTGTATCAACGTGGGAATAATTCACATAAGTTACTTGAGCGCTTTCCATAATCCAATTCGTTTAAATTATCGATGTCAGGATTTTTTTACATTGAAAGTAAAGGTGCATTTTTTACTCTCACGTGGGTTCAGGGTAATCTTTCTTGGCGAGAAGGGGGAGGCAGGGTAAAAAAATTATATGCTAGAGACGTGAAGGATTCGTTTCATTGTCTATCCCAGATACGCCGAGAACTGGAAAGACTTTTGAAAAGTTACAGAATCGGTTTAGGTAACCTGAGGAATGCCGCACTGCAGATGGTTTAAATTTTGGGGCATCATGTGCTCTTTCAAAATCAAAATGTATATGTGCTGCTGAATTTTATTTGAAAAGAAAAGCGAGAAAGGGAAATTACAGGCAATTTGATGTCAATAGTATTTATATTTATCAGTTCTCTTGACAACAGTCGAGTTTTACTGTTTATGAAGAAAGTTTCCAGGCATATGCGTTCCATTATCGATGGGATGCCGAATATTCGACACCTCTCTCTCTCGCTCCTTCCGGAGCTCCTTTTTGATCTTCCGCTGTGAATTGATTGGGGCCTACTGAACAGTTGCGACTGAACCTCGGCATCTCTTTTTTTGTTTACTGCATTGCAGTGACACAAAATCAGAAAAATCAAAACATAAGTCGTGGATTTAAGCTATGTGTAGTGGGAAAACAACAGCTACCATGCATGGGATTGTGCTGATGGTACCACCGGTTCCTTTTAAATTTCATGACTCACACAAGCCTCCTCCTTGTTTATAAATTACGTCAAGTGTGTTTACTCGATGGAGGTAATCATCACTTCATCCGAATTTGTTTCATCTGAAGATTGAGAAAATAAAAAAACGGTTGGCGTGAAGTTGGAGATTTTAGATTTTAGATTACAGGAATTCGGAAGCCTTAGCTAATTATACCACGTAGTTATAATTATAATTAGGTCGACGCTATGGATAGTATATACATACCACCGTTTAGAAGATGAAGCTTTGCCGTCTGTTTTTCAGAAGAGTTGTTATCTGTTTTTCAGAAGAGTTGTTATATCATTCTTTTGGAGAAATGTCTGAAATGTTGCAAAGCTCGTGGACATGGCCAGTTACATCCACTACACTAAGCTATAGCTATATGTTTGACGTGATCAGCAAAACAAGTCGTTAAATCTTCCCGAATTGGATAAATCTCCGGTCACATGGAAAGGAAGTCTTGGGGGTTATTAACGTTACTTCGAATTCTATTTCAAGGAATTCGACCGGAAAGGCAGAAAAACTGTGGGGGTACTGTAACATGGAAACATACTCTAGGTATCGATTGTGGGGGGGCGAAAATATATTATTTTTTTGTTTTACACGTTTCAGAGCCGGCCCGTTAGTTGCACGAAACTGACAAACCGACCCAGGCATAAATGCAATGATTCACCTCGTGGCAGAAATCATTCTGCATGGGTTGAGTTGATGATCCAGATTTTAAATTTCCCAGGCTATGGCCTGGGACTCGCGAATTCCATGTTGCAGAGATATATAAGACGAATGGTATGCATACCTTGAATATACTTGCCTGAATTATGCATGCCATGGCATACTATCTATAGTCTGGATCTAATAGTGAATTTTGGTAATCACACCACGGCTGCATGCCAGAATCTGAATACACTACGGCCGCCTTGAGCTCGTTTATCTCTCAATCTTTGATCTGAATATTTCGTTCCCCAGGACTCCTTAGTAGATGTGAATATCAGCCTCATTTGAACACACATGTGCGAAATCACGATCCCATCGACAGCCGCTGTCAGTTTAAACTCTAGGTCAAGCTCCGCTGTCTGCTTCAATATATCTAACCTTGATCATGGTTACCATATGCATTGATATTGATATCGTCAGTTCATACACATGGCTTACGTGCACAATCGATTCGAATTCTACCTTAAATCGTACGTGCATAATCATTCAATTTTTCTCGACACCCACTCCAAATTCCCCCTTAAGCTTCGAACCTCGTACGTACGCGTGCCCCCCCGGCCCAACCTTCTTTTTTTCTTCCATTTTTTTTTTTTTTTTTGTGTGTGTGTGCTGACCGAAATCATATCTCATATTTTTCATGTAGAATTGACCCCGTGTACCACACACACACACACACACACACGCACGCAAATTCACGCCTGCCCATGCCATGCACGCCACAGGATTTTGATTAAATTTCATGTCCGGAACCAAATTTAAAGAATTTGAATCGATGCATGGCCATGGTATGACCATATGATGCAAGCCCGGGGTAGTATGTGCAACTTACTATCCGGATCCTCCTTCCCTCCCTCTTTTTTTTTCTGATCACGATCATGACCCACTCGATTTCTCGATAACCTTTTTTTCCCCCCCCCGAAATTTCTCGCGTTTTTTTGACAGCTTTGACAGCTGCAAGCTGTCAATCTTTAAACGTAAAAGAAATTTGCAGTATAGGAAAACTTTAAAAGACCGATAGGCAGGTGTTATATAGGTAGATATCGATATATATCAAGATTTATATTATACTTGATATTATAATATCTCGTGCCTCGCTTGAGCTCCCTCCATGGCAAGTTTGTATGAACTCATCATCAGCATCAGCATCAGATGAAACAAAAACCCCATCATTTCATACTATGTTTATATTAAACAGATCACTGAAACAATCACACAGTTTAAGACTGGCTGGGCATATACGTCGACTCGGATCGATGCCCGGCCTTGGGCCCATATCTTGGCCGTAACGTTATGGCCATAGCTCACAACTTGTATGTACAAATCCAACATGTTAAACACAGAAGGCATTGTATAAGCACACAAGAATCGGTAACTTTCCAAAGTGGTGCATTTGTGCTAAGAGTAATTAAGCATCTACCTTCCCAATTTGTAGGTATCGTGATTCATGAATTTGATTTCGATTTATGAATATCGACGGAGTAAATTGAGCTTCAAGTTTTCAACAAATGATATTTTGTAGACCAACTAACTGCAGCAATATCATGATTGGAGTAATATACAAGTGCAAGCTTAAATACCATCATCATGTCATGCACCTGATATCTCATGAGCTATATCCATACTTTCGTACACATCCGAAGCACAATCTCCAAGTGGGCAGTGGCGCACTGGAACACTGATTGCAGGAGGAAGAAGAAAGAGAAAAATAGGAGGCATGATGATGTATATGCGCCTTGCATAGTATGCAAACTTACCATCATGTCGATAGAGAAATATCGGTACCATTGACACGATTACATGGTACTATTAATGAAATCGAGAGGCTCCACTTTAACTTTTGTTTTTTCCTCCAGTGCACGAAGAAACACTAGAACAGTAGAACACTAAAAAAATTCAAACGTGGTTTGATCGATCGAATCACGATAAGAAGATTCATTTGAACGAGAGACAAGCCTAGCTAAGACAAGATGGACAAGAGCCCCCATTCCAAAAGGAATGATGAATCATGACCACGACGAGAGAGAGTACACAAATGCAAACACAAAACACAAAAGCACAAAAAGGGTAAACGTGGTTCATTTCTATTAGCCACATCGTGGAAGAAAGATTATAAAAAAAGAAAAGATTACTATGTATGGATGTGTTCCAGCTTGAAACGTGAACTATAATCGATTTCCGCAGGGAGAGAGCACAAAAGCTTCAATGGTATGTTTGATGGTTGGGGGTAACTTCGTAGGACATGTGGATGCATATGCCATAGGATGTAATAGCTATATACTGGCTCTGTATTTCAAGAAGAATGTAAATAATTCTAGGTACCTGATGGTACGAGCAAGGGTATCTGAAAATGTACAGTTACTTCGAGATGGAAGACGGTAACGAGCACCCAAATAATAAAGTAATAGTTCATCGAAAGTGAGGTTACAACCATGGGGGCGAAATTCAACAAACATACAATGGGTATATGTCAACAAATATGTAATGGGTATATGTATTAAGCATATTGTGAAGGCCGCAAGTAGCTGAGGATGAATAGTTCAGGGTAACCGATGAGGAAAATCAGGCCATGCACCAACTTCGTACATGATGATCCATCCATACTTGACGAGACTATGATACTTGGTAACAATGGATTGACCAGCCCCGTGACCGGAATGAGAACAAACAATGGGTATGTGAGGTAATCATAAAGCAAGTTATGATAACAGAGATAGCTAACGAAATGCTGCAACTTCAGGGTAACCATGACAACACAATTCAAACGTTTTAACCCCCTCCCTCCCCCCTTTCCTGTGTTTTACAAACAACTTAATTCTACACTTCTTCATCTTGGCTCTTCTTCTTTCTCGTTCGCTTATTTTGGACAACCTTCACAGCCTTTTCCTCTTCCTCCTGCAACTCTTCCTCAACAATGATCTTCTTACGAGTTCGCTTTGGCTTTGCAGTCTCTGAAGGCCCTACTTCACCTTCATCCTCCGCCTCTTCCACCACCTTCTTCTTTTTGGCTACCCGCTTCGTAGTCTTAACTGGTTCCACATCCTGCCCTAAAGCATCGACTCTGGTATCTCCAACCCTCCACAACAACAAACACAACAGACTCCTATATGGTGTGAACGGTCCTACAATCTCCGCTAATTTCTCATCGCTCAAAAATCTCCCTTTTCCAGGTTTTGTTTTTGCAAACTTCTCACCACCTTCTTTCCCATGTTTCCACACGGCAATCCCTCTCTGAATACCAAGATCTCCACCGGCAAAAACATCCCATCGACCCATACCAAATAGGAGAAACATTTGTGCACTCCATCGTCCGATTCCTTTCACAGTGACAAGAAGGTCAATGATGGCTTCGTCTGAGAGGGCTGTGAAGGGGGTATTATTGGGTAGGGAGTTGTATTGGGTGGTAAAAAAATTCGAGAGGGAGTGCATGTATTCTGCTTTTCTTCCCGAAAGACCGGCAGATCTTAGAGTTTCTATAGGCATTGCGAGGACCTCCTGTGGTGTTGGACCTTCCGAACCAGCACTTGGGTTTGAGAAAAGAGCATCGAATTTAGCGAGGATGGAAGCTGCGGCTGCGTTAGACACTTGCTGGGCTATGATACCACGAGAAATGGATCGGAAGTAGTGGTGCGCAAGAGTTGTTGACGGTGGGAGAGGCTCATGGGCGGTTATGAGGGGTTGAAAGAGTTGGGGATAGGATGTGATGTATGTTTGGAGTTCCGGGGCCTTGCTGAGGATGTGTAGTGTCCCAAGGGAAACTATTGACGATGGAGAAAGGTTTGGGAGGATGGTATGATATCCTATTGCGGTTGAAGAGTTGATGGCAGTGACTGCTTTTGCTCCAATCACCGCTGAGCTCGAGTTCTTCTTTTTCTCGACAGCATTTGTGCTTCCGGTATCCTTTCCAACTTTGAAGGTGGTGGTGAGGGTTTTCCGTGCAGCAGTTGTGCCCTTCTTTGTGGCGCTCGAGGTTGAGGGTAATGTGGAATCTGCTGCAAATGCTGCAGAACTGACCTCGGCACTTTTACTGAGTGGCCTGGTGATGGATGTGGATTTCGAAGAAGCTCTGCTTCTGGTGATTCTCGAAGAGTTGAGCATGGCGGGAAGTTATCTCCTGAGAGGAAGTATGTATGGTAATTATCCGTTCACTTTTCAGGGCTCTGCTGTGAAAGAATCCCTCTTTACAACACGGATATAGCGAACACGGACAGAGGTTTGTGCTGATATCTCAGAATCAAAGTCACGATTTGCTCACCTGAGCACGCATCTCACTCGGCCTGAGGCGACGCGTTAAGTTGCAACCCTTCCCCACTTCCCTAGCCTCGTCCCCCCACTTCCCTACCAGTGTGGCTTTCTCGCGTCAAGTGGCTTTGCCTATTAGGTGCGCTTTTGCCACTCACTACTCGAGTACATGGCCCCCTCAGCCACTCCCCAAAGCGTCTGGATCGAGACTGAGCCACTCTAGTCTCATGCCGCCACTCTGTCGAGAACTTATTCCACCTCGAGTAAACGACCGCACCGAGCTGTCGACACCAACGGCCTCCACCACTCGACATCTACTTTACTGGCCATGACAAATGCACCGCTCTAATCTAAAATTCATGAGCTCCCGGTAGGAACTCGAACGATTATTCCACAGACAGGCAGCCGATAGAGCAGGCATAATTCCGGGTATGCATCACCCAGCTGAGTTACATACCTACTCTACTCGAGATCCAATATGCCTGCCGATTCGCCTTCCACAGGCCCCCCGTCCTAACCAAGAGCAGGCAATTCCACTTTACGAGCACAGTAGCGCACTCTGCAGACCTTTCTTTCTCGAATACTGGGCAGAAACTTGAGACTAATGAAGCTGCATCAAGGGTGTGCCATGTCGTGGCATACGTCAGCCCGCAATACTTGCATGATTCGCATTGGTGAAGCTGAGTGGAGGAGACTCCCAACCAACCATCTCCACTATCGCCCACGCAGTCAGCTAACCGACAAGTAGAGAGTACGAGGGCACCTCTTGCTTCCTTTTTCCCAACAGCTGTTCCATTATGTGCTTCTGCGGCAGATCCAATCAAGATTTACAATCGCATTGGTGTGGACTTTTTGGCTGCAACCTGCTGGATACGCTCCTGCCATGCTTTCCAAACACATACTTGTCCCCAGTGGCTCTGTTCGCGAGACAGATCTGCTCAATGCAGAGACCCCGCCGAGATACCAAGCCGTTGCAGAAGATAAAGTACTCATCATGGGCTTGCGTTTGATGGAGAAAAAGGCCAGCAATTGACCATTTCACTCAACATGATACCCTTTAGCATTACGCGTACCCTCTTCGATTCTCTACTGATTCAATAATTCGTTGGATCGCTCATTGGTATGAACAATCTATTTTAAATGGGCAAAAGGAACGCCCCACATGCAGCATACGAACCTGCAATTGTCCAAATGGAAATCTGAAAGGCCAAGGTGAACAACGTAGCTTGGTTCAATATGCGCCATCAATTGCTAGAGCAGAGAGGAAGATTTGGGCGTTTTCTTTCTTCAGGATGCACAGTCACCAGCCCACCCTTCCATAATCATATCCCTGTGTTTTCCCCGTTGACAATCTTCCCGGCTGTCCCGGCAAAAGACACGAGAGTTGGGGGATTTGCCCGATTTAGAAAGAGTCAAAGGATTAAGGATTACTAGCCCATGTCGGATGTGGTCAAAATATGGATAGGGGTATCACGCACTGGCATCATACTACAAGGAGGCAAGGTGTTTGTGTTTACTCTTTTCAAGTATGGCGGGAACGGGTACGGCTCTTGGTAAGCTTAAAACAAACAGCCGAGGAGCAGAAATAGATGGCGAATGAGTGGTTGACATGAGCCATGCTCGACCAAAATGAGCAAGCGGGGGGCGAATACTTTAAAAAGGAGAAACTCTTCATCTCGGCAAGCACCCTAGGCTTGTATTTCCGCGTGTTTTTTGTGCATCTCGGAAGAGCAAAAAGAGCGAAAAGGCGCTCTTTGGTTAGAGTCCATATGGAACACACGGATTAAACATTAAGGGGATATTTAGGCATGTAAGTTGCAGTATCTAAATTGGCATTCCACTTCCTCTTGTTTACTTTTGGGTCAAAAAGCTTCTTGATAAATTAGGCTTGATAAAAAAATTCCACTCGGTCAGCAACCATCCGAGCTCAATCTCGCAGATGGCGGATCGTACCCTTCCGCGGTCAAGAGTCCTTGAAATTTCACGTTAATTGACCTTGGCTATATCCTTTACAAGATTAGTCCGGTAGACCCACACCACTGACCCCCTGACTGCATTAAACGCAACTTCACCCCTTCCCTGCTCGCTCGAATGTCCCCTCCTATCAATTTGCAAGGATGGCGAACCGGGAGTGCTGGTTGAGAGGTTCTGTTTTTTCCTTTCCCTCCAGACTTTGCTGAATTGGATCTACGATCGACAAGAAAACGTTCCGTGTTTGGACGATGCAGCCGTTGAGAGGCAGGAAAACAGGTTCTTCTAATTTCTCCCCAAGCAACTTGGCAGCATCACTTTATTGCCCTGGTGGATGAGGATTTGGAGAGCGCTGATATTGTCTGCATACCGATATGTCTGATGATGGCAGTGAGAATGGGATATCGGGCGGTATCTCTTTTCCATGGTGACGTTCAATCTTCACTTATACCCGATCGTAAGTTGTCAAATGCAAAATGAACTCTAAATTTAACCAAGAGTGCATCAGTCAGGTCATTTGCAAGCCGACATCATTGATATTAAATGCTCTTCCTTCGGCATGCACTTCGATCAATCCCTATCTCTCTTTTATTGTTTGTATACTGCTCATACCTATTCCCAGAGTTAAGTACCGACCTAGGTGCTGGGTACCCCGATACCTAGACGCCAGAGTTCATAACCAGGGGAGATAATACTCTAGGTAATGTTGAGCGGCAAGTTTGCAAAATGCGCACACTCCTCCTCGAAATCCCACGAATCGAAACATTCACTTTGAAACACCTGCACGAGGAGTCGAGGCCAATGATCGGCTACAACTGCACGGGGAGGCAAGCGATGGCGTGGAGGCCTCCTTCCATTATCCCACCAACATTGGGCGGAGAGGAGATGACGGTTGGTTTGGCTCGGTTTCAAGCATGCGCCTCATGTCACTGAATGCGTTTGGAATAACCATACCTAGTGCTTAACGGCATTGACCTCCATGACCGCTCGTGATGATCGTGCACTCCTTGCCGACGAACATGTTGAGGCCAATGGCCACACTGTATGGCATGCCATAGATTCGAGACAGACAGTTCCGTCTGCCAGATTGCAGGCCGAGAGGCAGGAGGCACTCAAGGGCACATTCTTGATATATTGCTGATTCGAGATCTTCAATACTCCCCTCCACGACGGCATGCTTCCTCACTAATTGAGTATCGAGACCTCGAGACTGCAGAGTCCATGTGCGTGGCCACTGAGCTCATGGTTCATGGTCGCCTGCCTCGCTGTAGATCTACTGGCTACGGAGTGTAGCGCTACACACGGTAACGCAACTTCGGGCAGCAGCCCCTGGCGAAGCTGCGCATATGATGCACAAGTCCACCCCCTCTGCCTTTACCTCCACCCATCTTCTTGAAGCGCTCTTTCGTGGTGTGCTTTTCGGAATTTCCTACACGTTTGTCGAACGCTTCGGCGCTGTCCAGCTGGGGATTCCTGCACCACAGCAGGGCATTGATGCCCCCCGTTCGGTGCACTCCGTAGCACGTTACGCCGCCCCTCGTGCTCGGCTTCGACGAGGGCGCACGGACAGGGTGAGATAGCGGAGGAGAAAGTCTCTGGCAAACAGGCGCGCCGGCCTCGCACGCTCGTGTCTGTTGCGTGCAGCTGCGCTTTAGCCATGCTCATTTACCAGACGTTCGATCGGGCCTGGCGCGGGCGCTGGCCCTGGCCGGTGCGCCGGCCTGGAGGGAGCGGCCTAGCCTCGCACCCCATACCCTCTGCAGCGTATGGAGCTGCCCTTGATGCCCTGATGCCTCCTCCCTGGCGCTGCGCTGCGGCGATGCGAGCGTATCGTGGTGGTGTGGGTGCGGTGGTGGTGACAACTGGTGTGGCTCGGCCGCGCCAGGCCCGTCTGGCTTGGCTTGTGCGCTGCTCCTGCGACGCTGCTTCCACCGCGGTTTGGTGTGCTCCGTCGCTGCGTGCATGCGTGCGTGCGCTGCGCTGCTTGGGGCCTGCCTGCCTGCCGCCCGCCCGCGACCACAACCCTGCGGGCCCGCCTGCTACTTCATCCCCGTCGCCTTCCCTTCTCTTCCCTCGCACTCTTCCTTCTCTTCCTTCTCAGTTCTTCTTCATCGCCCACAGTCTCTCGTTAGAAGCCTCGTATCACCAGCTCCCTCCCCAACTCTCACTCCGTCGTTACAACTGCTTTTTCTCCTTGAAAGAGTATCACAAGTCAGTATCTCTCCCTCCACACAGCATCCTCCTCCACTCCCCCCTTTTCGTTTGCTAGCCATCACTGGCTGTTTGGCAACCTCTCGTCACGATTCGAACCAAAGAAGCACATCTGATCCTAACCCACGGTTTTCTCACAATAGACGAACGAACGCAGACTACACAATGTTCGTCAAGAATCTTATTCTGTCCACCCTGGCTGTGGCAGGCTTAGCTGCCGGTATGCTTTCCTTCGTCCCTTCTCATTGAAAGAAGTAAACACGAAATTTCACGTGTTTCGTGTCTCTCTCCCTCTTTTTCTTTCTTGCAAACCTTTACTGACACGATTGGAACTATAGCCCAGACCAACACCGCGTGTTCGGCTAGTAATAATACCATCGCGGGTAATGGTGACCTACAAAAGATTGCTTCGTGCAAGACTCTTAGTGGAGACCTTATCATCGGAGTGGATGTTACAATCGTGGAGCTTAATGTTGAGCAAATCCAGGGCAGCTTCATTGTAGAGGGTGCCAGCACTTTGTCCAAGATCAACCTCCCAAATCTCAAGAGCATTGGAAACCTCTTCAGCTTGAAGAGGCTCACAGTCTTGGACACCCTCAGCGCCCCTATGCTTACTTCCGTTGGAAGCATCGAGTGGATCACCCTTCCTCAGCTCGTTGCCTTGTCCTTCAACAGCAAGATCACCACTGCTGCCAATGTGAGAATCAGTGATACCCAATTGGGTTCTCTCGAGGGTATCGATCTCCAAACCGTCAAGAAGTTCAACGTCGACAACAACAAGTATCTCAAGAGCGTCACCTTTGGATTGAAGAACGTCAGCGAGGCTCTTTCCATGGAGTTCAACAGCAAGTCAATTGCCATCAACTTCCCTTCTCTCGTCTGGGCCAGGAACATCACTTTAATTGATGCTGGTTCCATTGAGCTTCCTTCCCTCCAATACGTTAACGGATCCATCAACTTCGGAAACAACAGCGTTGAGACCATTGCATGCAAGAACTTGACCACCGTTGAGCAGACCATTGCTTTCATCGGAAACCCAAAGCTCACCAAGCTCGACTTCCCAGTTCTCAAGGATGTCGGTGGAGGCTTCAAGATCCACAACAACACCCTCTTGGCCGTCATTGATGGCTTCCCAAAACTCACCACTGTCAAGGGTGCCATTGACATCGTCGGAAACTTGAAGAAGTATGTTATATTGCCCGTTTATTACTTTGATTCGTATTTCATATACTGACTGTATTTCTCTTTAGTGCTACTCTCCCAGAGCTTGAGGATGTCCAAGGTGGATTCAACCTCCAGACCAGTGAGCAATTCGACTGCAAGGAGTTCGACAAGTACCAGGCCGACAAGGTCATCAAGGGTGACGACTACGTTTGCAAGGGTCAACTCAAGAACCCAACCACCAAGGATGGAAAGTCCGGTGGTGAGGGTAACGGCAACGGAACCTCCGGAGACAGTGCTGCTTCCGCTCTTGCCGGAAACAGCATCTTCGGTCTTTCCGCCGTCGCTGCTCTCTCTGCCGTCGTTGCTCTCGTCCTTTAAAGCATAGATTCATGGCTTCATCTTTTTTTCTCTGTTTTGAGTTTTCGGGGTTATCAGTGTATTTCATTTCAACTAATTCTCCATCAACTTGAGATTGCTTTTATTACCACACCCCTTAAGCATGTATCAAAAGCCTATTCTTCTTAATTCGATCGATATACTCTGTCGAAAGGCCTTGTTGGGGACTGCTTGCGTGTTGGATTTATTTGCATATTTTTAGTGATGATTATAATGATGTCTTTTGGGCCGGTTTTTGCCCGTAATACCCTACCTCTTTCCCTCTCTCTCTGTCATTTCCCTCATTTCTCTCTCTGTTTATAAAAATTCAATTCGGGTGGCATAATCAGGGGTTTTTCCTTCTACTCTCGCGCGCTTTACGTTTTCTTAATGTGTCTCTAAACCTTTTAAATGTCCTTGCGATTCTTGTTCTCTTTTCTTTTCTTTTCTTTTCTTTTTCTTTGTGCTCTCTATATATATTTTATTACTGGCGATGGCGCGCGAGGGAGCTTTGCATGTGTTGATGGTTCAGGCGCGGTTTACTTTTCTGGGGATCTCTCTTGAGTTGGCTGGTATCGGTCCAGAATGTGGGGATGGGTATCATTATAGTTGATTAATTACAAGGGAATTCTTTATTTTATATGTGAACTTGCTCCTTAATTACCGTGAACTTCTGAAATGCGAAGCTTAAATCTGTGTCAAACTTTAAATTTAATCTGACGCGACGTAAGAAGTTTTATTTCTAAAAGTATCGAATATGAGCAGGAGAGTTTTATTAAAGGATTGGAGAAGTGTCGGGACGGAAAGTTTGTTTGCAAATGTAATGTTTGTTCATGTTAGAAAGTGCGATACTTAGTTCAGGGTAATTAGCTGTCCTTTTTTTTTTTTTTACTTTTGAATTTCTCATTAATGTCTCGCCTTGACTGCGCCGCACGGAAATTTGAGACCCGACTTCAGGGTAACTACTTAGGTAATATTAATGCATATAACAAACATAAACGTTAATCTTAAACCTGATCCCTTCCTTCATCATATAAAATATTGTATTGTATTGTGGCAAGCTTCAAGAGAGCTTGAAGTGGCATCATATATGCAAATGTCAAGCATGTGTTAGATGCAGATTGTTGAAACGTAACGTGAGATTTTCTGTGATACATGAAATCGTTATCGATGCTGCTTCTAGATCTAGATCAGAGAGTGTTGGGTAGTCTTCCAAAAAATATTAATCTAGAGTAGGTAATTATAAACGCAGGGTTCAAGTTATATAGCTATAGGTATAGTAACTAGATCTACATGACCGATTTAAAAGCTGCAACGTAAACCCCACGGCCAAGACGCATACTTCGAGTTCAGGGTAACGTTTCTCCACCACCCACGGACCGATCGATCATGAAACCAACTGCAAGAAGAAATACCAGATAAATTATCAAACCAATTTGGGCGCGAGGTAGTCAAAAAAGTAAGTAACATAGTTGTTGGTATATTCCACAATAAAAGAAAAAAAAAAAAATCAAACGATGATTGATATTCAGGGTAACCCCACGTGCACTCCCACAGCCACAACCGCCATTAGGTACCAAAGTAAAACTCCAAAAAAAAAACGAAACAGCAAGAAAATCCCTATATTTACAAAACCGCCTTCTCCCCCTCCCTCTTCTTCAAATGGATATACTCCGAAAACGCATTCTTACTACACGTCTTCTTCCTCCACTCCTCACTCACGCCCGTCCGCGCCTCCGTCGCAGGATTATACCCCGCGCCACTGACCCTCGCAACCTCCTCATCCGCAACCCTCCTCGTCCTGCCCCCATCTGCACGCTTATACACCGTCACCACCGCGGCACCACCAAGCCCTAGATTATGTTGGACCGCAAGCTCTGCGCCCTCGACGAGCCGGTTATTCGCCCATCCCCGCATCTGCCAGACGAGTTCTGCGCATTGCGCGAGGCCGGTGGCGCCGAGTGGGTGGCCTTTGGAGATGAGCCCGCCAGAGGGGTTAACGATGATTCGGCCCTTGGGGCCGTATGTTGCTTCTCCGCTGCGGTAGAGGTTATGGGCTGTCCCCTTTGCGGGGGTGAGGGCGAGGGAGTCTAGTGTTGGGAGGACGTTTGCGGAGAAACAGTCGTGAAGCTCGACTGCGATTGGGGAGGTGGTTGTAGGGGGTGTTTTCGTGGGGTCGTAGTTTGCTTCCTTGTATGCGCGCTGCGCGGCGAGGGCGCTCATGGAGTAGCCGATGAGCTCCATTGGGGAGCGGTTGAAGGCTGAGGGAGAGTCGGTCGTCATTGCTTGCCCTGCAATCAAGACTGCGCGGGAGCGTAGCTCGGGGTGGGATTTGAGGAAGCGCTCTGTGACGATGACTGCTGCTGCGCCGCCGTCACTTGTTGGGCAGCATTGTAGGCGGGTTAGGGGGTCAAAGACGTTTGGGCTGTCGAGGATTTGTTGTAGAGTGTAGACGTCGCGGAACTGTGAGTATGGGTTCTTTGCGGAGTGGAGGTGGCCCACGCGAGCGACCTCTGCAAAGTCGGATTTCGTGGCGCCGTATTTGGAGATATATTCTCGGGCTGCGTTGCCAAAGAATTGTGCGGCGGCAGGGGCCTGTGGGTCGATTCCAGAGGACTCGAACATGCTACGGGAGAGCTTGTCGAGAGGGGAGGTGTGGGTTGGGAAGCTGGCTTTCAGGGAGCCTGGGGCCATCTTTTCGAAACCGACGACGAGAGCAACATCTGAGGTTGGCGAGGTGGAGAGAAGGGTGCGCGCAAAGTGGAGGCCAGTCGAGCCGGTAGCACAATTGTTGTTCTGATTGTAGATTGGAATTTGGGTCATACCTGGGCATGTTAGATTAAAGTTTAAGATAGAATATGGTACGAGACTCACCAAATTGGTAGAATACGCGCTGCCCACAGGTGCTGTCGCCATAGACATGACATGCCACCCCAAGGTCGACATCATCGTAGTTGATTCCGGCATCCAACAATGCCTTGACACCAGCTTCGTAGCCCAGCTCGGGATAGTCCACCAAACCTCTGGGCTTGATGAACTTTGTGAGGCCCACTCCGAGGACATATACCGGTTGGACAGACATTATGGGTATATTGGGGCTTAAGCTTTAGGATGTGATATGGTGATTGGCACGGGTGAATCGCTGTCAAGGAGCATTGAAAATTGCCTCGGGATTGAGTTCCTGGCCCTTTATAGGGAGAGGGGGCCCACAGTAGCACGGTAGCCTTAGGGAGCAGGCCATATCGATCGTCTGGCGTGCACGTCGGTTAGAGAAGTGTCTTGGGGCGTCTGGGGTATCTGCGTTTTCCCCACAAAATGGTGGAGAACGTGGGGAAGTCGCTTGCAACAGCCGAGGCATGGCGAGGAGCTCGACCTTCCGATCCACGTGACGGCATGACGGTTGGACATGATGCCAAGAGTTGCAACCTGCCAGCTTTGGCGGCGATGAGATGATGAGGCGGGCAAAGGGACCTGTCGGAGCAACCGACAGCTCTCATCTCATACCCTAACGTTCAAACGCAAGCCGCCGAAATCCAACCGCAATATGTCTAACCGCAAGCTGAACGGCAAGGTACGGATGGTCGCATTGCTGGGATGAAAGTTGGGATGGGCTTGCTAATTCAAAGTCCGTCTCCAGAACCTGATGATGCCCATGGCGGCATTCACGATGGCCGGGATTCTCTTTGTTTGTCCGTTTCCTCGTCCTTCCATATAGTGACTGCGCTCCGTCTTCAAACAAAATTGATTTCTCATGTGTATGCGAATCGATAAAGATACCCGTTTGTCCATCCGCTCGGCAAAGATGAATGCTGCACGGCACAGGGAAGCAGACGGCGGACAGATTTCGTGGCAGAAGCAGTCGATGAGGCAGCACGGCCAGCTGGAGTCACCGCAGACTAGCATACTGGAAGGGGCGAAGCCAATGAAAAGTAGCCTAGACCCCGAGCCCAGCGTTATTGGCTTGACGGAGCAAGGCGTGCGGTCGCGGAAGGCCGAAGGGAGGGGCACGTGAGGCGCTTGCGTTATGTCATATAAACAATTGTCGGGAGGATTTGTTTCGTCGTTCCGATCAAACAGTGTCTGAATTCAACTCTCTGCTTGCCTCTTTGCAATTGGAGTGCGCCAGTCGTGCGCTCTTGATCACTAGCCTCGCCTCGTGTGTAGGCGCTGTTCCATGCTGTGTCCTAGTTTTTCAACCAGTCGCATGCCTGATCTCGTCGCATGCCCTGTTCCTGGTGCCTTGGGCCCGTTCCTGCTTTTCATAATGTGAAGCAGAATGCATCGCATATAGGCGTGCATATCGCCACGAGATATGCAACTGCCATCCGTGCCTTTCAATGCCCCCACCTCGTCGGTCCACACGGTGCGCATCCGCTGAGCAGAAAACGAAACAAGTATATGAGGTGGACTGCGAGCAGCTGGTGGTCAATGTGCTTGAGATTGTCGAGCAGCGCCGCGGGTATTCGAGCTGGGGGGGTTTTGGCACGCAGCGCAGAATTCGGTTGGGCCGTCGCATAAGACATCCATCGTCTCCCGAGGGCCGAAGGAAGAAAGAAGCAGACGGACAGCCCCTCCAGCCTTCTCCCGCTGCGTGCGCCGGCTACTCGCCCACTCCTCCGCAACGCAGCAGACCGCAGCCGCCCCACGCCCTCCCGCACGCACAACACGCGCACGGCCCACACGGAAGCACGGCGGCATCACGGCCAGGCTAGCAGCGCTACTAGCAGCTCTCCCAGAAGATCACCACCGGCATCACTCGAGCCTGCGGCATCACCACCCCGCCAGACTTGCCAGCCAGATCAAGGCTGTCCGCCAGGCACCGCCATCACCACCGCCATCTTCACAAGACACATCCACGGACCATGAGCAGAACAGAGGCAACGACAGCATAGACGCAGCAACAGCAGCAGCAATCTCAATTGTTCTGTCTTGAGCTTCCAAATTCCAGGTTCCCATCGCCAGCCAGTAGTAGCGGAAGGCATCACATAGCTGGCAGCAGTTCCTGCCAGGCCCCCAGCCTCACAAATCAACGTGCGTACCTCACAATGCCCACAAGAAACCGTACCTGGATGGATAGGCACTGACATTAACGCACAGACATACCAGAAGAATGGCACCCCCGCCGCTACCGGCGGATGGCTCACCGCCCTCACCATCGTCCGCCACCTCAACCTCACCCAATCGACGCCAAAACTACAACCACCATCACCACCCCGAAGTGCATTCAGTCCACCCGATCATATCCCCGATAAACCTCTCAGACAACTTTATCCATGCCTTCTCCGGCGCAACGGCGGGGTTCGCATCGGGCGTAGTCACCTGCCCATTGGATGTGATAAAGACAAAGCTGCAAGCGCAAGGAGGCTTTATTCGGCATGCTCGGCAGCATCCAGAGCGGCTGTCACCTACCAGATTAATGTACAGGGGCTTCACTGGCACGGCGAGGATGATATGGAAGGACGAGGGCATCAGGGGAATGTATCGAGGGCTTGCACCGATAATATTAGGCTATCTACCAACATGGGCGGTCTACTTTACCGTTTACGAGGGCTGTAAGGACTGGTTAGGCCACACAGGTACTGCTAATTCTCTCACCATCCCCACCCCACCAACTTCCTGGATCGGTATAATAACTAATCCTCTAGCCCTACCCTTTACCTGATAGAAATCAAACAGCAATGGGTCACACACATCTTATCCGCCATGATTGCCGGAGGGAGCTCAACAATCTGCACGAACCCGATATGGGTCATCAAAACTCGCCTGATGTCGCAAGCTTCTCAGAGCGCATTCAATACCCCAGGCTCAGCTAAAGCACCATGGCACTACACAAGCACAGTCGATGCAATCAGGAAGATGTATCTCCACGAGGGAATTGGAGCGTTTTACTCTGGCCTCGGACCAGCTCTTCTCGGCCTCACCCACGTTGCCGTCCAATTCCCACTCTACGAACAATTCAAGAAGCTGCTTGAGCGCAAAAAGGCCCCGGGAGACACGGAGCAGAGTGTGGACTTCATTGGGATCCTTGCCGCTTCATGTCTGTCAAAGGTTTGTGCTTCTTCGGCAACATATCCCCACGAGGTCCTCCGCACTAGGCTCCAAACACAGTATCGCCCGAATAATGGCCATGTGGGTAAGTTTGTTGGCACTGGCGGGGCGTTTGTATCGGTGGATGGGTCGGCGCCGTTAGGTAGACCTGCTGCTTCACCGGTTGTTGCTGCCCCACCACCGCAAACAACCAGCGTACCGAGATACTCTGGGATAATTAGCAGCGCGAAAACGATTTATAGAGAGGAGGGCTGGCGAGCGTTTTATGCCGGCATGGGGACGAACATGATTCGCGCGGTGCCTGCTAGTGCCATGACGCTGTTGACGTATGAATTTTGTAAGTTTTCATTCTTTGAAGAATTTATAGTGATTGCATCGGTATATATGAGATTAGAGCTAATTTCTCTCTTTGTATTGCTTAGGCTCGTCGTATCTCTTGAAGCGGAAACAGAAGGAGATTGAGAGTCTGAGGTTGGAAATGGAGTCATCATCGCATGGGGATTAGGAGTTGCCAAGTAGTACTTGTTTCATTTCTGCCTGCAATTGCAATTGTAATTGTAATAAGTCTGATGGGTCGTCGTTGGGTGTATCTTCTTCTTCGTCTCCTTCTTCTTCCTCGACTTCTTTTGTATCGTTACCACCACCAGCATCATCATCATCATCATCATCATTTTCTTCATCTTCCTCAACTTCTTCTTCTTCATCATTACCACCGGTTCCACCATCTACATCTACAGAGTCTGCATCATGAGTATCGTTCATTCGTTTGTATACGTTAAGTAGATATTTGCATTTGTCTAAATTAATGCATACATATGTGTATATTCTCTCTCTCTTTTTTTTTTGTTATTTTTTTACCTTTTTTTTTTTGTTTCTTTTGCCCACCCGGACATTATTTCCCTTTTCGTCATTTTTTTTTTTTTTCCCTCTTCCTTTCTTAGTCTCGCTCTTTTCTTTTTCTTTTCTATATTCCACTTAGCTAGCTATATATGCATACCATGTAGCTATAGGTACTGCTTTTGTATGAAAGACCTCGAGACTTGTAATCCAATCTTGCAATTGTACAAAGCGATAAAATTTCAAGATTGAATTTAAAGGATATGATCAAGATCTGCAAAATTGAATAATTATAGACAAATTTAAAAGAAATGCTCTATCTGGTCTCGTGCCCATAAGTATATATGTCTCGTACCCATAAATGTGTACTTAAGGTATACTTCCAAATGAGGTATCAAGTTTTTCAGCATTTATACAATATTAATGAGAATATTTGTGCAAAAAAAGCGGTAACTATGTATGCAAATCAATATAAATCGGATTCTGCAGAAGAAAAAAAATTTGTATACATCATTCAGCCGTGCAACATTGGTTCGTATGGAAATGTTGAAGTTCATGCCGACTCTCTCCACGCTCCCTCCACAACTGCAATACACTCTCTACTTCTTCACCTCGGCCGGCGCAGCAGTAGCCCCCCCAACAATCTTCAACCTCTCCCCCTCCCTCACCTTCCTCCTCCTCCACTCCACGACACCCCCAAGCCCCTTCTTCCCCAACACCCCCTCCACCACAACCCCACACGCCATCCCCCAAACCTGGACACTCACCGCCCCCTTCGGCGCCCTAGGGAATGCCAAAAGCCCCTCAACGTACCCCGGCACCCACCCCTTCGGGACCCACAGCACAGCCTCCTTGACGCAGTACACGCCCACCGCCCAGCGGAGCCCCGTGGTGAGGATCCACTTCACAAACCGTGTCTTTGTGGCGAATGCGGTGCGGGTGGCGTTGAGTGTCGTTGTCAGGGCGTCGAGTTTTGCGCTGAGGTCGTCGTGCTGGCGGCGGAGTTTGGCCCATTTCGCGAATTCCTTTTGCGCGGAGGTTTTGCTGAGGGCGGTGCTGGTGGTGAGGTATTTTTGTTTGAGGTCGCGGTGGGAGGCGAGGAGGGCGCGGTGGGGGGGGGAGAAGGTGGTGTAGAGGAGCCAGAGCTGTGAGGGGGGTTAGTTGATGAATGAGGTGAGGGGGGGGGAAGGAGAGGGAGGACGTACCAGGTCTGTGAGGATTGTTGGGGCGAGGACGTTGAGGATGTGCGAGAGGAGGGTTAGGAGGAGGATCGTGATCATTAGGGAGGGCATGATGGGCGGTCTGGTTTTGGGTTTGTTGCCGGAGCCCGAGATGGCTGGTTGAGGTGTCGGTAAGGAGATGAAGCCTGTGATGTTCGAAGTAGGAGATGCTGTTGTTTTATCGTGAATATATGCTCATCGCCCAGCGAGGACCTTTGTTATTTCTGCCGTCCGTTCCCCAGGATGTGGCGAGCTTGTGATGGGTTAGGTAGATGCTGGCGGTGTATCACAACAACATCAATAAAAAAAAAGAGAAGGGGTTGTGGATACGTATGGTTGGTGACCCGCCCGCCGTGGTTGTGGTTGGCGTTAGCGCGGTGGCTAGCTATCACGTGGCGATAAGATAAGAGTTGTTGCCGACTGATTGACATACAGCCCATTCAATGTGGTCTCGTGCTGCTGTTTGCTCGCGATATTTCCCTCGTTGAAAGTGTGAGCGGCTGGAGCTCTTCCCCACCACTACGACCAACACCACCACAGAACAGCACAACGACCATCCATACCATAAGAAACAACCACTACCAAAACACCCCGCCATCAAAAACAATCACGGATCCGGGGAAATAAATTGAGTTGAAAGAAGGAGGGAGAGGAGGAATAAGAAAGATAGAAGTCCTGCCAGCTGCGAGATCGAGAGAGTAAATAATACACACCAGCATCAAAACACACGATCAGACGAGGAAATGTCCACGATACCGATACCCCCCACCACCCAACAGCAGCAGCAACAGCAGCAGCAGATACCTCCACAGCATCATCCACACATCCACTCCCAACCACATCCCCACGATGCCGTCCCTCCACCACCGGCACATCAACCACATCAACCTCACCCCCACCCCCACACACAACCCCAACCGCACATGAACTGCCACCGCCTCCCAGGCCAACCAATAACCCAATCCACAATACCACCACCACAACCACCAATACCAACCCCCTCCCCACCCCCCCAACAACAGCCCTCCCAATCCCCCTCCTCAACCCCCCCGAACTCTTCTCCACCCTCCACCCCGACATCTACCGCTGCACCGCGCTCGACCTGACCTCACGAGACTTCCTCAAAACGCTCTCCCTCCGCACAATCCTCACCCTCGCCATCGAGAAACCGCGCCCGCCGCTGCGCCACCTCAGCACAGCGCTCTCAATCTCCCTGATCCACAGCCCGATCTGGCTGACCACCACCAGCGCCGCGAGTTCCTCGGGCGAGGGCTCGTCGAGCAGCGAGTCCGAGCCCGCGTGGCGCCAGGCCGTCGACGAGGCAATGGGGTATCTGCGGCCCGAGTTCCGCCCCGTGCTGGTCGTTGATGCGGGGGGGATATTCTGCGGGGTCGTGAGGAGGGTGTTGATGGGCTGGAATGTGACGGCGACGGTGTTGGAGTATCGGAGTTTTTTCATGGGGGGCGGGACGGGGGGGAGGTATGGGAGTGAGGAGGTTGTGGAGATGGTGGGGGGGGAGGGGTGGGAGGTGCCTGAGGGCTTGGAGGATTTGGTGCCAAAGAAGAGGGTTTTTGGGGAGATTAAGGAGGAGGGGGAGAGGGAGGAGGAGGAGGAGGAGGAGGAATCATGATTCATGCACAGGACCCAAAATTAAAAAAAAGAATTATGGCTTGAAATTTTACTTTTTGTATTTGTATTTGTTTATTTCCTTTATTGTTTCGAGGCTTGTTTTATTTTATTGTTTGCAAGATCGATATATATCGGTATGCGTATACGTATTATGCCCCATGCTATGCTACCTTTAAGCTAATTATGCTATATCGAGCGATTTTCGAAATCCACTAGGCCTGTACTTTTCACAATCCTTTTTTTTTTTTTTTCAATTTTCCTTTTTATATATATATGTTATGCGAAAAATACCATGTTTCTTGAAATTGCAAAGTTCAAGCTTATAAAGCTCTTTTTCTTGGCCAACTTATAAATATTTAAAGCTTTGGTTCATTTATTCATTGGAGTTTTTGTGGCACTGCAATAGATCCATTTGTATTTTGGTCATGAGCTCACCTATAGTACTCGAGCTCGTACACATGCAAATCATTTTTCATCTAATTATGTATAGAATGGTAGATTAATGGTACAACCAGCAGCTTCTTCCCTCTATAGCTAGATCGATATCTACTTCCTCAAAAGGCCATGCACTATTCTTCATGTACAAGAATGCAAGTAATACCTAGTCAGTAACCTAAACACTCAAGCTCAAGCTCCCATGATTAATTCAACCACAAATTAAAAAAAAAACCAGAAAAACCAGAAAAACCACAAAAATAAAAGGCTAAGCTATACATATATTTATCATGATTTTACATATTCCAGACATCATCGCCCTCCCCCCACCCATCAACGCCTTCACCAGCACCGGCACCAGCACGAGCGGCCTGTATGCCATCAAGGAAATTCATCACCTCGCGGACAAACTCCGGGTCTTCCTCCTCCTCACCACCTCCGATACCGAATAAATCTTCGCCAGGATTCGCACCACCAACACCACCATTGGCAGCAAGCCCCTGCCTCGCCTCCACAAGGACCCTCATCCTCTGGGCCCTCTCCGGGCCCAGAATTTCGCCCAGGGTAGCCCAATCCGGGGGCGGAGGTGGCGGTGGGAGAGGGTTTCCGGCCGCATCACCTTGAGCTTGTTGCTGTTGCTGACCACCAGCACCAGCACCAGCACCCCCAGCCTCCACCCACGGTAACAGCGTCCGCAGGAACTGCATCATCATCCCGCCCGCGCCCACCTGCTGCTGGGTATGTGGCTCGAACCCACCATCACCACCGGGGACATCCATCGGCCCCTCCCTCACCACGCCCTCCCACATGTTGTACTCCACGAGGTCCCGCTCCGGCGGGGGAGGGAGGGGATCGTACTCGGCGCCGCCGGAGCTCTGTTCCTTCCATTCTATGGGGAGGAGGGCCGTGACGGAGGGGATATCCGAGAGGAGGACGTGGCGCGCAATGTTCTCGGGTATCCCCCTAATTGTAGTGATGTCAAGTGCGTCTTCATCGGATTCTCCCTCTCCAAGGTGTTGTGTGGAGGTGTACTTCTTCGGACGGGGGAGGGAGTAGATGTTCTTTGCGGTGTCGATGAGGAGGGAGATAGTTTCTGGTGTGTTCCAGAGGTCGCGCATTCGCTCGACGTAGAGTTCTGTGAGGAGGGGGTGGATGACGGATCCACCACCACCGACCTCATCACCACCTTCATCGTTTTCGCCCTCATCAACAGGTGGAACCTGCCCCCATAGCACCGACCCTATCGATGCCCCGTGCGTCGCCTCGATATCCAGCACCTGCCATAACCTCGCCACAACCCACGGGAACTTTGTGATTGCCTTCATCAGATACTCTCCCGCCAGCAGCGGTTTATTCAGTTGATGATACGCCAGCGCCGTCGAGTATGCAAGATTCACCCACCCCCCACCACCAGTCGCCTTCAGGGATTTCGGGATGCGTTTCGATATCGATGGGGAGGTGACGAGTGCGAGGACGTGCTCGGGCATGTGTGCTTTCAGGGCAAGTTGGTCGAGGAGGAGGACCATTGCGTATGGATCCCCGCGCCAGTCGAGGCTGTAGAGGAGCCTGCCGAATTCGAAGGAGGTGCGCCAGGTGCCGCGCATGCATAGGTTGCGGATGTATCTCCATATTGCGAGGTAGAGTTCACGGTTTTCGAAGCGGGAGAAGGAGAGGTGGGCGCGAGGGTGGGGCGGGGGGGAGGTTATGAAGGAGGGGAAGGTGGTGTGGGTTGAGCGGCCGAGGGAGTAGAGGGCTCGTTCGAGGAGGTCGCCGGAGGTGGTGTGGTCGCGCTGCGAGGTGAGGATTAGGGAGACTTGGAGGAGGGTGGAGATGTGGTATGCTGGTGGGGGGTGTTAGTATGGTCTTGTTTTATTTTTACAAAAGAGAATTTTGGGAAGCTTACGATTGTGTTGGAGGAGGGCAATCATGCGGTTTGGATCTGTGGATTGAGTATGTTAGAGATTAATTCCGCTGGGAGTGGTTGAGAGTTGCACTTACCCATGGACATGACACACATCATAAACTGTCTCTGGACATCCTGATAGCCCTTTGAATGCTGATACCTAAATTCTGTCTCTTCTTTGCCCTCGTTCACAACAATCATGGATAACCCCCCACTGCCCGCATTCGGCCATGTATCTTTTGGCTGCACAAATAAACTCTTCTTTAATAATAGACCCCTCGCATTTCCTGCTGGGCCAGCAAGGGCACCTGCAATTCCACCTCTTCTTCCAGCTAGGCCTCGGCGCTGCCTTCCACCACCAGCTCCGTCATCATCGTCGGTAGATGCGGACATTGCTGCTCGGCCGAATAACTTGCGCATTTCCTGAGAGGCATCGAGGTTTCGTGGGTCGACGCGGAGAATAAGCTGAAGTTGCTCGTCATTGATAAATCCCCCAACACTTGTTGAAGTAGCTGTCGGCGTTGTCTTTTTGGCAGCTGATGAAGCTCCATCAACTGCAAGGCTAGATGATTTTAGATTGAGCTCTTTGAGTGCACGGTCGATTTCATCTTCCTCGGCAGCTGCTACCGCAGGAGCAGCAGTGGCTTTCGACTTCTTCTTCTTCTTCTTTTTGTTCTTCTTTTTCGTTGAAGTCGATGGTGTAGCGTTGCCCTCGTCTTTCTTCTTTGTAGTCGTAGCGGGCTCCTCCGGTTCGTCATCCTCATCCTCCTCCGCATCATCGTCGTCTTCGTCACCATCGCCTAACATGGCGAAGAGATTCGGCTTTGCTCGGGTAGGTGCTGGAGGCTCATTCTCTTCCTCCTCATCTTCCTCCGCGGCTTCGTCATTGTCGTCGTGATCGTTTGACTGTTGGAGGGCGGCTTTGGCGAGTTGCTCTTCGAGGGCACGCTGTTTGAGCGCTTTCCGCACTGCGCGGGAGGACATGATGGGACAAGGTCAGATTCCTGTGTATATGAGAGTTTGTGTGATAGACTGAGAAATATTCCGAGATGGCGAGAACGTCTAAACGTGTATGTGAGGTTGTGTTTTTTTGAAGATGAGTGTGGATGAGTCGATACTTCGATGTGCACTGAGGGGCATGGATGGAGGGGTGCTCGGGGACATGCACGTGACGTAATGCCTCTGATGTTCCGCGAATCCGCACGTGCGAGGCGAAAGAGCGAAACACAGGAACCGCGGACTCGAGGCTAGGAACCGCGAAAGCCGCCAAGGTTGAGGAAACGTGAGAACAAGGGAACGTTACGAGAAGCAAACAACAGATAAGTATGCAAGGCCCTGTGGTACAATTTTGGGTGGTGGTCGTAACTCAGTACTATTAAGCGATAAACTTACGCTAGTGCATGTGTAAACCCCGTCACTAAGACCGAAAATTACTAATGTACGTGTTGTAAAAGGTAACATACATATTATAAGAAGTAGTCGAAAGATACTACAATATAGTGATATCTTACTTGGTATGCGTGTTTAAGATAGTATGTAAAATATATTTTCCGGGTTTGTTAAAGGAGTGAATAAAAACCCTAAGTCCTTTTGATAAGTTAGTCAGTCAAACTGATAAGATACATCTAATAGGGGGTATAATATAATTTCGTCGGTATTCTCTGAAGTCCTTTTGCTAACATAAACCATATTATGTGTAAGATGTTAGTAATACATGATCGCTAATACTTTCATTCATTTTCCCTAAGTCGTTGTAGTAAGTTAGTCACATAAAGTGGTAAACCATATGTCATTGTATGTACCATGATAGCTATTAATAGAGAGTACTAAGTTACATCAAATACAGAGTAAGGATTTAATAAACAATCGAGGTTTCGCGAGTAATGATGTAATCCCGCTTGTTTGCTAAGATAGTACCAATTAGCTCTTTGATACACTCAACTCTCATTACTACCTTCGCACCACCTGTTGCCCGATATAGCAGTTTCCCATCCTTACATACGGGTATCTCTTGCACATATGCGAATTTCTGCGCCTCTCCCATAACATCCATAGAAAATAATAACAAAACTCGCCCGTATTTTGATACCAACTGTTTTTTTGCGTTGGATATTTCGTATCTCATCATGGTGGCGTCTCTTGGGGTTTTTGTCCTTGCAGTAGATGAAATCTCGACACCTTCTGAAACGTATAATCTGCCAAAGGTCCTGATTGTATTTGGGAGATCGCATTTTTTCATGATATTCCCTTCGCTGATAAGAAGATTGAATACGCAATCTCGGTAACTGGTGATTAAAGGGACCTTCTGATTATCGCCTGCTGTGACCTTTTTCTCGTCTAACAAATCCAAAGGTTCTCTAGATCTTTTCAACCCGTTCCCTTCAATTGCCTTTGCGACGAGGGTATTTGCTGCTATCTTGTCTCTTTTGGCTATTAATATTCGAATAAATGTCCTGCACAATGTCTTATCCGAGGTATTGTTCCATATATACTCCGCTTCGATATTTGTGAAAAGAACGTTATTTAACCACTCTCTGCGCAGAATATTCTTTGCGATGTTGGCGTTGGTTTCTACTCGAGAGGCGACTTTCGCCGCCATCATGCCGATCACCCTTTCCATTGGAAACTGCCAATAGGTTCGCATGGGTCCATTCCATTCCATACAATCAGCTACATGAGCCAATATGTGGATGACAGAGAGCATTGCAGATAATCTCTCGTATTTGAATTGGTAGAACTCCTGTTCATATACGATAATGAATCTTTGAATCAATTTGCGAACCTATATAACGTTTGAACTGTTAGTTTCATACAAATCAAATCATTGTGTATTTTATGTATGAACCGGTATATAGTAGTATATTCAGAACTTACCTTCTCAATGTCTGCAATAGAAAAGGAATAATCGCAAGCGATTGACATGGCTTCCACAAGACTCAGGAATGCATTATATATTACAACCGGTAAGTGTGGTTTTAGGTAAACGGGTGCATATACATGTGCGAATTTCATCCACTCCACGGTCTTGAATTGGTGGTAGTGTTTCGTAATATCTCGGATGTTCTCTCCGAACGCTCCAGGAATGCTGTTTCTGCTTTCACGCATATCCTTTCCTATCTGCATCCATGTATCCGGTTTAATGTTATAGGAGTCGTCCGTAGCTTCGAATTTCTTCTCTTTTCTTGTTTTCTGCTTCTTGGAATTTCCCTCGGGGTTTATCTCAACCTGTTGCCCCGGTCTCTTGAAAAATCTTCCTCTAAGATGCTTGAAGAAACCAGGAACGACATTTGCGTAAAACAGATGCATCGCATCGATTGGGAAGCTCCTTGGAAAATCAATAGAGGGTAATTTGGCCAAAATCGGTAGTCGTTTAACACCTGATTCTGGATGTACTGCTTTCATGTTCTTTAATGGTATGTTTGAACCGTTTTTAGAGTTTGCATTGTTCTTTGACTTGACTGCAGATGCGCCGACACGATGCATATAATCGGTTCGCATAGGTAAATCGAGTATTTGGTATTTGGTGAGAGTTTTCCCTGATGTTGTCAACTTGTCTAGTTGAGCCTGGGGTATGTCGATTGGTGGGGAAAACGGATAATATACATGGTTGGAACCATATATTCCCTTTGCTGTGCAATAAAAACAATTGCAATAGGTACCGCCTCCCATCATCCCCATTAATTTCTCTCTAGCGGGTTGATCTGCACCTATGAGAACGATATGGGCGTGGAGTCTGAAACGAGTTTTCGTATTCCCATCCCACGCAACAACTCCTTTAGACCCAAGGGTTATGAACTCTTCGATTAAAGGGTATAAAAAACTATCGAGATCTTCTGGTGCCTTAGGACCTGGTATCACCCCGGCTAACAGTAGGTTTTCATCTTTTACACGCTCATTAGGCGGTAAATTGAGGTTGATCAACAACAGAGGCCATACTGAAAAGGCTCCACGGCTCTCGAATATTGTCACCTTTTGAATGCATTAGTTAATGTCGGAATATACATTTAGAGGGTGTCTTGAACTTACCCCGTCTGTAGCGAGTAGCATTGCCATATCAGTCTTGTTTTTGAAAAGGCCTTTATCATACATGAGCGATTCGCACAGTTCTCCATTCCACCAGTCGTATAGGTCATGATTATTGATATCCGAATCACTGTTTCACTCGTGGCGCTTCTTTTGGTCTGAGAATAGACCCTTGTTCTGAACAGCTTTCCTGTACTGTACAAATTTACTCGCGCGATGAGGATTTGCGTACTGTATGCGTAGCCTCTGAGTGACAGGAATATATTGAAATTTCTCGTGGGGTATTTTCAGTGCTGTGTCTTTGTATCTCGGGGCCTTACATGACGGACATTCAAGTAAATCCGAATTTGCATAACAAAAGCACGAGTTAACACAGCAATCGTAGCTGATACAATCAATCCCTGTTCTCATACGTAAATGAGATTCAGTAGTCCTATAGTCATGAGGACTGACATTTGATAGCTCTTTCAAAATAAATGCAATATCCGACATTGCTTCTCTGGATACATTTTTTGAAGTTTTCGTGTCGAATAATGCGAAAGAAACTAAATCTCTCTCAGAAATCTCCTGTTGATGGCAACGTTGAAAGAAGAGTAAGTCGGAAGGCAGAACACACGGAGTTTCTTCCTCAGAATTGTCGTTCTCCAAATAATCCATGTTCTCATTTTCGCTCTCTGAGGTTAAGTCCTTATCGGAAAGCAGATTGCTTTCGTCCTCGATTTCCTCCATAGAAACGTTGTGTTGGTGATCTTGCAATAGGTCCAATAACTTATCATTGTCCTCATCCTCGATCTGATCCTCTTCCATAGATTCGACAAGTTTACTTTGTCCGTTTTGAGAGGATGTACTGCTATCGACCCCGTAGAATAGACCATGTGTTCCTGGTTCTACCGAAGCTGTAGTACGTATAGGCCTGTTGATATTGCTGAACAGTCCGATCGCCTCCTCTACTTCCACCCTCGGTCTCCTCGTCTCCATACGGTTGCCAAATTGCGCGTCTTCTCCACTCAACTCGGAATTACCATGTGTATTCTGCGATGCACTCGCTTCAGAGACGTTTCTGTCGGTGGCCAATCCACTGCTATGCTCTTCCTCTGAAGGCGATTTTGCTTCCTCCTCTCCGACTTCCAGACGTTCCTCTTCCGCCCCATGCCCTTCCAAGTGCACTTCGTCTGCCACTTCCTCTTGTTGTTCCGCTTCATCTTCGGTGGGGTAGTCTTCGTGAGAATCCTTCATGTCCGGTAAAGGTGACGGCGCTCTTTCCGCGGATGACATAGGTATGATCTCAAACTCTCCGAACTCTTCTAGGTGACGCTGATGCCGATTCCATGTTCTGTAAGAATATACCATATGAGGACCTCCAGCCGGTGTCTGAGTAGTGGTGAGCTTGCAGTTGCAGACGATCGGACTGAATTCGCGCACACATCTTGAGTTAACCATTGCGCCGATTGTCAATTAGGTGAAGACCGAGAGATCTCGAAACATAAGTTCGAGTATATGGATAGGATGTGAGTGGGTACTGAGTCCTGTGCTTGCATCGTTGCCAAATGAAGTAGTGTTCAAGATGATCTTGTTCCTCATTCGGTAATTTGTAACTTAGTATGAAGGACTTCGAGTTTTTCAGTTGAAAGATAGCAAAATCTATGGGGACAGTTCATGCATTTATACGTCTAACTTATACAGGAACTGGATTACAATTAGCGAGATACGATACTAAGTTAATACCACCGATAAGTATTCTCCTGCCTATAAGCATTTACTTACACATGATTTTACCGACGTTCGAATACGTAATTATCGCTTCCTATCTTAGTACTTACTATGAATACACCGAACTTGCCTCTGTACAGAAGTTCTCCATGGACGCCCCTCCCCACCTTCACGCACTTGATCTTCCTCACCGTCCATCTTCAACGTACCACACCACGTACCATTCACCATATTAGCAAGAGCTTCACCGTTTCCCCATTCGCTTCGACAATTCGCATACTGATCACAAACACTCGACTCATCATAGCAAACATCACTCGTCAATGACATCGAGCAGTGGCGCTACCTCAATGACATCGCTGGACTCAAATCTTGAGGGCGGCCAACTCATCACGGTTCCATATTCAATACTTCAGCAAGCATTGACCGTCATCGGCAGTACCGGCGGATTCAAGGTTCAAGATCCAGCCGTTCGGTCATCGCAACCATATACGCCTTCTATTTCCCAAGAGCCTGGGGAAGACCGAACTTCAGAGGAGCACAACTCGGATGATGGACATAAAAGGAGGGCTAAACGAGCATTCGTACCGTATCGCCCTATGGTGATTCCGAGCGGTGGATCTTCTAAGTACGTCTCAAAGGTTCCGACTCTTGCCCAATACGAAAGTCTATCTTGGAGGGAGCAGCTGTCGGTCAGGATGGGATCGTGGGGCGACCGACAAGAGACCATGAATCGATCAGCAGCATTCAAGGCCGCAATGCAGAACCACACCAACGGAATCAATTTGGATAGACCATATGAAGATTATGACTACAAACGAGTTATGCGCCCAAATCTCAAAAGAGCACAAGTCAAGATGGAGTCACTTTACGGCTGGCCGGCAGATTTATATGTGTGCACCGACCTAGCTATACGTATTTGCACAGACAAGAGTCGAAACGATCATGCAAAACAATCTCGAAAGCTCACGAAAGAGGCAAACAAACCCAATTCCAGACGTGTGTCGGATCCACGTTATGGCTCCAAGTCCAACGAACTCGGTATTGATATCCAGAAAAGCAAAAGACGAAGAGTAGTCACGACAGAATTGGTCCAAGATTCTGATGATTCAACCACCCATACGCCTATACAATCGCAACGGGTCATTGAGACGCAGTACTCTCAGAACTCAGTAAATCCCGGCAACGCTCAAGAAAACACACCAGACGAGGAAGAGGATCCTGAACCCACCAGTGGATACTCGTTCATTATTGAAATTAAAAAAGGTCCCAGCTTGCATGTGCATACAACCTTTAATTACGAGAAATTCATGAGTGTGGTCAAAGAATACGCCGAAATCAACGACGATGAGTTCGTATGGTATGTTCTTCCGGGTAATAGGAACCCGTTCGCAATGGGTGACAAGGGTCAATACTCATCCATGATTGAGAGAATCGAGGCTTTGTACACATCTGGTGAATATAACGAGGAAAGGATGGCTACTGTGAAAATTAAGCCATTCTCGGTCGCAGACGAGCAAAGTGAAGCAATGTCTTCAGAAGACGAGATGCCGAGACCAGCACCGGTAGTTGCAAAACCTTCTGTTTATCACAATCCCCTACAGGAGACTACCAACTCCCCTCAAATACTGATTCCATCAACCCAACCGGTTATTCCATCGAATATTTTACGACCAACACCCCAGCCTATGGGGGTAGTACCAGTTATGCAATCTCAACAAGCATCTATCCTCGTTCCTGCAACGCAATCAGTTCATATGTACTCCCAGCCTTCGACATTCATGGTCCCTTCTACTGAACAGGAAAATATGGACGGTAATCGGTTTACCGAAGCCGATTTGATCGATAGTATGACTGGTAGCAAGGTAAGCACAACTTTCTCTAACGTTGAACCAACCACGAATAACAGGATGGTATATATACAGCGAGCATTAAAAGCAGATGTTGATTACACTGCAGCAAAGAAAAAACCTCAGAGAGCTCCCGCGAAACCAAAGGCCCAACCTAAACCAAAGGCAGTTGCTAAAGCAAAAGCGCCTGACTCACCAATCGAGTCAGTACCCAAGAAAAGAGGCAGAAAGTCCAACAAACAATTAGCAGAAGAAGCCCTCCTAGCATCGTCGCAAGGTAACTTCGATTCATTTTTTTTATTTAACAGTCAAGACAGTACACATTTTTCGAGTAACGAGAGTCGTACCTTAAGTCACAGCCCAAGTCCTATTCACGATCACGATACCCACAATTTCTCGAGACTACATAATGGATCGAATTCTCATTATGATTCATTAGAGAATTACTGTCACATGGAGCTAAATGACTTGTCGCAGTTCCGGTTGGCACACCTACATCAGGACAGAATTTCGCAACAGCTATGCCACCACCAAATGTGCCAATCAAAATTCCAAAACTCAAGTTGAATTTCAGCAGAAGTCAGTCTATCGTCCCTGCAACTCAATTGGATCAAGCGTCTCAAGGAATGGCTACACCTCAGTCACAGTCTCAACCCGCTTTTCCAAGCAATCCGGTAAGTATCTTTTATCTTAGTAATAAAATACACTAAGTTACTAACCATCACAACCATTTAATAGATGTAGTGAGGTTCATAGAATGCCTGAATCATCGAGAACGATCGCGAAACAACAAAGCCCTACACCAAGTCGGGATTCACATAATCCTGATATCGCTAATAGGAATACACTGAAAACGTTTAATTCGCTCTATACCATTTGCTATGTTTGCTTTTACCAATATCACTATCGACGTCCTGCAGTTTGCTCTTAAGCATTGTTTTATCATTTTTATCGCTGAAATCGCGAATTCCTCAGGTATTTTTCCCCTACCGAACATCTGTTTTTTTCCGCAATCACTGACCCTTTTTCGCGGAAAATTAGGACTTACACTTTATAAGCAGTAAATCACTTATATTTTTTTTTCAATGTGTTTCACTCGAAAACACCTCACAAGAGGTTTAAAGTAAGTTACACCTATAACTCACTAAGCTACGCATAAATGACTAACATACAAAAAGTAAGTTACGCGTTTTTACGTTTATCATTAAAAAGAGGTACTTCGAATAATGCATAGGTTAGTAACATTATCATCCAGATTTATCGCATTGAAATACTAACTTATAAAAATCAACAGCTGAATTATACGCAATTATGCCTAACAAAAGTTTTATCGATACTAAGGTAGATGGGAACGAATGTATCTTAGTGATCCCCAAGCTTATCGTTACTATTGAATATTACTAAATTAATTCAAATTCACGATATCTTATCATCATAACGTAATAAGATACATATGTACTGATTTATGCCACAAGACGAATATACTAACTAGCCTCGAGTGTATACTAACCTAGATTTTCTTATATGTAAGTAACTCACATACAAATCTATTATATATATAATTATCAACTAACTCAAACACCCGTTATCATAACTTAGTCACTCATAAGAATACGATAGTTACATAGACGTCTTACTACAAACCATATGAGAGTATTGTACATATACAAAGCCGTAATATACGTGTTTGAAATACTAACTTACACAAAGTCATATACAACCTATCACCGCTCACAACTTGAATGTATGTGTATTTTACTAACTTAGAAGAGGTTGATAATGAGTTACATGTGGATAGAACTAAGTTACATCAAGACTGATTATACGGTAAGCGGTCATATAACCAAGATATACACGTACCGACATATTTTATACCTAGATATAGCATGTCTTAGTTTTTCTCCGATTTACTTCACATACTGAAATTACTAAGTTATTGTTATGAGTTACTAACTTTAACCTTTGCTTATGCAGTTCGACTCGAGTTATGCAATATTGGTTAAACCTTATAAGCACTAATCGTTGCCATCGCTAAATTTTCTAAGGCTTAACGTATACACAAGAGTGTATGAGTTACCACGTCATATTTTTTTCGCTTACGAAATGACCCCATACCCCTTATAATTACTAAGTTACAAAAAAATTTTGTACCACAGGGAAGGGAGGCTAGAAGTGCGTTCAATGTTTCAATAGGTCTTACATGCATAATGGCCGGTTTGGGGTACGAGAACACGGTTGGGGAGTGTCACAAAACTAGAGCGGGATCAATGGGGTTATTTATTTGTTGATTTGTGCGAGGTTTCCTGAATGGACAAGGCTGAGGCGCGCGGGAGATGTATAAAAGGAGATGCTTTTGCACTTTGGGCATTCAACCTTCTTCCCCCGCCTTTCAAAAATTTTAATATCATTTCATCAAGCATAAAACGAAAGTGACTCGTCATTGACGCCCCGACTTCAGGGCCCATAAACCCACCACCCCACACGTGACGGCCGAGCTCGTTTGCCAAGATTTCAGGCCCAAACCCTTGCTGGAAATTTTCCATCAAAACAACTCCTTCCCTACCGAACACTTTTCACAAACGCACCACTCCGCCTCACCTCCGCCCCGGCCTCTTACCCCCCCATCCTCCTCCCACCCGCCCATCTTCCGTCCGTCTCTGCTCTTCCACTACTACACGCATATACCCCCACAGCAGCAGACCAAGGAAAAAAATCACAATGGCACCCGCCCCTGAGAAGAAGAGAAAGGGTAAGCATTGGCCCACACGCCGAGTGCAATTGAGCAACACTCGATGATTGGATGAATGGCTAACATGGCTCCGTTTGTTCGTGATGTATAGCCCCTACCGCGCCACCAGCAGATACCGCCTCACCAACCGTCAAGAAGACGAAAAAGGCTGCCCCAGCTGCCTCAGCCGAGCCACGGAGGTCTACTCGAGTCGTCCCCACTCCACCCGTCGCCGCACCCGCCGTACCAGCTGTGAAGAAGGTCAAGGCCGCAGCAAAGGAGACCGCAAAGGAGACTGGATCCCCCGCTGGCCGCAAGCGCGCCGCCGATTTTTACTCCGACAAGGAGGGTGGTGATGAGAGCGATGGTGGATGGGAGACACTAAAGGCCACAGACGGAAAGCCTGGAAAGAAGGGTTCAGCAAAGGACAGGAAGAAGGCAAAGGTTGCCGCCGAGAAGCCCGCAAGCAAGGCCGCAATGAAGGACGACAAGCCAGCTGAGGCAAAGAAGGACGACAAGCCATCAGAGACAAAGAAGGCCAAGAAGGCTGCCACAGCGCCAGCACCTGCAGATGACGAGATCTCAGTGAACGGTGATGCAGCGGAGGATGAAGCCAAGCAGATTTCAAAAGCAATTGCCAACATTGCATCTGATGAATCTGATTCCGACTCTGAGCAGGAGGAGGAGGATGAGGAAGCTGACGACCAGACCGCTACACTCCTTAAGGGATTCGAGTCATCGGACGACGAGGAGGATTCTCCAGAGGACCCAGCGCTTACATCCATTAAGAAGAGAGAGTTCAAGAACCTCAGCATCCCAGAGGTCCAGAAGAAGATTGCAGGTGGCCGACAGGTATGGCATTCTTTTTTTTAAAAGCCATTTATTATTACTAACCAATCTACCAGAACGATACCCCGGGCTACATCTACCTTGCACACATCCCCCACGGTTTCTACGAGCACGAGATGCGTGCCTACTTTGCTCAATTCGGCACACTCCTCCGTCTCCGCCTATCCCGCAACAAGAAAACCGGATCATCAAAGCACTATGCTTTCCTCGAATTTGCCTCTTCCGAGGTTGCCAACATCGTTGCCGAGACCATGGACAACTACCTCCTCTTTGGACGCATCTTGAAGTGCAAGGTCATCCCTCGCGAACAGATCCAGGATGTCGAGAAGCTCTTCAAGGGCGCCAACAAGCGATTCAAGGCCATCCCAACACTCGACATTGCCAGGAGAGAGATGGAGAAGAAGAGGACAACTGAAGAGTGGGGAAGGATCGAGGCTAGAAAGGACAAGAAGTTGCAGGATAAGGAGGCAAAGTTGAAGGATTTGGGAATTGAGTACGACTTTGACCCCAAGAAGGCTATTCTCGTCGTCCCAGCCGCCACTGAGGAGAAGGTCGCAGAGCCTGTAGTGGAGGAGAAGGTTGCAGAGCCTGTAGTGGAGGAGAAGGGCAAAGGCAAGGGCAAGAAGGGAAAGAAGGCCGCCGCCTCTGCTCTACCTGCCGCCACAACCGCTGCTATCGAGAAGGTGGTAGAGGCTGTTGCACAGGAGGCTGTGGCTGAGGCTGAGGCCGTCAAGCCCGCAGCAACCGAGCCAAAGAAGAAGGCTGCAAAGGGAAAGGCAGCAAAGAAGGATGCTGAGCCAGTTGCAGAGAAAGCAGCAGAGGCTGTTGTCGCCGACCTCGTCAAGGAAATCGAAGCCGTCAAGCCAGAAGCAGCCGAGCCAAAGAAGAAGGCTGCAAAGGGAAAGGCTGCAGCAAAGAAGGATGTTGCTGAGCCCGCCCCAGCTGTCGTTGCTGTCGCCGCCGCTGTTGCCCCCGTTGAGGCCGCCGCCCCAGCAAAGAAGGAGAAACCAGCAAAGAAGGAGCAACCACCAAAGAAGGACAAGAAGGCCGCTGCTGCCGCTGCACCTGCTGTTGTCGCCCCAGCTGCTGAGGTATCCGAACCTGCTAAGGCCAAGGCTACCAAGAAGACCGCAGCAAAGGAGGAGCCCGCCGCTGCCGCCGCCCCAACAAGGCAGAGCAAGGCCGCCGCAAAGAAGGCCGCTGCTGCCGAGAAGGTCGAGACCCCTGCCGCCGCCGCACCCGCACCAGTTGCTGAGGCACCAAAGAAGGAGAAGGCCAACAAGAAGGGAAAGAAGGAGGAGGCACCTGCTCCAGTAGTTGCCGCTGCCCCAGTCGTTGCTGCCCCAGCCGAGCCAGCCCCAGCTAAGAAGGAAAAGGCAGCAAAGAAGGGAAAGAAGGACGAGGCACCTGCTCCAGTTGTTGCCGCTGCCCCAGTCGTTGCTGCCCCAACCGAGCCAGCCCCAGCTAAGAAGGAGAATGCAGCAAAGAAGGGAAAGAAGGACGAGGCACCTGCTCCAGTAGTTGCCGCTGCCCCAGTCGTTGCTGCCCCAGCCGCCGAGCCAGCCCCAGCCAAGAAGGAGAAGGCGGCAAAGAAGGGAAAGAAGGACGAGGCCCCAGCTGCCCCTGCCGCCCCAGTCGTTGAGGCCGAGGCACCAGTAGCAGCCGCAAAGAAAGAGAAGGCGGCCAAGAAGGACAAGAAGGAGAAGAAGGTCGCCGTTGCCAAGAAGTAAAAGAAAAAAAAGCATTGAAAGCATTGTGTTCGCATGCATCAAGGGAAAAAAAGTTTGTTGCGTTTTTCTTCTTTTTTTTTTTTGTTTTAATACTATTAGATGCCATGTTCATGTCCGTGTATTATTGTTCAATATCTCCTTTTTTTTTCGGTTGTTGTAGCTCTTTTTCTTCCATGAGTCTGTGTGCTTTTTTTTTTATTGTCGATTTCTGTTCCTGATGATTGGTTTGTCTGTTTCTGCTTTTTTTTTTTATACATCATTCACCATTTTTTTTTCTTAGCCTTCCTATAACTAGCTTGAATTCAATGACTTTGTTAATTTTTCTGTTTAATTTCTTACAAGAGTCGTGTACTGCATGTTACCACATGGGCGCCCCCTTCGCATTAATATTATCAAAATTCTCATGTCCCACCACCTCGGGCTTGATTTCATAAAGTTCCCTTGCAAAGTCCCTTGAGGATGGAATCTACTGTACATGTATTACTATAGCTAGATGAAGTACCCAAGTACGTGGCGTGATGTGATAGGGTTTGAGGGTAACACGCTCTCAAGTTCTTACTCTGCGATATATAGTAAGAATTGGCACGTAGTTTTACTATTCATGTGGCTAGCTGTGCATGCGCACTCCATACGTCAAAGCGTTTTTTTTTAAATGTCATGATATATATAAAAGAAAAAGAAAAAAAAAATCTTTCTCATTAGCATGCATGACCGATTGTCATTCGACTCCCTCAGTTTCAATTTAAGTTTGAGTGATCCCGAGTGTGTGCTCAGTACCTATAGCTGGCCAGCCAGAGGTATAGGTATGGGCGCGCGTATGCTTACAGGAATCGAAGATACCTACCTATGTAGTTATAGGGTGTCCTCTGTGGAATACTGGGTACAGGGTATACGTAACACACCGTCCCCTAAGGGCTTGGGAACTTCACGAAATCAAGCCGAGATCGACGGGAATGTATACGTAGTGGGCCCAGGATATCGCGATATCCAGACAAAGAAAAAAAAGAGAAAAGAAAAAAAAAAAAAAAAACTAATAACGTGAGGGAGGGTAAATTACTATATATATTATAAGTGTAAACTTACGGTTACATTACCCTCTCGCTCAGAACACTTGCCATGTAAAGTAAAGTAAAGTAGTTACTCGGGTGTGGGATCGATAACTCGCAAGTTCCGCATAAGAGCGAATTGCGGCCAAAGGCCCTGATAGAACCATTTCTGGGGCCTTCAAGTGATGTTATTGGTGGATATTTCAACGCTATGCAAGTTGTGCCGCCCATACTCAACCTTTTTAACCTCAGGCTTGCGAGTTATCGATCCCACACCCGAGTACTGAATGTATGGGGGGGGCCCGAAAGTCGATATATCACAGATCTAGAAGTCACAATTGCAAGAGGTAGCTAAACATACATAGTCTAGTTATATAAGACAACTTATCATGATCACCATGGAGATTAATTAATATTCATAAAGTAAATTTAAATGTATTCAAAAAAACCCATCAAGAAAATGCGAGCATACGTGCATGCGTACCTACCTACTTACTACTAAACATGTACACTAAAAGATTAAACGAAACAAATTAAAGGAAGAAGAACAAAGACACAACAACAAGAAGAGAAAAACCTGCTCTTCACCTCCGCAATCCGGTACTATAGCCGAAAAACCCCCTCTCCCCACTCACCCTATCCCGCCCAGCTGGCCAGCTCCAGACCCCACAATTATCATTATCGAGAGAGGTAAAAAATAAAAATAAAATGTCAATCGAGATAAAAAACCACAAAAGAAAAAAAAAAGGAAAAAAGGTAAAGAAGAAAAAGAACGGAAGAAAAACATTCGAAAAACTTATTGCGTAGAACCACAAACACATCAACATCGAGAATTAACTAAAGGTAAGTAAAAAAAATCCATCAAGAAAAAAAAAAAACAGACAAAGGAAAAAAAAAGAGTAGAGATGATCAAATCAAGATACCGCCGTACGTTTCCACCACATTTTTTTTTCTTTTATTCCCACTTCGATATCCTCCCACTACCATATCCGACCCCTTGAAAAAGATAATCAAAAAAAATTTCTGCAGAACATTAATAAAACACATCAACATCATCGAGACAAAACTAAAGGTAAGTAAAAAATCCATCAAGAAAAGAAAAACAGAAAAAGGAAAAAAAGGAGTAGAGATAATCAAATCAAGATACCGCCGTACGTTTCCGCCACAACCCCCCCCCCCCCCCCCCCGTCCCAACCCACTTCCATATCCTCTCACTACCATATCCGACCCCTTCCATTAATTATCTTATTGTACAGCGAAGCCCAGCTCAGTAGTCCATCTTTCTTTTTTCTTCGGGCCCTCTCAAGTCCGGTGCACCGTAGTTCGACTCAACCACGATGCGCCGGACCGACCTTGCAATTGATTTGAACGGCTGACCTCTTAATTAGGTCAACGCCATAGTCTTATAAGGATAGCACAACTCGACTGAATAAACTCTTGATCATCGTATGCCACTTGATATGCCGTGGTTAACAAGCGTGCATTTGCTGATATCTCAGACTATTTTTCCCAAAGGATCAATCTAATAAAGAGAAATCCCCAGTAAAATATTCATGAGTATATCAAGATGATCAAGTACATAAATTCTCCCCCATTCTGTCTCCCACCACCCACCGCCCAATTTACCCCACCCCAAATCTCAAATGCTCAATATGCTCGTGATGCGCGCATATTCTTCATCCTGTTCCGTTGAGAAAGAGCAACAGTCGACTTGAAGAAGTTCTCAATATAAGACTCATCATCAACAATATCGTCTTGTGATGGCACGGGCAACTTCCACTTCATCGGGTCCCCCTCGGCGATCCTTTTTTTGTATTGTTCGATGTGTTTGACTTTCGTCCCGTTTTGAAACATGCTCCAGCCTCGCGTCGTTTGTTGTTTTTCGTCATCAGAGTACATTGACCAAACGCTGTGCCTACTGCCGCTGGAATCGGATCCTCGCCTAGTGAACATTCTGGTGAGCCCCATAAAGCGACTATCTGCTTCCTCCTGGTCCAGGGCTTGCTGCATGGTCTTTGTGTGCTCCACGTATTCTTTCACGACCCTCATGTGAAAGTTGAAGTAGTTCCGATCGCTGACTCGTTGTAAAGTTGTTAAATGTTGATAGGGGACAAACTTGATTTCGGTGAGCTTATCTTCGGCAGGGCCATCGGCTGGCAGCATTGTTTGAAAGGCGAAGACAAGCGCCTTTGCCCCTTCGCCAGGAGTAGCTCTGCATATCGCCATTGAGGGCTTTCCTCTGAATTGTGCTTCCGCCCAAAGCTCTTTGTTCACATCTCCGATCATGTGCTGGAGTGCGATGATGAAGGACTTCAGTAGCTGCTTGAACCTCGGATCTTTGGTTTTGGCGAAATCCTTTTGGAGGCCAGTGAAAACTTCGAGTATTGTTTGATCTTCATATCTCATGAAATAATTAATATAACGTAGGGGGACAATGTCCACCTCGACTCTGGACATTGGGATCTGTGTGTGGCACTCTGGGTCGACCGCAATCTCGAAGCCTCCTAACAACGATGGCCTAGTCGCAAAACACCCAACATATGTGCCTTTCAATACACGGGGGTCGTAATCGTTGGTGCATTTGATGGCACTTTTCAGGTATTTGCAAACTTTTCCTTTCGTTGTTTGCGTTTCCCACGCGAGAATCTTCTTGACATTCTCCATATCTGTGAATCTGAACCCGAGGGGCTCCATTCTGGCCACCTCTGCTGGGCCAATTCTTCGGACAAGTGTAATCAGTCTTCCTTTAAATTGCGTGGTGCAATTTTTCAATCTCTCGACATCATTTTCACTGTCCAAGAGGTACTCATAGTGATTTCCGGTCTTGAGAAATTCATCGTGGAGGTGCCCCACTGTTTCAAGTGGAGTGTGTAGGGTATCTGCGATTCTTTGGGCTGCAAATACCACTGACTCTTTGATGTAGTTGCCAAGATCGATTGCTGAAAGATTGCTGGGAAGGTTTTCCTCTGCGTGGTCGATAAGAAACCTGCTGTGGACCTGGAAGAGGGGAATCAAGCCCATGACCGTGGTCCAGTCTCGGCTGGCCCTCCACAGCCACGAAAAGGTATCACTGCGTACATCCAAATGCAGTTCGGCGGACTGTGATAATCATGTTAGTGTGTGAAGTTCAATGACAAGATACTTGGATGGGCCCGGTGCGGTGGGGGCGCGTCGTCAAGTTTCTGTTTGTCCAAGACGTGGGTATTTACTTACATTGACCTCAAAAATGTCCATAACCTTCTCACATGGAATGGTGCCGTCTTTGTGCACCATGATCTTTCCGTCATAGGTGATAGTCAAGCTAGCAAGCATAAGATGCACTGTTCTCCTTGTGGTCGTCTTCCTGTATCTTCTTCCGTATGCAGCGGTGGCAACAATTCCCACGCTCAACATCATTCCCTACGCACAGTTAGTATTCTGGTTATCAAACCCACTTTCAAGGCCATGCACTTACAAATAGATATGTCACAGCGGTGAATATATTATGAGTGACGTAATTGTTAGAAAAGTCATTGTCTTTAGTTGTAAACATCACAGATCCGGCATTGAGGACCCAGTGCATAGTCACCATGCTCGATGCCACGACTATGGCAAGGAACAGGTTCTTGTTCCACATGTTGTTGAAGTATGATCTGAGATGATTGAATAACCAGATGCTGAAGGCAGTTCCGATGAATGAGATTACGCTGGCGGCGGATGCGTATTTCCAGTCGTATTTGTAGATGTAATTCGAGACACCATATTGAGACTATGCTCAAAATCGCATTAGTATAACCATTAATGAACGTGTAGCAAGAAACAGGCAATTATATACCAAGAATGTGCTTCCGGTAGTGGTACATCCTGCCACAAGTCCGGCACAGGCAGATCGAATGGTAAAGCGGTTCTCATCCGCTCCCATCAAGCCAAACGCGATGAGATATAGGATGGTGGGTGTAAAGATTGAGAGGAGGAAGAACCATGGGCCCTGGACGATAGTGAGGCTCTCAGATCCCCAGCCCATGTTCATAGCTCTATACAGGAAGTGTTAGTATACGTGCGAAGAATCAAGTGTAGGGGGCTTAGACGTACCTGAATGCTAAGTGCTGCATTCCAACTTCCGCACCTCCCATCATGAGGGCGGCGTTGAAAAGATAGAGACTGCCGAGAAATATGAATCGTCAGTGATCATTCTTCGATCTGAGGAAGACCCACCGAGATCTCCCAAACGTAGGGCAAACCAGAGATTTGTACTTACTAGTTACGTATCCCTTTGACATTGCTACGTCTCCATAGGAGTTCAAATGCCACGATAGCGCCAAATACCCCAATCAGAAACGAGATCGCGAGCAAGTTCCGCCCGACATATCCAGTGACCATGTCTCCGGGGGCGAGGACATCCCACGGGCTGGCAATGGGCAAGTACCCATCCCCAACTTCCCATCCCTCTCTAGGGTGCGAGACGTTGTTGTAGAAAGCTGTGGCATTAAAATCCACTTCTGAAAAATCCATGGCTGAAGTGATGATCGACCGATGTGCCGAGATTGGTGGAGGTTTGCGTGGTTTGTGTGAAGTGTGGGGTCGTGATCTTACACGGTGTGAAGAGTCGAGAATATGCGTTGAAAGTTGCCGAGATCAATCTACTATCCTGGGGATCGTTGGCAGTAGCTGAGAGGCACAATGATACGAGGTGAAGGATAGTGAGAGTATTCGTTGTGCCGCGGCGGGGAGCCTTCGTCCCTTGATGAGGACGAGGCTATAGTGGTGGCTGATGTAGTGAGAAGAAGGAAGAAGGGGAAGGTGGGGCGAGAGGGTTCCTTAGGTATGTACGATAAATGTGGGGCTGCGTGGGCGGACGGAGCGCAGCGCACCGTTCCGGAAAATACTGAGGGAGATTGTTTGGTGCCGTAATGTGCTCTGGTAAAGGCAAATTCGCGCACTGGGACTTGACACTGCGTTAGGTACTTCGCGTCTGCTTTGCGGGTACGAGGCTGCGGCTTTGCGTCATATAAGTTCGCGTTATCAAGTAGATGTGGGTATAAAGATCACGCTTCACTATGACCAGGCTATTCACTATGTTCCGTCCGCAGAACGCAAAGGAGAAATAAGCTTTGAAGCCGCGACTGGGAACGAGGTTATTGCGAATCCTGCCCTGCTCGCGAGTCCTGTTCACGAGAACCGAATCGTCAAGATCAGTGAGCGGCAACATTGTAAGATTGCCTGTCGGCGTGCAAGATCTCTGGGCACAAGCCTGATCTTCTCGAGACTTTACTTGAATCCCTCGGGGAACGAGATAACATGCTCAAGAACCATCACATGTAACCTGTTCTCGTCATGATACATGTCATGATCCCCCCAATCATGCCTCTTAAGCTTCAGTCTCCCCAACTTCGAGTCACCACCCCCCGAGCCCCCTGCAAACGGGGACAAGGCTACTGCAAACCGCTTCTCCAAACAAACGCCACCAGCAAACGGCCACTTTGACTTTGCCAGCGAGCTGGGCAAAAAAAAAAAAAAGAACACAGAACATTCCATCATCTTCCCCACATAACGCTCTAGACGCAGTATAATCTATGGGAACATCTGTTCTCGTGCCCAGAAACAATCTACAGAATATTCTCGCCTCTACAGAAGCAAAAACTCGAATATTCCTGTGTGGGTCACATGACCACTCTTCCCAATAGAGTAGTCGCCCTTGGGGTTGAGTGAGTTGTGGTTACCCTTTTTGAACTAGCGGGGTTCTCACAGCCAGGATCGGGGAAACGCCGATGCGGGCTTGGCGTCGGATAAACTGTGCTTTAGCGAGGCGCGGGTTTTGTCTCGGAGGTAGGAGGTACCTGGTATGTCGACATGTTCATGTTGTGTCTCGGCTCCACCTGCGGGGTTTGGGTCGACGTCTCGGCACCGGTCTGAAGATCTAGTATAGCGAGAATAGGCGAGCAAAAATGTCGTCTAGTAGAATGAGTAGAGTAGTATTCATTCTTGTTCTCGCAAGTGTCTAATGCTTTGCTTAAATATACTCCCTTCGGAGATGCATACTTCTTTATGCCTGGACACCGAGCATCAAGAAACAAGACTGCAATATTAATATTTCACAAGATCTAAAATCTAAAATTATGCATATGATCAATCAGGCTATTCATGAACGTACCTGACTTCTAATCCCATTTTACAGATCTAGAGTACATACCTCTCTTCTCCTCAAGCAAGCGCCCTAAGGTTCCCAATTGTACCCTTATAATTACATGGTATTTATACATGTCATATGAAACGTTCGCGATCGCCGAATACGGTTATTAACTATTTTCTTTGCAGAATCAAAAACTCCGAATTCCTTCTCTTCGACTGACCTCGTGCCCGGAATCATACATACAAGATCTAGATCTAACCTCCACATTTACAGATCTAAATACCCAATATATAGCTACATGGTAGATAGAAAGCGGTATTATGATTATATTATTCGATGCATCATGATCAATTGCAACATCGATATCGATATCACAAAATCTAAACCTGAAGCTTCCAGGGGGGCTGAGGCTGATCATGATCAAGACGAGACTTTCACATCGATATCACAAAGAAACCCCCCCCCCCAAAAAAAAAAAAAAAAAAAATTACCCGATGGGGAAATTACTTACACTTTTTCTTAGGTATTCCACACGAGAACATATATATCCCACTGCAGTCGCGGCAATATTCTCGTGAGCGCGGCAAATAAGAGGTATCGCTAAAGAAAAAGTGAGGAACCAGCTTGGGGTCCGATTCTGGGTACGAGAACAGGTCCGATAACATTATAAGCGAGAGCCAGGAGCCGCTGCCTCTACGAGGAGGAGCGGAGCTGGGAACGAGACTAAGCCAGACCAGACCTACCTAGGTAGGTAGAGTAAGTACTAAGCCAGCTTGAAGATCAACTGGCACGTACGAGATAGGTACATACCTACATTACTTACTTAGGTAGGTACTTCTTATCTAGATCGTAGCCTCGAGTCAGGCGTTGAAGTCTCTAGATCGATAAGGCCTGCCTCGTAACGAGATCCACGAGATTTCGACACGAGAATTCAACAGAACACTCAAGTCATCAATTGCAATTACCTACTTTGTAGCATCAGACTCGCTCGCTCGACTCCAAACCTTACCTAACTAAACCTAAGCGTTATGATTCGAATTCACATTCTTGGCTACCCCACATACGTACAGAATTCGAACTTGTCTACAACAATCATTAATCGGCCCATGAGAGTATTTACAAATCACAATCCCTTAGTCTCCAACTCGAGCTCCCTCACACACAACCCCAATGCATCTTAGGTACCTACTTAAAGTACCTCAGTACTCTAGGTTTAAGTAAGTACATACCTATGTAAGTAGTCTTGTAGTCTCATGCCCAGACAGACCCTCCTGTGACTCTAGGTACTTACCGTAAGTAGGTAATCCACACGCCCACACTACTCCCCACCTCTCAACTTCCAACCCCATCAGTCCAAACCCCCAAATTCCCCAAACCCCCAAACCCCCCAACCCCCCCAATCAAAAACACAGCATGATCATGAGACTCCACACGAAACCCTTGGTTATATCTTGTAGCCTCGTTCCTTTAGTCCTCGGATATAGTATATTTATTACTCCTTCAACATTGTAGAGTACTTAAGGTACTCGTACATTTAACACTGCACGTGTAGAGTGCCATGGCCAAATGATGTATGTAGGTACGGCTTAAGCTTAGCTTGGGTGGGATGGGTGCGGTGGGACGAGACGAGTATGAAACGTTAACGGTTACGGGGGTGGTCTACTCTACGAAGTACCTAAGGTAGATCCTGGTCGTTGTTGGGTTTTTGAGGGGTTGGGCAGGCCTGGGTGGGGGTTGCAATTGGGAGTTGTTGAATTTGGGGGAGTTGGGGGGATTTCTGTTCTTGTCGGGCCCTCCCTCCCTTCCCCTCCCCCTCCCCTCCCCTCCCCCGTACTGTAATCTACATTGTATCAAGATTCGAAACGTCAACTATAGTACTCGTACCTTTCATTTCCACGACACAAAAAAACACTGCACTAGGTAGAGAAGCTTGTACGATATCTAGATCTGATACCCGCCAACTACCGAAGAAGATATTTGTAAAGAAGTAAAAATTTCAAGGAAAGAAATTGTCTAAGAAAGTAGCTGCCGCATACGTAAAGGAAAAGAAAAAAAAAAAAGGCGATCATTAATTGGTGTTGTTAAATAGAAAGAGAAGAAAAAAAATTACAAAGGAAAAAAAAATGGACTGCTGAATATATAGAAGAAAACGAGTTTCCCACAGGGCCTACAAGTATACCTAATATAAAAAAAAAACCATCCCGATCCAGTGACCCCCCCCCTTCGCGGTAGCCCCCCAAGGGGATTTGCCATTCCCGATGAGAAAACGTACGTAGAAAAAAGGTGAAAGAGGAATTGGGGAGGAAGAAGAAGAAGAAGGGTAAAAAAATATAATAATAAAAAAAATAAAAAAAGAAGAAAGAAAGAAGTAATTTTCCCCTCCTGTATGTGAATATAAAAAAAAAATTCCCGGCCCTGGCCATAAAATATTTCATCCTCGAAACCCTCAGAAAATTGAAGCCCAGAGCGCGCGCGCATCTGCTTTCCCTTTCGTATGACACACCATAAATATTACACAGTTTCAAGTGAAGCAAAGAAATAAAAGTAGACAAAAGTAATATAAAGAAAAAAAAAACAACCTTATGTATTGGCGATGTTGAGGTTCATCGAAGAAAGAGAGGCGGCGAAATCGCAAGGTTTAGGAGATGCTGTTTACCATGGGGCGTTGAGAGATCCTCCAACACCACCGTACATATTCCAGCCGTCACCTTGGGGGAAGGTGCCAACACCGCAGAAGCAGGCGCAGTTGCAGGCTTGTGGGTCTCCCCTCTCGTTCCAGCCTGGAGCGGTGTATGGAGCATCCGCAGGCGCGCGGTTGCCGCCGGTTGCGACTGGGCCGTTGATGAGAGTGACGGGTGATCCGACATCGGTGACAGTTCGTGCAGGAGCAGCTGGTGCGGTGGTGGCAGTTCCATTGATCTGAATGGCAACCTCTCTGAACTTGTCAAAGGTCCTCTCGGTGGTAGGATTGATGGCAAACACCATCCCTCTTCCGCAGTGAGCTCCGGTGCGCTGTTTGCAGTACCACCCTATAGAGTGCATTAGTAAACTTGTTAATCATCTTGGAAAAAAGTGCTACTTACAAGTTGGGGTGGTCTCCTTCACAGTGTATTGCCAAGTTGGTGCTGGGACAACAGTGTCGTTGACATTGGCGAGAAGTCCGGAATCCTCACCACCCTCCAGCCTGTTGCAAGGCTTGTCGAAGGATGACTGGGTGACGGAGTGGTTTTGCCTTTGGAACACAAAGTGAACAATGTCTCCAACCTGTGCATAGATCTGGCTCGGGGTGTAGATGAGCCCACCGGTACCACCGACAACAACGGTGTGTGTTTGTGGTCCGTTCGCTGGTGGTCCCAACTCGGCCTCATATCTGGATGGTGGTGAATGAGAGGCAACTGGCATGGCGTGAGCTGCTGTTGTTGTGTCCTGGACCATTGTGTGAGCAGCTGGAGTGCTCATCATGTGTCCGTTCTGGGCAGCTGGAGTGCTCATACTGTGTGCGTTCTGAGCAGCTGGAGTGCTCATGCTGTGTCCGTTCTGGGCAGCTGCACGAGTTGGATTCATTTGGTAGTCCTTTGCTTGGGGTTGGGAGCCGCCATATTGATAGCTTGATGCCATGGCCGAGGCCGTGAACATGACGATAGCGGTGATGAGCCTCATGTTGATTTTAGGATATTAATTTGTACTTTCACTTGAAATATGAATAAATAAGATGAAGAAATGGAGCAAAAGGCAAAAATATATCCGCACTGCGGAGGGGCTGTAAAGATCGAAGTGCCTTTGAAAAACTGTAAAGCTTTCAAAGAGTGGATTGGCCGTGATGTTCGACGGAGAGGCTGGATTTCAGAATAGAAATGCGAGTCCCTGCTCGGTACTTGAAAAGAAAGGTACGGAAGAAAACGTTCCACAAGGGAAGAAACAACTCAATTGAAAGAGTGGGAGGGACAATGTCGAGTGGAATGAGGATAGAAGAGAAGGGGGGGGTCCCGTCATGTTTATATTCGGTTGCCCAGATTATACCTAAACTCCAATCGAGACCAAAACGGGGGTATGAGACCAGTTGGCCAGCCCGGGGAAGTGCGTGTGCGGTACACCTGCCGCCATGCCCAGCATCTCCTTGTGCTCTGAAGAATGGCTACGTATCTGCAGCACGCAGAGTCGTAAAGAGGTACCCTGCACTGTGACAATCAGTTACGGCAAGAGACACACTCATCTGGTTGCCAATTAAGGTGAAGCGCTCTCGCTTGAGAAGGGTATATGATGGGGTTCCTGATTGTGTATGGGGTTGTATCAGGAGCGTTCGTTCGTGTTTGAGATATCTCGGCGCTAACGCCACGGCGGATGATCATCCCTGTCCAAAGTGTCACGTCGCCATACTTCAGTACATCGGCAGCGGTCCTCGTGCATTTGCGATGCCAACCACAGCTTTTTGGTAGAGCGCGCCTGCTCGTAGGCGGTTAGGCTAATAATTCACAGTACATACATACTCGTAGATCCCCTTTATTTTTCTTCCCGGGGGTTAGCCATATGTCAAAAACCTACCCCTCAACCTTTAACCCCCACTGTTGGGTTCGAGCGCAGCGCCGGGGCAACCACACCAAGGATTTCAATATTTCCGTTACACTTTGCCCCTTGTACATTGCTACCTCCTGAAGCCTTCCTACTCGAATTCGATGCCGTAATGGGAAGAGATCTGGCATATCACAGCCAAGTGAAGCTGAACCTTTTTTTTCTCTCGCCATTTGGCCGCTTCTCCAAACATACTCCGCCCCATTATTCCTGGCCCTGCTGTTGTTGCTGCTGCTGGCCTTCGTAAAGTCCCGTGTAATATCCTGCAAAATACCAAGATATCATAAGGTTCCGTAGGGCTTCATTCTCTAGCGCGCAGGATGACTAGGTTAGCTCAGGACGAAACACCAATGTGGAAATGCCGAAGAAGGATGGTAAACATACGTCCAGCTAATATTCCCGGTGGAATTTGGGGCATGTTTGCATGCGGGACGCTACCCGTGGTTGGAGCCGCTGATGCCTGTTCATCGTGCTTGGGATGTTGGTTTAACGTATCCTAAGCCGTTGGTTAGCACTAGACTTGTGTTTTGAGGAATTTGTTTGCGTCGCACGACTCACAATTGGGGAGGTGTGAGGAAGCCCGGCGGCAGGCTGTGCATCTTCTTGCTCTTCTTCATTTCTGGGGCCGACTTCACCCTCTTCGAGTTCTTCGGCCACGGCGTTGTCGCTGGACTGAGCGTGGGCAACCCTGCACATTATATTAGACAGGGTTGTGAATGAGGAAACTCGTTTGCAAGAGGCTGTATTTGAACTGGGTGTGATCATGTGAAGGTTGCCATGAAGAACTTACGATGCGACATCCTTCATTTCAAGCTCTGCAAGAATATTCTTTGCAGCTACAGCACCCTCCACGCTCCCGCCGGTGGCCTGTATACTGTGATACTTCTAATTTGACACATTAGTCAACCTCAATCGTACTCGGCGTGCAGTAGAGTACACTGTATCTCGAATATGGAGAAGAATAGAAGATGCAATGCAATCCCACGCAACGTCCCAGGGCCTGAATGATGTCTTTTGAGTTTGAGGGGGAGTATTTACCTTGTACTCTTGCAGGGCCGAATCCCACGCGTTTATTAATGAAGAATCGTCCCAAATTTCAGCGTGCGAGAGCTGCTGCCCTGTGGCCATTGCTCGAGTCTCAAAAGGTGTGACTGTGAGCGTGGATGTCTCGGATCAGGACGATTTGGGCTTTAGTCGGACCTGGCGTGGGGTGTGGGGCTTGGAGGCTTTCTGGTGGAGGGATCAGCTTTGCCCTCGAGATGGGCTGGACTCAGGTAGAGCGAGTGCGTGTGTGGTAGGGAGATGCTGTTTGGGAGTCTACTCCACGAAGAGCCGAAGCTCCACGCAAGGATGCCAAGACTGGGGTCGTGCATGGACATGCACGGGTGCAGGCAGGGACACACGGAACGGTTGCATAAATCGGCGCCCTGAAAAGATACAGCGATGCCAAATCTCCGGGCCTGCATACAGGGACCGAATGCGAAATTCACCCGACATCAGTAGACGGATGATATTCAGCTTTCTGCCTGCAGAATGAAGCTTGATCTGGGATAGATTGGCGCCAAAGTGTGACCAAACGTACCTCTCTACGTCTCTCACCTCTCTGGCTCTGCAAACAAGTTACAAGTTCATCCCAACTAGCCTCGTCCCCTTCTCGATCGAGTCCACCCACCGGCCATCCCGAAGCTTCTCTGCTCGGTGCTGCTGGTGCGACCACAGGCGCCCATTCCAGCGTGCAAAGGGCAAGTGCTCCGTCCGCTTGTGTGCAGTCGACAGGCCAGGCCAGGGCCCAGCAGCTTCCGAAACGCACGCTGCAGCGCCCAGCTCCAGCGGCAGCGTTTCGGCCTCCACGGCAAGCCCTGGTGGACGGCTAATCTTCACGAGGGCAGAGAGCCGTGCGCGGCGGGGGAGGGTGGGGCGGGGCAGTGCCGGGCGGTACTTTCATCTCGCAGAGTGTGTGGGCGATACGCTGGCCTGGGCTGCTTATCGGGCAGACCGGCACCGACTGGATTACTCGATGGGGAAATAACTGCACCTTGAATCGTGCCGGTCACGTGAGTGAAAATCATCAATTTCGCGATGATCAATTGATCAATCACAAATCTTCCGGCATGCGCAGTCAATTATGTTTCCCCGGGCGATTAAACGATGCTCGCATGTTTCTGTGGGCGACTCGCGTAGGTTAGCGACGATCTGTGCAGCTCTGCGGGACCGCGTGGCAATCTCTGGGTCACAACGCGAGCTGAACTCCAACATGCACATTTTCGCTTCTGAATACATCTTGTACTTGGGATTTAATTATTGAGTTTTATAGGTAATTCGATAATTAAGTACAGTTTATTCTCGCTGGTGCAGTTGCTGTGTAGCGCCGGCTTCACGACTCCAAGGCCGCGGATCTGCCAGATGCGTTGGCCTCAGCTGGTGATCGCACAGATCCATCGACACCTTTCTGCATCCCAGCCTCTTGCATCCGAGACCCTGGGCTTTTCAGCAGCCTCGGCGTCGCTGGTGGCAGGAGCACGGAAGCAATCAGCAGCTCTAGAGCGAGCAGCGATTCTACAAACAACAATCCACTCCACCTCCCATCTTCCATCGACCTCTCCACCACATTCACCGCCCGAACCCCGACACCCCAGTCCCCCACAATCACGAAAGCCGCCGGCCTCATCGCGGGCACACCACACCATATACCGCACACCCGCCCCCTGCCACGTGCAAAGTTAGCCTTCATACCCGCCCGCCATGGCCAGCCGCGAGAGCGACGTCAACATCATTCCCGCGGGCCACAAGCCCTCCTCGCTCCTCCCCATCGCGCGGCACCGCCAAGCTCTCCTCTACCTAGTCGAAAAGTACCCAATCACTATCGTCGTGGGCCAGACGGGCTCAGGCAAGACCACGCAAATACCACAATATCTATTCCAGGCAGGATGGGCAAGTCAAGGAAGGCTGATTGCTTGTACTCAGGTGCGCGGACCTGCCAGAACCCCCCACCCCCCTTGGTGTTTTGAAGAGAGCATGGAAATGCTAATGTTACGGTTGTGGGATATAGCCAAGGAGGGTTGCGGCAACTTCGGTCGCGATGAGAGTCGCAGAGGAGGTGGGATGTAGGCTGGGTGAAGAGGTATGCTCGTGATTTGGATCTGTGGTCAATGCATTTCAGCCACCTCCTCCTCCTCAGATGCCGTGAATGCCGCTGGTATCCTGCATGATTGATCGACCTAAACTGATGATTCCTGGGAAAGTAGGTTGGATACTCGATACGGTTTGAGGACATGACCTCATCGCGCACATGTATCAAATATCTCACCGATGGCCTTCTCCTCCGAGAAGCCCTCGTGGACCCATTGCTCTCCCGGTACAGCGTGATCATGATCGATGAAGCCCACGAGCGCAGTCTCGCAACCGACATTTTACTCGGGATCCTGAAAAAGATTCGAAAGAAGAGAAGCGATCTCCGAATCATTGTGTCGAGCGCCACCCTCCAAGCCGAGGAGTTTTGCAAATTCTTTCTTAGGGAGGAAGAAGACCCTGCGGAAAAGAGGGCGAGACTAAAGGCAGATGTCATGAGGGCGGTGAGAGGCGAGGAGGATGTGGAGTATCAGGTGAACCTTGCTCGGTACAACAGGGGTCAAGACCTGGTGAGAATCATCAGCTTGGAAGGCCGGATGTATCCGGTGGACATATTATACCTCGAAGACCCGACAAATGACTATGTTGAGAAGTCGGTGCAGACGGTGTTTGATATCCACCTAAGCGTAAGCTCCACACATACCCTCAAATATGTCGACAAATATCTGACAATTTGTGCAGGAAGGAGAAGGTGACATTCTAGTCTTCCTCCCAGGCCGAGAAGACATCGAAACTGCAATTGCAGCAATCTACGAGCGTGCTGGGTCCCTTCACCCAAGCTCGGGAAAGCTCCTCCCACTCCCTCTCTACGCAGGCCTCAGCAATGACCAACAAATGGCCGCCTTCGAACCAGCAGAATCCAACGTCAGAAAAGTCATCGTCTCCACCAACATCGCCGAAGCCTCAGTTACCATCGATGGCATCGTCTTCGTCATCGACTCTGGCTTCGTCAAAATCCGCGCTTTCAACCCGCACACCGGAATCGAGACCCTCACCGCCACGGGCATCTCGAAAGCAAGCGCAACCCAACGAGCCGGGCGAGCAGGCCGAACAAAGCCGGGAAAATGCTACAGACTCTACACCGAAGCGGCATTCAAACGCCTCCCCGAAACCAGCACCCCGGAAATCCAACGCACAAACCTCGCCTCCGTGATCCTCCAGCTCAAAGCCCTGGGCATCGACAACATCGTCCGCTTCGACTTCCTCACCTCCCCGCCCGCAGAACTCGCAAGCAGAGGAATGGAACTCCTCTTCTCCCTCGGCGCCGTCGACGAGTACGCCCGCCTCACTAAACCCTTTGGCCACCGCCTCGCCGACATCCCCGTCTCGCCCATGCTCGGCACCACGATCCTCAACTCCGTCAACCTCATGTGCTCCGACGAGGTCCTCACAATCGCGGCAATGCTCACCTCCCAGCCCATCTTTGTCAACCACGACGACTCGACAAAGAAACCCTTCCTCTCCGCCCGCAGAAAGTTCACGGCTGAAGAAGGCGACCACCTCACCCTCCTCAACATCTTCCACGGTTTCACCCACCAGGGGAACCGCTCCCCGCAGTGGGCCCGCCAGCACTACCTCAACTACCGCTCCCTCATGCGCGCCGTCTCCATCCGCGGCCAACTCAAGCGCTACCTCGACCGCTTCGAGATCCGCAAGCCCACCGGCCCCGAGCGCGACGAGGCCGAGAAGAAGCCGCTCTCGGAGCGCATCAGGAGGTGTATCACCTCTGGATACTTTGCGAATGCCGCGAGGATGCAGCCCGACGGAACGTTCCTGGGCGTGGGGGGCACGGGCACGCAGATGTGGGCGCATCCGAGTAGTGTGATGTTTAACCGCAGGGTGGATTGGGTTGTGTTTGAGGAGGTGGTGGAGACGGGGAGCAAGATCTTTATTAAGGATATTACGAGCGTCAAGAAGGATTGGTTGTTGGAGTATGCGCCTGGGTTTTATCAGGTTAGGGGGGGCGGGCATACGTTGTAGGGGCTTTTTGTGGGAATAGGGTCAGGAAGTGGGGTGCGGGGTGTGCGGGGTGTGCGGGAAATGCATATGGGGAAGTTATAGTTTGATATCATTGGAAGAGCATGATGCATAATTACGTAGGTATCTTTTTCTTTTTTTACTTTTACTCTTTTTATTCTTTGAAAGGGCCATGATTATGACATCGATATCGATCATGATCATGTATATACCTCGAAGCGAGCACAAATTTTTGGAGATTTGAGATTAATTACATTTGTTGTTATAATTTTTTTTTTTTTCGTACATTATAATTAAATATAATTAAATATATACATGAATGAGTAATTATATAAGAGGTAAGTAACTATATACCTACAAACGCAAATATTTTTTTTTTCCCCCTGTGCGTTGAAAGAAAAGACGCGCAAACATTAATTAGTTACCCTGAACCCCCCCCTCCCCTGCGCAAAAAAAAAAAAAAAAAAACCTAGCGGCATGGATGGCCCACTTCATGATCATCACCTGGGCGTATATATATTGAGGTAGAACGTCTAGATCTATCTTCAATTCATGATGATCATGCAATATGTATACCATCTAATGTTTCCGCAAAAGCAATTGATGTAGGTATATATCTATGGAACAAAAAAATGTAAAAGAAGAAGAAGAAGAAGAAGAAGAAGAAGAAGAAGAAGGAGAAGGAGAAACAAAAAGTCTAGGTATATCTATGAATGGCTGGCTACTTTAATCGAAAGAAAGATGATCTATGTATGTATGTATGTATGTATGTACTCCGGACCCACTACGCACTCAACAACCCCACCCTCCCCCCCCCACTCCCCGCACCAACCGCCCGCCTCGCCCTCAACAGCACCTCAAACACCTTCAGCCTGACCTCGACCCTCCACAGCGCCCACACGGCCCTAATCCACGCCCACCACCTCCACCGCCCCTTCTCATCCCGAAACTCCGTGGCACTGTACACCCTCCTTGCGCAATACCTCGCGAGGATCAAGAACCCGCGCTCGCCACTACTCCCGCCCTGCACGCCGCGCATCAGCATCTCCTCGAGCGACCTTGTGAGGTCGTTGGTCTTGAGGATCAGGAGCACGACGCGCGGGACGCTGCTGAGCAGCTGCATCAGCTCTGCCAGCATGCCCCCTTCGTTCTCGCCCTCGCCGGCGCTCTCGATGCCGTCCGTCATCGGCGGGACGCTCGCATTCACGGGGGTGAGTGCGCCGGCCATGACTGCGCGCTCCGCATCGTCGCGGGCCTCGCTTGCGACGCCGCCCTTCTTTGTGAGCACGCGAAACTCCCTCCCCGTGATTGCGCTTGCAAAGATGCGGAAGCGCTGCTCGGACCAGCCCGCGTCGTCGCCGACGACTTCGGCGGCGTATTTGCGGAGCGCGGGGACGTCGCCGTCGAGGACCGCGAGCCACATCTTGGCGTAGCTTGTGCGGAGGGACTCGGGGATGGTGCGGTAGAGGCCGTGGTCGTAGAGGATGATTTCGAAGCCTGCGGGGGAGGCGCGGGAGGGGCGGATGGCGAGGTTGCCGGCGTGGGGGTCGCAGTGGAGGGGCACGCCGGTGCCGAAGATCATCTCGTTGAAGACGTGGGCGAGCGCGGCGGTGACGTCGCCTGGGTCGATGTTGTGCTGGGCGAGCCAGAGTTGGTCGTCGAGGCGCTGGCCGGGGAGGTAGTTCATCACGATGATGCGCTTTTTCGCCCAGACGACGGTGGGCACGACGAGGGGGTATGTCGAGTGGGGGAGCTTCGAGAAGTGGTCGGCCACGATCTTGATGTTGCGTGCTTCGTGGGTGAAGTCGAGCTCGTTTGGGAGGGAGGCTTCCATCTCGTCAGAGAGCCACGAGAGAGGGTAGTTGGGGAAGAAGTGGCGGATGTTTGTGAATGTGAAGCGGGTGAGGGCAATGTCGAGCGGGATCCATTCCTCGAGGGAGGGGTGTTGAAGTTTTACTGCTACTCTATAAGAAAGAAAAATTAGGATTAGAATCTGGGGAAATGCAGAAATATGCGGAGGATACGTACTCTTCCCCGGTGCCCTTTAATCTAGCCCTGTGGACTTGGGCAAGTGATGCCGCGCCAATCGGGACAGGATCAAACTCGTCAAATAGTTCCTCGATCGTATGGCCTGTATCCTTTATGACCATCTCACGGATGCTCTCGATTGACGATACCGGGCACTTGTCTTGCAGCGGGATAAACGTCGACTGTTACTCATTGTCAGCCTTGCTTAAAATAAAATAATGATAATTCTCTGTAATAATGGATCACTCACAGTCCACTCTTTGGGAAGAAGGTACCCCATAGCCGCCAAATGCTGCCCCAACTTTATGAAAATCGATCCATTCCGTTCAAGAACACTATACGTCCTATTCGCGCATCGCTTGTGACACGCATCCAGCATATGCTGCTTCTTTTTCGGGTCCTGCTCGGCATCGACTTGGTTCAGAGTTACACGATAACTATAATTATTCTTGGATTAGCTACCTCGAATTCACAAAATATAGAGATATTTTATATATAAAGTACTTACTCATTTATACACAGGGTCAACCCGACCGCAACCCTCCCAGCCCGGCGCATCGCCCCAACAGCATGCTTCGCATCCTCCCACGAATACCCCAAAGCCGCAAGCACCACCACCCCCGAGATAATCGTGAAAAACAACCTCCTCCGCTTCCGAGGCGAGCTCCCGGAAGCACTTCCAGAAGCCGTCTTCTTCTTCCCCTTTGGCTTCTCATCCGAGACCGGGGGCTTCTTTTCCGAGGATTGGGAGGCAGAAGAAGGGTTCCCTATTATCGGACCGGAAGACGATAATCTCGGCACACTTGTCTGCGTGAAATTCCTCCGGAATAATAGCCTCGAGGGTATCGATGACCGTTGGCCCTGTGCCGTTGATGCAGTAGTAGAAGTCGTCGTTGTACTCGTAAGCAACGAACACTTGCACCTCCGGCAAGTCCAAACGCCGCCCGGACTCGCCCCAATAGTACTACCACTACTACCACCACCACGACCCAGACCCACTCTCTGGAACGCCCTCACTCCGCGCCGTATCGATGACATGTTTGACATCCTTCTGTTATCCCTTTGCTTCTTTTTTTCTTTTTCCTACAGCCTTATTATAATTATTATTATTATTGTTTCCTTTTTTGATTTTGTTTTGCAATTGGTTGTTTCGTTTGCAATATTGGTAGCTCTAGGTTCCGCCTTCCCTATTCAATTCAATTCCAATTCCAAATCCCAAATTGATCCAATTAAAATCGAATTGCGATTTCAGATGCCCTCCCACAGCAATAGCAACCTGAGGCCTAGACCACCTAGCACCTTGACGCAAAAAATCGAAGGCCGTCTCGTGAAAAATCGTTATTTCTGACCAATAGCGATTGGGGTGGGGGTGCTGTGCTGACGTTGGGTAGTGGCGGTGGGCTGTTTCCTGGGCCGGGCTGGGCTGGGCTGCGGGGGATTTTCGCTGCGTGTATGGCGTGAGGCAGCGAGGTGGGTAGGTAGGCCGGTGAGATGGCCCTCGAGCTCCCTCTCTATCTTTTTCTCTCTGTGCGTGCGTGTGTGTTGCAATTGCAATTGCAGCTTGTCTCTCTCACACTTTTCTTACTTCCGAGGCTCTCTTCCTTCCTTCTTTCTCAATTCCAGCCCTAGCTTTCCCAGCAGGCAATTCCTTTTTTTTTCCTTTTTCCCGTTTTCCTTTTTTTTCTTTCCCGGGTATGAGTTCCTTGAAGTGAAGTGAAGGTGAAGTCACTCTTCTCGGTGCAGTCGGCCGGTCCAATTGCAATTCCGCCGCAGCTTGTTCGAACACCCCGTCTCACTCACTCACTCACTCACTCACTCACCCAACTCACGGTCCCCCCACGCTGCAATGTCCTGCCTGTCTGCTTGCCTGCCTGCCTGCCTCCCCTTCCCTTTCCTTCCCTTCCCTTCCCACAATTGATTGCAAACGCAACAACGACACGGCACGGCACGGTACGGGGCGTAAGCGTGAGCGTCGGCGCGGGGTGCGGAGAATAGCGGGAGGTAGATACTGTATCCGATCTGTTCTACTCTGTATTCCTTCGCGAAATTCCAGGTGGCCGTGCAGCCAGCCTTCTTTTTTTTTTCCACTGAAGCTAAGCTTCCGGATTCTCCAGTCCTCCGGGTTTCCTTCTTTTTTTTTTTTTTTCCGTCTCAAGCTACAACTCTACTTCGAAAACCCGATGTTGCCCGCCCACCCAGACAGACAGAAAGAAGCAAATAAGAAAGTTGCGTAGCCGGTAGTTGCGTGCGTGTGTATGTGTGTGTGTGTGTGTGTGTGTGTGTATCGACTCTCTCTCTCTCTCTCGGTATACTGACCAGGCCAAAGGTACAGTACTTCTTAATAGGTATGTATGTATATGTGTCGTAACCGTCGTAACCAACAGAAAAGAAAAAAAGAAAAAAAGACTTGGTAACTAAAAGTAAACACAACCCCCTGTCCTGTCCTGTGCTGTCCTGTCCTGTCGAGTTATCCGCGGCGCTGAAAGCAAGGTATGGTATGCGTATGAAAAAGTAGCAAGCCGAAGCCGAAAGCGTGGGTGCGTGTGAGTGATATGCGTGAAGCTGCTGGTGGTGGTCGCAACGGATTTTTTGGGGGGACGGGGCGGGATCCGCCGGGAACCTCCGGCCTAGCTAGGCCCTTCACCCCCGGATTTCAGCGTGATGCGGCTCTGGGCACGTGACCGTGGAGCGGGGAGGGGGGGGGGGGGGACGAGTGGGATTGAAATAGACTTCCTACCTAAGTAGGTAAGCATTGATATCAATAAATGGTAGATTATTTGAAGTACTTGTTTAATTCCTTGTGTATGGCTGTGCTATAATTTCGATCATCTTTTTTCCTCATTTTTGGATGATCAAAATACCACTCGTAGTCTCACAGTAAATACCAATCTTGCAGCCCGAGTCTAGCCGGCCGGCCGACCGCGTGCACCACCGCATGATCAGCAATGCAATTCTAATGGCCACCACATATGGATGCGAGATGATCTAGATCTGAATCATGCTTTTTAAACATTCATCATTGATCATGAAATCCCAATTTCAATTGCAATTGCAAGTCCAGAAAGAACCAGTTCGGGCTCTCATTTCCTTGGGAATTCGAATATGATATATATGAATATGATATAAAAGAAAAACGAAAAACACGCCCACTTGCTCGCTCAATCCATCTCGCAATTAATTGCAATTTCCCCCAAGGCCCATTGATGCCTAATCTCTCATGATCATATATAGAGTTGGATCCATCGAATTGACTTTGAATCCACCCCCGCCCCCCCCCCCACCACCCAAAAAACCCCAAGCATCGTCGATGTCAATCATACATACTCACTTCATACCTCCCTAACCTACCTACCTACCTAGGCCTTATACCCAAACGGCGTCCTAATAGCAGCCTTAAACTACATCCCCCCCCCAACAAAATTAAAAAAGAGTCAGCCTATGTCAGCCCACCCAATCCCAATCCCTCCAATGCCATCCATCTACGAGCACCCCACCCCACCCTCCCCCTCCCCCCTCCGCGCTCTCCTTAACCCACCCCCCCAAAAAAAGCAAAAAACTCACCGCGAAAATCTGCACCTTCTCCCAATCCCACACGTTATTAACCGTATACGGATCCTTCCTCAGAACCTCCAACACCTCCTCCTTCGTCTCCCCCAGACACAACATCGCGCTCCCACGGAACGTGGGCTTCGCGCTGGAGCCCTCGATGAGTGGGTCGTCGAGATAGCCGCCGCCGAACGTGAAGAAGCCGGACTCGTGGAGCTTTTTGGCGCCGGCGAGGTGGACGCTGAGTTGGAGTTGGGAGGGGGGTGAGGGTTAGTTTTAAGGTCTTTATTCTATAACTAGCTTAGGTAGTTCAATTGCGGTGCGGGGTATGTATCGAGCGGAGGGAGGTTGGGAGGGAAAATCCAGAAGAAGAGAATTGTAAGAAGTATATATATACGGAGATCTAGAAGAGAAAGACATACTTCCTCACGGCCAACCTCCTCTCCAACGCATCCTCCTGATCCGGCAAGATCACAAGCCACTCATACTTCTCCCTCTGCTCTGCTGCTGGTGCTGCTGCTGTTTCCGTAGACATCCTTCTTCTCGGGCAAGTAGCTAGGTTATATCCTTGGACCTGTTTATTCCGGCGCAGAGATATCGATGGGGTAATATTGTTTATAATCAGGGGGCTCGAGATTCGCAACGCAGTAGGCAGCTGGGTAATTCGGCCAAGTGTGGATGGGAGCGTACGGTGGAGTTGTCGAGTGATGAGTGTACCTGGCAGGGACATCAAGATGGCGGAGCGGAGGGAAGTAAGAGGAGGCGAGGCACCCGTAGAGATGTAGGTACCTTGGAAGCTTGGTGAGGGGGGGGGTGGGGCGGGGTGGGGAGAGACTTATCAGATGATGTGATCGACGCTAAGCTTAATTATAAGCTGTGCCGAGGTTGCAATGCTGAGGAATTGGAGAAGCTTAGGATCCGATGTTATTGTTAGGCATCAATTTCAACTCCGCGTGGTTAGATGCGGAGCCAGAGCACGCAAACAAGATGTAGCATGATCATGATTCGAGCTTGTTATCGATATCAAATCCGAGTCCCATGCTGCGGCCGGTACCAACATTTCAATTGACTGCGCATGCCCGATCATGTGTCCTCGAGTCCACAATTGCAAGCCTCGAGCTCGAATGTACATACACCTGACCATGATCGCGATCGATCTTCATTCCCGGCGCCGACTGTAGTCTCATGCGACTACGCCGACTGTAACCGCAACGTTAACGTCAACGTTGATTATATAATGTCAACGCTATTTTTCCAAACAATGAATTGCGGGGTGTTTCATCCCAAGATCTGGATCAGACGACAATATCATTGTTTCTGGAACACGGAACACGGAACACGGAACACAATGCTCATGTACGGATATAAACATAAATTGACTTTTCTGTAACCAGGCCTAGGTCTCACCTTTAAATAGTAACACATGTAGAATTCGAACCCAACATCTAGATATCTTCGAATTCATGTAAACAAACTTTCACACTGCAGTTATAAAGCCCATATATAGATCTCCGGACCCGTACTGTACCAGCTAAATCAATTTTTCATCGCTCGAGAGAGAGAGAGCTCGGTTTATATTTTTAGAAATTTGTATTATATATAATATACAAAGTACTACTTACATTATAGGTATCTATAGCTTATGACAACGCCATCCAAATCCAAATTCCCAAAACCGGTAACCAAGTACCTACATTACTTGCAATAAACTTCTACTCTCAACACTCAAACACTTACCTACCTCCCTATACCTACCTACCTACCTACCTCCTACCTAAAACTCCATCTCCGCTACTCCGCTACTCCGCGGGATACCATACCTTAGGCACATACACAATCTACCTAGGGGAACCCCGGGAACAATTTCCAATATACAATACCAATACCAATATCACGAGACTAATAATAATAATAACAAGCACAACTCCAATTCCAATTCCTCATTCGAATATTATTAAGTATATATTCATTCACATTCACGCCCGCATGTCCACATCGATATCATCACATGGTGTGTACGGAGCTCGAGGCTTCCTGCGCCCTCCCCTCCCCCCCCCTCCCCCGGCCCCATAGGTATATAAATGTAAATGTAACAGAAAAAATCAAAATTAACATCCTTATCGATAAGGGGGGCATTTCCAAAAATCCCGGAATATCTGGATCCTAGAGTAAGTAGCCGGTAGAGTAAGCCACGAACAATCAACCCCCCCCTCCCCTCAGCAAGTACAAGTACCCACCCAATCACATCACCCATCCAAGCTCCACAAAAACAAAACAAAAAAAAAAAAAAAAAAAAAAGCTCAACCGCTCTTGCTCGAGATCGAGGAGAGCTCGGTCGCGCGCGACGGCGTCGGTATTTCGGCCTCGGGGCTCCAAAAGGTAGGGTAAGTTAGAAGGTTAAAAGTAATTTGTATGTACCTACCTAGTAAGTATTAATTATATAATTACCTACAGTAAGGAAGTAGGTAAGTTAACTGCACTGCACTGCACACCAGGCTACACTGCACTGCAAGTCAAAATACCGTACATACTTTATGTACCTAAACCCATAACTCTAACCCGCCCGAATCCTTATCGATACGCACTGCACGCACTGCACCGCAAGTAGCGTACTCTCCATATACAATCCACAATTCCACAATCATCATCATCATCATCATCGTCATCACCATCAACTTCACAATCCCCCTTCTTCCCCTAGAGCAGAGTAATAAACGTTAACACCCCATAGTACCCCGCGCAGAGTAGGTATTTACCCCCAGTCCCCAGCCCCCCCTCAACCCCAATTCCCAATCGATATCCCCAACCTCCTCCTCCCCTCTCCCAGCCCTCTCGATGTTCATCCGATCCAGCCAACCATGATGATGGCCAACCATAGAGTACTCGTAAGTGCACCCTAGAGTGCCTAGAGTACCGTTAGCCTGGTTGTGCAACACCGCCGCCCTCTACCTTAAGCTTCAGAGTAGGTACCGTATATTGATATCCTATCCAATCCGGAAACCTCGGACCCCCTCTCCAAACAAACAAACAAAAAATTCCAACGTCAAACACAAACACATAATTATAACCACCACTCTTTTTTCGCCACCCAGTGCACCACCAAAAACCTTGCAACCCAGCCTCCAACCTCCCACTCCCACTCCCAATCCCCCAATTGCACTAGCCTCCAATTGCACTCAATCCGCTTCGCTTCGCTCACTCAACCATTAGTAAAATAAAAAAAACCCCCCCTCCCATATTAGCAGAACAGAAGGTGCGGAAAACCCAACCTTCCTAACCTTCCTCGTACTGCAGAGTAAGTATTCTACCCTCTGATGACCATGATTGTGGATGGCAATGAATACGGTGGCCCGCCACCCCCCCCCCCTCTATATATAAAAAATAAATTAATTAAGCCAGCACAACTAGCAGCTGGTTCGTAGAATAGGTACTCTACTCTACTGGTACTCTAAAAAGCGAGTGTGCAGTAGCACCAGCTTGCATGGCATGGCATGGCATGGGCATGGGTGGCCATGGGTGGGGAGGTATCGAACGTTTTGTGCAAGCTTGCAAGGTTGTGTGTGTGTGTGTGTCCATGTGCGCAAGGCAGCAGGTAGCAGGTAACAGGTACTTAACAGGTAACAAAGTAGCAGGGTCCAGTACAGTACAGTACTCTATAACTCGAGTACTCTAGAGTACATACCTTACCTGCACCACCTACGTTTGTAGGTAAAGCCAGTATCATCCATTGCCACCTGCACCACGACGAGCTCGGGCCTGAGCTTTCACACGATTCCCAACACTGCTCCAGAGAAGCTGCCCAACAAGCAGAGTGTTTAAAGTGAGAGGGTAAGTATTATAGCAGCGGGGGGGGGCGGGGCAAAAAAAAAAGAAACCTTGCGAATCGATTAATGGACGTACTGTACGGATACTCTACTCGAGTACAGCATCCCCTCCCCCCACCCCCCCCCCCCTCCCCCTCCCCCTCCTATCCCCCTCTCCAAATTAGCACCCTAGTCAGTCTAATTCTGCTGGCTTCATCGAGCGAACGAACGAACGACGACGCCGCCTCGTGCTGAATTCCAAGCAAAGCAAGCTTCCCTGCAGCTGTCCGGCCGGCCATACAAAGCCAGAGAAGAAGAGGTAAGTAGCCAGCCACCTCAGGTAGTTTCAGCGATCGGTGATATATTAATGTAGGTATACTTTACATATTAGCAAGTAATAATCCTATATTAGCTTGGATGGTAGGTTGTTATATAACCGACACTACCTATAGGTCCATCGTGAGTTAGGAAGAAAGAAAGAATGAAAGAAAGAAGGGAAAAAAAATAAAATAAAAAAAGTGATATGCATACATGATTGTATGATGATGATGATGATGATGATGATGGATGGGTGGATGGACCCTTACTAAGAAGTATCCAGTCGATTAGCACACTCGATTTGATTTGATTCCTGATTCCTCTCTTTTCCCCGAGGTGATTGATAACGGAATTGCATTGTGTGTGTACGAGTACATGTATTATATGTACTGCAACGAAGCAGCCACACATACTTCTCATATACGATGTGTGTATGTACCAACCACATAATAGTTACCTAAGGCAAGGGCCGGAATTGAAAACTGACTGAGTGAGTGAGTGAGTGAGTGAGTGAGTGATGGAGTGTGCTATACAGTGAGGTGAATGGGCATGTGCATGCCGCAGATTAGAGTAGCCCACCCGATAAGAGAAAGGAACAACGAAGGAAAGAAAGATTGAAAATTAAAATAAATAAATGAATAAAAAAACGTGATGTGATGTGATACCAAGTTGAGGTAAAGGTAGATGTAGTAGTACGTATTCGTATACGCATCCGGTGGCAAATAATTGTAAGAGAAAAGAAACAGACAAGGAAGTAATAGTTGATGTCTAGGTCCACATTTAAAAGCCGTTCAGCGGTGACATGTGGATAAACCCCAGGGAAGAAATTTCATTTGCACGCACCGCCGTTGTCATTGTTGTCCTCGGTTTCGAAGGAGGAGGGAATATCAAGCCACTTATGGTGCCTAAGTCCAAGTAGGTAAGTGAGTAAATGGTAACAAATCATGGCAAGACCCAGGAAAGATAAACGTCCAGCAATGCACAGAAGCACATTCCATTTGGGAATTTCTTTCCTTTTTCTTTTCATGCAGCCGGGGTGTGCTCCTCCTTGCCTTAGGGAGATAGATTGCTTGGTTTCCTTTTTTCTTTTCCCAAAAAGCAAACCGCGGGAAACAAAAACGTACATGTGGGGGACATTGGGTGGGGGAATACAGTAAGCATTGGTGATGATAAGTAGCAGGATGATGCGATGGTGGCGGAGAAGTTTGAAAGTGAACGGTCTGTTTGTGTATCCATAAAAAAAAAAAGAGAAAGATATAAATGGTGAGAACAGAGAAAAAGAAACGAAGCATGTCTCTAGAATCGACCTTCAACATTTGGGCTTAGATGCATCAAGTCAGCACACAAGTAAATACACCAAATCAGTTGTGTTCTTACCTATGTATGATTCAAAGCAACTTTGGAGTTATTCACCTCCACATGTCTATCCATCCCCTTTGATTCAAAAGTGCGTGATACGCTGGATGCTCAGCCTTGCGTTTCTCATTCCTCTGTGCACCCTACTGTGCTGAGAAGTTGATGATTTGCTACCGTTTGATGACCGATCTTGCTTAGAAGCTAGACGTGCAAGTGACGAATAGCCAGCGAAGCTATCGGAGCGGGGCGACGGGGGCGGAGTTTCATGCCTCGGTCATGGCATTTGGTTGGCCATACGTAAAGGAAATATATATTGCACCTAGAGTAGTTGGTATATTGATAGGCTTGCCGCAGATGGGCGAGTGCTGCGAGGTGCCAAAAATTGGGACTCGCTTGATTTCCTTCCTGCCCGTCAGTCGATCTTCCCATTACCTTTACCTTGTAATTGCGCTATCGATTGAGTTGTCTCTTCGCAATTTGGGCCCACCCACACGAGCACCAATTAAAAGAAAAATAGACGAATAATCAGTAGAAGGATAAAGCTTAAGGTCTATTGTCTGGGAATGGAGCTTTTGTCAAAGTCTTCGCCCATAATTTGTGTTGAAGGTTCCCACGGGTTGTACTCAAAAATAGAGAGAACCCTGCCTCACCTCCTATCATGGAGTGGGTTCATAGTGAGCGGGATTTGAGCAGGTGGATAAATACCGTAAAGTGGTAATATCACTTTGCAGTGGAAATGTGAATTCGGCCCAGTCAATAATCGAGTACTGATGTGACGCATATTAACTTATTTCGTAGTGTTGAGGGTATCCACTCAATATCTTTGATGCGGGGGCCAGTCTAGAGCCGTGCGGGGATGGGAAGCGGGCAAAGGTGAAAGGTGAAAAGGTGTCTCAGTTCAATTGAGTACCTCATCGGATGTTTCATGCCTCCCTTATCGCCTTTGTTATCAGCTGCGCTAGTTGGAAAAATATATGCAATGTATGTACTCTTCCTAAGTGCGTGTGTTAATTAGGAGCATTCCTAACTCCACAGTGACAGTCAAATACAAATAGAGTACTTCAGATGAAGGTATTCTTCCCTGAAGAAAGTCCGTTTGTTACATCATAAGGTACTAACAAAATTCATATTAATTGTTAGCATTCGACTGATATTAATTATAACAATTGTGCTAATCACGCTGCTGGCATGCACAGTATCCAGAAGTTTGCGGAATGAAAAAGGGAGGAAAATACCTCATGTCCTTCGATCGCCTGTTCAGTGCCCCATTATCCCCGCTTACTTGTCCCGTGTGTACTGCTCATTCATTCCTTGTTGCTGCCTTAAGGATATACCTTCGCAGTGCACATAATGTATTTCTCGAATAGAGGGTGTTCGGTGTCAAATCAATGTCATTGAGCACAGAGCATCCCCCCTCCTCCACCCCACTAAACACCTCCGGTAAGTTAGTTTCGATCCCTACTCTATCATTAGCACATGAAACCGACTTCACAGCATTTCAAGTAGTTTCTCACCTTGCCCCCCACCAAACTGTCACAACCACCACTTACAGCCTCCCACCCACATCTTGAACCTCCCTCTCTGCCACCCACGTCGCCTGGAGGAACATTACCCGGTAACAGACCCTTAACGGGTGCCAAGGGTATTGTGTATGAAAGGAGGGGAGTCCGAGGGGGTGTTCAAATGCAGCATAGCCATAAGTTTCTACTCGAGTAATTGAGCAAATCGGCCATCACGTGATTATCAAAAATAATATTCCTTATTTCGAACCTGCAAAGCCAACGCAGGAATCTAGGCACGAGACTACGCAGGAATATGATTAGCGATGCAATAAACCTAGTAAGGAAGGCTTCTAGATTACGAACCACGTTGAAGCAGTAGGGGTGTTCGATACCCTCCAATCCATAAATTGAGCGATATTTACCAAATTAGATTATGGAATTTGGTAGTCTCATGGAATTTGTCTTATGAAATTGCCTACCTAGTAGTTGTATTAGCAAGCATTTCTCCCAATATGAGAGCAGATGATACATTCTCGAGTTCCAGGTGCACCTGTTTTTCAGTTAAACTCGAGCAGATCAATCCAGCTGCAAGATGTTCGTTGGATTTGACTGTCTCACAAGAGTGGCATGCTAGCAAGGACGTGGCCTAGCCGCTGCGAAAGAAAAACAGCACATGTGCCCACGTTGTATAATTTGCCCACCCTCCAGATTTTTTTTGGCAGCACACTGCTTCTTAGGGTGTGCATTGGTGGAAATTTCAGATCAGTACTCGTATTTACTCAGGCAAGCAGCATTAGTATGTCCATCCGATGTAAATTCTTCGGCTACTGTTGACCGTAAATTTAGATCAACCATATACATGCTTCCACGAAGGAGCATTTGTTGAGCTGTGCTTGCCCAGTAATATTGAGTGAATTCATTATAGTCTCAAGGATCTATGACCAGCTGGAGGTATAGCCATTTCGCTTACCTGCACGAGCCATTAGAGCATCATCAAGCTTTTTGCAGACCTTGATAACAACAATTTAGACCTTCGACACACCCTTTTTTTTTAGAACCTGAATTTGCACTTTCCCCATTGGGGCCGGGATCATCTAGAAGGAATTGGAAGAAATCAAAACCAAGTCGACATGGCTTGATATATATTGGTTTTTTTATGAAAGGAGTAAACTGGAGAAGGAACTTACGTAGAATTCCAACTGAATGCCCGAGCACGTACGTACTCGTTTTTTTGAAATTTTCTTGTGCATAAACGCCGATTGAAGACCTGAATTTTAAGCTTGAGTGATGACCACTCACATGTGCCTATCAGATGTTGAAGGAATGGAAAGCTGGTTGTGCATCCGGACGTATTTCTCGATTTGCCGGCGGCTAGTTAAAGCTCCTGTTGCATCGTTAAATTTTAATTATATTGTGATGAATAAATGACAAGTTGATTAACACCAGAAGGAAATTCCTTATGCTTGAATATCCCTTTGATTCGTTACCCCAGCCAATTTCATGCTAGAATTGCAATGGTCGCTAGTTGTGAAGTTAGAAACGGTATTTCCCATTCATAGGTGCTTGTTAGATTAACGTACAATTGCGGATAGGTAGTACTGATCAATTCTGGCCGATCATCGCGCTGCCATGGCCACAGGATCTCCAGCCAGAACCGAGATTAGACACGCCTGCCATATCAGAAGTTGTAGTTGTGAACACGTCAGCTTGTTTTCCTTCTTCCTTGTTTGTTTCCCCAATATCAATGAAAATAAAAATTTATATAATTTAGATATTGTGGATGAATGAAGTGTAAAACCAAGGGAAAATTGGTTGCGAAGCAATAAATAGAAAGGACAAGTTCCGAGTAATTTAGGATAGTAAGAGATGAATTTGGTAGCGTTGCAATTTTCTCACCTGTCAAATATCCTGCATGGGTATTTACCTATTCAACTTTCCACTATTGTCAGCTGCAGCTTTAGTTTGATGCAAATGAATTGAGCATTTGTATCGCAAAACATCGTTAGAATCCAGCTCTGCTTGTTAATTGGGCTGATAGTATTTTTCAAGTTGGCGTTGGGCTAACGCCTGCTAATCGTCATTTGGGAGCTCATCACAGACCAACCACCTAACCAGATTATGAAACTCAGGTTCCTTCTTCTTTATTTTCACCTGAGCATAGTTTGAAGGGTAAAGTGTGCATTCCGGCGCGAGTAGCCTGAAATACATTTACCCGCCAAAGACATAATTCAAATTGAGTAATAGGCAGGTAGGTGTAGCCAAAAGGAACGCTTTGTGATCATGCGTTGGTTTCCTGTTTGATTTAATTCTTAAGCTGCAGGCGCATGCCTGGAGTGGACCCAATATGTTGTAATATTTGCAAGAATTTATCGACAACAGGCCGTAGTATGACGGTTCATCAGCGCAAGCGGTTGGTTCAAGGCTGCCCCAGTGCCGTCTAAATTTGAAACCGACAATTGGTCTTGGCCTCGATAAACATGAAATCTCCCCCCGAGGCTGGAATAGCATCAAGACATTGGATGGGTTCAATGAGCTGAGCAAGAGCTCGGTTGTTCATCTGATCCTGGAACCAAGACGGCCACTGGTATAATTCCCAGTAAGTGGAACGCTCGGAAGTACTTTCCATAATCGGATATGTCCTATGAATTTCTCAGCTGCAGTCATGGCCTAGACACAGCTATGGCGTGCGTGCTCATGTAGAGTACTTCATGTATGTACCTATGCGTTGTTGTTGACATATGAGGCACGTGCATGAAGTTGTTTCTCAGTAGGTGAGTACGAGTACCTCCGCTCACCCACTACACAACTCAAGTTAGAACTTGGATACCGGACAAGGGTGTATTTGAGTGCTCGAATATACTGATTGCGTTGTCTCCGGCCTTGGGGGGTATCTGAGAATGTTTGTTAGCAGTAGTCCGGAATATGCAGGATCAGGGGACTGTTTTCACATACCAGTAGACTTTAAAAATTGAACACGCTCGAGGCCCAGGGGAAGGGGTCAAACGAAACCAATCCACTCCACAAAAACTTGCAGGAGTAGGCAATTCTCAAGTATGTAACAGAATCTCATGAGGTCTCCTCGTGCATATGCAAGTGAATTTAACCGATGCTCCGTGATCACGGCTTTGTAGCCACCGTCTTTGAATTGAAGAAAATGAGGTGATGTAATTAAAAATGGAGGATATTCGTACAAGTAATTGATCAATGCTGCTTGAACGAAAAAAGGGAGATGCACCGCTTTGAGAGTTCTAGAGAAAACCCGGCAGCCTCGATCCAATCTAGGGCCTCGGAGCGACAAGTAAGTGGCATGCTTCGTCATTGGGACAGAACATCTCGAGCTGGGGAACGGGGAGAGAGGAGTATTGGCAGAGAGGCCTGAGGCAGATGCACATAGCGGCTTCGAGGGGGCAGGTTGATGATCCGGGTACTTTGTGCAGAAGAGAGAGGCCTTCGGCAGAGCGATGGGTGATAGAAGAGGGCCTTCCTAGCCCCGAGTGAGCACTTCCAGGCGTTGCGGGATGCAATGGCGAGGGCGGGATGCGAGGCGTGGAGGCAAGGAAGGACACGGCAGAGGAGGACGTGGGACAAGAGGGAGGCAAGGGAGACGGGGCGGGCCTGTGGGAGCGCTGCCGGCTGCTGTCTGCGCGGCCTCAGCAGCTGCATGCGAATGCAGATGCACCGGCAAGCGCAAGGCATTTGGCGGTGGCATTGCCTGGATGCGTATTTCCTCTTCTGGCCCACGCCCTCCGCTTCCGCGATGGAGTGCATGCCCTCGAGCTTAGTCTCGTGCTCGAGCTCCAAGCGCGCAGAAGCCGCCGGTGGCCCACCCGCTGCGGTACAGGCGCCTAGCATTCGAAGGGGTTCCTGCCTACCGACATCTTGACAAGGGCATGGGCATGGGAAGAGCAGGCCGAAAGCTGCTAATCGGGCCATGAAGAGCGGAGACCGGCCTCGGTCCAGATTCCGGATCCCAGTCAACTCGTCATGCCCCTGTTTGAGCTGCTGGTACCTGAATCCCAAAGTCTCAGCCCAATACCAATTGCGAGGCATCCGCATTGTACTTCAGTAGTTTTGCGCTTTTGAGATATCTCGATACCTCTACGAGGGGCTGGGAACGAGATCTCGAGACTAATCTCGATATGGTGGGGTGCTTGAAGAGAACAGGGTGCTTGCTAATTGGGAGAAGAAAGTATCATGGGCCATTTGCTGGCCCTCGGGGGGGAGGGGGAACACTGATCTCGTGCCCCTCACCAAGAAGACATAGATTAGTCTTATTCCCGCATAGAATATGTACGCGAGTAGAGTACTCACCTCTTATCTTAAGTACTTTCGTTCTTTGATAGCTGATTGTTCTCTGATTGCTCTTGACCTCATGTACCCCGTACTGTACCACGATAAGTCGACAAATTCGAGATGACGCCGACGTCAGCCTCGCTGTATTACACATGGTCTGGGCACAAGACAATAGTATTAACACCTCTCGCCTCGCGACCCACAGCCTCCTGCTCTCAGAACTTCATCCTTTCTAACCTGATACAAAACCTCCCCAACACAGATTCAACATTCGGGAATCACCACTCCACAACAACTCCTTCAGCATCCCGACAGTACTTCTTGCCCAAGCCTCGATGGTTCATAGGTAGGCCAGACACAGCCCCAGTCGATCAACTCCTCGTCAACCGAGCCGTTGGCCCAGAGCACTGGATGCTGGGGTCGAAGGTTTGTTGAAGGTGCCAAAGTTACCTACCTCCTAGTGCTCTTCTCTGATCCAGGAAGACCGGATCCAGGCGAACGGTATGTGTCCGCGCGCTCTGATACGCCACATCTCGCCGAGTACGTGCAACAGTTCACCTCCTCTCGGCCAATCCTCTCAGCAGCACACAAAGTCGTACAGAGATATAATCTGCAAATGCTCTGCATATTCCTCGATCTGCCCCGCGATAGGCCCTGATGCAGCAAAGCAAGCCCCAGATGAGACCCCCGGCCCAGGCGAGCCAACGACGCTTGTCTAGCGCCAAGCCGACGTTGTGCCACATCAAGAAGGATTTCCCGAGCGCAACTTGCCTGCATCTCCAATTAGGTTCCAGCTCCCCAGTGCTCGTGGTCGGCAAGACACTTGCAACCACCTCCCACCCACTTTGCATGCTTCATCCTCACCCTTTCTCATCCACAGGCTAATCCGTCCGCTTCAACCCCTGGTTCCGGCCCCCCTCGCACGCCACGTTTTTTTTTTTAGTCCTTGCAAGCTCTTCGGCCCTTGAAAGCACCCTTCTCGAAGCCTCGGAGAAAATGGCCAGAAAGGCTTGCGCTTGAGATACTCAACAGTCTCAAGTGCCTGACACGTATTTCCAGTCCCGAGCAGCTCTCCGTGCATTAACGTTCAGCGTGCCAGATTGGGGCATAATTTATCCTTTGGGCTTGCAGTAATTGATCATGGCTGGAGCACCTGAGAATGGGGAATCATGCACTCATAATGCATGGCTGTTGCTCGGTCCGCCAGCTCGACTATCACCAGATCCGCCCCCGGCTCTACGTGCGCTCAGTGCGGGCCCAGCACTCACTCATGCTTGCGGTTGGAGCTCGCTGTTTGGGAAGGAACGTGTTGTCAATGTGGTTAGCTTTGCTCTGAATTGGGCAGGGAATAGGTTCTGCCAAGCTAGGTGGTTTTTGACGGGGCGAAATGAACCAAGATTATGCAGGCGAGGGGTGATAGGTATTCTACTTTAGGTGGAACTTTGTGCCCAAGCTACAATGGCGAACAACTGAGCAGCTGTACTCGTACTACCGCTGATGCTCAATTCAAGGATATAGGTCGAGCGGGTCGGCAGGGTCGCCCCAGTCAACTTTCAGCAAATACCCAGCAACACTCACTGTGTCTTCAGGCGCTTGCCGACTTTACGCAAAAGCAAAGGAGCTCTCCAGCGGGGCGGAAATATTACGGAGATGTGCTTTTCCATGGTGGCAATGTGGTGCGACAGCTGGTGGTGAATCGATTGAAATGATTGCCCTTGGATTCAGGCCTTGGAGAAGTTGAAGTTTTTGGGTGCATCATTTCAGGGGAGCAGAAAGCTGAAGTTTATGGGCACATTCGGCTTACGGCGATGTTATCCAGAAGAAGAAAAACGGGCTTGTGTGCCTTCAACACAGCTGTATTGGTTTTCTACTGACTACTGACCGTTGCTTGCTTTTTCAGTGGGGCAAAACGGCGAGGCGGGGGGGTCCATCTTGCTCCTTAGTTGCGTCTTTGGAGGCACGAGACACCTACCTACACTCTATCCTGGGGACTTGCAGGGCATTACTTTTTCCACCAGGCTATGCTTTTTCCAGTCGCTAGCCAATGTGGATGCTCTCGTTGAGGTTCCCTCTAACCTACCCACCAAACCCACGTACTTTCTCTACATTACTTGCAGACGCTTTGCAGTTCTGTTGTGAAGTCTAGAGCACCTATATTGAATTGTGCAACTTCTTTGCCCTCTCATACAAGGGGGCCGGCCCAGGGCTGCTCTTCTCTAATCAATGAAATAAGATACATGTGCCCGGAAGCAGCATGCCGATGGGCTTTGGCCAGATGGGAGAAGTGTCCTGGGGGAAGTTGCATATGCGTATCTTTTGTGAATATTCGAATATACATGCACAAAAAAGTTGGAACAAAAGTGTGTACTCGAGCTGTTCTTGTTACTCGAGCCAAGCGATAACCGCGCGAGAGGTATGTCTGTCCCTCTAAAATGTCGTGTGTGTGTTTCCGGCGCATGGCGGGCCATGGGGTGAAATTGTTCCCACAGCAGGAATGTCCTTAATAGTTTGGCCGACTGGTAGCTGTATGATCGGAGGGGCACGAGAAGATCAGAGGGTTCTCGGCGCCGGGCTGTGGACTGTCCATGAATCCAGAATACTAACATGCCTCGAAACTCTCCCGGCATGATACAGAAGACACAGTTGCTCGAGTATGCCGTCTGTCCCGCTCTCTGCTATTTTCTCTGCCTCTTGCGCTCCGCGGCGTTGCTGCTCCCAGAGGCCCACTTGGAGCTCATTCCTGCCGACGCCGCCGCCACCACAGCCCCGGACGCACCACGCAACGCAACCGAGCCGCTCGTCAGCGCTGCGCCAGCCCCCGCCCGCCGTTCGCGCCTACTGGGCCCGCTGTGCGGCAAGCTGCCGTGGCCGACGCCGTGCACTGCCGCGCACGCACGCACGCAGACTCCGGCCGCGGTCAGGTGCCGCCGCCGGCGGGCCATAGAGCGGCGAGCGCGAGCTACTGCAGCTCGTACCGGTACCTCCGCAGGCAGCCCCATCGCGAGCGCACGGCAATTTCCAAGGGCGCTGTCTGTCCTCGGCCTGCTGGAGCGACGCACGGGACACCGCTCCACAGCTGGCTCGAGACTGCAGCGGCCCACCAGTCCTCCTGAAGGGCGAGTTAGCGGTCCCCCATGCGCCTGCACCTCTCGACGGTCCTCCTAGGGCCGTGGGAGTGGTAGGTGCCCCCGCCAGCATGGAGCGAATCCTCGTGTCTCTCCATCCCACCCTCCTCCGAATATTGGAATCGACGACCTCACCACCACCACCACCACCACAACCCCTCCCCCCCTTCCTCCCCACCCACCTTCACAGCACCCTGGCGTTGCTCTTGGGCTACATTCTTACCTGCGGACTAGGGCCCCATGCTGAGGGTCTCACCACCCCCCGTGCAACATTGTAAAGTACCTACTTCCTAGGTGCTCTACCCTCCATAAGCCATCCACACGCCCTCAATGTCCATTTGTGCCCCGGCCCGTACTCTAACTCTATGCACCAGATTGGTTCCCACCCTCCCTCGAAAATTCCAACCCCCCCCCCTGCGAACGCATTGCTTTGTCTCTATGGTCCTTTTTTTTTCAACCCGCTTGTATTTAACAAAGCTCCCCCCCCAAGAGGCGAAATGCCTACCCCGTCCGCTCTCTCGGAATTCTTCGCAAAATCCACACAACTGGCGGAAGGTTTTATCATCGAACGCAGTCTTGCCTCATTCAATTCCAGGGTGAATGCCTGCTGCTCAAAAACCTAAACCGACAAAGAAAGTACATTTATACCACAACTTCTCTCGGATTCACTCGCACCTCATAATCCGCCTCTGCTCCTCACTCAGAACCGACATGTCCGAGAAGCACAAAATGCTCCCCATATATCTGCAGTTGGACAACGACTACGATACCAACAACACAACCGCAAAGCCGATGGATATCACAACCGAGTCGAAGCCAGATGCGGCACGCCCAGCAAATGCAGCATACGACTATGAAACCCCTCCTGCTGGACCTGCTCCTGTAAGGTCACCTTCAACCAAGAGACCTGCCGCACAGAGTGAAATAATGACAATTCGACCAAAGCGTCCCCGACATGAAAATGAAGTGGTTTGCCAAAATGAAGGTGCAGATGCCCCAAAGCCGCAGCTCACGCCGGCCGAGTCTCGACCTGCCCAGCCCATGGCAAGGGCTGCCTCTGCTCATCACAAGACATCGCCATCTTCACGGGTCCGGCCACGCGCACATTCCCTTCCAGCCAGGTTGGGTGGCCGAAATGACTGGGTAGCACTGCAGTACGTCGATCGGCAATTACAGCACATGCCTCCAGTCAATCTCAAGACGCTTCGGGAGCTTGAGCTTTCAGAATTCTACAGGAATCCCAAATTGAGACATGACGTAGTTTTTGACGCCCAGCTACATTTCCGACCCAACAACGATGGGACACGAGGCATGCGAAAGAAAGTTGACTCTCAAGGGTATTGGCAGATGGTGCTTGTGGAGTGTGATATTCTTCTAAGTATTGCCAACAAAAAGGGATCAACTATACGCCCACAAGAACGTCCAATGAAGATCCCTGTATTGTTGTCTACAATGAGAGACATTCTCCTTACTCTGGTGCCCAGAGCGGATAGGGAGGAGGTTGAATCTAGCCTAGACCCAGATCTACTAATGCAGCAACTTGAACATGGCATTTTGGATCTCAAGCGTATGTCAATGTGGCTAGCTCGCATTTTCAAGGCACATTGTGCGCCAATGCGCGACCAATGGGTTGACCAGATGGTATCACACTTTGAGCGGGGCGTGGATAGGGGTGATGCTCGCTCCCTTATGGAAGGCTGGAAAAGCATTTTTGGGATTTTGGAAGCCATGAAACTCGTAAGTACAAATTCTCCAGAGGTTGCATGTGAATGCGCAACTGACAAAGTCCACAGGATGTTGCAAATCATCAAATTAGAACCCTCCGCCCCCATCTAATTTCCACCGCAGTCGTATTTGAACAGAGTTACTTTCAAAGCAGGATTGAGACAAGGAGGCTCGAAACTCAAGTGCCAAAACTCTGGTACCAGGAATTCTTTTCAGAATACAAGGCTAAAACCGGAAGTGAAGACCACGTGGATTGTTTCATGCGAGCCACTCTGGACATGGTAGCTCCATCTAAAGCAGAAGGATATCACAACACTTTTGTTTTCGACTACGAACGATTGGATTGCCTGAAAGAGGATATTCGAGAAGAAACATGCCTCCGACTTTGCAATTTTCTGTATCGACAACTTGCTATTGGAGCAAAGCGGGAAATTGAGGAGAAGGATATGGCGAAACTCGGCGAGACAATTTCGGCAGTACTAAGCGAAGAGGTTGGAATGGACAAATATGCTCAGCGCAGCGCAGATGTTGCGCTCTCTATCGCACACATTGCCTGTGGTGGTTTAATTCCATCTGCTGCTGTCGTCAAGGTGGCCGAGAACTGGCTGGCAAAGCATCTCGATATCGACTCGCCTATTTACAGAGCCACGGAAAACACAGTCACCAAGGAGATCATTGCTGCAATTCAACAAAACATCAAGGGATGGAGCTCACCGGCAACGTTTCCTATCGCACAAGTAGCTGATAACACACAACACTTGACCACCATCAAATCAATCGCGCAGAGATTGTCCAATATCGCCTATCTTCACTGGCAGGTTTTCGGCAAGCTTGTCTATCTCGCTGATGGAAGTGAGCATACATCAGATCACAAGCTTGACTATAATGTCCAAATTGCAGCAGCCATGGGTGGAAAGGAGAGCTGGTGCGGTGATAGATTTACTTCTTCGTGATCACACATCAGCCGAAGTCTTATCCTCTCTTAACGAAATTCATGATCAATACCCGTTTTTCTAGGCGTCAGTGGGGAGGTGTATCTACAGGCCGACATTGTTGGATTCAATCTTTCAGTTTCTTTCTTCTCTTTTTAATCAAATACCCCCAATCTTGTTCACAACTATAGAGTTTCCTTTTTTTCCTCGCCCTGTCTCATTCTCTGCTGATGTTCCTTCCAGCGATATATCGATTTTTATTCATTTTCTCACTTTCTACACATTGCATTTATATAATGACATCGATGTTTGCACTTTTCTTCTTCTTTTCCCTTCTCTATATACCTTTTTTTCCTGTCGGGGGGGGGTTCATCAATTATTCTTTTTTTTTTATTTTTAGGGCGCAAATTCTTGATTGTATATTTTTTTTTTTATTTTCTTTCCTTTTTGTCAAGGGACAGGGGTTATAGGATTTTTGATTCAGCTTCGCATTACATATTAAAAGAGGAGGGATCTGGATTGGACGTTGCCGCGGGCGGGGATGGGCGGGGGAGGTGTTTCTTGTATCTATGTACAGTCCCGGGCAACAGGAGGAGGAGCAGCTGGAGGAGGTTGGAGGGTCGCTTGCAGCAGCGCCAATTGCGGGGGCGGTCTTTATTACCTTGTTGGGGAAGGGCGTCGCGGCGCGCGGGGTTCACATATTTGGTTTTCTTTTAAATCTCGTTGGTTTTCTTTCTTTTTTTCTTTTTTTTTCCTCTGTGTATCAATTGTGTGTTGTTTTTGCAAATTGCATTTTTTTGCCATGTTCACGAGAGCGCGAGTTAGATAGCTATCTCTATATATATCTTTTGATTTGATCGTTTATTATAGCTACTTCTGGATCTTTTCTTTATTGATCATGATTGTACAACATGTACATGTCCTGAGCACTGTTTGTTTTGTGAATACATTGGCTGTGCCGCTCAAACCCAACTTGACCTCGATCGATTGGCGAACCGGAAGCGAGCCGCTCGATACTGGCCGAAACGTTAACCCGGTGTCGGAGCCGGAGCCGGAGCCGACCCGCTCCCGAATTCGAACTTGCAGGGCGAGTACCTACCTGGGTAGGTGTAGCCTCGTGGGTAGAGTACTTAGGTTGGCCGGTGGTTTTGGACGAGACCAGGTTTTGGAAACATGTCATACATTTCCAGTACGCCATTATGATCATGATTGAAACGGAATATTAAGTATATACGCACCTCCTAACTAGCTTGAGCTTGAGCTCGCTCTCGCTATTGCAATGTAATTATAATTCAAATGAGGGGGGCCCGGGTGTACGTACGTGTGTTTCTGGCATACCGATTCGATATGCATGGTATTGCATACTAAACTGTATATGCAACTATTTGGTGCATGAGCAGGCCGTCATGCGCTGCTCAGATGGCCATGACCATGGTGGACGACATCGTTATAATTAGGAATTCGAAGCTTGAAACCTTCTTGCTCGAGCTCGGTCAAGATCTTGTAATTAATTGAATGGTTCGTCATGCCCATGCCCATGGTGTAGCTATAGGTACATACGGTATGTACATATATGTTCGGGGGTCACGGAGAAGAGTGGACCGGCCAGGCAGGGTACCGGTACGAGACTAAGGCCGGCCCATTGCCATTGAAGGTACTCGTACTTTGTAGAGTAGGGCCCCGCGCCGTGCAATTGTGAGAACAGGTGGGGCAGCAATTAATATTGGTAAGTAGTACAGAATACAGCTGCGTACTATTAGAACGAACAGTTTCGAACTTTAAACTCCACTTTTTTTTAAATTTTGTGCGACGCCGTGAAGAGCTCTAGAGTGAGTTTGTCGCATGCGCTACCTACGTATACAGGTTAGTTTTTGAATTCCATGAATTGGGATTATATAGAGGCGGTGATGGTGCGTACCATCATGATCAGAAAGAACCTTTGAATGTTATAGGAATTCGAAGGAGTTCGATTTCGTGATTGGTCATGGCCTCGTCGCGATATATAAGCGATTAATGCGCATAATAGTGCGTGTGAGCGCCTCACAATGCAATGAGCGCTTATTAGCTATATGCCTTTAACGATCAACTTAAGGGAATGCTGGCTTCTAAAAAGCTTGAAATTGGAATTTGAGTAAAATTAAAGCATGAGCATTAATGATGTGCGCGGATATCGATATCGCGATGTTATGTTGGCTTGGGAACTGTTAGACGATCGAAGTACTTAATGCAAGGATTGTTTAAAATTGTTTTGTTATGCGCATAGTATACGTAGCATAGATTTATGCCATGATGGTTCGTTAATTTCATGAATTTCAAATTTCAATTAATCTTAGTTTCCTTTTTCTACCTATTTATGCAGCTAGGTACGGTACCTTAGTGATTGCAATTGTGAGATCTAGAGTCCGTATTCTTCGATCGCGAGACCTGGCCATGGCCAGGCCCTCATTCCAATACAATGCGGTGCCGCTGCAGGCGGGTGTAATTACCGAATCTTGATCCTCAAGAATAGTCTGGCATCAAGAATAGTATGGGATATATATAATGGGACTATGCAGGTAAATGCTATTTTCATGAAATGTGTGGTTCTGTCTTAGCTATCTACCGTTGGAATTGCAATGGAATTGAAGGTATATATTGAATCCACTGGACGTGCACAGGACTGCGCGGGCGCCTGAGGCCGGTAGGTACAATGCATTGTAGGAGGTAGGTAGGTAGGTATGCAGTGCACGCATACATGTGGAGTCACATTTGGAATCAACTGAACCTAAGTAAGTGTTAGTCTCGTGATTCTACGTGTCACTTTGAGTGCCTACGTGGGAATTGAATTGCATGAACTCGAGATATTTGGGTTCAGTCCGATATCCGATATGATACCTTGATTTCAATTGATCTTAACCGTTTCCTCTCATAAGAGATACGTACCTTAGGTACCTGGTATGGCATGGTATCCTATAGCTAGGTGTGATAATGAATATCAATTCAAACGGGCTTAATCCAATTGCATGTATGTACTGTATGTACCACGTAGCACTTGCAATTGGTATACCTAGAGATCAGAAGAGTAGGTACGAGGTACTGATACGAGACCAAGGGGTATACGTACCTAGACCCCCTCAGCCGCGCGCGGCACCCCGCATTCACGACACATGCCACATGCTATGGAGGATACCGGCGCGGGCCGCGGGGGTTCATTAATATTCATGAGGTCGCAGCTGTACAGCTGCAGTGGTTATCACCATGGGTACCATGGCCAAAACATGAATTGAAAATTCTTGAATAGTTAGTTACCCGCGGTAACCTTGCTGCTCGAAGCCCAAGAAGGCTGGAACTTGGTAGCCTCGTCCCCAGGAGCTTGGTTAAGGTAGGGAATTTGAAGTGGATGTTTAAGGAGGGGTTGCATTTGAATTATGGTATCGATCGACCGACCCTGCAGCCGGCCCGCGCAGTAACAGAAAGTAGGATATGTAGTCGGACCACCGGTTTGTACCCCTCAGTTTACGCTGGGGACGAGGCTAGAGTTTACAGTTGTTTGGATTTTATATTATTTGTAACTATGTACTTACTTCGAATTCTTAGCTATCCGCGTGTACCGAGAAAAATACATGGTGCGACAAATGTGGGGCGGGGGGGCCTACCAAAACAAAACCGGAGATTCCCAATGAAGTAGTGGAGCACTTCAGTCCCTTCGGACGATCATGGTCGGAATAGGAAGTAGACCCAAATTAATGAAACGACCCCAGTTCACGGTTGAAGTGTTTCTTCACACTTCTAGAGCTACTTGGAATTAGAGTACTTGCCACACAATCAATTTACCGGCCACGGTATGTAACCTCGTCTTCATGACCAGCCGAAATGCACAGTCGTCATGGATGGTGGCTGTGCAGAGAGAGCCATATTAACTTGAGTTTCCGGAGGCTTCGAGACGGAACGGTAACGGGTAGGCCATTAATATTCCCACTCGTTGTAGAGCTCGTGAACAGGATGCCCCATACAACTGGGTGAGTTTTGAAGCAGCATATATATTTCCATTGGAGAAAGAGAATCTGTACATGTGGATACACTGGAGTTACGGGAGATGGATTAGCGACATGGATGACACTATGGGGGTATCGAAGCGAAGATGAATTCGTGTCAGAATGGGTTTTTATTGTCAAAAAGTTGCATTTTCACCGTGTCAACACACAGATTGAATTCTGTGTGTTGACACCACTGTCTGTATATACGTTGGGGTTCCCCCGTCAGCTATCAGCTTTCAGTCTTCTTCTAAGTCTTCTACGCTTCGCTACGAATCCTATATATCGGTACATTACATTCAGTCACGGCTTCACCTCCACTACGCTACGGTACGAATCAGTACTCGGTCAGAGATAGAGCGACTCCTTTCTTGTACTTCGAGTCAGTATTTCTGGGTTCATTTTAAGTTAGATGCTAATTGATGAATCGGTCAGCAGTATTTCTCCATGATGGACCATAGCGAGCAAGCAACAAAGAAGAGAAAATGCCCTTGGATGACGTCGTCCACCAACATGACCCAGAAACAAACAGAGGCAATTACGGAAGATTCTTTTTCTGCAGTGATTCCAATTAAGAGAATGTTAGCGCAAGAAGGATACAGCTTTGACTGGAGGAGAGGGCTCGGACACGATAATGACAATCAAGGAGGATGTGTATAAGCAAATTTTGCGACACCTTACGATCGAAGGAGTATCCGACGGACTCTTCTGAATATTTTACGGTACAGAACGTCAGCGACTTGCAATTGGTCCTCCTCATGATCAGCCCCATAATCAAAGAATTTACACATAGGACAGCTCGGAATAAAGTAAAGCTAATCAGAGAAAGAACCGATGGATGACTTGAGGACTGGCCAAGTCTGGGCACGAGAACAGAGGACTGGGCGGGTTTGAGCAGTTTATTGTCGTGGATCGGATTTCAAACACCGATGAAAAGTTTATCTTCATTATTGAAGCATATCGGGCATCACTCGATGCTAGAATGAGGCAGTGTTTATTGTCGATGAATGATCTAGGGGACAGCAATCACGGCGTGGTGTTTGGGTTTGTAACTAACTACCCGGAAAAGTTGGAGAATGCTGAAGTATGATGGTACATCGTTCCAGGTGACAGAGAAATTTCATGCAACATTTGAGACGATGCGTGAAGATAAAGAGTGATGGATGAGGGACTACTCAATTGTGGTGGATTGTGTATATGTGGCATTGAGCAATGGGGGCTTGCGCATGGATGTGGCTGTTTGAGGAGGATAGGACGTTTACGGGTTTGTATTTTAATTTTAAAAGAGGATTGTGTTTACTGTCAATGAATTATTCTGATATCTATCCAGAGTTATATTATGTTAAAAGGGGGGTGCCCTTCCGGAACGAAGTAGAGGAGAGGGAGGCGAAGCCCAGTGTGTTCGAGAAAAATTATTTTGGTGTTTGAATAACAGATAAAAAAAAAAGGTACTTCGGCGAGATTTGGAGCTAGGACACGATGTGGACAACTCCAATAGTTTGTTCTTGTATCTTTTCGGTGCAAAGTGACGACCAAGTCTGCGCACGAGAACACTTCCACTCTTGTTAAGCTAAACTCTTTAGAGGTTACAAGGCTGCCTAATTAGGAAGGCTAGCACATGCAAAGGTCACCTGAAGTACCCTTGGCAAAGGTATTTACGTTGGGGATTGTTCCCCCCTCCATAATTAGAGGGTTCCTCGACTTCGTCTTCTACGCTTCGCTACGAATCCTATCGGTACATTCGAATCAGTACTCAGTCACTCCTACGGTATCGCTACGCTTTATCTTCGGTGCCTCTAATTGCAAACAGACAAATAACTTGAGTTGCCATGGATGGAGAGGTCTAATTGCAAACAGACAAATAACTTGAGTTGCCATGGATGGAGAGGTCGAGGCGGAACGGTAACGGCAGGTAGCGCCAGGTAGGTGGAACCCCATGATCATGATGATGGGATCATGGGATCTAGATCGGACATCGATATCAATACGATACCGCCGGCCGGCGTCGGCTATTTCCCAGCCTTTCTTCTTGGATCTCCAGATTGAATTCCCATGCACCAGCTGGCTGGCAAGCAAGGCTGCACTGTACATGTACATACATGTTCAGCTCAACCGGTTACTGCACCATTTAAATTTCACAGCTCATCACGGGTCAATATCGATCAGACTAGCTAGTAGCCTCGTCCCCGTCAATCACACTCGGCCAACCGGGCCATATGCATCTCCAGCTGGCCATGGTAGCTCAAAAAAAGGCGAAAGACAGACAAAAAAATAAATAAATGAAATATATAGAAAAAAAAAGAGGCGTCCACTCCCGTGACGCTATCAAAGGTTAACTGTAACTAACCTAGCTGATCATGATACCTCAAACTCAAATACAATACGGGAAAAACCAACAACTGTTCCAGGACCGTGCCGTGCATCTCTCTGGGATACTACCCGACGAATCATGATCGTGATACAGGCTGGTAACCCCCCCCCCCCCTCCCCTTCACCGTGGTACGAGTACCAACACACAATCATCACCACCATCGTACCCAGCAACAACAACAGTTCTAGTGGCGCACGCACGCGCGGTCCCAAATTCCCGTCCGTCGGGAGCTGGGGGGGGGGGGGGGGGTAGGGCAACTGCAGCAGCAGCAACAGCAACAGCATCAGCAGTTGGCCTTGACCACAAGGTGTATGGATGGATGCAGCTGTGTGCACGGGACTCAATTATAGTATTCCAAACAAGCCTGGCATATGATGCGCAGAATCGATAGCGAATTAAAAGCTTAAGGATAAACGATTGTTTAGATTACAGGGAGGAAGAAATCAAAGGATGTCCGGCCGGAGATCATGCCTACAAGGTACTCTACTCTGCCTGAGCTACCTAGCACTCTAGGTACGTACTCGAGCTAGCTATGATGCAGATATCGATTTGCATGTGAAGAAGCTAAAACCGGTACCGCTGCCGACCGCGGTGCGCGGGATTCAGAAGTTAAGCGATAGCTACCTATAAGGTAGTAATCTACAACCCTTCTTTTGCGATTTTGCTATCAGCGAGTAATTGATATTGTATATGGCCAACTAACTATTAATTTCATAGTCTCGAGCTCGTTCGAATTCTCATTCCTGCAATTCAAATGACCTTCTGAATGACGATCATTCCAAGAAGGCTGTGTCGAGGCCGGAGCACATGTACATGTTCCTCTAGCCACCTACCTACCTAGCCCAAGGGTCCATACATGAGCTGCAGCTCTACATCGATACATAATCTTCAATCTATAGCCGCCTGGCCGGCCGGCCGCGCGCGCGCGGGTACCGGTTTCGGGTTGAAAGTAAACAGAAAGATTATCTATCACATACATACATAGTACATACATACATGACTTTAGGTTCGAGGGTTCGAGGGCTCGAATCAAAAGTATCCGAGTAATATATGTATGTACGGATTACTAGAGGTTATAAAGCCATCTATGTAATTACTTACTTAAGGTTCTCCTAGCCTGGCCATGGGCTGATTCTAATTAAGGGAGGCCTGCTGCAGAATTAACAATCAATTTGCTATTGGATAGACTGACTAATTATGCTACATTAATACACATCTATAGCTACATCAAACACGAGGATCTGAACCTCGGCTGATCAGCTGAGCTCGAGCCTGCAATTTATATACCTTGGTATACGTACGATGTTTCTGTGGCCGGCCGCGGGGCCGGCCGTCTTCGCCCGATCGCATTGATAGGTATCTGGATAGCTTTCGTTGGGTGCTGAGGAAGTGTTCATCGTGATCTCGTGCCCAGCCTCTATGTTCATCGTAGGAGTTCCCCGAGTGGCCAGGCCGTGAATTGGTAATTATATTAGCATTTCATATACCTTAGGTACCTATAACATGCAAGGCATATAATTGCAATGATTATAAGTCTTGAATATATATTATTAATTCCAAGCAATTAAGGCTTGAGAAGAAAAAGAAAAAAAGATATTATTAAGGTAACGTAGTACTTGTACATGTGCACCAACTTGCAATATATACGTCCCTAGGTACATAATTATAATCCTAGCTATAGGCCTAGGTTTGTGAGCCCTATAGCTACCTAGTATAGCTTACCTTGAGGAGGTATATACCGACCGACCTCGGGAGTTACTTATAATTAAATTTACCATTATACTGATCATGAGATTATACTACATGTACAGGTATTATTAACTATTTGAAATCGAGACATTTCACTTATACATATTATTAATTAGGCTCGGTTTATATTTGAATTCATGGATTACTAGCTATAGATTAGATTACACAAAAAAAAAAGGATGGAGCTCGAAGCCAATTGCAAGGACCACCCCATGGCCATATGAACAGTGTAGCTATACTGGCATGCATGGGGTTACGTTACTAGATCTAACGTTCGAGCATTCCTTCTAATTTTATTCGAATATTCCATGGCAGGCCCATGGGTATCGATATGCGCATGCTATCCGGTACTGGCATTATCCCTGGCTGAATTGATTTGAAGTCGACCGGCCGAGGGTACTATATAGTAGTACTACTTTGGGGCAGCATCGAGTTCTGGACGTTGTAGCAATGCAGATTAACGCTGGATATATACCTAAGTAGGTTGGATCTTTGAATTCGCCACATGCATGCCTCTTTAGAATTACTTTGGGACTTCAAGGTATTTGTATTTGCCGAGGCCTATAGCTATAGATGTTGATACCCATTATAATTTTCTATGCCTGTTTCTACTAGCTACTGACCGTATAGCTAAAGTAGAATTTGGACCGGCATATATACTTACTTAGGTACATAAGTACATAGGTAGGTACCTACCTGTGCATGCTATGGATTACATGAACTTATATATAGGAGGTATAGAGGTAGGTAGCTATAGGTCTAGAAGATGCCTTGGCCTTGAGCTTATAAATACGACAATATCATTTGGATCCAATTTGCCCTTCATTTTGCCACGAATTTTTTTAGTAGCACAAGTACATGTACATCACGATGCATAAGCACTTCTTGCAAGCACTTTAGCTGCTGGCTTGGCCTTAAGATCGATATCTAGATGGATCTTTATGTTTTTCATTATTTATCTCTTGTGCTGAAATTTTTTATTTATAAGCTACCTTTTCTGCGCTCTATGAGATGTAGGTGATCAAGGAAGTAGTTCTAGACGCACGGCGGCGACCAGTTGAAGTTTTGAATTCGGATGTCCTCCTGCCGAATTCGGAGGTTTTGAGAAGTGGTGCGTGCCTAATTCGGAAGTAAGGGATAAGTATGGTTAGCCTGGTGCGTATGGTATGGTATACGCGTAGTCCGGCTGATCGAACATATGCTTATGATGACTATGGGCTGGTAGTTTTAATGCTGATCCTGATCGATATTTGTATATCATATAAAATAGTATGTTTTTAGTATACCATTTACCATAGCATGGCTGATGCCTAGATGCCGACGATTATCAATTATGTCATGATCATTGTGTCGATATATGTCGGCGCAGAGTGTAAACCTAGAGCTAGTTAGACAGGGCGCGAGATGTAGACGAGAATGGAACATGTACAGTGAATATCCTATTGTACGAGTTCATATTACATTGATATCGATGTACAAACAATATATCGATGTACATATGTGTATATACATCCATGTTTTTTTTCTCGATGGTCCTCCTGATTCATGATTGCGCGGGATTCGAAGGGAGTACGGTAAGATGTACCAGGTATACAGGTACCTTAGGTATGTATGTATCTCTACTCAATTGAGCGTTCTTACGTATACTCTACTTTGAATTTTGCCTGAGGTATGCAGTCTAGATATGCCAGAAGCCGCTGATCGATACATACATGTATCTGTACGGACATGTACTTCATGCAGACGGAGCGGAAGGGAATTCGGGCTGGATGGACAACGAGGGAGGTACATAGGTATCGTCTGTATCTACCCTATTGTATCTTCGAGGCTACACTACTGCGTGCATGTAGGCCTGTCCTCAGGCTCAATTACATACCCTTTCAGGTAGGCATGTATTTACCAGGTATGTAGGTATGTATGTATCCTCAGCCGGCCCGCGCGAGGCTTGCGACATGGTATACCTATCGCGAGCGCTGCTAGCATGCGCAGATATACATTACTTGCTACTTGTGACTTGGTGACTTGGCCTGGCCATGCTATCTGTACCTGAATATATTGTGGAGTATACGTAGAAAGTCTATGTTTCACTGCAGCAGTACTGTACGTGTACAGGGACAGGGTGATTGTATGATTCGGAGGAAACAAAGTTTGAGGTGTCCTGGTCCGACGAGTCGACCTGGCATCCTTGATGGACTCGAGGCTACATCCTTGACGACCTACCTCTAGATCTTCTTACATGAACATGTACATTACCTACGTGGTGTTCATATACAAACTTCTAGCTAATATACTTGTTAATTGATATCTATATATGGATGGCAGATGGCTGAATTATAAAGCTCAAGGCTGAAAGCTGAAGTATACGTACCTAGGTAGCTAGCGATAGTTCAAAATTGAATCGAAGCTGAGATGCTGCAAGATTGATATATTGACGACTACTACTTTAGGAGAAATGTAGTACCAACCACTACATGTAGTAGTCTCGTTCCACCACTAGCGGCAGCGGCACTTCTAAATTTGGAAGTAGCACAGATTACTCGAGGAACTTGGTACCACTATACGGAACCAAACAGATCGAGGAACTTTGTCATGATGATCAAGCTTAAATTTTTATACAATGTCTTACCTGAATATTAATGCTATGTCGCCGGCTGGGCCGGACCGGACAAGTCCAGGCCAGCAGCGCTTTCTTGAAATTGCGCGGGGTGACGTTGAGAGGTGTGGTGTGGTACACAGCCCTGGAAAGATACTTAGGTACATGTATCTCGAAAAGTAAATTCCCCACGGAGTTCAACTTCATAGGTGTATACCCGAGTACAGTACATACGGTAGGTATGTATGTAAAGTAGCGTAGCTACCTAGGTAGATATAGGTCGGTACATGTACATACCAGTGCTGCAAATGCATGCATGTTCCACATCATCTGGGATTTCGAGCTGCAAAGCCTTCGAATTCTATACGTATCTAATACAGTTCACAATTGCTAAATGGTTGCCTAAGTAAAGTATGTTGCTTTCACCCCGAATTCCTTGTACCACATGTACATAAGTACCGAAGTACATGTACTCTGCTGTCTGTACCTATCACGAATCACGAGCCTCGCAGAAAAATCCTAATGTTCTTCTACTATTCTTTTTAAGCACACTGTAGTATACCGGTAGTTTATAATTATTGAGGGATGTGGCCAAAAAAAAAAAAAGAAAGGAAAGGTTTGTGGAAAATATGTACCTCTAGAATCACATAACATGTAAACTACGTATACGTACATGTACATTGCGTCGGTATGTACATACATGTACTAACTACGGTTGCACACCAGGCTATAACTACGGTATGTTTGTATTTTCTCTCTAGAGGTACAATATTTCGTGGGGGGGAGGGGGCTTAAGCTTGTGAACCTAGAGTGGAGTAAAGTTTGTAGCATGCATGAATGCCATCTAGAAGCCGAATACTCGTCGAGTGTGCATGTCTGAGGCTGTGGGAGGGGGCGGTTAAAGTGAAGTTTTTTTGTTGAAATATTGTTGAATTGGAGGTCGGGGCCGCACGCGGGGTTTTGTTGCGTAGTAACGTTACTGGATTCGATGATGGATGCCAATTGCAATGTATGCATATACCATGGCAAGGTAGCCTTTTTCGCAAAAAAATCAACGAAGAAGAAGAAAAAAACAAGTAGGCTTTGATCATGAAGAAGCTCATGAATTTAAGAAATTAACTCGGGCTCAATGAGCCCATGGCCATGGCCATGGATGGTCGGGACCTACAGCTGCACAATTGTAGAGTACATGTCGACTAGCTGTTAGCGAGTTCAAATTTATTTCAGGCAGCAAGATAATTGAGACGTTTTCGTGCCGAATTGTAATTGGACGACGTCACGTTTATCTATTGGAATTCCTAGGCCTGCTACTGATCATGATAACTCGTATACTTTTAATTGTATTATGCAGTATTGATTAAGTGGCAGCCGCGGCCGACCCACCGCAGGCCGGGTAACTGCACTTCTTACCTTGAAATCGATGAAATCCGGGAACGATGTCCTCGAGCTCGGGGAAACAGGTTAGGTTAAGAAAATTGAATGTCCGTGAGCTTGGCTATTGCCGTTTCGAGTAAGCAAAGGCAGTGTGACTTGTAAACGTCCGAATTCGTTAACCGGCCGCGGAGAAGTGTAAATTCTAGTCTTTATAATTAAGTATTGAACAGATATCTGCCTTCAACTCGACGTCAAAGACCTCGAGCGAATTATAATTTTAGGAGCTGAATCATTTTCTTTGAACTTTGTAATAATTCAACTGGCCATGGCCGTGGGTAATACTCGACAATCAATATGTATTTAGAGCTGACTCTGCATGTACAGGCAAGCTCCTATTAGATACAGTATAAACCATTCTCGTGCTACATTTACCTACCTATGTATTATGACGCTGATATCATGAGGATCCAAGTAGGTAGGGAAGAAATAAATTTAAAGATGACCATGGCAATGTTGAAAAAGAAAAAAGCCTGCGTGATCTTCTAGGCCTGCAGTTGCTGCAATTCTGCTGCAGGGTGAGAAATCCATCGATGGTATACTGCGGCCGGTACCGGCTGCTCGTTGAGATGAAGTGTGGAAGGTCGTCTCTAGATCTACCCTTGAATGCTACCTAGTATGTAACTAACATAATATTAATGAATCTTCCGCCTTCCGTTACCGAGAAGCAACTTTCAAGATCCGTCAGACCCGAGGATGTGGTGAGCATGACCAAGAATTTTTTTCACTTTCCGTCCTTCCACTTGCAATCTGATATCATAGTTCCGGCATCTTGGAGCCGCGGTTTATCTTTTTTTTTTTATTGAGACGAGGCTGTGCATGCATGTATGCATGAAGGTTATGGGTGCACCGGTCCGGTGGATCGATTATGTTTCCTGGAACCTGGATTGGAGGGGAACTTAAGGGCTATAGGAATACTATACTTTCGATTCCATGGTTACGGTCGGTATGTTTTAGTCTCGTGTCCACGTATGTTTGTTTGTCAAATCCGGAGCAAGGGCTGGTTTGCAGGTGGACTGCATGTAGTGATGATGACCACGATACATTCCTGTGTACCAAGTAGGTACTTCTGGCAAGGCTGTAGCCATGCCAGCGAAAGATATGAAGTGGATTTATGTGAGTTGATATACATACATTATGAATCACTGAGCGACCAGATAAATGTTCTTGAACAATTGATCTCTCATTTATATATCCGGATTTCCATGGCTAGATTCAAGTCCAATATAGCATATTTGCCACACAGTGTCATACCAAGCTGTTCTTTGCCACAATATCAAGAGTTCCTGACATAAGTTTATTATGTAAATAATGAATAAGCATATTGGTGGCAAATTGCCACCATTTGCCACTAAGAATGCTTCGAAATATTTTGACTCCTTTCAAAAGGCTTGGAAAAGTATTTTGAAAAGTATTTTCCTGGTGATACCCAATACACTGTATTTAAAAAACAAAATACACATAACTCCAATTGAAAACTACCTAAAATATAAAAATTCAGCTCAATGTTACTGAAAAGGTTACATTGGGCGAAATCTATGCCTGAATATTATTTAACCTTGTTTTCACAGTTTTAAGAGTTTACCGGAGTCTCATAAGGTAGGTACTTTGATGAGGTTTCAAAGTTCTTGTATGTACGTACATTAATGCATTCCGAAGTACTACTTTGAATTTGAGGCGCAAATCGATTTATCATGAATAAACATGCAACCAGACGTCAGACGGTCACGGGTTTCTGGGTAGCACAGTCTAAATTTGGTTCAATTGATTGCCGTTTGTGGGCACGAGACTACCTAGGTAGTTTGTGGTAGTGATATCTCGTGCTCGTTCCTACTTCCAATTGAGGAAGCAGGATCCAACTGGCGGCGTAGCAAAAGACTTAGGGCAAGGCCCTCGGTACTTTCACTCTGAGGGCATGTCTGATCCGCTGCGCTTCCGAGAGACTCTCGCTCTACGTACCACATCTCCACGACATTGTTGCTCATGATCATGATCGATTATCCTTTCACTGCGTTACACTTTTCTTTCACTGTAACACGTCTCTGGTCTGATTATGATGTAGTAAACAAGTACTCGTCGACGTCAGTATGGTAGCTATAGACCTGTTCCCTGAGGATTCTAGAACGATAGATCCCACATCGCTTCATCATGACCAATGCTGACCTTTTGTTAGGGATTCCTGATGATGGGTCCTAAGCCTGAGCTTGCAGTGCCCCAATTTCCAATTTCAAGAAGAACAGTACTGCCAGGATTCGATTCTACACCCTTCTGATGCCCTCTCGCCATCTCATAGGCTCGGAACATTTCAAATTTGAAGGGACCAGTGAAAGAATTTAAAGCATACATTACAGGATCAGCAAACAAACCCTAGAATCCTAGCGGGGGGGGCTTCATGAATCAATGGCCAAACAAGTTCATACAACAAATTTGAAAACGAAAGATGAGAAGAAGAAAAAGAAAAGAAAAGAAGAAGAAAGACTTCGACGACTCAGATGTTCATCTAGACTTAGGTAAGGGATTGAAATGCTATCGATGCTGTTAACTTGCAATTGCTAGTGTGCAACTCGAATACAAACATGTGGATATACCATTTACCAGTAACCTGGTCGGATTAATATTCCGATGATGATAACCTCCATGAACAGGAGTCGTCGCGCAGAGGAGGCTGAGTTTCGAAATGATCGATTGCTTCTCACTCGGAAGATACATGGGAGGCAGTCATGAGCTAGTTGATGGTGATTGTTGTTGGCTACTACCTAGGAGGTAAGTCAGGAGACCCTTGAATTATGATGATCACTCGTGAACCAGAAGCAATGTCTAGATTTACGAAGGCTGTCATCGATATTTGCAATTGGGATATCGTATACGATAAAATGTTGGACGCCTTAGTTCAGGTATATTGAAGGCTGAGCACGCGCAGAAAACAAGCAGCAGATGCAATTGGCTGGATTGCGAAACATTGATACCAATCGGTTGTACCAATGAATGGTGATTTACTCGGCGATGGGCAACGCCCAGACTTGGAATCGATCTTTGGTTCAGACATGAATTAAAATAATGGCCCAATGAGTTATTTTCATGAAGATTCCCAACGCCGCTATAATGGCCCAGCTAGCTTAATTTAGCTGTTTGTTTGCGGGTTTGCTAACATGGGGCTTAAGCTCGAGAGCACATTGGTCGGCGCCGCAAACGCCCCCACAATTGGATACCGAGGCCATTTCTTGAACTGGAGGTTGGCGCGGGTTCAGGTGAACACCAACACAAATTTACCGATCGTCGTTTGTATTTCCAACGTTAGCTGTGGAGGCGCCTGCGTCTATTTAGTCCAATCAAGTCTTATTAACCCTGCTAAGGTTCGGATTTGTGGGTTACAGTTTGCAAGATAATTTATACATCGGAATATGATCCCGAATTCACGTTGCAACTGTGCTGATACATGTCTAGGTTGATGCAAACGCCTGTTTGGGAGATATAGTAATGGTCTATTCCTCGTCATGTCTTGTGAAACATCGAGAGTGGGGCGAAATTGTTGGCATTATATCGATGCACTTTAAAACAATCCAAAAGGAGTTAACAAGAGCTATGCCTCAACAGAACCCCATCAAGAAGATCATCTCAATCTGCATGCACCCGGTATAGAGTGCCATGAGAAGTACTATGGTTACCTTATTTTCACTTTGGAGCCTCTCCTTCAGCTATACCTCTTGCAGCCAAAGATGTTTACTTTCGGAATGGGACTTCCCTTTTAGGATACACCCAAACTCGAATGCGGATAGAAGGAATCGATGCTGAAGTTCGGTTCGGGGAAGCACGGGCAGTCTCAAATCAAGTACGGGAATTATAATACGTGTTGCAGGACATTCGTGCAGTGGGTACGTACGCATCACCTCAAGCATCAGTGTACCTTGTTACAGTATTTCGTAATAAATTAGCTAAATGTAGGGCATAGAGGTCAAGGCTTCATGTGTACTAATTCTCACTCCACTTTAAATTTTACCCTTCCTTCAACTTCCACTGCACGCATGGAAGTGGGTCTGGCCGACTTGTTTACAAAGTACATACTTTATGTACTTTTAGCTTATAACTTTGAAATTATATTGGACATAGGCATTGTTGGCATTCTCCGTGCGGGGCAGGCTTTGATACTACCATGGCGCTGCCTGCAGCCAGCGTATGCCTTGTACGAGTAATTAGCTGTAATTAATGCATGGAAGCTAAAGGATTTTCCATTTGGAATGCTGATATTTATGTGACATGGGTTTCGGGTCTTGGTCCTACCTACTTTGGAATTTCATGTGGAGTAATATCAATAGTCTCACTATCAATGCTTGTTGAAGCATTTTTGCAATTTCAAGTAAGTATGCATGTCGGTACGAGGTTCCTTCCATTTAATCTAAGTTAGTAGAGCTGTCTGTCTACCTTAAGTAGGTATGCTGCAACCAAACGAGGAAAATTGTATATATGTACGAGCGCTGAGAACACGAGCGCTGCTCTTTCAAAGGCAAGTATACTTTCCTCGGCTATACGCAAGTAGTCTCGTGCTCAGCCCCTCATAGTGATACGCAAGTATATAATTTAGTTGTAATATAATATAAGTCAAATTCATCGCCGATCAAATTAAATATATAGGACAACTGGCCATTTATATAGGTAGCTATAGCCTTTATAAGAATATAAATGTTGCAATTCAATTGATCATGGCCACAAGGTTAACTTAACACTGAAACACCGTGGTGATCTGATACGAGGATATCGATGTTCAGACGTCGCATTCAAACGAGAAGATCTAGATATGTTTGATTTTCGGTCGAGATCGATGCCTTTCACGAAATTCGAATTTCGAAGCGAAACCGCCGCCTTCGGTTCCCAAATCGAAACTCTATCCAGCTTCATAGATTTGTAACGAGACAGAGACTAATAGATTTTTTTAAATGCTGTAGCTTAATATGCATTAATAACATAACTACATAACAGACCCGAGGCACTGGTCAGGTGGAAGGTACTCCGTACATGCAGGCCTAGATGGTTTGTACCACAAGGCCGCCCCGCCCTCTTTCACTGCACGACTGCTACGCAGGGCCTCGACTTTCTAGGCCTGGTTAGACTGGCATATGCATCAAGTTACCAGTTTCGGTAGCTAGCTAATTAAAGGGTAGACCTGACACGCATGCCCATGACCGGCCTTGTAGAGTACTTTAGGTGCTTTACAGAGTAATAATTAAGATGCACATGAACGCACCAGGCTACATGAACGCCACTTGTTTCTTTCCTGCTTTTTGTTTTTGTTTTAGTTGGGTTATTAAGTGTAGAGTACTTAAGGTGTCGTATATTATAATTAGCTTACTTTTCCTACTTTAGCTGCGGACCAGGTAATCATTGAAAAGCTCATGATCAAGGTCATCAATTATGTTTTTTTTTTTTTCATTGTGCATGCCATGGGGCCCGGGAATATTAACACTCTATATATTGATGATCTACCCCCCCCCCCCCAGTCCTCAGCTCAGCTGCTGGTTATTAATTGGTTCATTTCAATTGCGGGGTGTCCGAGTCGAGTTGCGCAGCTGCTCAAGGGTTTTTGAATTTTTGCGAGGTCCGCGGCTAGCTTGCCGAGCGATCATGTACATATGTATGGCATGCGAACGTTAACCTTGATGCCGAGCTAGATCCGGGTATTCAGTGTAGGTTCGATTAATCGATGGAGCTTTGTGGCGATAATTAATATATTTGCACAAACCAGCTGATGTTCAGACAGGGTTTAGGATCGAGCGATACGATCGCGGCTACTGGCTACTAGAGTGGAGTACAATACTGGCAATGGGTACCGGGATATGGAGGGTGGCTATAAAAAAAAGGAAGCACAGACATTGAGGAGTTTGATTGATATCATGATGCAAATCTGGGGAAGTCGAATGTGGTTAGGTAGGAAGGGTGAATATATTTTGCGGGGTAGTTACGAGTAGTTTGAGGCCACTAGTACAAGTTCCGTATAGGACGGATACTCCGAGTACATACATTACTTGCAATTGGCCTGGAACGGGAGCTCTATGAAGTCACGCATACTTAGGTACCTACTATTGAATCAGCATGCTAGTTCGTAGTGCTTTGGAAATGTACCAGCACCAAATTTTTAAATCATCTGACTCGAGCTCAAGATATCGGTTTCTCTAGATCGTTCTGATCTGGACTCGAGCTTAGTTATAGCTAGATCATATGATCCGTCCCAGCCTGCAAGCAATTGCAGTAATATTGGGACCCGGAAGCTTGCCGGACGTCGTCGTCTAGCTATAATAATTATAAACAAGGTAAGTGTACAGTTGTGCAGGAATGTTGATTAATTATCATCAATCGATTGCAAACCTATTATAATCATCAGATTTTGGAATCTCTGGTTTAGCCAGCCACCTGAGGCTGCGACTGGACTGGACATCTTAGGTAGCTTAAGTATAGTACCATGGCCAGAACCTCCAGCCTTAAATTAATTACAATTGCAATTGATCATTCATGATCAAGTTCATTTATAATGAACATACGTTACACATGCAATTAATATTCAATTGCAAGTGGCCTCACCATACAAGTGAGATCTCGAGCTATTTATGTTTTTACTTTTGAATCTCTATACGAGATCAGAAAGAAAGGACAGAGTCGATCGACAAAGCGAGATGATGGGAGCTCGAGAATGATAGATGATCTTCCAGGCTACTCCTGGGGAGGTTCTAGGTACACTGAAGTCTCCACCAGCTCCTCTTCCCAATCGGGAGGTACATCTCCACCAGCTCTGCCTCTCCTTCCCAATCAGGAAGTATGCCTCCATCGGTTCTCCTTCCCAATCGGGGTTCCTAATCCTCCCAATCGGGTAGTCCCCATTCTGTGTGCCCGCCTGCATATCCTGCATATCTTGCATATCCTCCTGCATATCCTCTCCTGACAGGCCAGCATTTGGTGTCATGAGACTTGAAGACTCGAGCTGAGCTCGTAAGTAACTAACACGCTTGGGCCCTGTCACACGAGGGACGAAGCCAGTAGATGAAGCTTTTATTAAGACTGTGATTGATGATCTTTCTATCAAGGTTCCTCCACTCCGGGGTTGATAGATCCTCCATCTATCGACCCTCCTCCGAATGAGGAAGTACCCTTCTTCCCAAAGGAGAAAACCTCTCCTTCACTAGCCTTTCCACTTCCGACTTCAGCAGTGCTATCAGCCACTGCTCCTTTCTTCCATTTCCGTATCCACCTGCAGCTGCCCCTGCAGCTGCTCCTTTCTCCTGATCTCCTGATCTCCTTCTGCATAACCACTCCACCGCTCCACCTCTCGTGACAGGCCCAATATTTCGAGTCGAGGCTAGCGGTCACGGGTGGATACCTTTAAGTAGATGTGAGGGGCCTAGGCCCGGATTGGAAAGGCAGGAGAGGTGGTGGAACTCCCGGATCGGGAAGCGGTCTCCAAAGGTGGAATTATGTAGTTAGAGAGAGAGTGAGAGAGAGAGCAGATCATGATCAGAGTGTCTCAGAGGAATCATCATCATCTTCTCCTCTATGCTATGTCACGGCATCGTCCTCACATAGCCAGCTGGAAGATTAAGGCTTATACAAGTTTATAATGGTGGATTGATTGATTGATATGACTAGTACTCATGAGCATATGCATATGGTGCAACAGTATAAGTATTAAAACGTTAATAACTGCTTTTAACATGCACAACTCATGATCAATCATAAACCGGGCGATAATATATACTAAAGTGTCAGCAATGAACCAAAATGCTACAAGCTTAGCTAGTTATATCTCGTGCTCATGCTGCTTGCCAAATTTATCATAAATTTGAGTTTGCTCTGATCACGATCGATTCCAAGCTGCACCACCAAAAAATCGATGTGAAAGTACATAGCCTGCCTCAGTACTAGAACTGTGAACATAAGCTACCGCCTTGCAGTTGCACATCTTACGTACGTCATATGTAATACAATACATACCTACGTAGGTATGCACAATAAGGCCTCGGGAATTTTTGAGACATGCCTTATTTGAAATTTAAAAGTTTTAAAGTGATGTCGATATCGATATATATCGTTGTAGTCGCGTCGTACATACATTGTGCAACTGATCGAAAGCCTTCTCGGCTATCCTGTGTTCAAGGCCGGTCGACCGTTCATTTCAATGTCGACTCTGCATGACGGGCATGAGACTATGCATGACTTAATTAAGTGGGTAGCTATAGTCCTAGGTAGGTAGGCTAACCAGTTGTTTGTACCACGGAAAAATATTCCTTCGAATCTGGTTGTGGAACCATCGATTCTATACCGATGTCATGATCAATGTACTAAGTTTTATAGTTATCTGCAGGTTTATATATAGGGCTAGAGTGATAATTTAGTACACACATGGAATATGCTACCAGGGCGTTAAAAAGATGTTTGATTTTCACATTGAAATGCATTAGGAGCTCGAGTACTCGTGAATATATGGCCAGAGTTCGAATCTACTAGAATGATGTTTTAGTCGTTGTGACACAACTATAATCTGCGTAGTTGCAGTATAATTATAATGGATTATAAGCGCCGGGAACGTGTATATATAGCGTAGGTAGAGAGAGGATGACAATTGAAGAGCTCGAGAATTTATAAATCACCCCTCGATGGCGAACTTTTTTTTGCAGTTCATGATCCTGAACTTTGTAATAAATCGTACAACAGTCGGCCGGTGTTACCCTCAGTGCATGCACTGCACTGAGTTAACGTTCTTGGAGTTCAAGTTCCTGATTTAGATATAACTACTTAGGTACTTAGGTAGATATGCAAGATCATGAATTCGAACCAGTCGAAGCCTCAAAGGACGTCCCTTAGGCGTCAACGTTGCAGGGCGGTGCCAGGTGATATATGTGAGCTGGTCGGCCATTACCGGTATCGAATCAGTGCCGTTGATATTCCTTGCCATACCTTACCTTACCTCAGGAAGCTTATTTAAGTGTTTTTCATATATTACGCTTTGTAAAGTGAAACATTGATCGATTCTCAACCTTGGCTTGCTACATACGTAGATCACTCACCCACCCACCGTACTCTAGCCTGCAGCTGGCACCCACTCCGGAACCTAATTAGGGCTGAACCGATCTCATCCGGCCCGCGTGAGAAATTATTTGAATCGATCATTATTTTTTTTTTCTTGTATGCCTAATTAGCTAGCTCGAGCTCAGTCGACTCTGCAATATAACTATATATAGCAATCAGCATTGATTTTTCAGGTTATGCAATGTGTGTTCACAATTGCTGAGGTACAAGGCCTGGGTAACAATAAATTATCTCGTAATTTCAGACTGTGCATGACTTATTTGATTTATATTCGCCTGTTTTTCATAATCATGATCATCGAACCCGTCACAGCTACCAGCTTTTCGAGATCTAGAAAATTTGTAGTCGACGTTGTAGGTCCAAGCTTAAGCGCACCTATCCCATTCGGGTAGCCACTTCTCCATTTGGCTCCAAATGCAACATCAACACAATTGCAACTCTCAAGTCAACAAATCACAAAAATTATAACTGTCGACGTCATATCCACGGTTCCGGCTTGACGTTTTTTTTTTTAGAGCGCGGGATCTGATGGGCGATCGATGGGCAATTTCGAGCCTTGTTCACATGTAGGTTAGGTAGCTATAGGTACACACAGTTAACGTTTATATGTATCACATGCATGCATGAAGTCATTGACTGAGCTCCCCGCTACACGACCTCGAGTTACTCAAAAAGGTGCATACCTAATTGCTTGAAGTGCTGGTCTCGTGCCCTTGAAGTGCGATTCGAAGAAATGAGTAACTAGCTTAGACACACGTGATGAATAGATGACTGCCTATATGGCTTCGAAGTTCATACTGTAGATCGACTATAGTGATTTGGCGACTATAAGTAGCTACGTACTTTATATTAGACTAGTCTCGTGCCCTGGTAGTTTCTTACATTCGCAATCGATCGATGGGCACGAAAACAGATAGCATTCGGCGCCTGAATTTGTAGTTAAAAAAATTAGGTATCTACCATGGAATGGCAATCAATGCTTTCTGTTACAGATGCTACTACCTATATGCATATATATTAATCGGTTTTATGTATAGACGTGAAAGTACTTGCGCATGCCATTCATACCCATTAGTGTTTGGTTGTTTATCATTACTTCTAAAGCGCTTGTGGCCATGGCCGGTGCCAGGTTTTAATGATGCATTGCGCTGCTATATCAGTCGTGTCCTTTTTTGAACTCACGTGCAAACTTAAGGGCAGCGTTATAATTATAATTCATACTCTCGAACTAGAGAATTAAATTGAAGTAGGAGTACTACCGGCTAGGTAGGTACTAGTTCGAACCCCCCTTCCGAATCTCGAATTAGCAAACTTTCAAAAAGAACCTGATCATGAGGCATAGCGCCGGCGGCCATGAGTAGCTGAGTTTTCAGAACAATCGATCATATGACCTCTGAATCCCCCCAATCAAGGCAAAATTCGCGGCACTGAGACTCAGTGCTAGCTCATGATCGATAGGAAGGTTTAAATTCTTGCAAAGCTTCAAAGATTAATAATATTCCTGATCCTGATCATGATCATAGAATGCCGATATATGTAATTATATATGTAAAGATGTCCTGTCATAATGTTTTACAATATATCAATATTATAGCCAAGTTTTAGAACAAAATTTTCTTCTAGAAAAGTGAAAAGTTTAAAATAGACGCATCACTTTTTCTTCTTTTGAAAGTATTTTTCTTCATCTCGTTTTTTTTTTTTGTTGGACTGCTGGTTGGTGTGTATACTTCATCGAACCGGGCTAACTTCATCGATATCAATGAACAACTTCTAGCGGGAATCAATCTGTAGGAGCCAATCTGTAGGAGCTCGAGGCTCGAGGCTCCAGGTGCTAAAAAGCCAATGCAATTGAGTTTGAACTATGCGGCCGTGGTCAGATTCACAATCCTTGATTCATATGTCGTGCATACCTACCTCTATATCAAGATGCTGTAAGCTTGAAAAGCAGGTGAGGTGTGGTGACATGCAGTGAGACTCTCATGCCATTATATGTGTGGTGTCTGGTATTTAGACTCGACCGGCCAGGTCTGGTATCACCTCATGTGTTACATGAATTTGGTATTTTTTGTTGCATGCACGCATGCATATCTCAAATTTGAATATTACATCCCACCTAGGCCCTTGATTGCATATGTACGAAAAGGCTACTTTAACGTTCGACCTCGGGATCTCGGATGGAAGGCTACAAAAACGTTAACGTTGTGGTTCATGGTAATGGAATTGAAATGCATGTAATGGCTTTAGTCTGGTGTAATGGCTGTATATAGTCCAAGTAAATACCTAAGTAAGGTTTTTTTTTCTGGCCATGGCTTACTTGCTGCAATTGGAGAAAAGGATGTATCAGCTTCGAATTTGGTAGATCCACCCATGGCCAAGAGCTTGATGATTTGGACAGGATATCACGATACCGCGGGGGGCCCCTGGGCCTTGTCTGCTTGACCACATTCTGCTGGGAGCCTTCAATTTGCCTCGTAATGTTTAGCATTCCTCGAACGTAGAGCCGTACCATGAGAGAGATGCGAGCCTTTCTCCCCATGCATACAATATTCACATCTCTGTCATCGTTCACGACTCGGCCGTCTAGGAGTACTATTACAAGGCTGCAGACTCGTGATCCCTACGACGCACATACAATATAGACGGCATTTCGACATGCAAAGTAGATCTAAGTTTCGAAATATCACTACATGCGGCTGGTATACAGGATCATGTGAGTTACAACACATGTACAGTCGACTAGTCAAGTCGAGTAAATTCGATTAAATTCTGAGTTTGAAGTTCAAAGCCGGCCTTATAGCTATAGTTGCAAGACATCTCACCGCGGGGACGTCGACTACTTACATCTTTACATCTTATATCAGCAAATCTTTTTCTACCCTTCATACCCTTCCGTGTTCCGTGTCTCTCGCTTCAATTAGACTCGCACGATTTCAAGGTTTCAAGGTTTCAAGGTTGCATTTGGCCATGGTGATTTTCTATTGATTGATCTGCTAGCTAGCGATATCGCTTGCGAGCGAGCGAGGATATGGCTTAATGCATCCATCTACTCTATCTGGAGTTCGAAGTTGTGTTCATGAGAGCGTAGTAGCTACGTAGGCACGGTCGGCTTGCCGCGGAGAGGAGTTCCGTGGGAAGGTTTGATGTTGGTACCTGCTATATATATATGCGCTCCCATTGCGGAGCTCAGGGGAATATAGACATCTAGATATATATCTGACTTTAAATTGGATGAACTTCTGCAATTTTTGAAACGCAAATATAAAGTAAAAGATTCATGCTTAAGATATCTGGGAGGAGCTCGAGCTCGAAAGGATTCCCATACGGACGTTAAGGCGCACCCGGTGGGTATGATCCTTCCGGAGGGGGATTTCAATATCATGGACAGAATGAATATTATTCGAACTAGATGTACGATACATACATCAGCTAGAGGGCGTAGAGATATATATTTGCGAGTTTTAGTAATCATGATCATGATTGATAATTCCTAGGCCTTATACGAGGGAAACGTGGGCGTATAACTAGCATCTTCGAAGGATTAATACTTTCGAAGAATTTATGATATCATCGCGATTTCATGGACATTCGAACCACTCACTATTCACTACGTCGTACTTGCACTGAGTAATCATGATCAGCTAGAAGTATAGAAGGTTGCAATTGAAGCACCGCGCGCATAAACGTTAACGCTAAAACATCAACATACACCACAAACTATACAACCAAATAATTAAACCTGCTGCACCCGAGCCCCGAATTCGACTCCTCCCTCGGCTCGAGGTTGGACCGGTTGGGCATGTCTGAGGTATGTAGGTAGGTATGTCTGAGCTGCTTTCAACCGAACCTTAACCTTAACCTTAACCTTAAACCCCTAGCCTAGGCCTGTAGACTGGGAAAGAGCAAACGGAGAGAGATCAACACATACCTGCATGTTTCGAACATGTAATGTTCGGCGCATCCATCTAGAATATTAACGTTTCTGGAAGGGAGCGGAGGGTGGGGGGGAGAGGTTTGGTTGGTTACATGTGGATCTGGTGAAATTTAAATCGATACTTTATATATCGATAACTCAAAATATAGGCGTAGGGTTCAGTGAATTCGAATGCGAATCGATGGAATTAGGTACATAATATATGGATTATGGAGTAGTTATGGCTATGCATATATGGCATATGCATGCATGCATGCGGTGATCATCACGCATGAATCGATTGAGGATACCTTAGTAGGTACCTTAGGTAGGTACATACTTACTTACTTATAACCTACCTCGTACCAAGAAAAAGAAAAAAGGTACTCGAGTACCTAGGCTATAGGGGTAGTACTTTTCCGCGTCTCTTTGATTCCGAGTTTTTTTCGATGATATTTAGTCTCGTGCCCCTGTAGATTGACCCTTAAACATCTAGCTTGGAAGAAACCTGATGGACCAGGCGCTGGATATATAACGTATACATACGTAAACGAGGTTTGGTTGAGCTCTATGTGTATTCGTAATATGTATAAGGTATGATGGTGAACGTAGGTAGCTATAGCTATAGTATACGTAGGCAATTACATACCAAGTAGGTACCTACTAGGTATGTAGAAGACACATATGGCCAGCCTTGTGACCACCTCTGCCTCTGACTCTGACTCTAACTCTGACTTTCTCTCGAAACCGAAACTGAAAACTCAGAAGTTAACATCAATATCCGTCGAGTTCATGATTCGATTCGAATTAGCCATAGCCGTCGCGAGGTCGGTTCACGACAAGAAAATTTAAAGGAAAAGGTGTAAGCTTAATTATAATTATAAGCTGATCATGAGGTTATGTATGTACCTAGTTATATATGCTCAAGCTCGAAGAACTATTAAACTATATATATACTGGTAGAGTTCATCCAAAGTATAAAATATGTCACCTCAAATGTTCGATTCGAATGGGAGGGTCTGAGTGATCATGATGCGAGATCTAGAGGAATGGTAGCTATAGCTATAGCTATAGCTATAGCCTCGCACCGAGATCTAGACATGTCACAGAAAGGTAGGTATATATTGCTGATGGAATATATCACTGTTTAACTAGGTAGGTAGGTAGTAGTACGGTGAGATGTCAGCTACCTAGGTACCTAGCTATATATAGTGCAGTGGACCAGCTTTAAAATTTAAATTTTCAAAAGATCAGAGGTTATCGGGTTTACTCGACTAGACTGTGTTGTCATTCAGATGATCTATGTCACGGTTGGATACGACGGATGTAGAAGGGCAGAGATGGGCGAAGAGATCGGACCCTAGCAGGGGTGGCAGGTGAAAAAAGGCTCCTCCCAAATGAGGAAGAAAGGGAGGGAGGGAGGTCCTCGCCCAAATCGGGAAGTGGGGCTGAGGACGTCGACCAGGAGACGGAGGAGGAAGGAACGAAGGGGGTTCAAGGGAAGTCAGAGGGGAGAAGCTTAGGGGCTACTTAGAGCTCTTCTCCATCCAATCAAGTCAATTTGTCTTACACTGAATTCGTCCACGGCTCCGTCCGGCCCCCCTCATGGCAATATGTAAATATACTGGTAGCTGTATGTATGTAGCTATAACATTTCGAGCAATTGTAATCCAATTGCAATAAAACTCGAGCTCTCAATCGAGCTCGAAACATTAACCTTCAAGACCTTGAAACCTTGCAAGAAACGTTGAATAAGATTAATATTTCTGCCAACTAGTTGGCGCTCAAACTCTTTTCTATTTTGTAGAATTCGAAATTGTCGTGCCTTTTTTATTATTTATTTTTATTTTTATTTGTCTTTTGTCTTTAATTTTGTGTGGCCATGGCCAGGCAGCGGAAATCTAAAAACTCAAAACTGACTCGACTAGGTACCTTATATAATAATAGGTAGGTACTCGACCTTCCAAATATTATTTCTTTCAAAATATAAAAAGAAAAAAAAGGATTCGATTCCTCACGAGATCATGAGTACGAGAGGCAACCATATGCATATATATCTGGATCGATTCGCAGTGAACACATTACACATATGTACATGTCATATATCATATACTCTCTTACGCTTACTTACCTATAATTATGATTACTTAGGTTCTATATAAATAACTATCTTGCAATTGTACCACCCGCGCGCTGCTCCAGAAAACACAAGCCTGCTACGTATACATCGTGTATATGTATTGAGCGGCTCGCGGTTAGATGTATACTACCTCATCCAGATCGAGTTTCAAATGTTTTATAAATTTCGACGCGTGTATAATTAACGCTATCCGCCGCATGCGCATGCGCCATGCGCGGGCGTTTGAGTTTGATCATGAATGAACCGAGCCCGAGGCGAGGGGTGTGCGGCTTCAGGGTAATAGTACTAGTTCTAGTGGTAGATAACACATCCACATCTAGCTATAGTCTCGTGCCCAGCTCCAAGATATCGATGTTCATAATATACAAATCAAATTTTAATTTTGAAAGAATTTTTTATAAAAAAAGGCCTCTCCGGATTCTGGATTCTGGATCCCCGTACGCGTGGCCATGGTGTTATTATAAGTCATAGGTAACTGATTATAATTGCAAAAAAACCCAAATCAACTAAACAAACTTCAAAAAAAAAAGGAATAGGAGAAAAATGGAATGTGAACAGAGGATTCGGGGGGGAAGTTGTAAAAACATGTACATCTGGTTGCACTGTACAACGACAACGAGACGTAACTGGAGAAGGGATGGTATGAACTTTAAAGGTACGAAACCCGAGATTCAAGGAAAAATTGAAAAAGAAAAAAAAGAAAGATAGCTATAGGTATATGCTGAAAAAGGTTCGAGATATAGACACCAGCCCATTGCCACTCGCAAAGCACGAGAAATTCGCAAAGCCCACGCTCAAGAGGAAAAAAAAAAAAAAAAAAAACAACGAAAATGAACAAGAAGAATATCCCCAACCATAGCCAGTCCTACCTGGGAGAATAGGATGGTATAAGCTTCTCCTCACTCCTAAGCTTTTATGAGTGTTCATCACCAGATCTGATGCCTGCAATTCCTTTTTCGTCAGCACTGTTGGCTGTCTAAGGTTATCTGTATCCCCCCCTCAGGTTTCTTGATTGTACCTTTCTGTGCTTTACTATCACTTTCGCAATTGGTGCCTCAGTCAGTTCTGTGCCGATTTATACATGGGCCTTTTTCTAGACCTCGTTATTTTAGGAGAAAGAATCCTTACCTAGCCTTTATGAGGACTTTGTGCGGGTTGTATTTCATTCGATGTACTCGCAGTCGATTCCACTGGATTCTCCTCCAATATTTCTCCTTCAATCATGATCTCGTCCTTCTTACTACGCCTCTTCCTCGGAGCTCTCTTCTTTGTCGTAGTCGACCTTTTCTTTGCCTGCGTCACATTCTCATACAAAGCTTGATCTTCCTCCTCGTCCTCGTCAATCCCAAGATAAAGCCTATCTTCAGGTAAAGTAGTCATGACATTCGGTAAACCCTCTGTAGCTCTCGGCTCGAGACTGGCGCCACTCGTTCCGAGTCCAAGTGCATTACCCAATATCCTGCGTCGAGCCTCCTCCCACTTCACCCAAGCAAGGCCCTGGAGAAGACAATCCGCCAAATCATCGAGTTTCCCCTTTGCGGCTTTCCGTTTCAATGGTGGAGATATCGTTTTATAAACATCAAATTCGTTGTTTTCCTCTCCGGCTTCATAACCCTCCAGATCTGCGTCGGCCGGGAGTACGTTTTGGGGTAAGGCCTCTTTCTTGGATTTATTCTTCTTTTGTTTTGGAAACACGAAGCAGGGGAGGAAGAGCTTAGCTGCCGCCTGAGCCTCCGCACTCCCTATTTCAAATAATGAAGGCGTAGGTTTTTGGTTCTCTGGAATAGCGTTCGTGTCGTTATCCGGCGGTGAATACAGAAAGTCCGTCACGATAAAGGTTTTGGATGCTTTACAGTCCTCGTACGTCTTGACTGCATCAGAAGGTTTCATTAGACGTGGGGAGGTGCTGTACGCCCCAGGGACGGCAGGAGTGCCGGTATCGTGCCATTGTTCCCAGAACCCGAGGACTTTCTTGGCGTCCATACTATGAATTGGTTTCCATTTGTAGTCCGAGGGAGTGACTGTTGGCCAGTGGGATTCGCGGTACAGGGCATGTAAGCATCCCCAGATTATGGTTTCAAACATGTTTACTCTGATTGTCCACTCCTGCACCATGGCACTCCCCATCGATCTATATCTCTGCCTCTCGATGAGAATTTGGTCCGGCTTGTGTGTTTGGAGAAGGTGTTTACATAGCATGTACGCAACATTCGAAAGCGACTCTGGTGTGTATGATTCCGTTGCGTGAGGATCCATACCCGGAATTGATATCGTTGGGATAGGTGGGGCTTTTGAGCGTGATGCCGATACTATAGGCTCCTGTATTGCCAGGATTGCTGATGGAGAGATTGCTATGCGCTGCCATGCAATAATCTCTGGCTTGATTCTGGTGTCATCGCCTAGGTCCGGCGTCGGCGGGATTTCGAGGACGCATATTGCGAGGTTGCGGATTCCCATGTCAATCGAGAGGATCCGGGTTGGCTTGAGGGCGCCATTGGCGGGGTACGGGAAGCGAGATGTATTGAGGAGGGTGCTACAGATGTCGTCCGCGAGAAGGGCTTTTGGGGAGGAGACGCCCAGGCCGAGAGCCGTGGCGACCTGCCTGAGCTGGGCGAGCTTGAGGGACGAGGTGAGGAGGAGGGGCGTGAGGAGAGGCGGGGGCATGGTGGCCGCTGGGCGTGGGCGGTGTGGCTGGGTGGAGGTCGGCCGGGGCGAGGGCACGGGGATGGGCGTGGGATTGCGTAGTATTCTCTAGTGCCTGATTGTGGGAGGAACGACTTCCGAGATGGGTATATCACGTGGAGCACTGAGGTCTCGAGTGTTTATCCTCGTGCGGAAATATCAAAATGTTTGAACAGGCTTGGTTTTCGGTATGCGTTTGGGGCATCTCAATTGATGCCCCCTGCATGGCATCGATGTCTGCAGCATCCCCAGCAGAGCACTATCGGTATATCGGTGCATCAAAATTCAACTTGTTTGGCTTCTCATCTCGAGCTCCGCGAGCATAAATTTGGAGATCCACGCCCAGCGCTCTGCAGATTCACAGGGCTGCCAGAGCCTGCCATGGCATGTTGTGTCAGTACCCTAAACGCCATTCGAAATATATGAACATTCCAAGTTGCATGCATAATGAACTCGGTATCATGCCGGTGCTTGTAAACTTGAGTTTAGATGTCAAAGCTAGCACATGAATTATAATCAAGCTTTCACAAGGATGAACCTCAAAAGATATCTGCTCCCTGCACATAAAGGCCTACCGAGGTTATAATCAGACTGAGTTGCATTGACATATATAGCATCGCATGGTCACTCATGACCACTATGAACATCCGCTGACTTCCGCACCGCATCTCGAACTCCACGCCAAGACCTTGATATTTAATCCAAACCGCCAACTCCGAGTGCCCCGGGGTGGGTGAGCAAGCGCAACTTCTAGATACTCGGGATGAAGTAGGCCCGGCCCGTGGCCTGGAACCCGGCTGCTCTAGTGGGGATGTCTGCAAATGCTCAGGCTCACTAATCCCTTGCTTACAGTTCATCTGCCCCTCCCCCGCCCACACTCTGCTGCCATCATCGACTCGCATCATCCCGCCATCTCACACATCTGATATTACTCGCCCCCCGCACATATTAATTTCCGGACCCCAGGCAGAGCTATAAGCCCCCCCGCACTCCCGCCACTCTCTCTCGCCTTCAGAAAGTCCAGTCAAGCTGTCGTCCTCACATCTCCTCCTCTTGAGCAAGCGCCTGTCGACGGCCTCACCAAGACTCACAAGCATCTCACGACACATTGCGACAATGGCCCCAATCACAAAGCATTTCGACTATCTCGTCATCGGAGGCGGTAGCGGCGGTCTTGCCTCCGCCAGGCGAGCAAGTGCCCTTTACGGAAAGAGCGTGGGAATCATCGAGCATGGTCGCCTTGGAGGAACGTGTGTGAACGTTGGGTAAGCTGCTCCTCGGGAATCTCATAGCATAGCGTACCTGGCTGACAGCTCCTCAAGATGTGTACCAAAGAAGGTTACTTGGAATGCCGCAGATCTCGCTGAACGATTACACGATGCACATGCATACGGATTCAACCTCACCCAGACAGCTCCATTCGACTGGCCAAAGTTCAAGGCCAAGCGTGACGCCTATGTCAAGCGCCTCAACGGAATCTATGAACGCAATCTCGCAAACGACAAGGTCGACTACATCAATGGCCATGCATCCTTCAAGTCTCCAAAAGAGGTCGTGGTTACCCCACCAGAGCCTTCCACAGAGCCACCTTCCCTCTACTCCGCCAACCACATCCTCATTGCCACCGGAGGATACGCAATCATTCCTGATGAGTCTCAAATCCCCGGCGCAAGCCATGGTATCACCTCGGATGGCTTCTTTGAGCTCGAGCAGCAGCCAAAGCGTGTCGCCCTTGTTGGCGCAGGCTACATTGCTGTTGAGTTTGCCGGCATGTTTGCCGCACTCGGATCAGAAACCCACCTCTACATCCGCGGAGACACTGTTCTCCGCTCATTCGACCCAATGATTCAGACCACCCTAACCAAGCATTACGAGTCATTCCTCGGCGTCAACATTCACAAACAGTCAAAGATCTCACGGGTGGACAAGAACCCCGAGACCGGCGTGCTGACCATCCACTACACCTCCGCAGCCGACCCATCAGTCACCACAACCCAGGAAGTCGACGCCCTCATTTGGGCAATCGGCCGTGGCCCTCTCACCGGCGCCCTCAATCTCCAAGGCGCAGGCCTCGGCGCTCTTCTCAGTGACCCCAAGCGGCCCATCATCCCGACAAACGAGTACCAAGACACCGCCATCCCCCATATCCACGCCCTCGGCGATGTCACTGGCCACCACGAGCTCACCCCCGTCGCCATCGCCGCCGGACGCAAACTCGCAGACCGCCTCTTTGCGCCCCCGGAACTCAACCTCGGCAACGCAAAGCTAGACTACAACCTCATCCCCTCCGTCGTCTTCTCCCACCCGGAGGTCGGCACGATCGGCCTCACGGAGCCCGAGGCCCGCGAGTTGTTCCCCGGCCAGATCAAGATCTACGAGACGAGCTTCACGAGCATGTACTTTGCCATGATGGAGCCCGAGAGGAAGGAGCCCACACGGTACAAGTTGATTTGCGCAGGCCCGGAGGAGAAGGTTGTCGGCTTACATATCCTGGGCCAGGGAAGCTCGGAGATTCTGCAAGGGTTCGGAGTCGCAATCAAGATGGGCGCCACGAAGAAGGACTTTGACTCGTGTGTTGCCATCCATCCTTCTAGTGCCGAGGAGTTGGTGACTCTTAAGTAGAGGGTGGTATCTTTTTTTCTTTCTTTTTTTTTTTCATTTTTTTTGGTCATACCATGATATCGATTGTGGATTTTTTTTTTCTTTTTTTTAGCCCCATTATTGCTTGAAAAACTAGCACTTTTTTTTTCGTTTTATGACAGATCTGTAAGTAAAGTAGTATTCGAATAAATATTCGGAATGTGTATCATCATCTATCCGATTGAATCTGTTCTCCCTCTCTAATTGAATCTGTACAAGTCTATAGCTATAGACAGACCCAAGTGCAGATGATTGGTATCTCTCTTATTTTCATGTGATTCTTTTGTCAGGATTATTACAGTGAAACGCTGCGAAAGTTCAGGGTAACCCTTAAAAAAAAAATCTGTGACGTGTGTGTAGATAGATAAAGGACTTTATGTATGTGGTTTATAAGCCAATTGGTCTAGAAAAAAAATAAAGGAATATATATCTTTATATATAGAAACCATGAGTGATCAAGTAGTTGTATTGTATCGAAATGTACATATATAAATAGAAAAAGAAAAGAAAAAGATGATCATAAGGAGGCAATATATACTTTATATATAAACACAATTGTCGATCTATCGAGACGTTTACCCTCCCACCTCCCTCTACTCCTTCACCCCCCCACTCCACCACTTCCTCGTCTCCCCGCGCACAACAACCTCCCCCTCCCCCTCCGCCACAACAACAGCCCCAGTCACCCCCCCCTCCCCACTCACCCCCTCCGCCACCCCCACCCCCTCCCCCCCCCCAGCCTTACCCGCATACCTCGAATACCTCCTCCCCTCCTCCTCCTCCGCCCACCTCCCCACAATCCCCCCCTCCACCTGCGCGCGCGTAACCCCAACCATCATCCTCGGCAACCCCATACTCTCCAAAAACCTCACCCCCTCGTCCCACTCCCGGGCCCTGCGGTCCTCCCCCCACGCCAGCTCCAGACTCATGATATCGATGACCATGGGCAGGGCCTCGAGCGCGGCCTGGGCGTTGAGGAAGGCCAGGCGGGTGCGGCGCGCGAGCACGTCGACGGCGGTCTGCGCGTACTCGTTGCGCACGGCGTAGACGACCTCGCCGTCGATGAACGGGTAGAGCGGGGAGAGGCGGAGGCCGCGCGCGGGGAAGCGCGTGTGGTGGGTTGGGGAGGCGAGGTGCGCGACGGTCCAGGCGCGGTCGCCGTAGGCGTGCGCGAGGTGTTGCGCGACGGGGGTTTCGAGGCCGTAGTGCTGGATGAGGTTGATGAAGAGGGTTGTGCTGTAGCCGTGGGCGCCGATGAGTTTTGTGTGTTCGGTTTGGCAGGGGGGGAAGGATGCGGAGCCGGAGGTGGTGGTGGTGGGGCGGAGGTTAAAGTATTGGATCGCGTGGTCGACGGTTTCCTCAGCCATCTGCCGGTACGTCGTCCACTTCCCGCCCGCGATCGTGAGAAGCCCAGAGGGGCTGGTGTTGATGAGATGGCTCCGCACGAGGGACTCCGTGTTCTTTGCGTTCGGGTCCTTCACCAGCGGCCTTATCCCCGACCACGCCGCAAGCACATCCCCCCTGCGGACGTTGATGTCCGGGGCCAGATACCTGCGGACCTCGGAGAGGATCCAGTTGATCTCCTCCTCGAGCGGGAGCGGGTGCGGGGTGATTTCCGTGGGCGCGTCGGTCGTGCCGGCGATGGTGTTGCCCTGCCAGGGCAGGAAGAAGATGACCCTCCCGTCGGACGTCGAGGGGTCGATGAGGCCCATGCGCTGCGGGGAGTAGTACCCCGGGAGGACGATGTGCACGCCGCTCGAGGGCGCCACGATCGGGGGGACGGAGGGGTCGTCGAGGATGCGGATCGAGTCCGTGAAGGGCCCTGTCGCATTCACCACGCCCTTTGCCGGCACTGAAAACTCCACCGCCTCCTCCTCTTGTTGAGTTTTTTTCCCGCCCTTGCCCTTCTTCGTCGTCGTCGTCGGCGGGGGAAGGAGGTCCCTAACTCTTACGCCCGTGATCTGCCCCGTCACGGGGTCCTTGATGAGCTGGTTCACCTCGACGTGGTTGATGACTGTAGCGCCGTGGAGCGCAGCCGTTGTAGCGATCGCAACGTTCATGCGAGAGTCGTTGTGGGAGCCATCTGTAAACAAAAAAGATATAAAGAATATCTCCGGGCCCTCCCCCAACCCATTTTTCCATCGCATGGCAAGGAAAAAAGGATTGGAGGGGGGGTGGGAAAGATACCTTCCTTAGCCAATGGGGTCTTTGTTTTCGCTTTTAAACACTCCCGGGAAATATAAAAACATCCAGCTGCACCACTCCCGGGAATCCTCCTCCTGCATTGAGGAAATTCCAAATTGGGCAATTGCTCTTTCTTTATTGTCATCATCCAACTCCGGATGCCCTCTCCACCCCACCCCTCACCCGTAACCCCTCCAAAACAAAAAACAACAGCAAAAGCAAGAAGAAGAATCGGTAGTAACACAAACCATAATACACCAACGCCCCGACGAGCCCCTCCTCCTTCAACATCGGAAACTGCTCGCACGCCTTGCCCTTCGTCAAGAAGTAGCTGCCCTCCAAATTCTCCGCGCCGGCCAGCCAATCATACATCTTCGTGCCGACCCAAAAGTACGGCAACTTCCACCACGTGTAAATCGGCAGCATAATCGGCAGCGCCATGCTCAGGTGCGGCGCCGTGTTGAGAAACACCGCGCGCTCCTTGAGCGCTTCTTTGACAAGGAGGTACTGGTTGTAGTCGAGCTCCTTGAACGCCTTCTCGAGATACCGCACCCCCCCGTGCACGAGCTTGGTGCTCTTGGAGGACGTCCCGCAGCTGAAGTCGTCGCGCTCGATCAGCGCGACCTTGAGGCCGCGGGTTGCGGCGTCGAGAGCGACGCCGGCGCCGGTGGCGCCCCCGCCGATGATGAGGAGGTCGTAGGGCGCTGCTGCTGCGCCATCTTTCTGTGAGGATGATGATGCTGCGCGGAGCCGGGCGAGCTGCTCTGCCCGTGTTGGGAGCTGCGGGAATTTCGGCGGGGTTGATGATGCATGAAATGAGGAGGATTTGGAGCCGCCGCCGCCGATGCGTGATGCGGTGGAGTTTTTGTAGGAGCGGTAGACGAGGTAGGTTGTTGTTGTTGCTGCGGTGGCGTAGAAGGCTTGTCGGAGGAGTCTGTTGCGGGTTATTGCCCCGGATAGACGCGGGGTGGGCATTGGAGGGTTTGTTAATTGGTTGAGGGGTAGCTACGTACGTACTCTGATGTGCTGTGGTTTGTTTGAAGGGATCGTTCGGTGGGGGTAGGGAGGGAAGGATGGGTTCAATCGATCGATATAGCCCAGGGGGGGGATATCAGGATATATGATATTCCCGAATGTGAGGCAATTGGGTTTGAGGGTGTGTGTGTGATGGTTGGCGTACGGGGTAAGACGGCCGGAGGAGCTTCAGCAGGTGGTCAACAACAAGTCAAGTATGACTGACCAGGTACTACCGAATTCTTATACAGAAGTTGTTTCTTAGTCGAAACGAATCAACGTAAGTAAGTTGCCCAGGAACGGCCGCGGTATAAGCTTAATTAATTGCCTTGGTATGTTGGAGTGAACCTCCCGCCTAGGCCCTCCTCCGCGATCTACGCTCCTCTTAAACCCCCCCGAGACGAATTCCCACAGTGTCCCATCACTTTCTCCCCATCAATCGCAAGAGCCCATATGCTAATACCCACAAATACGTAGAGCAGAGCAGAGCACAAGACCGCCCTCGTCGAGCTCCTCCAAAGGATTAATCCGCCCAGCGCATGCGGCGCAGCAGTCGACCCGCTTCAGCCTAAAGAATAAGCTTCCGCAATACCGTTATACATTTCACATGCTATTTCTCTATCCGACCCCAGCGCGGGGTGATTTATGTACGTCATTTATGGCCCCCATACCGCTCAACAGGCAACGGTGCACTGGTCGAAGCCTTTAGCCTCTATATACGAAGCCTTGCGGATACCTAGCTGTTAGCCTCGAGATAGCTGTGACGTTACTACACAGCGCCGGGCCTCATCGCTCAGCCGCTCGGCCCAGCCTCGGCATCCGACATGAAGAAAACACCGAGATGCAGCTGCTGAAAAGAAGGGTTTTTTACAATGCAAGGAGTTCATCTATATTATGCATGCAAGCCGCTAGAGTAGGTCATGTGCATACAAAGCACCTAAAGCCGATTAGAGTACTGCATCCGACCGAGAGAAAAACCCCCGGTCCCGTGCCGACAATCCCGATAACTATTCGCACAATTCCCGAAATCGACCAAAACCCCGAAAGCACAGGTAGTCTCATATTCACAAAAAAAAAATACAAATGAAAGCCAAAGTTGAGAAGTAATGTCCCCCTCCCGCCGTACAACAGATCTTGTCTGCCCTCCCCCCTACCCACCCCTCCTTCCCCACCCCTCACCCCCCACAAACAAACTCCCACACACCCCCCATCCACCTCCCCCCAATCCCCCCCCACCTCTCCCCCACCCAACCCCCTCCCTCCCTCTCCCCCCGCCCAAACACCAACCCACAAAATCCCCCCACCCCAAACGCCCTCCCCATCCCATCCGTCAAAAACCCACATACATGTTTTGGATTCCAACGTCGAGACATGTAAAACGGGGAGAGGGGGGCAAAGGAACTTGCATAACGGGTAGCATCTGAAAACGAAGGAAAAAAGAAAAAAGAAGGGACCTGGATAGAGAAGAAGCTTAAATGGAGGAGTCGGAAAAAGAAAGGGTTTAGAGGGGGTGCGCTTTATAGGTAAGAGTTTCATTATCATGGGGGGAAATAATTTGGGGATTTGGGGACGAAGAAAAAAGCGGATAGGACCGGGGAAGTTGTGGAGGGGGTGTAATTTGATGTTGGCATTCTTTTTGACTTTCCGCATCCATGGGGGAGAGGGAGGAGAAAGCTTCGAAAGTGCCGTGTGTGTGGTCATGAAGGGATCGGGGAAAGAGGGAGTTGGAGTTGGGGAATTGGATTGGATTCAGGTAAAACTCGATTGATTGGTATTGCGTGATATGTACAGAATAAAGGGATGCGAATAGTGCATGTTCTGGGAAAGCGAGCGGGGTGCTGCTGGAATTATAAGGGATAAGAATTGTAGTTGTGAAGAAGAATGTGGTGGATCGTAAGGCTCGTGAGCGTGAACGAGATGAGGCTTGCGGATGAGGTTTCTATTAAACCCCCACGGGTAAAATCCAGACGATTTGTGTTGATTGGAAATCTTGGCGTTCGTTCATCGCCAAGCCCGCTGTCAAGACTTGGCGAAAGGCAATGCTTCCGATGAATGCAGCTCACGAAGTTCAATTGACATTACCCTCATGCATATGCTGGTAGGTGCTAATGCGCAATTATATCAGATGGACAAGTGCGGAAATTCGAACGAGGGCTCCTGGAGATGAGAACACTTCTGGAGTACTGAACGTTCATTTCCTAGCCTCATTTCATATCTTCCATCACATCCTCCCCATGTGAAGGGGGTTAATTTAGGTAAACTCAGACGAACAACGTTGGAACCATAAACACCTCATATTCAGACTTGTGTGAATTCATAATTATCAAATGTACACCTGCAGCATCCAATCGCAAGTGCCTGGAATCTGGGCATAATCATGATCAAGAACAATTGATATCATTTCGAAAAAATTTCCCTAAGCAGTACCTACCTAAGACACCTTCAAAACCGAGAAAAAAAAGAAAAAAAGAAAATAATACAGAGATCCATCCAACGATAAGAGAGTGGATGAGTTTACCTCATGATCAAATATGTATCACGCCTCATGAACAAAGAAAGAGCAAAAAGCACCCCCAACTTGGGCCTACCACCTACCACCAAAGAGGCAAAGAGTGGGTGGGGTTGATTGATGTCGACAAAGCTCCTCTCACTCCCAAATTTTCAAGGTTCTCCAAACATCCATCCAATTGTGGTTTTTTTTTCTCTTTTTCGATAATGATGACTGGATTTTAAATTTTACTCGACAGTCTTTCCACTGATAATCTCCTTTCCAGTCTTCTTGATCTTCTCATAGACATCGTCGTACGAGAGTTCTGGGGCGGTGATGACCGTGACGGATTGTTCCGGGAGAGAGATATCGACGGTCTTGACGCCTGTGTTTTGGGTGAAAAGAGAATAAATGTTCGTTAGCCTTTTTATTCCATTTTTGTAAAAAAAATAGCGGTGGTATTGGTGGTGGTAGTAGAGATGTGAAAGAATATAGGGGGAGAGGAAGCTAGGAAAGGAGGAGGAAATTTATAGCAAATGGGAAGAAGTAGGAAGTAGGTAGGTTCTTACCATCAGTCTTCTTCAAGACCCTGTCGATGGCGCCAGAGCAGCCTCCGCAGGCCATCTTGACGTTGAATTGGTAGGTGTGGTCAGACATGTTTTCTGTTTGAGGCTTTTTTGTTAGCAGATACTCGTTTTATCTCTCTCTCTCTCATACAAGCTCTCTCTAATGTTCTCTCTGTGTGTGTGTGTGTGTTGTAGCATTTTCTCCGAGATAAGCTCCGCTCCTTCACCACCCCTCTACTCGAGAGAGAGCAGCTGACAGAGTGAGAGCCAGCCGGGTGGCAACAGCAGCAACAATGACAAAGAGTGGAAGCGAGACGAGGACATGTAGATGAAAGAAGCTACCAGCCGTGGGGTTCAGGCAGGGAAGCAAGTAAGGTAGGTCAGTGACTTACGTGTAGTGTAGTGGAGCCTTTTTAAACGAAGAGTTGATTGATGTGAGAAGCGATGAAAAGCGAATCGATGCGAAGCGATGGGATGGATGAGAGACGAGAAGTGAGTGGTTGAAGTGAAAGTGAAGTGAAGTGAAGGGCTTAAAAGTGTGGGGTCGGTTGCAGGTGGGGTAGCTGTCAACTTGTGGGGCGCGCGGGCGGGTCGGGATTGCTAATATAGAGTAATAGAGTAGAGCTAGCTACAAAGGTACTTCTCGTCAAGGTTATAGAGATGGGAATGGGAATAGGATATCAATGCTGTATTGAGCTATGTTGGGCAGTGAAACGAAAGCCTACCCAAGGGAGGGGAGGTGGTGATGCTTATATATCCGAAATCCATTATCTTCATTACACCACACCGCACAGGTTCTCGTGTCAGCCACGACAAGTGATCGAGCTCCGGAATTGCGAGCTTGAGCTTGCTTACTCTAGATTGATTGCTCACGCACTCGCGACAATCTCACGGTGGGGCACGACACCAGCACCTACGAAAACAGTAATCCATTAATTCGAATTACAAACCCAAAAAGCAAGCCCCACTTCCGTTGCGTTGTGTTGCATCGCATAGGAAGTATGTAGCCTCTGTACCTATGTCGCATTTCCCATGCTCAGCTCAGATCTACCATATATGCATCTACCTCATCGCAATCCACAATGACGACTTCAGAATCCCGGCCGCCCGCCACGTACGGATATACTCTACTAATTCTAATGCACGTTTCCTCTACCTATCATTAGTTCTAATAATACCTACCATCTTATCATTGTCTAAATCTCAATCCCGGCACTACTACAAACTCAGGAAAGATACCGACCGATATACTCTAGGTACTGGGCACGAGGCTACGATACGAGTACACTAGCCTCAACCACCTCCACCTTCATTACCCCCCCGCCGCCTCCGGACCCCCTGGGCCGGTAGGGTGGGTCATCATGAGTTTGTTTCAGGAACCAACGCACACCACCTTTTTTTTTGTTTTGTTTTATGTTTTTTACCTTGCCTTGAGCTTAAGAAGAGTAAGGCAGTGCACAAATACTCGAGTAGAAACAAAAAGAAGGGACCCTGTTTTCCCTTAAGCTTGGAGTTTAATTTAGAGGAAACAACTCGAGATTTAGCTACGCTACTCTGAGCAGGAAACCTGCTCATGTTTGGGGGGGGGGGGGGGGCTTCTAAGCTCCGGCCGCGGGGATAGCCTCGACGCGGGTGTTCGACGCGGGGATCCCTTTCGAAATTTCGATAAGGTTTAAATGCATGGATATGCAAGGAGGTAGGTGTGCATTATGCATATGCATGACGGGGCTTGCATATCATAGCATATCGAACTTCCTGTCTGCATATCCTTACCTCCTCTTCGCTCAATGTTCCCCTCGAGCAACAGCACTGGCGTAGCCCCCAGTCTCGAGCGTAATTATAACCCCACATCCTGACCGGAATCAGATGTACCTGCGTCGCGTCTGCACCTACAGTACATGTTGTGTTGCGAGAGCAAGAGAGCTAGAGTACCTAAGAGAGATTGCGAATATGCAGGGACAGAAACGAGGGACGGACACAGAGACATCGGAAGAGGGGGGAAGATCTGGAGATCTGTTTCGGCTGCAGGGGCCAAGGACATCTGTCCTACAGAGACGATCGCGAGCTTATTTAGACAATAAATCACAAAAATCTCGGACTTGAGATGGGACGTCGACGGATACAGAAATCAGGATAAACCTGCTCATGATGGTTTCGCTCAAATTTAAATGCCATTGTGATATATATATATATTTGGGAGAGGTCCAAATATAGTCTCGTGCACTGTATACAACGAGTACATGTAGAGTAATTGCAATTGGCTGGCTTGACGTCCATCTCGATCCCACCTGTGTGCACGTGGCCAGGGCGTAGCTATAAATACCTAAGTATACTGGAATTGTAACACCATGGCCATATAAAGTAACTATAATCCGCATGAGCTAATTGTCAGCTGACGGCGATGTTTTTTTTTCAGGAAGCCTTTAGAAGAAACGATATGATATATGAGCTTTTGTAGGTGTAGGTAGATGTGGACGGAGATGGAGATCGCCGGTGGTGGGGCATACCTACATAGGTAAGGTAGGTAGTCTCGTTCCCTCCCAGTGAGACAGGAAGACGTAGTGTTCTGTGCGTTCTTCCATTACAAACTGGTACATTAGGTATTTGTCTGTGTTCTAGATCTCCATACATGTATACATTTCGACGGTTTGCACATGTACAGACCCCCCCCCCTGCCAGTGTTGCAATATTTTCGGCCTGTATACGTAACGAGTAACCACTAGTACTTACCTGTACTATTCTGCCAGGAAGCTACCTATAAGCTACCTAACCTACCCACAGGTGATTAGGATAACCCCCAGAATCCGATCCAAAGACGAGACTACCCCTACCTACAATATTGGTAGATCCGAAACTCGCCCGGAGCTATATATCGAGTTGCAAAATATTGGCTGCTAGACAGACATATCATGATCAAGATCCAGATCCTGGGACGGAGCTCACAAGAATATTCAGATCAGAAATTCAAAATCCTATAGCTATAGCTAGCCTCAATTGCAAATATATCATTTATGCATTAATATTTCAAGCCCACATGATCGATGAAACAAGAATCAAATAAAAAAATAATTATAACGAGAACAGGAAAGATACAATTAGGTACCTGGTGTCGTGTATGAAAAAATGCGAAAGCCGTGATATGTGATATATATTCCATAAGATAGTCATATATAGCTAGCTATACACGAGAACAATAGCTATAGTATTATTGATCGCTTAAGGCAAACAACAATTAAATAAAAATATATAAAAGAAAAAATGATAGATAATTATGAGAAAAAAGGTCACAAGGAACCCCAACAATTAGATCGGATCCGGAATTCAGATATATGTCAGCGAAAATTTGAAAAAAATAGAAAAAGAAAGATAGCAAAAAACACCGGCACCGCAAACATAAAAACGCCTCACTAACCACCCCCCACCCCCCCCCTAACCTCCCCCCCATGCTCACCTCGGACTCGGATTTCCGAAGTTCAGTCGATACTATCGACTGACCCCGCCACCTCCTCCTCCTCCTCCTCCTCCTCCTCCTCCGCTATCTGCTGTGCTGCTACTCCCACTCCCACTTCCAAACGCCATGAAGGAGTGGGGTCTCCTCTTTTTCCCACTGTCGGGGATCCGGCCTTGTTCTTGCAACCTCTCCTCCGACATCTTCTCGAAAATCTCGTCGAAGGATTTAGGACCTCCGGTCCTTTCCTTCGGCGGTTGAGTTTGGTGGGGTGGAGGTGGAGGAGGAGGCATCTGAGTCTGCCCTTGTTGTTGCCGTTGCATCGACAGGAAGACCTCCTGTGGGGGTTGTGTGTAGAGAGGAGTTGGACCGAGCTGAATCCCATCCAGGATTGTCGCCAACTGCTCACTCCCACGACGCTATAGCGAAGGAACATGACATTAGCCACGACTCGACAAAAAAAGAAAAGAGGAAAGAAACTCACCCCCATATTTACAGGAGAAGTAGCCTGCTGTTGCTGCGGCAAGAAACTCGAATTCTGCATTCCACCTGCCGGCAAACCAACCGACAAACCAACCTCCGAACCCCTCCTTCCAGCCAACGGAATCATCGGTGGCAGCGTATCAATGCTCTCATCACTCTGCTTTACCCTCCCGGCAATGGCAGTCATCCTCTGCGCGATATTATACGGAAGACTTCGGATTTGCTGCTCGCGAGTCTTTTGGGCCACCACGGGCGTTGGCGGGAGTGGTGGAGGTGGCGTTTCTGATCGATTGAATGCTGGGGTCGTATGTTCAGGCACCGGTGGAGGCGTGGTAGACCTAGGTGATGGAGGACCGCTGTTGGGGATTGCATACTCCCAGGGCTTTTTGGGCGGAATCAACGATTCAGGAGATTGCTGATTCGTAGACAGCTCAAGTTCACGAATAGCTGCTTCTATCTTGATGGCCATAGGATCCAGTGCTGCCTTGTCTCCGCTGGTTTCCTTTGCATCGTTTGCATCTTTGAAGGATCTTTCAAGAGTGAAGTTACTTGGTCTACTTGCAGATGGGCCTTGTCTTGGAGAGACAATGCCCTGTGAGCCGACTATCTTGACTGCCCCGGAACGTTTCATGGAAGAGTTATCGTGAGGTCCATCATCACCGGTTGAAATTCTATCCAGAGTAGCCAAAGCCATCCGTTGGCCAGACATCTTCTTTTCCTTCATGGTGTGAAGCTCGCTAGTCGCACGCGTGTGCCTAACAGGTACGACTGGCGTCAGCTCCTCGACATGTTCAATTCCCCAGGCCAATATCCCAGCCAAAGGACCACGGGACAGCATCATGTCTTTCAGGGGATCATCTCCCCGCACCAAACTAGCAGCGATACAGATGGAAAGATTATCCACAGTCATTTTGTTCGCTGCCGCATGGGCCGAAACAACAGCCATCAACGGAATCAAGTGGCGGGTTAGCAAGACCCTGGTGGTGAAAGGAAGACCTCCTTTGCCCTCATGTCCCGTGAGCAAAAGCCTCACGTCTTCAGCATTCTTCCACTTGGCCTCAAGTTCGGCATAGAATCGAGTAGGAATCAAGGGCTCAGGCAGCGAGCGATAGTACAACTTGATGAGCCCCGCTGCCACGTGTGGGCCATAGTCTGAAGGACGAATAAATTGCCCACGGTCATATGCCTCCTTGGCAATGTCCAACAATTGGATACTAGGTGGGATTCGAAAGATTCCCTCGGTCTTGAGATGGTACTGCTTAAGATACCGTGACGTCTCGATAAGAACCAGTGGGAGCTTTGGCTCCATCTCCCCTGGAGGGAATGGGTTAACACCAAACATTGGGGGTGGTGGATTTGGAATCGTGAGAATCGGATTCGTTTTCCGATCATGCAGGTAAACCTGAGGTGGGATATTTAAATTCTGAAATGTGAGCATCGTTGCGAGATCCGACAGGTTGTTGACTATTTAATTTGTTTAGTGCTCTGTCATAAGGGAGGGTTAAGTGATATTATCAATCATACCATGGACCACCTTCTTCTTAAATTTTGGCGATACAACAGTTTGTGCCATCTCAAACAAGATCCTAACCCAAGATCTTTCGTGAACGATATAAAGCCTCTTGATCCCCTTTCTCACCGCGCGAGACAACTAGATAGGCAATCAAAGAATCAGCATAACTCCACATGATATCCAAAGAAGTACAGAAACCGTGTGCATTGAAAACATACCAGATTGTACGCTTGAAGAGACCAGCTCCAAGCTGGGCGGTTCCATTTTCCGGTGCTGCTGTTATCAGCGTCGGTGTTGCCTCCTTTTCCAGGCGTTCCTGCTCTCGCCCCAGGCGTACCCTGCATTTCGCTCGTTCCTCCGGCAAAGAAAACGACTGAATACCCAAGCCCTTGGGCCAATTCCTCCTCACGAGGCAACTCACTAAGCACATATGGGAGGAGCTTGTTGTAATCAATCACTCTCGTGTCCGGAAACGCTGCTGCACAAAGTATGAAAAGCGGGCCTCCGTTGGCATCCAGGCCAGAGCGGAAAAGGATCTTTGATGCAATTGTAGCAAGGTTCAGATCATATGAAGGAGAAGTTCTGGACGGCGGGCGGGGGTTGATTGCCGTGAATCCGGAGGCTGTGATAGCCCGGCGTCTGATGTGCTCAACAACTGCAGACATTTTCTTCAGCCTTTTCTTGAATAGACTGGAATTAGGTTTCTTATGTCGAAGGCGCTCTATGCTGTCGATATTTGAAATTTGAGGTTTGGGCGTGTGTGTTTGGGGGGGGGGCGTGAATTGGATAGCTAGTGAGCTAGTGAGGCGGAAATCAGACGTGTATGGTGGTGAGGTTTAAGAGGAAAGATCCCGAGAAGGTCCCTTCTATATGCCTTGGTGTTTGAGTGGGTTTGAGTGGCTTAATAACCAATTGGGTTCTAACACCGCGGCACCAACACCAGCCCAACCAACTCCTACCAACCAATGTACTTCTACCACCAAGGTGTATGAGTATGAGCTGGGGGGGGGGGGGGGTTCTTGAACGGAGTAGAACTGTAAATAGGCAGTCACCTTGCGAGAGCAGGTACCGTGTGTTCTCGTCACACTTGTATTTCCTCTCACAATCACAATAGCCGAGCTCTCTCTATTACTCTCTCGATCTCTCTCACGATTCCTTGTTTTCCTCTAGCGTATGTATAACTGCTCAATGCGCTCAACTGTGTCCCTTCTTCCAAGGCACAACACTCAACACAACCCCAGTCTCGAGTCCTGAACAATCCGCGCGGCCGTTTCCTTGCGGCGCAGTACTCACTCGAGATGAGGTGGAAAAGTGCCCCTCTTCAGCCGCAATGCAAACCACCAGCACTATTTCACAAGCTTGTTTGAGGTCGGAGAGCTTTCTGAAATGACGATGGTGAATGTGACGGACGACGTATTGGTAGCGGGAACAGCGGGGGAGGTCTCTCGTTCCTAGAAGTGCCGTGTTCTGTCGTTCTTTGTAGCCGGGTACCTCCTTCCTTCTGTAGTGGTACCGAATTGAGCTGGATTGCGGCGTTTCGGGTTCACGAGATCGAGCTCGGTTATCTCTGAAGCGATGAGATGTAGCTGTCGATGTAGATGTAGTTCTGTTGATGGCAACCGTTTCCCCGTTCTCGGGTATATAAGTGCTAAAGTAGAGTGGTAACCAATAACCCCCCGAGCTCGAAGGGGATGGGGGGTGTGAAGAACAGGGTTGAAGCAAGCTCGCTCGCCTCGCTTGTTTAAACGTCAAAACAAGCGTGTAGGTAGGCGTACGTAGTGTGTGTGTGTTGTGTGTGTGTGGGTGTGTCGTGCCGCCCGACCCTTTAAGCTTTCGTGAAAGTTGCCGCGTGATCCCGTTTCGTTTTGTTTCCTTTCGTTGGCGTTGTGTAGGTAAGTAAAGTGATCTTGGATAGATAGATCTTGAGATTCAAAAATCAGTCCTACAGTCCAGTCCAATCCCAAGCCGTGCACAGAACAATAAAAAAAACCCAAAGTAAAGAAAAACAATGTTGCGGCTGAAGTATTCAGGTTGTGGTGGGATACAATCTTGACGACGAGAGCGCGCAGAATAATGCGGGGGGGGGGGTATAGGTCATCTACTATTCTCTCACGCACACTCTACTTTCTGCCCAGCTAAATTTCTCACTTCACTCACCCAAGAAGCTTGGTACTGTACTGTTTTCTCCTCAACTCAACTCTGCTGAGCGCCAGCATCGATCTCCCTCCCCCGCGATCGTCAGGGCTGGGCTGGGCTGCGCTGCGCTGGGCTGCGTTGTGCTTGAAAGCTGAATTCTAATTGTGATTGGCTCGGCTGGGACATGGTAAGACATAAGGCGAGGGAGGGCTTGTGATAGAGGAGATAGTGACCGCGGGCAATTGGCATACCTACGGTACGGGGGAGATACTTGGTAGACGAGAGAAAGAGATCTAGTGAATTGAAATAGAGAATGAACTCCCATCATGGCCAATTGAGCTCCACATGTCAAGATTCTGATCAGTATATACCTATACTAAGCTAGTTACCCAAACTCGCACTTTGCGAGTCTCCCCTGAGTCTCCCCACCACACACACTTACCCCCGCCGGAGCCTCAAATGAACACAGGTCCCTTGAACCCAGCATCCAGCGGGCGCCGGCCTCGCCTCGTCTCCAAATATCGAAATCGCTTACTTTACACGCCTCCACGCCAACGTCGACGTTCCCCCCACCGACTCGAGGCTACCCCCCACCAACCAATGCCGCCTCGTGCTTGATGCATCCACTCTACCCAGTTCGAAGCAACGTAAATTTCTCGGTCACTTGGATAAAATCTCATTGACGTTGGTATCAAAGGTACCTTCAATTCACCCAATTATCCGAAAGCAAAAGGGCGTTTGAACCAAAACAGTTAAAATAAACAACTTTAAAAACAAATGATCAAAAAAGAGGTAATAATTCATAGCGCACTACGGTAACCAAGCTTAGCCTTATATAAAATATACTCCGCCAACATACATATATAACACAAACCACAAAAAACCACAAAACAGTAAAACAGTATAAAAACAAGAAACAAAAAAGTGCACGTGAGTGATCAATAAGCTATAATAAACAAAAAAAAAAAAAAAAAAAAAGACATTGGTAGCAATTGCAAGTCAATAACAATAAAACATTAATCTCAAAAAAGCCCCATCCAGTTGATGAAAATGAAATGAACGGACCCCCCGCTCAATTACCCCTCCCCACCGGTTACCAAAGACCCCATCCATGGCCGTCCACAACATGAGGTAGTAGCAGCACATGGAATTTGAAGTTGCAAAAAAAGAAAGAAAAAAAAAGAGAAAAAAAGGTTGCAAAACTTGCAATTGAGCGGCAACATGGCCGCCATGATCATGGGAGAAAGGAAGATGTCTATTTACAAAAAGTTAAAGATAAAAGTATAACCAATATAAAAGAATGCAGCTGCCGATGGGAAAAGCAGAGAGAGTTACGAGAAAAAACGAAGAAAAGAAAGAAGCTCGAATCTCAAGGAAAACCGAAATAAAAAGATCGCTTAGGCTCCGCAAAAAAGAAAAATATGTCCTCCCTCGGCCGCTAATAACTGACAATCAAGGAGAAAGAAAAGGAACAAGCCTGGTAAAAGAGTCCATCGGGTGGTGGTGGTGGTGGTTGTGGCGGGTAATAATGAATATGACTAGCAATGGTGATGGCTGTGAAGAGAAGAAAAGAAAGTCAAAGGAAAATAAAAAGCAGAATAAAACACCAGAGGGCGACTTTTGTCAAAAAGAAATATCAACGCCGTAATTATAAAACCGAGAGACCAAACAATGAAGTAGAAATGAAACGTGCTTGTTGAAGGAAAAATGATGTCGGTGCGAATGTGTGAGAAGCCCTTTCAATGATTGAAAGTTTAAGTACCGAATGATTGATAATTGTGGAAATAATTATTCCCGTAGTGATGTGGATGAGGAATTTGGTGATGTTGCGGCAGATGCCTTGCTTGTGATGTTTGCCCAGCTCAAGAAGTCGAACTTCTCTTTGATAGATGGAGTCACGGCGGGTATCTCAATTGCGGGGGTTATTGGTGCAGGAACCTCCCTAGGTTCGAGGAGGAGCGAACGCCTGTAGAGCGTCTGAACATCGCCGGCCTTTGACGTTCGTATCCTCATCACCTGAGCGTCGATCCACTGCTGAAGCTCTGGAACTTCGGCAATTCTGTAAGGAATCTGGAATCGTTGTAATTCCGAGATGATCCGTGCTGTTTTGATGTGCTTGTCAAAGTTGATCAATTGCTTAGTTGTAGTACCATCTTCGGAAGTCAATGGCCGTTTTGATGGATTGCCAACATCGACGAAAGTAAGCTAGAATTAAGTTAGCAGTGCACCAAGTGAAACCATTGAAACGTTTTACTTACATCTGTGAGATATGTCCCCAAGAAGGGTAGGCACGGTGGCACATGGCCACGAAGCCTTGCTCTTAGCACTGCATGGTTCTTTGATACGTCAATGACAGATCTCAAGTGCTCCAATACCTGCTTTGTTCGGCTGGAAACAATTTCCCAAGTCTTCTTCAGGCGGACAATCGTTGAAGCGTTCATGGTACACATGATAGCCATCAGAGAGTCGTAGTTGTTGAGTTCGAGGCATCGGTCGGCAATCTTAATCCATTGCTTGATAACCACAGCTCTTCGCTTTGAATCTTCCTGTGCGAGAATCGTCTCTGCAACCAAATGCGCGAGATCAGTTGAAAGGGCAGACATCGCCCGAACATTCACAGCTAGAGAGCCGTTCTTCTTGGTCCATTCTTGTGCAATGAGCTCTTCTGGAAGGATGGAGCAGAACATCCGGGATTCCTTCAATGTGAACTGTCGGGCAAGCTCTAATGGATCAAAGTCCAAAAAGCTGGGCTGTGTTCCAGAGCCAGATGCAGCGGTCCTTAGCAAATTCAGCTGACTTCTGGTGATGACTGGTTGAGGAACGGGTGCATCGGGAAGGGTATATTGGGCAGTTGCAGTGTTAGTCTTCCCCATCGAGCTCACTAGTCGTGGGACGAGTGGGCCATCGATGGAAGAAACCTTGGTGGCAAGTTCCTCGAGCCTCTTTCCAGCTGCAGGGAGAACAGCTCTTAGTTTTCCGGTTGCAAAGCCATTGATGGTGTCAAGGGCAACGCTATCGCAATCCTTTCTCCAATGAGACTCGAGCCAGCCTTTGAAGACGTTGTAAACTCGAAGTCGCACAGGTGTTCCGGTCTTTGGGTTACATGCAACCGAGTCGAATCTGGCAATCAGCGACTCAGAGAACTCTTTCGGGGTAGTGAACAGTCGGAATGTGAGATAAAATGTTGCAACAAACACGGCATCAGGTGTGGAATCATGAACTGTAAGTCGTTCCACAAGTGCAGGCAGCGAACCACCGGAGATGCAGCCTTCTTTATTGAAGGTGAGTTCGTGTGAGAAACTGGTAGTCACTTCATCCACCTCTTCTGGTTCCGATCCACCATCCACGACTGATGCAGTAAAGCTATTTGCCCGGGACGGCCGTGTATCAACTGATGCAGTGTAGCTACTTGCGCGAGAGGGTCGTGCTTCGGTAGAATTGCTTCCTCGGCGGCTTGGGCCTGGACTTGTTGCCCTCGTCGATGTCTGTGAGATTTCCGAGTCTCGCATGTTGCTCATATAGGTGCTCTGTGTGGCGGCACTAGATGCCCCAACACTATCGGACCTGAATGATCGCTCAAAGGCCGTCTTCGCTTCGGCATCGCGCGCGCGAATTGCAAGAACGGCAGCGCTTTCATCGACAGAGATGACGTGTGTAAGGGTTTCGGAGGATCGGATAACGGACTTGGAAGACTTAGCCGACTTGACAGATTTGACAGATTTGAACGATGGCTGGCGGGAGTGGGAGACCTTGCGGGAGTGGGAGACCTGGCTCTCGGGCGATTCTGGAAGTGGCGGCAATACCTCTGGCCCGAATTTTGCAAAGTTTGTTTCTAGAGGCAGCAGAGGAAGTGGCTTATCCTTCTCCGCCGAATTTTCCTTAATGGTGACCAATTTATCCTTAGCTGGAGGCGGAGGTGGTGGCATCAAATCACGATCGTTGATTTCCACTGGCTTCTCCACTTCTTCACATGGCTGTTCTTGTTCAACCTTCTCCTCTTCGGGCTCAATTTCCTTGATTGATGCCGAAGAAGACTTGCAAACCTCATATCCCATCTCCCATGTTTCGACGTCCAATTCAAAGTCTCCAATTCTTTCAATAACAAACTTTGCCTTGGCGACGCATTCTCCAGCACCCCTCACACATCCCGTTGCAGTCATCATTAGCTTTTTGCCTTCGTCGTGGACGATAACACCCTCATTATCGTGTGCGTTTTCGGGATGTGAGGCAATAACCTCCCGAGTAGCATCCATTAGAGACGCAACTCGGGAGTACATCGCCTTTTTTGCAACCTGCAACGCTACCGATCCTGGATCGCGTGCATGGACAGCCTCAACAACAGCAAGCAAATCCTGTGCGGCAGATGCCGATTGTTTGGTGTTGCGATGAATTTCCATAGGCGTTCGAGACTGAAGCTGGAGTCTCCCAATGTAAGATGCGAGATATGAGAGGAGGATGTCGTGTGTAATGTTCAATTGCGCCAGTGCAGTTACTGAGGACTGTACTGGGGATTGTCCCTCGACTGTAAGGTAGCTTGTGTTGTTGATGCTTTTGTCATATCCAGGATAAGGACTGCTGGCACGTGTTTGTGAATTTGAGCTAGGTAGGAGTGCTGTGTTGACCTGCTCAAACGACGAAAATGGTGAAGATTGATACCCACGGACGGAAACCTGAAGGCGGTTTGTTGATCTTTCCGCCGGCACGTCCAGTGAGACAACACTCCCCGATGCCGATTCGGAAGGGGGTGTGGGAGGAATGCAGTCGTCCTCAAACTGCAATATCTCCTCTTCCAAATTATTGTGTAGCTCATCATACCAACCATCCAAAAACCCCACCCCGCGCACTACAATCTTGAAAGTGCGCAAAACCATCTCATCAATGATATCCTCAGCGGTGATAAAGTCCTGGGCATTGTAGCTAGCATGGTCGGGTATCCGCTTGGCCGCTTTGACCAGAGAGGAAAGATCGGAGAGTAAAACTTTCCGGTGCTTGCGGATTCTGTCATGTGCTTGAACATTGGGCGATTCCCGTGTGAGACAATCGGTGCTTTCCTGTGTGGACAGCCATGTTAGAATTTACTGTTTGCTAATCATACTTCACCAGCAGTGAGCCGTATGCATGCCGGAAAGAGGAAAGACCCACCAAAAGATACCTTACACCAGCAACGACGCCGGTCACGACTCCTTGGTTTCCTCCTTGATGGTTTCCACCACCCTTGCATTGGTCAAAAAGGCTTAAGCATGCGCGCAGCAACGGCCGAATTTGTTCCAAATCGTACCCCTCACAATAGTTTGTCGGTAGCCAACCTCTGGCGCCCGAACTGAGCATGGTTCCGTCGGCCCAGCCATTAGTATGCACAGAGTGCACGAGAATGAGATCACCTATGTTCAATGGCAGAGTAACGGTATTCGACGATGGATTTAATGTCGGATGGAAGGGGAAAAATGCCCTCAGGAACGTATTCACCAAGATGGCCGATGAATTTAGAGATGACGGGGGGGGTGGTCCCTGCGCCGGCCGCTGTGCATGAGCATGTGTTGGTTGCGCTAACGGGTCCTGCGGACTTTGTGGGGTTGGCGTAGGTGGGGGGGTAAACTGCTGCTGTTTCTGCTGCTGCTGCGATGACTGGGGTCGTGTACCCTGCGAATTTGAGTGATTCCTCGAATGGTTCCTCGAGTGGGCACGCGATTGCGGCCGGACCCGTCTAGATGCACCGCTTGAGTTTCTTTTGTGCTTGACGATGTGAAGCGGCGCCACGGATATGCTGCTGCGGGCCGAAAACTCGCCATCCCCTGTCATGGCTGGTGATGGTATATTTTGTGCGTTGTGTGGATGCGTCTGCTGAAAATGGTGTAGAAGCGTCGAATGATCAGAAATGTCTGGTCATCAGCAGTAACGGTTGCTGCTCGGATAGCAATGATGAACCAGTGCCCGCTGAGATGGTGCTGCCAGTGCTGGATTGAAGGAGGGTCTGCTTCTGTCGAGAAAAAAATGCTAGCTTCGGGGGGGGGTGAGTTCTAATAGCGCTTCACAGGGAGCCGAGGTGTTGTGTAGCGGTAGCCAGTGGTGGTGTGGCAGCGGTGGTTGTGGCAGCGGTAGCACTCGAAGTGAGCTGATAATGTCAGTGATAATGATAATGATAATGAGCAGTCTGGGATAATGAGTGCGGTGGTGCCGCCGTGTTCGTGCTGCCGGTTGTGGTGGTGGTACTTTCCAGCCTCTGCCTCGCCTGTGCCCGCTTCGGAAGTCGCAGTGCGTGGGAGCCTTTTCCGCCCCTCCTCTGGCCCCGGCCGGAGCTGAGCTGGATGTGTGCTGGCGGTGTCGCTCGTGCCTGCTGCTGTGGAGCCCCAGTCGTCTCGATAGTCCTCCGAGACTGAGTCCTCCTCCCCCTTCCCGTGATTATTCCCGCGCCCACGCTTCTCGGTGCTGATATCGCAGATCTGCTGCCTCACGACTGCGGCGTGCTATAAGCTATGCAACCTACTCCTCTGTGCCTCCTCCTGTGCGATCTCTGATCTCTATTCGTCCGTCTGTGCCCACGCCGTCTCCCTCTCTATAAATTTCGCTATCGATATCGGGAGGCCTGGCTCTGGGTATCTGCCTCCCGTCGACTTGCTTGGAGCTGCTGCTGGCCGAATGTGTCGAGTGAAGCGTGGCAGTCGGTACCGGCCTCCTTGGCTATGGCCGTCTCTGTCGTCGTCGTAATGAGCGAGGTTGCAGTTGCGTGCGTGGTCGAGCGTAACAGGCGGATACTGACAGAAGAAACACACACGTTAGGAGAATGACAGACAACGGCTGACCCGAGGCCAAGATGTGGGTATGGAGCAATGGAAATGAATCAAAAGAAACGGGTAAACAAAAGGGCCACTGGGCACACCCCACGATTGGGAACCTTGAGCACGGATGCAAACCTACCAGGGTCGTCGAGAATCCTGAATTGATCAAGGGCAGCAATAATGTCGTTAGGAATGGAGCAAGAATGTCGAAGCCACCCGCTCAATCGTCGAGATAGAGCACTGAAGACTGGAATGGAGAATGTCCCAAAAATTCGGGAGGGTCGAAAGTATATCACCCTGGAATGAGCGAGAGGTTGCATGAAGCTAGGCCTACACAGCAGGGTCCCGTTGGGGGAGGGTGGTCTAGGAGAAGGCGGACTGGGGAGGAGGGGTGTGATTGAGGAGGGGGGACGAGCTCGCAGGGAGGCCATGGTCAGGCCCCGGGCCCGGGTGTCATTCATGCGGCGGGCGTGAGGCCTCTCTCGAGCTGGCGCACGGTGGGGAGTCCAGCACGCGGCATGAATGGAGATGGATGCTCCTCTGCTCTGTCCATGGCACCCCCAGACGTATCGAGTACGGCGGCAGAGGATTGGACGTCCCATTGGACATGTGCCCACAGGCAGAGATTGGCGCGACTTCAAAACCGATTGTTTTTTGTGGGGCAAAAGTGCTACTATCTAGCTACCTCCGCCACCATGACTATCAGCATCATCATTCACCATCACCGCCACCATCACCATGGACCACACTGGCGCTGAGATGCCCATCTCCCTTTTTAATCGTTCTTCACCGCTGTGAATCGGACAGATGCCTCCCTCTTCTGTTACTGGCGCAGGGTAAGGGGCTCGAGTGGTGCGGAATTGGGTGGGGGAAATTGCCCTCCAGTCTGGGATGAGGCTAACAAAGGCACGGACATCCACTGGTCGATGGGGGTTGACCTACGGTCAGGGGTTCAATGCAACTGCCCATTCAGCGATCGTTCTGACGACCTAAGGTCCAGTTGATATTTAAAGTCACCGTAGCGACAGCTGATCGCTACCTGATGGTTTACGTACCATTCGGTACCTCTCGTTCCCAACATCTTAGCCATGGGAAGCCTCTCTCGTCACGGAATCCTCACCCAATACAGTGGGCGCCTTATGTTCGAGTCTTGTTCCTGATTCTCGATTTCTATCGCCCGACAGAGATGTATTCGCTCGTTGCACCTGGGCCGATAAATAATGTATGCCTTCTGCGCTAACTAGAGAAGAGATTGGCTCTCACAAGCAGTTGGTCCCTGCGCGTCCAGCTGCCCCCACCTCCCCTGCCCATTGTCAGCTTCACGACAGGCCCCCCCCGAAAAAAAGAACACAAGCCGCGCCCAACTTGCCGAAGCGAATCGTCCCCCTACTGTTGCATGACCCACCTGCATGTCTGTTCACGTTCCTCGGCCCTTCCATCATCCTGCTGCTGCATTCGAACTTCATCATGTTGCCGCCAGACTCGTTCTGGAGCCCAAGCACACATATCTTTGTGTTCCAACTTAGCGGGTCGGTCCATATGCAAGCCATCTTTTCTTTTTGTCCTCGACCCAGGGAAAAAAGGAAAAGAACCCTCACTGTTGCTGCAGCCGACAGCCAGACAGCTGGGCCTCGTTCTAGTGCGCCAAATTAGAGGGATATGGCCAAGAAGGGCATTCACGGCTGAGGTTGCGTGGAAAGGTCGACCTCACCGAAGCGAAAAGCCACTTACGGATGGCGATCACTCTCTTTGGTAGGTTTATTTTCACAGCGACCCAATGAAACGTTTCCCCGCTTCCGCCGGGTTACCAACTCCAGTCAATCTGAGCAGAATGAAATGGTACCTTCTGAGCAGAATGAAATACTCGATGAGCATCGCGCTGTCCCATTTAGGTGGAACCCCTGCAGGAACGACTGCGTCGTAATTTAGAGTGAAGACACAGTGTGAAGGTAAATTATACATACATGTCGGGTTTTAAGAGGTTCCACCTAATGCAAAGTTAAAATATCTGTTTGCTCCGAGTAAGAGTGACAATATCTGAAGACAATACATTCCGGTACTAACCTGCGGGGAAGAAATTAAAACGCAATGCAGATGACTTACTTTGTTCCATCATGTAGTTACCCCGTACCAGTAGCGAATATGCGATTACCGTTGGTTGGAGAATCGTGACGCTCCCATAGAGATACCAATCCCATGCTCTGTTCAAAAGATTGAATGCTGATTGCTCAATTCGAGTCAGGTAGGAACCGATCGATAGTATTGCAGCAGGCCGGCCGCCGCGTGAATTTAATTAATTGATCAATTAATCAATCGATCAGTCAACCATCCACGACTTGTCTCATAGGTCTCAGAGTGTGCGTAGGTGGGCATCCTTTTGCCTTGCCTTGCCTTTTTTTCTTTTTCCATCTAAACGAAGGGGATAACAACATGTGTTTGGCTGATCATGGCTGATTTCGGGGTGCCAAAATTCTCTCGTTACATCCAGGATTGCATGAAAACTGGGAAAATAAGGTTGAGACAAGCGAAGGGAAAACCCACCCACCAAACGTTCGATGCTGTTGGCCGTAAAACACTCTGATGCCATCGCCGGTTATGTGCACCTTATTGGGGTGTGTTGTGTGTGTGGGATTTTTTTTCGACTGATATTGTCTTTGATTTTGAAGGAGGAGGAGGGGCTGGCTGGCTGTTGGGGTTATGATTCATATTCTCAGCAACTCCTCCCCTCCCCCCATCTCCAATCGTTTTTCAAACATTGTCCAAATGCTTGAACAAAATAAAACGACCGCCACACACCACTGGAGGCTTTGGCCGTTTCCAACGACTTTCCCCGGCCAGTCCAGCGCCCCCGCCCCTTATTTAGGACAAAACTTTATGGTTTCTGCGCGTCCCCCAACTAGACTGAGATGGGATGCACTGCGTACGAATCTGGAAACTGGAGGGTCTGGGCATGAAGTCTAATCTGGAGGTGGGCACGAGACTACTCGAGTACCTAGAGGCAGGTTAATCTGGGTTGCTTCAATTGAGTTCCCTGAACTTGGGTTGCCTAGGATACCTCGACGCCTGTTCTCGTCTCGACGCCATTATTCTGTGGCTCCTATTGGGTTTCCAGAATATTTAATGAAAAATAGAGTGCTCTACTCTATGGACCATCGTATCGAGGGTTCAAATTTACCCACCTGATCATGATACTCGAGTAACCATCTAATGGTATAACTACTGTTAGCTCCTCGTATTCTCTTCATTCGGTGAAATTAATAACTTGATTGCAGGGAACTTAGTGGCAGGTAATCTTTTTGTTATTCCTCAGCAGTCTGCCTTTTTGGAGGAGGGAACCCCACCCCTGGATCCACTGATGGGCAAAGCTATCCCTCGGTCGGGCCCGGCAATTAAGACAACAGTCCGGGAGGCGTGCATACATCTATGCCTTGTCCGGTCGTAGCCCTGTTCACTCTACCATATCGGTGGGAACACTCGGCACATATCCAACACCTCAAGCCACGCAGCCAATCAACGAACGAACATTTCTTGCGCCTCTCTCTTCCTCTACCATTCTTTAGTCGGGGATGGAACGGCCAAACATAAAACGAAGTTTCTTATGGGCGTAGTGGGAAGGTGGGGGTCCGGATCCATCATGCATTCAGTCAGCATAAGCGTGTTGCAGCCTGGGGTTTGTTTCTGATTAGCAGCAAACAAAACAGAAGGAAACATAAACCTAAAAAAGTCCAGGCCGTGTTTGTAGCCGAATGAGTTCTCCAATACAATTGGCTTATTCCGCTTGATTGTCATGAACAGACCATGTGTGTGCGCGTGTGTGTGTGTGTGTGTGTGTGTGTGCTATCCCAGGCCTTTTTTTTTACTTTTTTTGTGCTGCCCAGTGACAGTGAAACATCGACTTACCCCTCTAGCTCAAAAGTTTATGGGTCTTTGCTTTTCGCTTTTTACTCTTGTGAGTAAAGTCGCCTTTTTGCAGTTTGTTTGCCATCCTCAATTGGGACAAATGGCTCGTGTTGGTGAAGTTGGTTTTTTTTTCTAATCAATCGATCCTATTCTATCCTATCTTTTCGGGTTGTCAGCATATTTCTTTCTTTCTTTCTTTCTTTCAAGAGCAGTCCACACAGCATATGAATTGGATCGCGATTCTTGCTTCGCCCGGCCGAGGGGTTACCTGCCTACCTACCAGGTAAATATGAACTTCGATTGTAATTTAGAAGAGAGAATAGAAACATATCTGATGTAGCACCAATTGCAATAATGCAATGGAAGACTGGGCGCGGGATTCCCTGTCCTCCCCAGGTATTTGTCGTTACGGTTCCTTCCTTCCGTTTTTAATTTAAAGAATATGCAAGACCAGTTCATAATCGATGTAAGCAATGTATTGTATATTGCTGGCCGCCAAAGATACGCGTAATTTGTTCTTTGGCCCGCGTAGATGCAATCGTAGGCACTCGCCCATGCATGTTTCGCGATATAGGCCAAACGGCCAACAATCAATAAATAATGCATTTGCGTTCGCTGAAACGTTAACTTTCTCGGGGATGACAATTGTGTATGTGTTTACATACGTGATGTATGCATTCATGCCTCAAGAGGGGAAACATCAAGGTAGGAAGGTATCAAACCCAAGAAGCCCCAGTCCATTACGTTTATCAACGTTTATCTCCTCCATGGCTCATCCCTCGACCTCGACCGCTCCACTTCGAACGCTCTCATCTCTTACCGGGTGGTAACCTTGTCGATCGATCTACCTTCTCTACCCTACCTACATCTTTTTTATCAAGAGTGGTATGCATGGTCCGAGCAAGCGCGGGCCCAATTGGCGGTGTGGAGGCATAAATGACGCCAATTTGAGCTGGCCGCCGGTTGAATATGGCCAGTTTGTGGGGGTTCCCCCCTGTGAATTCCTTAAAGTAGAATAAAAAAAGAATCTTTGAGCATGTTAGGCAGATATCTCTTTCTGCCTATATTGAAAACGGCGTTTTGAATTGTTGAATATACTCTTGGCCGCCTGGTTCAAGGAATACCTCGCATGTTACGCCGTGAACTTGTTATTGAACAAGCACTAGGTATGAAGTAGGTAGGCGGATGATCTGTAGTTGTAGCATGTGAAGTGTAACCCAAAATTTTTTCATGATCACAGCTTAGTTGTGATATATTTTGCAAGAACAGTTGTAGGAGATCTAGAACGTTAGTAACTATATACATTTAAAACGTTATCATGATACTGGTAGGATATACCTTGTAATAAATTTGTAAATTGTGGCGAGGCTTCAATGCACGGACAATCTTTCCCTGTAAAATAACCTTCCTTCCCAATTGAGAACCATTATAACTTGGAATATCCATGTATATCCTGGCAGATGATACCTTGAGACTTGAACCGTTAGGCGAAATTCGATGATTTCTCAACAGTGTACTCCATGTGCCGAAAGGATGTAACGCTGGAAAATCCGAATTGAGGATCGCCTTATTCATGACTCGATATAGAGTTCTTTCGGAATTTGTGCACCGTGGGAAAAAGCATGATCCGCTTTGAATTGCGGATGAATGGCGTAAAAACATTGCATGTGACATACCTACCATGTTGCCAGCGCCAAAGCACCCGAGTACAGAAAGTCAAACAATCACCACTTCACAGCCTCAGTATACGTAGTTGCCCCCCCCCCCCCCTTCGGATATTTCAAACAAACAACATGATGGGGAATGCCACTGATAGTATAGCGAGGATGAACAATCATGGATTGCAATACCCATATTCATGTTAATTGGAGGGCGGTGGACCAGTGAAATGTAGACAAAGATTCTCCCGAAACTTCTGCAGTCCGAGCGGTACCAGGCTTTCGGGAACTTTGCTAATGCAATGCAATGCGTGTAATGAGGTATTTCTTCTTGTATTTTCAGTTCCCAGGTTCTGGCTGAAACTCAAGTAGGCATAGAGTACGCCTCTCGACATTGCGTGCATGTATGTACGTATTCCAACTCGAAATGCGGATGATGGAGGCTCATATTATTGACATGGTACTATTTTGCCGCCAGCGCTCATTAATATGATAAGATTTTACATATTATATGCAAAAACTGATGGGGAGAAACCATCGGGGAGATGACAGACCTTTTCCTAAAATACCTAGGTAAATACCAGCATCAATGATCTCCTGAACTCTCTCTTCTCAAGGTTTAACCTTGTGATGGGAATTCGCATGAAAAGTAATTATAACTCGACCTTTTTTTTTCTTTCTGGACACTTCTTTCTCGAGAACGTGCTGTAATATGGTTGATCATGGTCTGATCTACATCTGGACACATGTTAAAACCGTCCTGCCTGTTAGCCTGAGACATACATAAAGTGCTCTGGGTAGTTGAACGAGCTCGAGAGGTTGTCTGTCTCTTTCCACGCCGTGTAACTCAAGCTCCCTATTGAAAATCAGTGTTCCATCACATGCTTCGGCTGTTGTAGTCCAATACCTCTCAAGCAGCAGCGCATGCTGGAGTGATGGCGCTTATAGGGACAATTTTATAGGGCAGGGTAATTTAATAAAGACTTGCATGGGAAATTCTCCGAACCATCGTGTTATTGCTTGTTATATGCTATCGAAGTAATTGGACGGTTGGGAGGCGAGCTGCAAGTTTATGGCTGTCGATTGGATTGATTCTCGGCTAGCCCAATGCTCAGCACCCTATCCCGGTGTTTGTCGGTAATTTTCCATGCTGTTTGTGCAGTCTGCGTGTCCAAACATTGGCAAGCCTTGGTAGTTTTATGCTGGACATAGAGCAGAAGCTGATCCAGAAACATTGATCCACAGACTGGAAATTCAGTGGATGCCCATTCACGATGCCATCAGAGATAGACTGATTGAGCAACGAGGTTTCGATGCTGGATACCTAGGCCTGCTTGGGTAATGTAACAACTAAAAATGTGGGGATAAATATGGGGTGGCCAATGGCGGGGGGCGGTGCTTGAGATGGATGCAGGAAACACTTCCTCGCCGTTTGTGTGTGTCTCCTCTCTCAGGCACGAGAACAACGCGGCTGGCGAACTGGAGATCTTGTGTATGGACCAGGAGAACATTTCAGACCATTCTCCTTCACTTTCAATATCCGTTTTGAATAGACTCACCAGCACAGGGCTCTTATTTGCGATCAGGTCGATTGTCGATTCTTACCCATCACTCCTCGCCTTTGGCGAATTTGCCCTGTAGGATGGCAAGCCCTAACCAGTCAACCACTTTCTCGCCACATGATTATTTAGCCAAATGAGCAATCGGAAGATTGCGGATCACGCACGCTAAGTAAGAAAACCAGCAAGATAGAAATTGGGTATAAACTTTTCTCGATCGGGAGGACGAACCTATGATTTTAATCGAAGCCTGCTCCTCGTAGATTTGACCTGCTCTAGATACAAAGATGTTTGGCACTCATATCCACAGCGTGTTCCATATTTTATAGGATTGTTGCTCGAGTTTTTTGAAGAATGTATGGTGTCCGAAGGTCGTTGGAAAGTCCTGCGTATTCTTGAAGCAAGGTTGCAGAGGACATCGCACGACGGTAAGCTGGATAATTTGGGGTTGCGGTCTGATGGTGCATTTGTGTGCGAGCAACGACTGCTTGAAGTGCTGATTTCCAGCAGATGCCTAAGCGGGACTAGCAGCATCACGTGTAAGCTTTGCTGACTACCCTTTTGGGAATCACTCGATCTAACTGCCACGTAGTATCGTGCCCACAATACAGAAACGGGAAACGAACCGAGAGTAAAATGGGAATAAAGAATCGCCAATGTGTGTTCGGTTGGTCCTGCCGCCCCTGGGCTCAGGCCGGCAGACCCTCCCACTCCCGTGACCAGCCTCAAAGTACAGACCCTTTAACTCTTCTGCTTACAGGCAATTTTCACAAAAGTCGGCTCAAATTCCCATGAAACGACAGTGTGCAATCCGCGTGATGGAAGTATGGCAGGAAGACCCGGAGCAACGATAGGAGCATGTGGCTAACTACTGGTACGGAACAAATCGCCTCGCCTGGAGTTCCCCGAGCTTCTTTCGTGCCCACGATGACGAAACTGACTTCGAGATATCAAGGGTCCGATGATGAGTAGTCTCATGATTATGGGGACAGTGCAATTGCAGCGTATCTAACTACAATCATCATAGCAGACTCATTCATTTGGGCTCTCAGATATGGAACTACATGAAGGTCAGATAAGGGACCTGAGATGATGTAATTGACTTACAAACTAAACTAAGGTAGCGAATAGACTAGATGAGCCCGCCCTCAACTTAAATACGTAGCTCTCATCCATCCCTCTCTATCCCCCCAATCTCCGCCTTCCTAGCCTCGACCCCCGCCTTCCCTCGTATATCTGCCCCTTGATACGCATTACCAATTCATCACAGTCAATCGTTGATGGCACATTCCCCCGATATATCAAGAATCACACGAGAGGGAGATATGATCAATGGGCCAGTGCTAGGAGGAACCCCACACGATACATCCCACAATACTGCTCCAGACATGTCGTCGAGTGTCGATGGCTCCGAAGAGGGAAAGCCATTAGGAGATATCTACGTTGGCCTGGGCATGATTCCACCGGGTGGTACGAAAGAGAACATAGCAGCCTTTTCAGACGATCCAAATGAAGTAAAGGACAAGTTTGGATCTGATCCATTTGGAAACGAGGAAGGCAACCAAATTCAATACAAGACATTAACCTGGTGGTGAGTTTCTAAATCCGAGTCATTTCCAGTAATCCATCTAATTTTTGGCAGGCAAACCGCATTTATCATGATTGCAGAAACCATTTCGCTAGGAATTCTCAGTTTACCCTCTGTCCTTGCTGCCGTCGGGTTTTTGCCGTAAGTACACCTTTTCACATTTTGAATTCCGATAGCCTGACACCATCATAGCGGTGTTATTTTGATTATTGCTCTTGGAATCATTGCAACCTACACTGGTTATGTATTGGGGCAATATAAGATGGCATATGTAAGACTCTTGTGCTCGAGTGCATCAAGTGCAATTGCTAATACTGAATAGCCCCAAATCCATACCATGGGTGATGCTGGTGAAATTCTCTGGGGGCCCTGGGGACGTGAGATTTGTGGGATAGCACAATGCACATTTCTTATTTTCATCATGGGGTCCCACGTTCTCACATTCAGTATTATGATGAATGTACTTACGAACCATGCACTGTGCACAGTGTGGTTCATGGTCATTGGTGCCGTCATATCATTCATTTGCACTCTACCAAGAACGCTTAAGAGTGTAAGCCATTTGTCTATTGTGAGCTTTGCAAGTGTCATTGTCGCTATCATGATTACCATGGTTGGTGTAGGCGTTAGGGGACTTCGGGAAGGCGTTGAGCTTGAAGTGACGACCTCACCCTCTTTCTACAAGGCCTTTATTGCCGTCATGAACATTATATTTGCATATGGTATGAATTCTTGCCTGCCCATCTTAGAAAATTCTGACGGAATGACAGCGGGTCATTTGGCTTTCTTCAGTTTTATATCAGAAATGAAGAATCCAGAAGAGTATCCAAAGGTTGGTTCCACATTCCAGGATTTCACCTACTTTACAGTACAAACATATATTGACAATTCCTTAGGCACTATTTTCTCTTCAGATTTCGGATACGTGCTTGTATCTTATTGCAGCGGTAGTGATATATCGCTTTACAGGAGCTGATGTAGCATCTCCAGCCTTGGGCTCAACGGGACCCATGCTTCGCAAAATTGCATATGGAATTGCATCACCCACGATTATAATTGCTGGAGTCATCAATGCACATGTTGCTGCGGTATAAACCCTTGGATATTTTCTCACAGGCAAATGCTAACTTCCAATAGAAATATGTCTATATAAGGATGTTCAGAGGAACAAAACATTTGGGTGCAAGCTCGTGGTATTCCAACACAGTCTGGGTTGCTATTCTAGTTGTCATATGGGTAATTGCATGGGTCATTGCGGAGGCAATCCCATCGTTTAACAACCTATTGGCCTTGATTGTAAGTCCCTATCCCCAAGTTGGTATATTTAACGCTTACACTAGTAAAAGAGTGCCCTATTCGTTAGTTGGTTTACCTATGGCATCAGTGGTGTCATGTGGCTCCACATAAACAAAGGGCGGTGGACCGAAAACTGGAAGAAGAAGCTCTTGACAGCTGTCAATTTTTCAATCTGCGGATTGGGGATAGTAATCGTGAGTCTTAACTCACCTCAAATTTCCCACCTTGTATCTATCGCAAATACTCATCCCCTCGACAGACCATTCTGGGATTATATGCCTCGGGGACAGCCATTCACGAGCAAGACGATGGCGCGTGCTTCAGCTGTGCGGACAATTCTGAGGGATAGATGCTCTACCCCATCGAGATGGCCATACAAGCTGTGAGGAAGTATCTGGGCTCTCCACGCAGACACGATATTCTAGTGAGCATTTCACGAGTACGACGTGAGATTACAGCCCAGCAGCTGTGTATCCGAGCTGAGTTTGGCACTTATTCTCCTACATATCACATTCGAATTCGTTGCTCTTCTTCTATAGGGTGGGATCTTTTTTAACGTTGTTTTTAGGCATGCTTTTTTTTTTGGCATTTGGAAAGTCTTATTGGCCCTTTTGATGGCATTTGTGTGGCCGAGATCTTTAGCCATATACGTTTGCGTAGGCATGTTCTTTTCGTTCTTTCATATTTTTATATATGGAAGTACTTATCTGCAGTTATATATGCCTGCATTGTTTCTTTCTTTCATTTTTTTTACGCAAAACAAGCACTTTTGTAAGATATCTCAGAAAATTGAATCTTATAGTATCTGTTCCACGACGTGTAACCTGCCAAAGGTATGTGCTAACTCTGGATTCTATCCGTCTGTTTTATTTTATGCTGACGCCCATGCCTTCCAGTTTGTGATTCTTAAGTGTATACTTTTATACCATACAGTTAGTGGGATACGTATACGTACCTAAGGTATATTACGTAGAATTCTGCTGATTGTACAAAACTTTGTTTATGTTGGACTTTCAGCCGACGTCGACGGGGAAACAGAACACAGTGGTTAGACTAGAACCAACGAGAACCTCCTACAAGGTGGTACGGCTGATCCAATGTCATACATTACGATATGTATGCATTAACCCCAAGATTATACATAAGTATGTAGGTATCGACGTGAAGAATGTTTGTTGTATATGATCCATAATATTGCATATGCATAGGTATGCACATATGCGATGAGCAGATTAGTCATCTATGCATCGGAATGATTTACCAATTATAGTACTAGCGTGTCTGCCACATGCAACAAGACTAGGTGCAGAAATGAGCGCTAGTTGGCGGGGTGTGGCAGAATATAAGTGCTCTCCGATCACCTCAGACCAGTTGTCAACCGGATCGACATTCTTAGACTTTCCTTTGTTGTGGCTTTTTATTTCTCCGGCAGCGATACCAACGACCCCAAGCTTCCAAGCGTCAACTCCAAAACATCAAACCTCCTACAAACAAGCAGACAACTCCTCATAATGACTCGGTATGTCGCTCTCGAACACCAAACAGGCCGGAGGTGGCGGACTTCCACTGACCGTTGAGCTTTGGCTATGAACAGTGGAAATCAACGCGACCGTGACCGTGAGAAGGCGCAAAAGAAGCTCGCTTCTACTAAAAATAAGCCTACTGTGAGCTCTCCGCCTCTGATTGAGGAGCGTTGAAGGGCCTTAGCTAACATGACGACTAGGTCTCCGGAACTCAACTCCAGAAGGAGAAGGAAGCCGCCGCAGAAATCATGAGGCAGAAGCAGGCAAAGGGTAAGGCTCCAGTCCCCTTTTCATTGATCTGTTTTGGAAAGTTACTTGATCGCGCGATCTCAACACAATCCAACCCCGATACACAACACCTTCATTTCTCTACATCAACTTAAAGAGCCTTTGGACTGACGATCTTACCTCCAGCCCTCGAAAAGAAAGCAGCCGAAGCAGCAGCGGGGAGTAGTAGTAGTAGTGGCGGGGGAGGTAGTGCCAGTGCGAGCGGGAAGGCCAAGAAATAATCCGAGCAACCTTCTTTGCGAGGTGAGGACGGTGCGAATCGGCGGTTCTTCGAGCGGAAAGGGGTCATTGTTGGGAACGAGCAGTGCACAATACTTGCATGGGAATGTGGATGGCTGCTCTTGAAATCTACTTTTTCTGAAGATGTGCCGAGGTGGGTTGAAGTGGATACGATTTCGATTTATGGGGCTATCATGTGCCGAACTCGCCTGCTTAATGTCTTAATTGATATTGAGTGAGGTCATAGGTGGTTGAGTACGCAACGCAAGGCAAAGACAAACGAAGAAGCTGCAGCAATGCCCTCACGTCCGTCACCTCACCCCACCTTATCCCTTGCTTCTTTTCCTACCACTGGACTTCTCGATTCTGTTTCATCTTTTAAGCCTGTTTGTGCCATCTTCCCGGATTTTTTTCTTCTTCTGCTTCTTGAAACTTCCTTTTTCCAGTGCCTGGTGGAACGTAGAGAGGACTGCAAATGATACCCCCCTCTCTTGGGTTCTTGTTCTGATAACCACCAAATTCCACCAGGTAATCTGTCTATCAAGTTGAAGACTTCATTCTGATTTCTTTCATTCGTCTATCTAATATTTGTACTTGTTGCTAGCTTTTTTGTTTGATTGTTTTTACATTCGGGGTGTTATATAGGCGCCTCTTTTTCATGCCCTTCATGAGACCTTTGTGTTTAATATAACTTCAAGGATTTCCAAATATTTGGCAATTGTTCTTTGGTTTATTTGGTCGTCGTCTCGTAGTTGGTTGATGAATTTGTTTTTCCATGGTCGTACAGGGAAATGTAGGCAGCCTTTATGCACGTGGTTTCTGAAGTTGTCTTTTAAGTATACGATGGCGATGAATAATTTGCATCTTAATCTACTCGTACTTACCGTGATTTATTTGAGATGTAGGATCTATATGCCAACACAAATAACATCGATCCCAAACCAGGCTACGTTCCCAGTATCTCACATGCGATCGCGATCTGGAACTGATTTAATGCGGGTACATACTGCTCTTCTCATGGGTACATTCTGGAGATAACACAACATGCTTGTCACTACTTTCTTGATGTGAGGGTAATGATGTTGTCATCGTGTCTGGGGTCAGCATTGGGCCTGTTCTCGTAGCCTGGCTACTGTTCTCGTGCATTGGGAATATACCCGAGCGAAATGCGGTGCGCATCCATTCCCCATCTACTCGAGTAAGTAATCGCTTACTTCCTCTTCTGAAAATCCGCCTTGGCGTTCCTGAACGAGCAATTCAGGGTCGACCCGGTCGACCACCTCAGAACAGACCGACCACCTCTACTTAAACTATCTGAAACACGTTTTTGCTCCGCGGGGACTTACCCATTCCACCGTTCCATCGCCCAAACTCTAAGCTTTCAGATATCTCAACTCTCGGCTGCCTCAAAGCGTCATGTCCATGTTCAGCTGAGTCGGTTGCCATCTGAGTAGCTCGTTCTCGTTAGAGATGACGTTAACGTGTTGGTGCTCCCACTCAATCAACCCAGGTTTGTCGGTATCCCGGGCCATTTGTCTTAGCCTTGATGCTGTGATACTAATACGTCTGAAATATACAAGACGAAATGGGCCTATTTTTCGGCCACACCGCTCGCCCACACGAATTCACATACCAGAAGGGGACAAATGCACATGTCACACAGTCTGAAATAAACCATTGGGCCAAGAATTTGGTATTTTATATCTACGCCCCTACAAGAGAAATTCTTTGAGTAAGAAAAGGCAAAGTGTTGGGTCAATTCGCGGATCAAGGTACCCGCTCGAAGTCTTTCCACAGCGCAACATTCAAACTAATTTGTCCATCTTTTGCCTGGATAGATCCTTTTCACTCATGCTATCATGATCATATGATAGCATTGCGGGGGTGTTCTTGAAGACCTAAACTTAGGGGAGGGACAGGCTTGCAAACGTTATCGACTGGTTTCACGAAATCTGCCTTCTGTGGTTGGCTGTGTGTGGGAGCGGAATTTCAAACTGGGCTTGTTTGAACTCGTATCGACGCCTTTGGCGTACTGTGCCGCCCGAATACGACGAAGAAGGACCATTACATGCACACTTCAGTACTCGGAGTACTTTCCTACATCAATTACCAAGTACGACCACCAACAGTACTCGAGTATATGCGTACTAACTTCCCGAGGTTCAAATTATCCGGCAGATCGGTACATTTTTTTAAAATAAATACGGCTCCCAATTGAAACAGCAAGCAAACCTTGCCCTCATGATATGATATGGGGCGATGGCGGAAGCAAAATTAGTTGCAGAATATGCAGGGGCCATTTCAATAACTGAGTGCCAGTTGCTGGGGTAGAAAGACGCAAGAGGCTAGAGAAATTTGGTGGATGGCGACACAATTAGAGTTTCGCTATTTGCAAATTGATTTAAAGGTTGGGAGGTTGGATATGCTTGGAGAAATGGTATGATGAAAGAGTTCAGGGAACAAGGTTTGGCTTTTTTTGCGGCTTGCTTCAATCAACTGACTTGAAGGAATTGACACCTGTGTAGGCTATCGACTGTCTCGAGTGATGCGTAACGAGCACAAAATTCGTCTATGATGTCCTCTGGTAGTGAAGGGACTCAATTGAGGGTCGTCATTTGGAACTTCTGTCATTAGCAGGGATCCAGAAAGCATCCACAGTATCAAATGGTTACAACGGCAATCACCCCCACTCAAGTCCTTCGGTGACCTTACAGTAGCCACACATAACCTGTGGAGCACGGATATACGGCCTTTTCGCTACCCCGGATCGGATGAGTGGGAAGCAAGTCAATGATTTCATACCTTCATGTGGTCTTTCCTCAATCAGTGGAGGAATCGCTACATCGCAAGGTGATGAAAGCTTAAATTGACTGTCAGCTGCAACCATCGGCTCCGCCCCGAATATCTTGCTTTCATATCGAATCTCACATTGGTTCGATACCTTTCAAGCGATTTGTAAAGACTACTGCTCAATGCAGAGGTGAAAGAGTTAGGAGTATTATTAGAACGAGTTTGGGTCCAACTGTGCTCGATGTGTCATTGCCATAGCCCTAAGATCAGCGAGCCCATGGGGAATCTGTCTCTTGTGGAATGGGCAGCCGGTCGATCACAAGGGAATTTGCCGCGATTTGCCGTCGTGTGTTCACACAAGAATATCACACACCAACATTACATTCTGGCTGTTTCAATTCACCACGCTGTTGTGAATGCGGACAGACACATATGCACTCGGTGTTACATAGTGCTTATTTCCATGATTTGCCCTGATGCTTTATTCTCCTTTCATTCATGTGGGGGAATTCAGTCGACAAGAATGGACCGAGGATAATGAAAAGGAAGGGGAGAGGTGCAGGATTTAACACTTTTCAGGTGCAATAGAAAAAGCTATTCGAATCCCGAGAGAACAGCCCATCACTTGTTATTTCGAATCATCCAACTACCACGTGCGGTGCTTTCAGAAGCTTGGACACCATCACACCCCTCGCCTCCCCGAGAACTCGGGTATCGGAAAGTTGTAGCTAAGAGTAGATTACTCGTCTCTGCGCTATCGAGATCTCAATAGAGGGTCTCCTGACAGGCAAAAAAATCAACGGCAAGAGACATGTCATAAGGCAGTGGGCTTCGAAGGATGTTCTGATTTTTGGAGGGGCTCAACTTTGACTCTGAAAAGGGGAGAGGCTTTTCTTAGAGCATATTTTGGGCCAGAAAGGCAACGAGTCGAGTTCTTGATATTACCTGAACAACTATTTAGAGGTTCCCTACCTTCGGACTTGCAACTAGCCCTGCAAGTTCAGGGTAGATTGATTAACCGATACACTAGAGATAAAACAAACTTACCGGGGTACCATAGATCGAGGTAACAATCTTGAATGGGCAAAGAAGGCGGTCATTAGTCAAATGTGAGTGCAGACTGTGAGTTTGAAATTTTGCTTGGTGTATCAGAGTGGGGAGGGATGAAGTGCGGTGCATTAATGGACCATCCCATCTCTCAGCGAAGACACGCCCTCCTCTATTTACCGCTATCAGCGCCAAAAGCCAATCCCCTTTGTTACGGCAGGCCTAGACATCATCCGCTGTATGCCCTGCTCATAATTTCACGCTTGCAAGGCCAGCGGTCTTGGTACAGACAAAACGACATGCCGAGGCACTACTACGACAAAACAACTTCCTCTTGAATTTGGTAGAAATTCTGCTCTCACAACTGAGTTCTATTTATTCAAGGGAGTCTTTCAGAGCCGCTACCACAACCACCACTATTACCACAACCACCACAATCACCAGTACCACCACCACTTTAACGAACCATAACACATTGGCGCTTTTCATAACTACCCCAAGAAAAGAGATCTTGGTCGATCAGATTCCTATTCTAGTTATACTGAAGCATTTGCATTCGTTGAAAGGCGGTCACCCTCCCAGCCCGGAACAAATCTCCAAAACAGCTTTCACAACTGGGCGGAGAAAGCTTAAGCAGTCAGCGAGCTGTCAATCTGACTTTTCGGATTTCAAAGGATTTCCTTGATTGCAATAGCAATTGATGCGTCTGACGTAGGAAGGAAATAATTGGGCAGCTTGGCTTGTGTATTCATTATTTGGCTGGTTATTTCAAAAAGGGCATCGTTTTACTCGGCCATTCTGAGTTGGTTGATGTGGACTTTGGAACACGCACAATAGACCCTTCCCTTCATATGGTTAGGCGAACGTTGAAGTGATCAACCAGGCGCAGAATACGACTTTCTGTATTTTTTCTAGACAGATTTTTCGCCTCTACTATCAATCTACAGGGGCGCTTGTCTCACAGGGCACATATCCCAGCGTCATCGTTTTTTTTACAGTTGGCAATTTAAAGGGACTGAAATCGCACACATAAGTTTCGTTTTTGTTATAATCACTTGCTTGGATCCATCGACTAGGCCGCGGGGTAGATCAACATATTACTTACCTCTTCGCCAATACAGCTAACACCGAATCTTTCCCCACCGTCACCAATTGAAGCATTCTTTTGGTGAAACTCTCAACCATAGCTCTCTGAGCACAACCACTGCAGAAAGAGGCCTGTTATACTAAAACTTGCTCAAGGAGAATTGCAAGAAGCCTGTTATAACAATCTTTCAATAATTCCTGGCATATACGAATACGATAAATAACACGGAAACTTAGTTCTATTGACCATCGGAAATGTCTACACACACCCAAGATGGGGCAGGAACTAGGAAGGGGAGTCATGAGAATCAAGTGGGGAAATTGGGGGGCAAAGGGCAGGGACAAACTCAAACACGAAAGCGGCGGGTGGCTGTCATAGGCTCCGGATTGGCGGGTCTGACAACTGCCTACCTCCTCGACAAGTCTAATTTTGACGTCGAGATATTTGAAGCGGTAGGTCATTTACCCACCCAGTGGTATCAAAGATCATTTCTGATGTAATTTACTATAGGGCCCACAACCTTCCCTTGACGGAGCGTCTGTGTCCATCCCAATATCAGAGCCCAAAAATGGAGAGGAACCTATCTTTGAGAGAATCGATGTACCTATGCGAGCATTTGCTGGGGGTTATTACACCGCATTAATGAGCATGTACCGCTTTTTTGACATTCCTTTCCGGTCACAGCAGTTTCTGTTCATGTTTTCTCGGGAATTAGCCCCAGATGGAGAAGAGGATGGCTCGGCATATTTCATCCACTCCTCTAACAACCACCGCATCCCTCCTATAAAACCAGCTGGACAAACTTGGCCAAAATATATTAAGGAGCTCTTATATCTTTGGCTGATATACAGTTACTTCACACTGTGCTGTTTCCTTTGGCCTCCGAGAACCCGAGCATTTAATTCCTCTGTCACGGGAGGTTCCTCTGGTGAAACTGAGTCACTTCGGGAATACATTGCCAGAATTCATCTTCCGCAATATTTTACCGAAAACTATCTACTGCCACTGATGTCTAGCGTAACTACATGCCCCCATCAGGCCCTATTGGACTTTCCCGCCAGTGACATCGCCGGATATAAGAAGGGAATGCACAAGCAACCCCACTACATGATCGAAGGAGGTGTGAGCCAGATACAAGCTAAACTATTGACTGGAGGAGAAGTGAAACTATACACAGGGAGGAAGGTTGTGAAGGTTCAGAGAATTCCTCGGCGTGGGGGTGTAATTGTCTGTTGGTCGCAGCAAAAGGACTTGGTTAACACGGATGGTAGTGGAGATGATGCTATCATATATGAAAAGATGTTTGATCAGGTCGTGTTGGCCGTCAGCCCAGATGTGGTTGCAAAGATTTACGAACGCCTGGAGGAGGATATGGGACGAATCCCATGCTGCGAGGCTGAGGTCATTGTGCATTATGATGGAAGAGTTATCGAAGATGTGTTGAGCCGAGTGGAAGCTTCTGACAACGACACACAAAAATGCGAGAGAGGGGGCGATTCTGGGGACGAAGGCCAAAGCTTGGAAAAGGAATACATCTCAACAACCACTTCCTCGACAGCTTTCCGAAATAAGTCACTAACAAGTCTCCTACGGACGAACACCAAGATTCTCACAGGCTCAAGTGCCCATACCATTCAGCTTCGAACTACCACAAAGAAGTCTGCCTCCTTTCAAACGATAAATTCACTGATCACTGAGTCTACACACATTCACCCCCCTGGTGTCCTGCTCACTACCACTGCCCTGCGCCCCATCGCTCCAGAGAAAGTTTTGGGAGAGAGTAGATTCGTCAGAGTCCTTCGCACTCCGGAAAGCAGGGACATTGTTGGGAAGCTTCTCTCTCCCCGTCGATATCAAGACAACAAAAGCCCGAACCAGGCTGGAGATGCAGAGTGGAAGAATGGTGATGAGGGGGTGTGGTTAGTTGGAGGGTGGTGCTGGGACGGAATGGTACTTTTGGAGGGGTGTGTCCGAAGTGCGGTGAACGTTGCAAGAGGTTTAGGCGCAAAGGTTCCTTGGGAAGATGGATACCAAGATGGTGAGAGCGAGGATGAGGATGAGAAGGGGAAGGTGGACGATGAGTAGCCCACCCATCTGGGATATGGTGATTCATGATCATGATGGCTTTCCTTTTTTTGGCATTTTTCTGCAGTTTATACAACAGCCTCTCTGGAGCCCAATCACGCAACAATTCTTCTTACAGTTGCATTGTTTTCTCCCTCTCAGCGCGCAGCTTGATTCTGGGTTATTTTTTTGCCATTTAATTTTACCTTTCCATTGCAGTTGATTACCCCTCTATCTCTAGATGAATATCTTATTTCTAGTCAATTATATATCAAATTTAGTTTAAGTGCATTTTTTAATCCATGTCCCTTTAATCTTAGATTTATGTACATGCCTTTCTGGTGTCTGGACCTGATCTCGTGGTCTGGACCCTTTAACTTTGGAATTTCTGGTCATTGCACTTTTCGAGGGTTTTGCATCAGTGGGTTTCACCGCAAAGGTGTATGCTAATTATTTCAGGGTTTCATCTTGCGTTTGTCTTGCAATTAAAATAGTGCGTTCAGTCTGATCATGATCGGAGCTCAAGTGTATCAATAACATTCTTAATCTTTATAACTATATTCAAATCCATAAAACCCGGGTCTGGCGTTAGTAAGCCTGGTGCAATTGCCAAGCCGCCGCTTTTCCTGTCGCAAAGTGAACAGATTACAGTTGCGCAGCCCGGCCTGTGTGCAGCGGATGCGGCCCCGCTGCTGCTGCACCACCGAGAGCCGCCGCTGTAAGGAACGCCGGCCAGTAGCGCGACCTGTGGGGAGACCGATCGCCCAGCAGTCTGTCTGTCGTCCGCACGTACCGTATACTATTCACACGAGCACCCAATCACTCACGAACCCCACGCCGCCTCAGCCTCCGCCTCCATCCTCGCGCACATCCCCACGGCTATCCGAATCCAAGGCAGCCATAGCAGCCGGCGCATCGCCACATATCAGTGTGTCTCACGGACTCCGCTTCCTTTGCTCTGCGGCCAGACGTTGTTTCACGAGAAGGAAAGAAAGAAGTATATACCAAGGGAGGTAACCTCGCCGTCGCCCGGAAGACAGAGACATCGACCTACGACGAACGACTAATCACCCCTTCAACTCCATACAACCGCCGCCATCGCAAGAGGCAAATCAGAGCTCAACACATTCACTTTTTGTCTAGGCTTATTAGGGTTCTGCCTTTTGCAGCTCGGTAGCGACCCGTTGTTTCTTTGTTGCATTCATTGGCTCTGAACCCGGGGAAGGACACGGCCTGGGGGTTTTTTTGTTTGTGAATAACCAATACCAATAATACCGACTCCGGCGGGGGGCAATTCTTATATAATATTTTTTTTGATACTCCACGACGACAGGAATACACAAGCGCAGGCGGACAAGGGGCTGTACACAGGGTCCTGGTACAACTACCGACCTACCTACTACCCATCGAGTCAACATATATTCATCCCTAAAGGGTCCATTGATAATACAAGCTTTCGCTAAAACCCCAGACACATACGACGGGTTCCCCCCTTCCCTGAGAAGGAGAATCAGTCTACGCACGCCAATCCTTGCGCTAGCTAAGGGTAACTGTGGGGTTCACATCTACTACGACATTCATCTATATACCCACCTCTCTATAATACACAACTACTCAACCCCACACTCGCACATACAATACACACACACACACACACACACACACACACATACCATAGTTACCGCCCATCAGCAGCAGCATCATCATCATGTCGGACTCCAAAGCCCGGGAGCACAATCAGGGGAACCAGAACCGCGCATTCACAAAGGAACAGAAGGTGGCGGTGGACCGTGTGAGGGCTTGCAAGACGACGGATTACTATGCGATCTTGGATATTGAAAAGACGGTGACGGAGGCGGAGATCAAAAAGGCATATCGGCGGCTGGCGCTGGTGATGCATCCCGACAAGAATGGTGCGCCGGGCGCGGATGAAGCGTTCAAGTGTACGTATACCACATTTCTGTGTGGTGGGAGGGGCTAACTCATTGATGAAAATAGTGGTGTCGAAAGCGTTCCAGGTCCTATCCGATCCACAAAAGAGAGACCACTTTGACAAGTTTGGCGGAGACCCGGACTCCCGAGGCGGCGTGGGTAATGGTGGTGGCGGTGGTGGTGGTGGGGGAAATCCGTTCGCAGGGTTCTCACAACGGGGTTCGTTCGCGGAGGAAATGTCCCCCGAGGACCTCTTCAACATGTTCTTTGGCGGAGGCGGAGGACCCTTCGGTGGTGGTGGTGGCCCATTCGGCGGCAGCCCCTTTGGCGAGTTCGTGTCGTTTGGTGGCCCGGGAATCAGGGTCCATCAGTTTGGCGGGAATGGGCCCCGCCGCCGGAGACAGGCGCAGGCTGGCGCTGCGGGCGCGGGGAGAGGCGGCGCGGCGGAACCACAGGAGGAAGCAAGCGCCCTCCGCACATTTATGCAGCTCTTACCGCTCCTGCTACTCTTCATCCTCCCCGTCATCAGCTCGCTCATCTCGGAGCTCGGCGCAGGGTCGACGTCAAAGATCCCGGATTACCGCTTTGAGAAGATTGTGCCGTTCACGGAACACCGGACTACGCCGCGGCACCGGATCCCGTACTGGGTCAACCCGAAGGACGTGAAGCGGACGGAGATGTCGAATTACGATCTGGGCAGGATGGACTCGTTGGTGGAGAATAGGTATGTCGATGGGTTGAGGCTCGAGTGTCGGAAGGAGGAGATTGAGCAGCGCAAGGAGTTGGAAGGCGCCATGGGGTGGTTTTGGGCGGATAGGGAGAAGGCGGAGAAGGCGAGGAGGAGGCCGTTGGTGGCGTGTAAGAGGTTGCATGAGTTGAGGGAGCCGAGGTTGTAGGTGTGTGGTGCGTGTGCATGGGGGTGAGGGTGGTAGGATATTTGGGAGGCCCGGGGGGGTGGGGGGTGCGAAGGGAGAGAGGGAGAGGAGAAAAAAAATTAATAATGGGGTCTTTTTTGTGGTTTTATCTTGTTTTTGTGAACTGTCTGTACGTGTGTACATTTGGAGATGTGTGTTCTTTCTGATGATTTTTTTGAATCTCGATGTCCTCCTCTTTCTCTTTCTTTCTTTCTTTTTTTTTTTTTTTTCTTCTTCCGTAGAGCGACTTGGGGGTCTGGAGGCCTAGGCCTAGGTGTGTGTGGTAATGTGTTGTGTAGGAAGGAGGCTGGTGATGGAGCTCGAGAATACCTACCTAGAATTGGCTATAGCTACTATTGGAGAGGCTTCTTTTTTCTTTCTTTCTTTCTTTCTTTCTATTTTTTTTTTTGTTTTGTTGTTTTCATTATTACTTGTTTCCTTCTTCTTCTTTCTCTTGTTCAGGCTTTTTTCTTCTTCTTCTTTCTTCTTATTTTCGCTTGAAGTATACATTTCTATCTTTCACGCCTTCTACATTTAAATTTGTTCTAGTATACATATTTCCGGATCCGTTTTTTTTCATGATACAGAGATACAGAGTTCGGGCTGAGCTGACATAAAGTACATATATATGTAAATTAAAAATTGGATTAAAATAATCTATAGCTCGTACGAGTTTACTTTATAATTTTCGTTTATACAAGTACCGGTACCTAGATAGGTGGATGAGAGGCATATGCATGTTCTGCTATCCTTTTCGAGGTGGAATTCAGAAAGATTGGCAGGATTAATATTAATATTTTTAGCCTTGCAAATACATGTGGAATCTTGATCTATATATATATATGTCCCTGGCGATCGCGAGGCTATGGGAGGAATTTGTGGAGCCAAAGGGGAGTTAATGTTGGCGTGATTACCTGCTACAGCGGGTATATTCGAATCATGGTCATTTCTTGGTGTCGAGATACATGTACATAACAATGCCTAGGCATGATATCGATGAATGTGAGTTTTTTGTTGGGAAGAAATAAAAAATATTAAAAAAAATATATATAAAAAAAGTTGTATTTTATTTGATAGGTAGCTATGGATTTAGAGGGCAGATATATATATAGATAGATGAATATGCATTAAGATCGCGAATGGGGAGCAAGCGGGTGATGATCTAATTACCTAACTTTGCTGGATGGTTACATTGGGGGGCCTGGGGTAGATGGCACGTGGTCTTGTATCTAATTCATTGCCAGAGGGTGTATGTACATGTTGTGGGTATATATATATGGTCAATGACGGAACAAGCCGCGATATGAAGGTGTGGAGGATGGTTGCGAGGTGGATGTTTTTGAGATTCAGAAGCGTGGGAGGATGGTTTTTGCGAGATTTTGCTATTACGAACGTTAACGTGGGAGAATTGGATATCATTGTATTTAATCTTTATTGGGCAGGGACCTATATATAGCGAGCGCTCCCAAAGGCCTTGAAAAAATAAAAAAAAAATAAAAAAAATAAAAAAATAGGTATATCTAACACTTACGCTTGGGCACAGACCTACATACATACATATACTTCATATCTCATAAAGTATCTACATAAAGTCCTGCGCAAGATCTAGACCGGGGGGGTCAAAAGTCTGTGCAAATGATGATTTTGTATGTGTTTCCCCCCCTGGCATGCATATAGGCCTTCGCATGGTTATGTCTTGTGCAAGACTTTCTGTCAAGTAACGCGTATGTACGAGTACAAGTGAATATAATAAAAAAAAAATTAAGCGAAGAAAAAAAAAGAAGGAAATGGCTTGGACAATGTAACTACTTACCTATCCAAGGGGATGGGGGATGGAAGCCATTGGAGTATCCCCTGCCCCCCCCCTCCCCAGTGTATGTCCTCCATACTTCGTATTCTCCAAGTAAGCTACCTGATAGAGCTCTACATGTATGCTTAGACGCCCCATATGCATCGTAGACAATTAATCAGTATAATCCTAGAATTCAATCTTTACCAGAGCTCGAGTACTAGCTAGTCCAAGCTCTAGATCTTTGAGGTAGGGAGTTAACGTCCAAAGTACCAATATCACATGCATGAGATAAATAGATAGATACAGATACAGATACAGATAAAGTACCGCCTCCTAGGCAGCTACTAATTCGAGCAGGGTGTGCACGTCGATATGTTCGAAAGATCAAAAAAAAAAAAAAACTTGTTTATTTCCCGCCCACCGCCCAAACGCAGTTGTCTGTGCATGGCAACGCAACCCCCGCCACCTGATCACGAAAAGGCGTTAGACCACAGCTTTCCCCCCGCCTCCTATCTGAGGTAAAAAGCACTCTATTCCGAATCTACAATCCGCTCTAATCTACGGCCGCAGGCCCATGCCCAGCATCTCTTCGTCTATTTCCATATTAATATTAATTTGCGTACCCTCGTATTATTAATCTATTCAAATATTATAATGATAAGGCCCAAGTCAGGCTAGAATGAGGTGATGGTCATCAGAAAAATGCTTCGTATAATTCATTCCAGGGCCAATTTTCTGGCGATGGTTATTGACTAATGCATAAGATAACTCAAGTCAATCCAATCCAACCCAATCCCATGGCCATCACATACACTGAATGCTCAGAGGCGAACAGGTATCGAGTACTTTTGCCGATAGTAAGGCAAAAATCCAAAAGATAGGGAGGAGGAAACTCCACAAAAAAAAAAGGAAAAGAGAAAACCAGACAACCCAAACCCAGCGAGACCGTTTAGAGTTATAAAGGAAAAAGGCCAAAAAGCAAAACTAAATAATAAATAAAATGCTAAGATAAAAAATGAAGATGAAGGGAATAATAGTGCAACTGATAACCGAGGCTCGTTTGTCGAGTCATATTTTTTTTGGTTTTTGGTTTGTTGTCATCCTGTAGGCGGTAGCTGTAGCGTAGTGTGGGGTATGCTTAGTTGCCGAGAATGGGTGGTCGATGACCTGGTCCGCATTACTGGAAGTGGCAACCGAGGTCATCGGAAGACACCGCACCCGACAAGAAGGACATCCCGCAACCACCAAAAGCCTGCATGCAAATCGACAACAATGAACCGCCTAATGCTTTACAGTTAGCTAAAATGCTCACTTTCGGTTGCTTCGAAGGATAGACAGATGCATGCGTGCTACAACAGCTGATCCGGCCCAATATTGCCGAAAACAGCAGTAGGTGGTACGTGCATGAGAATTCCAAGGGCAGATTGTGGGTTGGACTAACCACTTATTTAGGCTCTGAATGCTCTTAACATGATATCCTCGATCCCTTCGGATGTATCTCGGTAATCTCGGTCAAAGCTAAGGTTTAGAGATAAACCTTCCATGATTGCGGATGGTGCAGCAATATGGGTTGTTGAGTCGGAAACGGTGGATATTATGGCACGGTGAACCTTTGGCTCCGCCTCTGGTTCTCGTACTGGGTTAAGGTTTCCTGGGAGGAATGGCTATTTCATAGGTTAGTGCATTTGCAAGAAAGTGTCTTTGGAGTCATTGGCTCATACCACACGGGCCTCCAACAAGGACTTTGTGGATGTTTGCTCCATGATTGGAAATATTATGCTTGACTCAAATGGCATGAAGCCAAGGTCTTGTCGAGGGATCGAGGTGTTGAAGTTTGCCTGGGTCCTGGGCCCCAATGGGTGGGATGTGCTGCTTGAGCCTGAGGTGAAGCCCAATGGCGAGGTGTGCCTGGTTGAGATTGCCCTCGAGTGGCCAGATACAACATGCACAGAGAGTGACTGGAGACAGCAATGTCAGCTTTCCAATCCGGGGCATTCCATTGAAGGGCTTTGGGCCAAGCATACCTCCGACATATGGCGGTTTTCAGTCATCAGAACGGCGGGATTGGGCGTCACGGCCGTGGAGTGAATGCCACGTGTGAAGGGCCTCAGGGCACCTCCAATTGCGTTTGGTTTTATGGCACGGATAGCTTGCTGCATTATGTATGAGATTGCTGGTATAGTTCGAGGGCAAGTGCTGAGGCGTTGGAGTCGAGCGTCAGTGCTGGCTGGAGATGGATGGGGCAGAGGTGGGCTGGAGATGGCGATGGCAGCAGAAGGACGGCGGGGAGGGCCAGCTTAAGAGCTGTCTGCGCTCCCCTCCCCCAGCCATGGCCCAAACGGGCACCTGCGCCTGCCTGCCACGGCAGTCGAGACATCCCACCACCACACACGCCTGGAGCAGGCAGCCCATCCGGAAAAAGAACTGGGTGAGCACTGCTACGTTAGGCAAGGCCTGGCTCTGCCATGCTGTCGAGCTTCCCAGCAGCACGCCCCGAGGCTCGAGCGCGGGTGGGAGCCCATCGGCCGGGCCTGGCCCGCGCCAGTACCGAACAGGGATGGCACGGAAGCACGAAGCCAGGACGCACGCACGACGTCGACAGTCCGCTAGGGAGGGGGGGGTGGGCAGCCTCAACAAAAGAAGAAAAGGGAGAAGGGCGGTGGTGCCTGCCTCCTGGTGGGAGGCAGACGTCCTGTGGACACCAGCAGGGCCGGTCTCAGAAATCCTCGACAGCAGCCTGAAAAGTCGCGCAATGGCAGTGCTGGGCAGATGGTGGTTGGGCAACCCCTGCGCGGCATGTTGATTGAGCAGATAGAGTGCTCTCAACGAGGCATGGCGGCATTTGGCTGCGGAATAGGAGAGAGAGGAGGAGAGCAGCCTGATGATGGCAGTGCCATTCACATACAAACTGCATAAACCCAAGGCAAGAGCAGCAAATACCCTATGAGCAGATCGTAGGAGAGCATTTGCAATTGCAGTTGACAAGTTCAGCCACACACACCCTACGATATTTATACAAGCATCGCGAGCCCCATGCAGATGCAGATGCCATGCAGACGCACGAAGCGAAGCCCCCCTTCAAGCTGCCGCGGCTGGTATTGCCCGTTCACGACGAAGCGGGAAAACAGGCGAAATATCAATGGTATGGGTGGTTTTTTTTCTTCTTTGCAATTGAGCGTCGAGTCGCAAACTCCTCATCTTTCTCGACGGAGCTCTGCCGGCCGGCCGCCTCCTTGATCTTGCTTCCACCACCGCGGTGGCACAATAGAGCGCGTGCCGGTATGGGCAGTGCAGCATTGCAATGGATCCGTCGTTGAAGGCATGGCTCTGGCCAAGTAATTGATTGGTGGCCAGGAGCCAATGGATTCGGGGGGTGCGTCGGCTCTGGCTTTGATATGCTACGATCACGAGGGGCTTGAGGTTGGTAATAATGACCCTCTAGCCTCGTAGACCCTCTGCCCTTGAGAAAAACGGACTTGAGGCCGCCCACATTAATATTGTTTATCAATTGGGTGCGTGATAACTACCTACCTAGTCTGCAACCACCACAAAACTGAGACTAACTAGAGTAGGTAGCGAGAAGTTGGAGCGAGGTTTCAAACTGCTAGGTTGTTGAAGATCCTCATGAGCTTAAGCTCTCCCACACATGAAGTCAAGCTTCAACAACCCGGCGGCAAATATTGGCTAGTTAGCGTCTCACCAGGCAGCAACACTTTTGAGGCTGCCGCGATCTCTGCCCAGTTTTACTGTGGGTTGTTCTCGTGACTGTGGGTAATGATTGGTAGCCTCAACCGCTTAACCCCAGACTCGAGCACCCATTAACCCTATCCTCAATTAAGCCAGGGAGCTTAGAGGTTAAGTTAGGTACCCATCTGCCTGGAGAGCTCGACAAGTGGGGAGGAAGAGTGCCTACCGAATAAACTCGAACTCAAGGCCCGGCTTGAGTTCGAAATCGCCTGGGCACTGACTACGTGCACGGCATTTCTAAGCACCAATCGCCACACACACACACAAAATTATCCCTGCCTCTGGGGGGGCCTTGAGTTCGAGTTTATTCGGTACCTACCTCTACTTACTAACCATTACTTGAGTACAAATCATGGCCACAGCTTCGAATTCGGTAATGCAGTCAAAAGGCGGGGTTGATAGCTATAGCGCCCAATCATTTACCCACGGCAGGCCAGCGGCCTGCGGCCGCGTCCCGTTCCAAGAGCTCTAGAGCCTACCTACCTTTCGTAACCTCGAGCTTAGCCTCCCTCGAGCTCATCCCCAGATGCTCTTACTCATAGAGGACCTTAGGAGGTAGAGCTCGAGCGGGGTCTAAATGTATTACTCAGGCAGACATCTAGATGGCACCATCACCATGACGGAAGGATGGCTTGCGATACTCGAGTAATGCTAAGCTTCCCCGCCTGATGATCATGACATATGCATGACATGGTGGTATCGATATCTGTGCAACTGTGGAGGCATATATGCACATATATTATAATTCCAGATTTTTTCAAGTTCGGAATTTCTGAAATCCATATGTGGTGTGGAATCATGGTCAGGGGGGTATTGAGTATTGAGTGGTGGGTGGAAACGGGACTCACATATATATTATCGTATGAGGCACTAGTACCTATCACGCCGTTAGCGGTAAATGAAGTACCTATGTACATACGATTATCGTTTGACGGGTTATCTTTAATCTTTAAAGTGATGCATGCTCAACCGGCCGGTGCATGTATGAGTTGCGAGTGTTGGTTGCGAGTATATATGTTTCAGTTGGTTGTTTGGAGAGTTGAGTTGGCTGCAGCAGTTTTTTTACCTAAACTGCGGGCAGGATCCGGATATCCGGAGGGATGGCAGTTGCATAGGGCATCACTGTTGGCCCCAGCATTCACGTCTGGTAGGTAATACCAGTAAGGTACATTACATACCTACTACATGTACATATAGTGGCGGTTGTATAGGTACTGTTTGTAAGTATGTATATACAGGAATGGTTCGTACATGTTTCTTGTGCATCACAAGATGCCCCGCCCCGAATCCATGGCCAGTATACTCGAGTACCTGGATCCGAACATGATCATGACTTGCTTCCAATTTCAAATTTATCGGCAAACTTCTTGTTCTTTCTCGGGGAAAAGATTCCGGAAGAGAACATACCTACTTACCTACCTAGGTACCTAAGGTACTCTATACCTACTCTTAACTGGCTGCATGCAAATGCACAGATATCATGATTCCAGATTTTTCAAGTCGGAATTTAATTTCTGAACCCCATATGTGGGTATTGATCATGAGTGGTGGGTGGAAACGGGACTCATCATATACCTAATTATCGTGTGAGGCAGTACCTACCTACATTACCGAAAAAGTAGGACTTTTGTGAATCGTACACCGACCGCCAGTTTATCTCGATTTAAGGAGGTTGTGCTGGTTGTATCTTGGTTGGGAAGGCTATAAAACAAATTGGGGGTGGAGGGGTGAGTGTAGATACTTCCTTTTTGAGCTCAGAAAACCAGAGCACCACCATGGCACCACCAATAGGAGCAGAGAAATCGAATTAAGATCAAAATGGAGGCCCCAAGTACCACTTTGAGAGGGTATCCGTATACCGATCACTCCACTACCACTTTTGAAAAGTCGATTTTTTTTCTTAATGGGTACATAAGGTATCGAGACTGCCAAATCTGACCTGCTATGCCGTTAGTTAGGGGGGGCACGAGACTAGTTCGCGGTAAATTAATTAGGTATGTATGTAAGTACATACAATTATCGTTTGACAGGAGTTATGGCACGAGAACAGGAGTTATGTATCTTCAAAGTGATGCATGCTCAACCAGTGTATGAGTTCCAAAGCGAGTAGGGGTTGCGAGTACCTATGTTTCAGTGCACGCCTTCTTGCCAGAAAAGGTTCACGAGACTAATTGTTTTGAGAGTTGGCTGCAGCAGTTTTTACCCATGGCCACACTGCGGCAGGATCCGGATATCCGGAGGGAGGGATGCATGGCGGTTGAGGGCTGGCTAGGTATGTACGTACGAGAACAATACTGGATACTGGCGCGCTGCAGCCATAACTGTTGGCCCCAGTATTGAATTCACGTCTGATAGGTAATATCAGTACGGTACATACTATAATGGCGGCACCTTGTATAATTGTACTGTTTGTAATCTATATGTACTCGAGTACAGGAAGGGTTCATACTGTTCTCGTGCCCAGGGTTCATACATATAAGTATTTCTTGACGTTCTTGTGAATCACTACTCGAGTAGATGCCCCGATTCCAGTTCCAGCATAGTATACCTAGATCCGAACATGACTGCTTCTAATTTGTCGTGTTCTTCTTCGGGGTCCGCTGAGGAAAGGAATCGATACCGGCCGCGGAAGAGAACATACCTCCTACCTGAGTTCTCAAAGCAATGTACTTGATCCCGCGCTTGTAGACGATATTCTGAGAAATCGATCGGGACGGATTGGATGTCGATTTCATTGCAATTGATACCCGGTTAATCAATTATAATTGCACCTCTAGAGCTGTATTAACAAGCTTAAATTCCAGCAGCTATCAGGGAATATTATTTCTGGGAACTTGACCTTCTCCGGATCCAGTAGGCCGGCTACTCTCCATATATACGAAGTCTCGTTCTACACGATCGTATGCCTTCAATAGCAAATAGAGTAGGTAGTCAGGTCAAGCTGGAGAGCTCTGTCAATAAGATGTGTTTGTCAGGGAGGAAATCAAGCCTTTCTTTATGGTGATTGATTACCAATATTAATGACCGTAGACGCAGGGCCTAGTAGCTACATATGTAGGTAGGTACCTGTCATGAGAAGGACGGAGCCGTGAACAGAGCTAGAGCCTGAGACAGATATGTCTTGTATTGCGATGATGGTCAGGGAGAAAAGCCACATAGCTGTTATATTACTGTGATATCCACCGTAATAGCAATTCTGTACCTACGGCATGCCGCTGTAGCAACAATTTGCGGCAAAGTGTTGCTGTAGCGCACCAAATCAGTTCATGACAGCAGCTAGAAGAAAGCCGGGATATTCCATATATATATCAACACAGGCAAGCTCCAAAACATCTGAAATCCTCGGGGTCAATTGCGCTGCCGCCGCCACTGCGGACCCACCGGACCTGCTCAGAGATACGTGATTGACGAAACATTGGAACAAGTTATGTATCAATTGGGGCGTCATCAACAATCGACATTGTCTCGGCAGCTAGTTTCCATCGTGCTCGTCTGACGAGAGGTTCTGAAGTGCACTGTGGAAACCCATTTCTTCAACCGGTCTCGGCTCGGTGTTGCGCTCATAGCGGACGGCGAGGCCGCAATGTCAATCCTTGCTGTCAAAGTATTTCTCCTGTGTCGTTTCATGATCATCGACATTTTCATCACTTTTAATCTAAAACTGCAGCGGGAGCCACCCGGCCGACTGGCAACTCTCAAAAACAATTGTCCAATGGGTAAAGGTAAGCTCAATGCAACATGCTTTGGATTAATTGGATTCTTGTTGTGCAGGCAGGTTATTCCTATTTCTCATGCTTGTTTACCTTTGTAGCAAGTTCACAAGTCTGTAACACCGCCTTCAAGTTGTACTACGCTAATTCCTACTCAAAATCGATTTTAATTCATAGGTCCCATTGTAGTTCAAGGTGAGGTGTTCAAAAATTGTTGCAAAAGACATAAGTACTTTGTTATGAATACCAATGAGCAAAAGCGGGTCACCAAATCAGCGTTAAGATTAGCCCAGGCGGCAGCATAGCCAGAGCCGGCCCACGCGCTATACTTACCCAAATGGTAGTCTCGACCTAGCCTCGATCCGTCTCGACTCCCGAATGGGCCATGCCGGTGCTTTGTGACCTTCATATCAACGGTATCATTATTCCTGGCTTGGCTAATATCAATTAATATATTATGCTGACTTTTGTCTGGTTCACTTATGCCTCAATACCCACGTTCGAAGGAGTGTTTGATGATTGACGATCGAGGGACCTGCTAGCCAGGCTTGAATCCTATACTTCTTAATTTCATTGCATGATATTTCTATCATCAGGCTCTACTACTACTATTCCCATAGGGTTAGAACATCAGCAAAGCTCGAGTTGGTGCAATGGTCGCCGCCACAACGACGACAGCGCCCATCGGAATAATCTACCGCTGTAGCGACAATCGGGGGAACGAATGACGCTGTAGCGATGAAACAATTGGCATTGAACGTAGTAGCCTTCGTAACACGTTCTCCGAGGTTCAATGTAGGTGGATCTGTCGCTGTAGCGACACCGGTTTACCCTGATGTTGCTGCAGCGCCATGCCGGCCCCGATTGTTGTTGTAGCGCCATTACCCTGATGCCGTGCCGCTACAGCGCTATACCTTCCCCCGATTGTCACTACAGCGGTAGAGTACTCCGATTGGCGCTATCGTTGCTGTGGCACCGGACCGGTAGCGCCAACTCGAGCTTTGCTGATATGTCTTATTTGTTGAATTGTTTGCTGGGACAACTTGCTCAAATTGCAAGATATCGTTTAATGAATTGAACCAACAGAATCCTTGCATTCTATAGGTGCACGGTGACTAATTTGGCACCTCTCATGCATATTTCGCAATGATATGTTCCGTACGCATCCTTCCTCATACAGTCACAATCATAGACATGCTTGATAATGTATTGCGTTAGCAAAATATATCACGTTGTAACAAGAAATGTAGCTCAATATATTCTCACGGTTGAAGCTACTACTTGGCCTGGTACATATGCATACAAGCACGAAGTTTGGTTGTTGCTGGGGATGAAATTTACAACCTAGATCTACTATCTTGCACTTGTTACAAATCGACTACTATTCCAAAAAATCCGTGTTCTCTTGAAACGTAGTTGGTTTATAACCAGTACATCAGGTAGTTAGTTAGTTGAAGAGGGGGGGCAAAGAAGCTTTTGGTTGTCTATAATGTGCACCTCGGCAGTGATACTCCTTCACCTGTACGAGCACCAAGCTCCACCACTGGCCCCAGCCTTGCTATCAGTCATAGTAGTCTCGTGCCAGTCATAGTAGACCTAGGTCCTGACCCAACAGGAGTTTCACCTGTTGCTAGCTGTACTCACGAGAACAGCTGCACTCTACTTCTCTATCCTCTTACTCGAGTAGTTACATAGCTCTTAGCTCTTAGTTCGTGTTGCGTCCTAGGCCTTACCTGATAGGTAAACTGTTGCAACCTGACAGCCCGCGAGACTACTTAGGACAGCCCGCATCCCTGTCAATGCACGACTTCCTAGTTTAGATACTCAGGGAAAACACTAAGAGGTAGCCTGGTTGTGCAACGCCGAAGGTAGAGGGCGGCGTTGCACAACCAGGCTAACTAAGAGGCTCTAGTATCATGAACCTTTACTGCACAACAGCCTTTCTTATGTTTCCGTTACCCTCTACCGAGGGCAAGTACATACATTACGTATATGCCCAGGAGCTCAGCGTAGCGAAGCGAATGGGTTATGTTGTGACTCCTAATTCATCGAAATCCCCGGGTAATCAATCCCAATCGGGTTAGCGTGCCAAGCATCGATTTACTGTTGCCTAGAAAATTTTAGCACGTCACGTCGGGAGGCATGACGTTGCCTAGCGATGTCATGACGGGGCATCAACTGCTTGACGGCACATTCTATTTGCGGTGACTTTTTGACGTCAATCAATGACTTCTATATTGGTAAATAGAGCGAAGGACTCTTCACTTTGTATGGAAAAAGATGAGTGAGAATACAATACATGAATTTATTCACATAAACAAATTGGCGGACACAACTGGCGATAGCATGACGTTGACCAGCACAATACATGACACATGGCACGACGACGTTGAGAACCGCTGCATGCAAATTCAGCTCGCGTTAAACTCATCAAGAAGAGTTTGGTAATCTGTAGTGTCCTTCTCCTCCAATTGATGAAGCCTTATCATCTCCTTTTCTAGCCTGACGTCTGGAGCAGCCTCAAAGGTCGATTTCAGGAAGCCACGGAGAAACTGTACGCCGGCGAGCGTCTTGCAACGTGAGAGCGCAACGTACACCGCGGTGAAATGTTTGTGACTACTACCGCCTCTAAATGAGCTGTGCAAGTCGACGACGATTTTGGAAAACGTTTGTCCTTGCGACCGATAATCTGTAATCGCAAATGCTGGACCACACGGAACTTGCTTCCGCGTAAACCGATGAACAATTTTTCGTTTTCGCGAATTACGTGACGCTGCGGCGTGTGACGTGATGGGAATTTCATCGCCAACCTCAGCCTCGTATGTGGCAGAGAAGCAAATCGGGAAGAGCGGAATAACGTCGCTATCCAATTTTTCCAACGAATCGTGTTTCGGACGTCGTATGCGGACAAATACGCAAAGAGGCGGCGAGTCAATCAAAAACACAGCCTGTTGTGATGTCGATACGTTAATTATCGTGGCGTTAGGGTCGATCATGACATCTTCAAGCACGCCTTGCATCCCGTTGACTAGACCGAGATTAACAAATACGTTTCTGTTCAGGATGACGGGCATTCCTGCATCGCACGCCATTAGCACAATTCCTTGCATTAATAAGAACAAGTATTGCCGACGAAGTGAAAATAGCTTTGAAATCCTAACGCGATGAGAGGATTGGGCTCGGTGCTTACCTTTGACGCAAATAAGTGTTCCTCCGCCTGGGATCTCACTCCCCTGGTCGCCTATACATAACGCAGCTTCAACGTCGAAGCGGGTTGGTGCTTGGTTTCTGTTGCCATTGACGTACTCATGTTTCGCCAGAAAAATCAACACCGGTAAATTGTTTTGCGCCGCAAACTGGAACGTCGCACCAACGTTGATCTTGTGCCTTATTCTGTTTTCACGCACAATTGCCTTTGCATCGTCGCCTGTTGCAGTCCCCATGGCGCTGTCATGTGCAGATTCCGGGTCGTTCTCAGCTGAAACGACATCGTTAACTGAGGTCGCGTTAGCAACGACCCTGCCCATCAGCATCTCGTAGTCCTCTTCTGTCGTTTCGTGTTGCCGGAGTCGTTGAAGCAGACCGTGATATTCCCTGTCACTTTGCCGCATTTGTTCGGTTAGGAAGCACACACGGTTAAACTGGAGCCACAGCTCTCTTCCCCGACGTCCGTCGAGACGATGCCGACTGTCACCAGTGGTGGACGTTGTCCATAACGGAAAATCAGATATGGGTCCAAACTGATAAAAGTCGCCACAAATAAGAACGACTTTCAGAGTTCCCCAGCAACTATCCTCACCTTGTCGACCTGACGTTAAAGTAGGCTGGAGACGGGAGATTTGTGTCTCCATGTGAGAAAACATCGCTTGCCCAACCATGCTGATTTCGTCCACTATTAACATTGTCTTGTCGCGCCATATTCTACGCAATTTGTCGTTAAGCCTGGCGCCAAAGCTTTTTACTTGGAGGCCAAGCCCAGCATGTATCGTTGTGCCGTTGATACAATCCGCGGCTGCGCCACTGGCGGCTGTTATCATAAGCTGTCCGGCCATGCGACGACGGTCGAATAATGACGTGATAGCCTCGATCACCCTGCTTTTTCCAGTGCCTCCTTCCCCCCCGCAATAGATGAGATAGGGCTCCAAGGCAGTGCTCGTTGGCTGCTCGTTGCGATCGGTCGCGTTATCGCGATTAACGTTTCGTGAGGTCGCCAAACCGCAGGCCACTATTTTTAAAAGTTTTGCCTGTTTTGCATTTAGCGTGTATTTCTCAATGACCGCGCGAACGTCTGAAGACCACGTCGCAACAGGCATCGCTCGAAGCTCCATCGTGGCATCTCCACCGTGTCCAACCTCGTCGTTACGGTCAATATCGATTCCTAGAATTCCGTCGGCATGCTGCGCCACAGTGGCTTCGAAAACTTTGTTTTCGTCCTGCTGTTTAAGTGCATTTTTCCATGATTTTAGGTCTTTCATAGTTGTGTGCTTTCCGCTATTGCGCCCTTGGGGATTATTTCCGCACCAGTGCGTTTGGACGTCCGAGAAAGACGGGAACCTTGCGCCGAAAATTACGTCATACGTAAGGTCAGCTTCGAGATCGATACTCCCCATTTGACTCGCGAATTGTCTTGCCAGTAAGTCACCCTGAGTGTCAGTAAGCATGTCTGCGGTGTACGTTTGTGTTCTCGTCACGTCCACTATCGTTGATATTGCGGAAGAAACGGCCTTGATCAGCGCGTCATTGCCACGGAATCCAGCTGCATGCTTCACCGTTCCCTCGTCCGCTGAAGTCTCGTTATCGACAGCATTTTCCGCACCGCCGCGCAAATCGCCACGCAACTCCGCTCTCCTTTTCACATCCTCGTTTACCTCCTCCGACGATTTTCTTAACAAGTCGATGTTAAATATGAGCTGCAATATTCGATCTGGGACGTGTCCTGTCGCTTGCTATGCGTCAAAAACATGTTCGAACGAAGTTCTGGAGTTCAGCGACGTTGAACGAGCAGCGCCGATGAAAAGTTCAATGTGCTGCCACGGCAAGAACAGTCCAAGAAGCAGCGCTGCACGGCGGTTGCGGCCAAGCGCGGTGGATCCGCCGCTGTGGCAAGGTTTTCCAGTAAGTATCGGCACTTTAAACGCAGACATGTCGTCGTAGACATCTGTAGACGTTCCTTTCTTATAAACGGTACACTTGTAGTCGTACAAGCACAAAGATTCCATCGCAGTTTCCCTTGAAGCGTAATCCTTGAACATGGATTGCGCCGTGCCTGATTTAGTGCTGATACTTAACACAGTATCGTCATCCTATTCCTCTCCGTTGTCAGTAATAACCTTTGCAAATTTGGCGGCGTCACACAGCACCGCCGCGCATTCACCCTATTACCTCATCATTCGCAGCTATAACGTCGTCATTCGGTTCTTCAGTGGCCGTTGTTTTTGTTCGACTTCGCGATGCTGCGTTCGTTTGTTCGTTTGAATGTGACCTGTGCACATGAGACTCGTCGTCTGCGGCATGATCCACTTGTTCAAGATCAGAATCATGACTGTCGCTACTCGAATCGCCGCCACTATCGTTTTCGGCGGCGGCCTCTTCTCGTGGCTCTTCCTCGCAAATCAGAGCAGGAAAACGATGCTTCATTTCTGCATACAGTGCGTTGAGGCCGATAGAACTGTATCGGTGCGAGGAGTACGATTCCGCCTGGCCAAGCATGACATTTGCGATTTCCACTCCCGAGAGCTCTCTTTTGCTGGCCAGTGCATTGAAAGTGCTCAGCAGAAACTTTCTCGCCGCCTCCGCTGCACCCAAATCCTTGCCTGCGTACCTTTGACGAATCCCTGCCGCGAAACCTAGTTCATGGTATACTGCTTGCTCTACCTTTGTCGAATAATTCGTGGCATACATTACCATTGCGAGGCATTGGACCTTGGACGTTATGTCCACAATGTCGTGATTGCATCGCAGTGTAGAGCTTATCGTGTTATTCCAGCGATTGATCCACTGATGGTTTCTTTGTTGAGTAACATAACCTACGTCACAATGAGGCGAAAGCGTTAATACAACAATGTCGTCGTGCTTGAGTTCTACAGACACTGAGAACTTGATTGAACTAAGGGAAAAAAAAAAAAACCGCGCCAGAAAAATATGACAAACCGCAACGTCATTACTGGAAATACCTTGATTGTCAGCCGTCGTCTCTGAAACGAGTGGCCACGGCGCACCAAATCGGCAGACGTTGTCACTGTGGTATTTGTAGCACGTTGCAGTGTGAGTATGCATTTGAAGCCTCTTTGCAACATCGTTACCGTCACGTCGAATGGTGGCATCGAAGATATCGTCGGGAAGAGATGTATCGATTCTCTCCGCATAGAAATCACGTTGTGGATGTGTTTTGTCGATCTCGCTTGTTGTTACGTCAATACACTGCGAAGATGTGCAATCTAGGTAACACATAAATCTTCGTGCAAAGTTATTCGCGTTCTCCAGGATCCTCTCCCTTACTCGATGAGCGTCAATATTACCACGTAGCCAAAGAAACCCGTGTGTATGCAGCGCACCACGACCATTCGTCTCCGTAGTTGAAAAGTAGGCTTCGACGTCGCCGAAAATGCCGTTTCCGTTCCCATTGCCGTGGGGCATCACAAGGCATTCATAAAATGAAGAAATCATGCGTTCGAAGAATTTGGCAGAAGCTACAGGGTCCTCAATTGCAACACGGTTCCTGAGGCGCTTCTTTTCTTTGGTGCTCAACAACGACACGTCGTCAACACCAGCTATTTTACAAAGAAGTGGGTGATTTAAGTCAGTGGGATTTAACGTGAACCAAATAGTAGGTAAGCCAAAACGCACGATGTTGGCGTGGATGGAATTTCTCATATTGACGCGCATCGCACGGCTAAGCGGAACCTGTTCGCCTATTGCGTGACATCCTGTCACGAGGTCCCATATGGCTTTCTGCTTGATTGGTCTGTTCTCTCGGATGGCTTTCGCCGCTTCCTCGTAATCTTCGACGGAGAGATTCGATATAGCTTGAGCAATTCGTTTAAAGTTCCCTCGCTTCGCGATCATGTAGCTCGCAGCGCTGGTGCCATGCCTGAGTTGAACGTCATAGGCATGATATATAAAAGAATGATGTCTTGCAAACCGTCTCGAGTGGTGATTAAGAAGGTGCTTCAACCACTCCTTCGTGCTGACGCCGGGAACGATATGTCCGCAGTTGCCTTTCCAAAACAACGTCGGGAACTGCGCTGGAAATAATGAATTCTCGCGAAAGTCGTTGATTGCTTCGGAACCTAGGTTGGAGCGGATAAAATATTCGGCGTGTGGTGGTCGTTGTGTTTCCACGGCGGGGTTTGTATTGTCCGTGGAAGACTGCGTGCTCGATCCGGCAGTTGTGGTTCCCCGACTCGTGCCATGCGGCTCGTCAGTGCTGTTGTTTGCCTGGTCATCGTCAACGTTGGCGTACTCCTCCCTGATCTTGTCAAGAATCCTGCACAACTCCATGTCGCCTGGAACAATGACTTCTTCTGTGGAGGAAAGCCCGGAGGTGGAGATGGCGAAAGAAGCGACGTCATCGTCGACTTCTGCGTTTGCCCGCGACACATCGCTAACTGTTTCGTCCTCGTCAAAACAAAAATCGTCTTGTGGGACGTAAGTAGAAGTCTCGTCGTCACCACAAGAGTCGTCGGTAACGTATATCATGGAATCTAGGAGCTGTTGCGGAACGAAAGGAAAGTCAGGCCAGCTCTGAAGTGTATCAGTGTTTATTTCGATGTTCGAGTAGAGCGGGTTGTCACGCTTAAGTCCCATAAGTGCTTGCAAAACTACCTGTTTTCGTACTTTAAGAAAAGGCATGAGTTCGCGTTCCGTCGGTTTGTCTTGCTGACTTGCGCTAACCCATATAACACGCAGACAATCTGTAAACTTTATTTCTGGTCTCGGCAAAATGTTCTGTAATGCTTGCAAATTCTGTGGAAATACGATGACGTGACCGCGTATACCACGGTGATTGAGGGCACGTGGTGTAGCTCTACTGAGCCTTGCCACGTGAGCAACGGAGTATGCGATGCTGACAAGACGCTCTTCGACTAACGTTAAATTTTGCAAATACTTCGGCATATTCTTCGTGCAGCCGACGTCAAAACCCGCTGCTATGGATAGAGGTGCAACGCGAGAGGACTTGAAATGCAATAGGCAACTTCGGCACATTGTCAACAAAGACTGGTCGTCGTCACGCCTCCTGTATACGTCGTGAGCCATTGATTCTCCTTGTGTGGAGACGTTGAATCGTTCTGTTGCGACCTGTATACTTGTCATAGGCGGGGAACTATCAGGGGCTATACTAATAGGGTTAGATGCAGAACCGCCGTCTCGTTGCAAAACCTCGTCGACGTTTGGACGCAAAACGCCGCATGTATCAATTAACAAGGAACCGTCCGTGGAGGCGATCATGTCAAGTACTGAAGAGTTAAATATAACTTCATCGTCTTCAAAATGCAGGCCGTAAGAAGCCCTCGTTGCAAGTGTGGCGCCATTATCATAATTTCCCATAAAAACAAATGACACGTTACCTCGTACAGCCCTGGTTCCGCAAGTCCCGCAAATCATATTTGGTACATTGTCGATTTCGTTGTAAAACTTTTTCATACAAGATTTCTGCACTGGCACGCTGAAGACGTCGGGCATATTTGCACTGGAAATGACCTTCCTCTCGTAGTCATCTTCAAGCAATGATAACGCCTTAAGGACACAGTCGGCTCGTTCCCTGGCCTTTTTTCCAGTCCCTGGGGGACGACCTCTTCGCCTCTTCACCTCCTGCGGGTTACCGTCGACGTTTACCTGGAATTGATGTTGCATTGCCTGTAGTCGCTCGAGATGATTTATAACAGTGCTGGTGCCGTCGTCGCTATGCGTCGGATTGTTCCCAACACGGACGTTGGGTGGAAGCTTTCTTTTTGCTGGCATGATTGGATATCGAATAGGTCACGTTGTTGGAGCGTGCAGCCGAGACTGCAAAAAACTAATGTCGCTGGAGTTGAACGGCCGCGAATGGTTTTTGTTTGTGCGAATTTGCGTGGTGCACAACAGATTTGAAACTAATGCGAGGTTAAGTGATGGAACAGAATATGAGGTTTGGTGTTTGTGCGTAGCGCGAATGGTACGAAGACCAAATTGACATTTACACGTTACTTAAAAGTTCACGTCTTTTCCCGTCACTGCGGACACTTCAATTGCTGAAAACGAATACCTTCGACATCGTTCCGAAGGAAGGTCAACAAATCTTGGCATGTTATGATCAGACGTCTACAGTTGTCAAATCGGTCGTCTCACGTGGGCGGTCGAATCGACTGGCAGCTGCTGCAGCGTTCCAGGCGAGAGGCATCGCCATGCCATGTAGGTGTTCAAGCATGGCCACAAAACGATACACAATATTAAAAACCCCGCTACGGCTCTCGACGTTTATACCTCGCACGCTAGCAGCCTACGTTTTCATTTCGGGTATAGAGTCGTCGCTAATGTACTTAAACGCCAGTTAACTAACGTCTATGAAAATAGTGAAAGTCTTTTCCTTTGTTTGATGATGGTGGTAGTGTTGTCAGTTACAAAGCTAACCGCAAATGACATCGGCTAGCCTCCTATCAACCACAACGTTTCGTCCAGGGGCTATGTCGGGATCACACTAAGACGCACAGACGACGTATGTACGTAGTCTCGTGCCTATGTACGTTGCTGCGACAAACGTATATGAGCCTATACGGCGAAAATTGAGCAGGTTTCGTTCGATGTTGCGCCACGGAATAGAATTGCACTTTCAGGTAATTTGTACTTAAGCGAGTTGTCGGGCACGAAACTATGAGTTGTCTTTGTTGCGGTTTCGTGAGGCACTTGTGCAGCATGGAATATCAAACTATTGAATAGTCTCACTATTGAAATACTACCGCCGACCTAACAACGTATGGTCGACCTAACGTTCCTCAGAGGCTTGTCATACTAACATGCTTGTCGTGGTTGCCTTTGTGCGACGTGTTTGACGATAAACACAGAAATCGTCGAATGTCTTACTCCAAGAAGGTGACACTGGCTTTGTATTTGAATGCCGCGCAAGAATATCGTGCAATTGACGCTTAATTGCTACAGCGCGGCCATGGCGTCGAGGCTCAAAGGGGTAACGAAACTTGTACAAAAGGTCAAACATTTAAACAAAGCTACAGCACGCCCAGAACTTGTTCGCGCGGTGGGTTCTTTGAATAGTGAGCCCCTTTTGGACGACAATGGCCATGATCGTTTAATGTCGATGTCTAGTTGACTTACGGCAGGATCATGTCGCCTACGAAAGTAACGATGGCCCGCGCGCAAAAAACTTATAAGATACGGCTGGTCGGAGCACTGATAACTCCCATCATACAAAGATTGAATCCAGAAGTTTGTGAACGAATATAATCTCAAATAAACAACAACAGCAAACAACAGTGTTGACGTACTTCGCCAGTCCCTGACCTCACGGGATCCACATATCACGTTTTAAAAGCTTCAGGAAGCTGAGACAAGAACGACATCGCGAGGATTACATTTTCAAACACAAGTAACGGTAATTCCCTCTCCATTCACATGGCCTAGGTTTCGACGTAATGACGCTGACTGTTTTGTACTCAGCAAATCTACCCTGGTTGCAACATTTCACAATACTGCACAAATAGCTCGAAAACCTACAATACGATCACGACACGATGGCATATCGAAAAGTAGATGCTACACGAGTCACGCCCAGAAGAGTTCCGGCCTTCAACGCGATTTTTGTCAACAGAGTAAAAAATAATTTGTAACGTCCCAATTTGTTTTAAAATCTGTGGAGAGAACTAGAATTGCTAACTTGACGTTGACTAACTTTTGCAGCAAATACAACAACTGGATCAGGATCGTCAATAAGCAGAGGCGAACGGCGGGAGGGAACAACCGTGGCAAATGGAAGGTCCCAGTCGACGTTGTGACCGGTGCGGTCATTGCAGGATCCCCCAACACGCCGGGGATGTGGACTGTCGGAAGTCCAAACTTTGCGTTGCCAGCGGTGTGGGCCGCGATCAACGATACCTTCGGGATGGGATGGAATGCTGCCACAACAAATATAAAAAGAAGTCAAGATTGGAGGTTGCTGATCGGCAACGTGTGAACAATGACATACGTCTGAAGTCGAACTACGGTTAGAAACATAATACAGAAAGAGTTTGATCGTGAAATTAAGATTACTGCCTATTGTTGTTATGTTTGTATTTGCGTCGTTGTCAACGTTGTCAAATGTTACGTTTCTGGGAAGCGCTTCGATGCCCCTTGTTTTTCTCGTTCACGTTTCTACAGCATGGTCGAACAACCATGTCACTTTACATTTATTTCGATGCATGATTTCTTTTCTAGACCACATAACCTTGCGCAAGGTGTGCATAACCAATATAACTATTTCTTCAAACAGCAGGTGACATGTACTATAGCATGGCACAGAAACATGTCGTTGCATTTCCATGCAGAGAAGTAGCTGACAATGGAACCGAGCTTCACATTAACAGTTTGACGCTGAGTTCTGCACGTACGTTGATCCTGCAATATGCATGGGCGTTTGTGAAGTTGCTAAGTTTATTCATGCCATGCTTCAGAAGGTTCCGGCTACGACAAGGCCCGTCGCGCGGCGGTACAATGCAACGTCGCTTGTAGCCCATGAATGTTTTCTGCCATGGCGACCATGATATGCGCCATATGTACCTTACTCAGAAGTTGCTGGCAACGTTCAGCAACGGGTGACGGAAACAAACATATAAAAGGAATGCTTTGACGCTTGCAGGTATGGGCATGACAAACCACGAAAGAGTGAAAATAATGACGTCTCAGTGCAATGCCGCAGTGCATAAGCGGGTTGCCGTGCACTGAACTGTTCACCTCGTGCGAGGTGCAGCTGAACATGGAACCTGCGAGCTGAATTCAGGTGTGCTTGTCGCCGTTTTTCTGCACGTCGTTGTAATCTACCAGAAGCGAGATGTTAAAATGTTGCATGGATTGCCCCTTTGGGAACGAGACGTGCCCCCCTAACTCAAAGTGGTTATTTGTATTTAAAACCGACACATTCCCTCATTCGGGAAAGCTTCATCATCGCGTATAGAGTGTCGTTACGAACTACCCTGCCTACGTTACCACAAACAGTCTAACAGCTACAGGAGGCAAAATGGTGGGCACGAGAAAGCAAAACAAGACGCAGGTCACAGGCATCACTGCGGCCTATTCCATAAAGACAAAGCCGGCCTCCGGACCCAATGTTGCCACCCTTGATGTCAAAAATCACATGGAGGCAAAGGCCGTGGCAGGCGTTGACGAAGAACATCTGCGTGACGTTACGTTGGCGGCAAAGGAACCTATCGAGCAAAACGTCGATAATGTGTTGAAGAGGAGTGAGTTGCTGATCTCACGTTGCCTATGTAACAATATGTTGACGGTGATAGAATCTGAATGGGATGACACCACCGATGACGACGAGATTGAGGAGGTTGAGATACAACCACTCACCGAAAAGGAAGTCGAGGACATGGTCAATGAGAGTGTCGAGGACCTCGATAAAGCAATGAAACAGGTGAATTATTTCATTCCGCGGTATTAGCCGTTGTCCGAGCGCCCCGCTAACACTTGTTGTTAGATTAACGACAAGCTTGCACTCGTTGTTGCAGATGACGTTGATGACGAGGAAAGCCTTTATAAAGGTACCTCGCGAATGTCTGTTCTGCTGGTGGGCGCTAACGAGATAAAACAGATGACAAAAGTAACGCAGCAGAGGTCAAAAGTCAAAAGGCCATCGTTGGAAGGGACGTGATGCTGTCGCTCAACGAGTTCATCACCAAATACGAGGGTAAGGACGGTGACGGGTGGCGTTGGGTGCAGGAGGGTCACAACAATAAAGCAACCATCACCTCAAATGGCAAGCTCGATGGTGAGAGAATTGAAATGTACGTTGAACGTCACGTGACAGATCCGCCGCCATTAACTATTGTGCTAATTTAATAGTGTAATCATTGGGACCGTGGTTCAAAACTACTTGAAGGCAGCGAGCAGAGAAAAATGGAACCTTCAAATCACGGTTCCGGATGAAACGCGGGAGAAGCTGAAAACGTTGATCGCAGATTGTCCGCTTGCGATCTGGAAGGACGACGCTGTATGGTGGGACCCTCTTAAAGGGAACTGCCTAACAGTAAGCGAAAAGGTGACCAACGTTTACACTGTTCCCCAGCTTCAACAACTCGGCTCCAGAATTGCGTTTCTCGACGTTTACGACGGCAGAGGCGGCATCCCCGGCGAGGAACTTCCGGATTACGACGTCAATAATCTTATGGTTGGCGAGCACGTTGCAATCTTTGTGCGCCCTGTCACCTGGTTGATCGGATCAAACGACGGACCGCAAAAAAAGCCATCCAAATGCGGCGTCACAATGCAGTTGCAGAGGGTTGTCGTCGTGGAGAAGCCACCAGCCTCGGAAACAGAAGGCAACGACGGCTCTGTTGCTGTAAAAGTTGAGAAGGAAGCTGTGCAGCCACCAAAGCGCAGAAGGATGAAACTGTAAATGTCGACGTCTAAGCTTCGGGTGGGAGCAACACCATCATGGAAAGCCTCGCCTGTCAGCACAGAAACTCGAATTGTTTCCCCCTCGGCGACGACTGTCGCCGGTGATTGTCATGTCAGTGTGGCTTAGTGACATTTTTTTGCTTTTGGATACATCACTATGTAGTCGTTTTTTTACAAATCTGGGGGTTGCGTGCGATATATGTAGTTAGACACGGGAATAAATGCGCAGAATTGGCGTTGTTGCTGTCGCAACTCGAGGTCCCGGCTGCTAGACGTCGGGCACATATTACGCTCATGAGACGTTGACCTTCGTGTCCACGTCACCCTGGTTACGTTGTTCACCCATTTCATAGCCTGAAGCCATTTCACGCGGGGTGAGATTGCGCACGTCGCATAAACGACGTTGGCACAATACAGCCTTTACAGCGAGTGCATGTAGAACAATGTATTGTATTCTTATGTATAGCCATCTTTGACCGCTGCTTTAGCGCTGGCAACAATGCCTTGTTTCGCTCGTCGTGACTGCTCCTGGGGGGCTTACGCGACAAGGTCGCGGGATACCTGTATATAAAAAAAAAACAACGTTGGGGCTTTTTCTCCTTGGAAGCAACAGTGAAGATTTTATCTGAGTTGCCCAAATGTCCTTATATGGCCTAGCAAACGAGGTTTTTCGTTAGGCACGAGACTATTTTTCGTATGTATATTCATTGTTGAGGTCTCCTTTAGGTATGTAGTTTATGTATCTAGTGCATGGTGAAAGCCACATGCGGGGAAACCGTAGGGCTAGGCAGAAAATAATGGTACATATACCAGTACATTATTTTTTTTTTCCCTTTATATCCTTTATATTGGAATATAGTACAGGGGTAAAGAGAGTCGAGAGTCGAGAGTCGAGGGTACTGTATAAGTACAGTTAAGGGTGAAGAGTAACGGTACAAGTGGGATATAGAAAACGCCAGTCGGAGGAGCGAATGTATTTATATTTAACATCGACACACGGGATACGACGGAGCAAGGTGTGCTCAGAGAGTGTGATGTTACACAGATATTGAAATAGGCAATTCATTGTCCCAACGAGGAAAATATCCAATTCACTGTTCTCGTGCAATTCACCGCCTCATATCAAAAAAATCACTTCAACATAATTGATATACTGATCCTCCAAATGAACAAAACACAAACCAATGAGACCCCAAGAACCCGTCACAAAAGGGGCCAAAGACAGGTACAAATAAAACCAAGGTTTCGGGTGCTCAGGTCACAAACGGAGGATTGTGTGTAATGGCACTCTCGATGCCCAAAAGCACGCATGCACAGTTTCAGTTTCTAGAATTCTCCATATGCCCTGTTTCCATTCTCATCCTCCCTCTTCATGAACCGCAATGCAACTTGAAGGCTGCATGTAAAGTTCTATTTATTTCATGTCAACTATGTGTGCTCTGCAACAGGAATATCTTTGAAAACATGCGTACCACCGGTGCTCTGAATATGTGCAATTTGGGCGTTGCGCTTCGCATTGGCTCGATCGGCAATAGTCTCGTGGCTTTGTACCATGTCCCCACGTTCTAAAGGCTGGACACCCACACCTAGGCCTTCCACAACGGCCTCGGCCAAACGGGGTAACCGCGCCGGCGTCGGCGTCTGTACCAGTTGGGGCACTCTCGGTTGAGGATGTTTCTGCTGGTGTGGTCTGAGTAGGAGCTGGCTCTGCGGTGTCCGCGGTTTTGCCTTGCGATACGGTTTCTGGGGGAGCTGTGCCCTCGACAGGCAAGTTTGCCTCGGCGGCTGGAGCTCCAGAATTCGAACTCATTGTGGTATAGTGGTAGAAACTTGGGATATATATAATGGGATAATTAACAAGACGCCTTTGCCTGAATAACAATAATAAGACTCCAGCTTCCTCTCCTTCATTTATATATTCAAGCAAGGCCCTACCTAGGTAGGTATATATGCAGCCAACATGCACATGTACAATATTATCAAAGAAAAGCTGGGGAGGCACAAGCGCTGATCCATCGTTCATTATGCCCCAGCACTTGAGAAACCCCCACATTTACACACTTAAAAGTGCAAATCAGAATCATTTCCAAACTCATGATCATATAACCCAATGGCCAATTACAACATGATCAACTTCTTGTAAAAATATCGACCCATTTCATGCAAACCCACGAATCACGACAGACCACCTCAGACTATCTTCTTTGTTTTTTTTTGGGCCTGTTTCAGGCGAGGCTCATGCATGGACGAGTATTTTTCTTTGGTTCTCGAGCTCGTATCAATTGATTAGCCTCGTCCCCAGGTCAATTGATGCATACAGCGTATTCTACTCCCATATGGGGGACGAGGCTACCCCATATGCATGATAGGAAAACAACCTCGCTCGAGCTCGCTCCGCCGCAAGCTTTAACCTATAATTAGGTGAAAATGAAACAAAAGCAGTAGAAATGGGGTAGGGCTCGCTATAGTTTCCACAATTCCGAGACAGATCTAGATCTTGTAATTATCTTTATGTACCTAAATATATCGTATCGTATAAATATCAAATTTCTCGGAGCCCCGAGAAAACGATGATGCATCCGGAAATGCCTTAAGCTGAATGAGAATACGTATACATGAGTTTAAAAGAAAAAAGAAAAAATCCAGCAATTGCAATGCCAGTGACAAAAAAAACAAAACATATGTGTATATATACGAGTTTGGAAAAGAAAATACCGGTGGGGCAAGAAGAGGATAATTATAAGAAGAGGGGCCTCACAGTTATCATGATCAATTGCCTTATAAACTGATATCATTAATATTAATCTCAACAACAACCCACCCCACTCTTTCATGGGGCAGCCATCTGATTTCAGCCCCAGCCGTGATCATGGTCATGATCGAGGACTTATCTATTATTACGTATCGGATATAATTACCTCAGATATATCTTCGACATATTACATCGAGATCCAAAGTGAAATACTACTGAAAAAAAAACTAAATACATCATGATCATGGGTTCAGGGGATCGTCAGCGTCTGAGCCTGATAGCTACTTCGTTTGGTGTCCTCTAGCCGCTCACGAAATATAGCTATATAGTATCGTCAATGCAATGGCTGGTTCTCGTATGGATCGAGCGATATCAATTGAGGGCTTAGATTTTTCTTTTTTTTATAAGGTTCGTCCTCATTACTAGTACTGGTACCCCACATGTGGCCAGCATGCCATATCCGTCACCGGTGCACTGCAGGTGGGCATGTGTAGATATAAAAAAACGAAAAATAACGTGAAATCTGCGATTAATTTTTTGCTACGTCCGAATCCTGAGGTGGCTCAATTGCATCTTCATTGCCCATTGCTATCGATCAACCCCTCATTCCAAATCATGAGCCCACCCAGACGACGCTGCCTTACATCTATGGTCTATCAATTCAATGGCTTGATGAGGAATGTAAACGTAATGATGTCAACGCAGGCCATTGATAAATTACCGGTATGCATATTGCCAATCCCCCACACAACCTGGAACTCCCCGCGCGGTGAATAAACATTTGCGTTTGTTTAAAAAAGAAAATTGTTCTGCTTTAGTTGCAATTGGGGTGCCCCCCCCGCTCAACGCTATCCATACACATTACATATTGCTGAGCTTACTCAATAATATTATTCACCATTCTGCAAAGTTCAGTACATGCATAGTAGTTACTTATCTTTAGACGTGGACAATCTTGTGGGGGGTGATGTTGAAGGCACTTCGGCATGACCAGACAGTGTTTATAAAGCTAGATAGATGTCAACGTTGTAGTAATTTTCTTCGGGTAAAGCTACACAAACAGCCCAACACACGTTATCTTCTGTTGCAACCTGCAGCCCTATTGTCTTCCTCTTTAGTTCCGTCTCAGTTAGGCCCATCAGTACTGCTCCCATACATTTACCCATCCATGCGGGCCTGCACTGGGTATTTTGCTAAATAGATCGAACAGACAGCGCCGGCCAATTCAATAAACATTGCAATGTCGTCGTCCAACCGAGCAATTTCTTTCCAAGTAGTCGGTCCAGATCGGATCAGCCAACGTGTTGGAACCTTGTACAATAGTCCAGGCGACCAGGCACTGCATTGGATCATCGATACCAGGTACCTTGGCTATCACTGGAACCTCAATTTCTCTCACAAGAATAATACCAATATTCCTTTCCCCCACGACGTTGAGGAAGTCGTCGGCTTGACGATCCGTCATGAGCACGAATCTACCCAGAGATGGAATGTCGAGGCCGCATTCCGAGGCATATCCTTTGGCTTCGAAAACACAAACAGGGTCTTGACAAGCGTGGAGACATCACGCCAAACAACCAGACGAACAAGAATCGAAATACCGCCTAATACGTGGTATTTTTTGTATCAGAGAGTGTTTTACTTTCAGACAGAGTTGTGGTTTGTCGTGGATGCGTGGGGTAAGAATTGGACTGTGGGGCTGGATGGGACTGACCAACACGGCAGAAATCGGCGTTTGGTTCGAACATCTCGGGTCAAGGTTGTGACGGAAGAGAGGAGGAGTGAGAGCCTGCCGCTGCAAGGACTCCGCACGGGTCCCACGAGATCCAATGTACAATTCCGTTGGCCGAGCTTTCCCCCGGTCAGGCAGTGGGGGAACCTGCCGAGGAGGGCACAGGACCAGCTCAGGCGGTGCGGGATTTCGCCACATGAGGCTGGCGGTGGGCCCAGGGCTAGATTGATGTCGTCGTCTGATGATCACGAGATTACTGAGGATCACGAGATTAACGAGATTACTGAGGATCACGAGATTACTGAGGATCAAGATATTACTGAAGATGACGAGATTTCTGGGGGTGACGAGGGCCATGAAGGGGCCCCTTTCTGGGAGGAATTCGAGGTCGCAGAGAAAACCGGGTACGAGACCAAGGAAACCGAGCAGCAAGCCGAGCAGGAAGCCATTCGCGAGCAGGAACATCAAGCACACGAGTTGGAAGTGCAGAAAATCAAAGTACAAGGCAAGTCACTTACAAACACCGCGTCAAATAAGAGTACAGTCCATCAGGTTAACTAGGAGGTAATCAATATATAGGCTCATAAAAGTGCACACCAATGAATTCGAAGGGAAAACCGAGATTGTTAAATGGCGTCAAAGGCTGCAAGATTCAAATTCGATTATGGGTTGTGACCTTTCCGCGCTTTCTGGGGATTTTGGTTTGAGCTGTCCGTTGCTTGTTGGTTTTTGGTGTGAATTCTACGTGCTCAATATTCTTATTTTCCTTGTGCCAGCGTGCCCTATGTTCTTCTGCCCCAAGAGTCGCCTTGCAATGAACGGTAAAGCGAGACTGGGTGAAGGGTGGATCTTGTACTTTGCTAGTCTCGATATTTTGCGTACTACAGTGCACGTACGCCTCATAGGAGCTTGGTTCTAGTTCTGAGGGTGATTCCTGAGTGATGTGTGCAGATGCGGTAAATCCAGAGATCCCTTGGAGTCGTCTTTTGGTGCGAAGGTGAGATTGCTGTTTTTTGCATTGCTGGTGGAAGTCTCCGCCGCGCATTCCTCCTCCTCCTCCTCCACCAACAGGCCGGATGTACATGATGCCCTTCCTGGCCATCATCACTGTCCTCTCCAGGGCCATTCGTACCCGCAATCATCGCCTTGTCTCTCTTCCGCCCCAGGTCCCGGCAAGCCCGTTCGGGGTGGTATCTGTAGTCTCATGCCCAGAGCCTCGTAGAGACGTATCTGCCCTTTCCTTTGCGATCTTGAGGAGAGATGGGAAGAAGAGAGAGCGCCTGAGCCCTAACATAGTCCAGAAATCTGATTCCGACGTCAGGAACCTCCCCCGGCAAGCTCGCCCTCAGCGACTGCATCACTCCAACCGCTTTGGGTGTCGGGGGAAAGCTGAGTCCGGAGAATCCGTCTGTATGAAATTGTCGCTGACGAGAATGGGTTCATGTGGATATTGATACAAATCGCCCGCCGGCGGGGAAAGCGGGGACAGCTATACAAGTTTGAGTATTTCGACTTATTGGTAAATGTAAGAATTTGGACGAACGAATCATGTCGTCGTCGCGTCGGCCTTGTTGTATTGAATCGTGGAAAGAATACGGAGAAAAGGAACAAAAGCCGCCTTAGGTATGTGGTGCGTGCTTGAATCTATCACCCTCCCGGTGATGGCCGAGGCAGCAGAGGGCTGATCACGTGCGCCAGCAGTCACTCTAGATGGTGGGTATGTCTCGTGCTGCTTGACCACTTGCAGGCTGGTCCTTACCTCTTCTGGCAACTATGGCACCTCGGACCACGCTAGCCTGGCTAAAACCACGCCAACCCATTCCCGGCCACACCTCCCACCGACTCGTACCTGTCTCGTACCCACCTACCAAATGGGATAGAGACGGGACCAAGCTTCCACCTACCTAGTCTCGTTCCCCTTCCACCATCATTCTCGAACCAAAATCCACAGTTCTCTACATACTATGTACTCGAGTATTAGATAACCATGCGCCGGAATTCGTAAAGCGCCATGCCTACACTCGCTTCTATACCTGTCTCGATACCAGTAGCCTCGTACCGGTGATCTCGGCCGCAGGCCAACTTCGCGATGTGATCTCACAGCAGACTAGCGAATTTGCAGCCTGGTGAGAATTTGAAGAAAAGTTATTGCCTTTTCGTGGAGTGCATGAGACTAACTGTGGAAGCATGAGAATAACCGTAGAACAAGATCATAGCATAACCTGATATCAACGGCCAGAAAGTTTACTTCTTCTTAGCCACGTCCCCAGACTTCCATTGCTTCTAGGTTCGAGACTGCTTCTCCTACAGAGAGTTGGCAACAGTCTAGTCACAAGACCCAAAGCATCACGAATTGCATCCTCAACACCACATGCAATTGCCCACCCTCCATTTCCAACGGCTTCCGGCCTCGTGGCACCAATTGACATGTTCGAAAGAGGGACACACCTATACTTCATCCTCGACATGCAACACAAACGGCGGGTCCTACCTACTCTGCACAAGAGTTTAAAACTCTATCGGCTTTGCAAAATAGTGCTTGAGTGCTGCCAGCAGCCGGACATGGTCTGAGCTGTAAGTTAAGCCTTGACCGGGGACGCCGGGAGCGCAAATTAAGATAACGTGCTGAAATTGCAACCAACGCTCTAGAAGCTGGAAGCAAACAATTGACATGGAGTCAGGCGGGGATGTCGATCAACTTCCTAGCTATGCGTTTCTGACGTACGAATTCGGGGGTTACGGAGCATTCGGTGTTTGGTAGACTCGTGGTGTCCGGATTAACGTTTGTTCTACTGGGAGTGGGCATAGATTAGCGATCTACTCTATTTTTTTTTTGGCATTCAGGTACACTCTTTATGGGACGAAGCTAAGGTGGTAGCTTAAGCACATTACGCGGCATTCCGGCCGACAGCTCGGATTGAAACATTGGACAGCTGCAGCCACACTTTCGGGATCGGAGCATCATCTTCATGCACACAGGCAGCAGCTAAGCTTATAAGGTCCGCTCGACTCTGCACGCTTGAGCCTACAACACCACGAGCTGTTCGCTTCCTAGGCTCCATGGCCCAGATTAGCCTCCAGCCCACGCACTCTTCTCGAGAGAGGTAGGTAGCTCCATTTCCTACGACCGCCCTGAAACCGCTACGCTCCGCTTTTCCGGGGGCCATCAGCACTGGCGGTGCAAAAGAAATGAATTCATGGAGAGAGCAGTGCAGGCGTTAACGGCATTCAGCAGGCAGGTAGCAAATGGGGATTCTGCGCACTTTTCTGGCGTTAGTGCTCTCGCTTTGTTTGCCCGCCCGTCGCCCCCTTTTGCTGGCCTGCGCGCGCTGTTTGCACGCTTGGCTGCGGGGCATGGCTGGCCAAGGGCCCGCCCCCATCATCGGCCTGGGTACGGGGCCATCGGAGTGGCCTGCGTGCGCTGCGTGCTGGGCGCGAGAGCACGGCGAGAGCGGTGCCCGCGGCTCCCCATCCCGCAAATACACGGCGCTGGGCTCGCGGCCCCCTCACCGCTCCGCTGCATCAGTGTGACCTGAGTGAGTGGTTTCTCATCCCTCCCCTCCCCTTCTCCCACCCCCCCATCTCCACCTCTCTGCAGACTTTGTGGTGACTGACAGACAGACAGACATCCTGCTTTGTCTTCTGCACGCGTCCCCGCCTCTCGTTCATTTCAGCCTTCCGCCCATTCGCTCGTTAGTTTCTCTGCCTTTGTCTGCTCCTGCACGACGCCTACGTCTGCTATCGTGTCCACCAGGCCAAATTGCTCGCAGCAGACTGCTCCACGACATCCCTAGCTGTGCAGTAGCTGTTGGTGTTGTGCACCATACCTCCTACGTATTCGTCCCGTGCCGCCGGCTCCAGCGATCTCGTGTACAGCGGCCGCGTGCTTACGTGCAGCAAGCAGTTGGAGATCCCCACATCCACAGCAAGTTATAACTGGCCAAGGCTGTCGATATCCTCCACATCTTTTGGGTGCTGATCGGCTCCCACTCGTTCTCCCTTGCCTGGCCCTGCCTTGCTGCATTCCCCAGAAAAGCCCCACCCCATCCCCCGTTTGTTTCCTAGCGGCGTTGCTTGCTCGTTGCTGCCGAACTTCCTGTTTACCCCCTTGTGCGCCCCACCGAATCCTTCATATTACCCCCCGCCACCCTCCTAGTCGTGCGGTTGCCTTCATCCATTTCGCTCAGCTACTCCCTCCAAAAGGTCGCTTTTCCCTTCCACTTCTCCTCGAAGCTTCCACACCGTGGTCGAGCAACAAGGCGAATCGAGGCTGGAAGGAAAGGACGACTCAAGAAAAAGAAGAAGAAGGACATTACGACGAGGTTGAATCATCAGCAGGACGAGTTGGCGTAATAATCAGAAACGGAAAGGAAAACGAGCCGAAATACCAATATCACTCCTACGAATCACAGTACATGAAACATTAAGCCGATTTCAATAAGCTCATTCGCAATATGATGTTCCCAAATGCTTTCTACCACTTTGTTTTCTCGGCGACCGTTGTTTCTGCATTTAACCTTTACCATCCGACAATAAACTCTCCATTAAAGACTGCGAAAGCGCAAAGCATTGATGTTGGTCTTGGTGAGAAGGTAGAGAGCGAATGGAAACCTCTGAAACCAGTGGCTGCTAGAAATGCAGAGCCTTTCCGTCCAGTAGGCGGTCAAATCGGAGTGGATATTGATCCGTCAGCATGGCAACCAGTCAACACTCACCCGCGATCGCTGGATATTAAGAGAGTGGCACAACGAGTATGTTCACATTGAGCTCGATTGGCGCACATTTACCCTGAATCTGGGATCTAACAAAATCGTTTTCAATGTTTAGGACAACTCCGAACTTCACCCGGAGATTCGAACAGTTCAACACGCCAATGCTATAACGAAGAAGTACCGAAAGAGGGGAATTCCAGGTCCTGAAATCGACCGGGAACTTGCAATCAGAAATGTATTGTCTTCGTTGGAACAGAGAGGATTGGTGAAAAGACAAACATACGATATCCTCAAATCCAATGAACCCACGACCCCCGATTCCATGGCCGTACACCAAGATGGTGATGATATCGGTACGTCATGACTTAAAGCTCTAGCAATATAGCTCCAGATGCTACACGATTCCTATATATCCGCTGTTGTTAACTAATATACAAACCCTGCGGTTAATATAGCATACTTTTCTGAAGTCAAATTTGGGTCAAATAAAAAGAGCTTTTACCTCATCATCGACACTGGCTCCTCAGATACGTGGGTTCCCTCAACAAACTGCACCACATCGGCTTGTAAGCTCCACGCGACCTATGGCCCAAAGGATTCCACCAGTCTGCAGATGACGGATAGGACTTTTAAGATCAAGTACGGAAGCGGTAATGTGGAGGGTCTCGTTGCCAAGGATAACGTATCTTTTGCTGGATTCAATGTGAACATCGAATTTGGCCTATCAAATATGGTCTCTGATGAATTCGTCTATTTCCCGATTGATGGTATCATGGGACTTGGCTTCAGCAAAGGGTCAGCCCAGCGTGCTAAGTCCATTATGGATGTTTTGGTATGTTTAAATAATGTCAAAACGTATGAAGTTTGCATGCTGACTGCCTCTAGGTCGAGGGAAAATTCATCGATTCGAAGTTGTTCAGTGTAGCTGTTAGCAGAGCTACTGATAAACTCAACGATGGTGTCATTCATTTCGGTGGCGTTGATAAAGGCTACTATACGGGAGAAATCTCATGGTTCCCTTCAGTCTCCAAGTACGGTCTCTGGGAGTTAAATGTTGAGGATGCGGCTTTCGGTGGCAAGAAGTTTGGATTCACTGGACGGACTGCCATTATTGATACGGGCACAACCCTCATTCTCCTTCCTCCCGCCGATGCCATGATACTCCATCAGGTTATTGACGATGCAATGACAAATGGAGAGACGTTCGCTGTACCATGCACTACCACCCAATCAATGGATTTCACCTTCAATGGTGTCACCGTCTCCGTCCCACCAAAGGATTGGGTTGGTGAGAGACTCGGGCAAGGGACGGATCTGTGCATCTCCATGATTATGGGTCGTGTAAGTTCTACAACACCCATGCCTCCCAAGTCAATTTTGGCTAACCTTTCAAATAGACAATCATCGATACAAACACATGGCTCGTCGGTGATGTATTCCTGAAAAATGTCTACGCCATTTTCGACATGGATAATACCCAAGTTGGATTCGCCAAGCGTGCTTCGCCTACGACTACGAGTAAACCCAAAACTACTACAACCAGCTCCATCAAGGTGCTTTCGCCGACTAACACTGGTACGGGGAATAATAGCGATAGTGGGAATGGAGGGAATAACAGCAATGGTGGAGGCAATAATGGTAATGAGGAAACCGATGATAACACTGGCAGTGGAGCGGTCCGTGGATTAACATTTTCTTTAGGCCTGTTTTTACTTGGGTTGTTGGTTTGCTTGCTTGGCCTCTAGATTTGAAAATTGGAATACCTTCCCTTTTTTTTAATCTCCTTGATTTTTTTCCTTTTGCCTTTTTTTCTTTTCGCCTTTTCTCTTTTCTGAGGGCATGCGGTAGAAAACTTAGATGAGAGTGAGAGAGAGAGAGAGAGAGAGAGAGAGACCAGGCATGCAAATTGCATACGAGGAAAACCCTTCAACAAAAAGTTTCGATATTTTTGATTTTCGCTACATTACGCACGCATACTTTGCCGACTTTGCCGACAATATTCTTTTTTTTTTTTTTGGCTTGCGAATCTTGAATATTTTTAGGGATTACGCGGCCATGGCGTGGCCTTGGACTGCATGGCATGGGCTGTGTGGGCTTGCGTGGATAACAACATGTGGATCCGGGTTTAGCGGCTGTGGATGGAATCGGGCCTTTTTTTCTTTCTCTCTTTCTTTCTTTCTTTCTTTCTCTATGGATTGAATCGTGGCGCGGTAAATTCCGACATGGGCATCTCACCAGTACCACTTGGCTCACTCATCTTGATTACCTTGGCGGCCGACTTTGTCTCTTCTTTTTTTTCTTTCTTTACATTTCTTTCTTGCATATTTCTCTTTCTTTTTTATTTGTCATTGCATGCATGCACTCAAGCTTCATACCTAGGGACTTCTTCCTATGCATCATCGTCATCATCCATATCACCATGTTGTGTCTTGCAACCTTTTCTATTTCATCTTTATAATCTCGGCATCTTTTTTTTTGTGAACTGCGCGTTGGGTCCATTTTCATTCCAAATATTTTTTTTTTTTTGTGGTTGGGTGGCGGCTATGTTCTCTGATATTTTGGTCGTCGACGTCGTTGTTTTCGCTGTTTTTCTTTCTTTAGCGTTGGCTCTGGCTCTTGCTCTCTCTCTCTCTTTCTCTCATACCCTCGGGATCTCGCTTTTACCGTTACCCTATTGTTGTGTTGTGGTCTTAAATCGTGTCCTTTTTTTTGTTTTTGTTTTTGTTTTTTTTGGAATTTAATATCGAGTACCTAGGCCTGTTGTCGTTGTCGTTGGTAATAATTATGGTGTTGGTTGGTTGGTTGGCTTGCAATATTGGGTGGTTGGTTGGGTGCACGGTACCCAATTGGTTGCAATTGGGTACATATACATATTCACATATATACTATACATACTCATACATACATATAAATAAGGTTGTGATTATAGTGATGTTTTAACGTTGACCGGTCCCGGGAGTGCGGAGTGCAGAGTCGGGGGTTAGGAGTGGGGTGATAAATTATAACCATATATGGTGATGTGAAATGCGATGTGTTGCGTACATATATAAGCTGCCACCTAATTTTTTATGATATATGGAGAAGTAAGGACTATGGTGCGACAAATTCAAATGTGTCAAGTAAACCCCGTTGATTTCCCCCCGTAGTTATACTCCATGAAATAATTAATTGATAATTGTCCAAAAGAAATAAAACCTTCAAAAACGCAAAACAATGATCATGATTTGCAAAAGGTCTATTTTGCACGAAAAACCCGGGCCCCGCCAAAAACGGGGTTCTGCCCCCCCCCCCCCCCCCCCGTTACGGGGTTTTTAGCTACCTATGTAGGTTAGTTAACCCGCCAGTGCCCGCCCCGTAGTGAGAACATGCATTGAGTTGATATCTACGACCATAGACTGAAGAACACGAGGCATCCCGTCCGCTCTGCCATATCTAAGCTTCAGATCGCCAGGACAGTACTACGGTGGGTGACCACGTGGGAAGGAGTCTCCTGTTGTATGTACCATTAGCGGGCGTTACTAGTCAACAAAGGGTATAGAGCGGTAGTAGTGCGGTAAGTGGTAGGTGTGGGTCACAAAGTGGCTCCCTTTTCGTCTTTTGTGGCCACGAGGCTAGCCTTTTGTGGAACGAGTGAGTCCGTAAACGGAGCTTGGTATACTTGTTCGTAAATCGTGTGGCACGGTACATATTAATATCAATTGGTACCTATTTACAGCCTATTTGCTTGTAAATCGTGCAATCGAACATAGCCCCGCCTCCAGTGTGGAAATCACGGATGGTGAATGATTATTTGCAGAATCATGTGGCACGGTACAATTGAACAGATAGCCACTCCCCCGGTGTGAAACTCCTACATATCAATCACCTATTTGCGGCCAATTTGCTATATCGTGTGGCACGGGATGATCGGACATGTTGCCCCTTCCCCACGTGGGTATGGGGCGGCCATGGGCTGGGATTTGGGGTGTTGGAGAGCTTGCTCCGCGCTATTGCAGATACGGGAATTTAGATTTACTTTTTGTTTGTTGACATGGAATGCTTCTCTGTTTTGGTTCTTGCATTGCTGCACTTAGTACATGTGCTGCGTTTTACTTGGGATGTACTAAGCTATTTATATATGAATGATGCGAGGATATTGATTGAATGCAGTGCAGCTTAAGCAATTAAGTTTCGAACGGAGGCCTTGTAAAACCCATTAAATTGCTTGAGCTCGAGTCAAACGGCGGCACATGTACTCGAGTACAACTGGGGATAATTCCCTGAGGGTTTACGTGATGTGGACAGTTCGAAATGCGCGCAATGTAAAGCACGTAAGCACCTATAACTATTTTTTTTTTTAATTTTTATAAATTTAATAATTCATAATAATTCGAATACGGACTATATATATATATGTCGATTCCCTGATCTCTTCATGTGTCTCTTTTACGTAACCTGGGATCTGGGTATGTGCATACAAATTTTCTAATTGCGTGCCCCCCGGCCTGTTGACCAATGACATATACGGCTAGCTATAATTACAGGTATCGCGAGACTGCGTTTCGTAAGCCCCCTAGGAGCACTCCACTATAAGATCTGTGAAAAACCCAATTAAGTTTAAGAGAATTTCTGATAAATCAAAGGTTTTTGTCATATCATCCTAAGGTATTTAGTGTGCTAGAAATCAAATTTCTTCCAAATAAAGAGGTAAAACTATGGTAATTTAAACCTAGCCTCGTCCCCATAAAACCATTTACAAACCGGGCCATATGGACTTCACATGTACAGAAAAAGGCATTAACGTGATTTAAAGCATTGACCAGCTGGTAAGTTGCAATTTCAGTGTTCAATATAGTGGCGTATGAGTATAAAAAGATGGGATTCGATAGCGAACATGTGTAGATAAGGTCAGTCGTATTTTACACTCATTTGCAACTATTCCTGCAGCTGTAGGCCATATCACGTTGACGATGCAATACATAGAGCTAACTGCCTAGAGAGTCAATACCTCCTATATAATTTCTCGTTCCCAGCCCCTCCTCCGGCGGATGCACTCCTCCGGAGCATAATATAATGAACCCACAATTACGTATTTGCAGCAAGGTTAACCCGCGTGAGACAGTAGTTTTATTGGCACCTAAATTATCTCTATGTCTACGGTGGGATAAATCCCTAATAGAAAGGAGAACACGATTTTTCCATAATGAAAGAGAAACAACTTAGGAGGACAATCAATGTATGGTTCGAATCGACTCCCTTGAGCTATCTCCTTGCAATCTGGCCGACAACTCCAACTCAAACCGCTCCTTTGCATATGGCCCCTCGAAAATCTCCTTCACCATATCCGTCCCCGGAGGAAAATCATGTTCAAACACTGGTTCTCCCGCACCACGCATATTCCCAAGGACACTCTGCCGAAAGTGCCACCGTAGTAACTCATCAGACACCTTATGAGGATCCTCTGAATCCCGACACACGAAATCCAACGTTTTGCCATCTATCCCTAGCATATCTATACCAAACACGATAACCTTGTATCCATCCTATAATTCAATTAGTCAACGGCATGCCAGGAAAACCATAATAAAAACTCAACTTACATCTGGATTAACGGACACCAAGTACTGATCGAACTCTCCGTGGATATCCTTACGAAGAAGCATCCCATTCTGGCATGAGTTTATCTTCGACACTCCTACTGTATCGTCCATGTCCGTCACCCATCTCGCGTAATTCCACTGGATCCACAGGTTCTGCGCTCCCAACGGAAAGATATGAGCTGCCTCAAATAAAGACCAACTATATGGTGCCATCCTGTTGACAATCCCAGTGATAACACACCTCCCGTCACGATTTCGTATCCCCGTTCTAAATGCATCTTCAAGACGACCAGACACGTTAAACGACTGTACTCGGTGAACCCATAGCTCATCGCTAACTCGAATATCCCCTATCCATTACTTAGCCTCTGACTCATGACACTATATAATGACTGATCAACATATACGTACCGTTACAATAAATATCGTAACTTCCAAGTTCCAATCGACTCTCGTTTACCGACACAATGTGACCCGAACTTCTATGCTGAGCCCGTATCGCCTCCGCAGCCAGAACAATTCCAAGCATCTGGAGAAAGTTTGCCTCCGTAACTGACCCATTCTGAATGAGTCCACCTAAAAGAATACTCGGATTGCTACCATCGTAAAAATGGACGTTCCTGAAATGTGAACGGTTAGATGCCATACAGATTCGCACGGGAGGGCCTATGCATAAGTCTCCTAATTCGTATATTGAGGTGGAACCGAAGATGGAATGTAAAGTACCAATAGACTCTCTACAAGAGAGGGGGGGCGCCCCCATTATATGGCAACGCCGAGGTGGCTTATTAACCCAACATGCCCAATTAGGCAACTTCGGTACGTTATGTGTAGGTCCGTGTGCTGTGTCTAATGATGTGTGATATTCTAAGACCTAGAGGAACCTAGCTAGACTATATAACCTGCCAAGCCCTCGTCATGGTGGCAACTATGACCACCGAGCCACATCAGCCACATGACTGTCCCACACTAGCCACATGCCACATGACTGTCCCACACTAGCCACATGACCGTAGAGCCACTTATGCAAGTGGTGGTTTACCACCACAGTATCCCCCTCTTAAAACGCAGACGTAGAGGAAGGAAACAAAGTAAACAGCACAGCAACCCCCACATTCCAACACGACAACAAACAACAACCCTGTAACACAATATCAAATCAATCAAGCAATTCACCATCCACAAACTTCCTCAATCTAGACCCGTTAATCGGATTCTTGATATACCCCGTTTGTTTCCCAGTAACCGCAGGATCAGTCCTCAACTTGTAAGCTCCTTTATCCCACACAGAATGAATAATAAAAGGACCAGACCAACGCAGAGCAAAAACAGGCACATACCCCTTTCCATCAAACTGAGATTCCCTCTTCCACACCTTATCACCAACCCCAAACTTGAATTCAATATTAGCCGATTCCACCTTCGAACGCGCTTCTCGCAACCCCGGAATACCCTCAGAAACCCAACGCAATCTTCTCAACACCACCTCTCTGTGCTCCTCATCTGACATAGGAAATGAAACAGCTTCATCCATACCATCCATGGGCAGCCTCATCTGAGTACCCGTAGCCAGCATGCAAGGTGACAACCTGGTCATGGAATGTGGCGTAGTGCGGTACACTCACAGGACAGAGTAAAACAACGGGACCCAATGCAATGGCCCCCCACTTCTCGCAAAGCTCAGTTCATCCCCAGTTACCGAATCCACATTCGGCGACCCTTTCATCTGGTCGTATAAAGAACTTTCCACTTCAACATCAACACCAACAATCAACGGCTCCAACTCGGGTTCTTTCCCTGGAGGCGAAGATCTCAATTCCTCAACCGCCCTCCTCAGCATCCCTTTAATAGTGCCAATAACCCTCTCGATTTTCCCATTGCTTTGTGGATAGTAAGGTGTCGAAAGGTGGTGGTTTATGCGCAATATCCTAACCAATGCCCTCACGATCGGATTGATAAAATGAGGACCATTGTCTGAGTTTAGTGATAGGGGCGCTCCAAATCGAGTGACAATGTTGTTGTAGATGAAATTAGCCGCCGTCTCTGGAGACGCATCCAACGTCGGTTCTCCCTCAACCCACCTGGACACCCAGTCCACTGCAAAGCAAGCATATTCGCAACCTGTCTCTGCATCTTTCGGGAACGGGCCCGCGAAGTCGATAGACCAATGAGTGAAAACATCAGTACCGGACGGGCAGAACCCAGGCGTAGAGAACTTGTCCTGTTTTGCAAACACTTGACATGAATTGCAGCGTTGAATATGTCGTTGGATCAGCTTAGCAGCAGCAGGTACCCAATATCGCTTCTGGAAGGCCTTGTACACTGCCCCCTTCTGCCTGTGCCCAAACCCTTCGTGGAGCATTAACAGACATTTCCACAAACCTTCTGCCGTATCCAGAACTTCCACCCTGATCTTATATTTTCTTCCCACCCGATAGATTTTACCATCGTTCTCCAACACCATCTTCTTAGCCATTGATTTAACCAGTTTAGCCATAGACTCATCCTCTGGCAAAAGTGTCACGGAGTCAGGTAAGCTAGTCCTATTCCTCTCTAATGCATAAGACCGGGGACTAACCGTGACACGGACTGATCATCCACACGCTAGTTAGGCAGCTATATTTGGAGTTGGATTTCTATAAAGTTCTAGCCGCATCTCTAGTTGGATTTGTCAGGCAACTACCCCGCTTTGTGGCTAAAGCCGTAAGCGAGGTAGTTATGGTTTTCAGGGTCAAATGGACTCCCCGCGTTTAAATTCTTATTTTCTATCATGTATTTCGTTTAGCAGCCGGTCGGCTATATATACCCGACCGCCCACCTAGTTTAGAAGGACAAGCGAATAGCGTTGTTCTAAGTATCTATCTACTTTACACTCATATCGGATTATCGCATCTTTAGTACTTTGTACTTTGTGAATATCTCGTCGCACCTTTTAAGTACTCGGTACTTCCGCGAATAAGTCGATTCATCGAGTGAACCGTAACATTACAACGCTAAAGTCTTTTACCTACCACGACATCATCATCAACATCAAAAAGATGTCGAACCACGGACGTCTCCCTGGCACCCACCGATCAGGCCTCCTCATGGGAGGAGACGAAGAAATGGAAAACACGGAAGCAATGGTGGCCATCACCCACCCACAGCCAGAACGTCCACAACCCAGGTGCCCTCACCCCTTGATTGAGGACGCACCCAGCCCAGTATACAGCACCTCATCGGAGGAAGAGGAAGCAAAAGACCAAGATGGTGATACCATCATCCACTCAGGGGCGGCAGCAAACACCCCCATCCCAAGGCCCGAATCTCGCGCCCCCTCAGCACTCGCAAGACTTAAGGACCGGAACCGCATCTCCAGGGCGGGCTCGACCCACTCCGCACCCCTTCGACCAACCAACATCACAAGAGAACAGGCCGAACGTTTGGCGGCAACTCTCCGAACCGAACGAATGACTGACGAAGCCAATCTCAGACAGCAGATACCTGCGTCAATAAAGCCCACCATAGAAGAAGCTCTGAAACAACTACAGGAAACCATGCTGAGGGCCATCGCAATGCAAATGACGGAAATGGAAACAAGATTCAACGCCTCCCTCCAGGAGCTACATCAGAAAATTCACCAGGTCAAAACTGACCTCACCAGGCAACAAATTGAGAATACTGGGAAACTCGAGAGGGCAATCGGGGCAGTGAGAGAAAGTTTGACCAGGGAAAAGAAGAGCCGAAAGGAGCAGGTCAACGAACTTGCAGAATCATTGGAGCATGTCATCAAGCGTATCGACGCAATGGAGGAGAGCTCCAAACACAAATCCGTCGCCTCCTGGGTTGACAATGTCGCCGCGAGTGGGGCACAGGATAAAGGAAAAGGAAGAGCAGTACCACCCGCAGAAGCAGAAACACCAGTGGAAGAAGCACCAGTGCCTCCCCCAAAACTCCCGCTTCGCCAGCAAGTACTCGTAGGAAACTCGGGTCTCTTCCCCGCAACACAGCGGTTTCAGCCTGGACCATTGCCCATCCTAACATCGCCGGCACCACCACTACCACCACCAAGGAGACCACTGCCAGCCCAAGAACAGGTTTTCGAACCTACTAACCCTCCACGCAGGTACGAGGAACGAAGACCAGAGTTCAAACTGGACCCACCACCGAAGTTTTCCGGAAAGAAAACAGAACTGGAAAATTTCCTGTTCGCCATGAATAACTACATCAGAGCCAGAAGGATCACGGAGGACGAGGACCGCATCACCCTAATGATCTCCCGATTCGAAGGCGATGCATTGACATGGTGGAGAGGAAACGATGGAAAAATCAGCAGCTGGGACGACGCCACCCATGGGCTCCGCCAAACCTATGGGGACCACCAGGCCCAGCAGCGAGCAACAACAGAGCTTCAGGCTCTCAAACAGACAGGAAGTATCTCGGCTTTCTTCACCAAGGTTGAAGAACTCAACCTCGAAGCCAAGATCCCCGTCGAAAACCTTCGACTAACGTTGATGCCAAACCTCCGCCTCAACCTTCAGCATGCCCTCGCCTCTCAAGTCCTCAACAGTCCCACTTACCATCAGTGGAAGGAGTTGTGTATCTTGATTGGCACACAGCAGGAGGCAGTTTCCCAGGGCACACGCAACCAGGGAAACAACAACAACGGCAGCAGACCAAGTGGGCGGAACGATCGCCCACAAGGCAGCAGCAACAATAGCAACAATCGGGAGTCTCGCCCCCAAACAGGCGACACAATCCCGAAAGAAATCATGGCTAACCGTCGTCGAGATGGCAAATGCCTCAAGTGTGGTGTCTCTACACACCAGGTCCGTGACTGCACCAGCGGTTATAAACTTCAATCATGGGAAAGGGCCTCTTCCCAAACCACCAACACCACACCAACCCGCACAGTCAAAATGATTGCTGCGGCCCCCAAACGCAAACGAGTAGATGAAGGATCACATACCGTCGCCACCTCGTCGCGCAAAAGGAGGTCGCCAGAAACAAAGACTGTGCGAATCACTGAGCTGGATTCAGATTACGAAGAGGAGGAAGCCGTGAGCACCAACCAATCGGGAAACGAGTAGGGGTCCCATCACCGGCCGTCGGAAGGACCCCTCGACACAGTCCACTCCTGACGGTCATGGTTGCGTTGAAAGGAGGAATTAGGGCAGAAGCGGTCATTGACCCAGGTGCTACTGCCCCGGTAATTGGATGGAAATTGGGAAAGAAATTGGGTTTGAATAGGAGGAAGGAGCCTGTGCGAATAACGCAGGCTGATGGAAATAAGTTAAGTGGAGGATCTCACGTTTTTAATTCTTCTTTTAGGTTTTTGGAGCAAGACTCCGTTTCGGTATTGCCAGTCCCTACTTCAACTTTAGCACCCTCACCTCAAACAACCGAGTGGTCGCTAGACGCAGAAGTATTGGACATTGGACGGAGGGATTTAATTTTGGGTCTTTCTTGGTTAGAAGAGCATGGATTTTCGGTGGATACTGTTGAAAGGAAATTGGTTAGGAAGGATGGATTTATGGTAAGTTGTCGTCAGCGGAACATCCCTGAGATAACGGTAATGGAAGGAGAGATGGAAGAAGGGGATACTGTGTTACTGGTTGACGCAGCCTCCCATTACGCTGATTACGCTCGGGTGTTCTCATCCGAGCAAGCCAATAGACTACCCCCACACCGAAAATGGGACCACGAGATCCCCCTCAAAGACCCTCAATCCAAAGTCCCCAACGGCCCAATATATAAGACCACTTGGGAAGAAGACGAGGCCCTCAGGGCGTACCTAGCGGAACACACACCATCAGGGAAAGTGCGAAAATCACGGTCAGCAGCTGGAGCACCAATCCTTTTCGTCAGAAAGAAGGATGGCTCTCTACGACTCTGCGTGGATTATCGTGGGCTCAACAAAATCACTACGCCCAACCGATACCCCCTCCCCCTGATGAACGAGCTCAGAGAGAAGACTCAAGGCTCAAAATGGTTCACCAAATTGGACCTCAAGAATGGTTACTACCTCATCCGGATCAAGGAAGGCGACGAGTGGAAAACGGCCTTCAAGACCAAGTACGGCCTATACGGTACGGCCTATACGAGTATACCGTCATGCCTTTCGGACTCATCAACGCACCCTCATCTTTTCAAGAGATGATGGACGAAGTCCTTCAAGGAATCGAAGAAGAAGTCCACTACCTGGACGATATTCTCATTCACACCTCCGGAACTGAAGAGGAACACCAAGCAGTTGTCGAGCGAGTTCTAGAAAGACTTCTGGACCACGATCTTGCAGTCAACCTCAGCAAGTCGGAATTCCATGTCAAAGAAACAGTCTTTCTTGGATATGTTGTCAATGGATCGGAAATCAAGATGGATGGCGCAAAAGTCAAAACGATTGAGGAATGGGCAGTCCCACAAAAGAAAAAGGACCTCCAAGCATTCCTCGGTTTTGCCAACTACTACCGCCGGTTCATACGCAACTACAGCCAAAGAACTAAGCCCCTTACCGAACTGACCAAGGACATTCCATGGTCTTGGGGAGCTCAGCAACAAGAAGCATTTGATGAACTCAAAGCCGAGTTCCAAAAAGCACCTATATTGGCACAATGGGATAGAAACCTGGCCACACTCTTGGAAACCGATGCATCCAACCAAGCGGTGGCAGGCGTCCTATCTCAGCTACACCCAGCAGACCCGATGGACCCATCGAGTAAACCAGAATGGAAACTGGTGGACTGTCATGCAACGACCCTCAAGGAAAGCGAGCGCAACTGGCCAATTCACGACAAGGAACTTTGGGGAATTGTCAGTTCAATTCTCCATTGGCGCTCGTGGCTCGCAGGCCTCCCTCAACCCTTCGTCGTTCACACAGACCACCAAGGACTGCAGTACTTCCAGACAAAGCAAAGACTGAATAGCCGTCAAGCCTCGTGGGCTGAAAGGCTCAGCGAATTCGACTTCACAATTCAGTACAAACCCGGAAGTCAAATGGGAAAGCCAGACGCATTGTCCCGCCGCTCAGGAGAAGAGAAATCTGGAGCCGACGCCCAGCTCTTCAAGGACGGACAATTAGTAATGGCTATCGAAAGGGATACTCACCCCGCTGGACCAGACACGGATGTCGCCAGCTGGGAACGAAACCAAGAAGGCCTCCTCGTCGTACCTTTGGAACACCGCACCATCATCCTTCGCCATTGTCATGACTCACAAGTAGCAGGACACTGGGGACGTCATCGAACTCAAGAGATTGTATCAAGAGATTTCGTCTGGAATGGATGGATGGAGGATGTTGCCAAATACGTCGCTGGATGCTCTCGATGCCAAAAGGCAAAGGCCGACAGGCACTCAAAGAAAACCAAGTTGGTCCCAATGCCAACCGGAGAAAGACCGTGGGAGGAGATTGCAATGGACTTTGTGGGAGAACTACCAGAAAGCAACGGCTATAATGCCATCTTGGTTGTCACCGACCGCTTCACAAAGATGCAGCATTATATACCTGCTAAAACGAGCTGGACCAGCGAAGATGTCGCTAACGCCTACCTTTGCGACATCTGGAAACTCCACGGACTCCCGAAGCACATCACCTCCGACAGAGGGCCTCAGTTCGCCTCGGCTTTCTCCAGGGCACTTAATGATAAACTTGGTATCGGACTACGACTTTCCACAGCACATCACCCCCAGACGGACGGACTTAGCGAAAGAGCAATTCAGACACTCAAGCAGTACCTTCGAATCTTCTATCATGACCGACAAGACCGATGGGCACGATGGCTACCGCTAGCCGAGTTTGCACACAACTCGACTTCGACAACGCATGGATACAGCCCCTTCAGAAGTCTCTATGGCTTCGACCCACGCACCATCCACGTGTCTGAAGAACCTTCTGCAAGTCCCGCCGCTGAGGAATGGTTGGATAGAATGACTGCTGTCCACAATGACATCCACAACACCCTCAAGCACATCAACAATAAGAGGAGTGGATTGAGTCTGGACAAGGCAAGATCATACAATCCAGGCGACAAGGTACTAGTTGACCGACGAAACTTGACAATCAAGTCAGGGAACAACCGAACGCTCACTTCAAAGTACATCGGCCCCTTCACAGTCAAGCGTCGAGTTGGTTCACATACCTACGAAGTGGAAACTCCCGATAGGATTCGCCTCCACAAAGTCATTCATACCTCTCTCCTCAAGCCATTTTGGGAACGCAACGAAGACCAAATGGACATTGACGAGGATGAGCAGGACGAACTATTCTTTGTTGTGGAGAAGATTGTCAATAGTCGCCGAGTGCGAGGACAAGTTCAATACCGAGTCAGATGGCAAGGTTTTGAAGAAGAGGCAGACACATGGGAACCGATCGAGCACCTCTCGGATCCTGATGTTATGCAATTGGTTACCTCGTTCCATCGAGAGTTCCCCAGGAAACCGGTGCACAGGTTACTGGAGGAAAGTTTGTGAACCCGCTAGGTTCTTCTTGTTCGCACTACTGTTTAATGAAACAGTAAGTACTCTCGTTACAGTTATTGGTTAATGTTCTATACCTTTCCACGCCCTATAGCGATCCCCTATTTTTACCTTGAACGGAGGGACGATTCAAGGGTTTTTGGGAAGTCTCCAGGAGTGGTTTTAACGGTGAACAACCAACCTAGGACGTGGCATTATTCTGGCAAAGTGGACGCAATGGCGTGGAATGGTTTAAAGGTTTTAAAGGTAGCTCTTACGTTCCCATTACACCTCCCATGGACGATGAATTAACTGAGCGATCTAGGGAGATCTCGGTTTTTTTTTCGGAAGTGTTACTTTGGGGACCAAAGTCCTCGGAAGGGGGGGGTAATGTCACGGAGTCAGGTAAGCTAGTCCTATTCCTCTCTAATGCATAAGACCGGGGACTAACCGTGACACGGACTGATCATCCACACGCTAGTCAGGCAGCTATATTTGGAGTTGGATTTCTATAAAGTTCTAGCCGCATCTCTAGTTGGATTTGTCAGGCAACTACCCCGCTTTGTGGCTAAAGCCGTAAGCGAGGTAGTTATGGTTTTCAGGGTTAAATGGACTCCCCGCGTTTAAATTCTTATTTTCTATCATGTATTTCGTTTAGCAGCCGGTCGGCTATATATACCCGACCGCCCACCTAGTTTAGAAGGACAAGCGAATAGCGTTGTTCTAAGTATCTATTTACTTTACACTCATATCGGATTATCGCATCTTTAGTACTTTGTACTTTGTGAATATCTCGTCGCACCTTTTAAGTACTCGGTACTTCCGCGAATAAGTCGATTCATCGAGTGAACCGTAATAAAAAGTTTCTCTTTCAGCCATTGACGAACCAGCCTGACCGCCATCAATTTTCGCTCCTCGCCCTTAGTCATAGGCTCATCAATCAAAACCCTTTCCTGCTCTCCACTCTCCTCATTCTCATCTCCCACCACCGCTTCACTCTCCTTAACGACCCCAATTGAGAACAACTCTTTCTGATATAATCCCACATCAGCGAGTTCCACCATAACCATCTGTCATGAACCGAGTTTCTAGTCTCACCCAAGACTACCCCGCACCCAGCCACCGTCGGCCCCAGCCTCGCTATCAGCCACAGTGGATCCATGTCCATCTGATCCTGACCCCCGATGAGTTTCGCTTACTACTAGTGTTACTCTACATCGCCACGCACCTAGCCTATGCCCTAACCCGTTCCTGGTAACCGTTGCAACACGACAGCCCGCATCCCTGTCACTGCTCGACTTCTTAGTTTGGAATGTCAGAGAAACCACCAGAAGGTTCTAGTATCACGAATCTTCGCTGCGCAATAGCTTTCTATATGTTTCCGTCAGTTTCTATTATGTTCTAGTTGTTTCTATTGCGCAGTTGATTTCTAATTCCCTTTGACTCATGTACCTTGTGCAGCCGCCGCGCAGCCTCTGCGCAGCCGCGGCACTGCGATTCTGTTCCTGTCTTTCTAGTTCCATGACTCGAGAAGGATCTCTATATAAAGAGTCCTTTCTCCCTCTCGTCTTGACTTCTTTTCCTTTCCTCTTCACGCAACAACTTGTCTCTTTCTCTCAGTTGTATCTTAACAAGTTGTTATTCGAATATACTTTATACTCTCCTCTTCCGTGGCCTAGACAGCCCCTCTTAATCCTGCCTTGACCAAGTCTCATGCCCAGCACCTTGACCACTCGCCGCTCAGTTATCCTTCCCGGCGGTGCCCCAGAACCTGCTCCCGTGCACCCTCTCGACCAAGTCAACACCTACACTCTCGCCATCCTGAACCGCCGCTACCCCTCTCTGATCCACGCCTATCGTCCCCCTTGGCACGGACACAACGGTACCTTCTTCGGCCGTCGAGATCCTGTCACTGGGACCTGGTCATCACACTTTGTTGCGTCGACATAACTGTCTCCGCCACACCAAAGCAACATCACGATGTCTCGTTCCCAAACTCCTCTTCCCCCGCTTGCAACCCCCTGGACCGACTACCTTGCTCTCCTCTCAACCACACAGTTTGTCGCTAGCGACAACCCAAGCCTCCCCAATAACCTCCGTCCTGACATCAGGACAAGCCTCACTAATGCGCACCTTCAAGGTGTTATGTGTGGCACCACTGGAACCTGGCAATCGCCAGTAATCCCCAACCTCACTGATGTGGACGAACTGAGCGCTGCTACTCAGTCACTCTATGCCCACTTCCAATCCGGATTTCACGCCGGTGTACAGACCAGACTCCAAGCCCTAGCACCACCACCACCCGCGCTACGAAACCTGGCCCCAAAGATTGCAGACCCCACTGCCTTCGATGGCACCAGGGACAAATATCGCCAGTTCATCACCCAACTCCAACTGGTTTTCTCCTCCGACCCCACCCGTTATGCCTCCGACGCAGCTAGGATTGCCTATGCTGCCTCTCACCTCTCCGGAGGTGCCCAAGCATGGTTCAACCCACATATGGACCCAGTCACTGGCCAAGTCCAGTTCCAATCCTACGAAGGATTTATCAATGCCCTTCAAGCGGCATTCGATGACCCAGATGCCGAAGCAACTGCAAGAGAAAAGCTTGACAAACTCCGTCAAGGTAAACAAGACTGCTCTGCCTATGCTGCTGAGTTTGTCACCATTTCCACCAAGCTCTCCATGAACCAAAAAGAGCAGATTGCCAGATTCCGCTCTGGCCTCAACAAGGACACCGCTACGGCATTATCCTACCAACTCAATGTTCCGGACACTCTGGCTGCTGTTGCACAAATGTGCATCCAGCTCGACAACAACATCAGGCGTGTACAAAATCAACACCACACGCCCTCCCAACACCACAACACCACTGCCCCTCGCACCAGTGCTCCTGCCAGCTCCTCCACCGCTACAGGCTCAAATGCGGGACCCATGGACCTCTTTGCAGTTAAGGTTAAAAGAAAGCGTGGTCCTCTCACTCAGGCCGATAAAGACTACCGCCGCGCCAATGGCCTCTGCCTCTACTGCGGTGCAAAAGGACACTTCGCAAGTGTCTGCCCCAACAAGGCACAGAAGGTCAACGCTACCTCCGATATTGCCACACCAGCAGGACCACCTGCAACTGTGCTTTACAGCACCACCGAGACCGCTACTCCGGCAAAAAACTAACAGCCTCTTTGAAGACCGGAGACCCTTCAAGGAGTGCCAGGATGCAACCTGGTGTCTTCTCTCTTGAACCCTCTTGTGTTTGTTTTTCACCTTCGTGCGCCTCTTGTTCCCCAATGTTTTCCGTTAATGCTTTTTCTGTTTTACCATCTGTTGATTTGCTTGGTACTGGTTTTGTTGTTCCTCTTGAGTCGCGATCTGCTCGCAAGAGTAGGTTGCGAAGGTATCGAATCTCTGCCGCTTTGCGTTTGTCTTCTGTTTCTCTTTCCGGTGATCTCGGTTCCGAGTCACCTATGACTTTCAATGCTACCATTAATAATTCTTTGCCTAGAACCTGCATGATTGACTGCGGAGCTACCTCCCAGTTTATCGACCTTGACTTTGCCTTGTCCTTGAACCTGAACCTTGATCTGAAACCTAAGCCAGAAGACCTCATCGTAGTCAATGGGAGACGCTCGGCTGCAGGACAGATAACCCACTCTTGTACCTTGAAACTCACTGTCGACCAACATGAGGAAGTAATAACCTTCCAAGTGACTAAATTGGCCGGATGGAACCTCATCCTCGGAAAAACATGGCTCCGACGCCATAACCCCTTGATCGATTGGGAAAAGAATACCCTTACCTTTGCCTCAGGATATTCATCAGGAAGAAAATAGTGCCGTTATAAGGCCTGGTGGTCCGTTATAAGGCACGGCTCCGTTATTGCCGTTATGCCGTTATAAGGTCGATCATTACCGTTATGCCGTTATAAGACAAACAATGTAATGGTCTTCGTTCGGACGCTTTCAAGGCAGAATCCGACGTTATAAGAATCTTGAATTCTTGTCCTCCGCTGTAAGTTGATTTCCCCGAACATGATCCTTATAATTTTCAACACAATATTTATTCCCGGTTCCAATTGGTTATTTGTAATTTATGTGTTCCCGATGGTTAAGCGTCCGAAAACGGACTGAAACCGGCCATTTAACCATTTCAATTATATCATCGGACATCATTTTATTATTTCAATTATATCATCGGACATCATTTTATTTTTTTTCTATATACACACACGCTATATACAGATTAAACTAAAATACATCGTCATAAATGTCATGCCAGGTTTCAAAATCAATACGGTTGTTGACCAACCAGCGCTCTCCAGGCTCTAACGGAATTAGATGTGCAATCCCTACGATTTCACTAATGCGAATTAAAACCGACATGTCCTTCGTCGGGAATCCGACTCTTATCATTCCTTCAGGTCCTGATGGCCTTGAGCCGCCGTATGCCTCGAGCAAACTAACATGCGCAAACAAATGGATTCCATGGTGTAATGTACGCAATTTAAAAAGCGCATTAAGCTTTCCCGGAAGTCGGCCATTAAGCGTCCCTCGTAGGGAATCCGACGCTTGCCGTCTCCTAACCCACACCCAGTCGGCGCGTTGTGTACCTTTGCGAAATAAAAAGGGGCCTGTACTGCGCGCAACATGTGAGTTAATTTCCCCGCCTTGAAAATTGGAAACAGGAATGACAAGACTCGAGAAACACTCCAATGTGGAATCATTTATAATTCTTGCGGTCTGGTCACCGTGTGATGCAAACCGTCGGGAAAGAAGATCAAAAAGGTCGGGTATCCGATGGCTGTCTGCAAGCTGTGTAACAGTCGATATCTTTGACATATCCACACGCCCTTGAAGTTTCACGTAGGTTTTGGTGTCCTTGGACTTTTCGATAGCGACGGTCGGTTTTCCGACCAAATTGATGATATCTGAAGGCACTTCGCAGTCTGCATTCGACAGGTATTCTCTGAGATTCTGAGCGTGCATGTGCATGTTATGGTCGCGGCTGTATTTGACAATTATCTGTGGGGTAGCGTTGATGTGATTCGTTCGACGGTATGCGTCCTTCAATGGCTTGTGAGAGGCTTCGCATACCTCTGTTGAATACTGAGGCAGTGAACCGAATTGCGAGATCTGCTCAGCGTAATGTGACAAAATATGGATTTTAGGAATATTATAATGGGCCTTTTCCTCTAGCATTTCTTCCATCAATTCCGCTCTTTTCTTTTGATCAATTTCCTTTTGCTTCCTCTTCACAACTGCAGACATTTTGTGTCGGTTTGCCGACAGTCTTTCCGCTTGTTCCGACGCCAACAGTCGGATTGCATCTTTGGCACCTTTTCGCGCAACCTTTCCAGCTCGGTATTGCAGAAATACATCCTTATATCGATGGAAATTGCTTAAAGAATTGTCCATATAACGAATAGTATCCTCGGTGTGTTGTCGGTATTGAGCGTAAAGGCTGAAGTCGGCCATGTGGCGAACACAAGAGATTGCACGATCGAAGTCCCTAAGTTGATCCTTGGTCGGACGGTTTTGGGTTGTTTTCCGACGCAGAGCTGCCGTGAATGCTCCAAGTATTACTCGCCCTAAATTTCTCATCTCCTTGCCCTGCCATTGTGTTACCGCTGAGTATGCCTTTGTTGGAGGGGTGAAGCCAGGGTACGGGGGAAGCTGTTTCCAAATTTCGTTAAAGTCGGATAACCGACCATTATCGTCCAAAAATTCAACGACCCAGTCCATTAGATGCTTAAACGTCCCAAGGTATATATTGTGCAATAGGTCCCCACGTACCAGGTCCCGTGGTTGTATATCCATGTGCCACAACGCATTATTGATTTTTTTAACTCCATCATTGGTCAACGTCGAATGGTCCTTAGTCTGCAATGCCTCTGCATACAATCGATGGTCTCGAAGGGGAAACTTATCGTCGGAAATGGTACCCAATTCGTCGGGTTTAGCAGTACAGCTAGGGCATCGGTTGACGTTGATTGCGTGGAGGTTTGCATTTTCCATATGATCGGCGAGCCATGTTGAAATCACCGGAAAGCAATGTCTATAATTTCCGTCATTACAAAGCATCTCGTATCCGTCGTGACTTCTTTCGTCGGAAATCGGACTCATGAGGTCGCTGATCACCTCATGCAAAATCTGAAGAGACTCGAGTTCCTGATCCTCCATATTGAATCCGCGTATCTTGGTCATGCGCTTGGGGGCTATGGGTAGAAGTGCCAGGGGGATCCACGCTTGCTGTGACGGCTTATTGCGAAATTCGGATTTAATATTTCCCAGAGAAATATAAATCGGCCAAAGCTTTTTATCGCCGGAAAAGTTAGTCAAGTGTGTCTGATCCGACGCTAATAGTACTGGAATGAGCGTACTTCCGTCGGGTAATGTCTTTTGCTTCTCTGCCCACCAATTGGCCGTATGCATATCGGAATATATCCTTTGGCCTGCCAGGTTATATTCATAAACCGGAGCCCAGACCATATGTGGGGCGTACGATTTTTGACTCAATAGGTACTCCACGCAGTCTAGTGGATTGCGGTGAAAATACTCCGTATTAGGCTGCAATGTGAATTCAACTTTTCCACGAAACCAAGGGGGGTCCACAATCATGCTATCGAGCTTTTTATTGAGCGTGTATGCTGACTTAAAACTGATGCTTTGCGTCGGATTTGGGCTTAGAATGCGCACCAAACCGTCTTTGAAAAACTCATCAATCTTTGTCATTGAAATCCGGCTACTGTTGAAAAATCGCGCGAGCTTATAGTCCAGGGCGGAGGTGAATGGACTTAACCAGGCTGATTTTTTGAAAACCTGTGGGTGTTGCTCGACCCGGTGAACATGACCTGCGCGAAACTTTGCTGGAAACGGAGAAGTATTGAAACAGTCGGATAAAGGATCATGAGCGTCCGAAGAGTCATGCTTTTCTGCGGAAGCATCCAAGGTCTTCCCTCCCGCCTTCCCTGGTTTCTCCACTGATTCTAAATCTTCCACAGAAAATTCCACTTCTTCACGATCGGAATTGGCCCCCTCGTCCTCCCCCTCTGTAAAGGGCTCCTTGCACAGTGGGTCCCCGTCTTGCAATGAAGCAAACACGTCCTGTAAAGAGGCATCGTCCTCCTCCCCCTCCTCTTGCTCTTCCTTGATACGGATACCGTCGGATTCGGTACTCTTCGGTAGATCCATAGATCGTTCCCGTCCAATGCGCCTGGGGTGATTATTCTCCAGATCTTTAGCACGTTCCGGATGCTTATTTCGTACATGGCTGGTATATGTTGTCACGTTTCCGTATAACTTCCGGCACCACCGACAGCGCTGCTTCTGTGCATACATTGAACTGACTGGAAGTTGGATCTTTCTTTCGAGGAAGCTGGCGCAAGGTCGCCGACAGTCCGAAATCCGACGCTTTTGAGTATTGAGAGGGCGTTGTCTAGTCGGTTTGGTGTTGGTTGGAAACTTGCAATCAACCCTTGAAAACCGCTCGCTTTTGTTCGCATGCCCGCGAAGTCCATCGAATATTGTTGGTTAGAAACTTCGCGCAAGTAAGAGTTTCTCGGAGGTTATAGCTTTACCTTTAATGAAGATCTTGTTTGATAATTCCGACGGTTTGTATACAGTTTTGTACGTTTTCCGACTGCGCGGAGGTTGTTGTCTGCCTTTCGTTTCGATTCCGCGAAGACCTTAGAATATTCAACCCACGCCTGTTTGCCTTTTCATCACAATTAAGCATTCTCCGGGGTGCTTGCTCCTGCATGCTGCAGGGCATGCTTGCAGATCCCTGCAAAGCAAAGCTAGCTCGTGAATTCTAGAAATTTAGATTAGCACTCGGTTACAGCGGTTGCGGTTGCTGTGGACACGGACCGCAAGGGAAAGGGGCTCCTAGCGTCATAAATCCGACGGTTTTGGTTCCGTGTAAACATCAAAATATTTCCCAATTGGGGAATTACTTTGGAGGTGTAACCCGTTGAGCAAGAGAACTTTCGAGCAAGATGGCCATATTTTTGGCCAGAAGTTCGGTTACATCAAAGAAACATTGTGTTCCAAGGGGATGGCCATGGATAACAATCGATGGCCATATTGGCATGGATTTGGCCATGCTCGCGTGGATATATAACCCTCCCAAGTCCCCGGGATTAAGCTCCCTATACCATACGAGTACTCAATTTCACTATTACCAACCCAAAGAACAACACCACAATCAGCATTGACGAAATACCTGTAACAGTACCTTTTCCGACGCATTAGCATTCATTCTCACGCTCCTCTGATAAAGCTCGTTGAAAAGTGTTCACTTTCAAGAATCCCCGGGTTTCAAGTTTCAGATATATTTCATAGTTTAGGAGCAACCGATCCGGACCAAGTAAGTATTTGCCGTACCTATATCCGACTAGGTTTAGTCCAAATCCCGACGCTTACTGCCCTTTACTAACCTGGCCGGCACAGCATGGTTACCCCTCCGAATTTGATCGAGAATTCCAAGAGAAGGCTCGGTTTTGCATTGGCCAAAGGGCCAAGCCAGAGCGCGTATCTCACATGGAGAAGAACAATCCAGGCTGAGGCCCGGAGGGATCCAGCCGACATTGTGACTGGAGTGAAGCACACTCGATTCCGAGAGCTAAGGACTCTTGCAGTCGGTTATAAGACGTTCCCTGGAAAGGCCCTGCTTGAGGCCGAAAAAAAAAAATATCCGACAACGTTCGAAGGTGCGCCATGCCACCAGGCGTTGGAAGCATTGGTAGCAGACACCATCAAAAAGATTATGAGCACAGAATCGAAGCACAAGAAACTAACGCTGGCAGAGGCGGAAGCCTTTGCGGAACTTGGTCCCGGAGACCAACCGACGGCCTCTGGGAGCAATCCCGACGCAAATGGTCCGCAACAACCCTCACAATGGGCCATCCGGGTCTACCTACGGGATCCGAATTTAGCTATCACCAATGACCTGGCGTGGAACAGCAATGCCATTAGGCATATTAAAATGATCAAAAGTCCGACGCTGGAAAATATATATGAGATCATGAAGAGTGCGATCCCGGAGGGTCGCACAGTTCGAGAAATCCAGGGGGCTCTCATGAACAGCGAACCTCCCGCAGCAGGAGCCCCCAGCAATCCCCCAGCTGACATTACCCCCTTGCGCGATGATGAGGAGGTGCACGCATGGCTCTTGAGCACAGAGTCCCGCCCCATAAAGGTGCTCATTACCCTCCACAGTACCCCCCCAAGACCCGACACCCCTGTTCCCGACGGTGGACAGTCCTATTTCGGACCAGATAAGTTCAATACGTACGACAGTGAGCCTGAGGATTCATCGGACGAATCCAAGGCCACTCGCAAGATCCCAATGCCGAAGGCCGACCGGGTTTTCTTGTCGCGAATCCGAAAGACGGAATCCAAAAAGAGGAGAATTCAGGCCAATTTGGAAAAGCTCACTGCGGCCTATATCCGTCTATTTCCCGACACTGACGACAACAATTGCCCCATTCGCCCCAATCCAGCGGATGAGTATGCCTAAGGGGCTTGGGATATTTTCATGGCCTTGGATTTGCCAGACGACCCGCACGCCCTATTGTGGGGACGTCGCGCAGTACTTTCAGAGAATTGTCAGAACAGGTTTGGGGACATGGATATTGGAACCTACGCGCAGCGTGTAGCAGCTGCTGTGGTAGACGCAAATGAGTGGTTGAGGGACAATCCGTACGCAGGCCGTGGTTAGAGTAAGACTGTTTCCGTCGGTTAGGTATTATTTCTGTGTCGGATTTGTGTTCCGGGTTAGGATTGCTTTTTGTTTCATTTCTTTTTATTTCTTTTTTCTCGGATCTCAGTAATTAATGTGGTTAGCATCGCGAAGCAATTGTCTGTGGGTATTTTGTGGCTTTTTTAGGGTGTAGTTGGTTGGAATGTAGCCCGAGCGGAACATGTAGCAACGGAAGTTAAAAACAGGACGGTTTCCGTCAGTTTGCTGACTAAAAGTGTACTTTTAAGTTTACGTGCGCTTAGCTCAGCAATCATGTCACGCAGAGCCCCCCTTGCAAATCGAAAAGACGTGGTGAACAATACCCCGCCATCGGGGCAACATCCATCATCATCATCATCATCATCCTCACTCTCCAAGCCTCGCAAACGCACGTCGAGTGCAGCCTTGGACAGCTTAGATGATGAAGGGGACGTACCAGCTGCTCCTCACCTACAACCGTCGGCAAAGAGACGCATTGCGTCGGGAGAAGCGTTGAGAGCCCCTTCCTCCGCCTCCTCCTCCTCTCTCAGCCGGTCATCGAGTTTCACAAACTATCGACATCAGCGGGTAAGGCCGAAAATATCTATTTCTAGTATTTGCTAATATGTTCAGGTATTATCATCGTCGCCTCCTCCGTCCAGTCCCCTGGCAAGAAAAAAAAGCCAAAATACGCAAAAGGACAGTAACCGTCGGGAATCCGATATTCCGGAGGAGTTATCGGACCATGACACAACTGCGGGTCCTACCAAGCGGCAGTCACGATCCCTCAAGTACATCCCCGCTGAGTTTCAGGAGGTCTTGCTTCTCACCAATGATTATATCAAGCATCTTGTTTTTTTTGTTAATCCACTACCAAGTATTGTGGAGTGCATTGACCTGATGGCGGATGCATGGAAAGAGAGCTGCGTGGCTGTTGACACTTTTTGGGCAAGAAATGCGGAAGCCGACGCTCATGTAAGTACTATCCGACGGTATCCATTCTGTCATAGCCTAACTAATTTCTTTTAGATCAAGAGTATAATTTCCCGCTACCGATCTTTGCTCATCCATCAATGCAAAAGACTCCTTCCCAGGATTTACAACTTTGAGAAACTTGCGCGACATGAACGTGCCGTCACAATCAATTGGTTGCTAGAGGAAGATCGGTTTTTGTGCTCAAAGACTGGCCGAGGAGTACAAGACCCCTTATCGTTCCTCGTTGTTTAATAACTAACCGAAACCGTCGGGAAATAGACGTCTCAAGAGCGATTCATTGCCGAAGAAGTGTCGGATTTCATTTACGAGCGTTTCTTCTCTGGCCCCAAGAGTCTTGGGAACGCCGACCCAACTTTTTTCGAAAAAATCAACAAGGTATTTTTATGCTTTGTTTGTACAGCCATACAACATAGCCTTAAGGCATGGAGAACAGGTGTTCTTGACGAACAGAAGGTAGAGTTTAGCTACCAGAACTCACACCGTAAGTACACTTCCGACTGTTTTCATGATATAAAGTACTGATACCGTGCGACATAGAAACATACCTGAGAATTCTAGGTACATACGAGAGACATCCTCCCCGCATGCAATCAATGATCCTAGATGTCATCCGGAATCGACTTGACAGGGCTATCCAGAAAGGCCATGGCGGCCCTGCTGACGTTGAGTCCAGTACCGTGCTTGACATTGGCGATGTCAATGCCTACACGGCCCAGCTTGAAAAACAGGTCGCGGAACTTCAAGCGGAGTCACGTACCAGAAACAGCAGAATGCGTCGAATTTCTGACCATTTAAGTCCATCTCCCAACGCACAATTGCAGGAGGCGCTTGCCCGAGATTTTCCAATGGTCCGCACTCCTGCACGGAGTGGAATAACCAATAGTTCAGAGTGTAGCACCACCGACAGGGATGAATCCGGGGATGAAGGGTCAGAGGAGGAATCAATTCTAGACGGGGGGTTCAAGATACACGTGGATGTGCCTGCATCAGACGACGACGCATAACGTCGGAAATCACACGCATCCAACCCGCTTCTCTCCTCTCTATTTTTTTATTTATATCTTTTTTTTTTTTTTTTGTACTACGTTGGTTTTTTTTTTTTTAAGTCTTGCGTCGGATATCTCATTGTTTGTGTCGGATCTGGGTTTAATTTGCAGGTATACGTGTGCCCAGTTGGAGTGTTTTTTTCCTTTATCTACATGCTTTCTCGCTTTTTTGTCTTTTGTTATTTTATTTTTATTTTTGTCTATCGCGTCTCTATATATATATCAATATCAATGCCACATCGTTTGACGCATACAACGTTTGACGCACACAAAGCCTCTTGCCGCCGCCATGAAACCGACCCATGTTGATTCTGGAAATTACGGTTCTCATCATTTTATGCCAGACTTATAACGTCGGGTAAGAGATTCAATGAGTCTTATAAGGAATTATCATAAATTATATACCCGTTATAGCAATCGTTTTACAAACCTCCGCTGATTATAAGGAAAGGTATATTTCTAGTCTTTTATTATAACGGGAAGCGTCGGATATCCGACCGTTATAATCCCCTTACGTCGGATCACATATAGTTATAACGTTGGCCTACTTAATGACATTCATCTTATAAGGGAACCCTCCGATACCACCTCCGTTATAACAATCACTCTCCGTTATAACAATCACTCTCCGTTATGTGCCGTTATAACGCGCACAGTCGGACAGCCTCCGTTATAACGGAAATGGTCCGAGATCCGACGTTATAAGACGCAGTTTGTCTTTTTGCCGTTATGACCCTTATGACCCTTATAAGGGACGAAAGGCAAACACCGTTCTTGCTGATGTTGTCAAGCTCACTGTCTCCCAACTCGACACAATATTATCACCAGCAACCCTCCGTCGCCTGCCAATCATAAGATCGCACTCATCTCGCGAGCAGCAATGAGGATGGCTACCAAACAACCCGGATCTATGATTTGTGTTCTTGCCTCCCTGCCTGAAGAAACCCCAAGTACCGAGCCAGCTGAGAAATTGGTTCCCCCAGAATACCACGATTTCCTACCACTCTTCCCAAAGAAGGAAGCCTCAGTTCTACCCCCACATCGATATGTGGACCACGAAATCCCTTTGCTTCCTGGCGCAAAACCACCCCTCGGACGAATGTACTCAATGTCCGATTCAGAACTCAAAGAAGTCCGAGAATGGTTGGATGAAAACCTTGCAAAGGCATTTATCAGACCCAGCTCTTCTTCCAGCGCCTCGCCAATCCTCTTTGTCAAGAAAAAAGATGGTTCCCTACGCCTATGTGTCGATTACCGAGCACTTAACGACATTACACATAAGGATCGGTACCCACTCCCCAGAATTGAAGAAACCTTGAACCAAATCCGTGGATCTAAGTACTTCACCCGACTGGACCTGCGAGCCGCTTTCAACCTCATCAGGATTAAGGAAGGCGACGAATGGAAAACCGCCTTCCGAACCAGATATGGCCTCTTCGAATTTATGGTCATGCCCTTCGGCCTAACCAATGCCCCAGCAACCTGTCAGCGATTCGTCAATGACACACTCCGAGAATTCCTCGATGTCTTCTGCGTTGTCTACTTGGACGACATCTTGATTTACTCAAAGTCACGAAAGGAACATCAAGAACAAGTCCGTAAAGTCCTTGCCAAACTCTCCGAGGCAGGACTGTTCGTCAAACCCGAGAAATGCGAATTCACAGTCAACAAGACAACCTTCCTGGGTTTTGTCATCTCCTCTGACGGTATTGAAATGGACCCTGAAAAAGTTAAAGCTGTGATTGAATGGGAAACTCCTAAATCCGTACAGGATATCCAGTGTTTCCTGGGATTTGCTAACTTCTACCGACGCTTCATCGAAGGATACTCTCGGATCTGTCAACCTTTCTTCCGACTATTGCAAAAGGACACCCCCTTTGCTTGGTCTTCAGACTGTGATCTGGTATTTTCTAAATTGAAGAAGGCCTTTACCTCAGCACCAGTTCTTCGACACTTTGACCCAAACCTCGAAACCATCCTCGAAACTGACGCCTCTAACTATGTGGTCTCCGGCATTCTGTCCCAGAAGATCCCAGAAAACGGCAAAACTGTACTCCACCCTATTGCCTACCTGTCCAAGAAAATGTCACCTGCCGAATGCAATTACGGCATTGGTGATAAAGAACTCCTCGCAATTGTGGTGTGTCTTGACAAATGGCACATGTACCTCCATGCTCTGCCAAAGCCGTTTACGATCCTTACAGACCACCACAACCTTGAATCCTTCAAGACCAAGACCCTCTTGAACCGTTGGCAAGCACGCTGGGCTGGGGAACTCGCACAATACGACTTTACTATTGTATTCTGACCTGGCGAAAAGAACGGAAAAGCCGACGCCCTGACCCGCAGGTCTGGAGACCTCCCTGAAGAGGGGGATGAACGTGCACGACCTGTGCGCGCCCTTATCCCATCCTCTAAATTTTCAGAATACTCCCTATCTGCAGCATCAATCGGTTTCAACAACGAAATCCGAACCCTTCTACCATCTGATGCCCTGGGAAAATCCATCCTCCTTGCGCTCAAGAACTTTGAAACAAAACACCCAATAGTTCCTCTCGGGGAATGTACTTACAACGACGGCCTGCTTTACGTCAACAAACTCCTGTACATCCCAGACAATGAACTCCTCCAAGCTAAAATTCTGAACTCTTGTTATGAACACCCAGCTGCAGGCCATCCAGGCCGCGCCGCCACCTACGAGCTTGTATCCCGGAACTACTGGTGGCCAAAGATGCGTAAAACCATCGCACACTACATTCAGAACTGTGACACCTGCATGAGGATCAAACCCGCTCGACATGCGCCCTATGGCCTCCTGAAACCTCTCGAAATCCCAATCCGACGATGGAGCTCAATCTCAATGGACTTTATCACAGGATTACCTCTGTCCAACGGCTTTGACGCTATTCTAGTTGTGGTCGACCGACTTTCCAAGATGGGCTATTACATTCCAACCACAACCGAATGCAACTCCGAAACCCTGGCCAGACTCTTCTTGGACAACATCTTCCGCCTCCATGGTCTCCCTGACTCCATAGTCACTGACCGCGGAACCCAGTTCACTTCCAAGTTCTCAAGATTCCTCTGCAAGCTCCTTGGAATCCAACAGAAGCTTTCCACCAGCTTCCACCCCCAGACCAATGGCCAAACTGAAAGGGTCAATGCAATCCTAGAACAATACCTCCGCGCCTATTGCAACTACCAACAGGACGACTGGTCCGAGTTGTTATCCATGGCCGAGTTTGCATACAACAACACCCTGTCCGCCACCACCGGAATCACTCCCTTCTTTGCGGTTTATGGCCAACAACCCCGCTATGAGATCCTTGCCAACCCCGCTGTGCCACAACCAACCCCAGAAGCACTCAAGGATTATGCTGAGCGCCTGTCGCTTTTGGATAAACACCTTCGAGCCGAAATATCCTGGTCCCAGGCAATCCATGCTGAACAAGCCGATCGTCACCGAATTCCACCACCTGCATACAAAGTAGGCGACGAAGTCTCGCTCTTGAGGCGACACATCCACACCACCCGACCCTCAACCAAGTTGGATTATAAACGCCTTGGGAAATTTCGAATCATCCAGAAAATCTCGAGCCATGCATATAAGCTCGAGCTCCCCGCTACCATGAAAGTTCACCCAGTGTTCCACGTCTCACTGCTCGAACCCGTCGCCCAAGACCCCCTCGCAGGTCAAGTCCAACCTCCCCCTCCTTCAGTCATTGTTAACGAAGACCTTGAGTGGGAAGTTGAAGAGATTCTCGACTCCAAGTTAGTCCGAAGACAACTCAAGTACCTTGTCCGTTGGATCGGTTACGATCACCCTACCTGGCAACCCGCAAGCGACCTTGAGAACATCCCAGCACTTGTTAGGCGCTTCCACACAGCTTACCCACAGAAACCCAGACCCGCCAACCTTCCCGCACCATGAGTGGTTCCTGGTACGACCCGATTATCATCAACGACGACCCAGAACCAATCCAAGAAAGATCGCTGGAGCTCTCCTCTAGAAGGGGGGCTACTGTCATGAACCGAGTTTCTAGTCTCACCCAAGACTACCCCGCACCCAGCCACCGTCGGCCCCAGCCTCGCTATCAGCTACAGTGGATCCATGTCCATCTGATCCTGACCCCCGATGAGTTTCGCTTACTACTAGTGTTACTCTACATCGCCACGCACCTAGCCTATGCCCTAACCCGTTCCTGGTAACCGTTGCAACACGACAGCCCGCATCCCTGTCACTGCTCGACTTCTTAGTTCGGAATGTCAGAGAAACCACCTAAAGGTTCTAGTATCACGAATCTTCGCTGCGCAATAGCTTTCTATATGTTTCCGTCAGTTTCTATTATGTTCTAGTTGTTTCTATTGCGCAGTTGATTTCTAATTCCCTTTGACTCATGTACCTTGCGCAGCCGCCGCGCAGCCTCTGCGCAGCCGCGGCACTGCGATTCAGTTCCTGTCTTTCTAGTTCCATGACTCGAGAAGGATCTCTATATAAAGAGTCCTTTCTCCCTCTCGTCTTGACTTCTTTTCCTTTCCTCTTCACGCAACAACTTGTCTCTTTCTCTCAGTTGTATCTTAACAAGTTGTTATTCGAATATACTTTATACTCTCCTCTTCCGTGGCCTAGACAGCCCCTCTTGATCCTGCCTTGACCAAGTCCCATGCCCAGCACCTTGACCACTTGCCGCTCAGTTATCCTTCCCGGCGGTGCCCCAGAACCTGCTCCCGTACACCCTCTCGACCAAGTCAACACCTACACTCTCGCCATCCTCAACCGCCGCTACCCCTCTCTGATCCACGCCTATCGTCCCCCTTGGCACGGACACAACGGTACCTTCTTCGGCCGTCGAGAACCTGTCACTGGGACCTGGTCATCACACCATCGACCTTTCATAACCTTCCGAATCATCCTCCATTTCCAACCACACATCTGCTTCTCTCACCACTTTAGTCGTAAAGAGCGCATTATTAGGAACTTGGGGAATTGGGCGACTATCCTTCAACAGCTTAATGCAATGTCCTAGTTCTCGACCGAACACAAACTCAGAGAGAGTGATAGATTCCTGGCCTCCCTCCAAGACCATCATCCTGCTTAAAGGGTCCGCAATCATCGTAATCCCCGGGATCCATTCGGTTTTGAAATTGAATTCCGATAGTGTAAGAGCATAACGAGCAATTGTCGGATTCGTAGAGGATTTCGCAACATCTAAATACTGATGTGCCCTGCAATCTGAATGCCAAGTAAAAGCGACACCGGAAAGCCATTCATAAAATTTGCCACACGTGTAAACGAAGGCAAGCAACTAGAGCCTCACAATGTGATAGTTACGCTGCGCCGGCGTCAGACCCGCACTAGCGAAGGCACACACATATTGACCACCAGTGTCGTCCTCCTGCACCACAACTACACCCAAGCCCCCTGGTAATTCTGACGTACCCACTGAAGCGTCCGTGTAGACAATCGTTTTCCTTCCATATCTCCAGTGCTGCAGAACCGGCGGCGAATAAAGGATCTCAATCATCGCCCTAAACTCCAAGATCGCTTCTGGAGTAAGGGTCAATTTTCCCTTCGTTCTCGTCAATGACGTCAAATTAGTCACTCGAAGCGCATAACCCGGTATACAATCTGTGAATTGGTTGCCCAACCCGAGGAAAGATTGTAATTCGGTAACATTTGCTGGAAGGCGCAAACCATCCAGGGCATCCAGACACTTTCTCCCCATTCCTATCCCATGTTCACTCCACTCTAGCCTGACAGACTCAATCTTTTCCCACCCCCACCACGTCTTCCGTAACTTCAACTTCCACCCATGGGCCAGCACACGTTTCAAGAACGCGCGCCACAAGCCTCTCAGTGTCATGTAATCACCACGGGTACATTTCCCCAGAATGTCATCGAAATAAGCCCTAACCCTCTTTTGCTCCAAGAGATCACCCAGCATAATGACTGCATTCCTCTTGAAAGTTGCCGGTGCATTACGTTGACCAAACAACATCCGGGTACTCACCCACAATTTATGGAACATTTCAAACGCCGTTGAATCAATAGCATCTTCAGCCATCACAATCTGCTGAAAACCTCTATCGGCGTCACACTTGAAAAATGAACCTGTAGGGCCGTCGGTCATCCAAGATAACATCTCAGGAATGCTATCACAGGGCTCCGGGTCGAACTCGATGCGCTTGTTGATATCTCTATAGTCGTGCACCACTCTGCAGAAATCCGGATTATCGCGATCCTCAGCTTTCTTCGCAGTCCTGACAATGGTCAATTGTGCTCTGTCCTTACACTGCGGACCGGCAGGGATGTAAATCCCTATTTCCACCAAGGCATCGCACTTCGCATGAATGATCTCTTCTGACATCGGCGTATACAAGTGACGTTGGGAATGCTGTACCGCAGGAGTCTGATCAATCCTTATCACCGTGTGGGCACATCTGAAATTGTACCCAAATTGTATTGATTCCAAGAGAAGGCGTTGGAGAATTCAATGATATCCCCACAAATCAGCCGTCTCACTTCATCGGGAACCGAAGGGCCGAACTTAACTTGATCCATGATAAATTCCACCGTGATCACAGGGTTACCCTCCGAAGAAACGGGAACCTTCATCTCGCACTCGATCTCCTCATCCACCTCTGCCACCAAGTCCCTATAACCTATCCTAATACCACCATCCACCTCCTTGCCCTTCCACATGTACACTTCCTTTTCCCCAACAGTGATATTCATCAAAGGTACCTTAACCCCATCCTTCAAGCTTTCTGTCGGCAACGGAACAAATTCCTCGTCACCCAGAACAGCCGTCTCCTCCTTCAGGGGAGGGGGCGCAACATCAGCTGTAATACCCTCATTCACCGCATGAATGCTCAACCTCACCGGTATAGTGACCAAGACCCTTTCCCAGCGGGGAAACAGAGCAGCCCCTACTTTTACCATAAACGATGTACCAAGCAGAAGTTGATAATTGGCCTCTCTGACGATATAAACCTTAAGAGCATAGTAAACATCACCCAGCCTGAACAGGAATTTTGGAGCGTGGCCAATCGGATTTGACATCGATCCTTCCGCCAGCACAAATTCCACATCCGAAGTATTGACCCAAGCCGTATTCGTTTTCTCAATGGTAGAAAAAGGAACCACCGCAACTACCAATCCAGTATCCCATACTGTCAAAAGCTGCTGGCCCATAGCGGTGGAGCTCATGGACCACAAACAACCAGTCGGGTCTCTGACCTCAGTGTCCGGGATCTTATCTACCTCGAAAACCTCACGCTCATGATATATTTTTGACATAACATGATGGAGAGGTAAAGTTGCAGGCTCAGAGCCATTCCAGCAGATGGAGCGCTCGTCGAATCGGTAAGCAGATGACCCGACATAAAGCTCATTCAAAAAGTCTGCAAGAACTGGCGTGGGTATATTGTATTTAACCAGCACTTTCTTTTCCTTCGTTTCAGGCACCACCTCCACAGCCTGCACAGCCATCTGCCGTGGCTTTGTACACCAACGCGATAGGTGACCCTCCTCTCCGCAATTATAACACGTCCTCTTAACAAATCCCAACAGAGTAGTCTGCACCTTAGCGCCGGAGGACACCCCGCCCGCCGCGTTTGTAGAACCCGCATTTCCCGCAGTCGCAGGGGAAGTAGTTGAAATATTCAATTTCGCCGCAGGTTGCTGACCATTTGCCACATCACGTTTCTTGGAATAACAGGCAGCCTTCTCGTGCCCCTTCTTCGAACGATATGTACACGTTAAAGCAGCCGAATTCGCTTTCGACAAGGCTTTATTTGCGTCAGACTTGTTGTTATCCGATTTTTGAGTACGGCGGCAGGTCTCCACTTCGTGTCCCAGCATACCGCATCCCGTGCATTTCTTACGTACCTCTGCCGCGTCAACCATATCAACTTCCATAGTGACATAGATTCGCCCAATCTTTTGCCACAAAACGTCTTCCGACTCCTCCATTTCAACCTTATCACGAAACTTCTGAGGCAAACAGTTTTGAAGAGCCTTAACTCTGGCAAATGTGCCGACCTTCTGAGCCCTCTTCATCAATCTCTCAATGTGACCGCGGGCCACCGTGACATTCATACCATCTTTTTCGAAAGGCTTCCATCTAAACTTGTTCAACTCAAGTTCAGCTTCACGGGCGTCCATATCAGAATTAAAATGTTTCTTCAAGAAATCATAGAGGGAGACCTCCTCAACATTCTCAGGCACCCCATGTCTTGGGGGGTTCTTCATGTCTGAATTCTTTCGCCAGCAGTTAGGCGGGACCGAACCCTCCGCCGAATCGTAATCTTCCCACCACTTCAATGCAGTCTTCTCAAAACGTGAAGAAATGGCCGCACAAAGCCGACGACCAATGACATAGTTTGCCTTCGCTACCCCCATGGTACGAGGCACATATTCATAGTCAGAATCCGGATCACCCGAAACAACTCCGCCATAGTACAAAGGCAAGTTGTTCCGAATCAGCATTTGCTTGATGCTGTTATTAAAGCTTTCAAGATCCGCAAGGTTGCCATCGAAAACTTTGATGTGTTCGACCTTAATGGTTTTGTTTGGCGGAAGCTTAGTAACCTCAACCATTTCCGAAGATGTAGACCCTCCTCTGAGAGCACCTGACCGAGAACCTTGAGAACCCAACGCAGATCTTGGTCTATCTGTCTCTTCACCCGAGTCTTCCACCAGACTCTCTGAAGGCGCAGCCACCGAACCGATCAAGGATTCCAAGTCAGGGATTGAACCAGAAGAAGGTTCCACCCCAGTAAAGGCACCGTAGAAGGCTAGATCCGAAGTAGTTGTAGGGATAATCCTCCCAGAGTCCACAAGGTCCTTGTATAATTTCCAGTAATACTTCCGGAACTTCTGTAGTTGGTAGAGAAATGACGATTCGTCGACCAACCACTCAGGAGGAAAAGCGTAACTCAACTCACACTCTGACCACTTAGTATAGCCACGAGACTTCGCACCTGCCGCTCTAGCAAATATCCTAGCCTTTTCCGTGTCCTTCTCCGATGCACCCTTGTAAACCTTGTCAAGGATTGCGATGTCGAAAGCCGTAAATCGGAGGTAACAGGCGTCAGAACACTTTCTGCCAAACGCACGAAGCTCAATACACAAGATGAGGTCACGTAGGGAGTGAGCAATTTCGTTGTTGATCCTGTCTCTCCGTTCTTTCTCAGTCTCTCCGTGGGAAGTTCCCAAAGACGACGGAGGAGCGACCTGGGGGGTCCCCAAGGCCGAAGAAGAGGTAGATCCTTGTAAAGCAGCAATAGAAGCAACGTCGGTAGACTGTAATGAAGCCACCGTGAAAGCAAGCAGAGAAGATAAAAGCCGTTCGACTCTGCGTTCGATGCACCAACTGTAGGTCCGTGTGCTGTGTCTAATGATGTGTAATGTTCTAAGACCTAGAGGAACCTTGCTAGACTATATAACCTGCCAAGCCCTTGTCATGGTGGCAACTATGACCACCAAGCCACATCAGCCACATGACTGTCCCACACTAGCCACATGCCACATGACTGTCCCACACTAGCCACATGACCGTAGAGCCACTTATGCAAGTGGTGGTTTACCACCACATTATGTACTTGACTGACGTAACTACATAAGGTAGGACTAGCTTACAAGGCGTGGAAGTCACTTTGCACCAAAAGGATACATATATTTCGTTGGGTTGCAAGTCTCCGCTGGGTGCGAATGAAATATCAGCCTTGCTATTAGCTACATGGAAAGATGTTGCACCTCAAGTTAATAAACTTATTAACATATCAGCAGCCGTGATTGGCGCATACATATATTGATTTACAGGCGTACTCAACTGCAAGATTGAGTTACGAGTGTCTGGGAATGAGATTAACTCTACAGTCTTGCCATCGAAGCTCCAAAGAATCAATCGACACATCAAGCAAGTTTTATAACATGACCAATGGCTTCCACTAACTTCTGTAAAGTGGTTAGGGTTTGATGTTAGTTCCTGGGTATGCTACATATTGCCTGGGGTATAGTAAGGCTATGGCTTCCTCAATTACCATACGTGAATAGGTAACGAGCTTAATAATGCTTTCTGGCATATGGATATTAACCGACAGGATCTCCTTCATAGTGACATACTACACTATATCTTCCTTGGTACACTCAAATACCTAATGGAATAGATACATGACTTTTTGGATGATAACCATTGGTTAACCAACTTCAATGATATTTGGAGTCAAATACCACCGTACCTAGGCTTTGCTCTCATGCAAAAGGCCTATTGCACAATTACTATATGGTAGCGCAAGGAAATGCGGAATTTCAGCAGGGTTATACTAGCTGTATTTCCTACCGCTTTGTGTCGGAACACAACTCAATACTATCCAACAAATAATCAGATGAAAACTTTTGAGAGGGCAATTAAATGTATTCGTCATTTGTCGGATTTCAATCTATATGCGCAGTACAAGCAGCATACACAAGAAACAATAAGGTACCTGTCCAAATAACTGCGGTCATTCCACAACACAAAGGAAGTGTTCCTTCAATATTGCGCGGGTAGAACTATCTGAAAGGAGGCACTAGCTGGAATCTGATTGTTAGCATATAAACAAAAAGAAAAACTGGCAGCAAACTGACACATAATGTCAGCTTCAGCAAGATTAAAACAGGTTGAAAAGGGCCAGAAAGGACAAGTCAATTTACTTGAAGCCAGGCTTGAGGTGAAAGCGCATTATAACGTACCCAAAATCTACTTTCTATCACACTACGCTAACCAAATCCCACTCTTTGGATCACTTTCTCAGTATTCAACAGATGTTTGTGAAACTTCTCACAAGCCATTAAAGGACGCATACCGTCAGACAAATCACATTAATGCCATCCCACAAATCATCAACCGCTATTCCCGCGATCATAACCTATACATGCATGGTCAAAAGCTTGAAGCCAATTTATCAATGATGAGGATTCAATCTGTCAGGAAGCCGGCAGTTTACACACTTCCATTGACAGACCCTAAAACAAGTGTGAAGTTACAAAGTTGGGTAAGCATGAAGCTCATATCAAACATTGCTCAACTATCGGCAAGTTACTGGTTACCCGACCTAAACAATCTCCTTTGGCACCCCTTTGTGTCATATCAGTGCAACATTACCCGTCTGATCAAGGAGTCTAGTGTTGAGTGTTGTTCTAGTCTTCAAATTCCAATTGCTAACTTCCAAGGTGAAAAACCAATACCTATATTGCCACAAGCACTAGACATTTCTTGCTTCGCAATGTCAGTGAGCGCGCAGATTTGATATGTGTACGGAGACGGGAAGCATTGATTCTCTACGTGGTTCTCTCAATAGCAGACTCCTGGGCAGGTTTAATGCTTTGTTTAAACTTCAGACTGTAACACATAACACATACCTGTTTGCCCATATAAGTCTAATGGAAGCCATCAGAGGATCACGTCCAAGAGGGTCAGAAGAAATGGTTCGAGTTAGATTCCCTGTTGAAGAAATCGTGGTAGTAGTCAAAACCAGTCATATATTAGGAGTTACACATCTGATTCTGGTGGAACCAAATAAGCAATTGCTGGTGAATAATTGCATTGACTTTGAAACTTAGAATGATATTTACGATGGCGAATTTTAGTTAAATTTGTAACTTTTTGTATTACAATCCGGAATACATCTTGTGTTAATTAGAATCATCTTAATATCAAATCCGACGCATTGTGTCAATTGCGTATTAATACATTGAAATAAAGTTATTTTCATGATGTGCTAAAATTGCTTACCATTAAACCATAATTCAGGCTGTTCTAGCACTTTTCATGTTGGAATACGTCGGAAATGATTTATTATGAGAGATAAGAGGTGACTTATAACGTCGGTTAACTGACCGAATCCGTCATAACGTGTAGTAATAGTGATGCCCGTTATAACGCAGTAACGGTCATAATGCAAGCGTCCCTCATAAGGGACTATCAAGCTTTATAAGGGCACTGTGTTCTTGGTGATGTGGAGGAGTATTGTTGCCCTCCTGCAAACTTTTATTTTCGGCTCTGATCGCGATATGATAGCTGATAAAGTTGATAATCGAATGGAGGAACTGGGTTTCCGAGCCGAGTACCGAGTGCCGAGATGTTTATTCGTACTTGTTTCTTCGCCGTGATATCTTATTGTTGGAGTTTTGCTGTGAATAGCCGCCGATGTTTTCCTGGCAGGGTTCCTTGGCTGTAACGAGAAGCCTAAGCACAAGCGCTTGTCGTCACACACACAAAAAAAGCCACAAATTCAAAAGTCATAAGAAAAGTCCACTTGGAACCCCAATCGGGAATCTGTGCGTTGCACTAGCCACATTTCCCCCGGTTCTGGCCGTGTGGGGAAGTCGGTTGCACTTGGCAGGGCGGGAACGCTACTTGGCGGTTACGGTACAGCGCCTCACAAATACGCAATCGATCCTTCGCCTCAAACTCGCCTCATCGAACTTTTTGGATTTGAGACATTGACTATATTGATGTCCAATCAGCAAGATCTAAGGCCTAGGAAGCCAAGCAAGGTCTGAAGCAAAGCTACTAGCGGCCGTGGAGACATTGATCTACCAGATCCAGATCTCTCCCGCTCCGGCTCGAGTATCTCAAATCTTGGATTTCACTCTCTACCTCGATCTCCCGCACATCCAACCCTCATGACCATCTGTTTCCTGGTCTCTGATCTCTATGAGCTCAGCAAAACCCAAATTTACTTACCTTAGGTATCTCGTAGCGTATCCAAGCACATTATGAGGTAGTGGACATCCACGACTCTGCACCTTACTGGTACTCTAGGCTAACATCGCTTAAACCTTCCCCACATGTTGATGTCTCAGATACCTATCTACTCGAGTATAATCCCCCGATCACCACACACGCGCTTCAGAGTAACTACCGTACGGGAGGAACGAGCTACAGCAATCATAAGCTCACCTGTACTTCCTGGTAAACTACCATAAGTCAATGCACTTTCGATGATGCCCATCAGAATCTCCCAAGTGTATTGACATTAGCAAAAATCCTTTCATATTAAATAACCTCAAGCTCAACTTAGCCTTCGTGCTGGATTTTTCCTACCTCGCAGGTCATTTTGTTTCCCTTGAGACCCCGTGGTAGATTGAGGGTCTGCTAGTGGCACAAGAATAAGCTCAGGATCGAGCGCTCGCTTGCCCTTTCCTTTTGCTTTGCTCTGGTCGATGCAGGATTGTTATTCCGGGTCCTGAGTGCCCTCTTCCTCCTCTGCCTTCATTTCGTCCTCGTCGAAGAGGGAGTCGCGGCCTTCTTCGCCTTCCTTCATTTCCTCGTCTTCATCCTGCTTTGATGTGCTCTGGCCAGTGTTCCTGGCTGCTGGCTGCTGGGGGGAAAGGGATTGCTGCTACTGGGGGACGGAGGGGTGACACGGTGACTTTGCGCGTGCAAGACCCCCTGGCACCCTTTGCGTCCCTTGTTGAAGGGTAGCCACGTCCCAGGCGTCGTTGAAGGGCTGAGTTTTTGCAATTCGCTCCCAAGTACTCCTTATGATGCTTCGCTTCGGACTGGCATCCCCAAAGGGGGGACGATGCTACCCAAAATGGACCCCGCCGTCTCCTTCACTCACTATGTTGCCTGCGGCACTGCAAATAAAATAAGTAATATTTGGGTTATAACTAAACGAAACGAAACACTGCGCACCCGCAACACACAGAATTGATAAAAAAAAATAAAAAAAATGAAACCCCTCGCAACGGTATGACATTTAGGCTGACTTGACGTATTGATGTGAATTTTGAGCGTTGTTGCAATCTGGTGTGAGGAGTAGGCGCTGGGAGGTCTTCCGAGGATTCAGGTCAAAAAAAAATACCTGTGCCAATCAAGCGACAGAAACAACTTTAGAAGAGCAGCCACTAATAAAAAACAATAAAAAACAATAAAAAACAATTAACGAAACACGACCTATTAAATAATTAGCACCCAGCCCGAAATCTATATACCAGGAACCATACCAGATATCAGCGAAGAGGAGCACCTAAGAATTCGGCAATTTGCCGCCGTCTGTCAGCAACCACGGCATTTTGGTGGAGAGCGGGTAGCCCTAGATGTGCAGCAGCTGCTTGGCACTCGGCAACTATTCATGTTAGCATTAGGTTTCACTTTAATGTCAGTGAACTTACTGGTCATATTGCTTAGCTCCCTTCTATTCACAGGTAATGTGGGGTAAGTAACAGCCACTCCTGGCGGAAAAATCAAAGGTTCGTGCTCTCCGGCTCCAGCGTTGAATAGCTTTGTAGGTAGTAAAGCCTGTCTATGATTATAAGTTAGTTGTTTATTACTAAAGTTCAAAATGAAGCAGGTCTACCTACTCTTCCCGTATAAGCCTAACTTCCCTCTGGATATCCCTAACTTCCCTCTGGATATCTTGTAACAGATGAATAATCTGATTACCCTGACTAAATAAAGGGACGTTGGGGATCAACGTGGCCTCATTCATCGCGGCGTTGATACCTTGGACAAAGGTGTTAAAGTTTGGCTGTGGGCTAAATTCATCAGACAGGGGTTGTGCTATTTGGGTATCGTCTGTATGTTATCACTCATTAACTCACATCCAGCTTAAAAGAGATCACCATAGCCTACCTGGTTGTGTAGAGAAGGAAGGAACGGTAATCTGGTGGTGAGCTGTGTGGGGACGAGGCTATAGCTGTGTAGACTGGGAACGAGAACACTGTGTAGAGAGAAGGACGAAACGGTAATCTGGTGGGGGTGGCGTAATCTACTTATAGCCGCGAGCGGCTACCGCGTCAATGCCAAGGCCGTCAATGCCAATTGCTTGTTTCAGCTGGCGCGAATAGCGCCAAGTTGTGCCAGCGTCTGACTGGTCTACGTTCTAGTGCTCACAATTACTCAACGTGCCAACATGTTAGGACTTTTAATCACTAACTTAACACTAGCCGCTAACCTTTCAAGGCATACACTAATTTATTCTGCCCTCCAGGTTCCACGTTCCAGGCCCAGGGAGTCTCGTGCCACCAGGGGAATCATCTGGGGACGAGGCTAGGGAATCATAGGGTGTTTTCAACACAACGCCAAAGATTGCCCATGGTCTAGGCTACTGGGCACCCAAGTCCTTGAATTGTTTCATCCAAAAACATAATGCAAATTCTAGGATTATCAGTCGCTGAAACACAGCCTCAAGATGATTTGTAAGTCGTAGATTAAGTCCTCGCGATGCATTTAAATGCCATTGTTTGCATTGAGTCGACTGAAAGTACACCAGAAGAAGGAAGGTAGTAAATATTTTGGAAAGCAAACACGCATAGAGTGAACAGGGTCTTGGCTGGTAACCCCGTGGTACTTGGATGTTCGAAATGGAACCACATAAACGTATCTCAGATTTTTAAGCAGGTCTCTGAGCGCCACCCATCTGCGATGAAACCTCTTACCTTCGTACCAATAACCACGAAACATTTCTCAAGATCAGATGAATTCCCATGTATCAAGTCCAGGTTTTTAGGATCATGGTTCTGTTTGGGATAAATATACAATCGACATACACTGCATATTTCGTAACAAAGATTCTAAAGAGGTTGTATTCTTATGTTGTTCCCTACAAGCAAACAAGTAAAAGTTTGATTGAACAAATTTCTCAAAATGTAATAAAAAGAAACACCAATACAAATAAACACGTAGCAAAAAAGGAAAAGCCATAATTTAAACCAAAATCATGCTCGAAAACTTAACTAGAAGGAAAAGAAAAGAAAAGAAGGAGTAAATAAATATGAGAAACATGAACCACTCGCGCGCTCCGTACCAAAAATCATGCTAACATGTACAAGAAAAGAAAATGAGAAAGAAATAAATAAATAGATAAAAAACATATAAAGAATCCCAACGCACCCGCACACTCACACTCCTTGTACCCGTTGGAGTCAGAATTGGAATTGACAGGGAGCAGGAAGGCACTGTTTCCCTTCCCCTTACCCCCAGCCCGCCCCTTCCAGAGCAATCTGTCCAAAAGAAGTCAGGAGTGAAGTCGAAGTAGTCAAGTCGGAGGAAGTGGTGGAGTTGGAGGGCCGCACTGCTCCCACCGGCCCCCTCCCCGACAGGGGCTACCTATCCGTCCAAAACTACTTTGGGGGATTTTTGAGCTCGGAGTGGAGGTTGGGGAGGGAGGAGTTGAGTCGAAGGTGGTGTATGGGGGGAGGCAATCCACTTCGAGTGGATTGCCCCTGATCTTTAGCCTCGGGCCCTTTCCGCCCATGGAGAGACGAGTTGAGTCAAAGTGATGTCGGAAGGAGGAGTGGTGAGAGCCGGTCGGAAAGGCGAGGGAGTCGAATTGATGTCGGAGGAGTGGTAACGGAGGAGTGGTAAGTATGGAGTCGGAGGGTCAAAGTAGTGGTGTCGCACGAAATATTAGTTCTGAAGGAATTAAATAGGGCCGCTTATGGTTCGCATGTCCCCTCACTTTTGTCCACCCCCGAGTACAACACCGCATTATTATAACCTAAAGAGGCAGCACGCTAAGCCGGGAAAGTGTGATTCCGTATAAGGAATGATGGACTGCCGTATTGGGGAGTTAGCGAGGCGCTAGCGCGGTTAACCGACCGAGTGACGGCTTCACCACTTAAGCCCGCTGCCCCGCCACCTGGCTCTTACGGGCTGAACGACTTTCTGGACCCGCAATCCGAGACAGTGAAGACCAAGAAGAAACCCAGACGCAAGTCGACCGCGCTGGTACGGCTAACTACGGCCGGTAAGCATGCCCCCCCGCCGCCTCCCTGCCCCCACCGTCTTGTTGCAGACTGCCGACTGACCCACGGATGCGGGCGAACCTTGCCGTTATTGTCGTGATCATTGCGGTAGGCCTCACCAAGTGGTTCCTAGCTTGAATCCCCTCCGTCATCATGAGCAACCGTGACCGTTACTTGATTGCTAACTTGAGACAGTCATGGTGCTTGTGCAGATAATACAGAAATTGCCAAGGTGTTCGGTGCTGGTGTGGGTGATGCCATCCTTGGATTCAAAGGGGTTGCATACTTTGTGGTTGTACTTTTTGGGTTTCGGTTTTTATCCTTTGAGGCCCGCGTGTGGCTCAATTATTGCAGGGATAACTATAGTTGAAAACTCTGAAGAATAAGCACGTTTTGGAGGCAGAGAAAGGGGAGGCAGAGTTGAAAACTCTGAAAAATAAGCACATTTTGGAGGCAGAGGTAAGGAGGACGGAGATAGAGAAGCGGAGAAGTGCGAGGGAGGCGGAGATAGAGAAGCGGAGAAGCACAAGGAAGGAGGAGTTGGAGAAGCGGAAAGAGTTGAGGAAGGAGGAGTTGGAGAACGTGATGGAGACGCTTGCCGTCAAAGACGACCTCCCGCCGCAGCGGCAAAATTGATTTCTGGAGAAAGGCCAGCCGGAAGATATTGAACTCTGGTTTTGAAGTGATGGGCCCAATATTTCATTCTTTGAACTTCTGTCTCGCTTCCATTGACGCGTCGGAGGAACTCAAGGCTTTTAAGGATGGCGACTTGTTCATTGTCTACACCAAGTATAAAAAGGTCGAAGTCGCTTTTGCCGAAATTCTGTTGATTCCATGTGTATCCGTGGATGATTTGAAATCGAAGTCAACAATGCATGCACCTTGTCACCGCGAACCCCGCGGTCGTACGAAACCTCCGGTTCAAATCCTCCGTATCCCCTGAAATTTCGCATAAATAGATACAATCGGACCTTGTTTTTTACATATTAGGACAAGCTTCTGGAAGTTACATCACCGTTCACCCATGCCAAGGCGGTACCTTTACTTCACCTGCCTTGGCCTCAAAGTCTCACCTTTTCAGATTTTCGTGTTTGGTCATTACCTGAGTGCAGTTGGATGTGTGTAGGTACGATAGGCCCGGATCCAATGCACTCGTTCGCTCAAGTACGGTATGTTTGAGGTTTCTTTATTTTTTCTATCCACATCAATTCCGCCATTGCATCGTTTCTTTTTATGACGTTTGGATTGATCCTTGGTGTTCAGCTTGATAAGGATCCAACTGACCTTGTCAAGGCCGCCAGAGAGCGTGGACTGTTGGTCATCACCGCAGGAAAGGGGGCGAGCTGAAGAAGGGGAGGATGTCGTCGTGTTCAAGGGAAGCCGAATTGCTACGGCGGAATGGATGGCGGAACTGATAGACGGCGGAAATATTGAAGGCGGAACTGACGGCGAGACTGATTGATGGCGGAATTGACGGCGGGGAGTATATTGACGGCGGGACTGTCGAACAATTTGATTGGCATTGATAGTTGGTGGTGACGGAATTGATCGGGAGAGGGAGAGAGGGAGAAAAGTAGAGTGGGCGAGAGGAGAAAGGAAAAGAAAAGCGAGGGAGGGAGGGCGATGGCGATAGGGCAAACAAGAGGGTGGCCTCGTCCCAAGAGGGCAAGAGGGCAAGAGGGGATGACGGCGGGAAGCCATCTTAATGACATCCAGTTCCTGCGGCGGCGATGATGAAATCAGTAGTTGTTTCCACGGCCGGCGATATCCAGTAGTATGAATCATAATCCTTGCAGAGCAACAGACTTTCTTCCACCCCCGAGCCCAAGGGACAGATTCGGTGTACAGTATTCGAACTCTTTTCCGCCCCAACCTCCGTCCTCCCTCCGCCGTCCTCCCTCCGCCGTCCCTCCCTCCCTCCCTCCTTCTTCCTTCCCTCCGCCCCTCCCCTCCGCCCCCCCCCCTCCGCTCCCCCGGGCTCTCTCTTCGGAGACAAGAACATCGCCGGACTAATCGATGCCACGCGGAATTGAGATATGGAGTCCCTCCGGAAGCTTTAACCATCAAGAAATTCCTCAGGAGGGAGGGGGGAGGGAGGGGGGAGGGGCGGAAAAGAGTTCGAATAGCCTCCTTCCACTCCTCCACCAACCCCACATAATCCTTTGGACCATGCCGTTGAAAGCGAGGGTGTGCGTATTGATGAAGGCGGGGGTCCCATGAAGCGGTAAAGGTTGAAGGGGCGGTTGGGCGTGGAGAGGGCGGTGGTGGGGCGGAGGGGGGTGAGGGTGGGGTTCATCTTGGGTTGAGCAGTACGCACAGGAAAAATTTTGTGGATCTCGGCATCCGTGGATTCCGTCAGTTGAGATTCCGTCTCGGAGAGGGAGGTGGTGGGTGGTGTGGGTGTCATGAACGAAGATTCCAGCCTCACTCAAGAACCTCCAGCCCCGATCCCGCACCGCCGCCAGCCACGCAACTGGCCTTTCTGGATCCATGTACACTCATCCAACATTGGTTCCACTATCCACAGAAGGAGGTCAAGCAGAAACACATCTCCATCAAAACCATACCTGGCAAGGAGAATCCAGCGGACTGTATGACGAAGATTGTACCTATGGTAGCCCTGAGAGCATGGAAGGAGAGATGGATGAGTTTGATTGGAATAAATGGATAGGAAATTCAAATAACATTGAAGATAGATTGGACATGGAACCCACTGATATCTATTGTTGGGATACGATCTTCGAGTAAGAGGGGCTGTAAGAATAAGAATACTCTCGATCACATGATTCGGCTAGTACCGATTAGGCACGTTCATGGATATGCAGGACATACGGGAAAGAAGCCACTTCGGGCAAGTTATGGATGGGCTCGTTTAGGAAAGTTTACGGATAGAGCGATGGATATATATATGTCAGAATAGTCACTTGTATCTAGTTTGTAGTCTCTCCTCGGTTAGCTAGCGATATACGAATATATACTCTACTTCCATCAAAGATTACAGGAGGGGCGACGGGGGAGAAGGGGTGGGAGGGGCGTGGAGATGGGGATGGAGGAGGAGGGCAGGGAAAGGGGGGAGAAGAGGAGAGTGAAGCAGAGAGTAGATATCCGGGGATGATTGATTTGTATCGTGGTAGTAATATGCCGGAATCATAAGTCGTGTATGGAATGGCATTGTGGTGTAGTATAGTATCAAGTGTGAACGCCGCGGTTCGTGAGAGATATAGCGAATAGTGCGTGACATCTTGCAATACCGGTATATAATTCAATTCCATTACCAATATAGCTTAAAACAGCGTCTGCGTCCATTCCGGTGAGCTCTCATTACACTCACATTCTCTTACATGGAATCGATACAGGACACCGCACGCACGCAATCAATCGACTGTACATCACACATTCCCACACAAACATATTGTAAAATTATAAGCCTCCCCTCCAGAACTTCCTAAAACTCCCCTCCGAATTCCCCCAACCATCCCCACCTCCTACAGTATATTATTCCTGCCAATACCCTTCGAGGTAGATGCGCTGTGTGTAAGAAGCAACTGTGTACTAAGCGCAAATTCTGTTTTTGCATTGGTTGCATTCTGTCGTAGATCACATCTGTAAATATATTAGCTATGTACTGTAAGAGTGCACGCCTGGGGGGTTGAATGTCGTACCGGTCTACGGGATAGGGGGAGACTCCCACACTCACTCAGCTTTGTATGGTCCCGCACAGTACCTTAATATGTGCAATTACTTGGCGTAGTTTCTCTTCTCCTTCTGCGGTGAGCAGATCAAGATTCCACCGGTTTTCGGGAGCAGTATCAATAAGAAATTTGGGATCCATAGGAATCGCTATTGGCTGAACAATCCTAGTCTCCCTCTCCCAAGTGTAGAAACAGAGCTTTGTGCCAATGGCACTCAACCCATGCAAAACGTTTATTTTTGCCTGGTCAAAAAGATCGTAGTACCGTTCTCTCATTTGTTGATCAGCTGCTTGCCGATTAGATGCATGCTGTATGTGGTTGGATGCCTTGACCTCCAGGAAAAACACAGGATGCTCGTCATGTCTAACAACGAAAATTGTGGTAAAATCCGTTGCCTTGGACTGTTCCGGGCGCTTCCATTGTGGTACAACCATGAACCTGTCCTTGATTGGAAATAAATAATTAAGTAAGGCGTTGTAGGGTCCGTAAAAACGTGATTCGTCCATGTTGCCGTGGAGTTTAGCTATATCGAAGAAAAGAATAATTTCTTGGGGCCACGGCATGATGCTGTAATCTGAGCTAACTGGATCAATAATTAGTAGATTTGTATAGGTAGAGTATATCCGTACTCAACTAATTTTGGGGGGGTTACTGTTTTTTATATGTCGCTATATATCAAGTAGTTTCCTGCTGTGTCGTGTAGAGAACGAAGGGTAGAAGGGAACCAAGTTGAGTGTTGAGGCTTCTGTAAGTAGCTAGCTGGGCTTGGCAAACTAGATAGGCTTTACTTAGAGGGAAGAGGTCTCCCGATACTTGGAAAATACAACGCACTTTTCTGTCACCTTCACGAGTGATTTGAGGGAACTGGGACCATACACTTTTCTGTAGCAGCTTTACAACTCACCGCTTGGAAGCGGGCACATGGTGTTCTGGCACACGGTCCGCTACTTACTTCTTATAGGCATGACTACTTTTTATAAGGTAAGTACTTCTTAGTGGTCTCGTGCTCATGATATCCCCTCGTAGAGGCCACTCCTGCAGCGCCATGATACTCATGAGAGCAATAAATAGGCATGACAACATCATGGTTGACTAGAGGTAAGGTACTCGGGTTGTGCAGGAAATACTGAAAAATCGCTAATAAATTACTAGCAGGCCGCTCTCCAGTCTCTCCAATCTATTGGTTGAGGAAATACCACCTTCGACAATTCACGTTGTTTAAGCCCTGCTCTCAACCCTGTGAATTAAGCGGATTTTTCAGTATTTCCTGCGCAACCCGAGTACTCCAAATGGGGGGGTGAAAGTCTTGGTATTATCTACTTGCCGCATACAGACTAGTATCCTACCGAATGCAGAGGAAACCCAGTCATGGGGGGACTTGCGGTAAGGGTTCGGACGCTTGATTCTTTTCCCTCCCTCTACCAACTCTTCACTTAACGGCGATTTAAACAATTTGTCTCCTCAACTCGTACTCGCCCCCAGCCTCAATCCGAAACTGGAACTGCACCCGGATCTCCATGGTGATGCTCCTGACCGTCTGGCTCAAAAGTCCCCGAAAATAGTTTTGGACGGGTTGCCAAACGGAATCGAGATAGCCTTCTGGATCTTGCTCTACTGGACACATGTTCATGGTGATGTTCATTCAGTATGATATTTCCCTCGATTATGACCATATTCTCCACAATTGCTACATCTTTGACTTCCAACACCCATACGTGGAATATCTAGATCCTACCCTCCTTGCAGTTTTGCAATTTTTCGTTGATCCCCACTAACCATCCTTTTAACCTTAGACCTGCCCATAACACTTCGTTCCTTTTGAGGAGGCTTGAAAGACTCCAATTTATTATTTCTGGTAGTTATCCTATCTAACGAATTGGGAGTAGGTTTTGTTGTGGATAGGTATCAATCCAAGCGTGATTGGAAAAGAAATAAGGGATATAGGCACGTGAATTGGGGTGATTCGGTTGCTGAAGTTGAATAGCATGAATAAACGAAATTGCCTGACCACACGGAATGAAGTTGGCTTGAAAATTGCCGCAAGTACATGTTCGGAAAATAAAATCAACTTTAAAGGTCTTATGGTTGTAGGGGGTGATGATATGCCTTTTCTGATTGATGAAATTTGAACTGTATGAGCTCTTGCCCATTTATCTGCATGTAGAAAATGTTTACGTATCAATAGAGGAGGGTGGCAGTCGAGTATTCCTTTTGGCAGTAGTAGTAGGTTAGGCATACAAAACCTCCGTTTCCGGTTGCATGCTTGGTTCCTATAGCCCCCATACTCCTACCGCATATTTATAGGCCTCGACTGACATTAGACGCCAAAATACAACGCCTGGGCTAATTTGACGTGGGATAGGAGGGGTGGCGGCATGAGAACAGTTTGGCAGTGGTGGGAGATGAAGGCCATCGGTGACCTCGAGCTCAACGGCTGTTGGCAGTGCAGCACTTTTGGTGCTAGAGAGTTGTCATCGGAGGACATGTTGCAAAAGTCCATTCTTGCAGGTCACTAGGGAAGAGGCGGTGAGGGCTAGTGAAGGTAGAAATGCTGAGTATGAATGAGCAGGAGTGGGAAGTCCCTTCGGTAACCTTATATACTACACTTGTAGGTAGTTAGCCTTGTGCTAAGTGCCCACAAGTTTGAACAATTTGTTCTCAGCTCTCGAGCAAGGTATGCTATTCCACCTTTGGAAAACTAAGAATTCCTTGGCGGACACCCACTAAACCATTTAAGATTTCGCACTGCCCAAAATGGAGCCCTTGGGGTCCGAATTTGGATCCTCCTCCGACGAAATATTGATCCCTTTAGTCCACAAATGAAACTCCGCGATACCTAACAGCATAGTCAAGCTAATAGTACGGCATGAGATTACGTGGGAAGAACTCTCCTGTCGTACCATTAGCGCGTGCTGCTAGTGAGCAAAGGGTAAAGCGCAGTAGTAAGCGTCGTCCATAAGTGGCTCCCTCTCACGACAAGGCTAGGCTTTTTTAGGAACGAGTGGAGCCTGAACGGTGCTGAAAACAGATCTTGCTCCGATCCTAGCAGCTCCCATTTGGGCACTGCTGGCCACAATCCTTGCATACTCAAGATGCAATTTGTAATTTGTTGGTGGTCAAAAAACCAAATTGTTCCCAAATCGTGTGGCACGGGTAACCGGTCCCCAGGGTATTCCCAATCGTGTGGCACGGGTTACCCAGTTCCCAGGGTATCAAGATCGTGTAGCACGGTATGATCGAGCAGTCAAAAAACCAAATTGTTCCCAAATCGTGTGGCACGGGTAACCGGTCCCCAGGGTATTCCCAATCGTGTGGCACGGGTTACCCAGTTCCCAGGGTATCAAGATCGTGTAGCACGGTATGATCGAGCAGTCAAAAAACCAAATTGTTCCCAAATCGTGTGGCACGGGTTACCCAGTTCCCAGGGTATCAAGATCGTGTAGCACGGTATGATCGAGCAGTCAAAAAACCAAATTGTTCCCAAATCGTGTGGCACGGGTTACCCAGTTCCCAGGGTATCAAGATCGTGTAGCACGGTATGATCGAGCAGTCAAAAAACCAAATTGTTCCCAAATCGTGTGGCACGGGTAACCGGTCCCCAGGGTATTCCCAATCGTGTGGCACGGGTTACCCAGTTCCCAGGGTATCAAGATCGTGTAGCACGGTATGATCGAGCAGTCACAAAATCAATTTGGTCGCAGATCGTTTGGCACGGTGCAATCGAGCAGGTACTCGAGTAGCCCCAGGATCAAGAGTAATTTGTTGGCGGTCAAAAAAACAAATTTGTTCCCAATCGTGTGGCACGGGTTACCCCGTCTCCAGGGTATCAAGATCGTGTAGCACGGTATGATCGAGCAGTCACAAAATCAATTTGGTCGCAGATCGTTTGGCACGGTGCAATCGAGCAGGTACTCGAGTACGGTAGCCCCAGGATCAAGAGTAATTTGTTGGCGGTCAAAAAAACAAATTTGTTCCCAATCGTGCACGGGTTACCCCGTCTCCAGGGTATCAAGATCGTGTAGCACGGTATGATCGAGCAGTCACAAAATCAATTTGGTCGCAGATCGTTTGGCACGGTGCAATCGAGCAGGTACTCGAGTACGGTAGACCCAGGATCAAGAGTAATTTGTTGGCGGTCAAAAAAACAAATTTGTTCCCAATCGCACACGTGTTACCCCGTCTCCAGGGTATCAAGATCGTGTAGCACAGTATGATCGAGCAGTCACAAAATCAATTTGGTCGCAGATCGTTTGGCACGGTGCAATCGAGCAGGTAACTAGTCCCGTTCCCAGGGTATCAAGAGTAATTTGTTGGCGGTCAATAACCCAATTTGTTCCCAATCGTGTGGCACGGGTTACGTCCCCAGGGTATCAAGATCGTGTAGCATGGTACGATCGAGCAGTCACAAAAGCAATTTGGTCGCAGATCGTGTGGCACGGTACGTCCTCTTCAAGGAGGGATGCAGAGTGATTCATTCTCTAGTTTAACACTCCGTGTGCTCGGCCTGTTTATACATAGTAGATAATTGTTTGGAGAACGATATGGAAAAGGAGACTGCAAATAATTCTTGTAAATAAAAAATGAAAAAAACTCCCAGATGCATGTCAATTCACATAAGTACCCATAGTCTGGGCACGAGAACAATCGGCTGGGTTCAAGACTGTGTCGCCTGTACTCGTCGAATCTTTCGCTGGCAAGAAATTTAGCTCAAGCCTTTGTCTCATATGGAGGAGGTTTGTTCGCACGTTTTAACCCTCTGTACTTGTTGCTCTTCTGAGCTGGCAGAAGTGGGGCGGTCACGAGACTAGCAACGGTTTGCCGGGTAATAGTGTTGTTTCTTGTGAATGTGTGGTTGGATGCCTTTTGGAACCACTCGTCGTTCATATCGAGAGGCGGGACTTTTGTCAACATGAACTCTGTGTTTGAATTCGACATTGTCGGTCGAAGGTTGTTTGGCGAATTCGGTTGAAAATTGTTCCCAGTTGTTCTGTGAGCGTGTGAAAGTGTTTTTGAAGTAATGAATCGGGAAAGGACTTGGGCAATGAGAACAAATATAGGAAGAGATCCCACAATCCCGCGGATGGAGCATAATCGTTTACAACACCACCAATAATGTTGCCCCAATTATAAGCCGTCTTCTTTTCTTTTTCCTGCTGCAACTACCCGCAGAATGATTTATAATTTGTTGTTTGGTGAGTAATATGCGGGGGCGGGGGTGTCTAGAAGCTGTATCGATATCAATGTAAAAAGTGGTATAGTTTTTGAAATGCTGACGAGGATGTGATCGACCTGTCATGTGGAGTTTGCTGCTTGGCATTTGAAGGTACGATAACAAAGCCTCTGGCTGCAATGTGACCATCCTGTACCAGTTCGTCTCCAGCTCATGCCAAATATGTTTGGGTAAAACGATTCCGAGCGACTGAAGAAGAGATTTTATGGTGCCAGAGGCTATAGATCTGGCGCTGTGAGCCATACCGGTTCACGACAATCTGCTCCTAACTGCAATCAATCCCATTGCCAGAATATATAACGAGTACAAGAATATATATCATCTTCTTGCGTCCACATTTGGCATCTTGGGGGCCCATTCTTGACATAGTGAAGTCACGTGGGTACTGTATGCCTCACACTGCGTTTGGTACCTTTTCTGGAACCACACGGGATGCACTACAGCGGCACGAGACACGGTCTAGGCTAAGAACTTAGTTTTGTTCCGGCTAAAATACAGGGGAATGTACGAATGTAATCTAGTGCAAGAAAATGGAATGAGACGGCACGAGTGCAGATTGATACTGCAGCTAGGGACTACTGTTTTGGGAATCACACTGAGACTGCAGCTAGGGACTACTGTTTTGGGAATCACACTGAGACTGCAGCTAGGGACTACTGTTTTGGGAATCACACCGAGATGCCAAGAAGAGTACAGTTTTGGGAATCACACTGAGATGCCAAGAAGTTCCCCGGAGGTATGGAAGAAGTATTTGACTTGTGCTCTACGGAGTTCGAGCGTTTAATTAAAAATGAAAGTAACTAAAATGTCTGTCCCCTAATCCCCAGTTACCACTATAGCAGACGTTCTGTACATCCTCCCCTCCAAATATTCGGCCACTTCTATCAAGATTGTTGTTCATTCTTCCGTAGAGAGTGTAGTAACACTTGGCTGCTTTCTTATGAGGCCTGACATCAAATGTTCCCATTCGCTCATGACATCCCTTTGAAGCTTTGTTAGAAATACACATTGCAAGAATGAACGGAGACTAACCTCAGCTGCTCGAGCCTTTGGAGCTCTGTACGCTTGAGCCTTTGGAGCTCTGTACGATCGAGCCTTTGGAGCTCTGTACGCTCGAGCCTTTGGAGTTCTGTATATAGCTCTTGTAACCGCTTTGTACACTGTTTGCGATCCTCTTTGTCCGAAAACAATTGAAATAACCCTCGTTCGACTTCAATCTCCTGGTTCACCAATTTGATGGCGTCTTGTGGCACTGGTTGAGAAAAAGTGGTTGTGATGCTGGACGTTGGGGCGTCAAATGGCTTGCAAGTTCGAGACTGAGCCTTTGTTCCTGAAATCCATTTGGGGCATATTGCGTGGCGGAGAAGTTTGTGCATTGGTTGACTGGAATTGAGGACGGCTTTAAAGGCTTATGTTGATGTTGGATTTGGGTATTTACTGTTCAATAATTCAGAAGGATTCCCTCACGGTATATATATCTAGTTTCCAAAATAGCATACGAGCAAATTGCTGAGCTTTGAAGACAGACACTGCCATATGCATGCGGCACAAATCTATCATGCGGCAAAGATCGCTTCAGTTATTTTCAAGCTGGAACGTGAACAGAAAATTGTTGTTCCAGACGATCATAACGCCTGGGGGCGAGGCTAGGGGTATGGTGTAGGTAATTATAGCTCTTTTGAACAAAAAGCGGTGCTGAATTTGTGTCAATTTCGTCAATTTGTTCAGTATAGGGACAAAACCCTGCATGGACTGTGCTATTGTCTACAGATTCTTAGCACGTTGTTTTATAAATCATATATACCTAGGCAAATAATTAGGAAACACGGGAGCCTACCCATACTTCTTCCATGTTAGAATCGAGTTCGTAAAACTATTTTAAACCGCTCAAAGCTCCTCGATGTTCTTACGTATGGGTGATACTATTCTGAGATGTTCTTACGTTTGGGGCAATGCAAGCACCTAAGTAAGTAGTTATGTGAATAACAGTTATCAAGGGAACGTAGGATTCGGATATAAAGGGCCTCATGGCCTCCTCGTGTAGAACTTCAATCATCAGGCAAAACTTCCACCACACACGCAGGCAATTGAACTCAAACGGCATCCTTTTCCAGGCAACAGCTCCCTATTCTCCCTCCACACGCACCGTTATATATGGCACCCGCCGCAGGCTCCATGATGACACGTTCCACATTCAAAGGTGCACATGAGACCGGAGTCACAAGAAGAAAGCGGAATTCAAACTCAAAAATAAACAAAAGAACGGCAACACAACGCCCCAAATCGAACAATTCACAGTTGGTCATCAACCAATCATCGAATACCATCATCGATCTTACCTCCGAAGCATTGGTCATTCAACCACCAAACACCATCATCGATCTTACCTCCGAAGCGTTGGTCAATCAACCACCAAACACCATTGATCTTACCTCCGAAGCGTTGGTCAATCAACCACCAAACACCATCATCGATCTTACCTCAGAAGCGTTGGCCAATTCATTTATACCTAAAGCTATCATTTCTACAAACACAACTATCTATTGGAGGACTAGGAATGTTATTGACTTGACTATTGAACATTGACTTAATAACTCAAGATTGGGGGCATGGGGCTTTATTTTATTTGACACATCATTTCAAGGGTGTAAGAAAGAAGAAACGTGGATCAAGGCAGGGAGGAAATGTAGGGAGGGGCATGGGGCTTTGGTTGATTTGACACGAAATGATTGATTGATTCAAATCATTTCAAGGGTGTAAGAAAGAAGAAACGTGGATCAAGGCAGGGAGGAAATGTAGGGAGGGGTATGGGGCTTTGGTTGATTTGACACGAAATGATTGATTGATTCAAATCATTCCGAGGGTGTAAGAAAGAAGAAACGTGGATCAAGGAAGGAAGGAAATGTAAGAAAGTAGTATATAGTGACTATTTAGTTGGAAACTACGTTGGGCCACCCGTGCTGAACCCATATTCATCCTCGTTCTCTGCCTTGATTGGCTTCTCCCCGATGTCAGTAACCTGAGACTGAAAGGCATTATATCTCGCCTCCATCGTTATTGCGACCTTGTAGAGCATCCTATCGGCATTTGTATTATTCTGGCCATAGATTTTTCGAAAGTCCGTCCTTGTTTCCCATGTGACTTGCCTATCCTTAGAGGTCTCATGAACCAACAGCACCTTGACGTAGGTCACGGGAAATCTGTGGCCGGACTTCTTAGCGTGGGGCTCTGGGGGTTTAATATCGCTGAGATCGCCTTTGAATGCCACACCAAGAATCCCGTGGCAGGAATAGCCTTCTGCCAAGGACTTCTTACTTGTCAGTGGTTTGACCGCCGTTGTATCCCATATTCGAGTCATTTTGCTTCCAGCAGTAAGTCGATACCTCCAATATTGAGGTCTATCGTTTGGCCCCTCTCGAACAACCAATTGCACACCGCCCCATCCACCTATTTTTCGGCTTCCTTCCACTTTATAATCGTTCTCAGGTCCTGACTGAGGGTTCAAACGAAAAAGATGTTCTCCCGTATCAAGTATTTCTATCGGGTCAGAAGCAGTTCCAGTGCCTTTTCCTTTCTCCACGGCTTCGGCTCCTTGCCCAGAACCTTTCTCCACGCCTTCGGCTCCTCCAACTCCTTGCTCTTCTACGGAGGCTCCTCCTCCAACTCCTCCTCCAACTCCTTGCCCTTCTCCTCCTTCTCCACTTTTTCCCCTTTCTCCTTCTCCTCCTTCTCCTCCTTCTCCTTCTCTTGCTCCCTGTTCTTCAGTCTCATTCTCATCCACGTCCATGTCGTCAAATATGCCATCTAGTTCCATTTCCTCATCTTCGTCTAAAACACCATGGATGCCTTCCCAGAGCTCGTCTTGTTCCTCGAGAGTAATTTGAGTCCCACTTGCTTGTTGAGTGAATTTGTTCGTGAGGCCGGCTATCAGTTGAGTTCCACGCTCGGTTTTCTGTAATTTCTCCATCAGAATAGCTCTTTTCTCTCATATTGTCCGGTTTTTTTTGGTGGCAGCATCGATACCGGTTTGTGCCTTTTGTGCCTTCGGCTTTGGAGCTTTCGGAGTTCCCCTTCTTGGCGGCATTGTGTCGATTCGATATAGCTTTTAGGAATTCAAGGTTGGGTACGAATACTGATGAAGGTGGAGAATGGATTCGATATAGCTTTTAGGAATTCAAGAAGTGTTGGGTACGAATACTGATGAAGGTGGAGAATGTCTTGTGTTTTCGTGTTGGTGTAATCATTTTCCTTTTTATATACTTTTTTTATCGTACAATTCGTACAGGAGCCTAAAATGGCAACACCGGAGCCTAAAGTGGCGATGAAGATTTTAAGGTAGGCGGGGCCAATTTCGGACAAGTGGGAGCGCTTTCTGGCTGCCCTGGTCAAGAGGCTATAAGCGACTGCAGAAATAGAGAACAACGGAAATATACCCAAAAATAATCTTATTTGCAATAATCCACGAGAATATCATACTATGCAGAATCGCCGCACCCTTTGGCCATCAATAAATGGCCGTGCACCTGCGCCTCCACCTAGTTTTGTACCGTCTCTGCCGAGTTTCGTACCCTCTCCACCTTCTCTCGTTTTATCTCCCCCATCTGCTTCAACAGTTACAGAAATCACTGCCACCTCAAGTAAAGAACCGTTCTTGAGAAGTGGATCTCCATGGCGAAACTTTAAGCGAATTCTTAATATTGATCAAGGTGGTCCGGCTACTCTCGCTCGCTATAGATCACGATCTGAGATATATGCAGTGAAATCGATGAAGAAGGGAAAAATTGACATTGAGTTGTGCAAAACACAACACAGAAACCTTGTCAATGTGCAGCATGTGTTTGAAAATGGAGTTGATGTTTACCTCATCATACAGTACATGGATGTTTGCCTAACTCAAATAATTGCATGTCACAAGTTTACGGAACCTCAAATCGCTGTTATTGTAAGAAATGTAAGGCTCAATCCCATGGCTATAGTATATATCCCGCAAATGACTTATATTTGTTAATAGGTTCTCGACGGACTTTGCTTCATCGAGGCTCTTGGTTTCAAGCATGGAATAATCAAGACTTCGGAAGTTCTCCTGTCAAGCTCAGGAGAAATACGGCTCGCAAACTGGATGATGGGATTGAAGGCTGGCGCTGGTACAATCACAGATCCTTCAGCCACGTCGACCGATGCACAAGCACTGGGCACACTGGCAGTCCAAATTATGAACAGGACCGACGACTATCCAAATTCGGAACTTGATAAGGGCTGCTGGTCATCGCAGGGGTCCAATTTTATTGCTTCAACATCCTTCGCCGACCTAGCAACACTTTCAAGGCATGCATTTCTATCGAACACGGGGCTGAATGGGGTCGATCTCATCAACTGCATTATGATCGCTAAATTATCCACCAAGTTCGAATGGAGTTTAAGTGGGATCGAGTGAAAAGGCACGTGCGAGAGTTAAATGAATCAGAAATTTAATATCCTATTTTCTCCCGAATTCTATATGCGTAATTGTAAAAACGAATGTCCGTTCATGTGTATCGGATGTCCTTGATAACCTGACACAACTCTGATACCTCCTTGGAATTCCAGCTATGGGGTTACACCGTTAAAAGGAATAAGTAAGAATTCGTCGAGGTGAAAGGTTTGATTTGAGCGAGAATGAGCGATCAAATTCGTTGACTGGAACGAGAATTCGGAGAGGCGAAAGACTGGAATGAGCGAGAATTCGTAGTTTGCTGGCTGATAGCAGTCTCGTGGGCTGATAGGACGTTCTTAATCGGTTTTATAGGCTTTTGTACATCTTGCTACACATTTTTCCTGGAGGCGAGGCTATCATTTTGCTGCCGTACGGAGATGTTAACAGTTCCGTGCGGAAATGTTAGCATTGGTGCAAGGAACTCTATGTATTACCGTATTTTATTTTTGAATTTTGTCACATACTTCATGGATATCCTCATAAGAACTCATACACTTCCTACTAAGAATTATGTTTTCAATACTTTCACTCTGCCGAATTCCTCTGAGGTTAACATGACGATTCAAGAGCGTCCGGTGGTAAGGTCATTGTACCATTTGTTACTACAACATAGGTCTACAGAGTGACATTTTACCTGTCAATACTTTTCACTCTGCCGAATTCCTCAGAAGTCATCAATTTCACAATGATATCAACCAAATATGTGCGATAGACGTCATGTGATAAAATTATGTATATTCCCAACTGCTATATCTTCCGAAACATCAAACTTCCACCCGAGCTGAGACTAACTTTCGCCCTGAAATCTTCCTCCGATGCCCCCATGTCCAGGAACGTTTGCCCCACGGAGGTCTCTTAAGCCATTAATACTGCGGAAGCCATTGCAAGTAACATCATCACCATTTTGGTGGAAGCCACTCTCGCAGCGTGTCCCGTTTGGGACGGATCGGAGGTTGGGTGAGTCTTGGTATGATTAAAAACAGACGTTGTATTGTAGTTACTTGTATAGTTCGTGGTGTGGTTCGAATTCGTTGCATTCAGCTTGGGAAAAGTGGAGTTGTTGTCCCAGTGGCTAAGACTGGTGGGAAATAGTAAAAAAAGGCAACTCAAGGTTGAAGTGAGCGAACTTGAGGTTGAAGTGGGCGATGGGGTAGACATAAGTGGATAGCTGAGAATGGTAGGAGTTGATAACAATGGGCAACTAGAGGCTGAGGTGGAAAGTGATGGTGTGGAGATAAGTGAATGGGCCATATTATTGCAATGGGTAGTGAACGGTACTTTTTTGGATGTACAGCTTGCTTTGTATGCCTTGTTCGGTTTGTTTGTTGTCACAGAAAGAACGAGACTGTAACAGAATAATGATGCTATTTAACCAGGACAGAAGTGTTAGCTAGCGTCAAATTTAAGTAGTCAAGTAATGGACCCCGAGGATCCCAAATCAATCCTCTTGAATCGCTAGTAACCATAACTAGAACGTAACGACGGCGCTTCGTTATAGGTCACTTTTCAGCGGCGAAATTGGGCGGTGGGATTTAGCGACTACATACATAGACCTTGCCTACCGAGCATTCTGTCCGCAGTTGAGCTGATAGACTACGGGAGTGCACAGATCACCAGCTGCATAGCGTTCAAATCACTTTCCCTCACACCCGAGTACAATAGAGCGATGAAAGTGATCGGACAGCACTAAGAGATTCACATACTTGGTACCAGCAATGGGATCGGCGAAATGCTTGAGAGGTAAGGCAACGGACCTGCCAAGATTTTTCATGACTTTATTTTTTTTTTTTTTTTTTTTTTTTTGTATTCTATGCCGGTACCAAGTACAACTTTCGCTCCGTTGTCTGGAAGGATAGTTACTGTAACCATGGATCCAGTTCTGCCACCTGCTGTGCCTCTCATGCATCTGCGCCCGGTGAGCATGCACTCAGTTAACAAATGATAACTATAGACCGCAGTAGAGTACTGCCTCCCATGGTTTCACCAATCTGCGCTCCATCAGCATGCGCTCAGTTACAAGTTGTTCGCAAATGATAACGATAGATCCCAGTTCTGCCACCTGCTGTGCCTCTCATGCATCTGTGCTCGGTGAGCATGCACTCAGTTACCAAATGATAACTATAGACCGCAGTACTGCCTCCCATGGTTTCACCAATCTGCGCTCCATCAGCATGCGCTCGGTTACAAGCTGTTCGCAAATGATAACGATAGACCCCAGTTCTGCCACCTGCTGTGCCTCTCATGCATCTGTGCTCGGTGAGCATGCACTCAGTTACCAAATGATAACTATAGACCCCAGTAAGTAGAGTACTGCCTCCCATGGTTTCACCAATCTGCGCTCCATCAGCATGCGCTCGGTTACAAGCTGTTCGCAAATGATAACGATAGACCCCAGTTCCGCCACCTGCTGTGTCTCTCATGCATCTGCGCTCGGTGAGCATGCGCTCGGTTACCAAATGATAACTATAGACCCCAGTAGAGTACTGCCTCCCATGGTTTCACCAATCTGCGCTCCATCAGCATGCGCTCGGTTACAAGCTGTTCGCAGATGATAACGATAGACCCCAGTTCCGCCACCTGCTGTGTCTCTCATGCATCTGCGCTCGGTGAGCATGCGCTCGGTTACCAAATGATAACTATAGACCCCAGTAGAGTACTGCCTCCCATGGTTTCACCAATCTGCGCTCCATCAGCATGCGCTCGGTTACAAGCTGTTCGCAGATGATAACGATAGACCCCAGTTCCGCCACCTGCTGTGTCTCTCATGCATCTGCGCTCGGTGAGCATGCGCTCGGTTACCAAATGATAACTATAGACCCCAGTAGAGTACTGCCTCCCATGGTTTCACCAATCTGCACTCCATCAGCATGCGCTCGGTTACAAGCTGTTCGCAAATGATAACGATAGACCCCAGCTCTGCCACCTGCTGTGTCTCTCATGCATCTGCGCTCGGTGAGCATGCACTCGGTTACCAAATGATAACTATAGACCTCAGTATGGCTTCACCAATCTGCGCTCCATCAGCATGCGCTCGGCTACCAGTTGCTCGAAGCGGATCCCATGGGTCCCAGTTCTGCCACCCTCGACTTCATCGGTTACAAGTGGGACACATAAGTTTTCCCTTCGTATGCCGCATGGTTGCAAAATGCTAACTCATGGTAGATACAGAATGTTCGCAAAGCCGGTTGGGTAGTATTTATGAGTGCTCGATATTATCAACCTCGTCGCTCGGTCATTAACAGAACTCTATAAATCATTTCCCACTTCCATCTCCACGAAATCTGATCCTGCTAAACAAAATCATTCTGATAGATTCATTACCCGCTTACCTCAATCTTAACGAACCCAGACATTTATCTATCTTAAATTTCCCATTCATTCCGAACGAATTCCGGTCGACATGCCGAAAGCTAGGACAGTCAAACGTACGGTCGGCACACCACGGCGGAGTCAACGTACGGTCGTCCCACGGCGGAGTCAACGGCAACCATTTACCAAACCTACTATTCGACGTTCAGGTACCGTGGAACCTCCTGATAGCATGGAACTTGATGAATCCAATGGTCCTGCCTCGGAACCTGAGCCCGCCACAGCCCTCGTCCCGGAGTCCACAATCTCCACCACCGCTGAGCCTGCCGCAGCCCTCGTCCCGGAGTCCACAATCCCCATCACCGCTGCCCCGGAGTCCACAATCCCCATCACCGCTGAGCCTGCCACAGCCCTCGTCCCGGAGTCCACAATCCCCATCACCGCTGAGCCTGCCACAGCCCTCGCCCCGGAGTCCACAATCCCCATCACCGCTAAGCCTGCCACAGCCCTCGTCCCGGAGTCCACAATCCCCATCACCGCTGAGCCTGCCACAGCCCTCGCCCCGGAGTCCACAATCCCCATCACCGCTAAGCCTGCCACAGCCCTCGTCCCGGAGTCCACAATCCCCATCACCGCTGAGCCTGCCACAGCCCTCGTCCCGGAGTCCACAATCCCCATCACCGCTGAGCCTGCCACAGCCCTCGTCCCGGAGTCCACAATCCCCATCACCGCTGAGCCTGCCACAGCCCTCTTCCGGAGTCCACAATCCCCATCACCGCTGAGCCTGCCACAGCCCTCGTCCCGGAGTTTATAATCTCCACCACCGCTGAGCCTGCCACAGCCCTCTTCCTGGAGTCCACAATCTCCACCACCGCTGAGCCTGCCACAGCCCTCGTCCTGGAGTTTATAATCTCTACCACCGATGAGCCTGCCCCAGCCCTTGCCCCGGAGTCCACAAGCCTCGCCACCGCTGAGGCCACTGCTGAGCCTGCCCCAACAATTCCCACCACCGCTGAGCCTGCCACAGCCCTCGCCCCGCAGTCCACAATCCGCCGCATCAACGCTGAGTCTGCCGGAACCGGATCCCAAGTCATGCTCGTATACGGAGACGGATCTCAGGCAGACCCATATATTCTACTGGATTACGTTTCGCGGGGCTCTGGTGGTCGTTTTGATCCATTCGTCATGGATGATGACTGCTCCGATGGGAGTGCAACAGAGGTGGATGGAGACTACCATGACAATGAATCAGAGTTGGATGAAGACTACCATGACAATGAATCAGTCTGGGCACGATCTCGGCAATGAATCAAACATTGAAGCAAACTAAGTGAATTATGATAAATCTTCTCGTATTTAATGTTCTCGTATTTAAATATAATCTACCTATCAACCTTTCTGAAACTATTTCTCTGTCTACGTGCACCCGATGATTTAAGTATAGCTGATCTTCCTTTCGAGCGATCTGCGCCTGAAACAGGCTGTGGATCTTGGGCTAGCTGCACTGTAGGTTCGTTTCTAGCACCTCGTAAAGGCTGCACTTTTCTCACATAGTTTGACTTGGCTCATGTCGCTCCCGTTGTTGCTTTCTCTCAAATTATTTAAGATATTTTATGCATCCCGTATGTATGTAAATAAGGTGATCCGTCAAAGACATTTTGCGTAGCAACCACAATTGCCAGGTCAAGTTTAGTGGTGCCGATCACCTTGTGAACCTGACTCGACTTCGAATCCCACATGGTCTCGAATCAACCCACATGACGCAGGTCCAGATCTGCACACGACACACGACATTAGACCCGTCTCCCTCACGGTGTCCACTGAGTGAGCAGATGTTAAGGTTTTCGCCCAGTTCGGGTTTTCCTTGGCAGCAACAATGAGGATTTATCCGAGTTGTCCAAATGGTCTGCGTTTCCTAGTCATCAACGGGGATTTCGTATGTATGCTCATTGCGGAGGTCTTCTTGGTCCAGACGCCATGGCGAGAGCCGCATGCGGGAATTGAATTCCAAAAAAAAAAAAAAACACGGCATTAGAGTACGCACAGCAAGACACTAACGCAAAACAGACGCACAGCAGAACGAATACAGAACGACGCACAGCAGAACGACATCAATGTCACTTGCGATTAGCTTTTCGGTTTCGACCTTCACGATGGATGGAGATTCCGCATCCATAGCAAGTAGGCAACCGCTAGCCTTGGAGACTAGGCAACCGTCACTCAATTAATACAAGGGTTAGGGAAACAAGGCTATCGTGCTGTGCAGTGGTTTAGGGGGTCAGGCTGTCGCGCGGTTCAGTAGTTTAGGGGGGTGAGGCTATTGTGCTGTGCAGTGATCCGTAGTTTGCTCTTATATAAATGGATTGCTAAAAAAAAGCTATAAACGCCAGAATCGCATGCCTAGGTAGTCTCATGTCAGAATCACAAAGGAACAACACCTTAGCCTTTCTGATTACCTAATCTTTTTCTCAACAACGACTCTGCCAGCCACCATACATTGTCTCATTCCTGTCGCACACACACACAAGCGCACACAAGGCCTCATCCACAAGGTCTCGATCTCATGGATGACGACGTACGCATGGATGTTGCGCAACCCCCACCACCAGAAGGGCATGAGGATGAAGCCATGGAATCTGACTCGGCGGATCATGAAGAGGAATGGGGACCAGAGGATCAAGCGCCATTGCATTCGGATATACGAGCATTCCCGCCAGCATTCCCACCGGATTTGCCATCAGAGCACAATGCGGAGAAAACTTACATTCTCGAGAAATGTGGGCTCAATGAATTACAATTCATCAATCTGAAGGTAACCTCGGCACCACTCGGATTATTTTTTGATTATCTATTTACTAAAGTGACCAACATGTAGAAACAAGCTACAACGTGGTTTGCGACAGAACGATCAAAGGCAGTTTTATATGACACTTGGGCCAATGTGCCCGTGGAGATCAAAAGAGCAGCCTTCTACAAAATGCAGAAAGATATGGACCACAACAAAGCTATGATATCAAAGTTGACGGAACACGGGTGGCTGCCTTTCTGGTTATTGCGGAACAAGTGGCGGACTGCTCGGAGCAATGGTCTCAAAACAATTAAGAATGCGATGGAACTCGATAGCAACAAACAGGTCGAAGATATACGAGCCCAATATGAAAAACAGCTCGATGATATGCAACACAAATACAAAAAACGGCTCGAACTGCTCCAACTCAAGCTTAAGAAGGAGCAACAAAACCAACTGAGACGGATCCAGCTAGCCAGGAAGCAGGTCGAGGTTGAAAGCCTCGTTACTAGGCTAGGCGAGGCATTGAGTAAGATTCCCAAATCAAGACTGTCGAAGAATCAGCTCAAGCTCAAGAAGTTGTGTGAGCGCGAGGTCAATGGAATAGACGAGGATGGCGAGGAGGAGATCAATTCAACAGACGAGGAGGAGGTCATTGGCGAGAATGCGGACTCCATTCATCTTTTGTCGTAGTTATGGCCATGGGTATATGTAGCACGTTTATTGGATTTTCAGGCGTGTGGTATTTCTGGGTTGTAGAAGGAAAAACAATCGGGTTGAAAATGCTCATAACTCATGCTTAATTCTGCAAAAAGTGAAATTGCGGCCACGAGGCCTGATCCGGTTGCCATCCAAATCACAAACAAGAAGCTTGGTGACAGCGAAACCACAACGTCGCAGTCTCGTAAAGCCCGCTTCGCAGTAAGATAAAGTACCGTTGAAAGTACCGCGCCAACAAGTAAGATGAAAAGTAGAATCTATTTTGAATTAGATAGGGGGGCTGCAATGAGGTTGCCACATCTGCTCTGCTTACTGTTGAAAGAATTGTGATTAATTCAATACACCCGCTTTTAAGAATTCCGAAAAACATAAATCCAATTGTCGCAGCAGATATAATAAGGCAAGTGGTATATATAACTGCCATTACTATGCATAATTCATGTGGCACTGTGCTGAAAGTGTCAAAAGTATCCAGCGGAGGTTGCATGCACCTCAACTGGTTACATGCATTCCAAATGTATGAATGTTCGTATCCTGCCACTGAAAAATGAATCTATAGAGATTATTAGCCACGGTCTATATTGGTGGATCATGGGGCTGACGTACTCGCAGAAAAAACATGCTTGGTAAACCTCCAAAAGTAACAAGGGTTACGCAAATCAAAGTAACGACATTCGCAATGCGGTATACAGGTGCAATTTCCGTTGGCATAATGGTGCGTCGCATGGTCAAGATGGAGTAAAAGTAATCCGATGACTCTTGTAGTAGATGGAATAAATGTATTCCGATGGCTCTTGTAGCTGATTTTGCGTCCAGTTTTGGACCATGTGATCCAGTTTTGGATGCTGTGTGACTTGTAGCTTATACCTAATCCGTACTGTGTGGTTTACTGATATAAGTGGAAGGAATCATCCAACAAAAGCTTTGAATCCAACAACCGCAATGGCATCTATCAGTACCCCCTACCAAAATGATTTGAGTTGGGCTAGTATCCTGAATACGATGGGCCGCATTGAGGACATTTTCAGGCAACAGGTCGATTCCGAAACTTACATTGCAGGATTGTATAACCAGATTTACGAAATTCTCACAATGCTACACCAATTGCTTCCGGGATCGACCGAACAGACTTTTGGATTCATAGTCCGTTGCTATGTTTTAACAGTCGAACTTTATGAAAGGAAACCAGCCTTCAAAACCGCATGGTTACGAGTAATGGCAATCTTGGCAAAATATGCTGGACAAATTCCGAGTGCGAGTCGCTCAGTGTGGTTGAATATCGCTACACAACGGTACGCAGATTGTGCGCGTGAGAATCCGATGGATGGGAAATTTTACTACTATCAAGCAAAGATCACACATGAATCTGGATTGAACCAGCTTTTCTTCTTCTGCAAGTCAATTGAGGCGGAGTATCCCCACATCGCATCGATATCTGATGTGGTGGTACGTCGCCCAACGCTCCGACTGCACCGTATATTTGTCACTTTACACCATGCTCTGTTCACCCAAAAGTTGTATGCAGTTGAAAAATTGCTCAAGGAATTGATTATATTGTTGGACCTACGAATGCAGAACGAGAGGGTGAACTGGACCGTAGATGGCTTCCTTTTTGCAGTGTGCAATATTACAGCAATTCGCCAAAATCAACCTGCCATAGTAATTCCTGGCTTGATCAACGCAGCTACACAGGCGTTCACGCTTGAATTGAGTACCAATATGAGCGGTCGAATTTTCAACCTCATGATTGCTTCCGACGATACAAGCATTTTGCCATACGTGCATGTATGGCTTGTATTCTTACAATTCGGACTGGATCATATACAAGCAGGCCTTTTCGTCAAGAATGGGTTTTCTTGGGGCGCTCTGATTCGATTTCTGAACATGTTACGCACGAAAGTATCTATCAGCTTTGAAACATCTATGTTTCCAATGGGGAATGTCCACCCACTTCCGGAAGACTGGCTTCTAAATGGGCTACAATGGACGATGGGGTATTTTCCTGATGGATGGTTTCAGAGCGAGGCGGCTCAATCCGACGCAAAGTTTATTGAGCGCCCTTCACATGTATTCTCCCGAATGGAAAGAATTCTTTGGCTGGCGTACAAGATCGCGGAGGTGAGTTGCTCCAATAAAGAAAAGAAAAGAAAAGAAATACTAACTGCGCAATAGGATGGAAAATGGTTAACTTACGATGAAGATAAATTTACGTTAAATGAGTCTGTGGTATTAGCGCCAGCTGAAATTATGCCACTGAGAAGTTTCAAGCGACATGGAGCCCCACATGCAGACTGGAGCCTGCTTCTTGAGGGCGAAGACTATGAGGACTTGTGAGTTCTATTTGTGCGGTCTATCTCTCGGAGAAATAATATAATGAAATGCGGTTCCACAAGAAATAAAAAACATAACAGCCAAATAAAACAATGAAAATCAGTTTCCACTGACTGAAGAACCACTCATCAACACAATCAATTGTTCTCTTCTTGCAAGCGCGTCTTCTCTGCATGCAAGCAAGCCTTCTCTAAGTCCGAGTGATGATTCCCTGACGTAAATCGCGTCCATTAACCAGCCAATCCGGCTGCGTGATTCCCTAGCATTCTGTACCAATGCGGCAGCATCATTTGTCAAGGCGGACTGCTTGGATTCGTTTTTATTGACTGGTCCAGTAAGTATATTAGTTCAGAGGTTTAACAGTACTGGCCTGATGACTTGACTTACGTTGATTGATCAGAAGTTCTGTGGCGAGTGCTTCCATAAGTTTGCGAGTAGCCTTTAATGGGCCGTCGATTTCGGGAAGTGTAACCCAAATTTCTTCCACCTTGTCGAGCGCATTTGAGATGCTACGCTGATCCTCAGGACTAATCACCTCCGATGTCTCCGTTACTGTTGTTGTTACGCTAATAGTGGCCATTGTAGATGTATGATTGCTTGTAGATGTCTTGTAGATGTATGATTGCGTGCGTGTATTGTAAATTGCTGGCGGTGGTTATTGCTAGCCATAGTTATTGGCAGAAAGGCGCCCTTTATGGTTTTGGTTATTGCTGGCGGTGGAGCATGGCAGTCGCACTCGTCCACACTCCTTGCCCGCATTTGTGAACCAATGGTAACCGAGTGCATGCTGATCGTAACCGAGCGAACATGCATTGGCCCGTTATCCTTTGCAAAACAATACGCAGATCGGTTGTCTCGTTCTATCTTCGGCAACTGGCACTATCCGGGGAACAATTTGCTTCGGCGAGGCAGTCGGGTTGCGTCGGGTTGCGACGCCTGCCTGCATGAGCGTCTAGTGGCGACTAGTGGCGCCCAGCTTCGGCAAACAATTTGGTTTCAGCCTCTATGCGGGTCAGCTGCGCCATCTTCGGCAATTGGCACTATCCGGGAAACAATTTGCACTATCCGAGAAACAATTTGCACTATCCGGGAAACAATTTGCTTCGGCGAGGCAGTCAGACTGCGACGCCTGCCTGCATGAGCGTCTAGTGGCGACCAGCTCAGTCTCGCATAACCATGGATCCCAGTTCTGCCACCTGCTGTGCCTCTCATGCATCTGTGCTCGGTGAGCATGCGCTCGGTTACCAAATGATAACTATAGACCCCAGTAGAGTACTGCCTCCCATGGTTTCACCAATCTGCGCTCCATCAGCATGCGCTCGGTTACAAGCTGTTCTCAAATGATAACGATAGACCCCAGTTCCGCCACCTGCTGTGTCTCTCATGCATCTGCGCTCGGTGAGCATGCACTCGGTTACCAAATGATAACTATAGACCGCAGTACTGCCTCCCATCGTTTCACCAATCTGCGCTCCATCAGCATGCGCTCGGTTACAAGCTGTTCGCAAATTATAACGATAGACCCCAGTTCTGCCACCTGCTGTGCCTCTCATGCATCTGCGCCGGTGAGCATGCACTCGGTTACCAAATGATAACTATAGACCCCAGTAAGTAGAGTACTGCCTCCCATGGGTTTCACCAATCTGCGCTCCCTCAGCATGCGCTCGGTTACAAGCTGTTCGCAAATGATAACGATAGACCCCCAGTTCTGCCACCTGCTGTGCCTCTCATGCATCTGCGCCCGGTGAGCATGCGCTCGGTTACCAAATGATAACCACAGACCCCAGTCTGCGCTCAAACCATGGTCAGTACTGCGTATACGAGGTGAGTTCGGGAAGTCTCCACACGCCGATCTTTGACCTACATGCCTAGTAGCGGTCCAAAAGTACGTTTCTCAAGTGAACTGTGTTGTAAGGAGCAGAATTCTTGTTTGGTGAGATCCCCATCACGTGAGGAACGTACTTTTGGGCGACATTAGTACATGTTTTGACAAAGGGATCGATCCCTGTGTGACTGCTGGAGAAGGTCCCGGTACTGGCTTTACTGGCAAAAGCGGCCCCTCCCCCGTCACTTCAAAGATTACCCACACCAAAATATTTGTATGAGAGCTTGAGTCCTGTGCTCAGAATTTGTACTGAAGAAAAGTCGTGTGGGAGTTCTTAAGACAGACCGGGGGGGGACGCTTTTGCCAGTAAAGCCAGTAGCCAGTGCTCTGGAGATCCCACGGAAGTGGTAGATCATTGGGGATTGCAGAGAGTCTTCGAAGTGGAAACCCATGCAAATCTATGCAATGAACATCTCAGTACGAAGCAAATTGTTTGGAGGTCGAAGTACATGTGTTATATAACCCGCTCGTCCCATCTCCGTTTCAATCTTATCCTCATAACACCAACGGCCCAGTAATTTCTTCTCCTTCAGATATATTGATCCAGCTCACTCTGAGGCATATCCTGTCCCTATTTTCTCCATTTCCGATTCCAAGTTGGCATCTATGTCTCCCAAGACGTTATACAACGCCGATGACGCCGGTACCATCGAATACGGCAGGGCCCAGAGTCTTTTCTCACCACTTCCCGTCATTCACGAAAACGACATCAACAACACCTTTTGCATCATGGCCAACCTGAATTTACACATGGCCAACCTGAATTTACACAAGGACGAGGTTTCTCCTGAGAATGAAGTCTCCCCCAAAAACGACAACGTGGGCAACATCTCCCCCGAGACTACCGAAAACGACAACGTGGACGACATCTCCCCCGAGACCACCGAGACCACCGAGAACGGCAACACGGAAATGAGCTATGAATTCCCCATCTATGAATTCTCCCCCAAAATCGACAACGTGGACGACATCTCCCCCGAGACCACCGAGACCACCGAGAACGGCAACACGGAAGTGAGCTATGAATTCCCCATACTATGAATTCTCCCCCAAAATCGACAACGTGGACGACATCTCCCCCGAGACCACCGAGACAACCGAGAACGGCAACACGGAATATGAATTCCCCATCACCGCCGAGCAGGGATGGTATGGAGCGGACAGGCTTTCTATCACTGCAATCAAATTGATCATGGGTGATCAAGCTATGCGCCTGGTCAACGAGGCAAGACTAGCGAGACAACAGCAGATAAAAGACAAAAAGAAAACAGGTCAAACGTGTAGCGCATCGACTGCGCGACCAACATCCTCTGGATCGACAACAGAGGATTATGAAATCACAGGTGCCAACCAATTTGTTGAAGAAGACAGCAGTTAATGAGCAGAGGTCAAGAACGTTGACTTACCATCTTTTTCCCTTTCCCATTACAGTTCCTTTCGTTTGCTTCAATTCACTTTTGTCGTTATGTGCTCCACATGTTTCAGTTCCTGTTTTGTTCTTTTTTGAGTGTACTTCGCCATTGAATGATTTCTCGTTCCCCTGTATCTTAATTGTGCTTAAGTGGTTTTTTTTTTTTTATCAATTAACATTATTGGATATTGTTCTCGTACCCATTGGATAAACTCTTCAAGCGACTTGCACCAAGACTGACCCTGTTACGTTAACTAAAGATTACACGTGACGGGGAGCCAAATGTGGACACACCGCCCCCATTTCTAGCTTCCGACATCATTATTTATGAAACGGGCATACTCCCTTTAGTAGGTGGTGTTGGTCAGTCACCTGAACCTATACTGGCACGAACCTTACGAGATGGAATTCAAAGGATATATTCGAGCCCCAACTTCTTCTCTGTATTTTGATCATTTATACGCGGTCAGTCGGACCATAGATGAAAAGAATATCAAGCGACTTGGGCACATATTCAAATCTGTGGGATGTGAGAGGTTACAACGAGCAAACGCCGTACCAGCAGTTATCAATACCGCAGAAGATTGGGAAGTTATACACGAATACCTTGTTTCTGATATAGGCGACTGTATCCTTCTCCAAAATTGCCCGCGAATACTCTGCATTCATGGAGTTCACAGGATCCTTGCGGCGGATCGAGTTCTGGATGACTCGGAAAAATGGTGGAGTGTAGAAATATATTTACTGCGTATGTCATTGATTACTTGATGATAACTGATAACTAAGCTTACCAGCTGTTTTCGTTCAGAGGGAGAATTAGACAGTACCTGTCAAGAGCAATTACGGTCTTTACGAGAACAATTTGGAAACTCTGACCCATATTCTGATGGTTGTATACTCCGATACATTCGGATGTATCATCAGCAAGGTAACAACATGGCAGAGAAACACTGGTGGACGATGCTATCGCCCACAAAGACTCGGAATATCAAAAGTCTCATCCTCTCTCCCCCGCTCATCGGCGCTTTTGACACACTCGTGCATCTACCTGGGTTATGGCAGGATATCAAGATAGGTTCATTTCATCGCCTATTATCCATGAACTGCATAGAGGTAGGTGGGCCATCGATTGTAGATGTTTATTTTCACTAATTCTGGAGCTGGTACGCAAACATGCAGGAACACCTCCGGTACTTGAATCGCATTCGCGATTTTTGGTTTGCACTCCTACCAACAGAGGAATTGCAAAGCCGTGCCGACGCTAAGTCCGTGAGATATTTTGAGCTCAGAGCGCCAAATAACACAACGGACCTTACCGATCTTGGGCTTCTTCTAGAGAATGGCACTATATTCCCAAACCTGGAGTACGGGGAGAGGGCGGACGTGTATGGGCGGCTTATAGAGGCTCAGAAGCACACACTTTTGATACCTACTTTGAGATCCTTTTTGGATAATCTGATTTATCTCGAACCAGCCTACCGCATTATGAATTCCTTGCTGGAACCTGCCGATAAGAGGATCTATGTCAGGATGAGGACTGCCTTCGTTGGGGCAAAAACATTGCGCGTTGAATCACCAGATGGTTTCATCGAGCGGGGAGTGGCTACTCCCAGTCGAATCTTTTTGTCTGGTTATCGGCAGCTGTGGCTGTACTGCTTACGTAACTTTCCAGACATGACAGATATGTCTCCCAAAAAGCAAAACCGTCTTTCGAAAAAGGCCTGCCCTGCACGTGGTTCGAAGATCGCCTCTTGGCACAAACTTGCTGTTCTGGCAACGGAGCTCGGATTCCAAACTGATTGTATCACTACCTATCTTAAAATTGACCCGGAAAAGGACAGCGCTCGGGAATATTTGCAGGCTTTTAGTCAAATTCCTATTCCAGAAGAATATGTTCAACGTGTTGCAACAGTGCTCAAAGAAATCTTTGCTTTTCCACAACCCAGAACTGCCAACCTCGTCCCCAGTGATGCGAACAACGAAGCAGTCCAGAGAAGGTCCGGAATGACCTATGACGAGTCACACATCAATGACAGAGATATGTTATATCTTAGCGTGATTACAGCACCCAGTGAAGACTTCACAGTCACATCCTTCTTTGTCAAACGTGCCACTTTCATTGCATTTTTTATGAAGAAACCTCCTAGTCCGAACAATCAATGACCTCTTGTATCCTTTGCTTAAATGTTTCCAGTTTCTGCGCTTTTCGGAATAGTTCTGTGCGATCCCGTTTCATTTCTTCCAGTTGTTCGTTGCAAGAGGCTAGTTGTTTCGTGTGTTCCTGCTCCATGCGAGCTAGTTTGTTTTCGAGACCCTGCAGTCGTTCGTAATCCAGATG